>JAYKKI010000007.1:8377500-9842500 GCA_039881145.1 Druceiella hillmani | reverse complement strand
AAAATGCCCCTAAAATTATATAATTTAAACTATTATAATTTAGGAATGAATACACGCCCAATTGCAGAGCAATCAAACTGGAGCTTTGGTTGTAAATAATTCAAAAAGCATGGTAACCAAATACCCAATAAACTATTATGAAATGCTTCTATTAAAATCTTAGTATTAAGACCTAGAATTCTAAAAATATAATTCTAAAAATATAATTTTAACAAACCAACCTTTATTTATGAAAGGATTAAAATAATAGAAAAAATAATAGTGTTTACTAAAATTTAAAACTATATTTGTTAACAATAGGTTATAAATAACGAATGGGCATATTTACCAGGGTATGAAGAGGTGTTTTAAACGAGAGGATGAAACCCTAGATTTTCTACCAAAATTAAAAGAAAAATGTTAAGAGATAATATGTTATTTAGGACTAAGACCCATTCGATTAATAAAATTGGTTGCTAGAGTTTCATGTGTATAAAAACAAATTAAAAATTGAATTGGAAAATTGTAGACAGACGAATATTCATAAATATGTAATCCAATACAAACAAGCAATATGCTCGGAAACAGAGACAATAATATTTTACAAAGTATTCCATACAAGGAAGCAATAAGACATTATACTTTACAATTATTAGGGAATATGACCTTACAATACAAATTAGTATTAAAAGATAAGTAATTCAAAATTTCCACGCTATAAATTAAATAATTCAATAAATTTAAAGTACTAAACAAGTACAATTAATGTATGAGCTAATGACGCGCCAATGACAGCATATTGTAACATGGGTTGGCTTTCCATCACCTCTGTTCCAGATATGTCTTTCTCTTTCAGCATTAAGCTGAGTGATGAAATCCAAAAAGACAAACAAATAGTGGTACTATCAACAATGGAAGCAGAACATCCTTTATCGTTTTCAGCAGCACAGAAAAACTTGTATATCAGGTAATTAGACATTTAGAAGACAAAATCAACGGTTATATCTGTTGTGTCTACTATATTTAACGTAACGTCAACGGCTAATCTGTAAATTTGACTCTTTCCTTGTTTCTGTCATATTTTTCATTTAAGTATGTCAATATATTTTCATAGTATTTAACTCCAAATGTATTTTATTAATCTTTTAATTAAATATATAAAGTTACTAACAGGTAGGGATGTACTGCCTATTGATATTACTATAAAGATTAATTTCAGGAAGTCAAAGTTTTACACCGATTTTAAACGCTGATAAATGCTGTTAATTTTTTTGTCAGAGTGGCTATCGAAATAGCTAATATTAAAGTTTAATTGAATTTGAAATTGCGATTTGCTAGACACTGAAAATATTTATGCGGCCTAAGTTTCAATGGAATCGTTTTTGTATTTTTTTAAATAACTATATCTAACGTTATATATGTATACATATTTATTTATCACTGTTATATGTAACACTAAAACGTTATATTCTATGGCAACTAAAAAAATTTAAATATTGATTTTATACTAAAGTTTTGGGAAACAATGATTCATGTAGTGAATAATTATTATTCAATTCATGAACCATTATTTATAGTTATTCTGGTCTTTTTAATAAATCAACGTATCACGTATTGTCAACAAACGTATATTCGTAAAATTTATTATACGATAATTCATCTAATATTATGTATCACTTTGCAATAATTTGGTGATAATTCCAAATCTGAATTTATATGAGCCAAAAATTTGGGTAGATTAAAAAAAATATTTGGTAAATTCGTAACTTTGTGAATAGTTTTATATAAACTTTATACATATAACAATAATAAAAAAAACAATGATAATAATGTTTTTAGTTAAGAATGATGCTAACAATAAATTATTTTAATTTTATCAAAAACGAAATTATATATTTTTGTTATTCTCACAATAAAGTGACCTTGTCTACATTAGAAAGTATATATCCATATTGTGTTAAGGCATACTTTTATGTAATTTTAAATATAGTAGCAAGACTTGTGTCTTTGTTTGAAGAGAATTGCGAGAATATTGACGATGACAGGAAACTTAGATAACAGGAAACTTCACCATTTCCTACAACTGATTGCAGTCGTGACCTCGTTTCCTACAGGGTTTGTAACCCTGCACTTCTCTTCTTCACCCTTGTTCTCACCGGAATTTTGCGGGAAATCACATTTTTCCGTGGAATCCCGCGGGATTTTCTTATTAATTAGAACTCATGGAATCTCTAGGTTAATAAGAATGCTAAAATTATGCAATGTTTTTAGTAAATCAAATAAACATTAATCATTCTTGGTATGTAAAAATAACCAACCTTTTTACATATTTGGAAAATAATCATACGTATGTTCTCACCACGTAATAACTTTTTGTAAATAAGTACTTTACTTGGCCTGTTAGAACCTTTGCAAAAATATATGCGTCGATATAAATTTGCTTTTATAACTTATGACTACCTTACTTACGTATTACAATTACATGACGTGACTAATAGTTATCATAATTATAAATATTATTATAAAGTCTAGAAAATCAAAGAGGTCGTATAAGTTACCACTGTTAGGCATTTACTTAACACTGAAAAAATGTAGAATTACTAACATCAGTTACACATTTTGGGCCTCCTTGGTTAATATCAACTAAAAACAAAACAAAATTAAGTTAATCTATAAAAATCATCAAAATAATTACTTATTCATTAACTAACGAGTATTGAGTTAAATAAAAACACTAAAGTAAGGTTCGTAAAATCATAAAATACCCATTTTCACAATAAAAATTAAGCAGAAAGCAGAGCGCAGAAAACATAGTGTCTGTTATTTTGTCGGTTAGCCTCCTCCTAGAACTATAATGTGTCCTGCTGCAGAAAAGAGCCCTTTTAGCTTCTACCTTGGAGTTATAGTGTTTAAATAGTTATGAACAAGGGATAAGCATTTGACTTTTATTCCACTACTTTAATATTCATTAAAATTTTTATTTTCTTAGCCATATTTGCTGCATTTTAATTGCATTTTAACAAGGAGTTCAAACAGTAAAATATATTTTTACTACTTACTTGATAAATATCACTGAAGAAACGCTATCTTCACTAAAACAAAGAAATAAAAAGTGAATAAACGAGATTTGTTTGAATGATTGAATACACCGGCTACTCATTCTATCTATTATTTTGTTCAATGCTGGCACTTGAAACGAAGGAGGGGTATAAGTTTCACGCGAGCAAAGCGCACACGCTGGGTTAGTGACCGACTGCAGAACTACATCGCGAAATTGACATGTTACGTAAAAAAATAATGTTCATGAATTTTCGCACAGATCTCGCACTTCATGGGGAATTCCGCAGGTTTTAATAGCATACGGGATCCAATGGGAATGCGGAAACGCGGAATGCGGGATTGCAAACCCTAGTCGTGACTTGTAAATTGATAATACATGACATTACATGCATTTGTTTCAAGTGAATTGAATGTATTTTATGAAATTTCAATAAAAATAGTACAATGAATACTCTGGTCAAACACAACAAGTGTATATACATATAACAAGTATATATTATTAGCGAAGAAAAGGCATTGTCGTAAACATAAAACATGGAGGAAAAAGTTGTAATGATTATTCAATGAGCACAAATGAATATCTACATCTGCTGTTCTTTGAATACTAACATTTTTTTTAATATACGCACATAAAAATATATATCAGAATTTTTCATCAGGTCATAAAAATAACAACACTTATTACAACAGAAAAATTGATTGATTACGAAACGTTGAATCCTTAATTTAATATCAAGTAACTCATTCTTTATGACGGATAAAATTAGAAATTTTCCGCTCGTGCTGCGAGACATTCTCATTAAATACACCACAGGAATTTTGATCTATTTACGGTGTTCAAATTGATTAAAAATACATTGTTTTATTGTTGTATTTTTGTCCTCAAATAAGTCGATAATTACGTTAAAACAAATAAGTTGCCGTTTTTATTATAAAAACAAAAATGTTAAGTATAGGTAAAACTCGCGCTACGAGTATTTCACACACACTTAGGCACATGCAGACATTTAATGGTACGTAATATTATTAAACAATTTTAAAATATTAATATTATACTTCACCACGTAAATATATAGAATCGTTTAAAAGCAGTTTCATAACTCTTAGGTGATTTCACATATTTTACATACATTTTCAATAATATGAATAAAATTATCTTACACAAGTTTGTAAAAAATATTTTTGACATCTTTGTCACTTGATTAATTAATATCTCACAAGACACAAAATATTAAAAAAAACATCGAACGCTTCATTTTCCCCTTCGTAAACTCTTTATAAATAGATTTATGCGTCAACTATTTAAATATAAGACCTTTTCTGGTAAAAATGGTTATCATTGAAACCACTTTAAATGGTGTATTAGCAATGACTGAAATCATATTTTATTTATTGTAATATATCGTGGTTTCGTAGTTTTACTTTAGTCTTGAATCTTATTTTTTGTATTCAGAGAAATTATAAGAATAAACCTCTCATAATTAAAAACAAGAAAAAATGTTATTTCAAACAACATGCCGGTATGTTAAAAGCCAATTTGTTATACAGTTTTTTAAGTAAATATTTACGTTGAATTTTTTTAAGCAATTAATATGTACTGATTTATTCAAGAACGAATTATTTTTGTAACTCATATTAAACACCTACTCGTTAATAATTATACATTGAGATACTCAGTGAAAATAATATATGCTATATATTTCTGGAAAAGCAATAAAAGTCTTTCCTATTACAATCCAACGTACTCCAGGTCATTATGTCCTGATTCTATGTAGACTTTCGATACATTAATAGAGGATCTAAAATTATTTTAGACAAAATGTATGACAAACAGTTAAAAATTTGTATGACGAACGAATTTAATAAAATAAAACATTTTTACATATTTCCACTTGAATTCCTATTTTGAAATATCGGAATTTTACACTATTTACAGACTTCATTCTTAATCGATTTATTCTTTTTTGTTTGTTTAATTCTAATTTTCATTAATTACCAACTTTGATCTGCAACCTATTCAACGTAAAATGTTAAAAAAGGGTGGTGTAATTATGGAAAATATTTTTAAAATGAAAACGATTATTTATAAGATTACGATGATTTTGTTCACTTTGTATATTTAAATATTAAACTTACTTATGTCATAACCCATTAGAGTCAAGAGCATGAGCTCTTGTCTTTAATGGGTTATTTTTTTTAATTACCAAAAGAAATAATCTCTATTCTCGGACAAAAATTTCTAGCTTATCTCAATGATACAAGCAAACACACATGTACAATTGCAGAGATAAGTTGAGTAAATGACATGAAAATGAGACAAAAAAACAAGGAAACTCGTGATGTGTAAATTCACTGACAAGGGAAATACAAAGAGTTTACAGATAGGAGAAGTTAGATCCAATTAAACTGAACAAAATAAATTCTGAACTAATATGGATTATCTACTTTTAGAAATATATTATTTGGTTTTATCGAAACACTAAATCCCTCATTTTTAAATCATGTTTCAAATCAGAAACGTTAAATAATGTGATACATAACAGCATATACCGATTTCATTTATACTTAAACTCTTGTTAAAATTCAGTCATTTCCGAGTTAAATTACCAGAGTTAATATTGATAAAAAAATTAATTGTGGCTACAAAACGAACTGAACTTAGTCTAAGTCGCTTGAAATAATAAGCGAAAATACATTTGTGGTAGCCTTCCCTCGGTTATCGTTTCCCTAAAACCCACAGTTGGAGCACTTTTCCTGGTTTTGTCCGATTGCAAGCTTTGTGTCCGGCCTTTACCATAAATTAACCTTAATTCCTTCAACTAATTATCTAAAGTAAATGAAATTACCGGTTCAGCTTCTAGTTTTTCTTCGTCGTATCTTAGTAAGTATAAAAAAATTTATTAAGCTTCCAAAAAATCGTAATATCGTTCAATTGAAAATTTATACGATATCTTATTCTTTTATCATCTCGATGTGCAACTTATTAAAATTCAAAATGTGACACAATATATATAAAAATATATTCATTATCACCTTTCATGATTTTTGAAAATACACTATTTTTAATACTATTTTTTATTATTTTATCCACTTTAGAATTAAATTTGCACAGAGACTGTTATTTTTGCAATATTTCCGATACGAGGTATTGCAAACATAATAGAATCGGTATAAATTCAATTTAAAAATGGATAAAATTATAAAAACGTAATACAATTATTTAAGAATAGAAAACACTCTTAAAATTGATTATTTATTTAAAAGTGAAGCAAATGTATTTGGTTAATTTTTGTTTATTCATTAACTTGGTAAAATCCTTTCTCGATTTACAATTACAAATAAACAGAAACTAAGACTTAAAGGAAAGATATATTTTAAGAACTATTACAACTTCCTCCACAGATTTTGGAAAAATCCTTTCTTAGCAAGTACTTTTTGGTAATATAGGAAACGTGCCAAAGATTCAAGAGATCATATATACATGACAAACTGCAGTTTTCTTTAGATCTATATTATAGTTCATCCATCTATAATAAGTTCCACGTGATTCACTTTCACTACAGTTTGATTTATTTTCAACAGAATGTAAAATATTGAATATTTTTGGAATAACTTGCCTGATCCAGAGTTTGCCTTTTAATTGCTTCTTTTAAGTAGGTGATTCACATTTAATTGAGTTCGCAATATGGATAGTTCGTTTTTCGACTGTTGCACATCTTTTTATTTATCCCGTAGAATAAGAGGATTTTTCATTTTCTGGAGATAACTTCATTAGGAGAGTCTTTTGCACACCTTTATTATAAATAAATATTTATAAGCAAGATGCAGGACTGCAAATCAAAAAAATGCCAGTTAACCATAAAGTTTGTACTTTCTATTCTTTCATAAAGTCCAATAATTCGGGTCGTTCCGTCATCTAGAGTTCGGGAGTTCTCCTGGAAAGAATATATTTGACCATGGTGCATTTATGTTGAAAATTGGCTGCATGGGTTAAAATATTAGTGTCGATGATGTTTTATGTGTCAATAGATGTAGTCTTTAAAAAAATAAACAAATATGAAAAAGAATTAACGAATATAAAGTAAAATTTAGTTATTTTTGCCATTTTTTAAAATACAAACATCGCTACCAGCTAATTCCGATTTCATTTTTTATTTTCAAAAATCAAAGTTAAATAAAGTGGAAATAAGTTCCCTACTACTACTTTGAAATAGTTAAGATTAATTATGTACATGAGACCAATTATAAAAATTGTAAAATGAAGCTTACTGAACCTATGGTTAAATTTTAGAGGTATTAACTTGATTACAGTACTGAATGCGTGTTAAAATAATAAGTTTTAATTTATGTTAACCGCTGTGCAATTATGCAATATAACTAAATACAGCTGATGCATCCAAGGCGCTGCCTATATTATTATATTATGGATAATTAATACAACTGAACACTGGTACGTTTTCTGATTCACTTTTAATCACAAAGGGATAGGTTTCGAGAATTAACAACGATTGTGTCAAAGTATGCATGTTAACCAGAACACTGTGGTCTTGGCCTATTTATAAAACTTAAAGTAAATAATGCCATATTAATCCAAAATTATGCTCTTAATCGAACCTCGTCATATTTAAGGTAAAACAATTTTAAATTGTATTTACTGAAATGGTTAGTGTTATTTTTTTTAGCTCTATGCTAGTGAATGAAAGTCTAGCATGTTGCTTTTCTTATTATCTTTAAATCTTTGATTTTCCTAGACAGCATATGTACACATGTACACATATATTCCATAAACCCAGGATACTAAGAGAAATAATAAATGAAATAAAAGATAAAAAATAAATGGACGCAATATTAATACACGATCTAACTAATACGGTAAGATCGCACTTTTCAAGATATATGACAGAAAAACAAATAAAGCTAGGGTATCACATGAAACATGAAAATTAATAATCGAGAACATCATGCAGAAATTAGGGCACAAACCAGAAAATAAATTACGCACTGTTGTTCTAATGTAGAAGAATAAATAATTGAATAGACCAATAAATATTAAAAATTTTAAATACAAGATTGTTATTAAAACATTGTGTCTTATTTTAAATAAAAAATTGTTCTTTTTTTCAACGTAACATCATAGAAAAACAAGCAACAACGAGCTTATTCCGAAAGTGACTGACACAAATTTGTACGGCAGATAATGTCGAGAATTAATTAATTCTAGCCATGGAAACTAAGTAATTAATTCTATAAATCTAAACAAGAAAATAGATACTGTATCACCGTATGTGTACACATACGAAATCTTCTAGACCCTTAATGAGTTTCGTTTATCTTCCCCCAAATTCCTGATTTTTCCTGCCTACGTTGACTTGTGAACCTTATTTCGGAATCCAGTGGGTCACTTCATTCTCATTTAATGCATGAGTTGCTGTTCGAAAGTACCTGTTTTATTGCTCTTTGTGTTTCAAAATTTTACATTTGAGTCCAGGTGTAATATAATAACTCTTAGATTACTAATGGAGTTTGAAGTACATTAGGTGTAGATAAATATAACGGATTCAGTTAAAAACTACGTAGAGACGATTCATCTTATATATAAAATAACCTTAACTATTTAAGAACGTCATTTTATATATAAAATAACCTTAACTATTTAAGAACGTAATTTTATTGGTAGAATAATATAGTATTTAATATAATTTCAACTTGATACGCATTTCTGAGAAAAAGAGTCTTGACACAGACTGACAGACAGACGAACAGTTAAGTGGTCCTATAAGCGCGTTTTTTTTCTTTTTTAAGGTACGAAACTTTAAAAATGGTATCACGTGACTTTAACCCCCCGCCCCTACAAGGAAATAATTTCATGATAAATTGTTAGTGGTAAATTGTTTCGACAAATCAAGAAATTTTTAAACAACACCTACTAACTTTGTTATTATATTTACGAATATAAAAAAAACTAGAAGGGGTCACGTAAATTAAAAGTGCGATTTCGGCTTCGTTACCCGCGATCGCGCGTTCACTTCCTCACTACACGTTTTCCTTTTCACAACATCGCTTCGCTTAGCTTGTGAACATATGACCTGACACAAATTGGTAATTTATTTTTATGCCATCACTTTGCGCGAGATAAAAGAGATCACAGCCTATATTAAACCAAGCTACTTATTATGCAAATTCAAAATATGTATAAATATATTAATTAATATTACTCGTTATATGATTTTTATATTATAAACGATTTAAAAAAGTTGGAGGTTCTCAATTCAAGTTTATTTTTAACACATGTTAATGCTTATTTCCGATATTTGTAAACCAACTTGAATGATGAAAATACAATCTAAGTATGACCCCATATAAATTTGTTTAAGATTTGGCAATGTGCAACTAAGATGCACTACGATTTATAGTACATAATTCGTGATTGAAAACTTGTTTTTGTTAACAGAGCAATTAGGGCACCAGCTGAATTTGATAATGACTTATGAGCTTCTGTTAATGGAATACCTCAGCAAACGAAAACACATCAATGGTTATTAATGTATTTTTGAAGATTAAACTAATATTCCTATATCAAGGCACTGAACACAATTTTCTATGTTTTCATAAATTATAATCCTTTTCGAATAATTTTGTATTTATGAAACCACTCGTTCGTAATGCTCTTGAAACGATCTCCGAATTCCCTACTCTATTTTTTCGACTGATTGTCCCGTTCTTCTCTCGTTTCGTTAAAAAAATAATGCGTTTATTTAGACTTTCAACATTTATATGCAAGTCACTAAATTTCTTGAAATTATGAAATCAATTTAACGTTAATAAAAACAAAAAGTTCACAAACGAACTTAATATTTTTGAAATATTGAAAACTTAAATATAATTATTACCCTAAGTACTTAACGGTAACTCGTTTCGACGTCTTTTAAGTACGTACTTATAAGTATGATTTTCTTGAGTCATTGCTAGATTTAAATAAGTTACTTAAAAAAAACTCAAAAGAATATTACGTTGAATTTTTTTCACTTATTCATTTCCGTTTAGCTTTTAAATGCCAAAAAACTGACAGTTTTTACAGTTAGGGAAGTAGTCCAAAACGTGTTTATTATCTAAAGCGGATAGATTTTTTAATACCTATGTCTTAAATTTAAATGAGAATGTTTAAACATTGCAGAGTGGTCCGACCGTTGACCTAAAATTTGATTGTTTAGTCCGTTCGCACACGCCCTTTGCACATGAGACCAAAACTAAATATTTTGCTATTCGTACTAAAAATATATATAATATCAATGTAACAAATGATTGATTGTTTTAAATCAATGTAACAAATATTCGTACTAAGAATATTGGATGTCAATGTAACAAATTTAAAATAGTCAATGTAACAAGTTTAAGACCAAAATTGATTAACCACATTAATTTAGTTCAAGCCTGCTTTGTCCGAAATCGCAACGTGTTTTATATGCCCAACAATTTCTAGTTTTTTCTAACACGTTTACTTACTTTTTTATTTTACAAAGAACACATAAGTATAATTGTTATAAATATAATTTATAACAAAAGCGATACAGCCTATCCTTATTTACCCGAAAATACGGGTGTCCCGGTAATGGCATCAGAACTATTTTTTTAAGTAACAATCTTCCTTCTAAATTTATTTCATGATTTCGATCATCGATTTACTACAATATTTTTCTGAATGTATGGAATTAAAATATTCGTATCAAATTTAGGACTACATAATCTATGGAATTACACGTAATTTTAATTATTATATAACTCTAGATTTTGATCTGGTTAGGGGTTGTTTACAACCTTTTTTTAGGGAATTTCAGAGAAGGAAGTCGATTTTTCCAATTTACACAAAAATAATATATAATAAGTATGAAAATCTGTTTGATTACCATGCTATATTTTGATTACCATGATATAGGCTGAAAAAATATATACGCTATGTGTGACGTTAAATATAATTAATGCAAATTTGGTACCTTTAAAATATGTGAAATTACTAATGTTAGAAGAATTTATCCTTAATATATAGTCTTGTAATAATTAAGTCACAAACGTAATCATCAAAGCCAAAATAAAAGAGTTTTATTTTATCCCATTAAAAGATCTAACATGGTTCACGAACTTTCAGGAGAAAATAAATTACGTGGTAGTTGTTAATTTTATTTGTCAATTACATAAGTTAAATAAATATATTAAACGGTTTATTTTTAATAAATCCCTGACGAGGGTTTTTCAAAATATTACACTTTTCAGCAATTTGGAAGTAAAAAATAGTGGAAATAATTTTAAATCTAATCAAAACATTTAATGTTACGTTACATGTACATTGTATGTAACGTTAGTTTAGAAAATCTAACCGCTAAAGAGAAAAATGAGTAACCTTTAATGCCTAAAACAAGTAAACAAACCTTTCTTTTTCGTGTATGTTTTATTTATATTACATCGAATAATTTTTGATCTGCTTTTGATACGTTAAATGCTTTTATTTATAACGATTAAAAATGTTACTTTTAAATATGCATTATCGTACTTTCCATAATTTTTATTATGTTGTGAATGAGAATTGTTCTTACATTATACAAATTTTCAAACATTCTCATGAAATAAAGGTTTGAACGAAAAAAACACTTCCATAATAGAAAATGTTTCCACACATCAAGGTAGCTGTCATATATAAACGCTGGCGATCCTCAAAGATAAGGTAAAGGAAATCATTTTTGCTTAAAAATATTAAATGTAACGTAGACGTTTTTACTCAGGTGAAAATATATTCTCTTCAAACACTTATTTTACAGTGTCATCCCGAACATTTCTAACCCTGGCAATTTCATATATATATATATATATATATATATATATATATATATATATATATATATATGGTAATTATATATATATAGGCAATTAGGCAATTATATATATATATATATATATATATATATATATATAAATCTACGTGACAAGGTACTATTTTACTTGAAACGTTAAAGATGTTTTAAAGTTGCACATTATAACAGTTTTTATTGAATAAAAATATAGTTTTGGTTAAAAATCTGTATTTTTTATTTTGATTTCTGCCTCTCATAAATTAAATCAATACCTAGTGAGAAGGAATAAGATACAAAGATAATTGACTCAAATCATACCGCTTCTAAATGCAATATCTACATTAGAGTAGCTGAAAAAACCTTAGATGGGGCAATGCTACATCTCAACGAGGTTTATATAACCTCTAATCTAGACAATCGTTGACTTAGATATGTATTTAGATCACTAATTTAAATTATTAAAGTGATGAAAAGACTTTCGGAATGACTTATTTTATTGCCTCTAAATTTCTTTGTTACTAATTTATGTAAGTAATGTAAAAGCTAGGTTTACTCGATTGTTTATTAATTTTCTGTGAAATTCTAAAGCTTTCTATTTGCTCAATTATTTTTATAGACAAAGTAGATGGCATCCATTGAGAAAAAATATTCTCAAAAGTTTATTTCAATAACTTTTTTCACAGTATTGATAGCAAAGAACTGCTTGAGCTTTAGATTAACTAATTGGGATACACATTTAAAAATGTGATCTATAATAGCTAAAATAACTGTTCAACAAAAAATCAGATTTTTTGTCGTCCTCTCGCCGCCGATATATACAAATTTTGTTAAAAACGTTTTTACTTAGAATTAATAATTAAAATTGTATAAGCCGTAGAAAACAATAAGTTTGAATAATAACACTTTTAAGGCGCTATAACGTCTTTATTTTCGGTGAAGAAATAAATAAGCACGTTTTTAAGGGAAACATTAGAATATTTCAGGCAAACATTTTGGTTTACTTATTTGTTTCGAATTTATACTGTACTTCGAGATATGTATTATACGTTTTTATACTGTACTTCACAAAATGGTATACACTTCATGGAAATACTTCATACTGTACTTCATAAAGTTCATCAAACATGTTTTATCACATTTATACTTGGTGAGATATGAGAAAAAAGAATTAATATAATCTTTTTTTAAATGACAATTAAATTGGGAGGGTCGCACTTCGAAAAATCTGTTTTATACTCTTGTACAATCCCCTTACATATCGAAACAAAAAAATTGTTGCATGCTCAAAATTCACAGCAAAACTCCCGATCCATTGTATTATTTTTTTTATTTTTTTAAATCTGTCAGTGCAAGTTTGGTAGTGCGTTTTGTAGCATTCAGGCAGCTTATTTTTGTTCGTACAAATATTTCAAAAATGTTATAAAAATATTTCTGGGTCCATTTTTTATTACACAAAAATATCAAAGATGTATATTAGGATATATTGGATAATATATTCAACAAGAAATAATAAATACAAGTTCAATATTAGAATACTAAATTAATATCTGTTTACGACGAAGATCTCCTAAATAAACCTAAAAATGACTAAATATACCAACAGTAAATAACTTTACTTGTAGTGTAAGAAATATTTTAAAAACGTGAGTGGAAAAAGAACCACAAATGATTTTTGTACCACGAGAAATTTGTAAAACGTGTATAGTGTTGTAGAATTTAGATGTTTTACTTAACTTTATTCAGTGAAACACTGAAAATCATAATAGTTAAAAAGTATATTATGTGTTTATTCCTATAATTTTATTGCAATATCTTAGTAAGTAAAGCGGCTCATCTATCCTGTAAGAAATTATATTATATTGTGCCATGACTGAAGCAATGTTCTGCTGTTATTCCAGGCAATAATGCACCATTGCTCAATGCATTTAACAATTTTAACAGTAGCAGTCTAATACCTTACAGTTGGCATTGCAGCATATATCCATATTTTCACAGATCTAAATCCAATATGCTATCACAAATCAGTTGATTTGATAAGCTTACAACCATTAATATCCAAACTTATTCTTTGTTCATATATTAAACTTGTAAATACTTTTAGAATTCGATGTCAAATTTGTTTTTTTTAATCTAGTAATATTGAAAATTATGCAGTTTCGTTTGTAATTTGCAGTATTTCAACTTTAATACATAAACTTGCTAAATTCCATTAAAAAATAAAGCTTTGAGGTAGTTCCTGATTATATTACATCACACCCATGCTTACAAAAGACCGCACCGGTTTTGGTTGAACATTATTTATTAAAAAGAAATAAATTATAGGACCGTTTTCAATATAACGATTTCCCGCAATAATAACGATCACTTCGTTACCTTATTTGTTATTAATTGAAGATCATTTCTATAAAATATACATAAATTTCAATACATTTCACTTCAATGTTGTTCTTTGAACAAAGTGTAAAGATAAACTTTTGTTTGAAAAAATAACTCATTTTCAATTTTTTTTTCATTTATGTTAAAATTGAAATAAACCGAAGGTTTTTAAAAAGTTAATAATTTTTTTTTGTTTTCGTTTCATCATATATAGGAATAAAGGGTAAAAAGGAATAAAAAATATTTTGAGTTATTTACGGAAACTTATTTGTCAAATGTAATAGTAAAATAGTAGCAGCATACTAGTTTATTTTCGAGTTTAAACAATTTTTATAAATATACTCTGACACGGACAAAATAAAATATACCTTTCAGATGAAGTATAATATATTGAATATGACTTTATCATTAAAAATTGTGCTTTATCTTTAAAATGCTATCGAGAATCCACAGAATATTGGCATATATTGCAGAGCGGTCAATATGTTCATATAGTAATGACACGAACGATTATAATAACAAAATTTATTGTTCCGTGATATCTTCGGCATTTTCCTAACCAATAAAATAAATAAAGGGCTTTCTATTAATTTTTGTGCTCAGAAAAATTAACTGTAGAAAATTCTCTTAAATCGATATTATAAATTGCAAACAAGAATTTGCAAACATGAATTTGCAAACAAGATGAAGAATTTTAATTTCGTAATTGACTGACACGTGGTAGGATAATCAATTAAACCTTTCCTCTTTTACATCTAGTTCATTTAAATGCTCTACTTTAATATATTTACTATATTTATACTTTATTCAAAAACATACAAGGGTTGCTTTAGCAGCCAGTTGGAAAAATCACGAAAATCAGGAAAGGAGGGAATATTAGTCAAATTGATATTAGATAAGCATGAATCACATCTGAATTTGTTATTATGTACGTCTGTATGTAGATATATATGTGTGTATGTACTTTTCGTGTTCTTTCAAAAACTCCTCCAAATTGAACGTAGTATCTGATTATTGCTAACAATATTGCTTTAATGGTGCCAGTGACACCTAGAAATCGGAAAACGATGGCATTGTAGAGGCATAGGAAACTTAAATAAGTGTTCTATAAAAGCTTGTGCAAAAAATGAAAGCAAAAAAAACATTTTCGGGAATCTAGTAAAGTTTTTCCATATGCTTCGCAACAACGTTTAAGCCCGATAGGCCGATTCGCAGCTAGAGGTGCAAGTATAGTAAAAATAACTGTCATATGAAACTAACCGCGTTTATGGGAAATACATAATTGTTTTCTGCTTTTAATCTCTTTTTCATATTAAACTTTACATTGTTCATTGTGACACGGGAGTTCAAGTTGAGTACGGAGAACGGAGTTTGACTTTTGTGATTCACGTACTGGAAAATATCATTTTGATGAAAGTTTTGTGCAGTGAAATTTGCAGTAAATTACTCGTTTTACTGAAATTGAGTAAGGAGAAGGATCAGTGACCCCAAAAGTGTCGTTATATGAGTTTTATATTCTCAGTTCAAACCAAATTAATGAATCGATAGAGTTCAAAACTTGTGGCGGATTTTTCTATTACAAATGATTACAAATTAAAACGATGTCGCGTTATTCATAACTAATAATTTAATATCTGTTTTTTACTTCTTTTTAAAATTCTCTTTCAGACGTTTTGATTACTATCACAATATTTACTGAAGTATTATTTAAAAAAAATTGTTTATGAATAAAATACTTAATTTTTGACATAAATACTATTTTGCATTGCCGGGATACAATTTCAAAGAAATGACTTCAAATATAAATGCATGTTCTTCTGATTTAAGGAATTTTTACAAACAAAATATTCCAATTTCAATATTTGCTAATTAAGGTATCTTAGTACTATTATATACTATTCTACGCAAAGTCTATTAAAAGACAGTTCGTAACACCATAAATATCCAGTTGCGTAAAATGTGACACGTCAACTTTTCCACTGATTTTTCCATAAGTATTTTGGCTTGAAATATTTACCGCGACCGATTTGGGCAAAAGATTATTATTTCATACAAGTAATTAACTCGATAGAAAGTTTCCGCCAAATTCAGACATCGTCAAGAACTTAATCTATACTCAATAAAGCCCGCAAGGCTGTGTCGAATAATAATCTAAAGTAGGCGGACGAAGTTTATATCCAGTTAGACGATAATGTTATAGACATTTTAATTTTGCTCTTAGCGTACCGTTTTATTATCTAGACAACGAATTACATCATTAGTTGCTAATGGAGGTTTATCATCAAACACCTAGCTTAATAAATATAACTGTAACTTAATAAGTATTTATTATACAAGTCTGATATCAGGTTTAAATTCTGTAAAAGAAATTACATTAATCATTTTCACATAAAAAAAATTACAAAATATGGGATACTTTGTAACATAAATAAATATCAAGAAATAGCGAATAATCGCACAACATTTTATAAGTAACACAAATTTAAAAATTTGACTTTTTGAAGTGCAGAAGAAAAGAAATTCAACAATTTTCATTCTAAATCGAACACTTTGGAAACACGGTAACAACGTATTCGGTGCTTATATATATATATATATATATATATATATATACATATATATATATATATATATATATATATATATATAATTATAATTATACAAAGAATATATTAATATTAAATTGTTAATTAAACCCAAGACTTTTTCTTCACAATATTTATTTCGAAGGATACAATTTTTAATACAATGGACAGCGTCCTCGTCAAGTTCATTTGGCTAAACAATTTACGCGAAGACCACATTTCATGCGAATACGTGTCACTATGTTTTACAACATTATGCGGAGAAGGAAATAATTAACAGCGCGCCGTCCCCTAGAGGTGACTCAGCGGAAACTAACCCCAGGCGGGAAGCGAAATGCCCTTCATATAACTGATATCGCTCACTCAATTTAAAAACTTGAAAAAATATTTCTTTTGCTACCCCTTGAGCTGTTAAATTTCGATCTTTGAATGTATAAGGGAATCGCTCAAGATTTTTTCAAATCAAACATTGCTGTAAATTTTTCATAAGGGTATTAGACCATGATCACATGGTAGATAGTGCCACATTAAATAATAACATAGAAATTAGGATCTCAAATTTATGGAGATTATAATAACTAAGGTAACAAAATGAGTATTTTTATTATTAAAGAACAATTTATTATGTTGCAAAATGCAAAACGTTTAAAATAGTTCAAACATGTATTTTTTTATTAAGTAATACCAAACCGCAATCGGTAAAAACTTCATTTAAACTCCATACAAATGATTTAAATGAACTCAAAAAATAATTGTTTATATTAAAATGTGTATTTATTTACCAATTTCTTAACTTTAAAACCACCCAGGGTTTGGAAATTCCTTAACTTTAAAACCACCCATGCGGAGTGAAATTTTCCATTAAAGAGGAAAAATATAAATACTATTTTTTTACGGAAATGGTCAGTGAACAGAAATGCTTCATACTGCACTTACGATTTTCATGATGAAATAGTATTTAATTTGGTCATGTATTCTACTGTACTGTGATTACTATTCATTAATATTTTTAAATTGTTTATTGCACATGAAACTAAAAGCCATTAAACAAGAAGCAACCATAAATACAAAGTATTTTAATAGAAATTATTAAATACCCTTAAATATTTATACACGAATAAGTGTGTGTATCGTAGCGAGAGTTCTTTGCGCACGTAACAAGTTTTTCCAATTTATGATGTCAGTCCGATATAAAACTCACTGACTGCTCGGTGTAGTTTTTATGACAGAAACAGTAAACAAGCCCTCACTCACTTGTTAATGCCATTGCGTTTACGAGTAAAAAGATCAAAAGAACAGCTGTGTCATGGTAAAAAATCTAAGGGGCAATGTGAAAAAAATATATGTTTATTATACGTAAAATTGGTCACATAAATCACACGATCTTCATATTGGTACATAATCTCTAGCCGTATTGGGTTCTTAAAATAAAAGTTATACTTTTCAAATGAAAATTAATTTGTCGAAATTGATAAATCCCAGACAACAATGACTCATTAAAGTAATAACACAACCGACCATTGTCTGTTAAGGATCAGTCGTAGTAGTTAATATGGGCTGACCTATAACTGATGATATCACGCGAGTATTAATTTATTGCCAAACAGGGATAATTAAACCGCTTGTTCGGTTATAAATTTCTATCGATGACATCAAATTAAACTATCTATTAGTTTGTACGTTCGTTTGATTACAACATACTATTGTTGGTTGGAGTCTTGCCAAACTTGCATTTTGTTAAAATAACATTTCACACGGACAAAGTAGATGTAATGAAGTACAAATTTACAGACTACAGTTAAAACCAAAAGTTTTATTATTGTTATTATTATATATGTACAGACTACAGTTAAAACCAAAAGTTTTATTATGAATCAATAAAAACGAAGTCAACGTAACAAAAAGATTCACAAAATTCAGTTTTAAACTGCTCATAAATGGTGCGATATACGTTATTATTTTATTTTTGTATAAATCTAAGAAGAATTATCAGATAAATAGGTTGTTTTATAACTATGGATTTAAGACTGTGAGGTGCTAACAGTTACAAATATTACTTCTATAATACTAATGTACAAGTTAGATTTTATTTGATCCTACACTACACGTCAGCTGTTTGTTTAAACTATGCAATATGATATTACCAATAGATTACGTTAATTCTGAAAAGTTTATTTCTTTCTTTTGAAGCGACTAATATAAAGTCATAAACTCAATACATTATGAATTAAGTCTATATGTAGAGTAAAACGAGAACTGCCTCCGGCCATTTCTTTAAATATAATTTCAGATTGATGCATTAATGTAATTTATTCTGTATTGAGATGTTAAAATAAATTATGGTATTTAGTCTGACTATTTCTTGACGCTGATTTCTTCACCCATAGTGGCTCTTTATCATTCTAAGCTTATACATTTGAAACAAGAACTCGTGCGAATAATCTTAACGTTGATGTTCTCATTTGAGGTAGACTTTGCTATTATTTCCAGCACTGAAACTCCAATAAGAGTGATATTATTTAGCCACAAACTTTTTAAATATGATTGACCACTAATAGAATTTTCGACGATTGATACGGCGTTGAAAAAATGTTAACAACCGTTATTACGTCGTTTAAAAATTGGAGAAAACCTATTTTATTTCCTATTATTAATTTTTTAAGGAATATAATGCAACTAGATTTATTTCTAAAAATATATATTTCCAACTTTCAGAGCTATATCTACAATGCAGATAATATTTTATAATTATACGAACCCCTTGGAACTATTATTTCAATGGTCGGATAGGGTGTAAATAGAATTCGATTTATTTATTAAGAATAATATGATATACAGTAATAACACAAAGCCAATGGAACACCAGATTCTTACATAAAATTTCAGATTTGATAGCGATCATTTGTACTTCATTACATAATAAGGCTCAGCACAGCTCTTGGTGTAATTATTATTATAGACATGATGTGAATGTTATTGCTAGAAAAGCTTTTAATTTATATTACACCCTTGTCAATTTATTGAAAGTGATGCTATTTATATAAGTGGAAAAAATTAATTATCATAATAAGAAGTTTCAGTAAATCTATATGATATTTAATTATATATCAACTCCATAAGAAGTTGCATGAATGGTGTTTTTATTATAAATATAGCAATAATGTCCAGTCGTTACCTGTGGATCGCCATTGATTGACCTGTGGATTCATTTATATTATGTTTATGGTTTCCCCCCCGTTCCCGGTTACTATTTAATTACGCGTCATGCGCTATTACACTACAGACTATATCTGATATCAGTTAAGAATATGAGATTATCTAAAAACGATAAAAAATATATGACACGAAGATAAGATGAATAGCAACTAGGAATAAACGGGCATATTAAAATTCATTACAGTTCACGTCACGGTCCAATATTAAAGTTTGTATTTATATATTAAGCAACTTCGATATGGTAATGTTTTTAATCTCGGTAACACCTACCTGAAAAGATCTTAAGATTAATATTTTCAGTGTATAAACAAAAAGTGAACGATAAAGCTCTTTCATTTTCCTATTTCGATTTTTGATTAAATTCCAATACTTTCTTAAAATAGCAGTTTGGCAGGTTGATTACGATCCGTATGCCGTTGCTGCCAGCTTTTACGGTATTATTTTATATTTTACTTTTCTTTAAACGTGACACGCTTAGATATTGAAATTTTCAGAAATAGATTCTCGACTGAAGTAGGTCTTTACCTTCATTCCTCACCTATATTCACTTTCGTGCAGATTTACTCGCACCTTCACCTATCACTCAGTTCTTCCACATACTCATATCCTCACGTATACATATGTATATATATGTATATATATATATATATATATATATATATATATATATATATATATATATATACATACACACATTTATAGACAAGGGAACTAAACTACCCTTCTTACCTATGTCATTACAAAGGCATTATGGCAGAATTTGATTATCGGAGGCTTTTTTAATGAAATAAGCTTTTCAATCTAAAAATCTAGTTAGGATTCTTATAGTCATAAATTTTAATAAATAAATTAGGTGACAATTCATGATATTATATACTTCAGATGCTTTACAATGGAATATTGGCCTTCTGAATCTACATTCTAAAAACCTACGCAGACTTTTCATTTCTAAATATTGTTCTTTTATGGATGTTCCTTGTTTGTTTACGTCGCCATATTGCGGTTTGTTTTGTTCTCGGCATAAACAATTCACCGTCCATACAGGTTCCAAAAAGTCGTCGAAAAAATAATGTTTTTCTTCGTTTGTGTCTTATTGCATCCATGCTTCAATCTTTTCCTTTTTTCTCTCTACGTCTCAACTTTATTGTCGTAATTTTTTAATGTGTAATCGACTTAAAAAAAGAGGACGTTCCCATATTAACTACCTTTTCACGCTTCGCTCTCTAGTTTTATTACAAAAGTTGCGTTTACACGATCCGTTTACAAAGATCTAGTAAAGTTTGGAGGCCATATAAAATTAAACTGAACAAAAAAAGAACCAATGTCAATTTACATTTGACAATAACAATGACAAAACATGTTTTTTTTTAAATTATGACATCCCGTTTGTAAAGTATTCAATCGGGAATGTATTTTCAAATGAGTCCATATTTTTAAAATGATGCTAAAATTTAAAAATAAATAATGCTTATTGAATATAATAATATCAAATTACTTCCGGAGCGTATTACATCAATAAATTTGTTTTATGAAATGACTGCAAAATCTTACTTTTTCCTATCATGAATTGTTATTCTTCAGTTTTTTCAGTTAATCATAGGTACGATAATACATTTTTAGAAATCGTATGCTACAGTTATATGGAATATGTATGCTACAGTTTTTAATTTGCAAAATCTGATATTGGACTTCGGATAAGGAGAACCAAACTCCTCAACAGCTTATCATTGGCAGCTGCTACTATCGCTTCATTTAAGTGTGTTATTGACAATCAATTTTAGATAATGAGGAAACTATCTATATACTAGCTTTTGCCTGTGACTTTTAATAATTAATTAATCCGATATTTTAAGGAAGAACATAATTGTGATGATTAATGTTAATGTATTAATCAGTAAAAATTATAAAATACACTGCTTTTTTAAAAAATCTACTTCAAAAAAGGTAGGTACTAAAAAGTAAAAAATTATTATCTCAAAATATATTATTTGCAATTAATAACCAAGTTACTTATTTCTGAAGTCGGTGCCAGCACTGTCGACGAACTTAAACAAATTTATAATTTAATTTATAATACAAATTTAAAACTTTAACTTCTAATGTACTAACAATATTAAATAAATCCATAAAGGGCGTATTTATAATATAAATTTTACGTTTCTTTAAGTCGATCGGCGGTGCTGGCAGCGACTTTAAAATTGAGTAACTTATTTATCAATTGCAAACTACTTTGAGTTAATTATTTTTTACTTTTTAGTACCTACCTTTTTTGAAGTCAGTTTTTTAAAAGATATTTTATAGTATGCTTAAATACAGAATATGATTAGAGCCATCCTTCATAGTGTCATTTTTAATTAAAGGTTGTAACAAAGATAATCCAAAAAAGGGAACTTTGACGGTCCACTAGTCTTTATCAGTAAAAAAATGGCAAATTTGACGGTTTAATAGTCGTTTGTCGGTGACAAAACGACAATTTTGACGGTCCACAAGTCGTTTTTACACGTAGAGCTCTTTTCCACTATACGTGTTATGCAAATTTCTCGACGTAAATTGAATCCATTCCGAAATATAATTATTAAAAACGATTTCTAGTTAAGGGCCAAGGAAGGATACAACATGTGTAAATTTCAAGTCCTTATCATTTAGGAGTTAGAAAAAGAGTTAGACCGATAGATGGATGGCGATAGCGAGGAAAATTGAAATAGAAAATACATTAATGAAAGAGAAAAAACTATGTTTCAAACTTTACAAAGATCTAGTCGTGTTACCATATCTATTTTAAAATATGAACGAATTATATGACCGAAACCAATGTATGGAATAAATGAATAATCACTGAGTTGATATGCAAACAAATATTAAACAACGCCAGGAATATTTCATACCCAGATTAAATCTTACGTCCTTGACTAAAAATGTGGAAAAAATCAGAGTAGATATTAATTAGTGGTAGAACTGCTGGTATTTACGTAAATTCTCTTCTCTTTGATCATTGAAATTACAAGAATGAATGTTTGTGCAAATATTTATTGTTCGACTGCCGTCCTACACTTAGAACTCACGTACTCGTCGTGATCACGGTCGTATCACTGGTTTCCATTTGCAAGTTTATGTCAATCGGTTTCAATTCTGTCGCCCCAACATTGACATCTACTCCACCCTCAGCTACTGCAATTGTTGTATCAATTTTTTTTACAGATTTTGTTCATTGACTAGGCCAAGTAACTAAAATAGCTGTAATTTTATGATTTTATTTTCTTCATGCAGTTTTATCGAGACAGCAGTAGTAATTAATTGACGGCATTGATCGTCTTAAACCACCAACAACATAAAATACATAAGAATAGGATAATCGCAGGAGAAACATTATCAGCTTTTTTAAATTAATCATACCACGAACCTTAAGGAAACTAAAAAATTTGAAACCTGCCTTCTCGTAACCCCCGTAAAAACACGTCTTATTTATGTGTCAGGCAAATTATAAAATAAAAAGTACATTACATGAATGCGTGAACAAAAATATGATATAACTACTAATTAAAAATTACGAAAGATATGAGATAACTACTTATTTAACAATTACGGAAGATAATTAGCGGCTTCCGATTAGAGACACCACGTTTCTTTTTGATTATTCTTTTTTACACCATCACATGTATGATATCACGTTCAAGTCCCAAACAATTTTGCATCAATACCTTACAATAACTTGCCTGATGAAGCGCGAAAATTTCTCATTAAAATGTCTACGCAAATATTACCTTCAAAAAGCTTTATAGTATATGTGGGTTTGTTTATTACAATAAAATCTTTTCAGTTAATCACTTTAGTTAACGAAGCAATTATTAGTGTTTTTTTATCTTCTGCAAATATAAATTGTAACAAGAAATGATTATAAAATTTAGAAGTATCGGGGCTCTGACACGACAAATTTTATTTGTATAATCTTTAGTTTCTCGCTTTCGAAATCTTAGCACTTATGATAAGTGATTAATAATATCTTAAGGACACATTTACAAAACAGCACAGCTCGAGAACGGGCCATAACTCACTAATACACGCCTAGACGACGCTTATAGATATGAAACATTTTTAAAGTCCATGCACCATATCTTGAACGCTTACAAGGATACTTATGACAACGAGTATCCATTAATTTTAGGGCTAACCTGTTATCAAATAACATATATTAGAATGCAACTATATCCTTTTAATGAATCATGACAAACTATCGCAATAAACCGATATTGTAGAGGCAATAAATATACATTTGTTAGTCATTCGTTCATACTTCCTTAAAATCACCTCTCAACGATCTTTAAAATGATACAGCGCCACATATCAAATGTCTGAAAATTTCATTTTACTTTAATAATTAGCCTCAAATAATAAAACCGCCAATAAAATATTTATATATCTTTGGATATATAAATATTTTACACAATTCTTTACTCATACTTGCAGTTGAAATGGTCACGAATCTTTTCACGTAAAGATCTACAAATAAAACAAGGCAGCAAACGATTTATTTTCCAATTAGTTTTACCCTCTTTATAAAGTATTATTAAGTCAGTTATAATATTAATATATACAATTAAAAATTAATATATGTAATGCCACCTGTTATAGAAATTATAAAGAAAACGTTTTTCAAGTAAGTACACTTTGCATTGAAACGTCAAATTGCCAAGTCTTCATAGTAGTTGGCTGATTGCGATCTTTTAATAGTATTTTGTATTCTATTACTTTTGTTATATTAAACTAAAATTTTTCCTCGTACACATAAGCTATTTATTTTATTGTTTTATCATCCTACCTAATGTAATGTTAAATGTTCGGTCTTCTTTCACATCACAGCGGAGCAACGGTTAACGTGACTTTTTGCACAAGGATAATTGACATATAATACAGAAAACTTTTTATCACGGAAAAATTTTAAATTGAAACTGAAAAAGTACACAATATCAATAAAGAAACAATGTCAAAATGGATCAACAGGTTTACGTGATTTTTTTAAATCGTTACATATGCAATATAAAGGAATAACTAAATAATTAAGTTTAATCTGTAATTAAGAGTACTACCTGTAATATTATAAATGCGACATTGAGTTTGTTTGTACCTTTTTCACGTCACAGCTGAATAATATATCAACATGATTTTTTAAATAAATATAGCTGTGCTACCAGTAAATAATATAGGTTTCTTTTTATGACCAAAAGTCGTATTATAATATTATAATCCTAATATTGTTAACGCACAAAATGCGTTTAATTGTCCTACTTTCACGTCGCAACAGAGCTACAAATCGACGTGATTTTTTACAGACAGATAAATGGCGAGTCAGAAAATAATATAGTCTACTTTTCAATCTGGTAAATCTCATCTTAATTAATATTACAATCCCGGCTAATATTAAAAATCCAAAAGAGTGTTTATGCAACGGAGTGTTTATTTTTTATCGCAATGGAGCCATGAATCGTAGTAATTTTAAGCAAAAAGATGGTTTGGCGGGTCGGAAAATTATGTAGACTACTCTGCTACATGGTAAATGATCAGTGAGTGCAAAACGTCACTGCAGCTTAACCTACAAAATGTAGGAAAAATGAAACTATAGTTTTGCTGAATAAATATTTTTCTTTTCCTTTTTTACTATTGCATCAGTCTACATTGTTTTATCATCAAATTAAAAAAGAGGAAATTAGCATTTTACCACTGTTTCTCGTATTTCATACCCAGGTATAGTTGTTGGAATGAATGCTCTAAATTTTCCCCTTTGTTATGGAGTAGGCGTATGAAATAGCGCAGACGTCTCTCGGTCCCAATATTGAAATATTATTTTACTTCTAACAGACAATATTTATCTGATTAAATACATTGTAAAATATTCAGTTTAAGTAACCGTCGGTCATCAACACAAGGTACTTATTAGGAAAAATATTAGGAAAAACTTGACGAGAGAAAGAAGATGGCGAATAACAAATTGCAATTTACAATTTTTCACATGAAATATAATATAACAGAATTATACTCCTTTGAAAAAGTTCTATACCTTACAAAATTATTTTGTATTAATTTAAAAATTCAATTCAAAACTATTTGGCACTTAAACGTTGCGAACCATGTAAAAAAATGAAGACAAATTTTAGCTTAAAAATTAAATAAATGCAAAATTTATTTAATATGTTTAAATTTATTTGAGTTCTATTTTTAAATATTATTACCTAGTAAGCGTGACAATACGGGAACGTAATCGCTAATTATATTTGAAAATTACCTATTTTCTTTAAATATTACGCTCAAACAAAACTAAAACGCGGCGCCGCGTAACCAAGTAGCACCACGATGTTATGCGGTATATATATATTAAAAAACCACTCTATAGATCAAGGATTTCTCAAAAACTTTACATGTCACTCATTTTATAAATAGTGTTGGATCGCCATTGAGTCTTGGATTTATTTACTTAAATGCTAATATTTATCGTTTCCTCCCCTTTTCCCGTTATTGTTTAATTACGAGTCATGCGCTATAACAATGTTAATATTTACGTGTACAAATAAAAAGTGAACGATAAAGCTCCTTATTTTTTCTATTTCGATTTTTGAGTAAATTCCAATACTTTCTTAAAATATAAGTTTGGCAGGTTGATGACGGTCTATATGCCATTGCTGCCAGTGTTTATGGTATTATTTTGTACTTTACTTTCCCTAACGTGACACGCTTAGATATTGAAATTTTCAGAAATAGACTCTCGACTGAAGTAGGTTTTTACCTTTATTCCTTACTTATATTCACTTTCGTACATATTTACTCGCACCTTCACCTATCACATGCACACACACATACACACACACACACGTATGCATGCACGCACACGCACGTACACTCACACACACACACGCATAACCACGCACACACATACGCATGTATACATATATATATATATATATATATATATATATATATATATATATATATACACGTGTTATGTAGTGTTTCGCAGAATTAAATAACATTTAATTTTCGATACAATGTGCATTTTAAAAGTGGGTATTCTTAATACTTAACTTGTACCAGTAATAAATAACAGGAAATTAAAATGAGCTGACTTTGATTGCAAACGATTGAAGTTGATGTCCATGATGTTAAAAGCATCAGCATGTCAGTGTCGACGTAATTTTCTATCGATACATTTTCTTGTTAATATTAAACGTGTCAGGAAGCAGAAAATTTAAATTGATGACATTTAACCTTCACCACTAGCGATAGACGACCCCGCTTTTTTCTCCATGTTACAAGTTGATTTTACATGATTAAGTATAATACTGTCTAGTAGGTATTATTTAACAATATTTCTTATTTTACTGGGATATGATTAAAATAACGGTTGTTATTTGGAACTGCCAAGCATTTTTGGAACGAAGTTCCTTATCGCGCGTTGCGAAAGGGGGCTAGACGGAAAAAATTAAGACCAAAAGTTGTAACGACACTTTTTGCTATAGTTCCTAGCGGGCGCGATGCAAGCCGTGCGGCGTGCGCGTGTTTCTCTGCCTGTCTCTCTCTCTCTCATAGAAAGCAAGCCAGTTATTTTCGTGTCGTCTTTCTATTTCGCATTGAACAGTGTGGTGTCGCGACGATTATTTTTGTTGAGTGTATTCAGGTTTTTTTCACATAATAAATAATAAAAAATAATCACAATAATTATTATTATAACTTAAAAGAAATAAAATTTTATTACAATTCCTTCACTAATTAATCGAAAGGAACTTCGTTCCATCCGGGTATCCCTTGACACCTCTCAAGTTTTTTATGTTTCTCCGTAGTACTCATAAACATCACTGAATGCGACTATCATCGCTCGATGCAAGCGTCACGGTTGATCTAAGAAAGCTTTTCTATTTTACTTCATATTTACGTATTAAAGTGACTTAATGACAAAGCGACAATGTCGGATTATAGTCATTATTCTCGTAATAAAGCTCTTTTAAACGTTCTTGTGAAATGGAATTAATAAAATTATGTATAGAACAACATGGAAGTATCTTCATAGGTAAAAAATTGAAATGCTTAGTTATAACAACTTTTGATTTCCCTGAAAAATATATATCTTTGATAATATTTCGTCCAATATATAAGAGCAAACAGGGTTAAAATCCTTTATATATTAATTTCTCGCGAATTTCATTAAATATATCTCTTTCTCCCTCTCTCTCTCTACATACATATACTTAAAAACACACAATATTGAATAGTTTACAACAGATGAGTCAAACAGTTTGACGCATTTGTTATACTGTAATTACTAGAGCCATCAATTAAAAAAACATATTAAATAATATTTCGTACCCCCATGTATGTACTATTATTATTAGTATTAATTGAAAAAACTTTGTTTTTTCTAAACGGCTTGATCGTTTGATGCGAAATTTTTACCATCATAGAATTTATAGAATCTAGATGGATTTACCCATATAATATCTTTAAAAATATCTAAGTAATGAACTATAATAATTATCTGAGGTAAGAGAGTCGATAATGTTGTACGAATTTTTCTGTCAAAATTTTGAATCATTTAAATAATATCTGAATGTACTTTAGAGAAAAATTTGTCAATACATATTATTAATTATTCTTAATTGTTTTTTTGTTTGACCCGTATTTTGTAGCCAAATCATATGAGTATATTTGTGTTCAATAAATGAAATTATTAAACTTGCATCAAAATAATATGAGAAACAATTTGTACTGTTGATTATTGTAGATTGGTCGCTACAAACATTTTCACATAACTGTAAAATTATATACTCGAACGATACAGATTAAATTGTAAAATCGGAGAGGTTATATTTTGTACGCTAATTTTTACAAATTATTTTATGGAAAGACTACTAAATTAAATGCATTTATGGTTTTTTTCTCCTAGAAGGCTATCTGCGGATAGCTAGACTTTTATAAAGGTACAGATCTCACTTAAAAAAACTACATTTAGAGTGTAATCTATTTTATATTTTTTAAAAATTGAGTGCATATTTCTTGTCCACAGAATACAACATAAAACAAATGGTTTAATTTTATCGCAGTAAATTGGAACAGGGATTCTAGCATCTTAATCTTTTTTTTTTTTATGATGGTTTTTCCGACATTTTTATTTCGCTGAATACCTATCAACTGTTATTTTTCATTACGTTTGAATTTTAACAAGAAGTTGATTTTTATTATATAGAATATGCTTTCACATTTTTATAATTGTTTACAAACGTTTATCTGTTTAAAATTTGCAAATCTTTTCGAGAACAGTAATAGCAGTAGTCTTATACAGGGCAGTAATATAACTCTTATTGATGTGTATGATAGTTGACGTTAGTTTAATATAAATTTCGGGTAATTGATTTTAGAATTCTTATGTTAGTCAGAAATCATCTAGCCGAAGTTAGTTTATTAATTATTACAACTCCTTAATGGGATTTTCTACCCATTTACGCCTCTTTTCTTTCTTTGCCATAAATTCCAAATAATTCATTGTGCGGACATTGACGTGTAAGGTTTGTTTATTAAATGAGTTTGTCATACAAACATTTCACAAAGCTATCTTCAATTTTATGCAATGAGAATACAGATCTAACGTCTACAACGTTAAAAAAAAATAAACAATAAAAATATCGTTTCTAATTTTTACGAACCCAAAAGTTAATAATTTTTTAAATAATACAGATAATCTCTAATTATTATTTTTTTACTTAATCACGTCAAATAATTCTTTCTAAATAAAGAGTGATGTAAAACAAACTTATATGATAACATCTTACAAACTTAACGAGTTAAGGGATGAATTATAATTTAAGAATATTCAACTTTCGAATTCAACTGATAGGCATGTTTATATATTAAAATTGCTCTGAATTTCAATCCCGATGGGGCAATTTTCCTAAACAAACTTTCTAAAAATATAACAAGGATTATTAGACATACACTTTTATTGCATGAATAATGAGGTTAAGAGCATTCAGTGAAGGAAAATTAAAACTCAATTAAATAATTGCCAAGTTAGAACAGAATATGGACGTCATTTTGTTTCATTTCAATTATTTGTGACATTTGTAGGAACCGGAGAACACGTGACCAAATAATTCATTAACATTGAATTCAACACTTCGATTTCTTTTATTTGGAAATAACCTAATATACTTAAATATGAATTTATAATATATATATATATATATATATATATATATATATATATATATATATATGCAATTGGAACGGCTTAGAGTTTTGTAGTGTGACTGAGAACCCTTATAATTTTGTCATATCCGTCCCTCCGTACTTTCGTTCATCGGCCACAGTTTTAATAATATTCAATTATTAAAAGGAACTGATCTTGGAGCTGATTTTTTTTGAAGACACATTGCCTTTCGATTGTCTTTTGAAACGGTATTAAGGCTCACTGCAACATTTTCTTTATTTTTAAATACTCGTTTGTGAAAAATTAAATTAAATTTCATGTTGAATTACAACTTGGTCATCCTACATTATTTTTGAAGATTAAAAAATCTTCAAAGTGACAACATTAAGTGAAAAATGTATTTACAGACGTAAATAATGGTATCTAAATATATTACATTTTATAGTCTTGAATCATTCTATTCAAAAATATTTTACCAAAAACTGGTTAAAGACTTTAAAATTACAAAGTTATACGTTTATGATTCGTAAACTGAAATTAAGAAATAAATGTATTACACATTATTTAAGCAAATCAAAGTTTTCCACTACGAACAATTTTTGAGAACAGCCTGAAGTAAAACAAGAAGTAACAACACATTACAGACGTAATTCAAAATTATGTAACTTTATCACAAATAAATTTACTTTACGGAAAAATTTACATTCCAAAATATGTAAATTCAAATTAAAATGTCAAAAAAATCTAAGCAACATCGTTATCTATCTCTTATCGCCAGTGTTCATGCCGAGATATTTTTTTAGTGTGACTTTTGGCTAAAAAAATTGAGTTACTTTAATATTAGTATTTCAAAAATAATCGTAACATAAGTACATATTTGCAAAATGTATTACAATGTGTATTTATAGAAATGAAACTATTGACGTATTAAAAATAGAACACATTATCATTTTTAAAGAAGGACAATGAACCAAGTAACCATTATATCAAAATTTATAATTTGTAACTATATAAACTATATAAAACACTTATGTAAACTATTCTCCAACTAATAATCCCTTCTTTCATATTTTATCCACTGTTTACGTCGTTAATACAGATATATACGTCGTTAATACAAAATAAGGGAACGTCCGCGTTCATAGACGCAAGAAAATGAATAGTCCGTATTACATAAGAGATTAAATAAAAGATACAATTATTATCTTTTGTTAGTCTCTGTAACATATACATATAAATATGGTGTAATGCGTGTAGTGGACAAGTTAATACGTACAAGGAAAATGTTTATATAAATCTGCACATGTACGTTGGAAACAATTGAAAACCGTCTCATTTTCCAAAGATCACCATGCTTTACACTTTAAGAAGCACCTGGGTTTTAAGGCACCATGGAAACAACCTGTTTTTCAAACATTTTATATTTTTTAGATCGCACTGATGCCGCGCTACAATTAAAATAATGCTTGATTAATAAAGCAACAATGTGCACTTTTTCTATGCTATTGACTGGCTTTCAGTAGAAGTGACGTTTGATGTAGAACTTGTGAGTGCGCAAATATCATCTATTTTATATGTGAAGTAAAAGATTTGATTATCTTTCACCTTAAATCGTATGACTTTTTTCTGTGTCAATGGAAAGTAATATTTCTGAACGCTGGGTTTGTACTCATGTATATGTCCGTTCTTTAATCCCTCAGTGGTTTTAAGGCCTTCAATGGCTAGCCGGTTGTATCTTGTTAAAGGAGGTGTTAAAAGAGGTATTAATTATATTTATTTGTTTAACATTAATTTGTTTTAATGTTAAAAGTGATATAGTTACAAGATGTAAAAAATGTCAAAATACATTTAAGAAGTAGAATTTTTAGTTTGAAGAAATCTAAATTCTAAATTTTTCAAGTAAAGCATTCAATTTAAGAATTCATAAAGGCATATTTAAACATAGATATTTTAAAATGTGTATGTAATCATTATTTTAGTTACAGTAATGTTCTATCAATTTCACAGGTTTTATATAGATTATTTTTATGAAATAAAATACACATGAAAACTTACACTGTTTGGTCTATGTAGATATTGCTCGTAAAGTATATCTTTTCACTAATTCATATTAAAAAAATGTCACAGTACCCGCTTAAAATATCATTAGCGTTTAAATAAATTTATCAAAGTAATGAAAGCATTTATGTTTTGACGTTTTCAAATTTTAATATATATTGATTAATTGATGGAGGTAGATGCCATGTCTAGACTTATGTTAAATAAATATAAGTTTTTACGTTATTTTTCCTTGTTAAAAAAAAATTTTGATTAACTTACGTAAAGCTGCGTAAGTTAATCAAAATGTTATGTTGCAAAAAGCTTATTTATACTTCAAAATTCAAAAATTACTTCAGAACTCACTTATCTACCAACACTTCAAGATAACATAACCTATACTGTTCAACGTAATGACTTATTTAATTACATAGGTCATTTAATTAGATGTTTTGTTGTCTAATATTATGTAGATGCCTCTTAATGTCCAAAAATAATGTTATGAGTACAGCTTATCCTCAACACGTGTAAATTAGTCTGCCATGGACATTGCGCTTTTTCACTCGTACAAGTGTATTCAGAAAAAAATAAATGAAATATGAACTTTTTATCAAGAGAACTTTCAAAGCTTAGCTAAAGGTCGGAAAGCATATTGTTCGTATTCGTCTTAATTTAAGATATCGTGCGTGAGTAGACGATATTCGATCTCAAATTAAATCTCATATAGAGGTATATACCAAAACTTTCGTGTTCGTTTCAGTTTTAGTTATTCAGTATTTCTTGTTAATTATGTCGGTTGTTCCTGTAAAATTATTTAATTTGTTTCAGTATTACATAGAATGTTTAAGTAATTGAAAATGATAAAAGACAGAGATGAATGACTACATATAGTATGAAATGGAGCAATAGTAATTTGGAAAATTTATACATTTAAATGTATTGGTGTATGTATATATATAAATATATATATATATATATATATATATATATATATATATATATATGTATATATATATATATATATATATATATATATTTATATATATATATATATTTATATATATATACATATATATATATATATGTAAATCTGTAATAAATCAGTTAGATTTATAAATCCGCAGTTTAACTTTTTGACATAAATATTTTTTGAACATTGAAGGAAGGTAATCTAAGTTTTTAAACACATTATAATGCGAGTACATGGGTGTAGATTATTTTTCCTACCAAACTTTACCTAATGAACAAAGTGCCTATTAATGTAGGTATACGTGAAAGCAATCTCACCCTGACGCTCTTTATAAATAACGAGGGCCATAATGAACATGCTTTCGACAGCGTCAAGCGAAATACGCTCCGCTAATTTTATTCACAGTGAAATGTGTCAACCTTAAGTTATAAAATTATCTCAGAGCCGTGACACGTTGGCGAGCACATTATCGAGTTCGGGCTTCTGGGGCTTCGCTATTGACAATCTTCGCGGATACTCACCGGGGTCCTTATGCCGGAGGACTCGTTTCGACTTCGACTTCGTCCTTTGAAGGAGAGATCTCTTGTTCTCATATTATTTGCGAGTCAGTTTGTAATATAAAATGGTTTGTTCGCAGACCATTCTAAATTATTTGGTTAAATAGAAAGTATGCAAGAATTGTATTTTTGGATAGCTATCGTGAAGTTACCGTACTTTGTTCCTTAATTTATGTGCTTACGTGTTAAGTAAAGTGTGTTGTTAAATTTTGATTATAATAGAATTATATTACTTTATTTTGAATAATCTTTAGAAATTATTAAAAACCTGCTGAAACGAAATCTCGCCTAAGCGGACAGATTGTTTTACAAGATAATTAGATATATTTTCAGAAGTTTCGATCAAATGCAGGTATTAAAAAGTGAAAATTGGATTAAAAACACAGTTTCACACAATTGGCATGTGTAAAACAGGACAATTCGAAAAAATTATATCTTGGATATATTTTATCCGACGTAAATAAATGTATATTTCGGAATATAAATAAAATAGCCTTAATAAGATATTATCAGTTTGAGAAATTTTATGCTATTTACGCGCCTCCTTTACTTCAGTGAAAGATAAGGTGATGCAATTTTAGCAAGGTTTATAACCTTATTTTTCACGTTAAGTTTAATTGATAATTCAATTACTATAAATAACACTTAATATTAAGTATATTTTCCTTTTCTTTCCTTAATAAAAATTAAGGAATCCTCTTTATAATGGGTACTTTGCTGACGTTAAGTTTTCTTAATTAAGACTATTTTAACAATAAAGTAATGGCAGATACAGAAATTGCAGGTACAGAAATTAAAAAAGTTTATTAAATTACAGGGCTACAGTTTTCCTTTTATAATTGTGTAACCACACTTGACAGAAATATTTCAATATTTGAAGAGTTCCAAAAGGGTGCCAAAAATGGTACAAATATTTGCCATTTCTTTATAAAGTTATTTAAAACTTATGAAGAAATCTAAAAAATTGCGTATATGTGTATATATATATATATATATAAATAATATCTTTGTAGGTAATTAATACACTCAAATACTTTAATTGACAAACACATTTTTATTGCTTATATGCAAAAGAAAAATAGAACTATAACCTCTAAATAACTATTTATGTGTAGAATATATTTGACATTTTGTAGAAATGCATTATTCACAATTAAATGAAACTACGTGATGTAGTATTATTTCTACTTTCTTTAAGTTCTTTACCACGACCTAGGTTTCGTTGTATTACAACATTGTCAGGTGGGTTATTAGCAAAGATCTTCTAATCTTTATCTTTGCTAATAGCCTACCTGAAGATGATGTAGTAACAGGTGTCCAGTGGCAGATTTCAATGTTTGAAAAATTGTAAAAAAAAAGTACATCTCTAATACAAAGTAGGTTTATTTTAACTTTATAACAACAAATACGGATTTAATTTTTTAAAAACCACGTTTTCCAAATGGCGGCCATAGAGTCTGACACACTCTTCGAGTCTAGCACGCATGTTTTCAAAAATGCGTTTGCAGAGCGACTGGGGTATCGTACTGACTTCGGCTCGAATATTTTCTTTAAGTTGTGTCACAGTGCTCGGATTTTTTTTGTAAACAACGGATTTTAAGTATCCCCATAAGAAAAAGTCACATGGGCTTAAATCGGGTGACCTAGGTGGCCACGGTACGGTACCGTTTCGGGATATGTTTTTTTCTGGAAATAACTGCCGCGCTGCATTCATGGACACATTAGCAGTGTGAGCTGTTACGGGGCCTGCTGGAACCATGTGTTTTGGTTGAAGGATGGACTATTCTGTAGTTCTACTCTTAAAAAGTCATTTAACATCTGGCCATATATCTCCGAATTCACAGTTACAGTTTGGCCACGTTGATTTTCAAAGAAATAAGGCCATATGATTGCAGATGCAGACATGGCATACCAGACTGTTACTTTAGGCTTATGTAAAGGCTCTTGATGCATTTGTCTTGGGTTGTGGACATCCAAGTAACGAAAGTTATGCTTATTCACATATCCTCCAATGTGAAAGTGAGCTTCGTCACTAAAGAATATGTTGCCCATCCAGGTAGCAGTACGAAATCTCAACAACATCACCTCCGCGTAAGTTTTTCTTAATTCAAAGTCAGAATCGTGTAAATCTTGAACAATTTGAATTGTATATGGATGGAACTTCAGCTTTTTTCGCATTATTACATGTAAAGTTGATTTCGGAATTCCCATTATCGACTAAAATCTTAATAATTTTACCTAATCACCAACTAACTCTTTTTATTTTTTCTCGAGTCTTTCACCATTACGTTTTCTCCCACTGAAAATGTTTTATAATGCTCCTTACTATCACTTACTGGATTTGGTCTCAATAATGAGAGACCACATCTCAACTCCCTTCCTAGCTTTAATTTGGCTGGACTACAGCCTGTGGTTTTATGAGTGGTACATCTATAATGAAATAAGAACAAATTATAAGCATATTCAATTTGCTTACCACTTTATTTTCATCACATGTGACTTGAATGACTCCACAAAACATTCAACTATTCCACTTGTTGCTGGGTAGCATAGTAGGGTGAACGTCTATTTAATTCATACTATACTATTTTACATAAAATCTTAAATTCCACACTATTCCATGTGGGTCCGTTACTAGTTACCAACTGTAAAGGATACCCATTACAAATAAAAATACTTTTAAATACTTCAATTGTTTTTGTGCTGTTATATTACTCATAACGAATGCTTCGGGCCATTTGGAATAAGCATCCACTATTACTGAAAATATTTTTGAGAATATAAAACTGAAAAAATATGCATGTAGTCTATGCCAAACTGTTGACAGTTGAGGCCACACTGTTGATTTAGTTGTTTTTTCTGAATTTTTATGATTTTGCAAATAATTAATACAATTTGTTGATTTTTTCCATTTCGCTATCTATGCCCGGTCATCAAAAATATAATCATGATAATTTTTTTCATGCGTGTTACACCTAAATAACTAGCGTGTAACTCACACGTTATGTTGTCTCTAATATTCATTGATATTATAATTCTATATCCCCATAATAGACATTCTTTTCATACACTGATTTCATTTTTTCTTCCAAAATATGGATCGTTCTTCAATATGATATAGTTTTCACTTTCAAAATATTACTTATATTTACAATATCTTAAAATATTACTTAGTATTTTATCTCTTTTAGTTTCACTTAGAATAGTTTGCCAATTTAATGTGTCAAACTTTGATATATTTATATAATTAATATGTTATTGAAAACTTATGTATGTTGAAAACTTTTATCAAACATTTCAGTGTTTCTTAACTTGTCTTGACAATTAATGGCTACATTTGATAAATAGTCTGCTGGGTTATTTTCGTATTCTATATGCTGAATTTCATAATTAAACCCACTTAGAAAAATGGATCAAAATTGTAAACCCTTGCTGCCATTTTTGGTAAATCATATTTTGATCCTATTTTTATCAATGCCTCGTTATCAGTTTGTAAAATCACCAAATAGAAACTCGTAAAATTTATTAACCCCAAAAACTATTGCAAACGCCTTTTTCCAAGAGAAGATATTTTATTTGAATATAATTCAATTTTATGCCTGCAAATGATATTGGTTTTATGATACTGGTTTACTGTCTTTCACAGATAATACAGCGCCATCCCAGTATCTGCTGAATCACAAGTTAATATAATTATAGTTTTGATCAAAATGATATAAACGGATTGTATTAGTAAGGGTTTATGCATTTCTTCCAATGATTTATCGCATGCCTCTGTCCAATTAAACTTCTCGATCTTTAAACAATCATATAGTGGTTTTAATATTATGTTTTTTTTTTCAAAAATCGGTCGTAATAATTAACTTTTCCTAGAAATAATTTAAGCATTGTCACATTTTGTGGCCGTGGCAATGACAATAAAGGTCTAATTTTACTATTTATAATTTTTTTTATCTCAAATTCAAAAATATTAAATTTTCCTTCAAAAAAATTATGTTTTTTTAAATTTTAATTTTAATCCTGACTCTTCAAGTCTTTGCAGTACCCGTTTTAACTTCTCATTTGTCTCTGATAATATTTTTCCATATATATGTATTTTATGGATGGTACATCCGTATTATGTCTAATCTACTTAATTTTTGTGTAATTAATCTTTCGAATGAACTAGGACCGGTACTGATATAAACATTTGTAGATACCTTCTTCAGTAACCATTATGACCTGAAATTCATTGTCTAAAGGGGCCTGTAAATAAGCCTCCTGCAAGTCCAATTCGCAAAAATAAGTATTGGGTTGCATTTTCATCAATATATTACTTATTGCAGATAATGAATAATTATATAATCGATCGGCAGATAATTACTTATTGTGATTCGAAAATCACCACACATTCAAATAAGGTGGGATATTCACTTTTTATGTTATTTATAAATTTATTTTAAAAATTGTCTTACAAATTTTTTTTTTCAAATTTAGGAGACCATAATTGCAATAAAGAAAGCCAATCTTTGCCTTTTATTTTTCACTGTCCGTTCTTTACAAAAAAATTTTGATTATTTACTTTAACAGGCTTATAGCTAATATTTAAATTTTCAATAATCCCTACGGTGTTGAAGTTGACTGATCGAAGTTAATGAATATCACATTTCGTTTTTTAATTTCTAAACCTGGAAAATATTGTTGTTTATCTACTAAAGTGATAGTACTCACGTCAGCTCCAGTGTCAACTTCAAACTCTACAACTTTAACATTTTCATTAACCTATAACATTGCAGATGGAATTTTGTTTTTTATCACTGAAGTAAAAGATATCAAACATTTCTGTTTCCGCATTAATGTTTTTAACTTCAATAACATCCTTGTCATTTAAATTCATAGCTTGTGTATTTGGTATTCACATTTTTCACTTTAAATGCTATGTTTTTACCACAAACTTTGAAAATATGTCTTTGACATCGTACTCACTACAGAATTTTTCTTAAAGTAAATATTATGCTTCCAAATGTCAATTTTTTCACAATACACACATGATATATTTTGTTTATACGTTGGTGTGCTTGAGCGAAAGTGTTTTTTTATTTCTATTAAAGTTGTTTCTGTATAATTGAAACATCTATAATTGAAACATCTATAATTGAAACATCTATTTGCTTCTGTTCTTTTTCAAGGTTAAACGCTAACTTAATAGCTAGCTCCGTTAAATTAAGTATTGCTCTATCGATTCATTAGCTTTCTGACATCGCTTTCAGAATTTTGCTTGCAGCCAATATCATCGTTTCCGAAATTTCGCTTGCCGGAATTTTGCTGCGCATTGTTTTTTCTCCTAGATTTGTCATACCTTTAATTAATCGATATTGTGAATAAGTTAAGCCACGGATAGCCATGAACTTTGATAAAATGTTTTTTTATATAATGGCTATAAAATGTAGTATCCCTTTGTACCAAAAAACTATGTTTTAACTAACTGAATAATTTTAAAATTTCAATTTAAAATATGTAGTTTTAAAAAATGGGTACAAATTTCCAAGTGACACTTAGATGGACAAAGTGTAGCAAGGAGAGCATGCAAATATCTTAAAAAATACTATGTTTAATGATATATAAAGGAGAAAAATTGGAAACATTATCTGTAGCAACATCGTCAAAAAATAAAAAAATAATTACGATTCTATTTTCTATTTGGCCATTTAAGTCGGTGCCAGTGAAATAAAATCCTACGTCAAAGAATTTAAATTAAAAACAGATTAAAATGTTGATAATTTCTAATTTACAATATAAAATTATTTATTTGCATCAAATATTCGAAATGAGATCTGTGCACCAAAATACAGTCTACGTCCTTTTATAAAATTAACCAGCGTGATACAGTCAATTATAGTTCGAATTTTTACTCACGTTCGGACTTATTCTTGCAGAATTGGACTATATACTCAAAATATCCGCAAATAAAAACAAAATCTATCGAATTCAAACGCGGAGAGCGCGCTGACTAACTAATCGTTCCACCTCGACTAATTCATCGATGTGAAAAGAGTTGTGGTTTAAGTGTTTTCATACGCTCCGTGCGCAGTGATTGTTGCGCCATATTGTTTGCCCATCCACATTCCCTGGCGGGCATCTAATGGAACGTCTTTAGTAAGTGGGTCAATTCTCTTCGCATGAACGGCAAATATCGTTCTCGGATAGCTTAACGGACTAATAAATTGCAAGTTCTAAATTTCAATCCATTAATTAGCCTAGAACTGGTGCCAAAAACTAGATTATTGTCTAGAGTAGTAGTTCATGATGCACCACTAATATACGTTATTCGTGTTAAATGTTCCGAAACACGTAAATTTTTAATCACGACATCACATTATATTACCACAAAAGTTCGGGTCTTTCATATATGTACATTTCCTTGGCATCACTCAAAATTGAGCCCTATTTGCAAAATTTCGGTAGAGTAATCTTTGCCTCCATTGAATATGATGGGGGTACATGAATTACTTTCGCAGTACATGATAAACAATAGAACTTAATATAACAGTGCGCTTTTCAATTTTATGCACACCTTGTGTTGAATCATGTTCAATTTGATTTAATATTTGTTCCTATCTTCCATCAAAATTTACAACTAAAAACTTACAGCTTTCAAAAGCGTGACATGTTTTGAAAGCCAATCCCCACCATAAGTGATGACACAAATAAAAGAGTTCGCAATGAATAAGGGGTATAATTAAGATTTAATGGTACAATACATGAATACTTATCATGTATTGTACCATTAAATCTTAACTATACCCACTTATTCATTATGTTTAATATCGAATTTATTATCGGCGATATCCTGGACAGTAACAAAACAAAATAATACAAATAATATCGTCATGTTAGTATTGTAACGCGTTATTTAAGAAATAATTATCTCACGCGAAGCTATTCAGATAAAAGTAAATGCATGCAATGTTTTAATACAATACCAAATTTTGATCAGTGCAGAACTTTAAATAACTTCAATTCTATGAAACACAGAAACGAACAAAAGCATTATTTGGATGGATCAATCTCGATCCTTCCTGTTCTAAAGAATAATAGTGACAACTAGAAAATGAAGCTAATTTAAGAGATGCACCATACAATACAGAATCAAAGTGAAACAGCAAGCAGTTAAAACTAGCCTAGACGTTAGGGTTTACAATGAAACTTATAACATATAGGGTATAACAGAAAATGTGAAAATATCAAAAAACTTTGTTATTGAAAATTATTTAAAATATTTGTAGTTAGTTTGATACATTTTTAGTTGAAGGAAAGTATAAAAGAATTAAAATTATTGAAGAAAAGAAGTGAGTACACGTGAAACAAAAACAATTATCTCAGAAAAGAAACACGCCACCTAATTAAAAGCTGCAATATTTTATAATAAAAAACACAAGCCAAAAATAAGGCCAAGATAATATGAGCGTTTTGCAAAAAAATTGCCAGTACCAAATATTAATACAAATAATTTTTTTTTATTTATATTCAACTTTAATTTACATATTCTTTTCAGCGGGCAATTGCTGAAAATAGTAATATTCAAAAAAAAAAATAATCTACCTGTGGTCTGAAACTACATTTAAGAAACCTTCGTGTTTCCAAATTTTTTGTTCATTTATGAATATTCCCTCTCTGTTTATGTCGCCACGTTGTGTTTTTATTTTAATCTCGATGCAAGTAATTTATTATCAATACATGCTTCTAAAAACGTCAAAAATATATATTTCCCCTAACTTCAATGATGTTTTTTTCCAGCGTTCCTATCCTACCGTCTCAGCCTTTTCCTCAACCTGGCAACATTAGGTTATATTTTCATATATATTGTTATAATACAAACAGTATTAAAATGCAGTGAAGTAAAAAAGGAGAAAGTTCTTTATTCGGTTGTATTATTTTTCTGCAACTTTATTTTTCATGACTTTTTTTATTAAAATTATATTTAACTTATTTTTCAATGACTTTTTTATTTAAAACGGTATAAGTTAATGGTATAATATCCGTTGTATTAATTATCTGTATAGATGTATAACGAATTTAACGAATGACAGTACGCTACCCAGGGTTGAAGACATTTGTTTCATCACGCACGTATTTAATAAAAATCGCAATCAATAAGAAATTGTTAGCTCTATTGATAAGGAGACTATTGATGTCATATGAACTTTTATCAGGAATGTCTCAACGAAGGACAGTAAGCCACTCGGGATAAAATCACTTTTCAAACAATTTGGTGAAGACTCGTACATCAAGATGAATTGTTACAAATAACCCTTTATTCGTTCGTTATTTAGTCTATGCGTTTATCCTATTCGTAATAGTCATCATTTGTAAAAATATACTCTCATACTACTCAGCATTTCCTTTTGACTAATTTTCTGAACATATTTCCCTATTTTTTTAAGCGATCTTAAATATTCTCTCTTGTTTCACTACAAAGAAGCACTTTTAGTGGGACTATCCTACATTTAAGTCAAGTTTAGAGTCCATATAAAGTTGATTAAGTATTTAGTCTTTCATGAAAAGTTAGTTTCTGAAGCCGCTTTTTTATAGTTTAATTGATTAAGTGAGACCTTGTGGTCAGTTTGATGTTTTGCATTCCACATTGAAAGACATAGTTTAAATTCTGTTAGATATGGAGGGTAGTAAACAAATATTGATCCTATAGCAATTAATCTGCCGTATGTACGATACGTTAAACATATAATGAATGAAATAAACGGATAATAATTCTTGTTAAAAATAACACTATTATAAGTGATATCCATAATTAAATGTTTAAATTCTAATTGATCTAAAAAAAATTATGGAGAATGATCAGATATTTTGATTATGTGATTTATCTTAATGTATTTTTCGTAATGTAAAAGATGTGGAAATCACGAAATAAAAGAGAAATAATATAGAAATAATGGTTTTAAAGGTAAAATAAAATAATATCACAAAAAATGTTATCATGTTACAAATATTCTAAAAGACATTAAAAGGCTGGCATTAAAACTTTCTGATGTGTTGTGCTGAAGGGTCGTTATAAACAAATAGAATTATATATATTACATAAACCCTATTTTAAATTATACTTATTACTTTATTACTTGTAATCAATGAATACGGCAACTTTGAGTATACGTTAACTTTGAGTATACGTTAATTTACACTTTGAGTATACGTTATTAGCAACACCTGTAAACTGAAATATTTGTCACGAATATTACGCTTATCTATTTAAACGTGTTATACGTATTTCCATAATTACGTGTTTAAGTGTTTGGGTTACAGAGATTAATAAATGATATTAATCATATTTTATGTATGAGTATACAGCAGACGTAATATTAATTTTGTTTGCATATCAATATACGTTTGTTGCCTTTTTTAGTAATAAATACATGTAAATATCTTAAATATATTTTTTAAACATATGTAGATAATAATATGCGCATGATATAAGAGCGGTACATATTTTGGTTCATTGCAGGCGACTGTGATACAAGTTTCATCGTTTTTACCAATTAATTTTAAGTTTCTTAACTTACCGGGAGAAGCGTTCTGTTTCTGATTCCTTTGGAACTAAATGGTCTTGATTTGCTGATTGACTAAAGCCTTAATTAACATATTTTAATTATTCGACATGCGAAAACATAATTTCATTTTTGTTATACACATTAATTACCTTTATTCACAAAATATTTGTTTATTAAATTATAATGTATTTAAACTCTATCCATCATTACAAATTCTTTATCGAAATTTTAACAAATTCGTATAGCCTAAATAATTTCCTTAAGGATTTCAGAACTATGTTTAGTCGTTATCTTTGATTTTGTTTTCATGGTTTATTTATTTCGATCTATTTTTAAATGCACTGTAGTGTAAAGTATTGATAAAGAATGTAATTTAACATATAGTTGTAATATAAAATTTAGTAAAGCCCAAGATTGTATCTAATTGTAATAATTTTTATAAAAATGAAATAATATGGGGGGAGAGGCAGACTGATCAAATTGAATTGTATTATAACTTTTGTCATGACAGGTTAAGGGATATAGACCTCCCAGCCGACCTTGCAACTTGTACGCGTACTAATAAAATGTGTAATTGTGAAATTCATAAGTTATTGATCAATGATGTTTATAACAACCCAGTGTATATTTTAAGTGAGGGAGCAAAGCAGTCTTATACTGTGAAGGCGACACCCGGTAGGGGTAAACGCATAATAGGGTGGAACAAGTATGTGAGGGAGGCTCACGGGAAGGCTCGGCAATGTTATCAAAATTGGTTATTGTATGGGAAACCAGGCAGTGGCTGGGTGTATAATGAGATGGTTGAGTCTAGACGATTATTTAAGGCAAAATTAAAATGGTGTCAAAATAATCAACAACAAATTAAGATGGGTTTGACTTGTTTGATGGGTTTGACTTTTTGATGGGTTTGACTTTTTGATGGGTTTGACTCCATTTAGTATTGATTTTATTGATTTATTGATGATGTAATTATTCACTATTTATACTAACATTAGATTAAGAATTACACCTATTAACACAATTGTATGGACTATGTCTGAAATAAAATCTTATTATTATTATTATTATTATTATAGTGTTGATGCAGAATGTAATATAACATAATAAGAAAACATATCTCAACAGCATAAATACATGAATGAAATTCAAAAGTTCTTTCTATTTAAATCAAAGAAAATCATTTGTTATAAAATTTAATCTTAGGCGCAAAAGCATGTAATGCTGTAAAGTTCAAAGAAACTATAAAGTTTCTTAATCTCAAAACTGTAAGATTTATTACTGGCAGCTTAAGAAATAATTATTTGTTTTACTTATATATTTCAAGGTTTAGAGTAAATGGAGATATGGATAAATATATAAATTATAAGAGCCAAACTACCACGACATAATTTTGTAGATATTTGGATGTTTAAAATACTATTATAAATGATGGTACACGTTCTGCCGCAATCAACAAATATATGAACTTTTCGAACTCTCGAGATACATCAATTATTTATATGCCCAAGTTGGAGGTGAGTCGGTGTTTAATTGAAAAGTTATTAATTAACAATCAAATTGGTAATAAGCAAATTGGTAAATAAATATACTGGTAAATAATATTGGGTATGTAATACTAAGATTGGTTAAGTTTTTTTGTCATGGAGTGAAAAAGTTAATGAATAGTTATAAACTGGTTGCAAGTATATTCAGGCGATACTGGCTGCGTTTGGAAAATATTTTAATCATTGCTCTATAGTAGTCATTAATAGTGAAAATATCAAATTATGATCGAGAATAGGCAAATTAAACTCTTTCTTTTCCTGTATTATGTTACTTTCTGATCTTAATATAATATTGAAATGAGAATTGGGAATTTATTAGCTAAAACCATTAAATTTTTAGATTTTTTAAGATTGATTGCCATACCTGAAAACGACAAGAAAATAGTATTCGTTCCGAGCGGTTACTCGCCTATAAACCATAATGATATATCTTCCTGTTAAGACCAATAGCCACCGTCAGGATTCTTTAAACCTCATTTAATATTGACATGTAAAAAAAAGGTTCTAAGATTCCGTAGTGAATAGTGAGGCTAAAACCATTCCGTCTCTGTCTGGCCGTATGTCTATTTCAAATTAATTCAGTATTTTTGCAATTTTATAAGAAGACACAATTTAATTACGTCAATAAAAAGAAATCACAATTTAATTTTTATTCTTAGTAAACCTTATCAAACGATAGGAAAGGTCTTTTAAAATGCAATAACAATTTCATATGGACTTTTTTGTTACTACGTCTCCTTACTCAGATACGAGCCCCTAAAAAGTGCCCACTCATCTTTTAACTTTTTAAATATCCATAAGAGATTACTGAACAAAATTAATATAGCGGTATTTTAAGAAAAATATATTGGTAAAATTGAAATAATAAAAAACAGTAATAGGCATATATACTCGTAGGTCTACTCTCGTTAAATATATATTAGACAATGTATTTGCATAATACCTAATTCTGTTATTACGTTTCATTAATTCTCTTGGAACATTTATATATTTTGGAACATTTTATTATTTTTCATATTTTGATACACCTGTGACATTTTAGTAGGCCTGAGATATTTTTTCAATACAAGATAAACTTACATAAACCAGTAAACCTAAACTTACACGACAACTCCTACTCTAAATTGACATCTATATCTAATTTACCTAAATTTAAATTTAGCTCACAAAACAACATATGATAGGTCGATCAAAGTAAAAAAAATCTTAACATTATATTACGTACCTATACGTGACAGTACAGATAACAACCCCCAATTCCTGACCTGTATTAACACAGTATTGTCAGATCAGGAATTGGGGGTTGACAATATATTAGTTTTCCTTTACCTTAAACGATATATATATGTGTATATATATATATATACATATATATATATATATATATATATATGCATATATATATATATATATATATATATATATATATCTATATATATATACATATATATATATATATATATATATATATATATATATATGACAGTGTAGAGTGAGCGATGTTAATTATAGTTAATTAGAATTAATAAAACGTCGATGGATTAAGAATTAAAAATACATTGTACTCAATACTGAATGAAATTAAACAATTTATAAATCAATAGATTGCACAGTATTAACAGATTGTTCAGTGCAAATTTTCTTAAGAAGCACTTTATGAGAAGAAGCATATTATCAACATATTTTTAAGCTTGCCCATTACTAACACTTTGTCAAGATAGAAGACAATTAAGACATTGAACAAATTTGCTTGAATTTAAGCAATTGTATTTAATACTAATATTCCAATTTTTCCTTTCGTGAGTTTAAATTTAGTTTTGTGCAAGACCTTTGTGAATATGTCAGTCAGTACATTGATTATTAGTATATATGTTATTTAAATCTATATATTTTTATGAAACCCTTCTATTACAAATTTCTACTTAATGTCTATATGTTGACAATGAACTTTTTTCAACTCACCGTTTTTAATTACACTTTTCGCACCTTGATTACCCGCATTTAATCACAAACCTTTTTGATTAAATTCACTTACATCACATAGCGACTGTTTCAACTATACCACATCTTCCAAAGTCTACTTCGGTGCTAGACAAGGCAATACTTTTGTTGGCGCTGACTAGACAGGGTGATGTTGGTTCCATTCTCGAGGAATGTGCATCTAGTTATTGAGCCTCTAGTTTCACTGTAGTTTGCATAAACTTCCTCTTTGTAACTGATTAAGCCACTGGCGTCTGCATATTCAAATAGCCCAATCCGGTTTCTTTGTTTTTTTTTTTACATATTTTAGTTTTCTATTCATTGCATTCCAGTAAGATTTGACTGATTCTGTGTATACATAGTCTTACTTATATTGGCCATCACTTTATTGCAGTCTTACACGAAGACCATCTTTACTTTTTGCAAAGCTGAACTTGTTTAAACCGAGTAAAGGTTGAAACTTTGTAGTCCAGCATCTAAATGCTTGTTTTAATCCGTAAAGTGTTCAATTTACATATATCTAGTTGAATTTTAGTCCCTCTGACAGTGTCATGTACATATGTATTTTCTTTTAAGTTGTTAATACAGATGCGGATCGTATCCGATGTTAATGTTTTATTTACATGATGAGGTTTTATTTCTCTTTCTTTTGTTATTTAGGTTTAGCCGATTTTTGTTGCTTTTTGATAATTTAAGTGTGTGAAATGGAATGAATCTTTATGTTAACATGGGTTGTCCTTTTATCTGATTTTTTGGAATGTGTTTGATTGTTCCTTGGTCTTAATATTATATTAGAAGGTGTTTTTCTTTTGAAGAAATTTCTACACTTACCTTTGGTGAATATGTCTCTTATATCTTTGTATCTTTAACTGGATGAATATTAATTCTAAATTATGTCTCCCATGTTATTGTTGTAGTCTATGGTTTTCTATTGACTGTAGGGTGTTTGGTAACACTTTGAAGTATAAGGTGTAGGAAATTCATACTTAGACTCTTAGATTTATCGGACATCAGATTTATGAACGGTGGATTACGATAAGACTGCGTCTCGACCACTGGATTTTCAGCACCACTGTTTTATTCAGGCATGCATATTATTATGGTTGACTGGAAGAGATTGCTCATGTAGCAATAAGTCCACCATATGTATTATACATAAAAGTTAATAAATAAATAAATAATATGTATACTGGTATATGCCATATATGTTTTCGTCAACGGCTGGAAAACATCTACGACTGAATTAAATCTCCTCCCCCCCACTAGGTTCCCACAAAGATTGATCTCGTGTGGTTTATAATAATAATAATAAATATTCGTTTATATTTTTAGGGTTTTAGTCTCCTTAAACATAATTTCAGGTTAAAATCGCATCCAAAGCGAAGAATGTTTATGTATATATATATATATATATATATATATATATAATTAGGAAGTTTGTATTAAAATGTTTGTAATCTTTTTATAAAATGGCCTGTGGAAATTCACAATTTGGCGCCATTTCCTATCAAGGTGATCTTGAGTATATCTACCTACAATGTGACATATATGAAATGTAAACTGTGCTCTAGATCAGTAATAAATATCACCTGGTATTAGACTATGGTAACACCGTCACATACATATACATGTCAAAAACTTTTTTAAGAAATAACTATTTCAGTATAGTTTATTACATTTTATAATATTTTTCTATATAATGTTTTTGTGGTGTAATGTATATTTGTGATAATAAGTTTTCTTATACTTGATAATGATAGCTGCAAAAGTTTCTTAGTAAAGTTAGCGTATTTTCTCCACAGTATGGTAACAGTGTAAGGTATTAAATGTAAGGTTGTATTGTTGTCGTATTTTTCTAAGTACAAAAACGTATCTAAATCATTATATTTATGATTCAATAAACTCAAGAAAAATATGTCATTCAAACTTGTTTATTAAAAAAAAAGAAAATTTATTGAAAAATGACATTCGCCATGTTTTTTGGTAATCAATTTTAGTAGAAATACCTTGTCCACTTATTTTTTGAGAATCATAACAGCTTTCAAGTTTCATTTTCCTCATAGTCCCTTTCTTCAATTGTTATTAAATTAATACTTCTCATAACGATTTTACTGCCTGTTTTCTGACTGATTAATAAAGCTTGTTCTTTTTTCCATCTTCCAATTTTAGGACTAGCACACAATTCATAATTTATACACTTATTAGAAATCAAATCAAAGGGTTTTCCAGAGCTTCTGTAAAATTCGTATATCTTTTCTTCTGACAATTTTTTTCAAGGTTTAATTAGATTCTTGCACTTGGCATGGTATGATATAAAAGTTTTTTGCCACAAGCTTTCGACTTCTTTCGACACCATTTCAGAAATCTTGTTAACAGTTGTTTTTTTTAGAAATGGGTATGAGTTTATGGCGATAATTTATTAAATTATAATAGTTTGTTACTTATATTTACATGTGATTCTCACTCATTACTCAAAATTTCATTCAAAACTATCAAATATACGCCAATTTATGACTTTACCGGTGTTATCTGAAATCTCCATCACGAATAATGTATAATGGATACTTATTGAATAAATTATACTATCGAAACGTAAACGTTTAAATAAATACGCGCTATCTTTCACTTGTAACTAATTAGCCAAACTAAAACAATGCACATTAACTTCTACCTCACCATTTATCTGTATTTCTCGCTCATTCAACGTTGTGTTTTTATTTACACGTGATTTTGAATTAAAAATATTTTAAAGCATCGAAAATAATTCTCTGCTGTTTATTTTTTTAAGGCAATTTTCCAAAATTCAATCGCAATGGGCAGGTAGCTAATTACGTAAATATAATAGTGTATTTCTATAAAAATAATAGTGTGTTTCTATTCGTAATAGAGAAATTAAATTTTTTACCCACGCTCAAACTGCATCTTGTTTAATCAGGTGAAAATAAAAAGTGGGTATAAATGCTAAAATAATTTTCCGGTTTATACAAAACATATGCACAATCAATAAATCGAAATGTATTTCTTCTCATAAAATTTCTGAACTGAACTGAAATTACCGAGGTTTAAAGTTATGCGATGAAAAACAAATGAACAAGCGATTACGAGATTACTTTAATGATTCCGTTTTAATTTGTTGAGTTATGGATTCCAAAAAAGTTATTTAATATACAGGAAATAATCAATTGTGTTTACATAATAACCATAAGTTTTCACCGTCAAATAATCGATCTAATCTTCTTTTCCCTTCCTTTAATGAGAAACATTTAATTTATTTTCCACACCTTATTGAAAATTTTAATAATGAACAGAAATTTAACTTAATTTTCATATTTACGTATTAGTATGTTAAGTCGTCTGTATGAGTGAGGACTTCCAAAACGTAAAGAGAAAACGCGAGATTTTAATTAATTTATTGTTAATAGATATAAAGCGACATAAATAGTAATAAAAATATATCAGTAAAGTATGCGTCCGACGAGCGGACAAAGTTTTTTCACCAAATTAAAAAATTAATTTTATTGGAACACGAGTCAAAAATAAAAAGAATATAAAATATTGTAATAATCTGTACATATCTTAATATGCATTACAATTAAATTGCCAATAAATAGTTTGCCTGTATGTTAAAAAATCGAAAATTTTTACGAGGTTATCGAATGGCGACTGCTAATATGGATATATAAATTCGTAATACTCAAATTTTTTTTATTCATTCCTCAAAAAGTAACTTGTAAATATTTACGTAAAATTTAGCAAACATATTTGAATATTTCTTTTTGAAGCAGATTTTTTTTTTGTCACGGTGGTGTAAATTTGTACGTCAAGAAATCAAACTGTAGAGAAAAGTGAAACACGTAGAGAATGGGCAGTACGAGCGATCGATAGAATTGAACAGAGAGAGGGGGGAAATTAGTTATACAGATTTCTGTCAAAAAAGTTTTCCTTTTCTTATATAATTATTTCCTTTTTTCATTTAGAATAATAACGCACAAAGAATATCCACTACTAACGTGTTTAACGGTCAGCGTCTTTTTAGGGTTCAACAGGTAAATGGCAAAAAAGGAACGTTTATAATATCGTCTTGTCCATCTACCTGTCGGTATGTCACAGCCATTTTATCGGAGACTATTGGCAATATACACCTAAATTTCGGGTGATAGGTGTTTTTACGAACAGCTATGCAAAGAAATAGTGAAGTTATGAATAAAAAATAATATTAGGAGTGGTACTCCATACATGTAACTGAGGGATGAAAAAAATCCAGTGCACATACGGTTATAGAATATTGTTAGATACATTTTAAAAAATGATACAGAGATTCCAAAATAATTTTTTTTAAGTCAATATTTGATGAGATATGCACTTCTAAATTCTTATACAGTGCATCTCCATCTCTAACTTTTCAACTAAGGTGTGTAACATTGTATAAAAAATAAAGTAATGGAACTTATAATAAACTTTCAACGGAAATTGTTTTGAATAACATGTGTTTTGAAGTTTGTAAGATATAGGATATTATCGACCACGACCACAGCGATAACTTTGGTTTTCACAGTTTGTTTGAGAAATATAAACCTATAAGTTTAATATTGTTTTCGTGCTACGGAACCCTCCGTGCGTGAGTCCAACTCGTACTTGGATAGTTTTTATCATTAAATTGTTAAATGCTCTTTGGTACTTATGAATTATTAAAGAGTTTTAGTTTTGTGGAGTCAAATATAAAAGGTGAGGGATCGATGATTTTGACATAGTTCCCTGCAAATACTTAGAAAAAGAGTAAAAATTTAAAAAACGTATATACATTAGGTGATGTAAAAGTAAGTAAGTATTTTACATGGCATATAACCTATAAAATATTGTTAATTTTATATAAATTCAGAGAATAAACTGGGTTAGACATGTAATAACAATAGGAAATAGACTGGCAGAGGAACTGTTCTTATTTGAGCCCATTGGAGTTAAAAAAAACCTAAACTGAGAATCGGTTCTTCTCGAAATATGATAAAATGCATAAAGTTCTTAACTTTATTGATATACTTGAAGACGATACCACAAAATAAGTTGGCCCGAATTTTCCTTTGGACTCCTTGGAAAAGCTAGTGTCCAATCCGGAGTATCGAGTCGCTATATGATGAGAGTTTCCTTTTTAATACGAAACTCAGCACTATCATCGACTCCATTGTGTCGCCTTTATTGTCGTACTATTGAAACCATACTATGTTTATACCTTCCATTTGTAGCTTGCGATTCTTAAAATATTAGGTGTGAAAACAAATCCTATTACGGCAAGATTTTTAAACTTTTCCCAGAAAGTTCTAGTTTCTAGAAACTAAATAAAATATTGAAAATGCTAGTCATTTTTAAACCACCATATTAGTATTCTACTTAATTTTTCCGATAATAATGAAAATAAAAATTCTTTATATTTATGTAATTTTAGAAAAATTAGTTACAGGTAGGGTTGTATATGGATAATACTGTTAACGGTAACGTAATTTTTTTATTATTGTTATTTTGGGAAATGCCTTATAATTCGCACGAAGGAAAGGCTATATTACTTAACAAGCGAAATTATGGTTGTAGGTTTACTAATTATGTGATTGAATTTACCGATCTCGATACAATCATTTTGCTGTGAGAAAAATGTAAAGTTAGTTAAAAGAAGAAAAACGAGTTATGCATTACCATAATGACTAGAGCCACTTTACTGTCGAATATTGGAAACAACTTTACTGATTTTATTATGTATTAGAAAAATCTATTAAAACCGCCGACAAGGCAGTACGGGTAATAGATTATTATGAATTGGCAGAATAGTGGGGCTTTCCCGATTGAAGAGATTTGGCATGCCGCCAGCATCCACAGTCCATGCCTATAACAATTATATTGTCAAGGTTATGTTTTAAATCATACCGCTAATCTATATGAATGCTTCTGAAAATAAACATCGCAATAAACACACCAAATTGGAGATCTTAATTCCAAGCCGATTTCATGACATACCTATGTTCATACCTCAATATAAATAGTGCATTTTAATTGTTTGTGTTAAAGTACCTTTAAGAAAAATAAAGAAATAGCTGTGAACAAGATTTAATCAGAACTATTTTTATTCCTTATTGTTTTAAATTATTTAGTAATTAACGAAAATAGTTTTTGGCTTCGTTTTAAATATATTGTGTGTTAAATGTTTTAAAAATATTTAAATTTTAATTGAACGGCTTACCACGACATAGATTTTCTTTTATTGAAATGAGAGGCTGAAAATGTAGTTTTCGAGATACTCATTTTAATATGAAATACGAAAATAATTATTTTGAAATTATATATGTACATATAAAGAAATTTATTTAAAAGCGCATTGTAATTGCGGGTTTATTTTCCGGAAGGAAATTAAATGAACACTTAGATATTACGGGATATATTGATTGTGTTATAAGTTTTCACCCATATACTTTTTTATTTACATTTTTATTTCATATTAATTACAATAGATGTTAATTCATTAGAATACGAGATGAAAGTTTCCTTTACCGATATTAAATCATATATAAAATTCAAATAATTTTTTCCGTATTGTTTACGAGTTAAATAATATATTTATTTGTGACTTTTAAATTACTATATTTAAATATAATTTTGGAAGCCAGACAGAAAATATTCATGGAAGATAGTATTAGCCAATTTAAATTTATTTTTTAGCAAATTTAAATTTTTTAGATATTTTAATATATATTACATTTTTACGAAAGTATTACCCATAAAGTCTAGTTGTGTAGCAGATATTTGGTATTGGTTAAAAAAATTAATTTTAAAAAACTAATACGTACTTATATTATATTTCTTACATTATTTTAAGCCATTTTCACCAGTTTAAACATTTCCTTATTATCTTTTACATAAAATATTGAGTACAATTTTGAACTTAGAAATTTCCAGTTGGAATAATGACACTATTGTTCATTATTTTAATAAAGTGATTTAATTATTTTCCGCCACCATAAATATATTTCTATTTTTACGATATACTTTTAACACCTGCAGCAATTATTATGAACCACTAGGTGAACAAGATGAAAGAAAGTGAGAACGCTATAAAAGACTGCGATAGAGGAAATGAAGTAAGTTGTTTTTCACAAAACTTGGATAATAATAATGACACGTAAAATTAAATATGGATAGCCGAATTAATAATAGACAACGAATTGAACTTCAGACCTCATATCGAAAAACAATTGCCAAAAATAACAAATATGTATTACTATTTCGTACATGAAGTCTAAACGAAGTCATAGTAATAACAGCTCGGTTAAAGAACCTGCTATCCCTTTATTTCATAATAATAGGTATAGCCTTATTATTATGAAAAAAGTTAATTTGTAAATATATATATATATATATATATATATATATATATATATGTATATATATATATATATATATATATATATATATATATATATGTGTGTGTGTGTGTGTGTGTGTGTGTGCACTCCACCTGCTGATATCAGTAATATCACTATTTAGCTCAGAGCCACGAGAATTTCTCAAATCTTAATAAATTCTCTAAACATAAAAGTTGCTGAAGACAAGCCTATCAGTTCTCGCCGGGATTAGTTATGTTTTTGTTTATAATGTTTATTACTTATTTAAAAAGTGTTTAATACTTTATGAGGTTTATATTTATTTATCTCATTTAAAGTATCTAATTGATAAATATGGCGGACCTATTGCTACGACAGTAATCTCTTACAGACAACCATAATACCAGTCCAGCCTCGCTCGATGAGCGGCTGGGAGTCGAACCCGGGTTTCTGCGGTACGCCACGCAGTCAAAGGTCGTATGCCGTGTGATCATCTCAACACACCACGGCGACGACAACTTTGTAAGATAATGTAAATTTATATAGTATAAATTCAGTAAATTTTCATTTTGTAAAGTTTAAAGTTAACAATTTTCATTTGTGCCCCGCTTAAAGAATTAAATCAACTTTCTTTCACATAGTGCATTTAAGAGCTTAGGATTAACAATCATTAGCAGGATTCATTTCGACCTCGTGATATTTTTGTAATAAAAGAAAGGGTGCGTGTACTTATGTACGCCCGTGAGAAATTATACTTCTGTGGCATCATTAAAAAATAGTTTTTAATTGTATGCAAATAATAAATTACAATAAAATAATAAAAGGACTGGAAAAGGATAGTCAACACAGTCAATAAAGTTCAGTTTAAATTTGAAATATTAAATAAATAAATATTTATTTTCTTACATTAAGGGTCACATAAATTCTCTTATTATCTGAATGTTATTTTTAAATTATATCCACTGCCGTAGCATCTTCCGGTAATGACAAATAATACATACGGATAGATAACCTCAATTATATTGGAGCACTTGAAAAAGTCTATAAACACAATTTTTTCACTAATATTTACGAATAGTAAATATATTAATCAAAATACTGAATTTAAATCACTACTGAATATAATTTATCAGCACATATATAAATCGCACTTATATGAAACTAAAACACGTGTGTGAATGTAGTTTCCAGACTGCAACTGCTGCAACTTCATACTGTAACTTTTGTGTGACGAATTTTAAAATTTCACTCTCATCATTTTTTCATAACGCGCCTAAAGAAGTATAACTTCAAAAATTAAATTAACTTCTTCCGCGCATATTTGTTCTTTTTTTCTTACTGGTTACAAAAAATGAAGTCACAGACAACAACTGTGCATAAATTTATTCAGAATGTAAACAAAAAAGACCGGTTTGTTTTCTTACGTGAGTTTATAATATCGTTTTGTATATTACACCTGTACAAGATAAAGTATGATTGGTAACATCCTTATTGAGAAACATATCGTTAGAACATTTTAAAAAGGGTTTGCGAAAACTAAAATATATTATAAATTATTCATTTACAGTTTTTAATAATTTATAATAAGACGGATATTGAAAAAATCTTTACATACAGTATACGCACTCATCGTTTTATAACCATTTGAAATGTATCCAAGAGGCTGGCGTGCCTGTATGCAAGCGGTCTTAAATTGTAAAAATATAAAAATTACGATGACAAACTAGACGGAACTATGTTTAAGAGTTTCTTTTTTACCATTTATTAGCAGAACTCTGAGAAAAAAATTACGGAGAATGAAAATAAAAATATCACTCAATGTAGGATACATTACACTTTTAATACTTTTAATAAGAAGTTTAACTTCAAAAATGAGTAAATATAGAAAGGCAAGTAAATATATTCTAGTAAATATATTTGTGTAGACAAGTTGATTCAGGAAAGTGTACAAGTAATTTCAAATGAATTGAACGAATATCCGCTTGTGAATTCCCAAACAAAAATGAGTAAAAATAAGAAAAAAAGGTATCAACAACAGTAGCCGCGTTACCGTATTTATTCCATAAGCTCTATTTTCTCTATTTGTGAACTAATGATTTGAAAGGAATACATCTTTTGTAATTTAACTCTTCGAGTGCAATCGGCATTTTTATAAAATCGTTTTTTTAAGTTACATCGACAGATTTAGTTTAAAAGGTCAAATAGAATGATTTTAATGAATGGAAGTCATAGTGAGTCCGGCGGTAAGGCTTAAAGATTTATTTTGTCTTGTTTTCAATACATCTATCTTTTTCACTTACGTACGTTTTTGAACTTTTTAATAACCCTCGACGTGTTTGCATATGACGCTGTTTATTTTTTTATTATACCCCTAAAGGTATAATATTGTTATCTATTATAATCTCATCCATTGTAACAATATTTTCTTTAATTTTCGTAAGATAATGTACATACTTATATTCTATCTACATGTACCGATCATATGGTACAGATACATGTCTCTGTATACATGGTATACCTTAGTAATATTTCTTTTTGTAATGACTTTAAATAAACATTTCATTTAAATAAATTAATTTAAGGCATTCGTGATAGTATTAATCGTTTCTAAGTAAAAAGCCATAAAAATTCGTATAAATAAAGAACCAGAAAATTAGATACTGAAACCTGAGAATAAAATAACGCGCGTGAGTTCTGAGATGTTAAAGAAAGCCAGCATATGGTTTCTATTTCCAATTTTCGAAACTAGGACACATTTGAAGTTACTTTCAAAATTTATATAAGTATTTATTAAGGATTTTTAAGAACGCTTTGCTTTTTATTTAAAATAAAAACAACATACAAACAGGTAGAAAAAAGAGAACGAAAACATGCGACGTTATTTTGATAGATTTGCATTAAAACTCATGTCTTTAACGTATCAAAAAATTAATTGTTTTAAGTTGTATTTTTAGTTCTAGAAGATTTCAGTAAAACAATGGATTTTATAATTAACTTCTATGATAAGAAAACCCCTGAAATGACATTGGAAGCTGACGCCCTTGAAAAATTATTTTGGTAACATATGTGGATGAGCATGAGTAATAAAGTTTTAGTTAGGGATATGTAACACCAAAACCTCACCACGTGAAAAGGAAGATTTGACGAATTTAAGATTGTTCCTGAATTAGCTATTCATATTCATATATTTTAAAAACCATACACCAATTTAATACTATCAGCAAGAAAAAAATAAATATACTTGCAGAGTTCCCGACTAATTATTTCATTAAGTGGAGATTAACTAGACGCGTAACACGCGTTTATTTAATCTCTATCCTATGGTAAACAATATACAAAGAGTTAGTATTATTATTTCCCTTTTATTAGGAATTTTCTCGTCAGGGGTTTCGTATCCCTTTCGTTTGATTATTTAAATATGCGATCTGCCTTTTCTGGCAAATACTTGATGGAAGGAATTTTTCTACTTTGTAAATTTTTCAAATTATATTCCATTTAAGGTGTCAAGAGACTTATAATAAATAAAAATATATAAATATTTACATTAATTATAACGTCTACCAATCCCACTTGATATAGACAAATTATTTCAGCATACACTGGCTTATAAAGTATTTAAAATAATAGTATACTACTTCTTTTTCTCAAAAAATACTTTATATTAATATACGTATATCGCCCAGTACAGTAAGCAATCATTTATGCCTTCCTTCCATATTCATAATCATAAGAGTTCCTGCGTATATTACTTTACTTATGTTTACTTTCTCGTCTATTCTAACACCCGCATAATGCAACGCTGTCTAATTTACTTAAAGTATTATTTATTTATTTCGTTTAATAAATTAAACAAATGTTGAGATCAACAGTTATTTAATGCAAAATATTAAGACGGTGTAACAAAGTACTTGTACACGATACGCAGGTTGCTTGTTTTTCACTAAAGATGTACGCTAGGTACCTAACCTTGCGTACATATTTAATGAGGTAGATATAGTTAGTATTCGTAAAAAATAAGCTTAATTTAAACAAACAAATGATGAAGGACTGTATTGTTGGACGATGGATGAATATAGGGATATAAAATAAAATGGGCGGTAGCAATGTGTTTGTAAAAACATACTCGTATCTGAGGTAAAATCAATAGTCTTTACTTTAAGATGTACGCTAGGTACGTAACCTAGCGTACATCTTTAATGAGGTAGATATAGTTAGTATTCGTAAAAAATAAGCTTAATTTAAAGAAACGAATAATGGAGGACTGTATTGTTGGACGATAGATGACTATAAGGATATAAAATAAAATGGGCGGTGGCAATGTGTTTGTAAAAACATACTCGTATCTGAGGTAAAATCAACAGTCTTTACTTAAAGATACACTAAAATTAGTGCACTAGAGAACAAACCTAAAAATTATACAAGGATTATATGATTTCGTGGTAGGTTTTATATACGGACGTTTAATATCGTGCAACATGAATGTTTTACGCAAATTTGGTGTCCACATATGTAGCTGACAGCGACAATGTAATAATATCCAATACATAATTTACAGTCTTATCAAGACCCAGTTAAGCTTAAATTGTACTATATATTCCAGGATACTAAACATAAAAAGTAACAAGATTATATTGATTAGCGACAGTTTTATATACGGACGTTTAGTATCATATAACATGTAGGTTTTACGCTAATTTGGCGTCAACATATGTACCTAATTGTGATAACGTAACCATATTGAAGATATAGTTAATAATCCTTGCATTCAGGCACAGATACACTTAATTTGTACTCTGTGCACTAGAAAACTAACAGGATCGTATTGATTACTGATATACGGACGTTCAGTATCCTGATATAACAATATGAATGTTTACGCTAATTTGGCATCCATATAACCAGCTCTCTGTGTTTTATGTGTTTTTGTTAAGCTCAAGTTAATTTTCTACTGCACACAATACTGTGTGCAATAGTAAATTAAACAAAGTATGACATAAGAGGATTCTGTCAATTAGCTACAGGTTGATATATCGACCCGCAATACCGTACAATATGAATGTTTATGCTAATTTGGCATGTAACTATCGGTGAGAAAGTAATCATATCAGATATTAACAGTATTTGCATAAATACATAGTTAAGCTTTACACTTTGTGCACTAGGAAACTACACATTAAAAATAACAGGATTGCATCGATTAGCAATATATTCATTATGATGCATGTACACGTTTTTTTATAAAATCACTGATTAGTCATTAGAGCCTTATAAATAACTAAAAAATTAATTAAATTTGAAAAAACTTAAGTTGTTCTTAAAACATAACTTACTTACTTTTTGGGACACGAGTAGCTTAGCTACGAGTATAATATTTGCATAAAAATTAGGAAAAATAAGCATACACAACAAATTCACAATAAGTGCACCAAAATTCAATGTATTACGAAAAAGAGTAAATCTTCCTAAGGCCGTCATTTTGGCCAAAATATGGTATAGTTCGTTGAAACAATAATAATATTCCGACCATTAAAATAATAGGGTCTTAAATTAAAAAAAATTTAAATGATTAAATGACTTTTTGTCTAAAGTAATTTCAATATCTGAAAAGAATACACCAGAATGGGACAGTTTTTATGAGTCACGATTAAAATTTATATAACACAGTGTCATTATGTTAGATAGTACGCATGGCAGAAATATAAGTATAGGTAGGTACTACGGTTGTTATATAATTTAATAATAATTAATTGAACAAAAAAAATGTTTAACTAAATACAACATTATCTTAGTTGATGCAGAAATGGTGATATGTGTTAGCTGGTGCGATATTCTGTGATCCGAATTAAGGTTATCATAAAAATTTTCAACGACTAAGGGCCGGTTTTTCAGTCGCCAGAACAAAATGATATAATAATATCAAATTTAAAAAATATGTGTCTGCCAAGGCAGCTGCTAGTTTTCAACAACTACTAAGGAGTAGCAGAAAATAAAGGATGACAGTGAGACCATTTTTATTTGGTTATGTTACACCTTATCGTGTCAGTAACTTTTATGTAGCGATTAAAAAATCGGTCCTAAGACGGTAAATATATTCTTTTATGAGATCATATCTTAGAAGATAATAAGCCGAAAATACAAAATAAATTATTCACAATTAAATAAAACTACGTGATGTAGGATTATTTCTACTTTCTTTCAAGATCTTTGCTAATAGCCCACCTGAAGATGTTGTAACATAACGAAACCTAGGTCGTGGTAAAGAACTTAAAGAAAGTAGAAATAATACTACATCAAGTAGTTTCATTTAATTGTGAATAACGATTTTCTACAAAATTAACGCCAAATATATACAAAATAAATTATGTTTACTTTAAGGAAAACATAATTTATTTTGTATTTTTTAAATTGCCGTGAGATTGAAGACTGCCGTTGCACCGTGAGATAAGATTGAATAGGTATAATATAATAATTATGATAAATTTAAATATAAAAGTTTTCATATAACGATGATGATAATGGTTAGTGCCTTTTTTATTTGTTTGTGTATATATTTTGAATGAAAACTTTTATCTTTAATCAATCTTTATTGTGCAGAATGACGGGACGTTTCCTGCAAAGTCTCTTAGATTCATAACGTTTCGGTTGTCGCTTATATATGTTTTTTAAAAATTTCAAAATTGTATTTTTTGCCGTGAGGTCCAAGGAACAAGATTTCTTCTTTTCTTCGCCTTAAACACTGCAAAGTTAGTAATGTCTCCAATATGACCTACATCTCATGCCTTAGCAGCAATAGAAGTAACAATAATTCGTTTGGGCTGCTCAATTGTTATTGCAAAACTCCTCTAGTCTAGTTGGAGACGAGAATGATGATAATCATCATTCTCGTCTTCTATTTCTTGTCACATATTTTGCTCCAAATCTAATTCAATTTCACCCAAAGCCTTGCCTTTTTAGATATAAGCGTTACTATCTTCCAGAAGTAACAGAAGCTTTGATATATTAGCCGTCTGATAAATGTTATCAGGTAATCTGTAGTTCTGTCTGTGTACAGATTGCGTGTGCCCCATAAAATTCGGGAATTGTTCGATATCCGAATCTTTCAAAATTTGTCATTTGTGGAAGTGCAGCTAATTGCTTCCTGAGTTTGGTAGTAATTATAGCTTTGGAATTTTTTGCCCCACATGACTCATGTTTCTTTAACATTTTGTATCTACTCAGTGGAGTTTCATAAATTTTGATAATTAGTATTAGAAACGGCGCGGTCAAATTATTCATAAATATTATTGCCGTTATCATACTCATGGTAAGTTATAAGTAAGAGTGTCAAAAATAATACGCAGCAGTAAATCGTTTCAAGCAGATAATTATAAGCTTCTACATCACTTTTTTCAGGTTGAACTAATTTGGAAGCTGCAGATTCAAGTTTCTCGTAGGGATCATTTTCAAGAGTTTTTAAATCACTTGGTAGAGAAACTATTTTTATTTTATTTCATTTTTTAAGTTTTAAGTCACTGCATGGTTGACTTAAAACAACCAATTCCTAGTTTAAATCAATAATCTGAAGAAGGGTCTTGAAATCGTCTTACATTATACCAGTTTGTACACTACCACCAGACTTTAATATCGTCATGATTGCAACATTACAGCATTGTTTTAAGTCCTAATATTTATAGCGTATGTAGGCACCGTAGCTATCTGTTTTATCATTATAACTGGATACTTTTTTGACGGCAATAATAGTTAAGTCATAATATTGAGGCTTTAAACAGACCATTAAATTCTTAAACCAAGGTTTTAAATACTTCAATTTTACAAGTAACTTTGCCAGTTCTCTCATCTATCCTGATGTAGCGTTAATGAAATGTTTTTCCCATCGGGAAAAACATTATACACATATATTGAGCGCCATATACACATATTAATGGACCTTTTTTGGCTTCCAAGGATACACGATTTGGTCTTATTTTAGGAAATATCTCCACTTTCAGCTAATTGTCTACATTGAGGTAACGCAATATGGCATTTTGTGCATCAACTTGGGTATTTAAAGTTTCAGATGATGGTTAAACTGTCTTTTTATGTTTTCACAATTGTCTAATTTAATAAAAACCTAAACATTTTTCACAGGGAAAATAATATATGTGTGGATAAAGGTTATTTTTTTCATGGGTGTAACGCATTTCTTGACATTAACTATGTAATTATCTTTTTTATGTAAAGCAGTAAAAAGTTTTTCGCGAGTTCAAGTGTTTTCGCGAGTTCAAGACATATTTTTTGCACCTCGAGCTACATTATGTGATTACGTATCACATACCGAGCAAAATTCAAAACATCAATCTCACAAAAAACAGAAATCCTTAGTCCTTATCCTAGATGATTTGTGCGTATCAGTTAAATTAGCGGTATTAATTTTTTTTCTATTGTTTGTCCCCAAATTCTGAAAAAAGACTTAATCAAATCCTAAGTATGGAGCTTACTATCGCCAAAAGCCAATTCATAGGAAAATTGTAAAAATAATTTAATGAAAAAATAAAATCAAATTATTCAGTAGAAAATAGCAATAATAAAAATTATCAAATTGGAGACTCTGTAAAAATACATCAGATTATACGCTGTTTAAAATATTATTTGTTTCTTCTTTGTCACTTGAAGCACTGGGCGACTCCATTGATGAAGGATAGAAAGCTGCATTTCTATCGCTATCATCATACTCTGAGATGGTGCCGCCAGGTGAACTAATAATGACGCTGTTAGCGATGAACACACTTGGAGATAAAGGAGGTTCTACTGTGGTTGGCTCATATTTAGGAGTAGAATAAAATGACAATGGCTGTATGGTTATTGTATCATTATTTGTAATGTGATTGGATTTCTCACTTTCACTAGGAGGAATTGAATTCATATTGTATGAAGTGTTCGAATTCTCTAAAAATGAATTGGTACTATTATTACTAAGAACCTTTGTTAACATCTGGAACGAACCACCTGAAATTTTTTTTTGACTTATGGTAGAAGGTGCAATAAATTCATCAGCATTATTGGCTCCGATGGTGATATTACTAGGGATGTAATTTGTTGTACGTGATTTGTACTCGATGTATTGTCAGACAACATACAGATTTTTTTGTCTATTTGATGTATTCATGAAAGAAAGCGACGATTTTGCGCTGTAGTCATCTGCGGATGGTATATAAATTTCGCACATTTTCTTGTCATTAATACCAGTATCTAATGAATCGTCTATACTGGTATCGGTTGGTGAGTGTGATTGGTTATGGAGTTTGGTATCATACCATAAAATGACTTATACCATAAAATTAAAAATAGCTATAAAATTGACGACATTAATATCTATACTTGATTAAAATAAAAATGTATATAAGGAGTACTTTTTAAAAATTGGTCCTTTACATTTTATGTCCACTGACATACGGACGTGACTTGAATAGCTCCTATTCAATTTATTAAATACTTACGACAAACTAATATTAGTTGAAAATGACATAATAAGTTGTGGGATGTATACACACACACACACATATATATGTATATATATATATATATGTATATAAATATATGTATATATATATACATATATATATATATATATATATATATATATATATACAAAAATCTTTGAGTTATGCTCCATCAGGAGGGTGCAAATCACCATATATTTCAGGAAAATATTGACCTGTTGTGGAGTGCTCGCCATTGGCCATGTAACTCGCCTCGTCACTCGTGACGCTTGTGTCGATGGTAGTTTTTTGAACAAGTTCAAAGGAGTGGCGAAGCGAACGCCTAAATTGCGTATTGTGTATGTATAGTTGAGAATACCTAAATTGCGTATTATGTATGCATTATATTTAATACAAGTATTTTGTAATATAATAGTATTAATATATTTACAGTGGTAATCTGTGTATGGGTGCTCGCCACTTACAGGTATGTACATATTTTGTAGTTACCTAAGACTAAAATCAGTAATCACTCTTCTATGATTGCCACGGGCGTGCACAGATGATAGATCAAATTAAGATTGACTGATTTTTTAACAGATTGAAATAAAAATAGGTAATAAAATCACAAGTTAATGAAAATTAAATAACAAATTAAATGACATAAGCATTTTAAACATATTATCCTCTGTTGTCGACACGTTTTTGCACACGTTTCTTTGTTTGTCGTGGACTCTAATAAATATAGAAATGTATTGGTTAACGGTACTTTTAATTTGTCAAAAGCAGCGATAATACGCGTACGCATCTCTATTTTACTGTCACAATCTTTTTCAATAATAACCCAATACGTTAAAAACTTATTCACACAACACGACTGAATACAACGTCTATAATTATTGATTTTAAAAGGTAACTCTGATCAGCTGAAACAATTAGCTACTGGCAATGAGAAGTAGGTTATATACGTAAATTATACAGGTAAGTTTCAATTGCTTCGTGCTAGTCAAATTGGGTCCTCAGTATCCAAACCTGAACTTTTAATAGCAAGTGTTATTATATCGATGTAGTAAATGAAAGTAGCAAATAATGATAAAACACTGAATAATAAATAGGTAATACTGAGCTGCTGATGGAATTTTAAAGGCATTCCATAGTGAAATTTCTTCAAGAGGATCATTTGAAAAAAAATAATAAATTATTGAAGATCTTTAAAAAACCATATTAAGTATTGTATTTATGAGAAACTCCACATTTCTATACAATTTTACTAGATGGTGACCAATTACAGAGTAAGATAGTGCACGTATACTTTGCTTTCTTCATTTCGTTTAGATTTTGTACCATTTCATGAAAAACAAGTTGGAGTTAAAAAAATATTGGCTAGCCCAATAAACATATATACTGTAGAGATTCCATATTCGCGGGGATTCAGTTTCGCCATTGTACACGGGTATCTGAAATCTCAAGTAGTAAAGAACTCCTTATTTTTGATATATGCAGTAAAATTAAAACAGGAAAAACAGCGAAGAGCTTTTCCGATACTCAATTAATTGTAATGCCATAGCATTTTCAGCCTACGTCGTAATGTTTTATGCAGTAAAACTCACTTTAACTTTAGAAGTAGATAAAACATAGAGACTAAAAGGAAAAAAAATGTCCTGATTTAATATTTTAATTCTTCTTAGACGCAATCAACAGAGATTAACAAATTTTGTTATATTGAGCTGTATATTTATTAATTTTCTGAGGCTGTGGAATTAAGTTTTTTGCTTTATTACGAAGCAAACGATGTGAACAGGTGAAAACTGTCAACAGTTTTATTGACTTTTTAAAAGGATATTGTTATCTGTTTTGATATTTTATGATCTTGACTTTTTTAAAAGGGTGTTGATAGTTACTATTCTTGTTTTTTTTGGTTTCAGTAGACATATATTTTAGTATTTCAAATACATTAGTAATAGCGCGAGTGATTTTTATGATATGTTTGTCTTTCGAAACATCATGGAATATTTTTACGCCTATACGAGTCTGCCCGATTGGTTCGAGCATTTTGTCGGAACCTGGACACCATTTTCGTAGACATGGAAACTTTACTGTGTGTTTATATATATATGCACCCAATGTCTACGATGATTCCTAATACTGAGTAATTTTATAAAAAGTTAGAAGAAATTTGTAAAAAATCTATATTTACAGTTTCGTTAGCTATCGGTACTCCTAACCACCTCATAGTTTGATATTGTTTTTTATGTTCTAATCTATTAATACACTTGACGAATTTCATCAAGATTAAAGCAATTAATAAAAAAATCTGCCCTTATAGATTTGTGAGCTGTTGGAATTTTCCAAAACTGCCGCTAATCTCCATATTCTATACTCTTAAAGAACAATGTAAGCATCTACGGAATACAACATATAAAGTAGATCGAACAGTTTGGTTGCCATGAATATATCGGTTTATAATTGATTGTGATCAGTAATGACTCGGTGGTATTCCCCAATCATCTTTTCGAATATTTTCATAACATTGGTGAATATTGAGCCTAAGTGGTATTGTAAATTTCTGTGCAAATTCGTATCTCGAATATAATGATGAGGAATATTTGAATAATTTGTTTTCATTTTTAATTTATTATCTTCTGATCACAGTTTTAATCTTGGTTAACAAAAGTAACTTTACATAGTATGGCCGGAATTATTAAAACATCTTTCTAAATTATGTAACAATTGCACCTATTTAACCAGCAATATTACTAAGATATTTAGTGATAGTTTGTGTAAAGTTTCGAAATGGGCAATAAAATGTACGGCTAGTAATTTCTGGGAAACGTAATAATAACTAAGAAATATTGTTTCATCTAATTTAACAAGAATTTATTAGTTACTCACCCTATTATCTGTTACTGTGTTTGAGCATCAAAAAACATATAGTCATACTTTCAACGCGACAATAGCACATTTCGCCCTTTACTCAGTAGATACTTAAAATGTTTGAAAGGAAAAGTTGTTCAGTACGAGAAAGTTTATATGTATAATTTTTATTTACGTAACGTTCAAGTTTAAACTCTTTATTATTTTCCGTTTAAGTTTTAAATGAAACTAAAAAAACGCCAGTAATTTATATGTAATCGTTAAGTTTGCTTAATTTGATTAAATATTGTTATATTAATTATTGAAATAAACGTTTTTAACCCATACGAATATTTTTTTTGTCAAATTTTTCATAGATTAGGTCTGTCTACAGAGAGGAGTTGTTTATTGAAAGAATTTTGTTTTGCTATACCTTAATTACATTGAAGAAATATTTTAGTTTCTCTATTTAAATAAAAGTTCCTCTATTTAATAGACTCTGTTATGATAATGACAATATACATATATATATATATATATATATATATATATATATATATATATATATATATATATATATATAATTATAAAACCTCTCGCTCGAATAACAGAGTCTGCTACTTCTATCTGGTTATACAAATAAAGTAAAGGGCTCCCACTTATCTCAAAAACTATATTCAATGATTTTTCCTGAAAAATGAATTTTCAAGGAAAGTCAATATCTGAAAACTATTACCGAATCACGAAATAAAAGTTATTCGGTTCAAAGATAGATCCTGACTTTAGTTTTGAAGATATTTGATTTTAACACTAAATCTTTACTTACGACAAAGTTGACAACGCGAGCTGAGGGTTAAATTTGAAACTAAATACGAATAATTTGATTTCGATGAAATAAAAATTCGTTGCCGTGAAACCGAATGAGTTGAACTGAGACCATACTTTGTGACACTTTTAACGGCATCAGTAAATTATAGACTGGAGTTACTTAAAGACGAAACGGCTAGATTGATGAGGATGATATTGACTGTAGATAATTACTGGATAATTGCTGTGTCCTCTTTCAGACTATGAATTACGAGATTATTTCACCTTTCTTTACCTCAAGGCCTTACTTGTCAAATCCATTGTATAAATGTTGATAATCGGATTTTTTCTGTATATGTTTATACCACTGATGGTGAAATGGTGAATAATATTTTCCACTATTTTATTTACATTACTTGACTGCAAACCAGCGCAATTTAAATTATTTTGAAACTCATTTAAAAGTAAACAAATTTTAAAATGAATGAAATCAAAAAATGAATATATCTCTAAAAAATTTATTATGAAATATTTTGTATTTTTTTATATTAGATACTAAAATTTAAACGATAAAAAGGATATTAGTATAACTTATTCACAGAGAAAACATGTAAAATCGTGAAGTCTTAAATATTGTGGGCATTGTTATGTGTATCTAGGGAGTGGCATTCCTAAATACACAATTGTAGTATTATTCAAATTTAGCTGAACAAAATTCATGTAAAATTTCAAAGATTAACAATGACGATCTTTATTGTTAAACGCTTGAGAGAAATAAAAATCAAACTAACTTCGTCCTTCGAAAACAGTCCTCAATATTTATTTGAGCATTTACTTCTTTATTCATTGCGATAAATATTTATCGCGTATATTTTATTTTAAGTCAAAATATAAACAATTTTTTTTAATTAAGTAAATTTAACGAAACTCCATAAAAATAAAAAGTAATTAATAATGTAGTAATAGTTTGATTAGGATTAACAAGTTCATTAGACTGTTATTGGTATTCTTATGAACTCATTAAGCCTAATCAAACTGTGACCAGTTTGTCAATTAATTTTTATTAAAAGTGTACAAAACATAAACATAACATTTTTGTTTATTTTTTATAATTCGGTGCAATAATGGTTAATTCGACTGTCATTAAATTGTTATCGTTGTATGATATATAACTTCCAAACGCAGAAGGTGGAATATATATATATATATATATATATATATATATATACATATATATATACACACATATATATATATATATATTTTTTTTTTTAGTTAATCCCAAATTTTTTTGTCTAATTCAGAACTGAAAAGCATAACCCATAGTAAAACTGTTTAGGATTATTACAATGGATGGTGTCTTACAATTCTGTGTCTGCAAATGTCTCTTAATTTTAATTACTAAGTTTAGTGTAACGTAAAATAATTGGCGCTTTACTATGATATAAAATAATATATAATAATTGTATTATATATAAATTGTAAAGGAAAAATTTAAGGAAAAAAAAGAAAAAATATATTTTTGAGAAACTTGTTAATTGGTCTTTAGGAAAGGAGATTATTTTTATAACTTTAATATAATATTTGTTATATTTTTTTTCACATTTGCGTTCACCTGACCGAGTGTATTTTTTGTTAGTTATGAATTACAAGGAATTTTTGGTAGTTAAGGACATATGTTATTGTAAATAATAAATAATTTTCTCAACCAACCCAAACTAACCATAAATAATAAATTTCTCGGCAACCCAGGTCGTAAGATTTGAATCTCGAAATGGGATAGAAGAGTTGTTCTTGTCATGGTAAAGCATCAATTATTTACACTACAGAAATTGGTAATTTATGTTAACGGAAATTTTCCTGTAGACAAGTTATGAAATGAAGGTTTATTTATAATCTCCCTGACAGATGACAATTCAGTACTTATTTACAATACTTATTTACGTATTTAATGGAAGGTCAACGCAAAGTATTGATACGATTTTTAAAACTTTTTTCAATGTGTAGTGCCACAACGGACTTCAAACATATTTTTATATTCGATTTGTATTCACAGAAAATACAATATTAAATTTCACTGAGTGCCAAGCACAGGCTCACAACATTGTTCGATGAAGTGTGAATGAAAACTATAATTTTCGGAATTCAATGACAAAGGCTCCCGTCCGCGTTGCCTTTATAATAGTTTTTCTCAAAGGAATATAGTTTTATTCCAAAATAAAATCAATAGGTGACGTATATGTATATATATATATATATATATATATATATATATAGGTATATATATATATATATATATATTAAGTTATTTGGGTTTCTTAGATCACGTTTCTCTTGGTGAAATGGATTCGATTAAAACGGAACACACCCACAATATCATAATTGATAACTTTGATGTCGATATTATATTCTTTTTTAAAATCGATAAACGATGCAGCTGATTGGTTTTAGAAGTAATTAATAAGACATTCAGAATAGATGGCTTTCTGTTTAATGTCCCATTTATGCGACATTAAGCCATAATGTTAGACTTCATTATAATTGCCTTTATGTTTCTTATACATGAATTTAGGTTTACTTATAGAGGAATTTGCAAGTTCACGCAGATTTTATTGCTATTAGCCGATAAACTTGGAGTTTGAGCATTCATGTCTACCAGCTCATCTGTCAGAAGCCTAGTAATAAACAACATCAGGAATGTATGAGGTTATCTTCATATCCTATCTTTTTTAATGAGATAAAGGCATTCAAGGCGTCGATTGACATACATGGTAAAGCACCGTGCACGCCCATGTTTTTTTCCTTTCGCCCTTTGCTGCAAATCTAGCAGATGCTCTTTGATTGTATTTAGCTCAGTTCACCGTGATACCTATTTTACGCCTCTTTCTTTTGAGGATATATTCAGAGTTTATTAAAATATTTCTTATTTAAATGGACTTTTATTTGAGCATGTGGGCAAAGTAGTTCTATCGCGGCTATTTTTTAACTGTACGAACGAAACTTCCATTATTTTGAAAAGTTCGCATTATAAGTTTTCTCGGCGTAGAATATTTGAAGAATATATTTAAGGTGATGATAAAGAATTAGAGTTATTGCCTGAGAATTTGCTATACCTTCAATGCTAATAATATTTTGAGTCTCGTGCTCCGCATCAGTTTTCGAGACTTGCACGAGTCGCATCGTTTGGATATCGTCGTAGCCATAATGAATCATAAAATGATTTCATCTTCATTTCTTTCTGTCTCTAATACGAAGTACAGACATCTGAAGTCAATTGTGTTACACCGTACCTCATTGCATACATCTTCCACTTTTTTATTTTTAGCCTAGCATGCGCTGTCTATTGCTAGCTTGTTTGCATATCCATAGGCTTTTGGGTTAGTTGATATAAGTCATCGGTAAAATATAAGTCACATATAATTTCTGAATAATTTCCACTTTACTTCGTTTTATATTCCGTCAACCAAAAAAAGAAACGTCATATGAAGACAGCTTTGTTGAATAGCCCGTGCATTATAATATCTTTAGAGATAAGAACGCTCCGTGAAACTTTACAAAAATATTTTTATCAAGAATTTTAAAGAAATTTATGAGCCTCGGCGGGACATCACTCTTACGAAGCTAGGACCAAATATTAGCTTACTGTAAAACATAGAAAGCTTACCTTTTTAATAGTTGTTCGTAAATAATGATAGTGAGTGCGTGCGTACGTGTGTGCGTGTGTGCGTGCGTGCATACATACGTGTGTTAATAAAGATATTAATGGTTTATTATTGTCGCGCTGCCAATGTACATATATACAAAAGTAATAATTCACATTCACGTTCGATAAGATAACAATACCAACGGATTTCATATTTTTTTTACAAGAATACATAACGTGGAAAGCATTGTGTGGCTAATATGTTATTTACGAAGTTGTATAATACATATTGCATTTCATTATTTAAGTATACTCTTCTACTAACGCGTCGACTTTACAGTTTCCTATCAAAATTGTGTTTAAAATAAGAAGCAGGGTTACCAAAGGCATTTTACAACATCCCGCGATGGAATGGAATGACTGACAGCGTATCGTTCTCGCACGCTAATCCAACGACAGCCTCCTCCAGTTTTCAAAAGAAACAAAAGCTTTACAAAGCATTATGTTACATACTCAGTTTATTCATGTGCGAAAATAGAGGTAGAATTACTTCTTTTTGAGTAGTTAATGTTCTACCCCTCTAAAATTTACTCAAAGAATTCTTTTTCCGTGTCCTGTTGTTCGTTTTATGTAACCAAAAAACCATGCTTAGTAGAAAAGCAGGTGGATCCAGACTAAATTATTAATTAATTGAAAGTAACAGTTACACCGTTACTAATTTAAAATATAAGTGAATAAAGGTTGTTATATGGTAACTGGAATTAATACAGTGGAAAAGCACGTTATACATAATCAGACTATGTGAGGAATGATGGATATAATTCTATCTTTTAACTTCGTCCTTCGTTTGTATTCCTATTAATATTGGTATATTTTGTTCGAAAACATTAAGTTCATTGTTATTTCTACAAATATATAAATTATTATAAAACGATGTTATTTAAAAAAATTAACATTTGAATAAAAAACATTGTTTTAACATCTGCTTGTGGGTTCAAACTAAAAATTACGAAATCAGTTGCAAAGACATTTGCATTTTTCCTCGTTAATAATATAAGACAATAACAATTAATTTTTTGAAGAAGTTTAATAATGAATCGAGTATCTTATCTTATTTCCAACATTTCAAAATTATATTTGTGTCCATAAAAAGACATGTGTGAAAAACTGGTTTTCAGCGAGCTTAGGCTTAACAATGTGGCTTTTTGTTATTGAATTTGTTAATTGTTGTAATGGAATATTTCAATGATAAACCTAACTTTAATATGAGTGGAAATCCTGTTAATATTACCCTTACCGTTGACAAGTTTTTCTGCGACCAACATTATGCGATGGATATATTAGCCTTCAAATTAACTTATTAAAATATTTTTGACAAGAACTTGGTGTATTTATACGTTAGTTTTACTTGTAATGTTTATTAAAAACAGAGTGTTAAAGTAAAGAAAAAAGTGTGAAGAAAACTTCAATTTACCTTTTAAATTTTCATCTAATAACGTTACAGTTCAAGGGTTGCGCAAAAATAAGTTTTTTAATTCATACGTATTTTTTTCTCTTTTGGTTATCAATTTTATAGAGCCTTGAAACATTGACTAAGCTAATTAATTTTTCAAAATCAGAAACAAATTTTGATTTTATATTATATGTCTAAAAAAAATAGTTTGAAAATTCAATAACTTCTAAAGTTGTAACTTTTAAAATCATATCCTTTTAAGTTTGATGTAAAGATGACGATAAACTTACCGATGAGATTTTCGAAGTGAGATTTTAGGGACGTTAACCGCGATCTCGCATTAAGTTTCTCCCAACATATGTTCCTTTCACAACATTGTTTTGCTTCATTTGTGAACATATGATCTGAAATAAATTAGTACCTTATTTTTGTTTCTTTAAAGCAAGCAATTCTATGTAAATTTTGTTTAAGTCAGTGAATATATTGTATATCTATGTTATCTATAATGTACTTTAAAGTTATAGAATATGTATTAATAAATTATATAAAATAATAGTCATACAAAAATATATTCTAATCCTATGAACTAAGCAATATAGTAAATAGCAACATAGAAAATTGATAAATAAGCTTTTAATCCAGCGAAATGGGCCGTAAAACAAATATATAATTTAATATTTGCTATAAACAAAGTTTATAGTAAATATTAAATTGTATGCGACGATCTATCCATTATAACTTAATCTAAAAAATAAAGTTCTGAGCCGCACTACCGGAAATTTTATTAGAAGTATTTAGTACCTATTTTGACACCCCTTTACTCAGTTCCAGAAAACGTTGGAAGTTGGATTGTTTACATTTTAAAGGGATGATTTGATTGTAATGTGAGACTACTTGCTTACAACTTGTATATTTTAAATTTATATCTTTAGTAGTGTCTGAGGTATTAACATCACTTTTACCTATAAACTTACTCAGTCACTATAGGTTACTTCTGGAAGACTTAAGTTACGTATCGATGAAGAAAAAGCTATGAAATGTTATATTGTGGGCTAATTAATACGTTTCAAGTTTCATACGTATGTAATAGGTTTACATGGGTCTTTCTATGCATGTGTATAATAGATGTGATTCCGTAAGATAATAAATAATATTGAATAAATACGAGATTTATTTAAGACTTCTGTTCGACGTGGATGGTGTTGTCTCCTTCGTTAAAATTACTACAGTTCTTGTATTATATTACTTTATGTATGTGATTTTTTACATTCAACAGTCTTTTTATTAGTTATAACGGTTTATAACTTTGATAGCGCTTTGCTTTTAAATAGTTTTTTAAACGTTTCAGTTTTAAAAAACAGATTTGGTTCTGCAAGTAATTGGAAAATTTATGATAGTAAATGGTTTGATTAGAAACCCTTAAAAAGGTATATTGTTTTCTTTGAATACCATTTTCGCTTGACCAAAAAAAGCAATTGGTTAATTTTATATACCATAAAAGTATGTGTGCACGATTAAGAAATGCACGTATACCACGAGTCAATAAATAAGTATCGAGGAATAAACCTAGTTTTTAGACATTGACTATCGTCGGTAGAGTGCTCATGGAGTGATTCACATGCCAGGTGATGAGACGTGTATATTTTATGCTATTTCTGACTCTGTATACGGAAGTTTTCTAGAATCAAAACAAATATTGTACAGCAGCTTGTCATGATCTAATGAAATTAGGTTTCCAATTCGACAAAAATCGGGACATCCTTTTTCATTATCTTTTTAAATAATATGTCAAAAATTGAGAAAAAATCATTCCAGCTTTAAAATATATTAAAATTGAAAGGTCGATAAATTCAGTTTGTTACAAATACGTCACTTCCTGTTACGATGGACCTCTGATCATTAAAGTTATTATTAAAATGAAATACTGTCAAATTGCTAACAAAAAAGGTTGAGTTTATTTTATACTTACCATTAGCTATAGGAAGGATGTGCTGTGAAGTGGCCTTACATTCTCCCATAGCTTGTATCTATAAGACGTGTATTCGAAATACGTATAACGAGCACAAAAATGGGTCTCTACATTCTTTCCTTTACGTATCATAAATGATGGACGAAAAAAAATAATACAACTTTTTTTTTCAATCTTGATTATCTATGACTTCCACAACCTATGATTTATGATCTATGAGGATTCTATGATCAATGAAACCACAGGAAGCTACATATTCTTAATTGATAGAGTTTTCGGTCTATCACCTTTAATATCTTGTTGCGTGAAAAGAAAAAAAATACAGCGTCTGAAACAAAATAATAAAGTTCCGATTTAATAAGATGTACTTACGGTTAAAGTCACTAAATAAATTTGGAGGAGTTTCAGATTTAAAAGAGTCACAAATGCAGTCAATATCAGAGGTGGCATATAATGTTCCCGAATTTTTTTAAAATTGTTTTTTTTCTTTGGAATATTAGTGAAGAAGTTTTTCAATTTTTTATGAGTGAAAATAAAGTATCAAGCAAAATTGAACGAAAGTGTTAAAAACATCGAAACATCCTAAAAGTTGACAAAGTCATACAAATTTAAAGTTACAATTTGTACAAAAAATAGTTTTATTCCATCTTATGACTGCGTGTCGTCATTTCTTCTATTCACCGTGCGGTTAAGTATGTGCCTGCGCTGAAATTATCTCCTTTGTCTTGTTACTTTGTGGCTAATTAATAGAGGTTATTATTTACAATTGGTGACAAACAAATGATAGTAGTTATGAGGTACGTAAAAAAGGTTGCTACAAGTATTGTATTGTGCCGAGTTATAACAACACAACAATTAAACACCGAACGAAATTTTCCTCAACGTTCTTTTGCAAAAAGACAAAGGAAAAAATCAAGTAATTTAATAAAATATCATTTGGTTGAATTCAACAATTCTGTTTTAGAAAATTATTTTGAAGTGAGTGTAAATATAAATTTATAAATAAAATCTAATTGTAATTACTGTTGTGCTTCTTTAATTATAATAATATTTTAATTGGACCGTAAGTGCAGTATCTAAGTAAAAAAAGGTAATATGTTTAAAGTTTCATTAGGAACTTATACAAAGCCATCATTTCAAAGCATTTTGAATAGAAATAATAGATGAAGTTTGTAAAAACTTATAATAAGAAAGATATCGCATGCTTGATTTGCTGCACAATTATAGCACACGACACTCCATTTTTTGCAACTTTTTTACCAACCAATATGTTTTGGTATAATTTAAATTTTATTTCATGCTTCATAGTGACACACTATGCATTTTACAGTTCATTTTCTTCCCTCGTGTTTTAGATGAACATATTCAAGAGCATTATTTTAATAGGATTCGCGCATTACCCCGAAGAAAGTATCAACGAAAGAAATATTGCTTTGATTAACTGTATTTATAGAAATCTGCAAAATGCACGTCTTTTTATTTTGTCCTTATTTTTTAATGTTCGGTGGAAAACTTTTCAAAAAGGGATACTAATAACTTCAATGTCCGTACCTTTTCTGTTATAGGTACTTTTTCGGATATTGTTAAATGTAAAAATTTTGCATTTAGCACAAAGATAGCAGTTGAGTCAATGAAGCATGAAAAATCGTCAAACCTGTAAAATGTATATTTTTATATAAATTTTTTTTAATATTTCTTATAAAATATAATTTAAAATCAGACACATTTTTAAAGTGGCACGAAATATTTTGAGATAAAAATTCGAGATTTTCAAAAAATTCAAATCTTGTTTACATTCAATTTTATTTTCGCCTTTGGAAATAATATGTGGCTATAACAAAAAGATTTATGGAACAATTAAAGTAGTATTTAAAATTAAAACAAATATTTATTCTCCATCTACTAAAGCTTTGATTTATAATTAAAACACGTAAATAATAATCATATTTAACTGTTTATCTACGCTTTCCACTATTCGTGGGTAGTTATCGTAGTGATTCCCATTACTGGTTGTAATGGACATGCACGTGAGCAATATAATTATAAATTTTCTGTAACTGTTATACTGTTCCATATTGACTTTTACAGGGACAGGAAATAATTTTATTAATGATATTTAATGCTGCTGTCCTGTAATTTCTTATTGCCGTGGGAAATTTTTTTCGTCGTCATGACCATTCTTCGGGAGGAATTGAAAAATTTTTGTTCTAGTTCTAGACTTGCAAACAAACTCTTTAATTTGTTATTCAGAAATTAACGCTATAAACTATTTAAATCTTAATTTATTTAAATTTTTGACTATTCATGTGCCGTCCTATGCAAGGATGTATTTTTTACCATCTTGGAATAGTTGTTGTTTATTCTGATTTTCAATTATAAAATTATTAGGTGTTTTATGTAACTTTTTAGTGTCGTAGATAATTTTCACAAATGAATCTTAACCTTTTCTTTAAAAAAACTTAAATTACCACACTCTGTAAAGGCGTGAGTAAAAAAAGATGTTCTTTTTCAATGTTCGAGAATTTGCTTAAATTTTTCTTCGATGAATAAACAATTCGTGACGCATTATTTTTTGGGTGTATTCAAAAAATACAGTTTCTTATCTTTAGATTATAACGACATCAATAAGACTAAAATCTCAATGTAACAACAAGTACATAAGAAAAAAATGACCTGCAAATGATTATACGATCAAATGGTTAGAGTTACTTTCTGCTTGACTGTACAAAAAATGATTTTCCACCTGCTTCTGGGAAAGAAAATTAATTAATATGTTTTTATTTTTATGATAGGTTAAAACTATTTTTGGTTATTTTCAGATCCATCTCTTCATAAAATAAGTAACTTATCGAAGCATGCATTTATCCTTTCTGATGATTTTACTTCATACTAATTATAAACATCAAATATAACTTTTACATTGGTACCATAATTTAAATCTAGATTTATGAATCAACATGCAACCATCCATGGCATAAATAAATTACTGATATCGTTAACTTATTATTAAGTTTAATAGGCTTCAAAAATATCAAAATAATGATTTTGTTCCTTTCCTCATTTCGTCATTATCAAAAAGAGAAAGACGGTAGCGATCCAATTAAAAGTTTAAATAATTTGTCGGTTCTCCATTGTTTTTTTTTTTCAAAAACAATACAGTATATTTATTATTATTTACTTCAATTGAACTGTGCCCACTTAATAAAGATTTGCAGTAAAATTTAATGTAATTTTCATATCTTTAAAGTTCGGTTAATTTGTTTTTTTTTTCAATTTAACACCAACAACACCAAATGCTTTGTTACAATTAATGGCCATCACTAAAATCTTGCAAAAATGCTATAATTTGCTTTGAAATGATTGTGATGCTGAAAAATTCTATCATTTTATATAAGACCTTAGAATCTTCTTTTATCTTGCTGTTACTAGTATCAAAATTGGTTTCTAATTTGCACACAGATCACTTGATTTGTAGCATAAAAAATGGAATCATCACTTCAGTAGTCTTTAAGTGTAATTTCCAATCTTTTATTCTTTCAGCAACAACAAATGTTTTGAACAAATATATCATACGAATGTAGGTAATACAGAATTCTTGTTTCGAGAAAAAGTAATTCTGTTTCAAAGAAATCTCCTAGCTTAATAACTATTTCATTATTCTCCATTTTAGTTTAACTAAAATTGTGAAATATCTTACACGCCTTAAAATATTTTACAACGTTAGCAAAGTCTTCATATTTTTTTGCATATCATCAAATATTATTTTTGAAAGTGCTAATTGTTCTAAACTATGAGCAGGCATAATTGTTGAATAATTATTATCCGCTAATATTTGATCACAAATTGTATCAAAGTATGAAGTTGAAAGAATTTATTTTCAGCCAGAACCTGTCATGATATTACGAATGCATGCGAAAGTAGATAATAAAATTTAAAACACTTATAATCGTATAATGACTGCAATTTTAGCAGATAAATTCGTGGTAGACATAATATCTTGTACTTTTATATTAAAAAGTACATAGTTGATCGAGTGTTATTATACAATTGTCCATACAAGCTGATTGAAACTGAAAGTAGTATAATTATTATGGTTTGAACTGATAAACAAAAATAATATAACCTTTTGCTATTAAAACTCAAACCCACTAGTCAAGTGCTGCAAGAAGCCATTCCACCCAAGGTAATTATTTCACTCGATATGTTTAATGAACATCCAAGGTATATTTAATTTGGTAATGCAAGTAAGCTTCAGGTCTAAGATCTGTGTAGTCTGTCAAAGGAATAAGTTGTTAATTGCGAAAAGGTTTTCTGAGTATATATTCCACGTACTGGAGTTATAATATTAATTCCTCGAAATTTATGAAAATTACCTAACAAAATAACTATATTAAAATCAGAGTTATCAAAAACCACTGAGCAAAAGTCATTGGATAAGTAGATTCGAGCTCTAAGTTCTATGCAATTTGCTAAAGGCATTTTTGCTAGTTGGGTAAAGGTTTATCTAGGATGTATTCCTCTTACTGGAGTTATAATACTGATTCCTCCAAATACTGAAAGTTCCATGACTTATAAAAATACCTGTATTGAAATCAGCGTTATCAAAAATGAATTGGCCAAAAATACTGTTACTCACAGACAACGTAATCTTGGAACAGTGATGAAGCTACGTATAATTGTATTTAATTATAAAAGGTATAAAAGTATAAGTCAATAATCTTCTTAGAATAAAATCTTCTGTGTAAAAATACACCTTAAATAATTAGAAAAAATGATAAGAAAGAATGTAATCATATATGCATTAGATTGAGATTTCTTGTCAAGCTTACTACCATTAAAATGATTATTTTCTTTATTTTTATGTACAATTTCACTTAATAGTATTTGAAATAAAGTAAGAATTACGAGTACATTTATTATATTTTGTTCTGAAAACATTTTATTATTGACGGGATAATCACCATTAATGAATATTTTTTTTACAATTAAATGAAACTACGTGATGTAGTGTAATTTCTACTTTCTTTAAGTTCTTTATCACGACCTAGGTTTCGTTGTATTACAACATCTTCAGGTGAGCTATTAGCAAAGATCAACTCTTAGGAACATCCAACAGCATTTATATGTTTCAAACACAATAGCGGAAACCGGGTTTGTGTGGATTTTCCCACTGCTTATGTTAGTGAGTTTATTGTAGGGGAGCGGTATAGGTTTTATTATATTTCCGAGAGTTATACGATATACCAGTATTTTAGTGAGGATAATAAATTCAATTGTTGTTATTATATGAGGTTGTACATTGAAAATGTTCCGGTGTATGTAATAAAATTGTATACACCGGAACATTTGCAATGTACAACCTCATACAATAACAGCCTTCAGTTAGCAGCCTTCCATTCGATGATTCACAGAGCTTTAACCATCCCTCTAGAAAAACCTAATCAGCTTAACACCGTTTTCTTCGATAATATATCACTGACACATTATAAAACAATTGGAAATCTAGAACCTAAATGTATAGTTAGACATATTTTATATGTTGACGTATACCAAGTGAAGCGAATATGTACTGCTTGTATGATATATTTGAGAACAGCCTTAAAACACTAGCCTTTACTTTATTATTTTCTTGTTTTCGTCACCAAAAAAATTAAATTTTAATTCTGGCAAATATTTACTATTTTACGTTGAGTAAAAGTGAAAGTTTTAAATCACGTTTTTAATTCCCTAAATTGGACAATTAGTGAAAGAGATAAGTTTTAGCCATTAAACCCAAATTTTTTAAAGCAATTTTCCCTAGAAAATTCTGATTACTCGGTATAGTTTGTATGATATAGCACTGATGTTTGTTCTTATTAAACATGGCTTTGCTCACTGGTCAATCTCTTTATTCACTCTCACATTTTACTTAAAATAAATGACTAAACGCATTATTTATTATTAATTAAAGTTTTTCATTTCGACTTTGTTCCTATACCGACAGATTTGACACGCTGAATAATTTGAAAAATGAGTTACAAATATGCTCCAGTGAATCTGTGATAAAACGAATAATTGGAGACTTCAAAAATTATTTTAATAAATATTTATACCTAAAAATATATAACAGCCGCGCATACTTATTCCACAATATCTTTATTCAATTAGGAGTATGCAAATTTTAAAAGGGAATTGTGACATTCCTATTGCCGGATGTCTAGGTTTATCCCGGATGTATTACAAAATAAAAAAATAATATTTACTATCGGAAAAATATGGTTACAGACATTGAGAATTAAATTAAAAATTATTCCTCATGTCAAGTAAAAAAAGCCCTAAGAAAAATTAACTTAACGTTAATCTTTATTGCCCATGCAGATAACAAGCCTATTCACAGCCCTATTGCAATGTATGGCTTTAAATATTTGGGACAGATACTTTAGACTTGAAGTGTAAAACTTCTATATATTCTCATATTACAAGAAGACCTAACAAATTTTCAATAACGTATCCTACTCAAAGAACTGCCATTTAAGAAACCAGTTCCCAAAATGATTCTCACCAAGGAACTAAGTTTACGACGGATCAAGGAATTAAGTTTATGACATATCTCTAAAGGATCTATTAAGTCTTAACAAATTAAACAATTATTGGCAAAGTTATATTATTACCAAATTTAGGACGCTCTATAATGTTGTCGTTTTACTCTGAAGGAGTATCTCAAATGTTACATTAAAGCAAAACAAGATAATTAGTTAAGGTATGTCTATATATACAACATAGTACTACCATGCATTTAATAATTCACTCCATACTAGTTACTTTTTAGACATAAGCCATTTATCCCAAATTCCATTTACTACTTCTCTCCTAATACTACCTACCTTGAATACATGAAAATGCTTCAGCATCGCCTCAAATATTATATAAAAGAAGTCCTTGAGAAAGAAACATCTTATTACAATTTTCACGCATGTCCCGTTGAATATCAAGTCAGAAGTTACCTTTCAAAAATAACTTAAGGTTATGGAGAGCCCTTTCTTCTGTCTGGATATGTTCAAATAAATGGGTAAAATTTCCTTTACTAACAAACTGTCGCTATGTAACCCACTATTAAGAAGAAGTAAAGTTAAAAAAAAACAATGTCGCCACGTACTAAGCTACTTTCTTTTTACCTTTTAACTTTTAAATTTTCTAATTTTAATGTTACAATTGCTTTAATATTTTACTCTAATTAAATTTTAATATATTTTATTAGACAAATTTTACCAAGATTTTATAATAAGCATTATACTTTTACAAATTTATGTCATACTTTCAGTCCATAATCCAGGCACATGCTTATTTCGTTCAATAGATAAAAAATCAATCCCGGTATATATTTCGTATTTTTAGCCCATTAAAACTCACCAATGATAATCTTAGCGTAGTTTTTGCTATGGATATATTTTTCATAAAACCACATTCAGAAAACATGAATTCTAGTTTGGAACACTGAAATTTATCTGCGAACAGCGTAATATTTTTGACAACATAAAGCGTCATAAGCTTGTTTAATGCCTTTTTGCGTGTTATTACTAGTAATTTCAATTCCATGTCCTATTTAATTTCTATAAGATTCAAACGCTCAATTTGGTTTAGTAGTGTTGCAAATTTTTCACACACCTTTATAGTAGAATAGACGAAGATGATACTGTAAAATATAACAACGTCATACAAACTAAGGAAACAGTTCAAAAAAAATTTGAAAAATACGCTAAACAAATTATTTTAGTTATATCGTCAACACTTTCAGCTTTTCAGCAAGCTCTATACAAAATAAATACTGACGGAGAAAGTTTGAATCACGCCATTGAGAGTGTTAAATTAAGGTTTCAAAAACCTAACTTTTGTATTAAATAATTTACTATTAAATCTAATTTCAATTAATTTAATATGTTAGAGAACAGGCTATTCTTGACATTATCATTTAAGAGAGAAGAAATAACAAATTCTGTAATGTTTTGTAAAACTGATATTCTGTTTCCATCCATTATGTCACAGAAACAAACGTATCAAAAACTAGTAGAGTACTATAGATTTATACCTAGTTTAAAGTTATTACCTAATCTAATCTAAAGATTAAATTAGGTAATAACTTTAAACTAGGTAGAGAAAATTAGAGATTGTCAAAAGATAGACAAAATTCATATTTTCATTAACACTTCTGACTATGTAATTATTATAATAACATAATTGTTCGAACAATTTTCGTAGATACCTAGTCAAATCCACTCCACACTAAAATAACATAGATTTTGATCCTATTTCTGACACGGATTCAGTCAATTCTTTAATACCTGTGCCTAGAATTAGCAAGTCTGTGATATATATTCATACAAGGCTGCAAGCTTACCTTTAAATGCGAGAACTGTTATACTCCTTACTTGCCACTCATAATATTTATGCAGCATTGCCCCCAAGTACATCATATCAACATGATGACACAGTCCGGTTCCCAGCGTTTGACTTCCTTAAGATAAAACTCTGTTCACAGAAACGTAAGTAATTTACATTCCCAGATGCATCAGCGTTTTTAATTTTTATGAAGTATACAAGCCTCTCGCAGCTCACAAGTCCGTAATTCCCGCTCGAATCAGTCGTCGTACCCGTTCAGTCTTAATTGTCATACTAAACTTATAAGTAATTGTTTCTAATATTTGTATTTAAGAAAAATGTTTTGTACTTTTAAAATAAACTATAATTGATTAATATCCTAATTATACATTTTTTTTGAAGTGTTTCAACAAATCTATTATAACAGTTTGTATTTGTTGTTTGTATTCGCCTGCTTGTATTTGTCTCATTTGTAGAAGTATATTTTCATGCAGCTCAGCATTTTCTTTACACTTGTTCTCTGAGTTTCTTTCTCAATTTTTGAATAATTCTAAAAATTAAAAATAAACAAACTCAACGAATCGTACGTCACATTTTGTTAGGAAATCAATTGCTTTTTCTATGAAATTAACACATATTCATTTTGATTGCATCAGTTACCATAATGTGGCTTGCATAATTTTAGGGATATTGAGGATCAAAAAATAAAAGAGAAAACATGAAGAAATAAGAGTTTTAAAAATTAAAACCAAACCATGTCGCAAATAATTATCTAAAAAAATCTTATAATTAATAAGAAAAACTTTAAAAGTAATTTAAGTTATATGATATTTTATACTTAATGGTACTTACAAATAGAGATAAGTTGTATGCCTATTAACTTATATTTATAATTACTTTATATATTAACTTTATATATAAAAATAATTTTGACTGTATTATTAAATATATCATTACTTCATTATTCACAGATAAAGCTCCCAAATTTGGCAAACTTACACTTCGAGTATAAATTATTAGCAACATGCGTGGACCGGAATGTTTTATTGCAAGTACTACACACATCCATTTAGACGTACTACACAAATTTTTATGTTCATATGTTTCAATTACAGATATTAAAAATTGACTTTAACCATATTGATGTAATATTATTTTTTTTATGTATCTGAATGTATCGTTGCTTTTTTGTATCTTAAATATCTGTCACAAATATTTATAGATATAACACAATTGAAATATGAGGCTTATATATTTTGGTTCATTTAAAGCACTTTTAAGAGCAAATTTCAATATTTCCTTGTACATTTCTATTGTAAAACTGTATTACTTCTATAACTGAATTATTTGTTTGTTCTTAATACACGGATAGTTATTTCTGTTTTTTATTGATTAAGAGATAAGAGCTAAACAGGCAATTTGATTAAAACGTTAATACGCTTCTGAAATGTTTTATCTGTAAAAAAATTAGCTATACTTTTGTTAAATACAGTAATTACTATTTATTCACTGAAAATTTGTCAAACAAATTAGATTGTCTTCAAAACTTGCACATCATAATATTTTTCGCAAAAGATCACAAATTCTGTATTTAACATTTTCATAAATAATTGTTATAAATATATACGAATATATACGATCAGAAAAAAGTAAAGCTTAATGACATGCATATTTCAATTAAATTTGAAAAATCTTTTATGTTTATATTAAAGTAAATTATTTATTATGAAAGTTTAACCTTATACATAGAAGCATTACACACAAAGCTACCCTAATATACAAAATTACTTTGACTTATAATAATAAAATTTAAAAAGTTTTATTTTTCATAATTATTTTGTGCCCGAGGAGGAAGATAAATCAAAACTATTATTATATTACAGACTTGCTCTCTGTGCCATCAGCGATTTATTTTCATTATAATGATTTTTTTCTTGATCGTAATGAAATTTATTACTGGCTATTTAAACAATATTTTTTTAATTTTATTTATAGAGTTCAAGGCAACAGTAAAATGGCAAAATAATATTACAATACGAAAAGTCCTTCCCAAGCATAAGGTGTAAAAAATAATTTCACATTGGTTTGACAAAGTATGCGAGGTTAAATAAATACGGTAAATGTTGCTACGATAATATAATTCTGCGTTTATTTTTTTAAAGTTAATTGTTTTATTTTTTAAAACGTTTATATTAAAAGTTAAATCCTCGTTTGTGTTGGAGAAATAGTAATGTCATATAAAACTACATTTTACATTTTCGTTATTTTTTAAACATAATTCATAAACATTGGTTTATTTCCTCTTGGTAACAGTGAAAAAATACAGTTTTTGTTGCTGAATAGCTACATAGCTCCGTTACTATAGAGGATGTAAAAAGAAATTAAGAGTAAAGTGCAAAATTACATGAGAAGAGAATTTTCTCTTACGTGTTCATGGGGAAAATAACGTTTTTAATTTACATGTAGGGGAGCTTTTGAAAAATAATTTTCAAATAAAATTGTTATAATTATTGACCAAGAAATAACATATTATGTGTAAAGTTCCGATCTTATCTCGTTTAGAGATCAGAAGCTTGTGATAGATAGACGGACGGTGAAAATGAGAAAAGAAAGTGAATTGGACAAAATGCCATATCAACAAAAAATAATAACATATAAATGAAAAATATTAATGAAATAACGACAAGCAATCTTTGTCTTTTAAAAAAAATGGGAATATTACAATACCAATACCACAATTAAATAGCCAGCGCCAAAGTGATAAATTGCATATTAAACAACAATTACATTGATAAAGCATATGCAGTTTAAATCTTATATTATCATCTAAAAAGAAGTATTATAAAGACGAAATAACAATGAGAATTTCTATTGACTGCTCCATACGTGAAACTTTATGTAAACGTTGTCTTTTCTTTCATATTTATCTTCTTCTTTCATCCCTAGTTGATGAGCAGCGGGCGAAGGTGTTTCTTACTTATATTTAACTTACTTTTATTTTATAGTAGCTTTAATAATATAGTCTGGTGTGATATAAACTAAGGTTAACTATTCGTTGCGTCAATTAAAAAATAAGATATTACTATTCTGTCCAGTTAATTGCAAATTAATCATCATCATATATATTAATACGCTAAGGTTAAGATGTTACTCTCCCTTTTTAGAAAAAACCTCACAACTAATCCACATAAATTATATATCATTTTATAGATAATTGCTTGCTCTACCGGCATCCACAACTAAAACATTTATTATTGCTATTGTTTTTGCAAATTAATTAATTATTAAAATTATATCCACAAAACAGCAATGCTGCCATCTAACGGCTCAACGTCAATATGATTGACGGTCGGTAAAATTTTTGTTTAATTTCAAATCCACTCACGTATAAATAAAGTGGCGCTTTAGCTCAATGCTTTTGATACTTGCGCCTCTATATGTCAATTTTAGTAAAAATATTTGTTTGATCCGTCATCTGAGCTTCATAATGGAATAAATCATCATCATCAACATCATCATCATCATCATCATCATATATTTTAATACGCTAAGGTTAAGATGTTACTCTCCCTTTTTAGAAAAAACCTCACAACTAATACACATAAATTATATATCATTTTATAGATAATTGCTTGCTCTACCGGCATCCACAACTAAAAAATTTATTATTGCTATTGTTTTTGCAAATTAATTTATTATTAAAATTATATACACAAAACAGCAATGCTGCCATCTAACGGCTCAACGTCAATATGATTGACGGTCGGTAAAATTTTTGTTTAATTTCAAATCCACTCACGTATAAATAAAGTGGCGCTTTAGCTCAATGCTTTTGATACTTTGCGCCTCTATATGTCAATTTTAGTAAAATATTTGTTTGATCTGTCATCTGAGCTTCATAATGGAATAAATAATGCGAAGACTTCGCACGGGTCACGCTAGTCTAAGTATAATATATTAGCAGCGAAAGTTTTTGGGTAATTAGGTAACACGAAATGAAGGAATTATGTAAAGACACTGTAAAATGGTATATTTTTGAGACAAAATATTTCTCAATTCAATTATCCTACTTTTTTATTTTCTTCTATTTTTTTGACGTTCACTTCTGCCATTCCAACTTATTTGACAACTTTTCCTATTCACAGATCATCATTGCATCGATCAATACATGCACAATTTATAAATTTATTCAAAGCTCAAAGTAGTTTGGTGTATAATTATTTGACTAACATATTAATTCAAAATATGAAACTCCACTTAATCTTAGATAGAACTAACTCCTGTCTATCAACAAGATATAAACATAAGGTTTTTTTAGTATAATATAATATAACTTTCAATGTAATCGGTATCATTTAATCCGTTTTTTTTATGTTTATGGATTTCATTTGGAATTAATGTATCAAATCTTTGCTGAAATATAAAATATTATTTAAAATCTTTCACATTCCTTTTCTCGTTTCTATTCTTAAAATTCAGGGCATATTTTCTTAATTATTCTTATAATATTTTCAAATAAATTACTTTTATGATATAATTATAATCTATAAATTGTTGTGACGTGACTTAATTTTTTTGCAAAATGCTAATAATAATAAAAAAAATATTATATAATAATAATATATATAATAACGTACTGTCTACTAATTGACTCAATGTTCATAATCAGTCTGTTTGAATACATCTGGTCTTTTTATTGCGTCCATCAAACACGGCTACCAACGTTGACGTATTAACCTCTTCCAAAGAGTTGTTATATCTTATTATTTCAAAATACCAATTTTGGCAGCAAAATTAAATTGCGAAACTAATTTTTCCCATTCACTTTGAAGCCAGTTATTTATAGACGAAGACAAATTTTGTACTGTCTTGCTTAAATTTCGTTTCTAAATACAGTGAAGATATTAATTTAGTTAAATTATATCGAATGAAATGAATGGTAAAAAGGTTTCAATGGTACAACTTTTATTTTGCTTCTGTAAACGGAACAGAAAATTTGCAATGATACTGTGCACCTTCGTAGCATATCCTTGAGAGAGGTCTATTCCCAATCCTTCCACTCGGGTTGTCTCAGAGTCCCTCCTGGGACCCGCAACGACCTACCTCATACAAAAGAGGGGAATGATAACTATAAAGCCGTAAGCGACTGATGTAAGAGAAGTGGTAATTTTTAGTAGTATTTAGATACCAGTATTTCAGTACTTGTCATCAAGGCTGATTGCGCTTTACATGATGTTGGTACGTGAAAAAAATCAATGCTTAAAAAAGTAAAAAATATAATTTACAAATGTAGTTGACCTATATATATTTTGATTACAATTTTAATATTAACATTTAAAGCGACACGATATTAAGTTAAGAGAATGTTGCCTTCGTTGAAGAGAACGTCATCGCCGTTAAGAAAAAAAAAATGTTTTCCATTTTTTCTAATGATGCTATTCTATTGAAGCGACTTAAAAAGGGAAATAATTGAGAAACGCATAGCTTCGTAGCTAATACGGTTCAGTTGTTCCGTTCCATGAGTTTCTTTCCATTTTCCTACACCACACCTTCAGAACAAAAGCAACCCCAAACACCATACCTGTTGCGAACAGCACAAAATGTTAACATATAGCGTAGTCTGTTGATAATCTGCCGGGAGGTAGTATAGAAATTTTCTATAAATGTTTCTTGCTGGAAGTTTAAAAACAATTTTTTAAGTCTCTAACTTTCATTATTTCGAGATTCCGGTATAACCTCGCATCACCATTTTCACATTATTAGGGGCTGAATTTTGAAAAATTATTTCGCTGCTCTATACTCTGGGAATACATAGTATAATTATTTTCATAAGAAAAAATAGATCAGATCTTCATTTATATAGATTATTTTTTATTGTGGCTGCTCTGAATAAAAAAATATTCGCGATGGTTGCTACGCTATAGATAAAATTATAGTTGGATTGGTAATTTTTGTCCAAGGTAAAAATGTTATCTGATTGAAATATTTTGTTTTACAATGTTTATAGCTATATATATTCATATATATATACATACACACACACATATATATATATATATATATATATATATATATATATGTGTAGACATATGTATATATAAATAGGTTGTGACAGGTAATTAATAATATTGTGAACTGACTAATTAAAATTAGTTCTTCCCATTTATTTTAGATGTCCCGTAAAATTGGATATTCCAGAAAGCATTTGGATGCAGCCAGAAAAAATAAAAATACACAAGTGGTAAGATTGTAAGTTATTTATACTTTACTAGCTTTATAGGGTTCAGAACCTCAATAGGAAAACGGAACCCTTATAAGGTCACTCATGTGTTTGTTTCTTTGTCCGCTACAACCGTTTTTCTCAGAAATCGCTTAAACTAGAGACTTGAAATTTGACATGGTTTGACACATATTAACTCGCCCTTATACTTAAAAATATACAAATATAAGCTGGTAGGTATCCAGCCACAGCATTCGTAATTTCTCGTCAAAAATACTGACGACACTAGAATTGTACGCATCGATTCTCATATATCTTAAAGAATGTTCCACTTGTTCGATATAACAAAATTTGGATACCTGCAATTTAATTACTTACGTTGGGTTGACAGCGTTTCATTTAAATAAATCGTTACATAGAAACCGGAAGCACTTTACAGTCCAAATTGCGTATTAATTTTTTCATTGATTCGAAAGCTTGTCTTGAGTGTCCGTGACATTTGATCTATACTCTTTATCAAACATTAATGCAATTCTTACCAACTTATATATGCATGTTATTATGAAAACATACCATAAAGAATAATTTCAAAATAACAATAGGATGTCTGCGTTTTTTGTAAAGAACTGTTGTTAATAGCGACAAAAATTTTCATTATTTCGGCTATTCGGCTATTCAAACATGTATTATACACTTTTACTATATAATAATTTAATTAACAACCTGTTTAAAAATAGTCTTAAACACTGTTTAAAAATAGTTTTAATATAGATTCAAATAATGGATAAAATTTTCCACATCGCCTTAATCAATATTTCATTTAAATATAAATTTAAGAAAAAAAATTTTATTATCGCATATCGTTATGAACGCGAGCGCTAATTTGAAATTAATTATGTTTTCCAATCTTCAAAAAAATCGAATTGAATAGCCGCCGTAGCAAAAGCTTCGTTTGTATTTTAAATATTTTTACGACTTTCAACAATTTTCTATGAAAAAAATTATGAACCCGAGTCACAATTATAATTGGCGTGGATTGTGTTTCATTCTGAAATTTCAAAATAATAGTTTATGACCTCCACATTTTTTTATTTGCGTAAGATATATAAACAAATACATCTATAATATTAGAAGAATTATTGAACTTTTTTCATATTGAAGCTGTAAAAAATAAAGTTAGATTATTTGAAAGCAAAAGATTAGTTACAAATGAAACCATATAATTAACGTGAGTTATGATAATTTTTGTTTTCCACGTTGACAAAATGTAAAATAAATAAACAACAAAAGGCTAAGAATTTTAATCCACCATTTGTATACGAAATATGTTAATTTTTTTTAAATCTAGAAATAATCTTTCTCATAGAGGAACTATTTCTTTTACTCCAAATGGAAATAGCATATCATAGTACATATAAAATATTGGCTATATCTCCATGCATATTAATATTTGTCATTAAAATTTGACAAATATTAATAGGCATAGAAAAAAAAAATATTTAAATATATAAACAATAAAGTATATAAACGCTTACGTATATAATGAGTCAGTACACTTCTATGTACGCAAAGAGGAATTGAAAATATTTGATTTATATAGTACTAGGGGTTTTACGATTAGAAAGAAATGTGATTAATCAGATTGTTCGAAATTTCATATGTTATTAATTTTATTTACTAAAAATTATTTGCTATAACTGTACACAATTTTTTTCTTGTCAGTTTAATGGATTTTGTAACAATTGCCCTCTTTTATAACTTTTTATTTTCTTGAAATAAAAAAACAAGGACGTTTTGTCTTTGTATGGTACGCCAAAATTGTGTTGTTAATTATTTTTATTTTATTATTTTCTATTACTAGATAAATAATTTCATGTGGACAAAATATGATAACATATCTAAGCCTTTATATAAACTAACTCATTAAAATTCCGATTGTTTCGGAAAGAAGATAAAATAATTACATCATACTTAAATTTATAGATAATATTCAATTTACAAATTATATACTCACATAATATAAAAAAATAAGCTCTGTTTATATTAACACTTTCTATTTAATGAGAAACAAGAGCATGTTTACTCTCGTAAACATGCTCTTGTTCGAAGATATAGCTTTCAGTAAAAATAGCAAGCAAACAAATTTTAATTATATAAACAAATCTTTAATTGAATTGGCGGTAAAGGATGCTTTAATGAGAACATTTTTTAATTTTCAATTTTTCCATATACATATAAGAAAATGACCACGAGCTCCTGTCTGCAGACGCATCACGCAACGACCACAAGACGGATTTTAATTATATTTTGCAGATTCATACATATAATTCTAACATCAGTAATATCACTATCTACCATACTTTAAGGCATCTTGTAGGGTGCACTTTACAGGGAGAAATTTAAATGTATAAAAATGTGTGATACGACACAATTTTCTCCATAGGCGGGCGGATAAAGTCGGTAGTATGAAATACAATAGCACAGGTTCCGCTGAAAGGATTCTTGATTTATTTTTTTGCCCCTAAAGCTATGTTTTTTTATATTTTATCAAACAAAGAAAATTTTAAAAATTAACAAATGATAAAAATCAAATACTTTGTATTCATTCTAAATAAGAAATCTTTCTGTCTACGAAATTATTATCAGTTTTAACTGTAATTTTAGAATATAATATATAAAGTATTTATAGAAACTTTAAATAAACGAAAGTTCAAAATATAAAATGTACGTATACAACTAGATAGCATGGGTAAACTAGTAACTACATTTTGATTGTATTTGTAACCCAGGATTACTATTGAATCACCATTCATTTATATGACTTTACTGAAGATCATATCTAAGATGCTAATTGTCAAAGAAAAGTGCATAATTTTGACGTACTAGAAAAATGCTTACAGATACAACGGTTAGAAAACCGTAGGAAAAAAATTAACAACAAGACCGTAGGAAAAAGATCAACAACATGAATATAATTATAGCTTAGAATTATTAAAAAGTGAGTTAGAACATTCTCGCTTAGAGGTGTTATATGTTCAAGAACCCTTTCGTCAAAGATAACAAAGTGTGATATCTGACCATTAGAAAGAATGGTGCCTGTGAGGAAATAATCATTGCATCTTGAATCAAATTTTATAATTCAATACAATTTACTTCATAATATTATACACAATATTATAGTACAATTTACTTCATAAATTTTAGATTTGTAAAAATACCATTAAAAATGATTGTAAAATGCAAAAGTTAATTTAATTCGTCTGGGCTAAAATATGTCATATTTTTGAGTGAATTTGAAAAAATCTACTTATTCACGTTGGATTTCTTCAAATATACATTATGTGGTGTCGATATTTACGACTATATATTTTGTTCGAAGCTGATTAATAAATAAAAATGCTTATTAAAAATACTATTAACTTGTTACGATGATGCACTTATTTTCCAAATTTTTTAGTGTTGGTAATTGAGTTAGTTTATTATAAAATTGATGGTATTTACTTTTATAATTCTATTTTATTTAAGAATCGGTGTAAAATCATTGAACATTGATGTGTTATTTCATGTTTTAATTTTGTGTCCTTTTAAATGGGACTAATTCATTGGTGTGTTAATATTACATTTATTGGAAATCAGCTAAGAAATTATTTTTTCAAAATAAGTCACACGGCAGTGTTTTATATTCATCAACGATTCTCATGTTTGATTAGTCCCTATAGTTAAATTTCCCTTAACTAATACTTAGCATGCGATACAACAATATAAATAAAATATTTATTGGGATAAAAATAATATCTTATATATGAATTACGTCGTACTTAACTTTGGCGTGAAATAGCCTTTCTTTCTTTTTACTAGTTCTTTTTCTGAATGGCGCTTCAAAAACTGAAGTTGCCACTCCGTGGAATCCATTTTGACTCGACTGAAGATATCAAAGAGAATTCGCAGCCGAAATTAAGGGCATACCACTTTCGGCCTATGAGAAGTGCGTGGAAGAGAGGGTCCTGTGTTATCTCATTTGTATTGCAAACAATGGGGATAACTTTGAAGGCGACAAAATATATTTTGATGAATAAATTAAAATTTGTGTATTTTTTTCGGGTAGTTTTTAAGCAGATATGTATGTATTTAAATAGCAACAAATTTTTGATTTCCTCATGGAGGTAACATCAAAACTGTCCCCGGTATTAGTAAACGATAACATACAGGCGAATATACCATAAAACCATTGGATAGAATAAATTTGACGATCTTAAAAGTCACTCCTTTAATATACATTTTGTAAAACTTAATTTTTAACTTAATTTAACTACTACTCTCGATAATGGGTTTTTGTTTTGTAAGGATAGAATATTTGAAAAAACAAAATTGTTTCTTATGATTAAGTAAAAAAATTGTTTTCCATGATTTAAAAAAAAATGAAATTCATATTTACAGATTTAATTTCAAAAAAATAACAGTAACAGAAGAAATGAAACTCGTATTAACAACTTTAACTTAATAATACATAGTAAACTTAACATAGTAAACTTTAAGCTTAGCTTTCTATCAGAGCTATTAATTAATTATTAACGTACGCATTTATAATATTTTTGTATTATATATGATTTTAACTAAATAAAATAAAAAAAAAACAAATTGTGGTATAAGCAAAGGATAGTTAAAACTTAATAGATTAATTTTTGAATAACTAAAATTGTTTAAATTAATGTAGTGAAAAAGTTTAGGGGTGTTATTTTCGTAGTTTCGAGTATAAATATTTTAAATAAATCACTGATAATATCAGTAAATATGCTTTTTATAAATAAAAGCTTTCAAATAAAAACCTTTCCACAAATATTAGTAATTTCCATTTATTTCTAACTGGTTTGATATTGAGAATAATTTATTAGCTGTTGATACATAACTGTAATTTCCCCGATGAATTGAACGAAGTTTTCCCTCGTACCTAGTCGACTAAAATCACATTTGACGCTTGTTGTCGAGTGACATATAAGACCCACCTCGCCACAGCCTATTCATACAGGTATGAAAAGGTTTTATACGTCATGTTTATGTATGTATGTACAAATATTTGTGGTATCGTTTTTGCAAAACTTTCCTGTAACTGTCATTTTATGTACATAATCTAAGTTTGGGGTTCCTGTGGGTATGACAGATGAATACTAAAAAATATTGCCAGTGACTGAAAAAAAATTGCAATAAAATGATCAAGGTTAATCAATTGCACTTTCCCGCTACGAGTACATATGCAAAAGTAATAAAATAAATAAATTAAAAAATATATATATGAAAAAGCTAAAAGTACAAAAAATCCATCCATGCAATTTTTAGAAAAAACAAGTAAGTATCCCTTTATAAAAAAATTGCACTATACTTCTTATATTTATATACACATTTGTATGGCAGCTAAATAAAAATTTAACAACGTGACCTTATTTAGGAATGCCGTTGGAAATGTTGTCAATAAATATACTCATTTCTGTCACGACCGCTTGAATTTCTTTGAATACTCGGTTTTCTTAACAGATACGAATTAGTGAAAAACTCCTTAAGTGAAAGTTTGATATCGGATCTAATTACTCTAATAATAATTTTGAAAAAATAGTTACTCTTACTTTTTAGGGTTCCGTACCTCAAAATGAAAAATGGAACCATTATAAGATTACTCACGTGACTATGAGTCCATCCGTCACTGCTGTTTTTCTTAGAAATCGCTTAACGTGGAAACTTAAAATTTGTCATAAGGATAAAACATTTTTTGTAAGGTAGGGAAAATTAAGTGTTCCAAATTTTTTTTTATTCCATTTGCAGCAAGTATTATTTAAAAGTGCTAATTTTAAGCATCTCATAAATATTTTTTTCATAATTTTAGGTATCAAATCTTCAGAGATATATCGAAAAATGTGCAAGATATATGTCCCCCCTTTATTTTCAAAATTATTGAAACTAAAATTATAAAAAAATAAGAATTTTTAGAAACCCGTGCAAACGTTATAGGAAAGCCATAGAGATGATTCTACATGTCATAATTTCTGAAATATATACCATGTTTTTACGCCTATGAAAGATGTAGTAGGCAGTAATTTTACGTTGTTCAATGTTCACTGGCAATTTTATCAAAAATTATTCGATGTGAGAAATTAAAATTTGACATACGTAGGAATACATCTTAACTCACATATTTTTCACTGACTTTTTAAAAATATTTATATATGATTAAAGAGGGAGAGGGGTGGGGGTAAATAAGGGTATTAATATTTTTTTAATTTTAAACGAAAAGGCTTATTATGGAAAAAGTATGTTTTCATAATTTTAAATTGTATATTTAAAAAGATATTCGAAAAATTATGCGATTATAAAACAAATGACCCCCACCTTATTATTTCCGAAACATTTTTAGATTTCCTTGGGCTATGCAAAATAAATTTCTTACCCGTACTTTGTTTTTGGATTATGTAACACAGTTCTTTACCATAATACTCGGTCCATATTTAAAAAGTTTTAATGTTTATTTTGACTACGCAAAACAAATTTCTGCACTATCATCATCATCATCATCATCATCATCATATATATTAATACTAAGCGTATATATCATCATCATCATCATCATATATATTAATACTTAATACGCTAAGGTTAAGATGTTACTCTCCCTTTTTAGAAAAAACCTCACAACTAATCCACATAAATTATATATCATTTTATAGATAATTGCTTGCTCTACCGGCATCCACAACTAAAAAATTTATTGTTTTTGCATTGTTTTTGCAAATTAATTAATTATTAAAATTATATACACAAAACAGCAATGCTGCCATCTAACGGCTCAACGTCAATATGATTGACGGTCGGTAAAATTTTTGTTTAATTTCAAATCCACTCACGTATAAATAAAGTGGCGCTTTAGCTCAATGCTTTTGATACTTGCGCCTCTATATGTCAATTTTAGTAAAATATTTGTTTGATCTGTCATCTGAGCTTCATAATGGAATAAATAATGCGAAGACTTCGCACGGGTCACGCTAGTATATATTAATACGCTAAGGTTAAGATGTTACTCTCCCTTGTTAGAAAAAACCTCACAACTAATCCACATAAATTATATATCATTTTATAGATAATTGCTTGCTCTACCGGCATCCACAACTAAAAAATTTATTATTGCTATTGTTTTTGCAAATTAATTAATTATTAAAATTATATACACAAAACAGCAATGCTGCCATCATCTAACGGCTCAACGTCAATATGATTGACGGTCGGTAAAATTTTTGTTTAATTTCAAATCCACTCACGTACAAATAAGGTGGCCCTTTAGCTCAATGCTTTTGATACTTGCGCCTCTATATGTCAATTTTAGTAAAATATTTGTTTGATCTGTCATCTGAGCTTCATAATGGAATAAATAATGCGAAGACTTCGCACGGGTCACGCTAGTGAACTAATATTTTATGTAATTCATGTATAATTAATATTGAAGGTGGGCGGGGTGTGAAAGAGGACGTTACATTGGAGAAAGCGTACAAAGTTCATCTCAATAACACAGAATGTTATACAATTTACGCAATACATCGAAGACTGTAATGAACATAAAGAAGCATATAATTATACTTTACATCGAATGCAAAGATGCGAAGTAGCGACCTGTCCAAACCACACCACTTTATAAATTTAATCTCTTGAATGTAGAAATTAAATCTACTTAATAGAATTTTTATTTTACTCTGTTTTTTTTAAACTACGGAATATAACTACTTCAAGTGTCATGGCTGTCTTTTACTGAATTTGTACACAACAAAAATATGTAAGGGAACATCAACTGATTTCAAATTTTCGCGCTTCTCTTAATTAATTCTGCAGAGGGAGATGATATTTAAAATTTTTGAAGGTAATCATATAAAGATGTGTATTATAAAAGATGTGCACATCCTTTATTAGTGAAATTTATTTTATAAGTTTCTCAAACACTTTTTGCAAGCAGTTTCATGTTTATATTAAATAACTATAAATAAATACTGGGAAGATAACTGGTAAACAATCAAAGGATGAATACAGCAAGTTATTAGCCATTGAACCATTGCAAATCATATAAGACATATATGTGAACACACTGACTCTACCTGATCGTAAATTAGTCAATATCCATTAAGGCGGTGTAATCATTCAAAGGGGAGTAATCATTCAATTCAATACAGGTGGAGTAATCATTCAAAGCGTAATCAATAATAGAACGACACTGGCGCGTCATTTCCTTCATCCACCTGTTTGATCCCTTCACGGCCAATATAATCAATTAAACTATACATGAGTTTTTAATGTAATAGTTTAAATTGTTTTATAACTTATTACAAGTTTGCAATTAAGTTTTTCTAATCTTTTTTCATCTATTCATTTAAAAAAAAGAACGACTCACTAAAAAAGAGCTAATGTGCCGTTTCTTTTCTTTGAAACCAATTTATAATTATCTTATAATCAATCGTTGTAGATATTTTTTTAATTACTGTGGTAAATAAAGTATATGTGATAAATGCAGTTAAATTCCTTATGTGTACCGCTATGTCCTAAATTAATTTTATTATTTTGAGTAATTTAGCTAAATGGGATACTTTTGAAAATACTTTTGAATTTACACCAAAAATATTATAATGAAATAACTTTAGTACACAACACATAAACAAATTTCTAAAAATTTTTCATTTAATCTAGGAACCAAGGAGGAATTTTTCAGTTTCTCAATTTACTTGAAATTGCAAATGAAAAGTCGTTGAACATGTTTCTATCAATCATTTTTAAGCAAGCAATATACATCATTGTTTTCACAAATATAAATTATTCATTTCCATCCTATAGTTCTTTTGCCGATATTAATAATCAAATAGTTCAGCAACAACAATTTTTTGCCACAAAATCATGACCACTGAAACTGTATAATAATTTAAATATATTTTGAGTCGAAATACATTTTAAACTTTATGTATCCAACGAACGTTGTCACTAATAGGTAACTTGTTACCTTTTCCCTCTCTTTTAATGGTAGCCACGACAAACAAATATCAAAACAAACAAGCATACAATAAACTTAGCAACAAAAGGCAACCGGTTCCAAATACGTAAGCCGCACTTTCGCGCCTTCTGAGGCAGGAACATTTTAATTCCTCAAGATAATTTAATCATAATTCCTTTTGTAATTCAGTTTACGTACGGATATTCGTACATGAACACATTTATTTTATTAAGTACGTTTAACAGATCCGCCCTTATCTTATTAAAACCTTGTAATGCAGGATAATTTCACAATTTATCTTCAACGCTGTTTTAAAAATGTTGGGAACATATTTATCAAAAAATTTGAAAAAAAAATGAGTAACTACAGTAACTTTCAACGTAGTAACTTTTAACGTACAGGGTGTCCAGTGGCAGATTTTAAAGTTTGAACAAACATAGTTTCTGAGCGCAACAAATAAGAGGGGCGCGGGGGGCGTCGTTAGAAGCGCAAGCGGTGCGGATGTTTTAGTAGCCATGGAACAGTGGAGTGGAGAGCACCGCGCTTTTGCCGTCGAGGCGTACATTTCGAGGGGATTTTCGCTGTCTGTAGCACGCCGTCGATTTAACAATCGTTACAGTATTCGTCGATTACGTGATGGACCATCGATCAACCTCATTCAGTCATGGGTAGCAAGGTTCAGAGCTACAGGATCAACAGGCCCAGGCCAGGACCTACACCATTGGTAGCCACGGATGAAAATGTCGAGCGTGTTACGGTTTCTGTAGTTGAAAATCTCCGTTTATCACTGCGTACACGTTCATCGATATTGGGAATTCCGAAATCAACTTTACATGTAATAATGCAAAAAAAGCTCAAGTTCCACCCATATAAAATTCAAATTGTTCAAGATTTACACGATTCTGACTTTGAATTAAGAAAAACTTACGCAGAGATGATGTTGTTGAGATTTCGTACTGCTACCCGGATGGACAACATATTCTTTAGTGACGAAGCTCACTTTCACATTGGAGGATATATGAATAAGCAGAACTTTCGTTACTCGGATGTTCACAACTCAAGACAAATGCATCAAGAGCCTTTATATAAGCCTAAAGTAATAGTCTGGTGTGCCATGTCTGCATCTGCAATCATAGGGCCTTATTTCTTTGAAAATCAATGTGGCCAAACTGTAACTGTGAATTCGGAGAGATATGCCCAGATGTTAAATTACTTTTTCAGAGTAGAACTACAGAATAGTCCATCCTTCAACCAAAACACATGGTTCCAGCAGGACGGGGCCACAGCTCACACTGCTAATGTGTCCATGAATGCAGTACGGTTATTTCCAGAAAAAAAAAATATCCCGAAACGGTACCGTACCGTGGCGACCTAGGTCACCCGATTTAAGTCCATGTAACTTTTTCTTATGGGGATACTTAAAATCCGTTGTTTACAAAACAAATCCGAGCACTGTGACACAACTTAATGAAAATATTCGAGTCGAAGTCAGTAGGATACCCCAGTCGTTCTGCAAACGCGTTTTTGAAAACATGGTTGCTAGACTCGAAGTGTGTCAGACTCGATGGCCGCCATTTGGAAAACGTGGTTTTTAAAAAATGAAATCCGCATTTGTTGTTATAAAGTTAAAATAAACCTACTTTGTATTAGAGTTGTGGTTTTTTTTTACAATTTTTCAAACATTGAAATCTGCCACTGGATACCTGTATATTTATCAAAATTGGAATAAATTTTCTCAGCATTACGATCTTCTATCACGAGATTTTTCTATTAAAAACTATAATATACGTCGTGGCCGTTTGAATATTTACCATTTGGTTGAAAAAAATAACCCCTTAAGCTATTTAAAATTTAGAAATCGAAAAGTATTTTTGTAAAAGTTATCACTCTAGAGATAGAGATGCAGGTGTAAAATATAGAATTATGATATAATTTTTTAACATAGCTTGTCATAACTCGATTTATTCTAAGCAAAATACTTATGACAAAGTAATATTTATTTAATTAAATGATTAATTTAAAGAACAAAGCTTAGAGCTGTGCTTTAGTTGTTTACACAAACATCTTCAATTTGTCGTAATAACACAATCATGTCAATGAACCAAGGAATGATGCATTGTTTAGCAGTTGATATAAACTTTTAGTAGCCATTAAAAATTATCTCAAGCAAATTAGTTGGCTTTTGTTTATAATGAATAAATGTAGCCTCTAAATTGTCGTATGTATTATTCCTCAAATTTGAACATAGGTATATACCACTTTTTTATCGAACATAGCAAGTTTTTTGCTATTTTACTATCATTACAACCTTCCCAACCTAGAGCACAAATAACACTTCATTGCTAGATGCTAAAATGCTACCTACCCATTTGCTGTTTACCCATTTTCTGTGACCGAATACTACAATGATATTACATCAACAGTCCATATTAATTCCCCATACCCAGAAAACAAAAAGGTAAACGAACGTGTGCTTAGCCGTAAGTCGCTAGCACAAAAGAATTCCGAGGAATTCTTTTAAAAATTATTATATAGGTATTCTGTAACATTGCCCAATAAAAGTTCATTGTATGCCGTTTCTCGAGATATAATATAAAGAGATTTTTGTGTGTAGGTAAAAATGTACTTGATTCTAAAATTTTTAACGGTGCTCGCCGCAGTCAAATGAAAGTCGCACTCGTGCAATTAGTGCTCCATCCTAGAGGACAGTGTTAATACTCTTGTCCAAGCGACTTCATTGAAAATGAAAATTATTCAAAGGTTTAAATGATCAAATATGTAATAAAATAAATATTTTTCAGGAACGGTGCAGAGAGTGCAGATACACAATAGACGTTCGGAAAACTTAGAAAATTGCTAAGAGACAACAGACACCCTCACGTTGGAAAACTATACTTGACATTTACTGTTGTTTTCCTCACTAAATTCTTGTCTAAATATACTTAAATTTTCAACTAGATATAGTTTTTCAACTAATAAATACTATTTTACAGTCTAAACATACTAAATAAATACCGTTTTGGAGTTTAAAGCACATTTCTTAATTTTTATAAAATCGGTTGATTTGTCCTTTCGTTTTTTACTGATTTTTATTGTGCTTATTATAGTAATTGTAAAAACAGGAAATTATTGGTTTACGTTTTAGGGGTTGGCAAGAGATATAAAATAACTGAAACGGGCAAAGATTGTAATTAACCGAAAATGACTGGCCAGTTTTGGTCACTTTTTGTCATGTTGATAAATATTATGTTTATAAAAAAAGTTGCCTTAATCATTATTTAATCAATTACAACATTCTAGCCACGTCATAACATTATGTATTCTTGTGATTTCCCTTGTTTTTGTTTGTTTCTCTTGTTTTGTTGTTTGCTATGATCGCTATCTATTCACCATCTTGCGTTCGCTCATTCATTATTTCCACTCTCTCTACTCCTCGCGTCTCGGGCACAAGCCACGCACACTATTCGCAAACACATTTTTTCATACGAATATATTTTCGTAATTATAAAAAGGTCATGTATTACTATTAAAGATTGAAGGAAAAAATGTCAATATGATTATATAAAGAGATTGCAATATTAGGTTAGTGTCTTGATGAGTGTTTACAAAAAATAAATTTTGTGGAAGAGTCGTGACTTCAAAACCATCCCATTTTAATTCCCCTAAGTGAAATACCTTCAACTTCACTAAATTTAAGAGATTAGGACAACATTTACCTTTTTGTTTATACAGAGTTCAGTCAACAGATAGAGAATAGGTCTTAAAAGGAAACAGATGACGTCATATTCATAGCAATATACGTCTGAGGCATGCCATGATCATTGTTTGAATCAAAATACTGATAAAATGCCAATGATTTATTAAAACTCGACTACGAAACTCCTTCTCGTCAGGTAATTAATTATCCAAACCTTGATGTCGAGTATTTGAAATTGAAAGAAGATATCAAAGTCAGACTACGGCGAGCAATAGTTTTCGTCGTTGACTGTTAGGCAAATGGAAATGAGAAAGCAGTTATAAATTTTGTCATTACTACACCGAAGCCAATATTTTACAAGTGCATATAAAACCAATAAAGAAACTTGTCAATTTATGTGAGAGGATTTAAAATAAGTTATTATTGAAATAGGAGTTTAAAAGTTTGTGAATGAATTGATATTGAAGGGGGTAAAACTGCATGCTGTGATACCAGCCGCGGACATCAAAATAGTAAGATGTGAAAACTATCTGGCGAAAGCCAGTGATTCCATGTTTGTATCATGAGAAAGTTATTTGGCAGATGCCACTGACATTAAACAATAGTAAAGTAACCATATATTCACTTATATATGTTGGATCAGCGTTAAAACTATTGAGATTTCATGTTGTTCTAACATATTTTACCAACCCTCAGAAAATACTAGCAACAGACGTTATAATCTAAGTGAAACCTACGACCGTGAAAGCGTTAAGATTTTTTCAGTTAATTAGTTCTATTCATTACTACTCAAAATCCATAACATTATATTTTCCCTTTTTGTTTAACGTCAATTTTTTTTAGAATTGTCGAGAATTAAAGTGGGGACAAATGACTAAAAGAATGCGCCGATTTTCTTTTAGAGGTTAAACTTCCGTATTTATCAACTAAGAAGATATATTACTTTTTATTAAACAGAAGGATTCTCTGTTCTACGTTATTACGGAAATTCTTGCTTTTCATGCCTGAATTAATGCTAGCAATTTTCTTCTCATCCAACATTTACATTTAAATGGTACTGTGTTGATTTAAGAAATGTATATGTGTTGTATATTTTCTTTTAGTTTTTTTTAGCCACATTTTCTTCTTCATCTTAATAAATTGCAACTTAATATCTCTATTTACAATTTTACCCTTTTTAAAATAAAGTTGTACGTAAAGATATAAAATAAATAAATTTAGCATGTATACAAAATCAATAAAAACGTACGATACTTATATATTCTTACCATCATTGTATATTCGTCTAGTCGCTATCAATAAAAGATTAGAACTATTCATAATTTCACTCTGACAATGAACGAGATTTAAAATGACCGTCCAGCAAGATGTCTTTTTCAATTTCGTGTTCAAATTCCTATTTTTAAGTTAAAAGTTACAAGATATAACATTTTTTTTGCTAAAATTGGTACTATTCTCTTATCGATACTGTTCTAAGATAAATTGCGCGTTGCAAGTCAATTTCTTAATACATAAAAGAAGTCGTTTATTATTAGTGTCTCTATTTCTTACGAACCATTTTTTTGGTATGAATGAGAAAATTCAACTTTTAAATATTTCTTAACAAAAATAATTTCTTTTTATTTCAAGCTAGTTTATTATTAAACGATTTTAATTAGGTCTCACACACATGTCGTTGATTTCTTCGGTGAGCTGGGCAATACCGTTCTTCCCTACTCACGGAGATGAATATTCAACGTTTCTATGTATATTGTCGAAGGGGACGAATACACAGGTTCGAGTAACTTACACATGTGTGTGTTTTATAGTTCATTCCCATTAAACTTCATGGTAATAAAAAATGTTACCGGAACATAAAATATATTCAATGCTATCGTTCGGGAGGGACATGGACTGAACTAACTTGGACATAGCACCTAATCTAGACTGTTTCTATCTAGACTGTCTCATCGAGTCATTACTTAATATATTATGTTTTAGCATTGGATAATTTTGTCTCGATTGATAGACAAAATTTATTTTTTCATAATCACTATACTTTTTTAGCCATGACGAAACGGAGGAAGTTTATGGGTTTAGGGTGAGGGTTGTTTTTTTTTTATTTGTTTATGTGTGCAACTAATGTTCCAATTTACTTCCAAAACCGTGTGATCAATTAGGTGCGGTTTTCGGTAAAAAGTTTGTGATTTAACCGAGATGGTTATTAGTTAGGTCTTAGGTTGTTAACTTGTCAAGGGGCGCTGCAATAAACATCTGTATATCGCGATCGACTAACTAAAAAGAAGATACGGTAATTTAAAGTTTCAATACCTGCGTGTTAATCTGGGCAAATATTTTTAATGAAATCTGCAATGGTAATAGTATGTACCCAGTTTCAACTTATAGGAGAAAAAAAAACAAAAAACGTTGTCTTAATTACACGCAAACGGATTCGTAGGCATAGCTAGTGTTTTGTAAAGGTCCATGCAAAAAAAGTCGGGGACAGTCAGCAATAATATGACAAAATTTTTGGTAAATTTAAGCACGGCTGCTAAGTGTATTCAAATTTTTAAACTTGAAGTATCAAAATGTGTTCTTGTCTATGGAATACAGTTCGTGTTCTTTGGAAACAAGATAGTGTGTTGATAAATATTGAAATTACAGTGTATTATTTTTTGGAGGAATTTAATGTAAAGCAAAAAGAATGAATCCACGCTTAACCAAACAGTCAATATATTTTTTACTAATGAACTAATTTACCGATAGGTTAATTTTATCGATATTGCAAAAAATATGACAGCACTTTTTGTTAAGAAACAACAAAAAAAAAAGCAACGTCGTAGAGACATGTCAATATTTTTACCGTACTATTGCCGTGGGTTTTGCTGAGTCGTAGCAAAAGTGTAATTTATTTAATTGAATATATAATTCTAAATATTACTAATTAATTATTCTCCGTACATACCAAATTTAACAAATGTTTATTGTATTAATTAATATGCTTACGTATAATTAAAGTTTGCGACTTACTTTGTCAATTCTAATTATTAAAACATTTGTAGTAGTACACTAGCTGTAGTCAGTAGTATCAAGTTTAATTGTTACACATTACTACGATTATAAAATTAGAATAAGTTGATGGTTATGTTACTAAATTCGGCTTTATCGAAATTCAAACATTAATAGTGGATATAAGTTCTTATTTGGAAATGAGTTCTATTTGGATGTAAGTCCTTATTATTCCAAATAGTTTCTTCATTATTATTTTATCATCCCAGTATTTAAATATTGTGCAAATATTAATTAGATTCTGACAGAAACCATGGCATACATTTAATTATGGACAAAAAGTACGCAAGTTTAAAATATGAATGAGAAACATACTCTAAAAAATTTTTGCAACATTTTTCTAGCAAACGGCAGACGATTCCAGAATCCGGACATAAATTAAGGCATTCTGGAGGGTTGTTTTGTTTTATAGATAATCTTATTTAAATTATACTTCTTTAGTCGCGTTAAGAGAAAAGATGAGAATGAACTTTTAAAAATACAGAATGAAGTTGGCAACGATGTAACACAGAAACGACGTCATGAAGCTGCTCATTAAATATGTATTTTTCTATCGATTTACTTGCCCGAAGTACTAGGCGCATATGAGTATGAAAGAGTTCTTTTGATGATAGTGCCGTCAAGCGATTATTTGAAAGTCAAAAATTATACGAGTACCGTGACCGCATTTGTTCAAATTATCACAGCTACCAGGCGATTACGAGTTGCCAAGAGAAAAAATGTGTATTTCTTTTTTCTCTAATAAATTTGATAGTCAAAAATTATATTGTCACAGCATTTGTTCGAATTATTGCAGCTATCAGATCACCAACTGTTCCAACCGTCGTCGTATACGGTCTCCTTTACGGGCGCTCCGTCTTTGTTAAAAGAGTTTGAAAATAATTTTTTTGTTCATTTCCAATATTTTCCTTGGAAATATTGTTTATAAGTGCTATCGTCGTTCTTTTTTGTACAAATATTTACAATTAGACCTTTGTACCTATATTAAAACAACAATTAAACGTTGAGCTAGGTGAAGTGAACTTGTGATAATGTTGGTTAAGTGCAAATTTTTCGGAAAATAAATCTTTTCCGGAGAGCAACTGGGAATCACTTAAAAAATTAATTGGACAAAGTTTTAATACCTTTCGAAAATATAATCAAAATATTTAAAACTTATTTTTTATGCTACCCTCATATCGATGTCTGTGTTGCTGTCTGTGCTGATAACTGTTAATATAATTGTGTTAAAATATAGTTAAATATCAATCAAATAGTATAAGGGTTAGTTATAAAATAACTTGGAACTGACAATTCGATGTCGCTCATAGGTTGACACGGCCGTCGATTTCTATCAATTTCGACCATCTGCCTGACGTGGTCGAAATTTCTAGAAGTTTCTGTCTTACATATTATATAATTATCATATAGACAGTATTTATTAATTTTGTTTTCCTATATTAATACTTAGGCCGATAATAATTTGGTAATTAGATTAGTTAATTGCTTGTTCGATTAGGCCGCTTGTTAGGTAGCTTTTACTTATCAGGTTAATTATAGGGTATTATTTTATTTGTTAGTTTCAGTATTAGTAATAGGTAATTTCAGTATAGAAGTGTTATCAATTTAGTTGTGAGTGGTTTATTCTAATTAATTTTTGCAATAGTTAGTTGTATAGTGTTATTGTTAGTTGAAGTGTGTGTAGATTTTATTTTTTTATTTTATTTTTTTTTATTTATCTTTATTTTACCGCTGTGCTACAGTGTTGGACTTATATCCACTGACTTTTTATTGAACTATGTTTCACAATGCTAACCATCACCAATGCCTTTGTTGTCTGTAGTTCGGCTTCGGAGTGGGTTGCTAAGTTAAACTGCCTCTCATGATCACCCTGGAGCCCATGCGGATCTAAGCGGTTATTTATTGCATGTCACTCACAGCCTAGACTATTAAAAATAAAATACGATAAGTGATGAGGATAATTCATCACTTATCGTGATGAATAAAAGAGAGGGACTCTTTTCGGGAGAATTACACAGTTACAGCGATTGGAAAAAAAATAAAATTTCATTTTCATAAATGTAATGATAATACTTGAAACGGTGCATTTAGTAAAATTTCTATTGTTACTTTCAGGAGTAGAATATTTGTACTTACGTCGTTGCATATAGAAACTTTATTTCGAATCAAGGCCGCAAATTCTTGAAAGAAGTTGTTGTTTAAGTTTTTGTTATGTTTAAATATCTCGGGGAGTAGTTGTTAGTGATTTCAAAGCTCGCCTTGCTTTTTTCTTGACTTTTCTTGTTTTAAAGCTTGTAATACATTACTAAATTTCTTTCACAAAATAATATTTTGTTATATTATTGAATGACACAGTCACCTGGCGTGCGGAACATCTGTTGAAATTTAAAGAAAGCACTAACCAGCATAAACAATTTTTTTCCTCCGACACCATTGATAAATTATATATTGATTTACTATCTTTTGTACGCGATGTCACCCCCGTTTCGATTAATTTGATAATGCGAAACCTGAAAAAACTGATTTAATATCAGATACTTGAACTATAAATTAAGGTATTTTAATACGAAATTACTGCATATAAAATATCGAACTTCATGATATGAAAATATTGAATACCGTCCCTGGATTTAAAAGTAGTCTATATGTTAATTCAAATCATAAATTGTATTTACATCAAGTTCATAAAAACCTATTAAACCGATTAGGCATGTTCGAGGAACAGATATCCTGTAGATATTGTGACAAGGCGTAAAGAACACCTCTTTGCTGTTTAGTGATTGTTTATGTGCAGTTATAAAGTAAAAAAAAAATTAAAAATATACGAAAATACAGCATTTAAAAAGAAGAACCTTATTTCTGCTACCATTGAGCCAATAATCATGATAAAAACAGAGTTGGTAAAATTTGGCTAGAAAATTACACAAAAATTGAAGCGATTGTCTTAGATTTTATAATTTCTGGAATATATACTCCTTACGTCCGTAAATGGTTATTAGACAAATACGGTATATCATATATCGTTATTAGGCAAATACCGTACATGGTTATTATACAAATACCGTATATCGTTAAAGGTTTATAAATACTTAAATGTATACGGTTTCTCGTAGTGCGAGTTCTACTCGTGCTTAACTAGTTTGTTAAAACCATTGTCTTACATTTTGGTGTGAGTATAACAAATAATATTGGAAAATAAATACTCATTATTTAATACAAAAATAAATCGGTTCAGTACATTATGAAATTCAACCCAACATTTTAAAGAAGCAAGATAACAAATGCTGTGCTTGAAACTTATTGAAACGTTTTTTGCATGGGTTTCAAATTTTTGTAATATTTCAACAAATGTATCATACATTTATTTTGTCATTAAATAAATAAAATGTGAAAAAATTAAATATATGCTAAAGTAATAGAACGTGTGATAACAGATTCTTAATTGAAATATTCATTTCAATTAAGAATCTGTATCTGTATCTCCAGAGTATCTCTTTTCCGAAATTCATGTTAAATAAATTTAGGTGTAAACGAAGACCAATTCTAAACGATAATTTGTTTACAATTGTAAAATCACCATGGGCCATTGCATGAAATGGAATAATGTTTACATGTAAGAGCAAACAAACACTTTAATCGTAAAATAAACCTTACAATATTTTCTCGATAAGTAAATAATTTCCAGCAAATCGTTATATAATATATGCCACTTACTTCTTCCTTAAAAGTATTATGCTAACGTTGACATTGAAATGTTACCCGCTTTATTGAATTTTGTAAAAAAACGCATATTGTTTGTAAGTTTTTTACTCTACCATTAATGGTAAGTTAGTGAATTTACATCAATATGATAGCTCGCAGAGTGACCAATAATGAAACTCCACAGATATAATTATATTTTATCTCTTTGTTCACTTCCCAGTCAATTTATTTTCTGATATAATAGGAAAATCGAATTTTGTTTCCCACCTATGAAAAGATTTTACTTAACACTCATTTCCGCTTAGTTTAAAAAGAACTTTGAATCAATATTATATTTTATTGCAATTTTTTAGCACGTTTTTTAATTATATTTTTAAAAATTACATTTTTAAGTATTTTTCCCTTTCAAAAATGCCACATAGATAAGAGAAGTTATGTTGCAAGTATATTGAATCTTTAGAGTACTTTTTTCAGTTGCTAGATTTTTCCACATATTTGTTTAATATTTTTACGAGTTTTGGGAGAGAATAATTTGATAATATTACAATTTCCTTCGTTTCCATATTCAAAAAGAAAACTTCGTGGATAGTGACTTGATAGAACACTGTACAAAAATTAATTGAATATTAAATAGAGTAGGAACAGAGAAGGGAATCTTAGAATGATGGGGCGATTTAATATTTTTAGACTGTTAACTAGACAAATTACAGTCAATTTACAGTAAAAGCTCAGATTCAGCTTTAATTAGCATCAGTTGAGGCCAACTGTGATTTCAATTGAAACAATGGTAAAGTACCTTAAACAGGGGTCCTAAAATTCAACATCAAGCCAAAACAGGAAATAGGCCAATTCTTGGAAAATCAGAAAAAAAATCTATGTCATGTATTTTCAAAATAATAGATATTTTTAGAAAAAATCAAGAAAATTGCCACCCTGCGACATATACTTTACAGAATTTAATAGTTTATTATCTGTATTTTGTTAAAAATGAACACTGGTCCTACAATTCATGTTTAAAACAATAAACTTAACCAACTCGTTTTCAACTGAGACGGCGAATGAAACAAAAGTGACTATTTGCATTTATGGATGGACCAGGACAAAGATATTCCAATATAGGTTTATGGTATAAAGAAAAACACTCATTACCTAGTTGTATATTTAGTTCACAATTTTCTACATATTTATGTAATATATTTAGAAGGATCTGCATGTATTTGGTATGTTACCATAGATTTTAAAGTTATTTATTTCAAAATATATAGATTATATAGAATTTACAATTTCTTATGTAGTATGACGGTGATTTTCTCGACGAGAATAAATATATTGGAACTTTGTATAACTCATTTATTCAGAATAGCATGAACTAAACGTGGTGATTTCATTTTAATATATTCTGTAGTCTTATATCAGTAAATATATTAATATTTTTTATATGTAGGTACAATGACTTTAGTCCCATGACTTGTGTTTTTGGTATTTGGAAGTAAAATTGATACTCACAAATAAGAATATTCCTATTAGATATTTCTTTTCTTTGACGGCCACGAACAAATATCTTTTATTATATGTCCTACATTTAATATCGCAAGGAAAGTGATTTCGTGTCTTTGAGATATAATTCAAGATGATCTGTTCGTAACTGATAAACGTACTTCTAATCTATTTACTTTTCACACGATAAATATTTGAATAATATTATTTTTCATCATATAAATAAATCAATACATTGCCTGGTATATGATTCACTTACATAATTATTATATATTTTGAAATACAGTCATTTTATTAAATTCTATGGACTTTTTAAAACCCAAATACATGTCGTAAGTTAGACGATAATTACTTGTAAACCAGTAGAGCCTGCATAGTTGTAATCATTTTTATTTTAATTTCGTTATCAATACTACTGTTGTAAAAACGTTTCATATATTTTGAAATAGCGGTTTAGGACGGACGGAATTCTAACAAAAAATACCAATTTACAGTTTAATATGTCGCAAAGGGTCCCTGTATAGAAAGAGTGTTTATAATATACTCGACATAGTTTTGAAATACTTCTTCAATGTTTCCCGCATAATGGAATATACGAAAAAAATGCCCTCCAAATTTGTATGTAGTGGAAAAAGATCTAAAAATTGTTTTCAAAAGATTATATTTGATATTTTTTTAGGAATTATAAATATATATAACCATACCAAGTTTCTGTTTCATTATACTAATAATCTATGAATTAAAACGATTGTGACTACTGGTTTGTCTACAGAACCCCAAAAAGTACAAAAATCAAGAACTATAGACCGAAGATTTTTATCCATAAATCGGAGATACTTTAGATGTGAGTAGCTTTTCTTACATGAAATTTGTTTTATTATAACTGGCAGAAATATAAACTCATATTATATCGTTAACAGTAAAAACCTCATTACTGTACGTAACGTTCATGTTTACTTTTCTTAATTTGGACTTAATATAGAGCTTAATAATTATAAATATTTTCCGAAAATTAAACTTCGAACTTATTATAAGTTACCTATCTACCTGTCACTATGAAAAAAAAAGAGATTAGGATTATCATTTGGTTATAAAATAATCGATCACAAAACATAAAGGACGTGAAACCAATTTAATTTATCTGTTGGCTCGTTTCACGTTCCACTTACCTCGCAAGTTTCAGATTGAATAAAATAGTTGAAAATTGCCTTTCAACTAATAAAAACTTCTTAACTTACTTTTTTCCTTTTATTGAAAAAAGAACATCCATTTATCATGATATCTTATAAGCAGATGAATTATCTTAATGAAATAATGGCATCGTTATAAGTTTTGCTGAATCGTAGGAAAAGTTTATTTTACTCCATTAAAAGTATAATTCAAATTTGCTAAACAATAATTCTCCGTAAGTTTCAAGACTTAATGTATTAACTATTATCCTTAATGCGGCATTCAAGTTTGCAACTTAGGTCTTCATCTTAATTTTTTACAATCTTTGCAGTGATATGTATAGATAAAATCAAGGTTATTTACTAAATGCCAATACAGCTATAAAATAAGTTTACGTTAAAATAAGTTTACGGTTATATTATTAAAAGTCAGTTCATCAAAATTCCTAAAATAAAATAATACAAAAGAAACTATTTGGACCTGAGCTCTCAGTTAATATCATCTCAGTATTTAAACTTTGTGCAAATATTATTTAGATCCCAACAGAAACCACGTCGTAAATTTAATTACCAACAAATATAACGTTCCAGTAGTGCGCTAGTTTAAAATTTGCGGGTGAAATACTTCACTATCAAACTTTTGTAACAAACTTTTTCTGAAAATTCAACAGCCGGTTTCAGGTTCCGGCTGAAAATTTTCGTATGTCTCCCGTAATGCTCCGTTTGCATTTGGACCCAGCTGTTCGATGCGGTACAGTACGTTCTTCATGTAGTGCAAATATTCAATAGGTTCTTCTTAGAGGGTCTTCTCTTCAAGCCCTGGTTACTATTTAGCTAGGATAAGTTTAAATAAAATATATTTTTGTACATATGTTTTTTGAAAATCCGTTTTTAGCTAAAAGCACCGCTAGTGTGGATGAATCACTAATAAGCCGTTTAGGAGCTATTTCAAAAATGATATGTAGTAAATTTGAAATTAACATTGAACTATTTGAAAAATGTTTCTCTGAGACTGGAAATTTGTATATATCAAAATATAAACTATACTACATGACATAGAGTGTCCGTGAACTATTAATACATGGTAGACAACTAATCAAACAAACCACGTTTCCAATTAGTACGTTGTCTGAAGAGACCCAAGAGGGTAATAAATATTATAAAGATTATATAAGGTTATAAAGCTTGTAATAGCGATTATAAAGCTTATAGAGAGTGTGGTACTCTGCGCAATTTTAATAGAACGAAAACACTAGAAGACATACATCTACTTATGGTTTCATCAGATGCTCTCATAAGTAGTATCAAACGAGAAAAAATATGTAAGTACTAACAGCTGTAAGTCTTTTAAAATATGCAGAGCAAAGTGAGAAAGATGAAAATGATTAATAAATATAATAAATGTTTTCTTAATTAAAATACGGTTTTTACTCAAATCATTTCCTTTTTATCATCTCAATATTCGGAGTAAAAAATTTAATACGAAGACATAAAGTTACTTGTTTTTTAATATAAAGCAAATTAATTGTATTTTTGTAATTTGAATTAAAATTGACAAAAAATATATATTTTGTCCTGTTTGATTAACAATCTGTACCACAGCTCGTTGGCGGAATTCATTCTTCTTTTTTATCGACATACCTATCTGTTATAAACTTTTATTAATAAGGAGACAATTTTAACACATGCGCAGATACAATTTTGCTATTATTTCTGGTCAAATTCAAGTTATGAACTTGTTTGTAGATAAGACGCAACGTCACATGTCGAGACTGATATTTTGTAGTTGAAATAATATAACTATAATAGTTGAAATATTAAATGAAATATATAACGATATGTACTGTGAGTAACTGATATTATATCATTATTAGATTGGAAAACATCTGTGACTATCAAATATTTATCAACACGACTAATTACGTGATATTGACCTAAAAAGAATTTATAAATTTAAAACGAAATGTAATTTTTGGATTAATTACCTTTTAGTATATTTTAAACTAATTCAGTATTTTTCTCAAATTACTTTTTTTGTTGAAAACTTGATTTTGCGTAATAAAGGCTTAATTTAAAAATGTTTAAGATTATTTTTATCTTATATTTTTGAGGGAAATCCGAAAAAAAATCGTATTATACCAAAGAGTCTCTGATATCATTCTGAGTTCAACATATAATATCGGGATTAAACATTTAATCTTTAAAGTCACAATGATTACTTATAAATTTCACATATAATTTTGCAAGTAATGACTCGGCGAATCTATTTTCTGTAACCATAAGATATTCTTGTTACAATTTAACTACGCCAACGGCAAAATTTTCATCCCACAACGCACGGTATCTTACTTTTACACGTCCCCTTAATTAATCCTGTAGAGTCAAAGGACATTTTAATTCACTCAAGATAATCTCAACGTAAAACTTCCGTGCATAATTCATAATATGAATGTATATTCGTAAGCGAGATGTGGCACCGCGCATCGAAAGTGTAATTCCGTGATGGCGACCTGATAGTATCTTAGATTATTAAAGCCATGATTACGTGATGTAATTTCATTATTTATGAACTTTTTAACAATCTGATTTAAAGGAACCGAGGAAAGGTTTCGAAAAATTTCGTGTTTTACAAATACGTATATAATTATATTTCCTTGCGAACCAGCCAAATATTTTCACTTGAATATGAAACTTTCCAAAGGCTACTTTATACTTCTCTTTTTATAATTTCTTTGTTTTTTGAAGAAAAAATATTTATCCCTTGGAATTTATTTACAAATTATTTAAAAGAAGGATTTGATGTGCTATGTTCCTAACAAGTTCTATTTTGTAACCGTTGCTTACTGCGCCCGTGTAGCTACAATTGTTTGTGACAATGCGATTTATTAAATTTTATGAAAGGTTAATTTTGCAAATAATTAATTTATTTACATGCAAAGAAACAGAGAAAACAATTATTTATGCAGAGGTAAACTTCAACTATTGATAAACGCAGTAAAACCTTTTCCGGGTTTTAATTCCTTTTGGATTTACATTTGTTGCTAAACCTTCTCATTCTCAACAGGTTATTAATCTATTATATCACCTAAAATGGCGCATCTCTGGGAATAGAAGTTTATATTGCTATTTCGCGAGCTATGTTTTTGCTAAGACCCTTACATGCTTCGTGTTAACGAAACATGTTTGTCAAAGAGCAAGCGTGACTATAGGTGCTACTTACATATTAGTAAATGAAAACAAAAGTTTAAAAAATATTAATTATTTGATAAATAAAATTTGTTAAGTGTAAGTAGAACTCCATCTACAGGGATTCTATACTAAGAAAATTACAAATGTCACCTTTTAAGAGATCTATAAATGCGGATGCGAATGCGGATATTAGAAACAAAATTTCAGATATGATGAATTTAATAAGAGACTAAATAATTATTTGCATGTTAAGCCAAAGGCAGAGTCCAACATATCACTAGTATCATAAATATTTTAGAAGTACAAGATTCTGAAAATTGACCAATTTTCGTCATCGAATAAGTCATTTTGACAAAGCTGATTTATTTCAACTGGAATCAATCATTCTGTTATGATAGAAGATTAGATTTTTTATTACCTTTACCATTTTACTGCAATATAAATTTCAAAGTCCTCGATGAATTGATAAAAAGAAATGTAATATCATATGGCACATTTCGATTTTATATACTCGTACTTCTGGATTTCAATTGAATTTTTTAGGTAATAAAATCGGTAAACATTATTTAATTTGAAAATTAAATTTAATGTAACTATATTCTAGGACTACTTTATTTGCTTTTTAAAACAGTTAAAAATGATGGTTTTGTGTTTTTATTTCGTAAGTAATAAATACTTACAAACAAGGTGAATTTTATTCTTAATTATGGATAATACGAGACATGTTAAACAATAATATTAATACTGAAAAGTGACTTATATCTCCATAAGAAATTTGTAGCCATTAATGAATATTTTAGATTTTGATGTATCTCTGGCAACATAATCACGTTAGCTTTTATTGAAGAAAAATAAAAATTAAACGATTGAACAATAAGACCGAGTTGCGACCTTCATATGTCGCATCGTCAGAACGGAAGTGACTAGACTAAAATTCATAAATTTGGAATGGCAAGTTTTAACATTTAATATACACTGTAAATAATTGGTGTTGTTTTTAGTATAAACATGTTTCAAAAAACGCTGAAATAAGTGTTTTTTGATGAAAGTATAAATAACAATTTTCCTGTTTTTAACTTGAAATGTTTCTAAATTGCTTCTAATTGTTTCTAAATTTAACTTGAAATGTTTCTAAATTCTTCTAGTCTCATTTTCACATATCTAAAGGTCGAATTTTGAAGAAAATGTTTAAGCGAGCACTCGAAAGTCAAGAGAAACACACAAGCCAATTTCAAGTTCACCGACTGTATAGATTTGATCGAGAGATTTTTGGTTTTTATATGTGTTTGAAGTAGTAAAAAAACGTGTATATATATATATATATATATATATGTATATGTATATGTATATGTATATATATATATATATATATATATATATATATATATATATATATATACAGAGTAATTTCAGATTCTTTTTCATTTCCTGTATTGTGTGATATAGCAAGTTATAAGTTTAAGAATATACCACATGATACATGAAATGAAAGAAGTGACTATTGAAACATTAAATTATGATAAATTTCGTAGGCAAATGGTTTCTAGCAAGGTTTTTGAGGACGTTTTCAATATGTCTGGAAGTAATATACATAAATTTTGAAGTAAATAGTTTATACATTTTTATAAGTCGCTACTTTAATCGATATCCTGCACGATACGGGAAATTAAAAAAATAAAACTACATTTTTTGGCTTCGCTAAAATTTCCATAACAACATTTTTAAGTGGAAATAATTAAAATTATGCAAATAATGTTCTTTATCATTGGGCCAAATTAGAAGCTTTTGCATCAAACCGTTTTTGAAGAAAGGGCTGTAAAAATTGTACATAATAACAGATATGTGAATGATCTTATAAAAGTTTCGTTTTTCCTATATATGGTACTGAATCCTAAAAAAAATCAAAGTTTATTTCATATTGCACGAACTATCATTGCTTCAAAACATTATGTGACAATAAACGTAACAGTGAAAAATGTATTAACTGTTGAGTTAATATATAAACTGGTGAATTAATGTTGAATTCGTGAAACCCCGTAGATGATTGTTGAGACGTTCCTTTATGAGGAATCCGGACAAATAGCCATCGTAACTCTTGATACCATCGACCAGAGACAGGAAGTGCAGTGACGGAGTTACGGTTTGTTAATGTTAACAGTCTGATTCTATATACCAGAGTGTTCGCTTTGGAGTGAGACAGGCGCCTGTATACACTACTTCTGCCCAATCTTTAGTAATTAGAATATTAAGCAATTTGTATTTTTAGTAACCTCATATTTTTGTCTAAGCATAAACACATAATTTTTTTTTTGCTTTTTAATTTGTGTCACATATGATTATAATACATTTTTACAGAGGGCCCGGAAATGCAGTTTCCAGCCATTTATGTCTTCCTTAAGGCTTATGCTACGATAGATTTAAACGAGAATAAAATTATTTCCTTTGTAATCATCCTATTCTTTTTTCTTTATATCGTTAATTGTTGAAGACCATCAAGCCAACATTAGTAATGTCGCGACACAGTCGCATAAGGAACATTTAATTATTGTGCCCCGCAATCCTGGTCAGCTAGCTTGATCGATGGTAAAAATCGAATTTAAACTAGAATAATACAAATATTTATCTTTGTTGTATTGACGTAATTTTCATAGTATAAGATAAATAAAATTAATTTCGAAAATCTCTGTTTTAATTTTAATTGTTACATTACAATTAAAAGTAAAGGACTAGAATAATTAGGAGTTTGGTGTTTACAGATGTTGCACGTGGTATCAATATGCGTCCATCAGTGATTTCATGACTAAAATATATTCGTCCTCGAGTAGCCGAATTTTATGCTTAAGTTGGAAATTGAGAAACGTTGGAAATAATTTTTGTGTACGCTTCTTTATAGGAAAAAAACCTATAAATGAGTTATTTATGGTCACGTCTCGAAGGTGGATGTATTCTTCCGTGCGTATTTTTTTAGATTCGGTCATATGTAAAGCATCCGTCCCGCTTCTATTTTTGCATACATATCTACCAGGAACACACGGTGAGTATTGAGAATGTGATTGTATGTTTCATTGTATCTGATCATTAAGCGGTAAGCATGAAACTCCTAACTTTATAGTCTTCAGAAATCATTCGGTCTAATGATGTTCTGAATATGTGAATAATTTGATTGTATTTGCATAAGATCCTCTGTACATCTTGGATTATTCCTCGTCTCAATCCACTGATGTTTGTGCATGGTTGATCAATTTCTATTTCTTCATTTCCGATGAAATATACTTGCAGAAAATGATCCTCGTTGGGTAATGGTAGTAAGGATTCAATTTTGTGATAGATTTGTCCTTAGATCGAACCTAATCGATTTCTTCTCTGTTAGTGTGATCGAAGTGATATTTGGAAGAAATCCGAAATAAGTCATTTGGAAGCAAGGGATGTACGCTATTATAAGAAAGTGTTTTGATTCTGGAGTTTCTTCCGATGTAATCTAGAAATTCCTGCGGAGGTGCTTCCAGTGATGGAAATCGTATTTTTCCATTCATACAAAAGATTCTTGGTGTTTCTCTACTGAATTTTTTCGCGTTGTAAAATTAGCAGATGTTATCCATTTTTCCGATTACGACATATTTGTTTTTGTTATATTCTTTCGTCGGATCGTAGTGGAATGCTTCATTTGTTAAGTTGTACTGTTTATTTGTCCTCGTCCACGCTTCTCGTAGGGTGATATTTTCATGGTGACTTGCGTTCACAGTTTATTATTACACGATTGGGTCCCAATTCTTCAATCTTCAATTCATTCCTTTCATTGTTCTTTGGTTTCTCTGCTCACAAGATTCTCATGCTCTTCGTTGGGAAAGTAAACGTGTTTCGCGCTGTTCGACTGTTTCGTTTTTCACTGTTCTTTTTATTTTCGCCGTTTTGCTTCAAAACTGGCAAGATCATTTTCTCCTGTACGTTTGGGCATTGTATAAAATATAAATAAATCTTTTTATTTAAAAACTATATTAAGTCATCGTATCGCTTTGATTACTTACGTTTCACTGTTTGTTTTCATTCACTCACTGCATTTTACTGATGAGCAACTGACGTTCAAACCCACGACGGATCTTGCTTTATATACCAATGAGTAACCCCACTCATACAAAAAAGGCTTCGAATAATCCACAATGTACCATAACATTCCACAACATTCGAGAATGTTCTGGAATATTCCCCGATGATTTGGAATATTCTGGGATATTTCCAAACGCTCCAGACTATTCCCAAACATTGACCAGTAATCGAGAATGTCCCGGGATATTCTGGAATTTTGTGGAATGCTCTCAGATATTCTCGAACGTTTTGTCTGTTCTAGAAATTTCTAAAGGGTGAAACTTCCAGCTCTTAAGCATGCTCTTCAGGTAAAAAGGGGAACCTTCTTCATAGACGGGAGATAGAGGGCTGCCACACCATATAACTCATTGATCGTACCGTGACTCGTTTCTGAGTTTTAGCGGCACACACATTGTATAATTAGTTTTATAATATATATTGATTAGAAGATTACTTTTGAAAGACATTTAATAAAATAGTTTAATGTGAGATTAGTGGTAGCTGCAATGTGTTCTTATTTTGAAATCATTTTTTTAAATAATATTGGGTATGCCACCAATTCACCGCCATTTCCAGAAATTTCTGGAATGTTATAGAAAATTCTCGCGTATCTCTGGTAGTATATACAATGAGCGGGACATTCGATCATTGGTAAAGTTACAAACTGAGTGTCGGCGAGAAAATAATAAAAAAGTTATGGAAATTTAACAAATAGCACTTGAGGCACATGCATCGTGAATTTAGTTTAGGGCGGAAAGCAAAAAGCTGAGTAACATGCAATGTGTGCATAATGATGGATATAATTGTACTCTTTTATAACATAATCAAGTGTTGGTTCCAACGATTCAAAGAAAGAAATTTAAATTGCCCGAATAATCCTCATTAATAGTGACATCAAATTTAAAAACTTCTATTGAAACAGATCTCAGATTAACTTTGCGTATTCTGGCATGGGCTACCATAATGTTCTCATACTGTGATTGAAAAATAATTTCATGCCATTGACAGGAAGTGGGAATATTTTGTTTGATTACCCCATGATCCCTTCAATTTTAAATTAGCATCATGTATGCATGGGGCTAAGTTCGGTGTCACATAGTGAATGTGACAAAATGTTTTAATTTAATGTTTCTAATCATGTATGTTGCCTCATTCATCATACTCTTTAGACTTTTTTTCCTTTTACTTAATTAGCAGGCAAATACACATAAATGGTTTCAAAATTTCAAGCGAGAATTTTCCAGGTATCTATTTACATCCAGGCGGTTTTTGCGGGATCATGTGGGAAAACCGCAAAGCAAGAAAATGTTCATCGCAGTAATAAATGTACCAAATTTTCATGCAATTTTATTTAGAAGTTACTTATTTTAATTAGAAATTGGTTTATGATAAAGCAATTTGGTTAAACGACTCTTTATTATGTTTAAACTTTCAGACAGTTGTTAATGATAAATTGGTTGAAATTATCAACATAAAATTTTATCATTTGCTATTCACAAAAAGGTAGTATTACGATTTCAATGCAATAACTAAGTTGCCAACACTATAATTTATTTACGTACATAAAATACATACATTTGGCGGACTTATTGCTATAAGAGCAATTTATTTCAGTCAACCATATTGATTAAATATAAACATTTTGTGATGTGGATGACTATAAAAGACATTAATAAAAAAACGACAATTAAAATATAATAAATAACAAAAAATGTCATAACATATAAATAAGGAAAACTAAATTACATATGAATAATAAAAACACAAAACTGTTAATTATAAATCTTGACTTCGTTGGGAACAAGGAAAATAGCGAACAAAATGGAATTAGGAACGCTAGGAAGGAATTTTTTAGAACATCTTTGAATACATTTAAGGAGGGCGAGTTCCTGGTATCCAGATCAAGTCGATTCTTATAGCAAGAGTCTTATAGCTTGGACAGCGAAGGACTTTTCATAAAAGGTGGTTGTATGTTTAGGAAAAAGGAGACTGTACTGGTTTTCAGAGTGTAAACCTATACCGTGTGCAGATAAGTAACTAAATCTGCTTCGAAGATAAGTTGGATAAGTAGCATTATTCAAAATATTATAGAGAAGTATAAAAATGTGAAGATTTGTGCCGATTACGGGCTTCCGTACATTTAAGTTGCGCTCTGAATTGAGATACAGCATCATATTTTTTGTAATCAAAGCGGATGCACAAATTTTGTAGGCGTTCTAATTTTATAAGGCGACACTCAGCAAGGCTGGATAGAACACATCTCCGTAGTCAAGCAGTGGCAGTAACTGGTGGACATGAAATTCCATCGGTTACTACCACGGTGACGTTTAAAATGATTGACATGCGAACAATAAGCACAATTTAGATACAGACAAATAGTAAATAATATATGGGATATTAAATTACATATTAAATAATAATTAAACTGGTATGACACGTGCAAATTAAGTGTTATTTTATAAATTGAAAAGAAATATTATAAAGAGGATGTAAATATTATTTAGTAGCAGTAGCACACGGAACAAAAATTTGTTGTAGATCATAAAAACGATAATAATAAATGTTTTTCAAAATATCTATTTATCGACTACTGCTCAAAATTAGAAATTTCTTTACTAATTACGATCAGTGGATGGGCTAATCGTAGTATCTCTCGATCCCAGATGGAATTTCATATCCATCCGTTTCGATTCCGTTACGCAGCACTGGTACTCACGCCTCTAGCAGCCACAAGAACTGTCGTTTCGAAATATTTCTAATAGTTTTGTTCATTCTGACTGTCATAGTCTATCCCTAGAGCTTCCTCTTAGGCCACCTTCTGCCTCAAGCTTTGTGCTCTACCATTCGACATTTTCAGTTTCAGATTTCCATAGTTTTCTTAATTGTAGTCGTATAATAGTGGGTGAAAATTTTAGTGCGCAATCTATACCAAGATGGGCCTATGCGCGGTGACTATTTGTTTCTTGAGTCAAATCTGAATGTGCCTCCTGTCCATGTAGCGAGGAGTACGCTACCCTTAGTCACGTCAATCGCTGACGACTTTCATCAATCCTGCTTTGCCGTTTCCTTTTTTGACTTGTTCACCGTAATGTTTGGTGTTTGTACCTATTAGTTCTAGGAAACAGCAATAAATGTGTTTCCTAATTTTAAAGTAAATCATTTCATGATCTCTTTTGCAAAGAGAAAAGCTTGATTTACATTTTATGCAAATATCTATAAAATTAGCCGTTAGTATTTCAAGCAAGTCATTATCGTGATGTATTTAAAGCGTGCATCTGCATTATTTATTTTCAGAAATATTTTTATTCGGTGGCTACATTTCACCATTATGCTTTAACTTGATTTAAACCGTAGAATTAAAAGTAATTCAAATTTGGTTTATAATTTGCAAATATTGTTAGTTTCTAAAAAAAATCCACGTATATTGAATATATGACAGTATTTTTAAGTATTTTGCAACATTACTTTGATTTTTTATGTTTTTACCCTTATCAAATGTAATAAGCAATAACATCCTCTCACCTTAAACGCATATACCTCTTCCGTTCCGTCGAGGATTAAGACAATCATCATTGACATTTTTTTCAACAGAATGCAATGAAAGGACCAATATTAAAATTAATACATGCTATGATAGGTTTATTACTTTTTAGTTTACCTAAGGTATTTTCTAATATATAATAGATAAAACGTAAATAAAGTTAGATGACGATGGCCTATAAACATATAAGATAATGTATTCATCTATTTCCGAACAGGCTATCTGGTACACACTCTCAACTGAGTATTGCTTGATATATTTCCTTTCTTTAAACCTTAGGTTTTTGATACCTAACATTAGTGAGCCTCCCCTTTCTCGTGACATGCTGTTAAACGCACTGGCCACTGAAAAATTGTCCATTAAAACTCGTATTACCTAGTTTTAGTCATGTTTTACTAAAATATAATACAATGCAATGCTGACAGCATTGCATTTTTTAATAAATAATTCAATGATTTTTATTTTGATAAGTAAATGTCAAATTATTACAATATTTCTGCGTGGTCTTATTTAATAGTTAGTAATTATTCACAATATTATTCCTACTAAATGTTGCGTCGTTATCATGAACTATATTTTTTATTATATACCTATAAGTTACACCAGGCAAGTAGAAGCTTGTAACCAAGGTATGTTCCAGATTTTCGTTTAGTAAAAACACACTGCCCTTTTCTCTTCCATCCGAATAAATAAAACTATTAATTTTTTCAAATGAAAAATCGTCACACAGTTCTACATTCGGTAATGACTCAGGCTGGCAGTTAATGCAGTTGGAATAGTCATTACATTTACATATGTGGTTATTAGTTACGGACTCGGAGCTCTCCGCATTATATTTATACTATTCAACAAATTCATTTGCAGTCTTAATATCTTCCTCTATGTCTTTTTTAACATGTCTTAAATTCCTTTAATAATATCCGTCGTTTTTTTTTAAGTGAAAATTTCTGTAAAAACACTGTTGCTTTTTAATTAATTCTTTAAGGTATTTCAACATATTTATCTTTCTTTGCCAACTTAATACGTTTTTTGTGACTGTTAAATCAGCTCCTGTGTACAGGAAATTCAATTTCAATTTTACGACTATTGTACTAATGGACTTAGTAGAAACGAATTTTGGATTGTAAGTTACTAATTCTTCATATAGACTGATACACAGCTATTCTTCTTTTTGACCGTTAAATTCGTTTTAAGCTAATATTGTTTTGAGCTCAAATATTTTTCTGACGGCTTGTTCATGTACCTCATTACATCTGAAATACGTTTGAATTGCATAAAGAATGTTCATGGAAGGGAGTCTCACACCGCGATTGTTAGACGTCTTCGTAGGTGAAATAATATGTACCGTTACAGTTACTAAATATTTAACTAATGAACATTTTGTACCCCTTAGATGTGAGTATTTCCCTGTGCTGCAAGAATGACCTTCAACAAACAAGGAAAATGCGCATTCCATGTACTTATCCAGGTTTTCGTGAAGGAAATTTCTAAGGAAGTTTGCACTATAGACAAATGTCCGTAGTGGAACTTCTTTTCATGTATTTGTAGCATTACCAGTAACATATTTTACAAGTTTTAGTTGTTATAAGAAATTGATTAACTCTTTTATGCAAATGTCATACTGAAAAATAGACTAAAAGCATCACTGTTCGGTGAGTAGGTATGTAATTTCTTAAAATCGTGTTCAACTTCACAAATCTCTCACTGTAGAGGTTAAGTTAGAGGGTTTTAAATGGTTTAATCATTCTAATAAGGGGGGCAGATAAACCGTGCGGATCTAGAAATCATTTTAAACCCTTTGAATACCTCGATTGACGAAGATAGCATCGTGTAATGAAGAATCTGTGGCGTTCACAAGAACAATTTCGTGTAAAATCAATTTAGTTTAAAATTTCTAACTCGGGGTGAAGTAAGAAATATTGGTGTGTGATGAAAAGCGTTTTATTGAAATGAAAAAAGAGTTCTGCAATTAACAACCATACAATCGTTGCGATGTATTTTTGTGATTAATTGTAGATCACGTATTAATCGTAATGTACATAAGAATATTTATATACATTACTAGCATTAAAAGTTCTCCTTTCATCAATGAATACGCTTACAAGGAATTGAGTGTAAATGTTTATACAAACTAGGAATTTTTCTTTGCATAAACCTTCGTTAGCCATTTTTGCAACTTTAAAATATAATATATTCAATATTTGAACAAATTGTTTATATATTAAATACAAATCATAATTAAATGACCAAACCCAGAGTCATCTTAAACGAATGTTATATACTACAAAATCCTTAAAGATTTTATGGTACGCAACATTACATTTTCGAAATCACGCTCCTATCAACGAAAATACATTTCAGCATGACGTTATTTATGGCATCCAGAAGAACCTTAATTTAAACCGAAAATAATGTCGAACTAACGTAGCGGAAATTTGCTATGATGACATGTTCGTAAAAACGGCCGACCATAGTGAGCGAGCGCCCTTATCAGACGTGCTAATGTCGTCGTTCATTAGAAGCAGTAGGTGTTCGTCTTAATTGGTGCCGTTCACAGCTATTAGTTAAGAGAAAATTTGGTTTTTAATTTTTTCAAACTAGTCTCAGAGGGAATGTGTCTCGCTGAGCGTAAAAAACTGTTGTTTGCTATTATTATACTAATGTTATCTACTTCAATGTACAATAGGCAAAATGATTAAAAAAATTTGGCAAATATTCTATTTCTTTAATCCACTATTTAAAATAGAACGTAGTCCTTTTGATTTCTGGTCATAAAGCACTGAGCCGATATTAAGGAAGTCTTCGTAGCGATATTATAAAATGCGATATTATTCTACATGACGTCTCTATTTTCATTCCATTAGATTCAGAGGTTGGCGGGGATTTACAGGCAGGAAAGATTTATAAAGTAAACCTGTTGGGTACGAGTAGAACTCGTATTATAAGGGTTCCAAACACATTTCGGAATATAAATAGATACTAACATTTTGGTTTATTCTTAGGTACGTATAAAAGTTTAAATATTTAGACGGTATATAGTAACCAAACTAAACTAAACTGACCTGATCGGACCTAATCAAACATAACATAACTTAACCTATCCTGACCTAATCTAACCTAACCTAATCTAACTAAACCTAACTTAACCGAAAGTAACATGACCAAACCAAAATAAAAAAATTATAATTAAAATATAAAATGTTTAAATATTTATAAGGCGCACAGTATTTTCATTAAATCATATCCAAATATAATTTATTGGCTGTAAGAGACGGCCGGTATTTTTAAACACGGAACATTAAAGTCCTATAAGTCACCATATTATTTATAAATATTAATGTTACATTATTAATCATGTAAATGTTTTTACCTTGTATATTAGTCTCATAAATTCCATAAAAGTTATATGAACTAAGATGATTGCTATAGTATTGCTTAAACTTTAAAAAAGCTTTAAGAAATAATATTATTTTCATAATTTTCTGTTTAATAGCTTCGGGATAAGGGGGGAGGTGGACGTTTGCATGTTGTCAGAATTTTTCTTAAGATATGTTATTTGAAATTATGATTTTTCTTTAAAAGTCGTATAACTAGCGTTTTCAAATGAACATATCATTTGAAAAGGCAAATCTGAAAAAAATCGGATATTTAATTTGCCCTCCTTAAAGTTTCTTTATAAATATTTTTGAGACGTTATGGTATATGCATGTAAGTTTCTACGTCGAACGGTTTATGAAAAAAACGAATGCGACTATTAGATAGACGGATAGACAGGTTGGTATAGAGGTTATGTTTTTTTCCTTTTGAGGTACAGATACGATATAGTTACCTATTGGCATCAAACTTTATATAACAACCTAGACAGTTTCAACTAATCGGAGGCCCATATTCAAGAATTGTGACAGCGAACAAGTCGAGTGGCCTTCCAACACCGCACAAGCCATATTCTGTCATACTATATTCGAAAGCTACTGTGTGCTCTTTGATATAACCTTTTTTTGTTGCTAAATTTATGGGAAGAAATGTTATCAACGAAGATTAAGAGATAAGCTATTATTTCTAATATAAGATTTCACAATTTACTTGTATTAATAAATAAAATTCGGATGGTTTTTTTAACATCTACTTAGAAGGTGTTTAAAATAACTTTTTATTGATCTAGGCGTTGTTACAAACGTACACGTGCAGTTGGAACTGTTGGTAAAAATACAAGATGAATGGAGAAAAATTCAGGTTTCTTGAGCAATTCAAGTTTTGATGAACTAATATGTCAACATTTGAAAGATGCAGGACTGATGCGGACCATAAACGATGTAAAAAGAGCTGTAAAGAAGATAAAAAAATAATAAGACTAGTTGAAGCCATTCCATTGATTAATATCGCAACACCTTGAATCTTAATTGCACATTAAAATTTGTAAATATTAAATTTCTTATTTTAGATTTCAGTCTTAATTTAAATCAGAACATTAAAAATATAGATATCAACATCCTGGAAAAAGTGGTAAAGGCTTCCTTGATCTTTAAACAGCAATCAATCAGTTTCACTAAATAGGCTAAAGACTCTTCTCACTATTCTGTATGTGCAGACATATTTACTGTAGTCAAAGAAAACTTTATCCAAGAACCTGAAGATATTGTGATAAATGTAACTTCTCCTAATTGCAACACATTCACTTCTCTTGATATGACTGGAGGTATTACGGTAGGTTTAACCTACAGTGGGTACCATTTCTTGTACAAGCATTAAGGATAAAAATGTGACCCAACCTATAGTGAGTACAATTGCAAGTACCCTGAACGATATTGGAGAGTTCAATGCTGCTGTGACTTCTTCGCATCCCACACCATCAAAAGTGATTATTCTTGGTGATATTTTATGTCGCAGTGATTTACTAAATAAGAAAATAAGGCTTCAAACGATGCAAGTAAATATCAAAGCAACGCCAATAAATAACTACGAATGAAAGAGGAACCTTATTTATGTTTCAATTAGGGTTTATTTGGTTTAAAAAAATTCAAAGTGGAATAAGATATTTTCAACCCCGCTTCAACCACGAATTACCATTTACTACTCGTTTTGTAAGAAATTGAAACTCAGAAGATGTGACTGTATAAACAAAGAACAACGCCACCTTTGTTTGCGTCTTTTGGAAGAATATGACTTAGGAACAGCGAAGATCATTTATATATTTTCACGTCACTATAGTTCCAAAAAGTCCAGAATCGTCAAAAAACTAGTTTCGAAGTAGTCGAATTTATGTTTTTATGTTTAACATAAACATTGTTAACTGTGTAAGGAAATGTTCTTGGCTACCCTTAGCTAATATCAAAGATAACCAAGTTTTTTTATCAGATATTGGTTGATGAAAACTGACTGCACAATGCTTCCAGGTTCGATCAGATTAATAAACAATAGAAGAGCTCCCAAGAAAATCGATCGACACGAATATTAAGAAAAGTTACCCCTAGTACATCCCGGGAATATTTAGAACCAGTTTTCTTGAATATGTCATAGCTATACAATGTTGGTAAGTTATATAAGGTGTGTTGTTTTTTAAGGGACTATATGCTTTTTCTTAGGCGAATAGTTTTGGGCCATAAATATACCGGGTTATTGTTCGCTGTAGTCTCTTGTGTATTATAGATCCATTTATCATTTATTGGAAACCCATGATAATGGCAACATTCGCCTTCAGCTATACTGAAGCTAAATTTGATAAGAAAACTGTATCACTTTGGGCTGAACAAAGAGTATCTGTTTTCTATTAAAGTTGATACGTTCGAATAGAATACCGGTCTCATAAGCTTAAACTTACCCCAAGTGTTCACGTGATTATAATTAGTACCTAACAGAGAACAGTAATTAGTTACCTAACAGCGAACACCATACAATCAGATAATCAAAATTTAATACACAAACCTGCATTGTATAGTAATGTAACTACAGCAATATTATAGTTAAGAAAAATAGTAGAGCAAATGTTTTTGTTTACTGGACGCATGTACATTTTATATACTTTTGGTTGCCTGGGACATTCAGAAGATATGAGGAAAAAAATTCGTTTTTTTGGTTATATTTTTGGAAGTGCATTTCCGATTCTCGTGGTTAAAATAAGTAATATTCGATTGGAATTCAATAAGTTTTTAAATTTTAAAGGATTGTATCTAGAAAAAGGCACAATTTTTTTTCGTGATATTGGCTTTTTCTGTCAATTGGAACGCCTGTGTGCTTGTGAAAAGTACAAGCACACAGGCGTTACATATGTATACACACACACGCATATATATATATATATATATATATATATATATATATATATCATTCACTCGATTTTCTTTATTTTGTCTTTTTATTCGTGAAAACTAACAGAGTTTTAACTAACCGAGCTAACTAAATTGAAGGTCGAACACTAGGCTTTCATGAACCCTACTCGAGATGTATAAGAAGTATCTATATAATTCCAGAAGTGACTGGAAAAAAATGTTACCTTATCAATTTTGGAAACTGATCAATTTTGCCTTGTTCTTGTCAATTTTGGAACATGGTCAATTTTGGAAACTGATCCACATAACATAATAAATAAATCTTTAACTGCTTTTGACAATCTGACTTCGATTCCTCGAATATTTTATTATTCACATTTGACTTAAAATATTGCATCACAGGTAAATATTTTTGATCGTAGGAACATTTTCTATGTAATGTTTAAGACTTTCTAAAGGAGGTTCAAAGATATTTCTGGAGTTATATAACATTTTGAGTAAAATAAGATACCAACGTATATTGCTGCGATATATGATGCTGCAACTTAAAACATAATTCTTACAATACATAATATAAAGTTTATTTTCATCAAAAGGTGAAAGTGTTGCGTTAGCGTTCCGAAAATTGGGAAAGAAGGTGTTTTAGGGTAAAATATTAATGGATAAGCAGGAACCTCATCAGAGTATATATATATATATATATATATATATATATATTATGTAAAATTGACCAGCTATTATTTCCAGCTACTTCTGGAATGATACAAATACTTATACATATCGAGTAGGGTTCATCTTCTTTTTAGTCAGCTCTGTTAGTTCAAGCTTTGTTAATTTTTACTAATAAAAAAGGAAAAACTAATGAAAGAACAAGCAACACTCATATATTCATAACCATGGATCTACTTTCCTATGATGCAGTAATGAATTGTTTTCAAAGTAACAAAGAAGGTATTTTCATCTGGGGTTAATTCCTATTAAAAATTTAGAAATATTAAAAAAATGTTATTGAAATAGATCCTACGGTAATTTTATTTCATCTGTCAGAACTATTCTCGTAGGCTCATACTACAATAAAAAAACAACTTCTTACTTTGGGAAAAAGGGGAAATATTCGGTTTGGCTACCAAATGGGCTAAAATCCCTTCAATTTCAGAAGAGGGCCGATGTGTGCATAGAGCCACTGAATTCACATCGTAAAACATGAAAAAATACTTTTAATTGGATGGGTTGAGGAAGCAAATTCATTCAAGCGATTCTACTTTCCGTTCTTTCCGGATTTTCGCCTGTAAACTATTTATTTTACTCGCCCTTAAATTATTAAAGCAACAAAAAATTTAAAGACGCAGACCATCTTTAGTATAAATTAACCAAATTTTTCAGTCAAATGACTAAAAAATTTTAAAAGGAAATAGTTTTATCTCCGCATACGCGCTGGCGATAAATAATGGCGCTTATGTAATTGAAAACTAAAGTTATTAATTTTATATAGGAATTTCATAAAATAACCGTGAATTAAGGTAGTGGGATCATTTCTACGTCAAAGTAACTTTAATATTGAGTAAACGTCCGGGTTCATTCTATTCAAATAGATATTCATGGCACTATGTCATGCTTAGTAAAAAAATTTAACTTTATACTTTCATTTATGGAGACACGGTTGAAAATGATTAACTATTTTATTATAATTTTAATACGTTTTTTTATTTTATACCACATATGCATACCTCATAAACTTCAAATCAGTATTTTGCTTGGTCTACGCGAAGCATACAAACAAATGTATAGATAATTTGGTGGAGACGGTTAAAAAGTCAACTGACATCAAAATTAATTTTGGAACGTCCGTTTAATAAGCAGTTTGAAAATTCACAATGTTTGATAGGCAGCTATAAAAATTTTTACCTTTAAAAATAATGCAATATTGAACGTTTGCTTTTTAAGTTTATTGATAAATAAGCAATTTTTTCACTTTGTGTCTTAGGTATAATTTTTTTATATAAATATGAATGGTAGCCATTTTTATACGAATTACTTTAAAGTTATAGAAATGCAACAAGTCGCCAAGATTGTATGAATTTTTAAAACTTTTATAGCCAAGATAATACATGAAAAATTTCTTAAAGGTTAGGTCTACTTTTTACGGGTTTAAATTTTTAATTTAAATAAATATCTTCTGTATGATATTTTTAATACAGTTTCGACGATATTATATTTTTAATTGAGCTGTTAAAAATATGAAAATATTGAATTAAGCCGATAAGATTTAATAGTAGCAAACTAGAGTAATATTACAATTCAATTTTTTGAGACGCACTGTCACAAATGTTTATCTCAACCCGCCGGAAAACAGTACAATATAGCATATAATATTATAACGCTTTATCACTGTAATACTACTTCTAGTCCGTAAGTCATACACAATCTAAATATTTAGATTTAAATATTCTCAGCGAAAACTTTGAAGCAAGTCTAGATGTGAAACTAATTATATATTATTGTGAGTCGCTTATTTGATGTCGGAATTATGAAATAGTAAATATAATGGCGTGCGAGTCTTTACTAACATAACATCGTGGTAGTACTTCAGCTGAAACCGTAAGGATAAATTATAAATTCGCATTCGAACCCTAATTTATTATATTTTAAAAATGTTATATTTATCAGTTGATACTATTAGTGATATATATATATATATATATATATATATATATATATATATATATATGATATTATCCTGTTATAAAAATAGGAATTTTGCAAAATAATTTTAAAAACGCATCACTAACTTCACTGAAAAAACCATAAAACTGCACTAGCGGACATTCCACTTTTTAGCAGATGTACTTTATAATTATATAGGCATCCTTGTTATTTAGTTCTGAGTTGTTGGAAGTTCCATTTTTAATAGAAATCTTAAAAGTCGTTAATGTTTCAAACTTAGCATAAATTATAATCATTGTAGATTATGTATCGCATTGCATTAAGATTTTATTAAAATTATAAAAAAATGCATGTACGCTTGCTTATCAAGGAACGTATACACGAAACCGAGAAAAAAATAGTAAAAGTTAGCTAAAGATGTATAAATATTAAATCTTCTTTGTTATACTTAATAAGCTACAGGTAGTCCATAGTCTTTTATAAAATTCAACAAAATATAATTGAAAACAACATTTTAAAAAAGAACGATTTGTAATTTTGATCTCCAGGGTTTGAAATGGAACAAGCTTTCTATTATTGTGACAATAGATAAGTGCCATCCCAAAATTTTGCCTTCTGATTGCCAGTGGGTTACATTTCTTTATTTAAATTTTGAAAGTACTATTAAGGCGTGTAAATTTCAAATGAAGTTCAAGCTAAATTGGCAAAAGTTATGTACTATGCTTTCAGCTATGGTACTGATAAAAAGATAGGTAAATACATCCTTCAATAATTTTTTGCCATTTAGAAAAGTATAAGGAACAAAATTAAAACCCATTTGTATATATTGACATGGTATTTACGTTTCCATAAAGTTGGATTTAGATTGTAAACAAAATTTTAATTGTCCATTTAGGATATTCTTCCATTATACAATATTCTAGAATTACTCCTGTTACATAAAACATATTGCCTTCAAGACTCTGAATTCAACAATGAACCTGAAATGTGCAATCGAAACATAAAGGCATTCAACATGTTGATATCGGCACATAGTAAAAGTATTTATTGTGCAAATTCAAAACTTGGAATCATTGTACAGCACAAGTGTAATCGTTAAAAAATGATACGTAATTTACGTACATCTAAAAACATGTATAGCAATTACATTGATCTGTTGCCCCGGACTTTACAACTTACAATATTTAGGTGAACGATACGAATAAAAGGACGTCTTTACCATTGTCTAATGACAATTGACAAATTTATTATACAAATAAAAAATTATTTATTTCGAATTAAATGAAACTACCTAGATAATGACTAGTTAAATCGTGGAAGTTATTTTAATATGTAACAAAATAGGCGTCCTAATAAACTTTTAAAATGCATAAAAGAGAAACTATTGCATATATTACAAAATAATTTGCTAAAATATGAAATACGGTTTTCATTTATACAAATTTCCAAATCTTATATTTTCGACATAGTTTTAGACATATGATATGTGAATATTATGTTTTTGTAAATATACGAAAAACAATAATGGTTTTAGAAGATGAGATGGGAAATGAAATAATTAGAATAAATAAGAAAAAAAATTAAAATTCCTAAATAATTCAATGCGTATTTTTTGAATGATTTTTTTTAAATTTTGATATATCATAACATCAAAGTACACGTTGGTAACTAGAGAAATTTAATAACAGTGAGTGAATCGATCTTTGCGTTCTTTAAACATTTAATTAATATTACTTGTATTAAAATTAATCCATAACAAAGGTTGGAAAAATCAATGTTTCAAAAATACATTAAATCAGCCAAATTTTACTTATATCAGTCGAAAAGAATAACTGTTGAGAAAAAGTGAATATGAAAAAAACTATCTTTTGTAGCTACATAAATGTACAACTTATACTTAACTTCCACTTAGTGTAAACCCAACTTCATTTCAGTAAATATACAGAAATTCTCCTACTATATAAAGTTCATTATTATACCTGAGTTAACATAGCCTAGTTTTTTCGGTGAAATTAGAAAGTTCCTAGATACATGTCAGTTTAACAGACTAGATAGACAAATATTCATGTGAGTCTGCATATATAAATACAGTTATTTGAAGTGAACTTCTCCTGCCCGTCGGCGAAATATCTGCGGAAGAACAGTTTTTCATAGTACCGACAAGTGGTCGAAGGTTAGAAAACAAGACGGGTGTGTCTTGAAGAGGGCAAAAGATTCGCAGAAGCCAGCGAATGTGCGGGGCACGTAATTACTCGTTACCGCCCGGCCCACCCGTCTAATGTGATCGCGTTGGGAGCTTTTAAAGGCTTGCAGCGCTGTATTTATGACCACCTTCGGTTGATGTGGATATGTGGAGGATAAGTTTAATGAAGTGTTTTTTGGCAGTCAGTATAATGGAGTATACTGTATGATTCCTTTTGAATAGTCTTCACCTGATACAAGCATTTATTTATATTATAAAACCAATACTGATATCGATATGGATAAAAATATGAAATATTTTTTATTTGTGAATGTTTTCTCGGTTAGCGATTTGTCAAAATTGTAATAAATTAATTGCAATGGAAAATGATTGTAACAAAGGGTGGATATTTTATTGCAATTTAATAAAAATATTATTAAATATTCTTAATAATATGGTTTTCCGTGCGTTTAAATATCTAAATGTACTATCGAGGATGCAAATGCTAATTTGATGCAAATGTCAATATTAACTCATACAACCCTGTTGTTATAGTGTTTAGTAACTTATAACTACCGTTCTGACGGGACCTGAGAAGCAGTCTGCGGGGAGCGTATATATTTTCGCTCGTTTATGTTTTGGTATCGTTTTGTTTTTATTTACTTTTAATACGGTTTATTACAGTAATATGTCTTTAGTAGTTAACATCATATAAAACATAGTATTTTATAAACAGAGAATAATTAAAAATGATGGTTATTTAATATTAATATTTAAAATTGAATTCAATAAAATGAGAAATTAGTTTTTTCTTTATGCAAAAGAGTTTATCGGAAATAACTGTAGGATAAGGGAACTTCTTATTTACAAAATGTAGAATGATTTGGAGATAAATAATGATTCTATATTTTGCAAATAAAAATGCACCAATGGATTATTTGCTAGAAGGCAACATTTTTCAACATTAGTAGGTAAGTATGCAGGGGTTTCGTGCCTACGTAAACTCATTCTGAAAAAAAATTGCGCTAAATAAAGACTAAAAGAAAGATAAATATCCGTATTCCAAAAGAGAAGATGGGAACTGCTACAAGAACATCACAGCCTATCTTAAACCTAAGTTAGATAACTTGAAGTGTAATTAGACTGGTTTATATGAAATATGAAATGCAGAGTTATTTTAATTTTTTGAAAACAAATATCGGTGATGTTCTTCAAAGAAAAATATTTGTTATTCACGCAAGAATATTTGTTGGCAGAAAGTTTCTTTTATTAAAAACTTTATCATTTATTTACTTAATATCCCTTGAAAATTATCGACATTATATTTATACTTTGCAAATTTATTATTAAAAAAAAACGTTTAATATATGCATCCTGTGGGTACTTTACTGGATCCTATGATTACGTTTACTTTCTGATATTATTATTTTTTAAATTATTTTCAATTCTTTCTGAAAAAGCGGTTATTATTTTCGGACAGCAGAACAGACAAGCGAGCTTCCTTGTAAGAGTTCCATTTTTCTTTTGAAGTATCTAAGCGACAGGCCGTAGATCTACAAAAAAATATTTGTGAATATATTTAAAAACCATATACGAACTAAAACGAGCGGTATGGCGAAACTTTCGCAAAACGAAACTGTGAACAAATTAACTCACTCAAATAAAACTAAAAAACCGTCATATTTTAATATTAAATCAAACAACTCGCATTTTGTCATAGCACTGATTGGACGATATCGCATCAAGAGTAACAGACTTATGGAAATTAGAACAAACAAAATAACCTCTAGGATATAAACAGTTTTAGTTGATCGCATTCGGATGGCGTAAGATGGAACGCTAATGTTAATTGTACGTCTCTATTTTCTCATATAATAAATTAAAAATATGACTAAATTAATTATAAAATGATTGTGTCTAATTTTGGAGAAAACTGTCAGTATTATTTTGATTTAGTTTTTTCATCCGTGAGGAGAAAGGGCGCAATTTTTTCCTTAATTTTAAAAGTTTATTTTATTTTTAAAAAGCGTAAGTTAGATATTCTCAAGAGTATCAAATATTTTTGGTATTAAAAAGTGAGACCAACTAAAACATGACGCAACTAAATGCAATTATTTAGTGGTATTTTAAAACGTGTCCCTCCCAATATAATATACATTGTTGGGTTGTATTAAAATTTATACATGTATGTAAAATTTATTTAAAATTTTTGATTTTGAATTCATAACAAATAACATAATAGAGTCAATAACTTGAAAACACATGAAAAAGTTTAAATTTCAAGAAATATATTAGAAATTTTAAAGAAATCCTAGAGTGTGGGAATGTTTGAATTCTTACATGAAAAGTAAATTTAAATGACAATAAATACAGGCCTACTGAATAAGTGAGGACAGTTCAAATTAAAAATAAATTAAAAGAATATCATGTTTGAAACATATTACCCACATTCTGAGTCAATCTAATAATTTACAACAAAAAATTTAAATAAGTTATTAGTACCAACGTGTCGAGGCTGCAGACTTGCAAATTCCTCTTCAAAAACGGCAAAAAATCATTATGTCACATGTTTAGCGAATATAAATCCCGGAGGAAAGAAAAAATCAATGAAAAATGATTAAATCTATTTATTTTTTAGTAGTCAGTTTCTTATTAACGATTTCAAAGAAATACAAATTAAAAATAAAACTACCATAATTTTCGCATGATTCCTTTATGTATTTTTAACATGAAATACAATACTCGTGACATTTTTTTGACATTTATATTTATTAATATCTTCTACTGAATTTTTATATCTCTATATATTACACGTAATAAAAATTGCAAAAATATTTACAAAACATGCTAACTTAATACGCGTAAAAAATATATGCTGCAAATAGCACTGTCACAGAAATAGTCTACTAATTTAACAGACTGTTTCTGTTCTCTGTCTATTACTGTTTCATTAGCAATAGCATACTAATTGCGAATACGTTAGCAGGGTTAATATTAATATGAAATAACGTTAGCACTCATGGCTATTGAAGATCAACGTGTGAGATTGACTCAATTAATTGCCCTTGATAACATTCACATTTAATGCTATTTTAAATAACGATAAAATATTAAAAAAGGATTTGTTTTGCAGGTGATTCGGGTTACCCATTCAGACCGTGATTGATGGTACCCATATTAAATGCCGCACATCGTTCCTCGGAAAGATGCATGTACAAGGTAACATGTACAGGTTACTCATGTCGTTAGTGAGATGACAATTGCATGTTGTATACTGCACAATATTGCGTTAAATGCACGCATACCACCTGCAAGCGATTTGCCTACTACACATGAAGGTGATGATGGGGATTATAGCTCACAAGTAAATATTTGTAGCACTGATAGATAGCTCATTCAAGGCAAGGCAGTGATTTATAGTCTCATGTAGACTGATATGATTTAGATTATATATATTTATTTCCACTGATAACTATAAACAATAATTAAGTTTAATTTCAAAGTATTATTAGAATTAATGATCTCTAACTCTCAATCGTTTAGCAAATATTTCCCAAATGTTTCTAAACTAAACGCTAAACGATTAAGGAATTAATTGTGCTCGCGCTCCACCTCGAGCCTTATTGACTCGAGTCGTAATCTCTCCATTTCACGCGCATGAACTCTTTTTTCTTGAGCGTTTTCTCACTGTAAACAACGCTCTTCATCAGCCGCAAATCCGCTGTACACTTTCAAATGGTGTCGTTTGGAACAGTCTTCTGAGAGAGGGCAGCGGGTGGCGCGGCCGTGGAGTGGTAGCTTCATATAATGGCGGAGAGATATCGGCCGATACCGGTGATAGGGAAGCGAGCTGTGCCGACACCGGCGCTACTGGAGGTGCTGTTGGTGGTTACATGGACAGCGAAAGTGAAGCTGTTGGGATCAAATGATTAATTATTAATCAAATGTGTGACACTGTAATTATATTATGTAACAACTATCTACCACTTTTAATGCAAATGAAGTTCTGTTCTCTTCTATCTAACACAACTAACATTTTTTTTAATTGACGGCTTGTTATTTTATATTTAGTTATTTATTTATGTACTTTAATATATCTAATCGATACATATGGCCGACTTATTGCTACGAGAGAAATTTCTTATAGCCAACCAGATCACCAGTCCAGCCCCACTCGATAAGATGTGATCAATTCAATGCAATATATAACAATTAAAATTGTTTTTGTTGACGATTATTGTGTTAGAAAATCAAAATGACTATTTCGCAGGTAATTTTTGCACTGGAAATACTTCATATCAAATTATTCTAATTAAAATTAGCACTTTTTTACAAACTACTACAAGGTCGAAAGGCTGATTCCACCCAAGAAGAACCAATAAGAAACTTGGGAACTCTTTTTTGGTGAAGGCGGCTCTTTTTAGAAAGTGACAAAACAATAAATACAATTTGAAGTTAAATGCTATGATATGAGAAAGCTTGATAGTCGAGCAGTTACTCCCAAGGGTCTTTTTATCTAGATAATCAAAAATTGTATAATAGATAACCCTTAGTGCAGTTTTTGTTTATTCATACTTTTAAATTTTAGTAAAGGAATCATGGATATAATTAGGGACTTTATTTTGAAAGCTTATACAGAGATCCATAAATGTATTCCTAACTTTTGGAACCGACGTCACGAAATGTTATTTTGATTCCGTGTTATATTATGTACCTATATATATGTTATATTATGTACCTATATACCATTAGTATTTGCAAAAATGTGGATATTCCTCTTTAAGTGCATTGAGTTTACAAATATTAAAGATTCAAATGCATAAGTTTTTTAAATTTATATCCGTGTAATCATGAGCCTAATTTATAAATTGCACCTACGGATCACTTCTGAAAGATAAAAATTCTTTTTATATCTGCGGCATTTCCTCTGAGTAAAATGCCGTAAATGATTAAAATATGAAAGTAAAAGTAAACTAATTTAATGGTGTCCACATATTTTGTCAAGTTATAAATTTTTTAACCGCATATACTGCAAAACTAAGGCTGTCTGCCAATTTTGTAATATGTGGCCAGTAATTAAGCATACTGTGTTATCTACAAGGTATAATATTTGGTTTTGCACTCGTATATTTATTTGTTAAACAAACTTTAGAAATTTTCTTTTTTTCTTCTTACTATGTTGACCGTAAACCTATTAACAAAATTTGTAATAGTGTTATTCATGTCATTTTTTTTGATGTTTTTTTTTCAGGAATTTCAGTGAGAAGGTAGTAGGTTACATAAGTCATACTTACCACATTCATTATTATCGTTTGAAATTTCCTGCGGTACACATGATTCTTGTGAAGTTTGTTCTGACTGACCATAAAAATATAAGAGAAAATAAAACAAACTGTAATAAGAAAAATAGATCTTCAATGTGTGTAATATTTTTGTGAAGTGTCCATGATGTATTAAAATGTTTGTATTAAGAATATGCAATAGATATACAAATATCAATTGTTACTAACACCAAAGAGTAAAGTACTCTTTAATTTCAACTTGACCATCAATTGCAGAAAATCCAATGGTAAGCAATATTCTCTTTTCCAAATGTATTACTTGCAGTTCACACCTCAACAAATGGTTGTATGGCGTTTTTGTTTTGAAGTGTGCCCAAACCTAAATTAATGCCATCATGAGAAGCAGTGCATGAATAATAATTTTAAAAAAAGGCTAGTTTACTCATTTTTTCCACTTGTTTAAGATTTTTGTCCACCACCACGAGCAGAATTTAATATTTTCATCAACTCTTATCACTATCGGTCAACTCCAATGCGCCCTCGAGGACCTTATTGGGGTCTTATGAGGTCAACGTACCTATAACATAAACCAAACAAAGAGACGCATTAGTTGTCGTCATTGTCCAAATTATATAAAAAGACCATTTTTTTCATTTAAAATTTAATTTCCGTGTCACGTACCTTTCCATAAATTCAACAAGAAAATTTTCAATTGCAATTTGCTCCGTTCTCGTTTTTTACCTTGAAGCCATCGCAAAGTAATCTATCAAATAAGTTAAACTTATAAATAACAGACATGAAAAGTTCACAGAATATGAAAGTCGCGCATTATAACAAACACTGCACGTTTCATCGATAAAAGTACATGAAAACATGAATTTTCTTGCTTACACTGAATAAAATGAACTTTAAATGGGCAAACCACTTTAAACACTTACATTTAATTATTTGTCATGCGAGTTAGATTATGGACATATACAAATGTCTATTAGCCAACGAAACCGTAGACAAGGTTTGACTTTTTATTAACATAGAATAAGAGTTCGCTAGGTTTATGTGACTTTGTCTACCAATTTATTGTCGTTAACAAATGTAGAAAGAGAATCGACAAGTTTCGAATGCATTTTGTCTAGGGCTACAGATACTTTATCCATTCGTTGGTACGATGGAAACTCAGTAGCTTTAAGTACATATTGGCTCTTTTCTAGAGTTGAAAGGGTATTAGTTTATGTGGTAACCAAACGGGATATTTCCACTTCTTTCTTGAAGCATGAAGTTGTTTTTCCATTGCAGTTTAAGAGTATGAAAATAGATCTGTCAAACAATGCAAACGTATCCTGGATCTGTTTCAATAAGGATTTAATGTTTTTCTAATTCAAAGGAAGAGGGTCGCTTTTTCCCTTTTTTGAATCTTTGGAACGAGTGCTTGGCTGTGTCGTAAGAGGGTATATCTTCACCCATCGTTGTGTATATATATCAGGTAATGCTTCGCTGGTTTTTCGCCTTAAACAACATTCATAAAGAAAGAGTCCTGTAAGTTTACTTCGAAATACTTCAATTTTTAATTTATTCTTTACTTGCCGACTACTCGATTGCAAACTGAACAGAAGTTCGAATGCCGCACTTTTTATATCCTCAGAAGAAATATTCTAGAAGCTTCTATTACATTCCAGAAACCAGTCGAAGAAAGTAGCGGGTTTATAAGTTGCCAACCTAATAATTATTTTTAAATATCTTCTAATAATATACTCAAATATTAAAAGATCACACCATAATATTTTCGAAGAATAACATATAATGGAAGCAGATCGCAAATCTGTTCCTTTTTTCCCTCGATTTTTGTTGCTTTTCATTACCTTATTTAATATGTCAAAGGATTAAATGTGAATCGTTATTGTACAGTATTGTTGTAACATTAGTATATTTCATTTCTTACGTATCGTCTATTACGCATGTCATTTCAATACTTTTACTAATTAGGTAACAGCAGTAAATATAGTTTTTATACATAATTGGTATTTGCCTCTTTTGGATCACAATATTGACCACATCATCTTTAAATAAGATCATGTCTATGCGTGTACAATCCTTATGTACCTTAATGTACATTAGAAGCTTGGCCGATGTCTGCAATCATCAAGATTATTACTCAATTCTATTACTACTTAATCAATTAACACATTAATCTAAACTAATTGAAAACAACATCCGTTTCTTTTCTAAAAAACAGGCAGCAGTGTTTATTTTCTTTTAATAAATGTTTATAGTATATACATATTTATATATTTGATACTACATATCGGAATTTAGGGCACTATATTTGATGTATCCCAAAGAGAAAAAATTTCAATATACAGAAATGTACAATACAGCATGACTTCCTTCGTGAAAAACCTGTGAAGTTGTAGTACAGTATACAATCTTACTGCAAAATGTGTTTTACTTTGAAGTGAATAAAAAGCAAAACCACAGGCCATCAGGCAAGAAAATTATAAAGCTTTTAATTATATCATAATTTCACTTTGATGTGAGGGCGAGAAAAATCTAAATAACGCGACCCTGCGATTTTGCGATGCGTTTGCTATTTGTGAATATGAATGTGTCAGGGGTGGTATAATAAAGCTTTTCTCAATGTTATGTTATTATAGTTAATATTCAGCGTATTTTTTTTAATCGAGCTTCATGTGCTCAGTTTGATTTTTAAGTTGTTACATATATTGAAATGTAAGTAAATATTGCGTACGCCATAATCGTATATTATTTAAATGTAATTCATTCCAAGGAGAAATCACACAACAAGATTATTATTTATTTCTAAACGAATCTTTTACTATAAGTATAATTTTTATATTACATTTTTTTTATTTAACATAATTAATTCGATACGTATTTATGGATCTGTTATGAAGTTCCAATTTTTTGGTGTTGCAATTAATAAATAATTGTTTTATGTTAAAATAGTATTGCTGCATTGGAAACAAAACATTCAATGTATATTTTTGCTTTATGGTAAAGAAAGAAATAACTTCTTAAGCAAAGAGAATCGAAATAGTTAAAGATGGAAAAAAAGAAGAGGAGAAAATAGAGGCGAGGTGATTTTAAGCGGTAAGGAATATATACGATTTTGGCAATGTGTAAAACAAGTAAGGAACAAAAACAGTATGTAATGAAGGTTAACGTGAAGAATATTAGTTAATGAGATGTACAACTTTGGAATATGAATGATAATATAAATTTATATAAGCCCTCAACAATAATTTTATACAGTAAATTTGAATGTTTTTACTAGAAAGCGAATTTGATCTTCCCTGGGATTACGTTTAGACTCCCAGTTTAACAAACACTTGAATAATAACACTACTTTACAAATTTCAACTTATTTTATATACCCCGAAAGAAATGTATGTAAACCTAAAAGTATCAGCAATAATATTCTATCACGTCACAATTTCTTTCTACAAAAATTTATTTTTTTCAAGTACCCTACAATGTGACGTCAGTTTAATGTTCATTAATTCGCTTCAAACGGCAACTATTTTGTTTTAAATTAAATAAAAATGTCGAGTAGATAGTGCAGACACAGTTCTGATCGTTTTTGCTACGTTTGTGGACAGTTTATATCTTCAAAAAAGCGAAGACCTATAATAGATGCGTTAAAAAGTACATATCTTCATTATTTTGGATTTTCTGTTGCAAACCAAGAAAAAAAGTCGGTGCCGCATGTGTTTTGCGAAAGCTGTAGAATCGTTTTACTCCAGTGGTCATCAGGAGAAAACGTACATCTTCCATTTGGTTCACCAATGCTATGGAGAGAACCCAGTAACCATGAAAATGACTGTTACTTTTATGTTACGAAGACGGCGGGATATAATACAAAAAATAAACAGAATATTATGTATGCCGAAGTTGCGTCTGTTACTAAGCCTATTTTACATTCGAAGGATCTGCCATATCCAGTTTGTCCCGGTAGTTTGAGTTCAAATTTACAAACGGAAGACGATGAAAGTGATGTTGAAGTCAAATCGATTTCTAGTGATTCTGCCGAGTTGTCTGTTCAAGAAAACTCTCCACATCTAATTAATCAAGCCGAATTAAATGATATTATAAGAGATTTAAAATTGTCAAGATCTAAAGCAGAACTCCTTGGTTCTCGCTTGCAACAATGAAATTTATATATATATAAAGTTAAACACAAAAGTTACGTTATACAGAAACAGAAGCAAAGTTTACGCAGAATTTTTCAAAAGAGAAGGTTATTGCACTGAGATCCCGGGACTTTTTAAAGTAATGAACCAAAAGTATGACAAAACACCGTGGCGCTTTTTCGTCGATTCTTCGAAATATAGCCTAAAAGCGGTATTATTACACAACGGAAATAAGAAACCGTCTATACCAATTGGCCATGCAGTGAATTGTAGAGTCCTATGAGACGATGTGCATTTTATTAAATTTAATAAAGTATAAAGAACACCAATGGAAAGTGTGCGGCGATCTCAAAGTCATCGGTTTATTATTGGGATTGCAAGGTGGCTACACAAAATACTGTTGTTTCCTTTGTTTGTGGGACAGTAGAGCAAGACAACACCATTATGTAAGAAACGAATTGCCTATTCGAAACGAGTATATTCCAAGCAAAATGAACGTCAAACACGAGTCGTTAGTAGATCCAAAAGATATTACCCTACCCCCTTTACACATCAAATTGGGACTTATGAAAAACTTTGTCAAGGCGCTTGTCAAAGCCAGTGAGGCTTTCCGATATTTACAAACAATCTTTCCAAGCATAACTGAAGCAAAACTGAAAGAGGGAATATTTGTTGGCCCACAGATACGTAAAGTTATGAAAGATCCTGAGTTTGAAAACCTTTTATCTATTAATGAAAAAGCAGCTTGGTAATCATTTAAGACAGTCGCGGAGGAATTTTTAGGAAATAAAAAATGAACATTAGGAACAAATTTTTGCTTGAACAATTTTCAACAGATGGGTGTCAACATGTCCTTGAAGATTCATTTTCTCCACTCGCATCTGAGTTTTTTTTCAGAAAACTTAGGAAGCATGAGTGACGAACAAGGGGTACGTTTTCACCAAGACTTAAAGATTTTCGAAGAACGACATCAGGGATTTTGGGATGAAAACATGGTAGGGGATTACTGTTGGTCCATTATAAGAGAAACCGATGCGAGCAAATATAAAAAAAAGATAAAAATCAGCCATTTTTAATTTTAATTTTGCACTAGTATGCCTATTTTTTCCATTTTCAAGTGAATAAATATTTCGAAAACCAGATGTAACAGATTATTTTTATTATTTTTCCTGAATAAATCTTACCTAAATACACAATAAATTAACAAATTTGGCTGGGGTATAAAAACTGCGTAAAGTAGTGTAATTTAAAGTGGAGGCTATTAACACAAGGACGGCTCAAAATTGACAGTTAATAATGAGATTATTATTTTCCCCAACATTATCTTACTTTTAGTTAAAACTAACCCTTTAAATTTTGCACTAGAATATTTATTTTTCAAGTATCAATTAGCAATTCAAGTATCAATTTTTGCGAAATGTCAATAAATTAGAATACAATTTATTGACATTTCGCGAATCGCGACGTGGACAAACAAAGTTATAATTTTAAATGATCATATACAAGGTGAAATTAAAAATATATAGTGTTCTTAGAATACCTTCATTATTTGTAATATTGAGAGGATATTTTGTGTGATTCGTAGAGGTTGGGAAGTTTTCTGAAAGTTCTCTTGTATTCATATTCTCAAAATTTGCTCAGTCGGTCTAGGTTTTCATTTTGAACAAAACATTTTTTTTCAGTGCTTATTAACATTAAACTTTTTAAAGTATTTATTAAAATCAAAGTTCTTAAAATATTTGTGACGAGGAGACGGTATTAGTGACTTTAAGAAATAAATTGTATTTTTTTTGTTGAGCAAAATGGTATTAGATTTTATTGGAAATATTATTGTTTTTATCAGTGGGAAGGCTATCTCCAGGATTCCATGTCAAAAGGTAATTGCAGTAATGGAAAATCGCAATAAATTTACTTTGTTTGAATTTTATAAAAAAAATTATGTTATGCACTATTATTTAACTTCATAAAAGAGCACAGATTCCTCAGTGTGCAAGTCTGACTTGGATTTTATTCTTTCTTTATTCAACAGAATATACTGGCGAATAAAATTTTAAATACACTAATAATATATTTTATTGATAATAATATTCTGCAAACTGGAGTCATTTTCAAGATATTTTGCTTTTCATTAAAACTTTTTTAATTTAAATGGTTCTTAACAGTCAGATATTAAAGTGGTCAGAGCAGTTAATGAGACACGCGCGCAGCGTATACGTCACTGCGGCTTACATTTAAGACTATTTTAATTACACACACGTAGTACAGTCAGTTTCAAAGGCGTATAGAACTATCATTCCACAATTGCCGAGTATGAATCGTAAAGAAATTATTTCGCAAAGAAGTTGTTAAGAAAAATGTCGACAATTTGCAAAGTTTGCAAAGAGGATGTACATATTTATTTATTAGTTATTTCTATTTTTAGTAAGTTATTTTTATATTTCGTTGAAATATATATTGAGCAAAACGTTCCTAATTAATTTTGTTGATTAAAGCATATATCTATACGTATTAAAAGTAGTAACGTAGTCGTTCCTCTTATAAAATATTTTCAAAAAACATTTTATTGTAATTCCAGCTATTCATTCGTACGTCTTTGTAGTAAAAATAGTGTTTTTCCTTTTTTTCAAATAAGAACTACAAAATAATTACCATTAGAATGAAAATCTATGGTGCTGTTATTTGAAACTCAGTTATGTCGTTTACGTAATTTCTAAATTATAAATAGAAAAAAAAGAACATAAAAACATAATTTAGTTAGCCCGCGTGAAATTTGAATTAATTTTGAAGTCATAGATGTATTTGCATAAATGTATTTCCAGAATATATAAATAAGAAACACGTTATTGGAAATTAATAAATAATATATTTTTTTTAATCAGTAGTATATAAACATTAAAATAACAAACAAAAGGCTTGTACAGACCATAGATCTAAGTTTCGTTTCATTTTTGTATCGAAATTTCTATTTGAATATTAATATTTTTATGTACTGTGGGGCGCCTATAAGTTATTTTGGTTTATATCGTAACCAAACCTTTATTATTGGAGTAAAAAAATTCAATTTCATGTAAGATTGTTGGCATTATTCTAGTTCATGAAGTAAAATTTCTTCCTTTAATATCATTTTTACATGTGGTTGAAATGGCAAAAACTGAACTAATTTTGCGCTCGTTTAGAATTTATACTACGTAGTTCCATAGGGCAATTTTGCTTGAAAATACCATTTATGGACTATGCAAGTACGATTTAATAAAAAGAAAATGAAACACCAAATGGAAACAATCCAATACTATATAGGCCTTATGTCATTGCAAGATAGAACCATGATTTCATTGTACACATTAAAACAAAACAACCATAGTTTTTTTACATAATTTTATTGATCCGATGGATAAATTTAATGAGCTATTCCAATTAAAATATGCTATTTAAATAATAACGCCTATATTTTGTCAATTAACCACAGTAAAAAATAAAACAAGGTTAAGACTTTGATGAAAATTTTCATCAGTCAAATATATCATTTAATAAAATTTATGCAATTAAATGTTCCGTGTATTATAATTAAAAATAATTAATTTAAGACCCCGATTGTATTTTACTTATTTATTAAATGTTTTACTTTATAAAGAGATACTTAGTAGACCTAAAATTTTACACGAGCTACAACTTGTTGTGGAAACTTTGGAACTTCTAAAGTTACTTTCATGTTACATACATGGTATGAATTTTTAAAACGACGCCAATCAAACTGCATCAAATTGACTTCGATATTCATTTCACTTTCGAGTGATTTAAGTGCAGGGACTTAGAATAAATTATATTTTGTTTATTTTTTCACAAAGGTGTGAAGTGTACCAGTATATTTAACGTATTTTAGTTTATATTTGGATTAAAAAATTTATTCAAATATAGTAGGAATAACATTTTTTCATTTTTGTATATTGTTTTTGTCCAATGACGTGCGGAAACTTAAGTTTATTTGCTGTTATAAATTTAAGTTTGGGCGTGTCGGTTTAAGATTATCCAAGTTTGAAAAATATTTTCTCCGTTAAATAATTTTCAATCAAAGCAAAAGGTGAAAGGTTATTTTGGTATATTTTTTGCTATGAACTTATGATTTAAGTTTTTTTAATGAAGTTTAACTACCGAGGCCGGGGTGTTAGTTTTACGTGCCCCATGTACATAATATTAATACTTTAATATTATGTACATATGGTACGTAAAACCCAAGCTTAATTATATTTAATCAGTTTGGCTTATTACATCATATATAACACATATATGATGAACAATATCACCCTGAGAGGGCAATTTCTCTCTGTGGTGATAAAGATAAAGTTGCCTATGACCTCAAAGTAATCGAGGGACAATAGGTCATTAAGGGCTACGAGTTTACGAACAACCTCACTGCGATACTTTTGAGGTCAAAGGTCCTAGATTTTTTTAAATTCTTTATTTCTAACCTAGATTTCTTTAATCTAAATTATGACATATCCTTTGCACTATATATAGTAGAAATATATATAATATATATAATATATATAAATATATATAATAGAAATTCCTTTTAAAATAAAAACAAAATAAAAAAATTCAAAATAAGTTTCAATTTCACCCACGCAGTGAATAATTTTCGTGTTGAATGTGTTTCGGACACAGATAAAAAATGTAAAAAAAAAATTAAAAAGAAAACAGTAAGTTGAGAATCTCTAAGATCGTATGAATAAATTTCTGGCTCTTACATTTTACTTGCCATATAAGTACGGTAGGCAGTTTACTTTTTAAGGTGCTTTTACGTATCACCCGACATCTTTCAAGTAAAGTGCTGTATATAGTATTAACATTATAAAAACTCGTAGCACCATTACGCGCACCGTTATCATAACAAAGCCTTCTCTTCCAAAAGAGCATTAGCATTTTTTACGTCAAAGTTCAGGGAAATGATGTGTTTTTCTACTGACTTTTCATTCATCACTATCCGGAAAAGCATAACTTTGAAAAATCTTCTTAGATTGATTCTACTGAGGTAAAATTCGTTCGCGCCGCCGCGTCGAGTCGCTGAGATGATGAAAGAATATTAATATTGACGGTTTGTAACGGTAGAGCCGACCATCGAAACTTTCTTTTTGTGCTTGCTTCGCTCACGTACATTTTACATTCGATAATCGTTTTGTGTTTTTATTTTTACTTATTTTTTTGCCTTTACATCTTGTTAATTTTCGTCATATTTTTTAACACTAAAAACTATATATTTTCACGGACGCTATTATATTTCTCATAGATCACAAAAAGTTAAAAAACCCGTTTTATTTTCCTTTTCTCTAAAACTTATTACCCAAGAAGTTATTAATTATGTTCTACTTTTATTATTACTTAATTTAATTAATGTCAGCTGCGATTTTTCTCAGTGCAAGCGAAGGGCTTTTATACATAAAATGAATTAGTATAAAACGTTAACGTGAATTACTTACGTGAATTTTTGATCGAAATATTGTTGTAGATTATTTGAAGTATATTATCTGAGGCTATATGTCTCTCAAATATTGTTTTGATCTACTCATGTATTTAATATTCGCAGCACATTGACTTCAAAGTAATAGGAAAGTCTAGTACTTAATTTTGTAAATATAACGTCCATTTTATATATTCAATGCCAAATTATAGATAGACATATTAAAATCGTTTAATTAGTTCCAAAAGATGTACTTTAACATACTTTGAATAATCTGTCGATTTTCGGATGAAATTCGTTCTGGTAAAAATATTTGAAGCATTCAAGGAAAATTAAATCTACAGAAATCGTTATTATAATGAATTAAATCGTTATTATTATTAAAATGTGTCCTTCCAATGTCCACCACAAAGGTGTCCATTTTTCTGTACTATCTTTTCCGGATAACCCTTCACGCCCTAAGATTTTGAATTTAGAATAGCCGTGAAATAGATGTTTAACTACATGTTTAGTAGATTAAGTATGTCGTGTTTTGATTAATGAACGTACGAAATTATTATTCCATAGAAAATTTGATGTCTTCGTTCACTGCTCAAGGATTGAATTTTGATAATCTATGAAATATATACTATTTAATAATCTATGAAATATATACTATTTATTCACATAGTAATTCGTTATGTCGTTCTTCAGGTTGAAAGACAAATTATATTAATTTTTCATTTAAATTGTAATATTTTTTTCGCGTTCTCAGAGATTTAACTTGAAACAAGAATCTACTTTAAGGTAGCCTACAACAGGACCCAGGAAAGTGGAAGAAGTTACACACCCCTATTTATATCTTTATTTAGATAATTAATGTCATATTAGTCGAAAAAAATTCCCATGTTATTTTGATTTATGAACTAAAGTCCGTGGAATGTTGCTCATAACAATATTCACTATGAAAGTAATAGTCATTCTATGTAACCAGTGAGTAATTAATAATCATAATTTATAGCGCATTTATGACGAACTATCATAGTAGATATACAGAAATTAGTATACAATTATTCATGTAACAAATATAAAAAAAAATTAAACGTACATTAATACGTTTGTTACATGTATAATTTTATATTTGTATTTTTCTTACTCGAAGCGATACGGGAATCATATTTTAAAGTTTTCTTTCATGACCTGAGATACATAACAATTAACTATTAAGGCACAGTATTCTATATAATCAATTTCCAAGGGAAATTGACCGATGTAAGTTAAATTAAAATCATTTATAAATTTGCTATATTTGTCGAGTATGAACTATTGAAAAGAAAATTTGACAAATGTTTGAACGATTTGTAATAACAAATAATATAATTCAATATATACATAATTATGTTTAAAACTTTGTACTTCTTTTTATGTTACCTTGATTGAGCGAAAAAAACAATATCTGCCCTGTGAACCACACAGGGGAGTTTGAAATGTACAATAATTTTATATTCTTTTATTAACTGGAATTATAAATGTTTGATGTAATTCAGCAAAAATATAATCTTTTGTACACTTTCAAGAAATAAAAAAAAATAAGTTATCAGGTAAAGATTTATAAGAAAATGACGATACGTAATTTATGATTTAAAATATTCGAAAGTCATCAGTGATTAACTTTTTTAATTTTAGCTTCAGGTTTAAAACTAGTCTGATAAGAATTTAGCTACGAATGTATTGAAACTTATTTTACATGAGTTTCATGAAACAAACATCGGTTAAACCACGAAGTTAGCTTTATAGTCTATGTCTAGATCTACGTGGCTGATTTGCAGGAGAAAGGGCGTCAGGAGTGATGATAACGATTATAAAGCAATTATTTTCATAGACCTTTTTAGAGAAGTAAAATTTATTATCTATATTTTTATCCTATAATAAAGCAGTTACGGATGAGCTCATTGGGGGTAGGATGGATTATATATACATACATATATATATATATATATATATATATATATATATATATATATATATATATAATACATGATGGGAAGAGATCTGCTGATGGCGTACTATTATCAAAAGAATATTAAAATATTTAATATTTACTTCATAAACTTATTTTACAACAAATAGTATGTTTTTCATTTAAAATTCCATATTTTGCAATGGTTAAAAACAATATATAATTTTTTTTTATCCTTTTTAAATTTTTTGTATAAATGTATAAATATTTTTTGAAATTTATATTCCAAAACATTTATAGATTGGCTGCCCACATGCGGTGTAAAGTAAGAGGTGGGTATAAACGAAGGAATAATTTTTCAGTTTTCTTGAATTAAATAGAAGGTTTATACAAATTAAAGATCGTATTTATTTCTTATAAAATTTCTAAACCTTTCTGAAATTTTCAGGGATTTAAAAGTTAGTTAAAAATTACTCGGCGATAAACAAACGTACAAGTGATTACCACATGATTGTAAATGGTTCTTTTTAATTTAGTTAAATTGCCGACCGAAAAATTATGTTAGTATCTTTATAATTAATAAAATGTATTTACATGTTTACACTATTTTTTGGCGTAATGATTTCAATATTTTTATAAAAAAATCAGCTAATATTTTATGCCAAAACCTTAAAATCATTTTATGGAAACATGAGTTAAAAACAAAAAAAATTGGCAGCAATATATTGGGATATCTTGACAATTTAATTGCTTATGGTTTTTCTGCCCGTATTTTAACAAAACCAAAAGTTTTCAAATGGGCATCCAATGAAAACTTGTAACAAGCTAAATTTAAATATGCAATATATAAATATTGTTATTCATTTTTTAAAGCGACATATGGTAATGCTTAGTAAAAGGTTAGAGAATGTGCTTAAATATTATCTTTTGTAAAAGATTTTTTTGGCATGGCAATGTAAATTTGGGTATTGAGAAATGATACTGTAATGAAAAGTGAAATCCGTTTGTAACGAGTAGGGCGAGCGATGGATATATTTCGATGGGGAGGGATGAAATTGTGGAGCGAAATTTTATTGTAATAATTTATTTCCCGCTTTTATTATATAATAATTTCAATATTTTTTTATAACTAATAATTACATGTAAAGAAATACCACTTCTAACGCAGCGGCCACGCATCTATATTATAAATATTTTGAACGACTTTTAAACAGATTATTAAACATTTTCAGTTCTGTAGCATGCAAATTAAAAGGCCTGAAACATTAATTACTACACGGTTTCATGAAAATATTTAGAAAATGAAGCAACAATATCGAAACTGATACTGATTAGTCTCATAAGTGATATTTTGCAATGAAGGAAGTTTAATATGGCATATAAAGAAAAAACAAATCGTTAATTTTACATAAATTCAGAGAAGTATCTGGGCTAGGTATGGGAAAATATGAGAAAAAGAGTAACAAAAAGAGTGTTTTTGTTAGAGCTCTTTGAATAGAAGAAGACTGAGATTATATGCTTACCCGGGAGATCTTAAGGTTAAACTGAGATTATCTGCCTACCCGGGAGATCTTAAGGTTAAAGTTAAGAACCGGAAAACAATGGGCAGAGTTTAGGTTAGTTTAAAAGACATGTAAATAGTTATTTTCCCAAGTTTAATATTTTTTGTACTGACATTAAAATTTAATATAGTTGTGATCTATTCATCATTCTTTATTCTTCGAAAACTGTAGATTTTAATGCTTTTTCCTGATTACTTTTTGTAAAGATACACCATGATATGCACACCGCAAAGTCCCTGAGAGGAGAACGTTTGTTTGTTATCCGTTTACGATAGCGGGTCCAGTCAGCAAATGCATGACTGCAAAATATTTGTGTAATTTGATATAATTTAGAAATTAATAAATCATAAAATGACTAAAAAGTATGAGAGAGGAAACTTGTCACACGCACATACTCATACATTAGTCCAAAGATGGTTAATAGCAATAGTTTAGGTTTGACCCCACCATTTATTCGTGAAACTCTTAAATTTTTAACTTGCAGAAAAACGTATCAGTTTCTTACAAAATGAAAAAAAATCCTAAAAGTAATGTGGAGTTTGAATTTCTAAAATTAGATTTTCCAGTTTTTTTTCTTTTCATAATTTAATAGTAAAACGAGACTGAATATTCGGAGTGCGTAAGTGATACGTTTTACTGAGAATACGCTTATGATAACTGTTATGTATTTTTTAGCTTTATTTCAATGGTTTTCGGATTTTAAAAATTTAAGACAGTACGTAACTTCATAAGAGTATTATCAACTTTGGTGAATTACGAACCAAAACTAACAGAAGGGCAATTAATAAAGGAGTGATTCTGTGAGATTATAGTATTAATATTCAGAAAAAATTGGGCCGAAAGTCGGAAATAAACCCATATTAATGTAAGTTGTAGTCGGGTGAGTTGTTTTAGCATTTTAGTATTAATTGGTGTTGTATATAATTTATATATATATATTATATTACTACGTAATATATAATTATAATATGTTGTATTACTTGACGCTGTTTAACATTTATAAAAATATAATTTAAAGTAATTCCTCAAAACTTATTAAACAAAAATGTTTTTACGTGCGTTTTTTAAACATTCTTATTTTAATGGTACAGTTACTTTTTTCTAAAAAAATATAATTTGTAAATTAAAAAGTAAAAAAATTGTAAAAATATACTAGGCAATATAGTATATACTCTGTACGAGTTCTCTACTTATATATTATCACTTCTTTGTAATCGAATTTAAATATAACATATAAGAGACACGAAAAATTTCAGCATGACAGTGTACATAGATTGTTATGTTGGGAATTATCTTAGTACGCAAAATTATTTTCAATATGAATATGATATATAATCATAATGATTTATTCTCAAACCATCTTCTTTTTTTCTTTTCCTTCATTGTAAATCTACAGACCCTTCACACGAATACAACTTGGCCGTCATTTTCGACGTGAAAAGTGAGCTATACCAAAATAATGCGGGAACCAAAATATAATTCCTCCTCAAGTCTTTTCGCCCATTCGTTCAGTGAAAACGACACTTTCCCCAGCACGTTCACTTTCAGTCACAGTGATTCCCACTCGAGAAAAGGAATGAGAGTTTCCCTTTCAATACAAAGCCCAGCGCTATTATCGAGTCCATTGTATCGCCTTTGCTTGTCGAAAGACGTAGCATTCATATGCAGTAGAAATGAGATGAAACATTTCAATCCTGCTTTCGCTTTTATACCGTTTTATATCTATAATATGTTTATACCTTATATTTGTAGCTATTCATGAAATAGTTTAACTAAAGACGAATCATATTATAATATTATAAGTTATTAAAAAATATCATTTTAATTTGTCAGAAAGTTTTCAATTTTTATTAATAAAAGGAAATTATTGAAAAACACTATTAATTAAACCGTAATATTAGTTTCCCATTGAATATTTCCGAAGATTAAAATCTTCGGACGTTAATAAAATTTTATAAAAATGCATTGAAAATTATTCAGTCTATGAAATACATTGTTCTCAGTAATGGTAGAAATAATATTTTTCAAATTTCAAATTTATTGTCATCGAAGTTTTTCACGACATTTTTCAAATCATTTTTCGTGCGTCAAATAAGTATTTTTTAATTTTTTTCTAACCTATTGCTACATGTAAACAATATCCAAAGAAACATGCTAGCTAATTTCTTAATGGCTCATTATATTTATTTTCGGTAGAAGTTTTATATATTTCATACTACGAAGAGTATTACCCCATTTTCCTCTTTTAGGGGAATGAGTAATAATTTTAATAATGGACTACTAATTAAAAGCAATTACGGCTGTATTTTTACCACATTTATGTAATTGAATTTACCGACCTTTTTGTAGTCAGATAAAATAGGGTAGGTAAAATAATAGGTAGTTAAATGGAAGTTGAAAGGAAAAGAAAATTATTTATAAATTTATATAGCGGGTATCTGTACCTCTGACAATTAGTAAAAACTTTATAGATTATATGATGCATTGATAAATTCCGTTAATACCGGTAACGAGGCAGTACTGGAAATAGATTGTTATACATATATAGAATAGGGGTCGTCAACGAGAGTCTTCCCCAATAGCAAAGATCTGGCATGCGGAAAAAGTAAATGACCCGTATCTAATACCATTATGGTATCAAGGTCACGTCTTGGCTGTCTTACATTAAATCACTTTCTTCTACGATTACTTTTAAAAGATGGAGGTTTTAATTCGAAGTATATATTTCCAAGCAGATTTTACATCTGAATCGACATAAAAGAGGTATATTAATTACCAATATTAAAATGAAACTTGCTTTAGGAGAATAAATAAATCGTTACGAGTAAGGAAATAGATTTCGGCTTCATTTTAAATTTATCTTTCGACAAAATGTTTAGAAACATTTTAAGTATAATTCAGACATGGGCTTCAGTTTAGATGTAGATTTCTCAAATTAAGTGGTCTCTGTGGGTACTGGATTCTGGTTGTCTTTCATTTAAAACTTATTTTATAATACGATACCTTATTATATTATTAATTCATCCAAAAACGAGCCGTAAATATTGCAAGCAACTAAAAATTGAAGAGAATAAATATAATTTTCTTGATAATCCTACGTATTTTGATTGAACATCGTACGTTTATTTAAAATATTCTTGGGGTATATATTACTTTTAAAAAAGCAAATCTACGATACACTCATACCCGAGTAATATTAGTTTTTGCTCGCAGTTTTGCTCATGTATATTTTTCATTACTGCGATAATATTTTTGTATGTTTTCTTTTTGATGGTGTTCTTGATCGATATAATTTAGAAACATATTAACCAAATTCACTGGGAGGAAGGAGAGATCTTCCCTTTGGTACAAACATCGCCCCGCAGAGATGAAAACTTTACTGGAACAAGATAAATACTAAGGTTCCGCATCTCAAAAGGAAGTATGGAACCCAAACCCTCTCAAGTGTCTGTTTGTTCAATTGAAGTAATTTTGTAGTAAGATTACTTCAAAGAAGTAAAATTACTTCATAAAAATGAAGTAATTTTACTTCAAACGAGGAACCCTAAGTGCGTGCACCAGACTTGGACTTGGTCCTTTTTAATCTCCTGTAATATATAACACAACAGTAATTTTAATACTCGATAATAAGATCTCAAAATTCGCGTACACCACAGCTATCCTAACCCAACACAACTTAATGTTTTATTAATTAACATAACGCGATATAATGAAATCTGATCCGATCTAATCCAATCTATTCTAACCTAACTTAATCCAAGCTAACAAAAACATAACCCAATACAATCTTACACAATCCAAGTTAACCCTACTTAACCCACTAAGTTTATTTCACCCGTTCTAATCGAGTGTTATCAATATCATGTATACTTATTCCTACAAATTAGGTAAAGGTACAAATTAGTATAAAACAAAGTCGCTTCCCGTGTCTGTCTGTCCCCCAGTACGCTTAGATCTTTTAAATTACACAATGGATTTTGATGCGGTTTTCATTATCATTCAGATAATTATTTCTGGATGGTTTACAGGTATAACACATGCATCGTAAAAAATGTTTCGTAAAAAAATAAAATGTTGGGTGCTTTCATTGCTAATGCTGACTGAACTACGAAATGTATCAAAATGTTGTACTATGGAATTTAATATTTTAATAATATCTACAAAAAATCCGGGATAGCATATATCTATATACTACGGATAACCCACAGTGACCATTTTTATGCGATTGCTATTTTTTTTGAGGATTATACTTTCGAATTAAATAATTTTTCTACGTTGAATAAAATTTGTACTTTACAGCAAATCATTAAAATTATCATTACTATTTTAGAAGATATCACATATCTAAAATTACCAAAAATCAGTATTCGCGATGCCGATGCCTACACGGATGGTGGCGGCGGCGGGTGGCAGCGGTGCGTGCCTATAAATAGCGCGTCGCAGGCCGCGCGTCACCCTGTGGCATTATGTGATTTACAGCGATCGGACGCGTTTATCGGAGCTCTCAAGCAAGTAAAATAAAAACGTGCTTTTCAGCGCTACACTATAATCTGCAAAACAGCTGTAAACATTGTATATAAAGACATTTTTTAGTATATTCCAATGATGACAGTAATATTATCACCACATTACACCAGTGACATTACACTTGACGTATTAAAAGCAAGGAAGAGAACAGAAATAAAAAGAACAAAAAAGCGACTATTTTGCTCTAAGATAAAAGAGACTGATCGGATTTCTCTTTAATTAAATAGAAATTTGAAAGTAGATTTTAATGTAACAGAATAAATGAAACAAAAGAAATAAGGTGAAGTTTGCTGACGAAACGAAGCTACCGAGCAAGCTGGTATAGGAATAGGCTATAGTATCATAGACCATATTAATACACTGTACAAGAATATACAGAAGTCCGAGTAGTAAAATCAGCCGCTACATGCATTTGTTGACTTTGAGAAAATTTTCGTTTTCATTGAAACTTGGACTGTTCATCTGCTGTCACATCACTGATTACTTCAGTCTGTAGAGATGTCACATTGATTACCGGTATAATAAGTTTTGAAGAGTTTTACACATAGGTCACCAAGTCAGTTCGATGACATGACCAGAGTATGAAACTGACACAACTGTAGGAAGCTGAAACTATTCACCCCAGGTTTGGTTGATATCTTGGAATAGATATAGTTATTGAATTGGAATGAATTTAGTATCAATAGTAATAACAAATACATCACTAACTTTAGAATTGCCGATGATACAGAGTTAAAGCAGAGTCGCTAAAAATTTCAGGACAATGCTCAGTGATCAAAGCAGAGTTAGTTAAAAGATAGATTTTACAATAATCATGGACAGGAAAAAGATCGTCTAACAACCCCATTCCACTTATACCGGTATAGGTTGGGAATGCTACTCTTGAAGTAACTGAACACCGTGTTTACCTAAGACTGTTTCATCATATAATTTTAATTTCGAGATGGAAGTTGCTTCACATCCAAAATGATCCAATATTTCGACAAACAAATTTGAACACTTGGTTAACTAAAGAAAATTTGTTATAGAAGATGCAAGGAAAAAAATTAAGTTTACGTAATATTGTGTAACCAATATTTTGCACATATATTGCAGTTTTAGTGAATAATATTAAGGAGTATAAAATTAAAAATTTACTTTAATACGCCTGCTGACTGAAATTAAAAATAAAATCATTTATCATTTTAAGTCAAGAAAAGTGGTTGTGTATGTAACGATCATAAAGAAAATGTTAATAATTTTAAGTAAACAACATAATTCTTAAAATGAGATGCAGCTTTAATACATTATTGCAGCACGTTTTAGGAATTAGATGATTAACATAAGCATAAGATTAACATCAGTCGCGGGAGACTGATAGCAGTCGATGATCATAGTATGATGATAACCAAAACACACACATATACGTACGCACGCACACACGCACTCTCGCACGCACGCACGTACACACGCTGCGCCATTTATTACGCATTGGCCATTATAAACCTGCCATTTTTTTGACCGATTTCAGGAATGTTATAGAAGCTTCTAGAATATTTCCTTTAGGGTACATAAAGAGTGCGACATTCGAACTCCTGTTCAGTTTGCAATTGAGTAAACGGCGAGTAAAGAATACATTAAGAGACGAAATTACTAGATATAGTCAGAGACGATATTTTTCTTAGACATTAAAAATTGAAGTATTTCGAAGTAAATTTGCAATACTCTTGCTTCATGAATGGCGTTTAGAGCAAAAAAACAACGAAGCATATATACACAACGATGGGTAAAGGATGCCCTCTTACTAAACGGCCAAGCATTGGTTCGAAAGATTCAAAAAAGAGAATTTTAACCTGTCCGATATACCTCATTCAAAACGACCTCTTACGAAAGTAACAAAAAAATGTAAAAACCTTCTTGAAACGGATCCCAGATTAAGTTCACGTTGTTTGGCAGAGCTGTTTTCATGCTCTTATACTACAATGGAACTCTATGCTTTAATAAAGAAGCAGAAATATTCCGTTTGGCTACCACATGAGCTAACGCCCTTTCAATTTCAGAGGAGAGCTAATGTATACTTGGAGCTACTGTTTACCCATCGTACCAACGAGGGGTACGATGGGTTACGTACTGTCTGGTTATAGGAGATGAAAAGTGGGTGGTTTATGTAAATGTTTAACTTAATCGCCAGTGGTTAGACCCTGGAGAAAAAGGAATACCCAGAAAAAAATTTTATATTAGGCAAAAGATACTTTTGAGTGCATGGTGGGGTATAAATGGAGTTATTCATTGAATTATCCATTGGGAACTTTTCAAAGTTAACAGTACAATTGGACTAAGATTTATTGTGAGCAATTCAGCAAAGTCACCGCTAAACTTCCTGCAAATCAAAGCAAAGTTTAGTTTTACGTGACAATTTTCGACGCCGCGTAGCGAAAGTAACGCGTGAAAAACTACTTTCATTTGGATGGAGTATGCTACTTCACTCACCGTATTCTCTAGAACTTTCACCATCTAAGTGCCATCTGTATCTCTCTCCATCTAATAATTCACGTGATGGAAAATTGAAATACGAAAGTCGTATCAAAATCTAACTTCACCGGGTTTTCAGTAAAGACCCGAAGATTTCTACAAGGACGGAACTTTAGATCTGCCTACACTATGGCGACAAGTATTAGATATCGACAGTGTTTATATAACGATTGGTTTTACTAACTACATATAAATATTTGGAAAGTTTATGTACAGAGATGGTGGGTTTATAAGTTACCAACCTAATGTATGGGTCAACCCAATATATATATATATATATATATATATATATATGTGTGGATATATATATATATATATATATATATATGTATGTATATATATATATATATATATATATATATATATATATATATACACGTATGGATGTATAGATTTATGTATATTTATGAGTTTCTAGCAAGTCACAAGTTGATAACTAAAAATAGATTTAATACTGTTTAACGTTTACTTGTTAAGTAAATCGTTTTATGACAAAACCTATTCTTCTAAAACGACATTAAAATCTCTTCAATTGATGATATCTTCAATTTAAAAGCTTCTTGCAATGAATGTTTATTTATTATTATTCGGAAAAGCTTGCCGCGAGAATTTCTCAAGTCTAAAGATAAACGCTCCCAGAGATAAAAGCTACTGGTGTCAAGATTACTCTATGAAAAAAATGAAATGAGCTTTTTTCTGTTACGCTTAGACTCTATTATTCAAAAAGTGTTTGAATAGTTTGTAAGATATTCTCATATAAATTTATATAATATAACAGTAAATTTCTATTTTGTAATACATTTTAAGTGCCGCTGTAAGATTATTTCGACATGTAAAAGAAAATGTACAAGTGTTGTCATATAAAATAAAATATACAAGAAAATGTACATTAAAAATTAAACTTATGAAAAAAAAACCATTGTCGCGGTATGTTTCCTTGCGGTTTTCAGTTAAGTACTAATGTCATTGTCTTAATTTTCGGTTGTAATTTGCAATTCTCAATGTAGTTTAACTCCAAAAAAGATTTGGTTTTACTTGAAAAAAGACAAGCTAGAATATTCTAGTAAATATATTTGTCCACTGAAGTTTATTCCGGAGATGATGCGAGTAATTTCAAATGAATTGAATGAACGCATTCCTCATCGTAAAATCCTTTCTTTCCACTTTACTTTGAATGTGGATATAAATATTTTTAACGGTTTTAAAATGGTTTTTGATAACAGATTTTTTTAATAAAAATAAAATGAAAAACGTGGTTAGTAGAGAACGGTTTTGATTGAGTTTTATTAAAATTAATGTCCTTAATATATCGAGGAATTTTTTTTATCATATTTTTAGTTCTAAGTAAAAATCATGGATTTTTAAATTCACACATGAGAACTTATGTCTCTGATCATTTAAAACAATTTATCCAGGTAACATGAATATGAGCATGAGCAGTAAAGTTTTAGCCATTGATGTGTAATACTAAAAATTCACTGCGAAAATAGAAAGATTTCACAAATCCAAGATTGTTTAGGAATCCCTAATAATGTAATAAACGTAAACCATCTAAATATTACCTCTAAGAAGAAAATAAGTACCGTCTTGTTCGCTGATCATTTTCTTATCAATAATTTATCAAGCAACAATTAAATGCTTGCGTATTGGGCATCTATTTAATCTATATAATATGACAAAGCAATTTTAGAATTTCCAATGACACAGAGTAATGTGTAAATTTTCTAATAATCTTTAGTCGTATTGCTCTTTTATTAGAAAATTCCTCGTTGCTGGTTTGATAATTTTTGTGTTCGGTTACATGAACATATGATTTAAGTTTTCTTATAAATACTTGATACGAGAAAAATTATGTTGATATTGTGTTCTTTTACATCATTTTCTATTTTAGTTCACGAGAAATGCTTCAGATTCATCATCGTGGCAGGAGTGGCGACGTGTACCAATTTGAAAAAAAAAATAGTCTGCTAGGCAATGTTTGGTTCAATAAAACTACCAGGGAATATTGTAATTTAACTACTTGTATGAATTTTAATAACTTGCCCATTAAAAATATTACTGGGAAGTCACCAGATCATATACTTAAATTCCTTCCATAATTTGATGTAAACTATCGAAACCAATTCATGGTTGAAAAAATGACGGAAATATTTACACATTTATAAACATTAGATATCACTTACTTATCCGTCCATTTGTCTTTCGATCACACTTGTTTTTATTAAATTGTTTAACCTAGATACTTGCAATTTAGCAAATAGTAAAATACAATATTTTCATCCTAATCATAACCCAAAAGGAAGACAGAAAAATAACATATTAATTTGATAATAATAAATTCAACAATATATCTCAATAATTATTACTGGAAAATATTTATGGGTAAATTTTACAGGAGGCAAATAAAGTTTTCCATATATTTTTTGTATTTTAATTCCACGTGTCACGTGGGATATTAACCGAAAAGGCCTTGTCTGTGCATTTCCATAGTTAAAGAAATATTTTCTTAAAAATTATTTTTGCTTATATAATTTATTATGAAAGTCGTAAACCTGCAATACCGATAACTTTTCTGAAACTTAGTACATTTTATAAGCCTGTTCCTTGTTGAATATTTTGTTTCTTCTATTTCTTTCATATTTGGATGCACACACCTATTTATACATGAATTTTTTTCATTGTAGGGTTTTTTAGGTGGTTAATATGTATATAGGGTGAAATCGTTTTTTTTTTATTTTCTCGGATGTATAATAGTGAAAAGTTGACGTCTTTTAAGCTTAGATTCATCAATGCAAAATATTATTTCAATGGTAAGAATAACTGCCTCCGGAAGAACTTTTGAATGAAGTTGATTTTAGACTCAAATTTGTCGCTATTTAAATGAGTGAAATTTTATCGAGCTGACTTATTTTGTTACATTTCCTTTTTTCAAAAATATTCTTTATCATAAAGGAAAGTATGATTTGTGAAAAAGTGGAGGAAGGGTGATCAAGGTGAGGAAGTGGAGGGCATGACAGTAGTCAGTGTATTTGTCAGTAGCTATTGTTTTTCAAAGAGATAGAACGCGCACTGGTTTATTTATAAGTTAGCAGACAATTTGACTTGTGTGAAAGATGGACAGAACTCGTGGAACATTCAAGTATCCTATTCTAGCGATTGTTTTGAATAAAACAAAACTTCGTACCTACCTACAAAAATGTTATGAAGTACTGCGAACGGATAAGATAAAAAATGAAGATAAATGCGAAAGAGCCCATATTTTTGGAAATTATCGCTATAATAAAATCAAGGATTGTAAGTGTACGGCTAGCTACATCCGAATCAACAGTAATAAGCACTATAGTTATGCAAATGTTAAAATCTTATCATCTAAAGTACATAAATCTTCTCAACTTTTAAAAAAAGCAGTGAATGAAATTATCTATATATTTATCAATGTTTTGAGCAATACATTTGTCCTAAAGACAAAGGTTCCAAAATGTGAATAAACATTTTTGATAGAGTAAATAATCTCTCGTAATTTGATAATATCTGGAATCGATATTACCGTTATAAAAAAAATGCAAAATATTTAAAAGAGGAAACAGAAACGAGAAAACCATCCAGACACAAGCTTGGATATCGATTCTACATTAGTTGTTTTGGAAGTGAGTACTTCTCGGCATCATTGGTGTCCGAAAAATTAGTAGTACAGACACCTCCATAAAAATCATAAAAGAAAACGTTTTTAGAAAAAGTTGCAGTGCAAAAACGAAACTTTGAACACTTTAAAAACCGGTAATAAAACAAGGGACAGTAACCATCTAGGAATACATCTTATTAATTCAAGAACCGGATTCCATTTACCTGGAGTAGGTAGTATCTGAAGTTGGTTCGGCGAAAATAATAAGAACTACAAGAATAGGGTTTATAGTGGAAGAAGGAAATTCTCAACACAATCTTATGGAAATCGGTTATGACGGAACAAAGGTAAATTCTAAGAAGTATGGCAGTATTATATAACTGCTTGAAAAAAGGCTACAAAAATATACCAGTAGATAATTTGTTTACTATATGAACAAACTGTCTTTCAGATACTTGTTTCTTCACCTTGACGGCTACACTCCGGGATCTAAGTCTTATTCTGGACCATCGAGGAAAATATTGGAAACTTTTAAACAGTTACCTGTTATAAAATTTCAAACCATCAAAAGAGAAATGCTTCCAGAAATACCCCCAGATTTGATTACTGATTTTCCAGAAGATCTGTGAAATAAGTCTCCGGGCATAATGTCGCATGTCCGTTAGCTCACGCGTGCCAAACGATAACTACGTCTCTACGTAGCAATAGAAATATAAACGCCCGCCTTGATTGCTGTGGCTACATTTATTGTTGACGTGTACGTCCCGTCTAAGTTCTTAATAAAGATAAAACCATCGTACAAAAATAGTACGCGACATCTTTTTAATATTATTATGGCCTTCAGGCTTGAGGCCTGAAAGTTATCAATCTTGCTTTTCAGCATATTAGCTATTTTGCATATCGTGAGAGTGTTTTACTTACTATGACTACTGATGAGAGCAAATACATTCGCGAACTGGTAGCCCGGTATATATTGAAGATACGCAACTTGGCCTAAACTTTCAAAGTACTAGGTGTAGATTTTAATGCATCGAACTATATAGACGTAATAAATTAGCAGAAAGGATTTTCTAAGTCACCGATTATAAAAAAAACATCATCAATTTTTTTTGTAACTTCCAACTTCCGTACCATATCCAGCCATAGAATGTGCAGTAAAGATCACAACAGAAGTTTCCACTTCTCAGTGTACAGAAAAATTACGATTAGGGGTCGCAAAAACGAAATGGAATCATGAAACAAAATACCTAAATTTGAAAGTGTCATTTTCCAGCAAAATGATAATATTTTCTTATAAGTTTATGATAATTCAATTGTTTACTTTGAATTAAAGTATATTTTTACGTGGTTATCAGATTTATGTTTTTACTTGTCCTATTTGAACATTGCGTATCATTAAACACTCTCTACCATTAATTTACGCTAAGTTTCTACTTAGAAATACATATTTATTCAAACTTTTCACGAAAATGTAAAACTTTGAAGCTTTGTTTCTCAAATTATTTTAAAAATAACATGTATTTTTGCTTTAAGAAGTTCTAATTCCCCTCTACCGCAACATTAAAATAATAAATGTTTTTTTTCAAATAACTGTGCCCCACTTTAATGTATATGTGTATAAGCAAGTTTCATCGGTATAGTATATACGATTATAGGCTCAGTGTACGTTTGTTTTTTAAACATTTTAAATACTGTAGTATCCTACAGTCTCAATATTGTGATATTACATAAGGATCATTTCATTATTTTAAACCTTACATTTATTTATTCTTAATTTAAAATATTTTTACAGTTTGACTATAGTTTATGCTTAATGTAAAAACTCTGATTAATGTAAAATGGCTTTAATTCCTTCTCGGCCTGTTTCACTTATTTTATGGGTATTAACAATTTGATACTAAATTTCCATACTTAGTATAATCTGCAAAATCATTAGTTTAAAAACACTTCACCGATTCTTCATTAAAATTATCAATTTTTCACTTTATTTTTAACTGTGTATTCACTTTTTGCCAATACCGAATATCTGTTATTATGAATAATATATAGGTTTTCTCAATGGTGGCCTAGACCGTGAATAGCCAGGGATCTTAGTCTGGAAGTGAAATAAGAGGAACTTTGCCGATTATTTAAGACGTTATAAGTAGCAAAATTTTAAATGTTTGGCAGTGATCACGATTCCCCACGCATTTTAGCCGCTCAGAAAAATTATTCATCTTGATAATAAAAAATATGGCCTTTATATAAATTTTGAGGGCGTTTGAATTTATTTAACGAAAGTTCGTTCATTCGACAAAATTTCCGTAATCAAATAATGGTAAATGTATATTTTGTCAAAAGTTGGTTTTCTTCTGTTTTTTTTATAAAATAAATTTGTGAATAATAATAATTTGAACAAAAAATAAGTGTTTAGATAATTCGGTCATGTTGACCGCAAGGATACGGAAGTAGTTATAAAATATATTGTGCATAGAAAGAAATGGGGGGAAAGAAAACGTAAAAATATGGAGATAAACGAAGTTGTCATAAAAATAAAATAACATGTGTCAAAACGTGTGAATCGGAAAAGCTATGCAGGAAGTATGGCATTTCATTATCGATCCATTATATCACATCTTGATCAGGTGATTATATAATAGCATGAAGGTGCAAATTCAAGCTAGTTTTCGTCGTTGATTGCCTAATATATTGGATTTCATAATACAAAATTTTATAAATATATATTTTTAGAAATTTTCACCATCGCCCATTAAGTACTAAAGACTTTCATTGTCTTCGGCTAAAGTAACAAAAAAATATATTATAGATGAAAAGTTACTAAAGAGAAAGTGAAATTTTCTTGAATATAGATGATAGAGTAGTGAGTTACCGCGACAATATTTATATTGAGATTCTCTCTTACAATTTTGTGATCATTTTATAAAAGCACCATATGAAATGAAACATTAAAATTCTGAAAGCTTTTTTATTTTGACATACACTTAAAAATATTATTTACCAAATAATAAATTAGTAAGCATTTTAAAAGTCAATGTCATTTTCTTTCATTTCCTTACGATGAACTGAGCATAAGTTAAATTTGTTTTATTTACCACTAAGCGTTTAATTGTCCGAGAATAAGACACAAAAGCCACGAAATAACTCAAAATCAGTACCTAATAATTGTTTGAAGGGTAAAGTTGTGGCCGCAAAGCCTTCGTTACCTTATTACAGGCTATTTCCACTGCAACAATTCGAAATTAATCGAAATAGTGAATCTTAATATACACGATGAATCGCATATTATACCCTATTTAAAGTTACTTTATCTACCCATGAATTTAGATATAAGTCGATTATGTTTTAACAGTTGCAGGAAAATAACTGTGCAAACCATTCACACTGTTTTGGTCGTGTTCCGTGATTAATTTATTCCAAACCTCTTACACGACACTCTAATGTTGGTTACATCATTGCTGAATGTGTGTCGTGTATGTTTTATATATAGTAAATTGTATTTCACCTACTCACTTGACTAGGTGAGTAGGTGAATTACAATTTACTTATTGAAATAGCAGATTCTCTTACAGTAAAAGGTTAACGAGAGTGAGCGCTTTCTTAATATAATTAATGTATTCAGCACCCATGAGCTTCCGAAATTTTTTTTTAGGAACATACGTTATTATTATTGTAAAATATAACTGGATATTTCTAACATTGCAAACGTGTCACAGATAAAGAATAAACGCTAGCGCTCAATATATGAAGAATATTATGAAAGCGCTGTTTCTCATTAAAATTTATTGTAATATAATCCGATATTTCGAGACAGAATTAATATTTTTTTAAATTCAATGTATAAAGGCCTACCCATCTCGAAATTTACGTTCAAGTATTGTGAGAAACTTTGAGTTTACGTCTAAAAATTGATAAAAAATTGTGAAATTAAAATTATTTATTTCAATGCATGGTCGCTGAAGGCATTTATTGCTATATATATGTAATTTTGATATATGTCGTTATTTATGAGAATAGTCGACAGCGTTTTGAAGGTAAATTCTCAATTTAATAGAAAATATTTGCTTTTGATGAAATGAAATTTAGTTTCGGTGAATCCTAAATAGCTAAACTAACTCCACGTAATGTGAAATTTTTAGAGACATCAGTATATAGACTAGAGTCGTTCCTGGACAAACATAATAGTTTTTCAATGGCATTGAGAGTAGATGCTGAGAGTTTAACTGCTTGAGACCATGAAATAGGAGAGTATTTCATCTTCAATTTATTTCATTGTATTTGTCATGTCCATTTTATCGATGATGGTCGATTTTTACACTATATGTTTATGCTGGTGATGGCAATAATTCATATTATAATAATTTTATAATAGTTACCGCTGCCTTATTTTGATTTAAATTGTATGAAAAGTTTTATTTAAAGGGAAAAAAACGTTTAATTTGAAATACCTCATTTCAATAACGAGTTTGAACTATATAGAGGTTTCCATCTGATTTATAATCAGAAGTATTGTATTTTATTATATTAGGTAGTAAAATTTAAGTGACATAATGAAAACTAGTACAATTCTTACACAGCGATTACACGTAAAATCATGGAGCCTTAAATAACGCGCGTATTATTTGTTAATTTGTTAGCACGTATACTTTAAGAATTAAAAGTAATTGATATCCATAGCAGTATCAAAGTAATTGTTAATCAGGGCCCAACTAGAATAATAACTTCATTAGAATATTGCAAGTTTTGTCGATTTTCATGTATAATCGTACTACGTTTATTCGTAATTTTTATTTAATTTTGAGAGTTATATAAGAAAATAACTAATCTGACTGACATGAAACCTCTTCATATAGTACATAGAGTCAAAATAAAAAAAGTCCATTGCATATATTAACTAAATATTATAGACTCTCTGTTAATATACACTGTCTCTTGCACAATCGGACCACCAAAATATCTTTGAAATAATCAACGTTAATAATTATCATCTCTCTCTCTCTCTCTCTCTCTTTCCATGTGTATATATACACACACACATACATACATAAGTTTAAGATGAGAACTATTTAAATAGTTAAAATGATGCAGACGTGGAATGAAAATTTTAATTTCGTATTATATTTATTAAAACATAGCAAACGTGTCATTCAAGTAACAAAGTGTTTTTTTTAAATACATCGATACACTAAATATTACCGCGTAGCTATTGCTATGAACTTTTTAAAAACATTAACACAGAGTTTAAAAATACGTGACGGCAAACAGCACAAGGAGGGTTAATAGAGCTAGAAATCGTTAGTGTTTTAATTTGTATGAGTATGTTTAATAGGTAATTTTGTATTTGAAAACTTGTTTCACAGTCCTGCATCTATTTTGATTAAGATAAACTGTTTCATTTTGATGTAGGTGTAATTCCATTAAACTATATTTGCAAACAACCATACTTGACACCATATGAATACTGCATGTACTAATATTCGATTACAGCAAAATGCTCTATCTCCTCTCACGTCATTTCTGTTAGATGTTCATAAAGGCACTTAGAATGCTTAATGTATCAATGATCGTAGAGTAATAATTTTTTTTATTAATTCCTAAGCATTAATTCCTTTTTATAATATACGTAAATGTAAAATAATATGCAATATCTATTAATTGTCGCTGTGTCTTTCTTCGTCTAAATCTTCTCGACAGAGGATGATTTGGCACGTAAATACAATAAGGCATTCCAAATCTACATAATTCCACGAGGGAGGGGAGGGGTGTTGTTGGATATAACAGATATAATTTTTGTAACTTGTCTATTTTCTATGACAACAGACATCAAACACATTGTTTCGTTCTCTCGTATTTACATAAAGTATGCAAAATGAAATATCACAGAGTGCAGAGTATACCTTCGCACCATTATTTATTCCATCAACGAATAAAAGCCATAAATTGTGGAATTTAATTACAAAACCTGGGGTCTTTATCGCCTTTGTAATTGTTACTCTCAAAGGAATGTAATTTTATTACAAAATCATTAATGAAAATTGCATTATTTGACGCGAACATGCAGAAGACATGACAAAAGCGTCGATATGTAACGTCATACGTCGTACGCAGCTGTTTGTTTTGGTGAACTTGAATCAATTGGATCGAAATACACTCACACCGCCTTATCTGATGTCGCAATTTATAACTTTGATGTCGATTTACCGATATAAAAAAATGCATAAATAAAATTACTCCAATTTCCCAGCAAGGTTATTGAATATTGATGTAGGCATAAAGCAATATGTATGTATATATAGTATGTATGTATATGCATAATGATACATTAATTAATCGTTAGTCAAAGTTTATATAACTAATAATAAACGACAAGGGAATTGACTGCATTTTATTTTAAACACTTATATGATGATTGTCAAATCACCTTATTGAGGAATATTACCAGTTTTTTAATTATTTCCATTAATTAAGTAGAATATAATTTTAATGAGATTAAAATAAAAAATACTTTTACTGTTATAGATTTGTTTCTTACTCAATAATGTTATATTCATTTAAAAATATGATTGATAATATTTTAGTATTATAATTCATCGCCTGTTGAGTTAATTCTATGTTTATAAACAATTGTAATTTTATTCTTTACAGGCATAATAATTAATTGATATGTTTTTTACCGTCATATTTTTATTACCATCACACACCATCATATTTTTATTACCATCAGTTCACAGTAATTTCATAATTATCTTTATTTCAATTATATCTTAAATTTGAGACTTCAGAGGGCTGTGTTCTTTGGTTATTCAAAGTATCATAGGTCACGTATGTTCATGAATTCAAAGAGGTGACAAGTAAAAATAAATTAGCTATTGGTAGGAAAAATAGTTGTGTAATTTATTCGAGGGAATAATAGTATTAACAATTTTATTGTATGTTCTTTAATATTTAGTGATATTTAAAAAAAACAGGTTGACGCTGCAAACGATAACGGAAGAGCAAATTGTACATTCAATATTATCTTGCTGATATTAGTCGATAAACTTGTGATTGGAGCATTCCTGTCTTTCAGTCTATCTGTTATAAGCCTACTAATAAATACTATCAAGACTATTTTTGCATTACCTCCCTTCATATGAACAAACGGCGTCCACAGTATTTTGATTCCGCTACCCCAGTCCACTGCCACACTCGTTCCACGTTTCCTTTTCTCGTGATTGTTCTGACGCAGAGCTTGTTATATAATTCGTAATATAAACAGGCTCCCTTTTGAGTGTATGTTGAGTCTAGTTCTATTGCGATGGTGTATTAAATGCTCGATCGGAACTTCCATTCTTTTGAAAACTTTTCTATGCAAATCTTCGGGCGCCAGAATATTTGGAAAATATATCTAGGATAATGATACACGAAGAATTTGAGTCGTTACTTAAGAGCGTTCGTTACTTTGCACGTATCATATCCGTAGAGCAGCGCAGTTTATATATTGGAACTGAATATTTTGATTTTAGAATTCCATGCTAGTTTTCGATATTGTTTCATGCAGTGGTGATGCTTGGAGGTCATTGCAGCTTTAACAAAACGTGAAATACATTCTTCTTTATTTCTTCCTATCACTATTATAAAGTACATACATTCAAGGTATATAAACGTTCTAGGTACCTAGCAGTAATAGTGTTACACCAGATTTCGTTTCTTGTACCTTCCGTGTTATTATTTGAATCTCAGCATGCGCTGCTTCTCCGTAAGTTATTCCATTTGTTGTGCATATCTATACACTCATGGGCTAACAGTCTTAGGTCATGTCTCGAATCCAGATCATATGTGACTTCTTTCTAAATCTATTTTGCCTCGTTGCTAATGCATGTAGCGACCAAAAAGACAAGAATCGAATGAAAGCAGCCTTGTCGAATTGTCCGTACACTGTAATACCTTCAGATGTAAGAACTTTGTACGCGATCTCACAAGAATAATTTTTATATAGAGTTTTAAAGAAATTTATAATTTTCTATACAAACGGAAAATAATACAATAGAGAGCGGATTGTATTCAGCGCCAGCCACAATAGTTTTAAAAGGAAGGCAAGAGCTAGTTTTCAAAGAATAGAATTAATTACTTCTTCTTGAATATTGTAATGTGTAATATTCTACACCCTATATTTATTGAAATGGTTCGTGTTATATATATATATATATATATATATATATATATATATATATATATATATATATATATATATATATAATTTTAATGAGATTAAAATAATAAGTAATTTAATACGAAAGTTTAATCTTAAGCGCAGCAGCATAGAGCATAATATTAACTAAATACTGCAATTTCAATAAAACTATAAAGTTTCATAATTAGGTGGTTTTAAAGCAGGTAAATAAATAAAAACTGTTCTTTTTTCATTTTCAATTCTTAGAACCGATATTACATATTGTTATTCTTTTCTAGCCGTAAACAACACAGGATTTTTATGATTGAAGTAAGTTATAGTTGGCGACTGATTTAAAGCATCTGCATCATTTGCTTTTGTACGTTTCAGCCTTATATCTATCTCGCCTTCTATTGTAGATTAAAAGTGATTTAAATTTCGATTTTCACATCGGAATATATTCGATTTTTAAAATCTTTTGCCATGATACAAGGACATGTCAGCATTTGCGAAATAGTTCGGAACATTGCTGTTATTATATACATTTTTACATTTATTAAACAGTTTTATTTTCTAAAGGGTTTAACCAGGTTAGTTAAGATTAAGATTAACTGTGAATTTGTTTTTTTTTATTTAAATAGTATATTGACAGTTCTGTAAAATTTCTTTCAATTTACCCTACGTATTATTAGCGTGAATTTTTAAATTAGGCCGATTTCTAGTAACGATAGTTGATCACTCAAATCAGTGAGTGGAATATGAATATGAAGAAAGAAAAAAGAAAGTTACACATTATACTTGCTATACATATACAAGTAGTCGCCAAATGGTAACAATATTTCATTTTATTAAATTTTTTATTTTTGCTATACCCCAAAAAATAACAAATTAATATTTCCAGATAATTTTCATATTACATTTTTAATATGGATAATAAAAATGTAATTATATTGGCTATTTAAAACGGACCAGCCTATATAGGTGGTCCGTTTTAAATAGCCAATATAATCGACACTTAAAAAAAGATTCATACGAGATTAATATTCATTTGGCAGCATATTGTTCCAGTTTTACCATTACCACTTTAAAATATTTGTGAATGGTTTTTCACCATATAATATATATTAATATGGTGAAAAACCGTATTAGACGTAACCTGAATTTAAAAGGAATAATTGAAATATTTCATTTAGATTCCTTTTAATGTTGGTACGTTCATATTCATTACGGAATATTCTGTAATGTTATTTCTGCAAATAAATAAATCTTCGTGAGTGATTCTATAAAAAATTAATCTAAAACTCGAAACTAGTTATGGAGAAATCCGTATTCTATTTTGTCCTTGGTATTTGATACTCAAATTTTTAAAGAAGTTTAAACATGAAATAAGCAGATAATCTCATTTTAAAATTAATTTCAGGGTTTAAAAGTGTCTATGCGCATGCAAAAATTAATTTGAAAAGATGGACCCAGTGACTTTCAAAACCCACTCTCTAAAATTGTTAGTGGTATATTGTTTGGACAAATGAACAACTTTTCAAACATGATCTACTGACTCATATGTTAAATTTACGAACACGAATAAACTCGAAGGGTTTACGCAAATCAGAAGTGAGATTTCAGCTACATTAGGCGTGATATTGCGTTCACTTCCTCGCCACATCTGCTTCTTTTCACAACATCGGTCCGCTTCGCTTGTGAACGTATCATCTGAAACAAATTGAAATTTAATTTTTGTGTCATCTCTTTGCGCTAGATAAAAAGGTCCACAGGCTACGTTAAACAAGCTATTTATATAAATTTTGTTTCAGTCGTACGTTATACATGTACATGTACAGGTGTGTATATATATATATATATATATATATATATATATATGTATATATATATATATATATATATATGTATATTTACGTTTATATACTATAGTTTACTTCCAGAAGAGCTATAAGAAACAGATTTGTAGAATTTAGGACATTTGAAGTGTTTAGAGTCAAAATAAAAAAAAACCAAAATGTCGAAATTGTTGGCAAGAAACAAGGATAACATTTATTTTCACGTACTTATCAAGTTTAAAAAAAAGTATTATATTTTTCAATTGTTTAATAGAAATAGCATGCACCCTTAAATGTTTTTTTGGTTGTGTCAAAATGTCTAGAATCTTTATGCTGTGAGTTTTATTCGTTAATAAATAAAAGGATGCATTTTTTATATTTTTCAAATTAAAAATATGTTTTATTAGCAACAGCTAATCAAGTAATTTGAAAAACTAAGAAAATTGTCTTCATAAAAACATTCTTATTCAAGTTGTATTCAATTCTTGTGTTCAGTATTAATGAATAATTTTTAATGGATTGGAATTTATTTAATGGATTCCTGATTGAAACAACAAATAGAAGTTTTACATTTAAGAATCCATTAATATTAATACATATATCTCAATTCGACTTTATTTTTTATGTGTGTTAAAGCATATCTTCGACATTTGTTAACCGATTTGAATTACTATTGTTTAGTTTACAAAAACGTTATACAAGGGTGTTCCGGAGATGAAAAATCGATGACAATATGGCATCCGTCATTGAAGACATTTATTTTGTTTCGTACATTTTTATTGATGAAGCAATCGCAATGCAAGCTGGACCAAAATTTGATAATGATTTACGGGTTTTTGTTAGGGAAACTCCTCAACGAACGACAGTACGTTACTTGTGATTGAATTTTTTTAAAGACTAGATTTAATTCTTGTGTCAGGTTGAAGCGCTGAACACAATTATCTATCCCTTTGTAAATTACAATCCCATTCACATAAGTTCCTGCTCGCAATGATCAACAGGCTCTTTTGAAATGTTCTTTGAATTTCTTTCTCTATTTTTTCATGCAATTTTCCATTTTTTTATAATTTTGTTAAAACAATGATGCAATTAGTAAGATTTACCCATTGTTATATGTAAGTCAAAAACTTTTTCAAATTATAATATAAGGTATTTATAAAAAATAAGAATAGAATACGAAATTTTTTGGAACATTGAAAAGTTATTATTATTGAAAAGTTAAATTATTATTATTGGTCCTTATTAAGCACTGTGACAAGAACTGAACTTCGACGCCTTTTAAGTAAGCACTAATAATTATTAGATTTTTCAGAGTCGGTGCCAAATTAAACAAAAATGAAATGAAAAATATATCAAATTAATGTTACCTTTCATTTTGTTAATATATTTTTTGCGTGTTTTTGATACTAATAAAAAAAAATTAAAACTGACGATCACTTGCTTAAGGGGTTGGTGTCAACTGTTATTACAGTAGGGGAACGTAGTCCAAAACGGGTATACTACCTAAAACGAGCAATTCTTTCAATCCGTGTATCTTAAGTATAAATAAGCATATGCAAACGCGACAGGGCGGCCGATTGTCGACTTATCAGTGGTAATCGGTTCGCTTCTGGTGTATATGCACTTTTAGTGTGAGACAATAATAATTTCTTTGTTATTTCTACTGAAAATATTGAAATAAAACTTAACAGGATGATCGCAATTGGACGGCAAAAAAGTTAAAAATAAATACATATTTAAGAACAAAATTGATCAAATAATTTAATTTAGTATTTGTGCGTTTGTTTAAAATGTTCAAAATGTATTAGCTTCCTTTCCTCTCCACAACTGACCAAGTGGATGATTCGAAGACTCTCTTCTAACATTTCTCGAAGAAATGTATTTTTGACTTTAGAGCGATTATTACACGATCCAATTTTAAATTATGTTCCTAAGTCTATTTTCTTTTAATTATCATCCTTAGATTACCCCTTTTAGACTAATTTTCCTCACTAATTAGGGTAAATAATTTTTACTTTTCAAACTTTTCAGCACTTCAAATAAAAGTTCGTTTTTCAAAGTCGGTTTGTTTTATTTTAGAGTTAAATTTACATAGATATTTTTTCACAACGTTATTTTGCCCAATTTAAGAGTACATATATATATATATATATATATATATATATATATATATATATATATATATATATATATATATATATTCAAACTGTGAAATTATAATATAAACTATCCTCATTAAATTGTTTGGTAAATTAATACAAACAATTTAGTCAAAGCCGATCCGTGTAAATAGCATTGAAGTTAAATAATAATTTCAAAATGGCAAGCTGAATAGACTACACTATAGTCCATTCAAATTGAAGATGGAATGTTTGTAAACAATAACTTTTGACAGTTCAGGTATTGCAAACCTTTTTCTTACATTCACGTTAGTAATTTACTGTGGATTTATTTGCTATTTGTGATATTTTTTTTCATTAGTGTGCATATTTACACTGTGTACATAGATTGCTGTGCACGTAGCTTACATGTGATGTGATGTGCACGTAGCTTATATTATATAGATTATATTTTATATTTATGAGAAATTCAGATAAGTAAGGTGATGTGTTTCGAACAATTTAAAAGTATTATTGAATATATTTGGCGTTAATTTTGTAGAAATTCATTATTCACAATTAAATGAAACTACGTGATGTAGTATTATTTCTACTTTCTTTAATTTCTTTACCACGACCTAGGTTTCGTTGTATTACAACAGCTTCAGGTGGGATATTAGCATCTTTGCTAATAACCCACCTGAAGATCTTGTAATACAACGAAACCTAGATCGTGGTAAAGAAATTAAACAAAGTAGAAATAATACTACATCACGTAGTTTCATTTAATTGTTAAAAGTATTACATAAAAAAGACATAATAAAATAATACCAAAAATTTTGATAGAAATAGTTGTTTAATTAAATGTTAAGTTATACAGAACATTTTTACAAAGTAACCGCAAATACTTAATTTTTGAGTAATCATTAAAATATTTTTTTAAAACGAACTAATGTATAAAAATACACGAAATACAATAACATTTCACAGACAAAATACACTGCATACGTATACAATTACATCACAATGCATCTGGGCTTCACACCGATATCCAAAGATGGTTGTGCCTAATGCTTGTGCTGACGAGGCCGGCCTTTTGCCGATATCACTGAGAAATAGTATTACAGAACATATTATATGTATTATACAACATATTAGCAGAATTTATTCATCATAAATCTATCTATTACATCGTATATCAACAGTAATTACATCGTATATCAACGATAACAATGTTCGTTCAGCCATGCCGCGGGGCTTAATTAAATGACATTGCTCCAAGTAGAAATCTTTTGACATCATTTAATTTAAAAGTAGTGTTTTTTCGCCACATATAATTTATTTTGTGTCCAGATCATTTTGATTCTGTTTATCTTACAGTGATATGACAGCTGTACAGGTACGGTCCTTAGAAGAACATTCACCATTTTAATTACACTCGTACTTAAAAATATCACACATTTAACACAACAAATTTAACATTATTAAACACATAATAATATATTAAACTTAATATAATACAAAATATTTTTTTGAAACACCAAAAATTTAGAGAGCAATATTGAAAAACAAGAGTACGGACTTCTCCCGCCATTACGTTGATAAGTGTTGCAAGCAAGCATTGAATATACGTTGTATAAAGAAGTTGCCATACGTGGGCATACAGTAAACAAAAAAATATAATTGATCTCCTGAATCTATATGCCTTTGGACAAGAAGTGTGTCATTTGTGAACATATAAATAATAAATGTCGCAAATAATTATACTAGCTATGCGCTCGGTTTAATTAAGATTTTTTGATCCTACGTAAATTTATATATGGTCACTTCAATACAATTGTTAGGTTTCGTGTTTGTGCAACAGACGGACAGATAGATAATTATACGAACCCGCATTGGTTGTCCTCAAACCAAAGAGTAATAATTTAGTTTTACCAGATGTACATATAAAGTTTATTGTCTGGCAAAATTCATAAGCACAAATCGGCATTTTTATCTGATAAACTGATGATTTTTTGAAAGTCGAACGAAAGTACGGTGTCAAAATAATATTATTAACCAAGTCTCAAGGTGTATTGACCATAAAAATGGGTATCACATTTCTTCTCTTTCTAATATATATTCAAATGTTTTTCAAATTATTCGAGTAGTATAAAAATGAATATATGTATGTCAGTATGAAATAAATATTTAATTATTTGTCGAAGATTTGAGATGAGGTAAATATTACATTTTCCGCAGCCATTAACATAAATATATTATTTTTTAAACTACTTGTACGAAACACAAACGTAGATACATGTTTTCTTTTCAGAATAATATTTCAATTATTATACTATTTTCCGCTTAGTACACTATGCCGCTCATAATGCGTTTTCTCTTTGTACGACTATTAAAATGCGTCATAAGGAATCACTGCGAATGCACTATAATAAATATAAATACAATCAAGGCTGAGTTTCCGGGTATTAGCGTAGGGTAATTCAATATTATAAGACCTGTTCGATGAAACCACCAACCAACAAATTTTACTGCTGCTCTATATGTCGTGAGCTAATATTGGTGAGCTTGCTTCTCGAACGTGTACGTCGCTGTATACATTTCTTTATTGAAAAAATAGTTAAAAAGTGTTTTTAAACTTCGAAGTTTCTATTTACCTGAGATTTTTTTAGTACGTTGATATTTGATGTTGCAATGTTAATATTTTAAAAATTTATTATGTTTTTACTATTTTTTCGTTGAATATAATAACCTGTCGATAACATAACTTCAAATTGAATAAAAAATTCATAAATGGTGCTAAATTTAGATTCCGGATTAATCTTTCCAGATTATGCTTACATATCTGGTAATCTTAAAAATGACAGAGATATTGAAGAGATTTCAATAATACTTGAGGATCCTACATCTGAACGGGTTCAAATAGAACTACCACCAACCGGGCCTTTAACATAAGGATCTAATGAGGATGCTCACAAAAAGACCCGCCTTCAGAGTATCTGACTGATATGTACCCAATTGTAGAACTGCTTAATAGCATTCGGAAACATGTGCAAGCAAGTAGCAAAGGTACTCGCATCCCAAGATTACATTAGAGAAAAAAAAGAGAAAGTAAAAATAAAAATATTATGAAGAAAAATCTTAATATTGAAAAGCAAAAAATGAAATTACATTCAAGTTCTGAGGAAGAATAAACGTTTTAGCCGGTGAAATTTGCGGTCCCGAAAATAATATATATGATGCGTGGAATGCGATGAAAATTACTACGAAACTGAAAAAATAAAAGATTAGCTGCTATGAATTGTTTGTAAATTTTGGCTGCATGTAAATTGCACTCTATTCAACAATTATTGTAATTTTTGTGGCAAGAAAATGAAGAAACAAGAAACGGAAAAGAAAAACTTGCACGAGAAAAAAGCAAAAAGTAACGGAAAAAGCAAAGGGAGAGGAAAAATAAGTCAGAAATTATATGGCCATCTTATCCTTAAATGAGCGGCAAATTTCTAACGGATTTTAACATTAAAGCTTTTGAAAAAACATTATCCTAAATTGCATATATAATTTGTAGACTACATTGAAAAATATTTTAGTACCAACATTTATTTGAAAAGAAAATAACTTGTCACAATGTTTGTTTAATCATCTATACGCCAAATATATCATAACTATATCTGCATATAAGGTAATCAAATCTAGAAATATAGCAGCGTAAGCTGACACATTGTAGCTATCTCACTCTAACGTCTTATAAAATTAATGAATAGCATATATGGTCTAGATTTTTTTAGCGTCGAGATTTTGATTATTTTCACAAAATGTTTGATACGCCTGACTATTTCGCAAAAAAAATGAAGGGTTGCCAATTTTTCCGTGTAAAATTTTAGAATTCGTATCAATAAAATAATGGTATAATACTTGTACTTATAACATTTTTCATAGTGAAACTTTCTGAAGTTAATATTTTGATTATGTATATACTTTAATAATACTCAGGGAATAATGCAATGAATTTTATAAATAGTTGTCAGCTGATCGAATATTATATTTGTGCCAACCATATTTTAACTGTCAAATTCGATTGTTTACAAACATTCCATCTTCAATTTGAATGGACTATAGGTTACATTGAGAAATCACGTAAACTTTAGAATATTTTAAACTACTGTTTAGACTGAAAATAAAAAAGGAGATTAAAAAATCATAAAATGTAACTAATTGCCATCTTGAAGATATCGCAATAGTGTAGAAACTGCACATATTTTAATGCTAAATTTAACAATTTAAAAAGACTAATTACAAACTTTTGTAATCACAAATGCATTATTACACTCATACAAAAATAATATATTTTCGTACCGATATATAGATATTCAGTTTCACATAAAGCATTAACACACAAATGTTAATTTTTTTTAGAAAGAAAGTAATCTAATACGAAAGTTTAATCTTAAGCGCAGCAGCATAGAGCATAATATTAACTAATTACTGCAATTTCAATAAAACTATAAAGTTTCATAATTAGGTGGTTTTAAAGCAGGTAAATAAATAAAAACTGTTTTTATTTTCATTTTTAATTCTTAAAACCGATATTACATATTGTCATTCTTTACTAGCCATAAACAACACAGGATTTTTATGATTGAAGTAAGTTATAGTTGGCGACTGATTTAAAGCATCTGCATCATTTGCTTTTGTACGTTTCAGCCTTATATATATCTCGCCTTCTATTGTAGATGAAAAGTGATTTAAATTTCGGATTTTCACATCGGAATATATTCGATTTTTAAAATCTTTTGCCATGATACAAGGACATGTCAGCATTTGCGAAATAGTTCGGAACATTGCTGTTATTATATACATTTTTACATTTATTAAACAGTTTTATTTTCTAACGGGTTTAACCAGGTTAGTTAAGATTAAGATTAACTGTTCATTTATTTTTTTTATTTAAATAAGATATTGACAGTTCTGTAAAAATTCTTTCAAATTACCCTACGTAGTATTAGCGTGAATTTTTAAATTAAGCCGATTTCTAGTGACGATACTTGATCACTCAAATCAATGAGTGCAATATGAACATGATGGAACAAGAAAGAAAGGTACACATATTTGTTATTGAATTTTTTTTAAAGACTAGATTTTAAAGACAAGTGTTCGCAATATGGTAACAATACTTCATTTTATTAAATTGTTTATTTTGGCATACCCCAAAAAATAAATTAATATTTCTATACAATTTTCATATTACATTTTTATTATGGAGTTATTTTGCTAGAAACTGTTCTAAATTTAAGCAAATGAGCATTCCTTGGACCTTAATTAAAAAAAAACTAGGGAAGAAATTGAAAGGTTTTATTGATACTTCATATTAATTATTTTAGGAAAGCATACACAAATTTCCACAAGAAAAAGACCGCTAAATTAAACGATGCACATTATAACCAAAATGAAACTACGTGATGTAGTATTATTTCTACTTTCTTTAATTTCTTTACCATGATCTAGGTTTCGTTGTATTACAACATCTTCAGGCCCACCTGAAGATTATATGACCTGAAGGCCCACCTGAAGATTATATAGCCCACTATTAGCAAAGATAATACAACGAAACCTAGGTCGTGGTAAAGAACATAAAAAAGTGGAAATAATACTACATCACGTAGTTTCATTTAATTGTAAATAATTTGTAAATAAATCAACTTATGGTTTTATAATACTAAAGAACTTATGGTTATATAAAAGCAAATGAGGGGTTTTCATCGGTAGTTAATTCAGCATTGTGCTAGTGATCAACTTGAGATGATTACATGTAGATGTATGCAGGATAAAATTAACGAGTAAATAACAGGTTACCTAATCAAGCAATAATCCCAGTTATATGTGGTGAACATCTTTGCTTCCATGACCTATAAATAATAGAAAAAGAAAAAAAAATGCTTTATACTTTATTATTTAATACAGAACAATTACTTTTCAAGTTACTTGGGGATTGAAGATTAAAAAAAACAGCACCTACAAAACATGAAAGCCGTAAAAAAAAACGGTGTTGTCTTGAAATGTAATATTTTATTAAGTTGTTATAAATACATCCTAAAATATATACTTGTACTTAAAACCATTGAACATAAAGCACCTCCAAAAAAACTTCCTGCCATAAAACAATATTTTGAATATAACTGAGATAAATATTTGATATAAGGTTATAAGAAAAATATTTCTTAATTATAATCTTTGGTATTTGTAGGAAATTTTAGTGAGCATAAGGGTTATGCATATAAAATTCTTTAACAATCTTAAAATCCGAGCTCACAAAGCATATTTATAAAAATGAAAGAAATAGTTACAATTTTTTTATGAAAAATGAAAAGCTGAGACATCGCATCATATATTATATATGACGTTAAAAGCTCGTTGACGTCACGTATTGACATGAAAAGTTCGTTGACGCTAAAACTACATGAGCGTATCTGGGAGATGTTGTCGTTCATTTATAATTTATTTTAAAAAATTTCTTCTTTTAATTCTTTCGTTTGTCAAGAAAAAATAACACATTTTTAAGAAAAAACTAAATGTTATTAGCTGGTTGTTTTCGCATGATTAGAACACTTCTGTTATTCATCTCGTGCAACTATTGCTGTCTTGTATGCACATTTAAGTAGAACAGAATTAGGTGTATGAGATGAAAACAAAACCATTGGGTCAACTTAAGATTAATCTGCCTCTTATATTAATTTTCTAAACTTAGTCCGATAGGCCTTCAAACATTAATTTTATGGCCAAAATATATTACCCCACTCTATATATCTGTAAAATTTTTGATTTTTCTAAGTCAATTTAATTTCAGAATATGTGGTTTAACTAATGTCTTATTTTACCGTCGCATATTTATTTGAATTATAAATTATATATTTTTACTAAATATAAAAATAAATATTTATTTGAATTATAAATTATATATTTTTACTTTATAATTTATTAACATCTTAAAATTATTTCTATATCTTCTTAAATTTTTCAGCATATTCATTTGTTTTCATTATTACTTAAACTGAACCGCACTGCATTCATCGATACATTAGCAGTGTGAGCTGTGGCCCCGCCCTGCTGGAACCATGTGTTTTGGTTGAAGGTTGGACTATTCTGTAGTACAACTCTGAAAAAGTCATTTAACATCTGGGCTTGGCCAAGTTGATTTTCAGAGAAATAAGGCCCTATGATTGTAGATGCAGACATGGCACACCAGACTGTAACTTTAGGCTTATGTAAAGGCTTTTAATGCATTTTTATTGGGTTGTGGACATCCCAGTAACGAAAGTTCTGCTTGTTCACATATCCTCCAATATGAAAGTGAGCTTCGTCACTAAAGAATATGTTGCCCATCCGGGTAGCAGTACGAAATCTCAACAACATCACCTCCGCATAAGTTTTTCTTAATTCAAAGTCAGAATCGTGCAAATCTTGAACAATTTGAATTTTATATGGATGGAACTTGAGCTTTTTTTGCATTATTACCTGTAAAGTTGATTTTGGAATTCCCAGTATATATGAACGTGTACGCAGTCATAAACGGGGATTTTCAACGACAGAAACCATAACATGTTCGACATTTTCCTCCATGGCTACCAATGGTGTAGGTCCTGGCCTGGGCCTATTTAATGTTAATCCTGTAGCTCTGAACCTTGCTACCCATGACTGAATGAGATTGATCGATGGTCCATCACGTAATCGACAAATACTGTAACGATTATTAAATCGACGGCGTGCTACAGACAGCGAAAATCCACTCGAAATGTACGCCTCGACGGCAAAAGCGCGGTGCTTTCCACTCCACTGTTCCATGGCTACTAAAACATCCGCACCGCTTGCGCTTCTAACGACGCCCCCCACGCCCCTCTTATGTGTTGCGTTCAGAAACTATGTTTGTTCAAACTTTGAAATCTGCCACTGGACATCCTGTAGACTGCTTTAGTAAATTTAACAATTAATTATACGAACGTGTTTATATTAAATTAAATGCTAAGTATTCATTTATATTTTTAAAATATTTAAATTTAATTTTAAAATTATTATTATTATTATTACTATTAATATTAATAATATTAGATTAAGTGATAATGACTGTACTTCTAGACGAAGAGATCAAATTTTTTGCTACTCTGCATGATAAACCATAAAATTGAAGGGAAATAATTTGGAAACAGTCTGGTAGATGATTGGCTTAAAATTGCAAATCAGCAGAAAAATTAAATGGTGGACCACTAATCTGTCAAATAAGTTTTAAATTTAAATTGTAAAATTTAATTATTTGGTTGAATTTAGATTTTTCCAATCGTATTTATAATCACTCTCCACTCTTTTTATTATTTTATTTCCATTAATTATTTGCGTGCCAAATAATGTTTTTCTTGTATTACGCCAAAGAAGTACTTCCGATGTGTATACATAAGTACACACACAATTTTTTTATTTTTTGTAACCAATAACATAAACGTTAATTTAAAATTGTCTACATCACAACGTAATTAATTTTGTTTGAATTGTAAAATATATTCCATACAAATACGTTTTCATTGTAATTTAGTATGTGTTACTAAATATCAGTAAAAACAATAAGCATGATATTAAAATATATTTAAATTTATTTGCAAATGAAAATAATTTATTTAAATTTTATTTTATGTGAGGAAAAAAAAACAAACACAAACTATTTGAATTATTGTACGAACTTTGAACACGAAATAAGCTTGCTCTAATATTTTCATAAAGAACAAAAGAAATAAATAAATTTATAATATATCCAATTAAATCCAATTATGAATGCGACATTGTTAAACAAGCAGAACAAAATTTTCTTTAAAGAAAACATAATAGAAAAATAGAAAAGCATGTCATTAACTTATCAAATAAATAAATCTGCAGTTAGAGATAATAAGTTTTCTATATAAGCCGCAATATTAACTAATTTGGATGAACAATAAATAAAATAAGATGAAAAGTAAAATAATTGATCTGTCCACTGTGCATAAATTTCCCGGAGTCTGTCCTTAACTTCTGATCTAAACTAGAGGCGTGAACTCGCAATGATATGAAGAGACAACGATTCTTTATTGTACATGTCGCACAAACGCCCATGCCCTAGCGGTGCTCTGATACCGGTGTCTTTTTGTGCGTTATCGACATGAAATAAGCGATGGCCATGAGTTAGTTTATGAGTTTGAATCTGTATCTGACTCAGTAAAGATAGACAGTCGTAATTACCTTGACAAATGTTGGACATAATCATTAACTCTAATAGAGAACGTCTGTGATAGAGGGCATACCATTTCTATATATTATTGAATATTTTATGCGATGATTTACAGCCACCAATACCTATGATACTCAATGGGTTTTAAAATTTTTTTGTATATTCTCAACACTATCAGAATTAATGGAGTATAGTGAATGCCAGACAAGAAAAATGCTCTTGTAAGATCGCATTGCTCTATAAGACCTCAACTTGAAAATACCACATCTGTGATATAATTAAAGTGCGATCTTACAAGAGCATTGCACAAGGTAAAGTATGTTTTAACATTTTTTAAAAATGTTTGGCCGTTCTTAATTTAATAAAATGCAGTTTACTATCAAAACTGACACCAAGATCATACATGCCGTCAACTTTTTAGACAAGTTACCCCCTGTTGCATATTTAAAAGTTACATACTTTTTTTTGTGAAAGTGGTTTGTTTACACTTTGAGTAACATAAATGTAGTTTGTTCTTTTCAAAGAAAATGTGCATTCTATCAAGAGTAAATAGTTTTAGATCGCCTGGATACATTAGAAAATAACTATTTCTGAAACAGGTCTTAATATGGTTAATAAATAAAATAAGTAATAAAGGACCTAATGTAGACTCCTGTGATACACGAGAAGTTATCTGGACGTATTGTAATAAAACCCCATTTCCTTTGATTCATTGCTGCCTATTAGTCAAATATAAAATAAACTATCTAAACAAGTTGCCCTTGACAACTATTAATGTCAATTTTCATATTAAGTGGTCAACCTTGTCAATTTTTTTCTTGAAATCCATGTATATCACATCAACCTGGTGTGCAGAATCCAATGGCTCAAATAAGTCCAGAGAGTAAAGTAGTAAGTCAATGGTAGTAGATTCATCACGAACAAAGCCATATCGTTCTGACATAATGTAATTATTAAGTATTGGAAACGCTCGCTTATGTATTAATCTCTCGAAAACTTTGGGAATCACGAATAAAATAGATATTGGTTGATAGTTAACTATATATTTTGTTGGCACCCAGTTTTATGCATAGGTATTATATGCGCCTTTTTCCAACATCAGGGAAACGTCCTATGCGTTATACACTTATTAAACAAGATATTTAAGGGAACGCATTTGGTATTTGTGGTATATTTTAAGAAGGCAGGTTTAATTTTATCTGGTCCTGGCCTTTATTTAAGTCTAATAACTTAACATTTTCAAAACGTCTGCACTATCTAATAATATGGAAGATAAGCTGACATCACTAACTTGCAGGTAGGCATATTTTCAACATTTTCGACTAATTGATTTCCTTCTCAGTTCTTAATTGCAAATACTTTACACCCGCTATTTTGCGAAAAAAATTGGTACCGTTTTTAATCTAGACAAATTTGTAGTTCGTTTCTAATTTAGCTTTTCTTAATTAATTTATAAATTTGCTCTGCAGTGTGAGGCGCTCATCAAAGTAGACGTGCTGGGCGACGATCTGTAACGACTCAGTGGAAAGTACAGGACGCGCACACGCGCTGCAGCTTTTTATATTTCTAATAATAATTACCTAAAAACAGGGCAAAGTTTATTTTTAACAATGCTATATACATGAATTATACCCTGTCTTGCTAAACTTGTACGTGATGCAATAAGGTATTAGAATATTCCATTGCTCATTTCTTCCGTATAATTTAACTTTCCAAAATTACCTTATTTTTATATTACTCTTTACTAACATGTCTGTGTAATTGAAAAATGATTTTTTCCGACTAAATAACATTCTACGTACGAGAGATTGCTAACTTTAAAAAGTGCGAAATCTTCCGGTAAAATATCGAAGTCAGAAAATGTTAGCTGTCAGGGCGAAAAAAAACGTTAAAACCCATGCAACGTAATACAGTTTATTGTTATGAATCGCAAATCTATCTAATTTTGTAAAATTTAAATCTTACAATATCACGAAGTAAAAGGAAAATATTTGCAATTTTCCTAATAGAATAATAATACTGATAAAATGTAAAATAAGTTGGTGTTGTTACATTCATAATAACGTGGGAAGAGAGGTTTTGTGTTATTTTGTTAAGTTATCGACCATACCTTGTTACCTTCGCGTTACTACTTTATAAGTCAAGTAACGGTCACTGTTGTGAACTCTGAGTTTTACTATAAATACTTTAATTTTGGTGTAATCATAAGTGATGAAATATTGAGTAAGCTAATAAGTTTTCAAGTGCAACTTTTTCTTTAAAAATGTGGTTATTTAGATGAAAACATCCGATAAATAAGGTACATGTACAATCAGAACTCATCTTAACTCCTATAATTTTGGAAGAGCACGTTTTTATGAAAAATATAATTTTGATAGAGTTGACTATTGTTAGTAGTTTATGTGATCGTTGGCAGCAAATCCTTGTAGATCTTTGTGAAATCAAATGACTGAATATTACGTTTCTGGCGTTTAGTTCATGTTGGGATTTTGAAACATCCTGTTTGTCTTGCACTTACCAATTGTCGTTTGTGCGTGTGAATTATTTATTTAACCTATTTCTAATTACATGTTTTAATGATTAATACTTGTCAAATATTCACTAACAAAGTAGAAGAATCTATATTTAACGTGGATTTAAAGCTATTTTCTTTGATATAGAACATCCAAGGATTTATAACGAGGAGAATCGAATGGAAATATTAATAAAATATAAGGACACTAAAACACTTTATCGAAATATTTTTCAATATACAACGATTAATTGAAATAAACTGGTTTTATACTTATAGGCTTTAATTATTTTAGATCAATTTCAATGAAATCGCCTGCAAAAATGAATTCAAAAAATCGAAGAATATTTTAGTAACAATATTAGCGAAAAAAATATTTTCATTACTCTTAAACATAAAATTTTAAAATGAATGACAAGGAATTATATTTATATGAGATTTTTAAAACGGTCTATTTAATACTTTTACGGCGTTCCCTGTCAAGATGGGGAATAGATTGTGTGTCGATAGTTAGATCAGTTGGTAAATATACCGATTGCATATACCATATATTAAATGTGTACTTGTTCCACATAAGTAATAACTATAATCTTGTGATTATGAATTAATTATTCCAAATTTATAATATTTTTGTGGTATATTTTGTATCCATGATTTTAATATCATCTTATGTTGTATAATATTTATTTGACGCAAAAAATGACAGCTGCCAAGATTTCACTGATCCTCGATGCCAAACAAAATATGTATCATCATCACATTTTGATTATAAAAATGGGAATCAGCAGTTTTCGTTGAATTTGTGATTATCAATTATTAGATCAACATTTGATTATTAGATCAATATTAAAGTTTTTTGGTTGCGATCAAAACAAAAGACAAAATAAAACCAAATGTTTAATAGTATAAATGTGAAAATAACGACCTTATTCACAAAATGTTACGAATACAAGTGTTTCTGTATGAACAGTTCAATAAAAAGTTATGGGTAGTTGACCTCCTGAGCAATCAACGTAAAACAAAACAGGTTTACAAAAAGAAATAATAGTTCGGAAATGTCTAATTATACTCTAGATATATGTCCATGCCTTAATGCACATTAATTGATACTACGTCAAGATTTTGGATAGGTATGAAATTTGGTAAAAAATTATTCATAAAAGTAGCTATTGAAAAATTCTTATTTTGTACTAAAAACTGTGAAACATTTTAAAAATTTTATAATTTATTTTGTTATAGAACATGTAATTCTAATAAAATGAACTCAACTTTCTAAGGCTTACTGAATATAAAAGTGTAATAAAGGGGATACGAAAATTATCTTAAAAATTGCTATAATTAATGGTATATAAATACGTCAAAGTAAAAAAAAACATCCACATGGAAATATTTTTAATATTTGGGAACAACAGACATTTTGAAACATCATCGATTTATTAAATATTTTTATTTCACCAAGTATTACGATTTATTTACATCAAATGTTCAAAATTACATTTCAGAAAATTATGCTGCAAATGGATTAGAAAGATTAGAAAATTATGCTGCAAATGGATTAGAAAGATTAGAAAATTATGCTGCAAATGGATTAGAAAGATTAGAAAATTATGCTGCAAATGGTTAGTTATAAAAGGTTAGTTTTGACTTATATACTCGATCGCAGTTCGGACTATTTAGCTATTTCCAATGCTAATATATCTTACAAGAATATTTTATTTAAACTACATACCGTTTTCCCACGCGAGCGAAGCTGTAGATCAAAGTAAATAAAACGTCACTAATATGGAATAATAAGTTAAATTTGAGAGAAGTATTATGTCGAAAAAAAATATTTAAACCATGGAGATAAAAATCTAGTTACAACTATAAAACTAAACTTTTTGAAATGGCCATCCTGATGTTAAATATTCAAGTTCGAAACAGTATAAACGGGTGTAAAGAAAAACTGTACCCGAGCAGTTATTTAACAAAAGCCACTGCTGCTATTTACTCTTAATTCGATTTCTTGGCAAACATTGTCACCAAGCGGTATAAGTTCGACCGAAGATAAGTTCGTTGAAACATAATGAAAGTTTAATTTACGCCGCAAACACAAAGTTCTCTGCGATGAGCCGTACTTGTACATGACAAAAGTCAAATCATATACTTAATTACTTTAAACTTGCTTTGCAAATAGCTGAGGTAAAAAAACTAATTACCAACAAGCAGTCTTAGAACTCGACGTTACGCTGAAATTTACTTTTGTTACTAAATATCATTAGATACCCTCCCTATATTTAAATTTAAATCCAAAAATTTCAAAACTTAGTTTACGTGACGCGAATTTTAATAGTGGAAGAAGTCAAAATGTACTCCACTTTTTAAAATTCTTATTTTATTTATATGTGTTATGTCATATAGAACCGACTTTGATGATAAATATCCGTTAGTCTTAAGCAAAAGGGCCTCGAGACGCAATATAAAAATCTCATTTTATCCCCTTATATTAGCTCAATAGAATTGAAGGTCTATATTATTTTCCGGGTTAATTTTATCTGTTATATTAACGTGAGTGTTAGTTTTTAATACATTATGGAAGTCCACATCTGTTAGATCTGCAAGACAGTAACGTTTCTAGCGGTACCCTGTCTGTCAATATTGGCAGACAAGTTGAAGGAAAGAAATCTTACGCAGAGCTAAGCCCGCCACATATTTACAGAAACTTTATCCAAATTGCTGACCAAATTAGTTTTAAACTATACACTTATAATAATTATATATATAGCGGATTTAATATCAAGTATTGTTACCAAAGATGTTTTTCAATGGAATTTGAAATTATATAAAAAAATATTATAAACTAAGTACTAAAATTTTGGAGATATTAAGATGAATGAACATTCCAAGCCTTACTTAGAAGATAATTTTATTAATCCCACTTAAAAAGGACCTATTAAAAAGCTAAAGAGTAGAAGCAAATGAGCCTAAATTTCGTCTCGTGTCTCTTTCATTAAGTTACTTATTACATAAATATAAAGCACAATAAAATAAAGCGAAAATTCGAATTCAGCCCTGAGTTCCATAGGGATGTCGACCAAATATGCTGTATTCATTGTCATTTATTAGTGCTTTTACGCCACGGATTAGCAATAAAAAGTACTTGACAGATACGAATAATAAACCAGCATTTCAATAACAACCTACCGATGGGAAAATATTTAATATTATAAAATGACCTGCTGTTTGCGTTTGCTGCTTACAATGAAGCTTAAAAATTGCTATTTAAAATTTTCTGCTCCTTTACCCGTTTAATACAGTAAGAAGTAATTCATAGCTCGAGAATTGACACTTTGCACCGAGACATTGCACGGTGATATTTTTAATATAATTTTAATTATTCCTTACTCAATATAAGTAAGGTTCAAAACGATAACTTCTAAAATGTAGTATCAAGAAATTTAATAACATCATCATCATATTTGGCACGACAGCCCAGGGTGGGCCAAGGCCTTCTGTTAGAGATTCTCCCATGAAATTCTACTCTTCGCCTGGGTTTTCCAGTTCTTTATCCTGAGAATGTTAAAATCTTCTTCCACTGAATCTATCCATCGTAATTTTGGTCTACCTCTTCTACGAGTTGTTAGAGGTTTTGCTATGAAAACTTTCTTTACTGGGTTTTCATCTTTCATTCTAGATACGTGAAATGTAGATATTTTGTAGAAATTCATTATTCACAATTAAATGAAACTACGTGATGTAGTATTATTTCTACTTTCTTAAAGTTATTCAGGTGGGCTTTTAGCAAACATCTTTAGGTGGGCTATTAGCAAAGCTAATAGCCCACTTGAAGATGTTGTAATACAACGAAACCTAGGTCGTGGTAAAGAACTTAAAGAAATAATACTAATACTGTAGAAATAATACTACATCACGTAGTTTCATTTAATTGTGCCTATAATATGTATCATTCTTTCATCTGTCATTCTCACTGACCAACACTCAAATCCATGGAGCAACATTGGTATAGTCATACCAGGGAGACCTAGATACTTATGAGAAATACCCATGCCAGTACGGAATACACTATCTTTCTCAAAGTAGTCATGCCGTAATGATATTTACTTTGTTTTATGTAATTAACAAAGGTATTCAAAAAAGTATTCCCAATGGATTTTTTGGGGGTAAGTAATTATTAACTATTGAAGTTGTGCAATGTTACGTAAGCTGTATCAGTATTTTTTCATAACGGTTTACTGTATCATGAAACGTATTTCTTGAAATTTTTAATTACAACCAAAAACTTTTCCAAGTCTCATACAATTCATACGACTCTATTTAATCGGTATTATTGGGTTCTGGCATAAGATTCTAGAATAAGATTACTATTTGAACTTGTGTGATTATATGTTTTAAATGTTTTCTGTGTTGGAATTTGGTGTTACAAAAAAATCCAGGTATTTAAAATTATCAACAGACTTTAGAGGCGTGCCATTAAATGGAGGTGATGTAACATTATTAAAAGGTGCCTCTTGGCGTAACCACTTTGAGAAAGATAATGTATTCCATACTAGCATGGGTATTTCTCATAAGTATCTTGGTTCCACTGGTTTGACTACACCAATGTTGCTCCATGGGTTTGAGTGGTGGCCACTGAGAATGATAGATGAAAGAATGATACATATTATAGGGTTAACGATGCTGCGAAGGGTCGGTGGAAGTACAAGAGAAATTGAGTCGGAATCAAATTGATAATCAGTACATTCAAACTCACATCATCTTAGACAAGATGAGGGAAAATTTATTGCTTTGTATAGGCATGTGATATGCATAGATAATGGTCATATCCCTAAAGCAACGTTAAATTTAGAACGTAAGAGAAGTTACGCAAAATCTCTGTACCATACACGGTTATGAAAGAAATAAAGACACGAACTGAGCAAGATATCCATAATTACGTTTTGTTTGCAGCTAAATATGAATGAATTTTGTAACTTTTGCTATAAAAGATAAGGATATAGTAGGTAGTTAGTTACTTATATCAAAAAAAATAACATAACCAAAACTCATACGTTCCCAAAATAGGCTATAGTTCAGCCTATATTTACGCATACGCATAATTAACCCTATTTTGGGAACGTATGTTTTTCTATCATGTGTTACTTTTTAGATACAACGAATTTTATATAATATAATTCTGTCTGTAATAAATAGAAGAAAAATAGTTTAACTTTTTTGAAACTAATTAAAAAAAAGACCTTCATCATATTGGCAATGGAATTCTTTAACATGATGTCGTGGCGTAAAAGTACTCGTAAATCATAATGGATACGGCCTATTTGGTCGACATCCTGATAGAAGTCAGGGATGTATTCGAAAAGATTTTTTTAGTATGCTTAATTTTTATGTATTAAAGTAAATTAATGAAAGAGACACAAGACAAAATTTAAGCTTGTTTGCTTGTATTCTTTAGCTTTGTAATACATCATTTTTAAGTGGAATTAATAAAAAAATTATGTTATAAGTAAGGCTTGTAACATCCATGCATCTTAATGTCTTCAAAATGTTAATACTTAGTTTATAATAATTTCTTGATATGATTTCAAATTCCATTGAAAAACATTTTTGATAACATTACTTGGTATGAATTCTGCTGGAAAGATAAACACTTTTCATATGACTATAGTAATTAAATAAAAGTTAATGTGATAAAACAATATACTATAAGAATAATTCGAATGAATTAGAATCGAATTTAATTCCTATTTGAAGATTTTTGAAACGAGAGACAGGTTAGATAACTGTCCTTCTGCTTTTAAGTATTTTGGAAATATGTGTCATATTGTATTTGTTAGCTAAAATATAGAAGCAAACAAGCTTCAAATTCTGTAGATGATTTTGCAATTAGACATTCGGTCATATTTAATTCATTGTTTGTCTCTTATGATTTACAATTATAATGAACATTTTAAAATAAATAATTCGAGCTAGAGCTATAAATTAAATAAAAACCATTTAAATATATTTCATAGGAATGGTATTATAAGTGCATAGTATAAAAGTAATTTTATTTAATGATTAAATTTTTAAGAAGAAGCTTTTGCACGTTCATTCTTTTTTTTCAGGGTATTACATAACATTGGCTTATTTGATTGATGCAAAACATTCATCAACTCTAGTATTTAGATAAACAAATTAAGCTGTTATATTTGAAACAATTGTACATTATAATTAAATGTTAAAAAAAAATTAGGATTTAAATATACGACTAGATATTCAAAATTGTTATTTATAGAGGTTTTGGGTGTCGTAAGAAATATGGGTTCGATTAACATAATATTAATAACTACGTAATAATGGTTAAATCTATGGTTATGGTTAGTAATGGTTAATCTAAAATCTATAAAAAGCATGTGGTAGAGAGTTAATAAAATAATTCATTTTCATGAACAATCAAAACATCATCTACAAACTACGCTGGTAGTTATGTATATTAGTTTTATATCTTGACCAGTCCAAATATCATATAACGTTTATGGTATAAGTATAATAGGTTTGATATTTTTTTGGAATATATTTATTTTTAATTTGTTTTGTTTCTTATTACAATAACATTATTTGATAATGGAAATCGTTTCAGTAGATTGTTGTCCCCGCGGGTATGCATTTAAACAAAATAGGAGACGTGTATTTGCATATGTTTGCTCTTATTGTAAGAAAAATGTATGTTCCTCATGCGAGCAACTTTAGTTGATTGTAAGCCTGTTTACAAATTGTGTTTGCTTTCTATTTAAGTTATTGGAAGCGATAAATTAAACCAAATAATTATTTTTATAAAGAAATCTATTTATAATTTAAAATATTTGCATTGTATAGTTTCTTTTTACTATGCAAAGCTGAAACCTATTCATCAAGGTAGTTGCATTGGCAAAGTCACTTATTAATTATAAACTTTATTAGAAAATTTTGTAGAAAGATTTTACATGAATGAAAAAATATTATTAACTACTTCGACTATCCAGCTATATATTGTCACAGGTACGTTTTCATTTATTAAGTACAGTTACGTTTTTATTTAATAGTTGTCTTTCAACCTTTCCGACAGATAAATGCGCATGCACATCATAATTATATTGATCTATTAATAGAACAGCGTCTCTGTAACCCCTGATATACATAAAATAAAAATACAAAATACGTGTTGCCTGAGAGTATTGTCTAAAAAATTATTTTATGGCTAAATTCATTTCATCTAATCTTGGTATTGGATATAAAGGCTGCGTAGAGATCTAACACATCTTTAATGTAATCATGAGAACAAACAATAACAAATGAGTTTCAAATACCTATACATAAGAAGAAGATATGTATTTTTGCTATATCTAATTGAATCTTTTTTGAAAATAAATATGAAATTTGTCTAGAATCGCTATGGCTGTCCTTTTTGTTCTCCAAAATGCCCAGGAGTTAAGAGTTAACTTATTGTTACTTGTTCGCGGCTAAAATGACGTATTCCTAAATTCTATTTTAAGTTCTTAATTTACAAACTAGCATGCTGGAGTCATTCTGTATTAAGCTCTCTAGGTTCTACATTCAATAATGGTGCAATTTTTTCGTTCTTATTATCTCTTCTTAACTACATTAACTAGGGTTGTAAAGCATAACCTCTTTGCAAATGCTGCTATGCATATTTGCTGTTACAGGTATTTTATTCCCAATGTCACAAATTTGTTTCTTTTAGCTATAAAACCATCATTGAACTGATTGATCATCCATGGCTTCTATGTACCTTTTCAAAGTCAGAATTAAATTTCAGTTGATTTTTCTTTATGAAGTCTAGTTGTTCGATATTTTCTGAATGTATGAATTTTTGCTTACACCAAAATATTTCCCGAAATTTTATTTTAAGATCCCTGCAAATTAAGTTAAAGAATTTAAGGTTATAAATAAAATTTTATTCACCAAAGAACCTAAACAGACAATTTCTTCTGCTCATAATACACAGGATAAAAACAATGTTTATGGCTAATTATGTGTTTGTAAGCATTGATATAATTAGGCAGCAATATTGTCGCCTCAGAACTCGATTCACAGTGTGCATATTCGGATCTTCTTTAATTCAATAGCATCGTAAGAATCGCTTTGAGACGTACTTGATAGAGAAAAGATTATAATTTTCTCATGGCTGTCAAAAAGGGACCTATCTCATTTAAAGAGTACAGTTGTAACAAAAATCATGATTTATGTCTCTATTGAATATTCAATTTAAATTTTTTCAATAAATTGTGATGTAGAAAGAGTCAATATATTTACGTGCCCATGATTCTATAATATAAATTTATTGAAATATTTTTAAAGTCTATAAAAACTCTGCATGTTACGTATTAAAAAAAATTAGACAGTCGCAGACTTGATAAAAATGCTTTGTTTTATAAAAAAATATTTTGTTTAATAACATCAAATAGAAAATTTTGCACATAACAAAATACAATACACAAATTTATGAAAAAAACAACTCAATTAATATAAAAGCTAAAATAAGTAAAAAGGGTTACAGATGCAAACACGAATTTATAATTAAATAAAAACCTAAAAGATCAAATAAGGGAAAGGAATTGTAAATACAAACAATTAAACAAAAAAAAACAAACTCGAAAACTTAAAAATTAATGAAATCTTGCCCGGTCCAGAATAAATAGAATGGGTTCGGGCTTTTAAAAAATATAAAGTAGGTTTAAGATTAACAATATATATTAAAATACCGTGAGCAACCCGATCTGTTCGATTCAGAAATAAAATGGTGTGATATTTTATGGTTGTGTCGTTAAACATGTTCAAAATTTACATAGCTAACGCCATTTTTAGTGGTGGCTATTCTTTTGTAATTACATTTTATAAATAAAATGGAACAAATGCATTTTAGCATCAATGAAAATGTCACTGTTGTATTTAACAAAAATAATTTCCGAATGTAATTATTTCATTACACAAAATAAGAGTTCCCATACATAGGACGTTTTTGGAAGGATATGAATGTTATAATTTTTTGATTTAATTGCATTATCCATTCGTAACACTATACACCTAATTTTTAAATACAAACACGGATTGAAATAAAAGAAAACAAACTCAAAAAATCCGAAAATTTCTGTTAGCAAATTGGATCCCGTAAATAGAAATTTTGTGTGTTACCACCAATTGTCAACCGTTTCCACGTAGTAAGAGGATTTTGCATATCGATTTTTTTTTCTTAAAAAAATTGCAACTGGAAATTTTTTTCGTAAGTACTTTGAATTTTATGTATATTCTTTTATTTAAGCAAAAAAAATGTGAAATTGTCATTGGTGCTAAACTGCAGATATACCTAAAAACCATTTTGGGAATAGTATATTTTATAATGGAAAGAGTCATCTGTTACTTTAACGTGTCGTGGAATTATGAGTGTTTTAAAAGTCAGTAGTGAGGATCAATATCAAAATTTTAAAAAGTGATTGAGAAAGTGATGCCGTTGGAATTATAAAATAACCCCCTATCTTATATATTACTTTCGCCCACGATTTAAGATAGCAGCTTTCCATATGCAACCCTACTAATTAATAAATGATTCCGTTACAAGTTATGTAATTAGGAAGAGTTTAAGTTTAAAGTTTTATTTAGAGCTAGAACTGGAAGATAATTCATTTAGAGCTAGACTGGAAGATATATCATATACAGATGATATAAAATATGTCAATTATTCCTCTATGCATTTTTTGAAACTAACTTCGAAATTTCCTTTTTGATTTATCTAAATTCCCTGAAAGGAAAAAATTATTTTGGCATCCGTTTGTGATAGCTAGTCATTAAAAACATCTCGCTTTTACAAACTCAGAGTATTTTATTAAGACTTCAAGAATATAATTTTGGAATAAATAAATGATAAAATATCTAAAAACTGCGAGACGTGAAAGTTGTATACATACGTAAACAATCATACATTAATCTATAAACGATACACAGCAATTTGGATTATTAAATAATAAAAAAAAATATTCCGAATACCTAAATCATATTTTTAAACATTCTAAACTTTTTCATTGCCCCAATTTTTTTCTTGCCTTACATAAATTGTTTCCAGATTTGAAAAAAATCTACCACCGATGTAATTTCATAAGGGTATGAAAGATATTCTGTCGTAAAGAAGTGATTCTGTAAGCGGACAGTTTCCATATTTAAAAAAAAACTACTCGATGCTCAAAAATGAATCTATGATCATGTAAATTAGTCACGTGAGATGCTTTGACTTTTTAATACGGATGCAAGTCAAGTGCTTGTTAACGTGCCTTTCATAAAAAAAACCTGGCTTTTTCATGTTTACTCTTAAAGAGGTTAAAATTCATAAAAATATACTTTCTTTAAAATAATTTGTCAAAACATATTAAACTGAAAAATATTCGCGTATATCTTTCCATATACTTTTATTTTACCACCATTCAGTTATTTTTTTTAAACATACTTGGAAAATATACTAAATATATTTAAATGTGAAAATTTTCCTAGGCAGTGTATTGTGTACAGAGTCCTCTCAGTGCGAGTTTTATTCTTACTTACCAGCTTTATATGTTACCACTTCTTTGTAATTTAAATTATACTTCACATTTATCTTATTAGTGTGCTGAATCTTAGCATAAAACCGTACATAGGTAGCTTCGCTGGGACCATTTAAGAATGCAAATCATTCTTCTTCGAAGGAATAATAAGGGCATAATAATGCACTCGTTCATCCAAAGGTCCTCATTCGCTATCACATGCGTTTCCTGTGAGAATTGTGTCCTCTTGACGAAAAGGACAAGAGTTTTTCTGTCGATGCAAAATCCGGCGCTATGAATGAGTCCATTGTTTTACCGTTGTTTGACAAACGATATACCAATGATATCCATAACAGAAATTATGCCAATCATTTGCGCCCTACTTTGGTACCGTATGTTTGTAATTTATATTTGTAGTTTCCTTTTTATAAAAAAAAGCTAGTCGTATTTAAATTTCTGGATTAGATTCTCGTTGATTTTTTTCTGTCACAATGATAATTGAAATGGTCGGAATGTATATAATTTAGCAAAATATATTGCAGATTAGCAAACTTATTAATATTTGATTTTGGGCAACATAGTAACAATATTTTTAAATTTAAAATTTCTCACCATCCAAATTTTTCACAACTTTCAAGTTTGTTATTTTCCGTTTGTTATAGGGTTATTGTAGTGATTATTTCTTTAGACGCGTTGAGCGATTTTTGGTAGGGAAAATTTTACAGGTTCGCGTTACCGACATGCTAATCTAATAATAACAGTAAATTTGTAGTTATGAATATGACGTATTGTTCTTAGCTAGTAGTGAAATGTAATGAGTGAAATGTATATATATATATATATATATATATATATATATATGTGTGTATATATATATATTTATATATATATATATATATATATATAAATATATATATATATATATATATATATATATATACATATATATATATATATATATATATACCCGAATGTATGATTTCTGCGTTGGACGCTTTTTAGATGGGTAAAATCTTATATGAGTTCGCGTCACCGACATTCTGTATTAGCAGTTTATCTGTAGCTATAAGAGTGAAGTGTTGTACAATATTAGTGCTGTGTATATCTATACAAGTAAAGTCAAATTGACTACGTGAAAAATTCAGTGTGTGCATACTGTGCATTGTTTAGTGTTTTAATTTTATTATTATCTTAATTGTTTAATTAGAGGGTAACTGTGCAACACAACAGTGAGTATTATATGTTAATATTTTTATGTACAATTTTAAGTTACAAATTATGAAATTTTAATTTTTGATACTACTAATTGTATTATCAAAAATTCACGTATTTGAAAATAAAAAGAAACCAATTCATTTTATATTTTTAAGTCTTTACTTTTGTCGGCAGTCCCCATGACTGCCCATGTTCGTTTTTATGTATATTTCTTTTTAAACTATTGCTACACGTAAACTAAATATAGATATAAAGAATTATATATATATATATATATATATATATATATATATATAATTATGCTTGCCAATTCTGTAATCGTCCTTTATATTTAACGTTATTTGAGATTGTTTTTCTATGCAAAATACTATTAAAAATAATATCACTTTTTTGTAATTGCCACTTTTAGAGGAATGGATTATAATTTGTAAAGTTTTGTAATGATCTAACTTACTGTCGAACATTACTAACAATTTTATAGATATTATGGTATATTAGCAAATTTCAATAATACCAACAACGAGGTAGTAGGGACAATCAATTTTTATGGTAGTATTTCTAAGGTGTAATAAGAATTAAACACAACTCGGTTATAAATCCTATTACACGATATTTTGTTCGGGTCTCATTATTTAGCTGTCAAGCTAGTTGTTAAATTAAAGTATATTTAAAATCTACCGAACATATGATGATTCGATACATAAATACAATCCGGCATATATCGCGTTCAGTGGGAGTCAGGGTAAAATATGCAATTTTCGTAACTTATCTATATTTCGCGGTACAACAACACACGAGTACATCAAACACATTTCTAAATTATTTTGTATTCATGTAAAATATACAAAATTAAATTTCATTTAGTGCCAATCATAGGGTTGCACCATTATTCTATCATGTGTAAATGAAAGTCATAAATTTTTGAATTTAATTACAGAACCTGGTATCTTTGTCGCTTCTAAAAATGTTACTCTCAAAAGAATATAATTTTGTTAGAAATTCAATGCCAATAGACGAATATTTTATTATTTGACGTAAACATGAAGAAGACACGACAGAGTCAGTATGTGAAGTCACAAATCTGTGTACCTATTAATATGTGCATCTTATTACAAATTTACTTGGTGAAATGGAATAGCGACAAACGAAAATACATAGGTGTATACTTGTAAGAAGTTAGTGAACAGTAAGAGAATGCACGAGGGCTATAAATCTTTATGTTGAATTGTAAAAAATCTCTTATTTAAATGTGATTTGAAGCTATTGAAAACTTTTACAATAAGAATTTTCCAATGTATCTATCTGAACTTTATAATAAAATTTGCATAATAATTTTTAAATAATTACCCGGAAGAAGAAATTATGTTTCACAATTTAAATATATTTAAAATTATAAATTATTTAAATATTCTCATTAACTGTAATAGTTTATGTGGTTTAACCAAGTTTTAATTTTGTACTTCGGTGCACTATAAACTTTCTCCTAAATAAACCTGTGAATGGATATTTCTTGTCGAATGACCTTAATTTTTAAACAGACTTAAGAAAAGGAAGATATCCTCAATTCGACTTTAATTTTCGTGCACGTTAATGCTTATTTCCGACATTTGTAAACCAATTTGAATCATTAAAAGTGCGATATAAGACAGTTTCAATAAATTTGTTCGACTCTGATGATGGACATTGGAAATGTACTACTGGTGATCGTACATCATTCGTGGTTGAAGACATTTGTTTCATTACGCGTGTTTTGTTGACAGAGCAATCACCACACCAATTGAATCTGATAATGAGAAGCTCAGACAGCTTCTGTTGATGGAATTCCTCAACAAACTCAGCATATCATTCGGGATTAAAACATTCTTGTATCATGTTGAGGTCCTGAATACGATCTTCCATCTTTTCATAAATTAAAATGAAATTCGTAAAACCCTGTTTTTATTATGTTCCGTATTTTCTCTTGAATTATTATCTGAATTTCTTTTCATATTTTTCAAATGATTCTCTCTTCCTCCTTCTTTTCTTTAAAATAATAACGCTTTAGTAAGATTGCTCACATTTATATATAAGTCTCTAAAAATTCTCGAAATTTTGAAACAAATTGAACTTCATGGAAAATCAAAAGCAGTCGAATCGCTACTGATGCACACGCACTAATACAACACGCACAAAACAACTTTTTTTGTAAGTACCACTAAAATATTGAATTTGTGATTGAAATTGAAGGCAAACACTTAATGTAAGTAAAAATTTAAGAACAAAGTTGATTAATCATATCAATTTAGTCCTTGTCGGTTTTATCCAAAATCGCTGGTTGTCTTGTGCGACGTCTGTTTTAAGTTTTTTTAATTAAATACTCACTTCAAGAGTGTTTTTCAATATATTTAAAAATTAAATTAAATTACGTTTCGTTTTAAGTCTACTTTTTTAACTATCATTGTTGGTTTACAAGTTTTGAGCTTTTCAGTACTTCAACTTTTTTTACATCGATTTTTCTTTTGTTTTAAAATTGAACATATGTTGATTTTTTCTAATAGTATTATTAAGAGTTTTAATAGAATAATATAGTCGTATTAAAGTACTTAGAGCCTAGTGATGCCAGAAGTTGATATTTTTTGCGTTTAAATTAATTTCTACAATAAATATTAATATCTATTGTAGGAACTTAAGATTGAAGATAAAAGAAAATGCCATGTACTTATTATAATATTGTAGTTTCTCAATTTAAAGTCAAATTTGGAATTGAAATAAAATAGTAGAATTATTTTTAGACGGTGGTAGATCATCAATAGATAGGTAGATTGTCGTTCAATTTATTATCAGCAACAACATAAAATAAAGTGATCAGATGCCTATTATTACCCAGTTGATGTCAACTAAAAGAGGGGGTAATTTGTATTCGTCTCAGTCAGTAATAATCAGTAGATTTACTAGAGTGACATTTCTAAATAAAATATCCTGCATAGATAACAGTATTTTTTAATTTATTTACTTTAAATTACAGAAAATAGCTTCAACATAAACTACACTCATTAGACATTTAATTGATCGAACAAATAAAAACAATTTAATTAAAGTCGGTCCCTGCTTTTTGAGAAATTTTGTTTATATATCAATGAAGATCTCCAATCAGAGTTTTTAATGGAAACCATAAAGGTAGAAGGTCATTCAAAATACGATATACATATATAAATAAAAGTTAAATAATATGATCTTGGAAAATTGTTAGATACCCGAATGGATCTGTCCAAGTAATATTAAAAACCATTATAAATTACCTTAAGGAACACGTTCTTAAAATATTGTTTAAAATAAAAAACAATTTCCAAATTACAGTCTGAATAGTCAATACTACAATGTGTTCAAAAATATTACCATAATTATATTTTACATAGATTTTCATTAAAATCATCTTGAAGATATTTCTAAAATATAGTAGAACTTGGGCAACGCTAAAATGAACCGCGATATTTGTAGTTTCAAATGTATATTACAGTTAAACGAAAAGGCTGCTATTTTCAGCAAGCTCTTATAAAGAAACTCAATTTCAAATAAAATAACGAAGCACATACTTTGATACCCTTTTCCACGTTTCCATTTCTCAAATACCCCATAAGGAAAGCCTAAATTGGGATATGGTAACTATCTGTTCTATATAAAGATCAAAAACATTAAAGGCTTTATTCAGAGCCATTCACTGTGTCCTATGTCCGACGAAAGACGAAATCCGATTTCCATTTCCAATTTCCTTTCTCCGTTTACAGGTCGTTAGCAAGAATACATAAATATTCAGCGAGTGGTTTATCGTTTTTCGTCACATTTTCCTTTTGATGAATTAACATATAAACAAGGTTAGAATATAAATAATTTCTTAGTCAAGTTGTACCACAGATGTAAATAATTTCCACATATGTTACGTAATCAAAAATTACTCATAATTCAAATTTTTTCAATGACATAAAGTATATAATTCCGTTCGTGATATCGTCAAAATTAATTTCAGTCACAAATTTCCCGTAACAATGTAGCTTAACATAGTATAATAGGGTATACTGGAGATTTAGTCGAACTAGCTTTTACACGCGGCTTCGCCCGCGTGGTGCTCGGGAAATTTGAAAAAAATGTTTTAAAGAAAATTTACAGATTCCAATCAAGTCAGTTACGTAGTTCTTCCCTACTTAGAAGACATATATGAATTTGGACTTAATTTGCTAGATGTGACTTTTAACATTTACTGCAATGCCTTACGGTGCCCTGCAGTTTTATGTGATGATAGTTTAAATAAAATTGCTTGTTATATTTAATTACTGAATTAAGCATATCAAATGGAACATTTTATACTACTATTAAAAACTTAATTAAAATAAAGCATTTAGTTTTTCGTTCGTGGGATATTTTTTCAACCTAAATTTTCACTACTCGGCTTTTACAAATGATGGCGTAATTAAATGATCTTTAATATAAAAATTTAATACCTAAATGCAAAACTTTATTTATATTCGTTGTATCGTTTAAACGTGAAAGAGAAACGAATAAAAACGGACTATGTTTCTAGATAGTAAGTATAATAAGTATAAATATATGCATGCTAACTTTTGGTTTAGCATGTATATTGTCAACATACAAAACTTTATTGACATCTGATGTGCCGTTTAAGCGTAATAAGGAGACAAACGACCTTCAACTTTTAACATACCGGCAAGGATAATTTAATTTAATAGATTTTTTATAAATGCCTCTATCTTTCTATGTCCTTTGTCAAAATGATAAAACGTAAGCTTATTACGTCTTTAGAGTCTATAGCATAATTAAAATAGTTTATATTTGTTTAGTTTTACTTTATATAAAATAAGTTTAAAACAAATTAAACTTGGTACGACCCGTAAAGCTGGTAAAGCGCTTGCCCCTCAAAAACGAGCACCGGGTTCGATTCGCTGCAAGGTGTTTCTACACTTATAAATTATGGTATTTAACTATGAATAATTCTGACATTTTTGTTTGACTGAGATGTTATACTTGTTATAATAAACATGGTTCCCACGGATAGCGAGAGGTGGCCGAAAGGTAACTTCGATGGTATATTTATTTATTTTTTTAAAATGTTTTTTAAGAGAAATCATCATAATCATATTTGGCATGAAAGCCCAGGGTGGGCCAAGGCCTTCTGTTGGAGATTCTTCCAAGAGGTTCTACTATTCGCCTGGGTTTTCTAGTTCTTTATCCTGAGAATGTTAATATCTTCTTCCACTGAATCGATCCATCTTAATTTTGGTCTACCTCTTCTACGAGTTGTTAGAGGTTTTGCGATGAAAACTTTCTTTACTGGGTTTTCATCTTTCATTCTAGATATGTAGGCAGCCCAGTTCATTCTCTTGATTTTGTTGGTTTTTATGACATCAGGCTCACCAAACAACCTATAAATTTCTGAGTTAAGACGTCTTCTCCAAATACCATTTTCCTTGACACCCCCAAAAATTCTCCTCAGAACCCTTCTTTCAAAGGCTGCTATTTTATTCTCTCCAGTTCTAGTCAAAGACCAGGTTTCTGAATCATATGCTAGAACTGGTATAATAAGAGTTTTATATACTAATAATTTTGTTTTTCTTGTAAGAAAAGAAGATTTAAGGATGGAGCTTAGTCCAAAAAATGCTTTATTGGCCGATGATATGCCATTCTGAATTTCAGAGATAGTGTCATTCTTATTGTTAACCCAAGATCCAAGGTAAATAAAGCAGTCAACCGTTTCAAATGTGTGTGAGCCAATCTCCAAACGATTATGTGCATTATTTGGTGGAGATTTTTGTACAGCCATATACTTAGTCTTGGAGTCGTTTATTGCCAGACCCATTTGATTTGCAGCTATCTCCAAGGACAGAAAGGCTTCTCTCAGAGAAATAAATTTGTAAATTAAAACTAGGATTGCTATATTTTTTGGGAAAGATTTTGTTTCCAAAGGCTTATTTATGAAAATGTCATGAACATTCGAGGTGTTTTGTCTCGGGAATTGTATAAGATAAAATCGTTATAGTTGTACGCTCATTAAAACTAAGATCTTATTTTTTCAACAATATATATCGAAAGGAACGAAGTACTCATGGCATTAGATAGAGTACCCATTATCACTAAATACGCCTATTTTTGCAATAAACAAGTGTCCTAAATGAAAAATCAGTTAAGGTTCCAATTCTAAATTTATTTAAAAACCAAACAATATTTCAATACAAAAATTAAAAAAAACGTACCACAGGTTTATTGTTCCATATAATCAAATTCTTAAAAATAAATATCATAGGGCACTTGTCATTAACTATCCTAACTATGATACGAACTGACAATAATAATGTCAATAATACTAACTAACAAAAAAAAAGTATTCATTTGGCCTTGTAAAAATCCTGAAATCTGCAACTTTCACAAATTTCATTGGAGTTTTATTACCGTTCGATTACTTGCCGGCTATAAGTAAAAAAATGTATGGTGCTGTCAGTTTCTATCAAATGAAAAAAAAATGTGCTGTGCTGCCAGTTTCCGTGGAAAAAAATATTTGTTGCAATAAGATAAATATTAACTGTTCTTATATATTTTCGCACTAAGTCGTCTTCCCTATTTTCCCAAAACAAAAATAATTTAATTGGAAAGAAATGTTTCAGATAATATTAAATAAAGCTGGGAATTGGCAGGAAAACATTTTGTTTGCAAAAACGTACACTTAAAAATTATATACGTAGGGTTACTTAGCGTTCGTAAACATGAACAGTTTAATACCAAAGTTTGCTGGTTTATTTGGTAAATACATAATAAAGCCGCACCGGCCTCGAAAAGCTACCAGTTGCTCATCCAACGTCAAATTTTCAGACGGTGTGTAATATTTGAGGCAGTGACGTACGGTTATTTCAATAATATTTCTTACAGCCGCTAATTTATCATTTTGTTGACCCTGAGTGCGGTCTCGGTAATCAACAAAACGAAGTGTTCGCTTGAATTTGAATCGACTTACAGACATTATAGTGTATACAGATTTAATTCCAGTGCTGTAGGAATTGTCTCAAAAAAATAGAAAACTTTGGCGCCCTGTTTGTTTCGAGGAATAATATTATGAGAACAACGTTGTGTTGATGGCAAAGGTTGTTTTTTCCAGACTGTGCCATTTCATCTTTTGTATTTCCGTAAAAGTGACACGGGCACATCGTCTTCATTGTCCAGAGTCACGCCGAGAGTGAATGACGTGCTCCTCTTCTGAAATTTGTTCTTCCGCTTCGCTGTCACTAACGTCAATATTGGGCAATGTTTTCTCGTCCCATGATTATACAATTCCATCCGGTGGTAACAGCATATTTGTTGTCTATCATCAAAATAAAGTGACTGTTTGATTGAATTCACAAAATAAACACAGAAACAAGTCATAATAATCATGAATACTTACCACAGTATATGTCGTTAATATGTACTAAAAAGTTCAACAAACGCTCGTATGGGTTCATGTGTACCCCAAACAGCCTGCGGATTACTGACCGCGTAGATTGGTTAATGAGTGAAGCTTAGCTAGGCGCTCAAGGTCAAAAAATTTCAACTCGCTAAGTTATTGGTAAAAACAAAACACTGGGATACACATGACCCCAAGTGTACGCTCTAGTGTTAAGTTGAAATTAATATGTCCCTTAAAGCTGTAAAAATCAAGTTTCTGTGTCAACGCATTAAAAAAGAACCCTAAAAATACGGCCATTTATGCCACATACTTTGATACTTACAAATAAATCTAAACCTATAGGATATTCATTGACCTAGTATCATGAAACTTGGCAAAAAGCAAGGTCTCACAACACAAGTAATGCAAACAATCCGAAAATCGTTAATTTGCAGTTATATTACATAAAAATATATTTTTTGTTAAATTTACGGCTGTGAAAGATATAGTAGGCAATATATTTTTGTTCTAAACAAATAAAATTTTGTAGTTTGATAGAAATATTATATACAATTCAATATTTATAAAAACCTAAATGTGTACGGAACCAGCCTATAACAAATCCTACTCGTTTTTGACAGGTTCTTTTATTATTTAAGTACACATATTTAACTTGTAAGGGCCCGTTTGCAATATTTTTGGAGCGAATTTTGAAAGATGTTCAGAATAATTTACGGAAAAATAGTATATGGTAGATCATAAAGAGCTGTTTGGTATTTTTATTACAATAAGTCGTCTATACTATTGTGTACACAATGTGTGGCTTGAAATTAAATTAGTGCAGACATGATAACTATAATATAAATTAAATAACCAATTTTAAGAAAATATCTCCTTAATGTGGGATATTCTTATAATAATTAAATTACGAACGAAATTATCGGAGCCAAAATGAGAAGTGGTATTTTGTCTCTTTACAGGAGCTAATAAGGTTCATGAATTTTCAGGAGAAAATAAATTACATCTTACTGCTAATTTTGATTAATTATTAAAGAACTTAGGAAAGTTAAATAAATATAATTAACGGTTTATTTTTAATGAATTCTTGACGACGTTTTTTGGAATTGAACTAATTCTTAGACATTTGGAAGCGAAACATAACGAAAATAATTATAATCCCCTCAAAATATTTTCCAGACGGGTCGCATAAAAATAATATAAAACTTTAAAGTGTAATGACTAGAGAGAAAAGTTAGTAACCTCTCGACTAGTGACTAAAGTAATATTTGGCCAATATGGTTTATTAATTAATAAGATATAAATATTTGATAATATTTTGTTACCACTTTTTGAAGAATATGTTTACCGATCACAAAATATATTATGTTACCGATATTTGTTAGAGCCACGAAATTGACTCATAATATTATAAATTTATCGTATTTTTATTACGATCCACACGATCAGGGCCGGCTGGCGTCTATTTGTAAAAAAATATTCGCATTAAACCATATTACGCGTTGACTAATTCGAAAAATACTTTACAAATGGCATCATTTTTATGCCAACCATTGAATGACTTTATACTGTATTAATATTCCGTCGCAGCTATACAACACAAGCTGTCACAAGGAAAAACTTGCTGATGAAAGACTGTATTAACGTTTCACTAACTGAAAGGGTCTACAAAATAAAGTAACTCGTCACTGGCCTTTCATTCATCATTACTCGAAAAAGCTTCTCCGGTCAGTTCTCTCGAGATAAAAGTTGTTCACGGTGCCAAGTCGGAAATTAATTTTGATACCGAGGATAATAAATAAATATTTCTCTTTCATGCATATTTTATTTATGTTAAATCGAATGATTTTTTATCTGCTTTCTATTGAAAGCTAAGTTATTTTTTTTAGAAATATCTTCCTCGTTTTTACTCATAGTATAAGAATAATGTGCGTGGCAATATTATATGACAAGGATGATTATCTTTAGGTTTTCGACCTTTACGAAATTAAGAAATTTTAATGGGACCTTTAATCTCAACTACCTTTAATGGAGACCTGGAACTTTGGTAAAGTTTTAATACTATATAACGCTCTATAATATATATATATATATATATATATATATATATATATATATATATATATAGATATATATATATATATATATATATAAATATCTGTAATTCAGTTGGTAACAAAATAAGGCGGTACTAGGTGATGAGCATTTTAATTAAAATTCAAATAAAAAAATTATTATTTTAAATTTTTAATTCGTTTATACATCTCTAAATTTGTGCATATATTTAACCCTGACCAGGATATTCCGATTTTTTTTATGACTCAAATCGTTAATATTTTTAAATTATTGTCTAAATTTTGCTATGTTTGAAAACTGAAAGGAAATATATTTTTTTTTTAAAGAAATCGGATAATTTTTATTGTTTTCACAGAAGATTTGATAAATATAAATAATAAATACAAAACTTTTACTTAATCGACTGTATCTCCAAACGAACTTTATTAACTGTATTATTTGCCTTGCAAGGTTTAGTATTGTCTTCTGGGTTATCTGGGAGAAAAAATATGTGAAACTGTTCTCATTTGAAACTATATCTGATATCTATCTACATTACTTTAGTATTACTATCGCCATTACTTTAGTATGCAGGTATCTTTAAATCAAAAGTTAAATCAAGTCGATAACTTCCAGTAAATTATGTGAAGACTTTTTGTAAGCAACAAATTGTTTTTAGAAAATGGTATTTGAAGTTTTAATTTTAAAATATCTTGAATTATTGAATATATTTGGCGTTAATTTTGTAGAAATTCATTATTCGCAATTAAATGAAACTACGTGATGTAGTATTATTCTACTTTCTTTAATTTCTTTACCACGACATAGGTTTCGTTGTATTACAACATCTGCAGGTGGGATATTAGCAAAGATCTTTTACACAAGTAAGTGATGAAATACTCATATCATGGCCATATTACTAATATATTCCAAAGTTTTTCAACGTTTCCTCATATTACCTGCTGATTCAATTCTAAGATGTTTGCTTGGCAATTCGATAACCATTAGTAAACTTGAAGCCTTACCGCATTGACTTTTTAGACGTTGGTCACGTTGTCGTCATTCGAGTCGTTTAAGGAATAACTCTAAATTTTAACAATATTAGAATAATTTTTTGAGAAAATATTTAAATGGGATGATTTTAGCAAAAAACGTAATATTTCTTCGTGTTCGAACAAAAAACATTCAAAATTGTTAGGCAAGAATATAAAAAAGTGAGTGTGAGTGATTTGTTCAAAAAGTTTTATATTTGCAATGCGCATATTTGATTGTATATAAAATATTTAAGCGGTACAGCTTATATTGTTGACTTCAACATTTATCGACATCGATATTTAATATTGAGTTGTTGAAATTATGAGGGGACCTTCAGAATATTTTATTTTTATTTCCTCTAAATGGACCGAAATTTTATTAATGTTTATAATTCTTTTCACAATTTTGAATAATACAATATTGCTGGAACTGTAGGATATGCTAAATGTTTGTGGTATACATTATAATATATGATTTATTGGTAAACTAATTGTTGCAAAGGAATTTTTTCTTTTTTCAACTTTTCTGAAGATTTATTTTCTGGAATTTAAATTCCATTTCTAATTAGAATTGAAATATTTCCGATATCCGATATAACCTCTCACCTATTTTAAAAAAGAAGAAAATCAAATTGTCCTCAACTTTTGTTAATTAAATTTTTACAAAGAATTAATAAATAACATTTTACAAGTGAAAAAAACATAAGTTTTGCTAATAAAACTTTTAAAATGCTATAAATCTAAAAGAAAAGATACTTTTAGATACATAAAAAATAAATATGTATATTTTAAGATATTTATTAGACCGTTTCAAGACAAACAATTTGATTTACTGATTTTTTTCAAGTTATTTCTATTTACATTCGTGGTAAAGAGATTCAAGGAGAGAAAAAGCAATGTTAAGTAAAGCATGTCTGCTTTAAAAAGAATTCCTAATTTATGTTTTAAGAACTGTAATTACAAATGCCATAAATTACAGATTCGAAAATATGTGTCAATATGTTGATATCTCTAGCTACCAAAGTAAAAAATAATAATCTTTTGGTTACTTAGTGGTAATAAATATTTCAAGACAAATTTCTTAAGGAAAAATTAGTAGAAACATTGCCTTGTCATATTTTACCCAAAACGATAATTGTGGTGTCAGCTGTTGTCTTCTTAATAGTAATTATTTCATCCAATCTTAAATTTTAATATTCTTAAATTCAAATATTTTAATGGAAAAATTGATAAAGCAGAAGAATACTACAAACTAAACCGCATTTTTTGAATATCTGAAAAATATTCACGATAATTGCATATAAAGCGAAATCAAAATAAAAATTATCGAGTAACACATGACATATAATTAGGTTTGACATATAGTTACGATTATGTTATTATTATAGTTATGATTATGTTATTATTATGTTATTTATTTCAAAATGTATGTTTATTTGTCAATTTATTAACTTTAGATGCCATTTGAGGGCAAATTGAAGTTGACCACCTGAGTAGGAAAATTTAGACAAATGTTATTTTGTGAAAAAGATGAGTAATAGATATTTTTCAAATTATGCCAACGATTTTTATGAAGAAATTGTGCTTAGTATGGTCACATTTCTTACTAGATTGTGCGATATACATATACAGGTACGCTTAAATGAGAGTAATTGCACAAGTTTTCAGAAATGACCAAAATATTTGCTGGAAAATTCTATATGCCTTTAACTGCTTATACACGGCTAAGATGTGTGAAACCCTCGTTGTGCCCGTTCTACTCGTATGTAACATTTTTTTTTATTTATGTAACAATCCACATGCAAAACACACTGACTTCTCGATGTACTTTGTTTAATATAGCTTTAATATTTGCTTTTCGGGTCAACAAGTCTTCACTCTCTCGTTAAGCTCATTGAGTTCCATCGTTTTACATGAAATAAAAGCCAAGCATTGGCTCTTAAGGCTAAGTTGTGATAGTTTATATCGGTTGACCTATAAACAATAAGATAATGCCACGCAAATAATCAAATAATAAATTATTGTCAAACAAGTATTGTGGTATCGTTTTTACTGTTATAAATTTCTATGATGACATCAATTTAATCTAAATAGTATTTTGTCACGAGGTTTATTACAACGTACTACCGTTGATTTGACTCCTACCAAACTTGCAATTTGTGGTAAAATTATTACACACAAATAAAGTTTAATGATACGCTGTAGTAAATTAACAAAAATATTCCCAAAATTAAATTTTTAGCTCTCTTTATGATACGATTTATTAAAGTATTTCTGTTTTCTACCTAAATCTTTGAACAATGACCTGATGGACAGGCTATTTTTTGTAAGTATGAATTTTTAATTTAGATGCACTCCATAATTAAAATTTAACTTGTATTATATTTATGTAGAGGTTAAATTTTATTTAATTGTATGCGTACGCATAATAGTACTATTATTTCTTTTGTAATGGACACAATGCAACTAGACTTATTTTTTAAAATATGCAGTTTTTATGCCGTAATACTATTATGTGTGATCAGTTATGTTCATGCTGTAAATACGTGGTACCACTACAGGATTAAACAACATTTAAATAAACGGTAGCTTCATAATATTTATTGTACTGGTCATCGGGTGTTTTTTATAGTTTGCAATACGACATTGCCAGTAGGTAGTTACCAGTGTGGTAAAGTTTTTAAATATAATTTCAATAATTTTTTGATTAATACAGGAATAGCATTTGTGCTGTATTCAGATATTTATGAGATTTAGTGTGTCATCAGCCAATTTAATATTTCCTGACGCTGATTTCTTCGCCCAGAGGGGACTTTTACCATTCTAAGCTCATACATTTGAAACACGAACTCTTGCGAACAATCTTGACGTCGATTGTTGGCAAGAGTTTGTGTTTCAAACGTATGAGCTTAGAATGACTTGTTATTTTGAGGTAGACTTTGCTATTATTTCCGGCTCTGAAACTCCAATAAGAGTGGTGTTATTTAGCTACTATATTTTTAAATATGATTTACCACTGAATGAACGTTCTTAGCGACAGTAATTAGATTGCTTAAAAATTTAGAAAATATATTTTATTTCTCATTCTTTCTTTTCTGAGGAACAAAATGCCATCAGACTACTTAAATTTCTGTTATCAACTTTCAGAGCTGCTTATTCGATGCGGACATGTAGTATTTTCCAATTATACAAATCTCTAGGAACTATTCGGTGGTCGAACATCCATCATATGTATTACGGCAATGGTTATAAACGAGTTTCGATTTATCTTTAAAAAGTGACCGTCTTGAGATCAGTAATTGTGAATTTTATAATTTTCAGTCGTACTTTATATACAATGAAGCTGGGCTTCGTTTTCTGTGTAATCATCGTTATATACATAATGTGAATGTTAGTAGAAGGAAAAGTTTTATTTTGCGTTATATAATAATATTTCTTGTCACTTCTCTAAAAGAAAGTATTTATTTAGTGGATAAATTTAATTTTCGTGAAAAGCAATTATAAAAACATTCATATAAATTCTATAAGGAGCCTCATCATATATTTACATTCATATAAAATCTATAAGGAGCCTCATCGTTCATTTTTGTAGTGATGGTTCACGATCATAAATTACATCCGAGAATAGTAAAAAATGTGTAAACTTGGTTTGATTGATTGATATTGCGCATGGGATGAAGTTGATTTGATATTTTTGTTTACCTTTAAAGTTTTATTTTTATCCTAAAAATAAAGATATGTTTAAAAATATTTTGTAGGCTAAATTGGTTGAACCTTTTTATAAATAAAGATAAATATCTGTTTTCCGTTGTGCAAAGTTAAACTATTTTTAATGTTGCTAAGCTATATTACTTGCATTGGAGGTACTTAAATTAAACTAGTTTATTTTTGTGTCGCAGATTTCTAACAACTCTTATATAGAGCATTCATTTTATAAATTGTGTCGTTATCGTATACCAAGTAATATTATCGCGCCACTTTTGGGTACCACTGTGTACTGTACTTCTTCACGTTAATTAATACTAATATCTTATCTTTTCCTTCCCTTACTTCATCCTGCTTGGGTTACGAGTTGTGGACTTTTCTACTACCGACTGTACCTGGTAGCTATGAAGGATGTGAGATTATTAAATGTCAATGAAAATTATAGAATACAAAGATCGTATAAATAAAAATTAGGAATAAAATGGCAAATTTAAAATTATTACGTTTCACATCATTGTCCAATGTTAATATCAATATTTATATATTAAGTAACTTTAATTTGGCGGTCTTCATCTTTGAGAAAATGCTAATATTTTCTGATAATAGAAGCTTGATGATTATGGCCAGTTCCGATGATGACGATTTTACGATATAGTCGATTTGTTTATGATATGAATAAGTACAAAATCAACTTGGTTTTTTATATAAATTTGTTGGTTAACTAACCTATTCAGAATAAAAAGATTCACTTACATACGTCTTTATATGATGTCAAAAAATTAGCAGAAATTCAGGATATTTATTTAGAACTGAATTGTTGACGTAATTTAAAAAATGTCTATATTCCATGGACTTGGCTAAAAACAATAAAATTTATATCTCAAAAACTATCAAAAATTTCTAAATATACATAAAAGTGTTTCGGATTGCCCTTGATATTGCCCTTGTCTACCACTGTGCTTCAGCTGGACGAATTTTTTTTAAGCAGATGAAATACACTTTCTCATTTTCTTTAAACACATATAAAAATTGGACTTAACTTCCAGGTTCATTAGATACATAGCTGGATTCTTAAAACAATTATAATTTTCAGGAAAATTTTTTGTACCATTTAAATGTTGGATGTTAAAAAAAAATTCTATTACCGGAAATGAAGCATAATATGTTTGAAAATTATCGTCTGCTTGACATTCTTTCATATATAAATTATTTTAAGCCTCTTATTGTATTATTTGTCAAAATGTGAAGTACCCAAAAAATTATAGATTTGTTATTTCTCCTATTTTAATTTCGCTAAAATGTTTGAACGGGAATTATCTTTCTTACAAATTACATTTTAGATCCATTTCTATTTCATTCTTAACTTTGCTATAGCTACATGATATTATAACTTATTAATAAAATAGTGGAGGCGATAAAATGGAGTTGATAACAGCGTCTAACTATACAATGAGGAAAAACTCTTGGACGTCTTGTGAGTGTGCACCAGTCTTATCGGATGTAGATGTTGTGGAAAGTTATGGACCGGACAAGTGCGCGAAAAGACGAAGGGGTTAGTGGCGTTATAAATGTTTTTAGCACTATTGTGATCGAAATCACTTTTTTACAAAATAACATTTCCACTAAGATTACACGTCAACGTGTTTTTAAAATTAGTTTATACTTGTTTTCATTACTTTCAATAGATTAGTATGTGTGGAGCTTTTTCATTTGAAATATGAAAATGTGAAAATTAGATAGTAGTATGAACTAAGGAATACTACGAAATTTCTTTAATAAAAGTTGAAGGAGTATGAAGCTGAAGGAGATGTAATTTTTTACGCATCCCATATTAAAACATGCATGAAGTATTGCCAACGTAGTCCAAATTTTCGTAACTCTACAGGCATGGATTCGTCAGGATACGCCATTTCGTCAGGATACGCCAAACTAGTAAATTGAAAATATCCTTGACATTTTCAGACGAAAATAGTCGAAATGAAACTAATTAAAGCCACTCTCCACCTAGTGATCCACCTTGTGTTGAAAAAGTTATAAGTAATAACTAGGATTTGTGTATCATGTGCTATCATTCTATTTGTCTTCTCTGTTAATGCATGATATTCGATGTAATTTTATATGTTATCTTGAATACCCAAAAAGAATACTCAAAACGACTTTCCTTGTAGGAAGTAAGCTGGAGCACCCTTATTATATCTGATTCTTCTATCGACCCTATTTGCATGAATTTATTTTTTATATAGTAAATGGCAAATTCCAAAGCTTTCTACAAAAGCTTTCTCAAACTAAAAGTTCTTTTTACTTAATAACGAACGAAGTATGTATATCTAAAAAAAATAATATTAATTATGATATCGATTAGAAGACGTGAAATTAATTTTCCTACAAACGCACAATTTTTAAATTGCTACTAAAATTAGAAAATCAATTTCTTACAAAAGAACGACACGTCCAAATAACTCCATTTTCAAAACGGAGATATAATTTTTGTACCTAAAATCTAAGTTGCCTCTTCTAAGGACTTACATTCTCACGCTCGTAATGTTTTATTGACGATAACTTTAGTTATATTTTGCGATAAACGTATTTTTAATTTATTGTTATGAGCCAACTGTCACGTAATTCCCATATATCCGATTTCAGTTAGTAATAATCGAGTAAATCTAAATTTATATATTAATTTACTTGTGTCAGTTTCAAATATCACATATTTTGTGTGTGTATGTTGTCGTCGCTGCATTTGGCCGACAGTAATAGGGGTTAACTGCGCGCGGACGATACGATACGAAGCGGAGACGTTCATTAGAAGGATGCTCCAACAAGAATTTGGATTTCATTGCATTTTTATGTTAATTTGGATTTTTTAAGAACTTTATATTGCTTTTTGAATCGGTGGAACTCTCTGTAAAGAATTGTCTGTAGTATAAACTGTGTATAGTTTAAATCACGGGTGCTTAGACAAATTGACGATCCATTGTCCGGCAACAACTACAATCAGGCTTTCAAAACTAAGTTAGGAAATATGAAATAGCCTTCGCTTTGTAATTCCACCTAAGCCAAGCTTTAATCTGGGAAACGTGGTGGTGTATTTAGAGGACATTTCTTATTGGAACACGCATTCGTGAATATGGTTTAATGTATATGTAAATTTCAATCATATTTTTCACGATTTTCATCTAAACAAAGATATCAATAAATGCGATATTGTTTATAAGTTCAAGTTTTCGAAGGTACATTGCAGAGTGTACTGTGCCGAAGAACCGATTATCAATATTATTTATACTTTCCGGCTGATATTCATTAAGTCACCTAGGTTTCAAACTGGGGTACCTTAATAAATTTTGAACAAATCCTATTGAATTCAGTTCGACAGTAAGGCGAATGAAATTTTGTGATCGTTTAATCATAGGTGGCCTTTCTAATAGGAAGCAAATGAAATATATGTTTGTGTTATAGTAGAGGTGTAATTATTAGAGATTCTTCTTAAATGAAACAATATTTTCAATTTAAAAATCCCATTAGAATTCTTATAGGTCACCAATTTTGATTATTAAATGAGGTGTCATTGATTGAGGCGTTCTATATGTTTTTTGGTGCTTTATAATATTTTAAATAATATGTTTATATCTGCGTGCCGCTTGAATCTTCCATGAGTCCTTATATCCGCCTGTTCTGAAAACTAACTTAGGGTTTTCATTTCTAAAATATTTTATACTATAAAGAATATTTTCTTTCTGTTTACATCGCCACTTTGGGTTTTGTTTTGATGTCAGGATAGCAATTCACCATCCACACACGTTTCTGAAAGTCGTCGGAAAAAATCATATTTTTCTTAACTTTATTTGTGTTTCTTTTCTTCATTCGTGTTCTACTTCATCCAAGTCGTAGGCTTATCTTTTTCACTTAAATTTATATTATTCTTATATTCCAGTACCTCAAAGGGAGGGGATACTCTTTAAAAGGTCACTTACATCTCTGTCCGTACATTCGTCACAGATCTTTTTCTCAGAAAATACTTGATATAGAAAATTGAAATTTAACTCAGAAATAAAATTTATTAACTCGGTCATATCTCAATAGCCAAAACTCAACAATATTAATTTGGAAACTTTTTGATTAAGCTCTCTAAAATATCTGTTTTAATTCCATGTATTGTGTGGGCATCGTTTGAAAGGACTAGTATTATATTTAGATATTACAAATTCAAAGACATAAACAAATATGCAAAAACTAAGTTCCTCTATCGTATTTCCGAAATTACTCAACCTAAAATTATGAAAAAATATGGGTTCCTATAAACCCACGTAAAGGTTGTAGGAAAGCTACAGTTGTAGTTTCATAAGTCATATTTTTTACATGTACATAATATCTTTACGCCTATGGAAGACACATGCAGTATATTCGTATTTTTTTAAATTCACAGCCCATTGTCTCAGAAAGTATGTGATCTAGAAACTTATTAAGCCACAGATTTTCTTCTGAGCTACTTTTTTAAAAATATTCATAAAAGAATGTAAGAGGGGGTAAATAAAGGTCTCAACAATTTTATATTAATTTTGTATATCATGTGGGATACTATTTGAAAGGGTTTATCATGAAGAAAACAAAAAAATATTTTTTATAATTTTAATTTATAATTATGGTATTTCCGAAACTATTTAACCAATAATAATAACAAAATAAGGTTGGTAAAATCTGACCAAAAGATTACGGAAAAACTGTACCAATTATCCTAGATCTTATCCTTTTTGAAATATATAGTACGTTTTTAGAGCAATGAAATATTATTAGTCATTCATTATATTTACATTTTGACAAATTAATATTTTCTAATAGTTTATAGAAATACTACGTACCCTTAAATTTTCATAGGTACCTAAATGTGTATAAAACTCTCATAATACAAGTGTTACTTTTAACTTAATAGGATATTTACAAATATTTTGTTGTAACAAGTATTGTTCCTTTTTAATTTTTAACCTACTTAAAGAAATAATTGGTTCCAAGTTCAAGTATTTTTAAGTACATATCTTCGTCATTTGTAAATGTATTTGAATCATTATTCTTCTTATATAGAAGGGTGGTCCAATATAAATTTAGTCGCATTCTGAATCTGCACTTTAAAGATTGGCTATGAATGTTTTCAACGATTGAAAGCAAACAACAACGATTGAAACCTCTAGTTGAAAACATTTGTTTCGTCGCTCATATTTTTAATACTAATTATAATCAATGAGCACTATACCAGGCGGATCAATATCTAATGATATTGTATATCAATTAGAAATCCACAAGGAATGACAGCACTTAAATTACCTGTTTTATGGTCTTATGAATAGAGTTTAGTTAAAACAATTTTATTCCCCTACACATTATTTAAACTATAATGTGAAAAACGAACATGTAGTATAAAAAATACGTGTAATATTTTTATGTTCATGTGTCTCAATTCTAGACTAATAATTAGCTTTAAATATTGTCATGCAATATGCTTGAATGTACAGAAGACGTAAAGTGATTTTATTTTGCGTATATGTATACGTTTGTTACATTTTGTATATATTTTAAATACATGCAGATGATATTATGCGCATGAAACACGAGGAGTTATACTTTGGTTCATTGTACACTAATGTTAAATAAGTTTCGTTGTTTTTATTTATTTATCATTTCCTAACTAGTGAGATATTTTCTTCTTATCATTGGTTTAGAACAAAATAAAGTTATGTAATTTTAAATATTATATTACTTATTAAAATTACCCGATATGTTTTATTATAGTTGAACCTTAGTGATAAAATCATACCGTATGAGTTGAAATCAAATATCATGATTTCTTGATCGATCTGAACCCTAATAGATAGCTTTTAAAATGTTTTATCTTTCAAATATAGTACCACTTTTGTTAAACATATTCATTAACTTTATTTACTGAAACTGTTAAATAAGTCATTATGCCTTAAACTAAGATTTAGAAAATAAACTTAAACTAAAAAATAACCTATTAGTAGGAGTATCCATACTCGCACAACGAGATTCCCATAAACACTAGGTATACGTAAAAATTTTAATATTTAATGGTACAGTTTATCTTGAACTATTTGCACAGTTATTCCTTGAAAATGTGATATTTAATTACTTTTTTGATCGAATTCTGAGAAAATAATAAAGTTTATGTTGACAGTGTTTATAATTTTTTTAGAAGTGCGATATTTTTAATTAACCAAGGGAAGGAAATCTTGTATTTATTTTAGAATATTTATTTCATTAGATTGCAAGTCACCATTGCTGTTTAGGTGTTCTCACTAAACTATTTAGACCTTTTAGTTTTTAAGAATTTTAGATATTTATTGAAATAATGTTTTTGTTTCATCAATTGATTTTAAATCTTGGTCTATCTAAATAGTTACGAGTAAATTTTTCCTTATAGGAGCCCGATGAAGAACCAAAAAAAATTTGACTCATCTGACTGTAATCGACAATCTAATAAAAAGAAAGCGGCTTTAGTCCTTTTAGAAAACACCTCATATATGAATCGTTTCAATCTTCCAGCATTTCTAAAGAAGATGATGTTCATTATTCGGAATTATAATAAATATGTGCTACAGTTATTTAAGTTAATTTTATATAAAATAAAAATAATTAATGCATTAAAAAGTTTGACTTTAAATAAACGGTTTTTTTCTGACCACCCGCCATTTCAGTCATACTTCATATAAAACACTAATATATAAACAGCCGTCCTTCGAGGACAGTTGTGAATAGCATTCTATAAAGCACAACTATTTAAGCTCCTTAGCTGTGGGTGTGTATTTTTCTATTAATATTTCAGTTTAAAAATAAAAAAAAAGAAGAAAAAGTTAAGACAGGCTGGGAAGGAGAAAAATGGCAAGAAGAGGGAACTACCTATAAATAAAGTACGACTCCGGTTAGTATAAAAAATCTAAGAAGAAAGATTCAGCCTTCAGGAAGCGAAAAAATTAAAAAAGAAATAAAAATATCAATAAAAAATCACACAGTAATTTTGAGAGGAAGTAGACGATAAAAATATAGAAGATAAAACAAGTAAATTTTAAAAATAAATTAAATTAAAAACGTCGATGTTCAGTGTGGGCGATCTTGTAAGGAAAAATAATAAGTGAATAACGACTGAAATAGAACATGAACTAATGTAAAAAATTAGAATCTTGAAGGTAGTAGAGACAAAAGTCAAAACTAGCAACTTTTGACTTTTCTCTCTACTAAATAACAGTATACAAAGAAATATTAAAACGATGGAGAAAAATAATTTAGTCATAAAAGATCAAAATCTGAAATAACAGCCAATGTATAATTATATATATTTTTTCAAGCTCATTAACAGCTGTATTTGATAATAAATATCCTAAAAAGATAATGTGGGTCTTAATCTAGGTAACAGGTGTTTTTTAAACAAGTACACCAGAGAATCGAACAAGTTGGTCAAAGTATTCAATGGCTGATGAGAAATTTCTACGAAGACGACCTAAAGAGTAGTATTTCTTTCTGAATAAAACAATGTGTATATAAACATAGAGAACAGAAAGAGAGAATATATTTATCATAAAAAATATGCAAAAAAATTGCTGAAAGAAAATCCCAAATTACGAATTAGTTCATTGCGTCCATTTTGAATTTTACTTCCACTAATCGATAATGATAATTTAGAGAGTTTATTACATATAAATATAAATCTTTGGATATTTGCTTTAAATAATAATAGAATTGTCGACTTGAAAATTGTCAATATGGGCTGGATGTACATTACTGCGATAAATGCAGTTTGGATTCTGCTGGTCGCGTATGTGATTCATTAAAAATAAATACATTTTGTAAAATATTTCCATGATTTTAATTCAATTTCACTTAATTTTTCTTCAAAAGTTGTGTCTTTTATCAATTTTCTTATGTCAGGGCCAACGAAAATATCTTCCTTTATTTTAGTTTTAGATAGAGATGGAAAACTTGATGTAGGTATTTAAAATCTTCTCCTTTTTTATTCAGCGCCTTCGCAAATTATTTTATCATTCCCAGTTTTATGTATACAGGGGTACCCACACTTTTTCCCGTGGGACTAAATTTTTTCTCACAACATTTTTCTTCCAGGAACTAGTTCAGTTCTCGGTGGCCACTCTTTCTTCGTCTAATGTTGTCATCTGCCTCGTCTCTCCTACTCACAAAAAAGCAAAGGTTTTTTTGTATAGCCACCTTATTGATTGAGCACCAACTTTCAGATTTCCATACACCATCCAACCGTGTTATACGTACTTTATTTCATCCAACACATTTTCCAAATTGTCCTAGCTTTCTTTTAAATGTACAGAATAGGCGACTGGCAGTGAAGCGTACTTATTGCCGTTATGCAAAAGGACTGCTTTCAAACTTCGCTTTGATGAGTCTATGAACAATCTCCAATCGTTCGCGTCATATTCTATGTTAAACATTTTTACTAAGGTTTTTTCTCTGTTAGGATACCAAGAAAATGAGGTGCCAAGAGCAAGCATATTCTTTTTCGATAGTCTTGATTCGAGGAATTTAGCTGTATCTTTTGGTAGGCTTAGATTTTTCGTTAACTTTTTGAGTTCTGACTGTGAAAATAAATGTGTTAACTCGCATTTAGCTCAAATTGAGCTTCAGGTTGAGATACCTCTTCGACTTCACTGCTCATGTCTTCAGCTTGCACTTATTCCAAATATGGAGGTGATGGTGGTGCAACTTTCGGGTCGCGATGCATCGTGCGCTTTACCGATTTCATGGATGAATATACCAAATCCTTTTTTGTTTTAGAATTGTAGCCTGTAGTCTTGCAATAGCAAAAATAACATTCTGGGTGTGATTCTAAGATTCTCTCCATAACATAGGCGATTGTAAATCAAAGGTTTTGGTTTGTCTTTTTGACCACTTTCGAAGTTCACGAACGCATGTTGCATAACCTTTATGTGGGATCCACTGTTTGTTTTGGTTAGCGATTGCTAGGCCGAAATAAATGTTATAAACGTTACTTATGAATTCGGTAATGTTATGCTACTGTTTTGTCAACATAAATTGTCCATAAATATAACAAAATTTTCCGGTAAGTTTAAACACTTTCACGATGACATTTTTTAAGCGATAATTACGAATTGCACGGAAGTATCGATTTTGTAAAAACAATGATGTTGAAATTTATACAAAAATCCATTAATTTACCCTCATTAACCCTTTTCTAACGATTTAAGTTAATTACGGTTAAATTAGGTCTACAGCAAATGACCTAAAAATTCAACTCTTTTTCCAATAATAAGGGTATGTCACTCAGTTAATTATGTTATATTTAACTCTTCATGAAAATTTATTCATTATTATCTATTGCAACCAACCATTCGGTGTGTCTTTGTTCGATAAGAAACAATTAAAATAAAATTTCAGTTCTTGACTAGGTAGGCTTTGGTGCTTTTGGCAAAAAAAAATTATGCTAAATAACTAACAATCCTGACGTGATTGATTTTTTTAGCATTTTTGCCGTAATAAGTGCCCCAAAATCTACCAAAATCAGTCATCAAATCTGAAGGGGTAAAACCATGGTAGACCTGTGATTAATACGGTTTGATTTACAAAATTTTAGATATGTCTACAGAAATAAAATTAAATTTTTTTCTACAGGTGTTTCTTAAATGTTCGATGCTTATATGTTAATTGTTTTTGATAAAATGTTTTATGTCAATATTTGGCACATCAAATTTTATAATTAGTGTACCAACTCATCTCTTTAGGGTTCCCGAAAAAATCATTCGCGTAATTAGAAACTGTAGACTAAAAATATCGTTTTTCGTTGTAGTTAATTATAATATCTGCGATTTTATTACTAATTACTTTTTATTCTCTTAACGATCTGGACCTTAAAATTAAAAAAATAACGAATTTACAAATATTAAAATTATTTAATTCTTTTACTCTAGTATTTTAATTCAGAAAGTGAAATAATCCGAATAAGTTTCGATTTGATCAACGAAGTGACAATAATGAGTGAATATGTAAGGTATATAATGTAATGTGCAAAGTACGTACATATTATGATCTGTGGAGGGGTAAATCATTATATCACTGAATTCCACTTGAAAATTTATGGTTGCAATAATCCAGTTGACTGAACGTCAACTGGATTATTGTCGCATGTATTGCTTATTAAACACTGAGTGAAATTAATTCCAAATTCGATCGTCGACTTTACACTCTAATATTTTTTAATTCAATTTACAAGGTGTTTTCTGTCGCGTAAAGTTTTCTCGTTTCATTAATTATTAAACAAGCGGCGGTAGATGTTCAGACCTGTTCATCAGTAAAACTAAGTACTTTTACATTTATTGTTTAAAATATTAAGTTATAAGGTTTCATCCACAACTTATTTTAGGTTTTCTACGAAGGTGACCGGACTTGTCCCTAACCTACTGAAACTATCATATTGTTTCTTCATGTATTATGTTTAACGTTTTGATCCGTTCTGCAAAAACATAAACTTTCGGATTCTCGCAAGATGTGATCTATTTAATATGCACCTCGTATCTACGAACTGTTTTATTTCTAATGTTTTTAATCTGTTATTAAGTAAACATAAATGGTCACCTAAAACGTGTGTCACGAGTGTTATTATTTCTCGAATCAAAAAGTAGCTTTCATGTTAATTTATGCCATGACATTCGTTTAATATCAAGTTTCATGAAAATCTAACCAGCGGGCTAGGCAACGTTTAGTTACAAATATCTAAATACACTTTCACGATATTAGTATTTTATAAACTGATCATCCGATTTATAATATTAAATAGACATTTTAAATAAAATCTGTATTGTAAGTACAAGTAAAAGAAGAATTACATGGATCCCAAAATACTGTTATTGTAATTCAATCACGGTAAAGGATAAACTGAACTGATTGAAAAAAAGCTTGAGCTGATTCTATGCAGATGTGGTTACGATTAAATTAACACGTGAATATCAGGTCACCTAGTAAAAACATAACTCCTTTTAGACAGAGCGGACTGTTTTTCGTTACCTCTGCTTTCAGGTAAAATTAACGGAAATATTTAGTCACTTCTAGTTGAATAAATAATAGATACGTGTCTTTCATTTTCCGTGCTATGAGTATTTTTCAACCCCATCTCTATTTTCCTCCCATTCCTTTTCTTGTCCAATACTGACATTTATAAAAAGTGTCTTTAAGATTCCTTAGTGAACGGCGAAAACGGAACCAGTATGATTTCGTTCTATTATCCGCCTATCTACCCGTATATCACAGTATCATACTTATGTCAATTTAAGTTCGATCGTAATGGAATTTTATAAGAACATGTCGATTAATTACTCTGACACAAATTTTCAAAGCCAAAATTTTTTTTCGCGGTCCTATTGGCTGGGGTATATTTGGCAAGAACTTTCAAAATGTAATAAAATACTCCACATGCGTTTTTTTATTACAGGTTTAAATTTCTTTTTTTACGCATTACAAAGGATAGTCGGTTTGGTTAACTTGCACTAATAAATTAAGTTGGTATAGCCAGATGTAGGTCTAAGCCTCTGAAATATATAGGAAGTAACATACTGAAATATAATATTAATATGGTGATAATTTAAAGAAAATGCTGTGCATCTTTTACTGTTTAAACTTTTACATGTTATGTGTAACTTTTACATTTTGGCAGTTATTCTGCACCGTTTTATTGCAGACCAATTGTAACTAATTTATAGCCAATTGCAGGGTAGGACCATTCATAACCAATCGCACAGTAGATCCAATTTTATAAAACAGAATGTTAAATATAACTGAGAAAAATATCTATATAAAATTTAAAGAGACATTTTTTATCAATCAATATATTTTTCTTGGTATTTGTACGAAATTTCAGCGAGCTCGATGAATTATGCAGAACAGATTCATTAACAATCTTATAACCCAAATTCTCCAAATATATCTACAGAAATTAAACGGCAAATTTATCAAAACTGCCTTGGGAGAAATAGCAAGTTGAGACACTGCATCCTAACTTGTATCAGTAATTTATTTACGTATAAAGTATTTTCGTAGAAAATACGTTGAAATTAAAAGCAAATGTGACTTTAAAAATTTACGTATAATTTTAGTTTTATATGTATATATATATATATATATATATATATATATATATATATATATATATGTGTGTGTGTGTGTGTGTGTGTATATATATATATACATATATATATTTATATATATATATATATATATATCAGTGACGTAACGAATGGATAAATTATCAATGCGCGGAGAATTTGTCACATCTGATAGATGGTCTTTCTAACAGATAATTGAGGACGTGAGTAAAATTTCGGAATTAATACACTGTATTGTTTTTGCCTGTATGTTTTTGTTTTGTCTATTTAGAGTTCAAATAAAGACAAGTATTGTATACCTCGGAAGTGAAAAATACTGGTATTTACATACTTGCGGATATTTTAATACATTTTACTGAGAAGAATAGGCAAGTGATACTTTAATTTCCGATTGTAATTGATTATTCAATAGTTCACGAAAGGATTCATTACCATCTGACTAATTTCAATATTAGATGTAGAATTATTTCCTAAATATTCAAGAGATGTAAAACCAATTCCTAATAAATATTAATGAAAAGTTTATTTCAAAAATATTTAAATTTATCTGCAAATATAAATATTCCTGCTGTTTGTTGTGAAAACACGCGAACGACTCACTGCGATTAATTGAACATTTATTTAGTTCTTTAATCATTTCACTCAAACAAAACCGCAGTGTTACCGGTACGTAACCGAGTGGTTTTGTTGAGTTAGAAGACAGTAATATTGAAAATTGTATTATAATTTTAAAATGGTTTGTTGGAAATCGTATATAATTTTGTGGGTAAATGTCAAATTAAAATAATTTACATTTAGAAATATATACAAATAATTTAACGAAGTTTTGTTTTTATTTTTAATAATTTATCTGATTAAAATAATGAAGTTTGTTTTTAACGATGCCAAATACGGTATGTGAATTACACCCCTCTTTTATTTGATGCAATCAAGTATATTCTGTTGAGCATTTAATTTGGAACTTTCGTCCTTCGTACTATTTTGTACTTCGTTCTTTCCTACATTACCTATATCGTCTATTAACCTTTACTGACACATTCATGTCTACTTTAACTTATTAATTTGTCAAAATAACACCATGCTACCTTAGTGCATCTCCTATATTTTTGCCTCTATTGTAACTTTATATTTTTTATTAATTTTTATTAATTAATTATTTTTTTAACTTTATATACCGGAATTGTTTATATGATTTGTTTTAATACTACAAAATGTTACATAGTTTACAAAAAAAATATATTATACTATTAATTTGTTACAAAGTATGAATTATTGAGCACAATAGACTTACATGGCTGCTTTCGTATGAAAAAAGGGCATTAGTGATAAATTCTGATATATGGATTAACAAACAAATCTTATGAAATATGCAAGAAATATTTAAGGATAACTTAAAAATAGAAAATAAGTTATTTACGAGTACATTCGCAGTATATTTGATTCGTTCTATTGCAACTGAATTTTTTTTAAATAATGTATGCACACACACACACATGTATGTATATATGCATATGTGTTCATGTGTATATATCACGTGTATATGTGTGCGTGTGAACATCTCTCATCAGAATGTATAAGTGGGAAGACCCTGGATATACATTTACATCCATGTTGTTGATAAAAAGAGCGGAATGTTCTAGGAAAATGGCGAAGTCAGAAAATGTTCGCCGTCATGGCAATAATTTGGGTATTACTTATAATTTCAGTTTGAAATCACTTATTTCATGAATATTTTATAATTACTTAATCGACTGAACAAGGTATATGTACCAGTATACCCTAAATCCTGTGATTTTAGATGATTGCATTTTATGGACGTGGTTAAAAGTTATTACGGGGAATATAAATTTGCGCATATTGGGTACTTATTTTGTTAACTAGTGAATCTAATTGCTGAATCAGCCATTGGCGTTTATGTGTGATTAATTTATATGATTTACTTCTTATCACGTATCACTAATCGTTTAATCAATTGAGTTTATATTTCCATGTCTGTTTACCTCATAAAATGATATATCCTGACCCATAAAATAAAATACTCCATACTTAATGACTATTTAAATCTATTTTCTTAATGTGAAGCTTTTAAAAAATGAAGCACAATATTTCTAGAAAAAAATCAAATTCATGGTTAAAATTAATTAAAGTTAGATTAACTTCAATGAAATATTAGTATTATTATGAAATAGAATATATTTAGAAGATAGATCTGATTCTTGTCAAGTATCAAGTAAAAAGTAAAAAAAATATTATTAAAAAACAAAATTTTCTGCAAATATTTCAAAAATCTTGGAAGACTTGAAATTTAATTTTCCTGTGAATTTAAAAAAAATCAAATTCATGGTTAAAATTAATTAAAGTTAGATTATCTTCAATGAAATATTGGTATTGTTATGAAATAGAATATATTTAGAAGATAGATCTGATTCTTGTCAAGTATCAAGTAAAAAGTAAAAAAAATATTATTAAAAAACAAAATTTTCTGCAAATATTTCAAAAATCTTGGAAGACTTGAAATTTAATTTTCCTGTGGAATTAACAATAGATGGACTAATGGACAGATCTTTGGAAGAACAACCGAATACCAACCTGCAAATCTACATCAAGTAAGTGCAAATACTACCATCTATGTAAGGTAAGAAAATTAAATAAAACACACCAAACAAGGAAAATATGGATAACTTTGACATGATATATCAGAAAGAACAAAACTTGCAGTTTAACCATTTTTACTTAGAAGAAATTTCAGAAAAAACAAGTAATGCTGAATCCACACTTAGTGGCTCATATCAAACATTGGAAAAACTCTTAGAGAAATTACCTGAGGAAAAAGAAAAAAATGTAAAACTCAAAATTTAGGAAAAATTACAAACGAAATTCAAAATTTAGGAAAAAAGTGGATTAAAGATCTTAATAAAGAATGTGAAAAATTTAAAGAAGATAAAGAAAATTGACATTAAAAAAATGTTTGGAATACTTCAGTGTAAATTGGTACAGCTGCATGCTAATGAAATATACAATAGAATCATAATGGAACAAATGGGAGAAATTTTTTTGTGAGACGTTTGCAAACAAAGCATGACCTATTAGATACGCTTTTGTCTTTAAATATCAAACAGGTTCGTTACTTGAATATGCTTTGAAAAAAAAATTACTACTGGAAGCAAGAAAATTAACTTATACTGAGACACTTATTGACCTTATAGCCTCTGGCTTACTTAATTATGTTGCTGATAAAATTGACAGAGAAACTTTACTAGCAACAGAAGATCTTTACAATGAAATAGGAAGATTGGAACATCTCGTTGCGAAGAATAAATGTGATAAAAAGAATTATACAAATTCTGATGTTAATGTTAAATTGGTAAAGATACAACTAAAGGAAAATATAAGTGATATACAAACGGTAAACTTGAAGACTTGTCGGGTGAGAAGAAAAAAGGTATGGTAACATTAAAAATAAAAATATATAATATTGAAAAAAATATGGATATTTTTGTAATAGATATTGAACATTTATTTACGATCTAGTTTGGATTGCATCAAGAATTTCAAATTAATGCAAAATCAAGAATTAAAGATCATAAAATATAGCAATCAAAAAGAAAAGAAGATAACCTCAAATAAAGAGGACATGAAAGACAATAACTATTCAGAAAATGATACTTAGATTATAACAAATGTCCAAATTCCTGATGTACTAGGTGACAAAAATGAAGAAGGATTTTTTTATACTCTGAGGTATGAAAACAAGAAACTAAACCCGTAAACAAATGTGAAAGAAATTTCAATGAACACATAAACTCGAATGATATTTAAATGTTGGCAAACTACCTAGATTTATATCAACAATCAGAAATTAAGCTGATGGAAAAATACCAACCAGTCTTTGCCAAGAATAAATATGAAGTCGGCACTATACGAGATTACGAAACTCACATTGACTTAATGGTGGATAAATACTATTACAAGTGTATAGACGCTCAGCGGAAGATAGAAGAGAAATAGAAAATCAAATATCAAAACTGCTAGCGGAAAATTTAGTTGAGGAATCTTATTGCCCATTTGCTGCTCTAGTAACTTTAGCATATAAAAAATAAGATGAAGATAAACAAGGTTATAAATAGATTTCAAAGAATTGAAGAAAATTGTAGTCCTTCAATCACAACTATTTACATCGATTAAAGATTTAATAATAAAAATATAGTTTTTATCATAAAATCTTCCATCATAAGATATTTATCTATCTTTACAAATTGTCCACCTGAAGATGTTATCATACAACAAAACTTAGGTCGTGGTTAAGAACTGAAATAAAGTAGAAACTACATTCAGTTGTGAATAAAAATCAAGTCATTATGAATTTCTACAATATTGACGCTAAATATATTCAATAATGTTATTAGTTAATTGTTGTAAAAACGTATTTGAATAAAACTATAAATCTTTCACCGAGAAACGCAATTACGTCTTGGTTTCAATACTCCCATCAAGCATCAAGTAAAAAATATCATAAAAAACATTATGTATATATATATATATATATATATATATATATGTGTGTGTGTGTGTTTTTCATATGAAGAATTTTTTAATGAAATGACTATTACAATGTAATTGATAAAATATTGTATGTTTCTATCTAATACTTTTATGGTCATAGACAGGAAAATTTTCTTATAATTGATCATGTTTTAAAAAATTATAGCTGCAAAAATTTAAAGACGTTAGAATCTATAAAATGACAGGTTGTATGATTATTAACACTTAGATTTAAATATTGCTATAAGCATTGAAATATTCGTACCAGGATCGCGGGTAATATTTCGAAAAGATTTGGTTTTAGTTGGACATAGTTGATTAATTTTTGAAGTTACATAATATTACTCTATTTTCTACGTGACACGAGTCTATTTTCTACACTTTTTGAGTTTTCTATCTCGCAATAATTTGATAAATTTGTAATACTGGCTCACATACACTTTATAAGATTCTATGCCTTTATATCCTAATTCTCATAATGCATTGACTTGGTTACTTAAATTATCACATTTCTGAACTCAAAACTTCACCCAAAAAACTTCATGATACAAATGTATTATCTATTTTTCTTCTTTATTAAACAAGAATTATTTTTATAACTGTTTTGGTCCTTAATTATTATTTTCGGAACTCACACGCTTATTGTATGATTAGATTTGTTTCTGTATTATTACCACTTTGACTTGTGACGCTTAAATATCTCCTGGCAAGATTTGATTAAGAAAAACTGCGTGGCTTTCTTCGAAAACAGGAGCACGTCTTGGATGATCATCGGTTAGGAGGTATCTCATAAATTATCATTCACTAGTGGCACGTTCGTCTGAGGCGAGCTTACTTTTCACGTTTTCATTTACTTTGCTTATTCTAGGCTTACAAATATTAAAAATTCTGCTTGGTTGAAAATTTTGTTTTTTGCGTAATTCTTTCAGAAAGGCGTAAGATTTATCAATTTGGATATTATTTAACATATAACTCGAGCTAAACTTATTGACACGATTTGATAAAGATATAATTCAAGGTATCGTTTTAACAAGAATAATCAACCTGATCAAAACCGGTCATTTTATCAGAACTACCAAAGCTGTTCAATTTTATTAGCATTAGCATATTGAAAAGCCAAAAAAATGTAATTTATGATTCGATAGAGATAATTTTAGCTACTGTTTGCAGTTTAAAACAAAGTTTTCTTCTTAATGGTCATTAAAAATTGGTTTAAAGTGACCATAGTCGATTCGCCAATCGGATCCATACGCCAATCGGACCACCTGTAGTTCGTTTATACTTTCCTCGTAATACTATCATTTTAGTAGCAACAATTTTTTATGTTATACATACTTTACAATATATACATTAATGTGTACACACACACACACACTCACACACACACACACATATATATACATATATATATATATATATATATATATATATATATATATATATAACCCGCACGTATAGCACGTGCATCAAGACGCGACACTGCCTATATTTGGCTGGCAGCCATCTCGACTAATTGCACGTGGACGGCGCGGATAAAACTAGAGAGACGTTCAGTTGAAGGACGCTGAGGATCACTTAAAATATTCAACATGGTGGTTGCCTCACAATATGGTGCTGAGCAGCGTGATCCTCATTTTTATATTTATTCTAGTAACAAAAAACTCTTTGCAAATATTTATTATATATAATATTTCTATAAAAATATATATATATATATAACCATTGAGCTTAAATTATGGGAACTGTGATTGCTGCAATCTTTGTAGTATTTAATTACTGTAAAATATTTTCAATGAATTATTTATATTCTGTCTTTTTTTCAGGTTTGTATATGTTTGCCTATAGTTTAGTTCCAGGTTTGGAGCACCTTATTTAATACTCATTTTTACATTAAGCTGTTAAGTAAAATGACGTGGACTCCTCATCAACAAATAAAAAATCTTTTTCAACTTTCTTTTTACCCTCTTCTCATGTAACTTTCTCTTTATTCAACGTAACAGTTATTGTTTGCTTTTTCATATATGGCCTTAATGCTCTATGAACATTTGGGAAAACAGTATTTAATACTTATATAGGCTTATACGTCATATACCAATTAATACTTATATTTGCTTATATATTATTTCCATACCTATATATTAAATAATAAACTTGATGCTCTACCAAAATTTGAGAAAACAGTAAAAGAAAATACCAAAAAATTTTGGAAGAGTATAAATACGACTTCCCTGTCTGTAACAGACTTTCGAAACCATTTCATAGAGGGTATTTAATACAGAAAGTTACCATTTGTCATAATTGTATTTTTGGAAACGATACAGGGTTTGTACCGCCACCTCATTTATATATATATATATATATATGTATATATATATATATATATATATATATATATATATGTACATATATATATATATATATATATATATATATATATATATATATATATATATATATATATATGTACATACTTATAATTATCATGTGTCTAAGCTTGTATTAATATTGTAACTATCAACTTACCTGTTTTCTTTATAGTTTCTGGACCTCACCCACATCATACTTAAAATATAAATAATAGTTAATAGTAACAGTATATTGTAGATAGTATTTGGTTTACTTTGCCTTGTCATTTAATGTTTATAAGGTTAGAAAATTATGAGATTATTACAAATGATGTGACTAAACTAGTAAAAAAGTCTCAACGTTTAAGCAGCCTATTTTCGCGATTAACAATGAATGAGCCAGTACATTATTGCTGGCCGGATAACCAGATCAATTTATGTCCATAATTATGGCTATAACATATTTCGGAATAGAAATAACTCTCGATTCAATCGACAAAAAAATACTTGACATGGAATCGTAGACAAATGAAAAGGAACATAGTTTAGTATTAGTCGTTCAAAGTTGGCAGAAAAAGAAACCTTTGGTGAAAAATCATATGAAAAATTTTATTATTATGAAGCATGAACTCAAAAAGGCCAAATTGCCTTTTGGTAATTAGGTCCTGAAAACAACAGTGGTTGTAGGTGGTGGCACAGGAGCTGCAGTCATTCGAGGATAATCAAGTTTAGGAGATTGTTGGTTCTTCAGACGATAGAAGTGTAGTGCGGCATAAATGGGTTTAAAAAAATAAATTTGATTGTGTGATTTGATTGTAAAAGGTACTAACCATTAGGAATTTCGGTAAGTATTAAGTACTTAGCTATGCAAAAAATATTTAAAAAATTCTATCACGTAAATTTTCTGAGAAAATATTTTTTTTAATTTTCTTAGTATTGCTAGAGTTAACTTCCAATTTCTTTGTTAACAGTATATCGTAATCGTACTGTTGACATTTAAATATTCATCTACTCTCAATAGCCATTATACATCATGATTATGAGCATATTTAGAGATACGCTAAAATATTTTTGTAATTTTTGTGTCAAAATAAAAGAAAATGGCTTCCCGAAAATGTGTTAATTCTCCATATAACTTATGTTACATGTGTGGAAGTTATGTAATACGAAAACAACAACAAAATAAACAGCAAAAAGGCAAGAAATGTGTGCCTTATAAAATGGGTTCAACTTGTGCACATGAACTGCGTAAATGGTCGAAAGGAGAAAAACATTATTTTAATTTGAAGACTCCCATGATTTGGATGGAACCACAAAATTATACCTATTACTATTATTTTTGCTGTTAAAACATAAAAGGATTTAATGCTAAAAATTAAAAAAGAAATAAAGTATCCTAATATTCATTCTGTGATTTTACCTACGTATCTAGATCTCGATGACCAACAGTTATGCCGTGCTGCCGAGTCGTCATTATCACTCTCTCAAGAGGCTGTAGAAGACACTTAAGATTCTGACGATGATTAAGTCACATGCAATATAATAATTAAGTCACATAAAATACCTCAACTATTTTCTCAATGTGAATTAAATGATTTGATAAGAAATCTCAATTTTTCTAAAGATGCCGCGGAATTACTCGGTTCAAGATTGAAAGAAAAAAATTTGCTGGGTTCTACAACGAGCTTTTATTGGTACAGAAATGTACCAAATAAAGCTCTGTTTCATTGGTATAGAATGTAAAGGATTTTCTACAATATTTTCTCCAAGAAGAAAATTTAGTTTATTGTTGTGATGTGCCTGGCCGGTTCAAGATGTATAATGTATAAGACAATCTAAATTATTGGAGACTTTTTATAGATTTATTGGAACGAAGCCTTAAAGCAGTATTACTATATAATGGTAACAAATTTACTTTTTTGTCTGTCGGAGATTCCATTAATTTGAAGGAATGTTATGAAAATTTAGATTGTGTCTTAAACAAATAAACTACTTCGATTATGGTTGGACTATATGCTGTGGTCTAAGGACATTAACTATGCTTCTGAGCCAGCAATGAGGGTATACAAAATACCCCTGCTTCCTGTGTGAATGGAATAGTAGAAATAGAGCACAACATAGGATCAGGACAGGTTGGCCACAGAGAGCATCATCAAGTCCTGGAACTAAAAATGTTGTAAGAGAGGCGCTAGTTGATCGTTCTAAAATTCTACTACTTCCACTTCATATTAAATTAGGAATTATGAAGCAATTTGTAAAGGCACTGCCTGAATTAGTCCCTGTTTCAATTAATTATGTGATAAATTTAAGCATTTATCGGATGCAAAGACCAAAGAAGGTATTTTGGTTGACTCTTACATAAAGAAGTTAATGCAAGATACTGACTTTGAAAAAACTATGAATAAAACCGAAGTGCTCGCTTGGAAATCATTTTAAGATATCGTGGAATATTTTTTAGGAAACAGAAAAAGCCCTAATTATGTAAATATAGTCAACAGTTTGCTTAATAATTTCAAGAAACTGGGTATAAGTATAACATACCATTTTCTGCATTCCCACATTTACTTCTTTCCAGAAAATGTTGGTGCCGTAATTGAAAAACAGGGGGAACGATTTCGCCAAGACATTAAGTTTATGGAGAACTGATACCAAGGAAGGTGGGACGTAAGCATGATGGCTAACTATTACTGGATGTTAAAAAAAGATACATTATATCGTAACTGCAAGGGAAAAACATTGAACAAAAGTTTTGAAGAAAGTAGAAAAACATTATTTAGTCTCTTAAGTCTTGTTTAAAACTAACAATGTTCGTTTTGTAACTAAACATTAAATTTTATATTCATTATGTATTATTTTTTCATAAAAAATTTTAAAAAATCCGTAAAAATGCATGTCTGTAAAAAACAGCGCTGTATTTTAATTCAGCATACCTAAACAACTAAAAAAATTATTATGGGAAATATAAGGGGAAAATAAAAGTTATATTTCGCAGGCCTGTGAATTATTGTAAGTACACGCCATTTGATAATACTATCTTTCTAGATATGTTATCTGTGAATTTGTCCATGCTTACAATCTGGTCCATATTAAAAAAAGGACGAGTCCTGCAGTGTGACCCAGTAAGTCCATACACGTGTACGGTGTAAGACAAATACTGCTTACAGCGCAAGAATTTGTTTCGGCCAATTAATTTGGTCGACACTCAACCCATGAGTATGTGTTAGAGAGCGCAGGTAAGTTTGGATTGTTACCTGAGGGGTTTTATATTTCTAAAATACATAATATATCTTAAATATAAATCTATAATATGGCAGTGGGTATCTATGTTGACAAAGTCATTAAATTAAAAATAGTTTTTATTTTATATTTGAGCTAAGGTTGTCAGTTTAACATTTTTCCAGTAATAAGCGGGTTCAATTTGTATATTTGTTCAATTGAAAGTGTGAGATTTTGTTTAATATTTTTTTCTGTAAAACTTTGTTTCGTGTCTATATATACATATATATATATATATATATATATATATATATATATATATATATATATATATATTGGTTTCCCAAAAAATAGAAAGGTGCTTTCTATAAAATGAGTTTATTGAATACGAGAAAAAATCACTAGGATCTGCCCAAACTTAAGTACTAAAGGACACGCGTTCCACCTTCTGTTCAGTTACCGTAGGTTTCAAGAGTAAAGAACAAAGGAAATTTGAAAATTTCATGAATAGAACTTAGTATGTATGTTATTTTGCAAATTCTTTATAGGTACAAAAACTAGCGCCGCATTACGCGATATATGCAAGATGATGGCTGTAAATATACTCTCCTATGACCTAGCCAAACATTAATATTTTATATTCAAAGAAAGACATTTATATCTCTCCGACAATTCTTTCTCAGTACGATTATCTAGCAGAGTAACTCTTATACTCTCATACTGCAATAGGAAAATAAAATCATGCTAATCAAATCCTTCCTGCGTTTTATAACAAGAGGTGGATTAATTAGAGTACTCGTTCTGTGAACACTTCGATATATTGAACAGATGATAAATAATTAGGTTACTATAGAACAGATATAAAAAGAGATTAAATAGCGGTCATTTCAGCCACGGCACTAATAAACCACTGTGAATATAAAATAAGGCCAATATCAAGAAATTCACGCATCATAAACAGTTTTACAACCATTATTTATTTTCTAGGTGAGGTGAATATTATTTCACGTAAAATAAGAATGACTAGCGTTTGCGTTAAAAAATTTAATCAATACATTTATTATAGAATATAAGCCAAAGAAATTAAAAAGAAAAATAGTTACAAGTTTTCTTACAAAAAATTAAAAGCTGTGTAACATTTTACAAAATGAGTGTTGGTGTTTGAAAAATGTTTAAATTTAACTAGAAGATCTATGATGTGTATTTCAGATGGTTTATTTTAAACACATTCTGCGATTAGAAAAAGTATTACGAATGCAATATAAGGACTATGAATTATTATTGATTATATCAGCTGTTAATATGTAAGTATTTTTAAGATAATTTATTTACCTTTTATATTATAACGTGTTGCAACAAATTAGAATAATTTGGCAGCAACATTACACAATCTTATCATGCTTTACATGATTCTTTTATTTTCTGCAATACCGAATTCATGTTTGCTCATTTTCGTACTTTCTAACAATATATCTTTTTCAACTATGCCTTCAAAAGTGCACTATGTATTCATATATTAATCAATTCAATTTTTATGTTATTAACAATATTTTAGTGAATTTTGTTGACTTAGTTAAGAGAAGGTAGTCCCAGTTTTATTCAGACATTTATTGATTTCTATAAAAGCTCTTTATAATTTTGGTTCTATTCAAATACCACGTGAATATCTGCCGTGACACATGCTGCGATATGAAGTTCGACTCATTAAGTTCGATTGAAGGTAACCAAAGAAATTTCACTAAAACAATTGTTCACAATTAACAAATAAGAGGATAACCTAGTTCATTCTTTCACATATAATATATAGTCTTGAACGTGTAGGGGGAAGCTCATAAATGCATATTTGTAAGAAAACAGTTAATAAAAGGACGATAATGCGGGAGAATACCATCATAATAAACTGTATTAATTTTTGCTGTTGCCATTATAATTTAAAAGCGACTTAATCACAAACCCATTTGGAAGAAAAATTTACATGTAAGAATTTAAAACATGCCAAGCCATGTGATGTGATGTCTTATCAATACGTCTTGTAATTTATTTATAAAGTGTTGGCAAAACATATTTCACGTTAAATAAAGATTAAGTATTTATTTTTGAATAGTTTACGGTAGAAGTGTGATTCTATAGTAAAATTCTATAACGGTTTATCCTTCGAGTGAAAATAATTTTAAAAAGAAGTATTCAGGGTACCTTATGTGGCTATTATATCCCCGCTTAATTTAATAATGTTTCCTAATGAACAATTTTTAACCGTATCAAATAAGAAATCCTCGTAAAGCACTTTCTTTAATATGTTATGAGGATTACTTCGATATAAGATAAATATAAAAATTTCGTCAATCCTCTTTGACAAACGTTTTTGTTTTTATTTCTTTAATTTTACCTGATATGTTTACAGACAGAGAAAAATATCGAAAACTGAACGATTTACAAGTTAATTGTGGGATACAATTTTTTTTTTAATGTTTTTAAACCTCGGCATGATACACAAACTTCGACAATCGTCACGATTTTGACTGTTAGTTAAGTGAGGGTTACCACTTTGACTTTTAGTTAGGTATACGCAGTTGTGATGACGAACGTACGTACGTGGCAAAGTAGGAAAATTCTTGAGTATAGGAAGCGCCAAACTGCAAAGACAGTTCTTCGCGACAGCATCTAGGCAATAACAAAAGCCGCTAACCGCCGTCTCGCGCGCAGAGACGGAGTGAAGCGCATTTCCGGGTTGATCTACGAAGAAACGCGTGGCATACTGAAGGTCTTCCTCGAAAATGTGATTCGTGATGCAGTCGCTTACACGGAACATGCAAAGTGCAAGACTGTCACCGCCATGTACGTTGTGTATGTGCTCAAACGTCAGGGTCGCCCGCTTTACGGCTTCTGAAGTTAATATACTACGACCATTGCATACTGAAGCTTAGATCTGGGGTTTGAAAACTTAAAAGATCAGAAGTTGTCAAGGGAGTTGTCAAAGAACATATTCAGCTTTAGCTGCATGACGTTGGCCACCGTCTACGTCCGTGACAACAGAGTACTTTGTCACTTCGTGTAATAATATGAATGGGTGGCTTATGTTAATTTTTAGCGTAAAAGTCAATGTCTAGGAGCCAGAGAAATAGGTGTCCCTGTACAATGTAATATTGGATAAAAGATACTTTTGAAAACATGGTGGGATATAACTGAAATTGCTCATTGGGAACTCTTCTAAGCTAACAGTATAATACAGCTAAGATTTTTTGTGAATGATTGAGGAAATTCACCACTAAATCTCCTGTAAATCAAAACAAAGTTTATTTTTTACGTGACAACGTTCGACCCCACGTAGCAAAAGTAACGCGTGAAAAACTACTTTCACTTGGATGAAGTATGCTACTTCACTCGCTGTACTCTTCCGATCTTTCGCCATCTAATTACTATCTATTTCGCTCTCTCTCTAATAATTTACGTGATAGAAATTTTAAAGACGGAAGTAGTAAAAATCAAACTTCACTGGTTTTTCAGTCAAAGAACCAAAGATTACTACAAGGGCGGAATTTTATCTCCTCAGTTGGCGACAAGTGTTATATACCGACGGTGCTTATATAGTTAACGATTGATTTATTCACTACATATAAAAAGTTGAAAAGTTGTGTACAGCGATGGCGGGTTTATCAGTAGCCAACCTAATATATATATATATATATATATATATATATATATATATATATATATATATATATATATATATATATATATATATACATAATATCAGGGTGAACCCTAATAGTCTTCGAGTTTATTAATCAACTACTTAATTGTATTTGTAATTTGTACTAACTAAATTCAAATTATATATTTCTAAAAATTTTTTACCGGTATATTACAAATACGATTCTCTTTGTTGACAATTTTTGATTTTAAACCATTAAGAGTTAAAAATGAATTAAAAAATTCAATATCCATGATGGATAATTTCAAATAGCAAACGACATCTCAATGCCGTTAGAGACTCAACTTTGCAAATTTTTTTTTGTAAGTAAATGGCTTGTGTGTGGAAACTTGTTAAATTAAAGATTAGGTAGTAAGCAAACAGTATTTTTTTTTAATTTTTGAGCAATAAATTTTTTTGTAGACCTGGAGGAACTTTAATAGAACTTTATGTCCATTCAATTTCAATTATTTTATATTGTTAATGTATTTGACTCATTTTTTGCATTTATATTTTAGATGGCATTGTCTAATTACTTTTTTCGTTTCAATTTTATGTCAAATATTAAAGCTTATATAAGGTCTACCGCTTTTTTAATTAATACGTTTAATGTTCGTCGATAATGTAGCAGAATTTTATATTTAATTCCGATACATAACGGGCTTTTTTCTGATTTTTTTCTTCATTTTTGCCAAGTGCCAAATTTCATGTTTCAAAACCAATTCAAAGTTGTCTAGGTTTTTGTTGAGCGATTTTTGGAATATGTATTAAAAGTAGCGATCTCAAGTAATATTTGAGCTAAGCTTACAAAATTTGGGATTTTAGGTAATTATGGATATCACAATCACATGGAATTTGTCAAGGTTAAATATATTTTGAATTATAGAAATATCAAAAATTGCTTGAAATTGTTCACTTAAATATACACACGGTCAGCGTCCACCCTTTTCTTTTTTCCAAATTTAGTTGACGCACTGCCACGTGTATAGATTTTTCATAAAGTGCATTCAACGATCTAAATTTCTTTTATTTTTAAGAATTTTTATAAAATATTCGGCAAGTGTCCAGAAAAATCCTCATGTTATTTTAAGTCGTCCTTTTCGCATAAATTTGCAGTTGAGAGTTTAGAGTTGTACATAAAGTGCATAAAGTTTTATAACTAAAACTATAAAACACTTAAAGAAATGGAGCACATTTTTATTTCTGAATATTAGATGGAATTCGAACGAAAATTATTTATTTGTGTTCTTGTTCATTAAAACTAAAATTTAAAATACCTACAAACGAATTAACTAAATCGTATATATTAGAATGTAGGTACTTTATAATATGGCATGGTAAGTGTGCAAGACGTACAATGTTTACGACGATAAGTAGTCGTAAAATAAAGATGTGTAAAAACGTAGCCAAGATACATATTCCAACATTCACATGTGAAACACACACGAAATGTCTCATACTATCTCCCATAAAAATACAGCCACTCCTGCTGGCCACTGTCCAAGTAGTCTCGCCTCTGTTATCTGAAGTTTATTTGACCTATGATGAATTTATAGCTTCTGACCAATCTACAAAGCAGCAAGAACTCCATATAAAGCATAAGTATGTAATTCGGTACCTAATACATTTCTTTACATTGCAAAATAGATCAACGATTAAGATAGGACCTTGAATAGATATTGTGTACAACTGAGGCATCAATTAGGAAGACTCCGTGGAAGAATATCAGTAACTTAGCTCATCATGATATGACAAATTCTGTATGAAATCTCTCCCTATATCTGTTCATACGTTCATTTGTCATTCAGTTCGCTATTCTGAAATTATGAATATACGAAATGTCTTATAAGTCGTAAAGCATTGATTTTATACCCATTTCATAGCATTTCAGTATAATTAAATTTTAAGGTATTTTAAGGAACATACGCGTACGTGTGTATATATGTGTATATATATATATATATATATATATATATATATATACATACTTATATATATATATATATATATATATACGTATGCGCGTGCGTGCGTGCATGCGTGCGGGCGCCCGTGCGAGCGGGCGCGCGCGCTTGTGTGTGTGCGTGCATGCTTACAGGAGGGCGAGCGCGTGTACGGGCGTGCGAGTTTTCGTGCGTGCGTACGTGCGTGTCTGCATGTGCGTGCGTACGTGGATGGTAGCCTGCATGCGGTTGTGCATGGAAGCGTGCGTGAGTGCGTGCGTGTTTGCGTGCGTGCGTGCGGGTATGCGTGCGTGCGTGCGTGTGTGCGGGTATGCGTGTGTTCGCGTGTGCGCGTGTGCGTGTCCGTGTATGTATGTGTGTGTACACTAATTAAAGGTTTGCACCATATTTCTTGGATGATTTTCAAATATCCGTAATTTCACAAAACGTGGTTGGATAAAAATAAAAAAAAATTCCAAAATGTAATTTTAATTTTAAAACGTAAATAATTTTTTTTTATTTTAAAGTTTAACAATTTAATCGCTTCAATTTTTATTTATTAATCTTTCTACGATTATTCGTAACAGAGTTATTCGCTTTTTGACATTGCCCCGCTCTTAACTCGTGAACAAATGATCGTAAAGCAAATACACTCATAGGTTTGAATATTAGAAGTTTGATTTTTCAAATATTTTTATAATCATGTAGAACTTCGAATTTTTTATAAAATATGGCGTCATGTTCGGGAAAACGTTTGAATTATTTCTGTATTTTTTTTAATTACACCTGTTTTTTTTTAAAAATTAAGAAAATTTTTTTCTAAATTATATAGGAAAAAATATTTATTTTTCACTTTGAAAATATTCTCGTAACATACGATATCTTCTTAAGAGCTGAGTTAAGAAATAATTACAATTCCTAACACAATTACAATAAGAATATAGGGTTTCCATTAGATGACTACTAGTTAATTTGGTTTAGTTTTAAGGTTATTGAAATTATATACGTTATATATATGTATAGATTTACATAGGTGTAAATTTACTTATTCTATGACCCACAAGTTACAAAATATGCTCCAGTTTACTATTTCTCTGAATGCAGTGTATTCATTGTCTACGTGCGCACGACAGTGTGTCTCAGCGTTGATGATGATTATGCCAATGATGGAATCCTTATATATAATTTTGTTACTACGTATATAAAGCTATGAAAATTATGTATTTAAAACTGAATTGAATTTATTCAAGTATCTAGTTTCTTCTTATTTTAAAAGAATTATATATTCTTCTTTTACGTCAGTATTTCGTACATTTGGAACGTAAATGAGGACAACGCTTGAAAAATGTTAATAAAATTTACTTATTCCGAGATAAACGTTGGCGTTGTTGCGGGTCGCGGCCATTTCAACTTGGCGGTGATTTAATATGCATTACTTATTTATCTAGTTGAATGAATAATTAATGAATAATAAGAATAAATAAATTATTTAATTGTGAATAATTTATTCCATTTTAGGTTATCTGAGGAAAAGGCAATGGAATTCGTACTCAATCATGTTTAGTCTCATACTATAGCTAAGGAAAAGGCAATGGAATTCGTACTCAATCATATTTAGTATCATACAATAAGATTGCTATATACTATAAGATTGATATAACTTATACTATAAGATTGATATAACTGAATGTTATCTCATACTATAAGATTGATATAACTTATACTATAAGATTGGTATAACTGAATGTTATACTATAGCTAAGGAAAAGGCAATGGAATTCGTACTCAATCATATTTAGTCTCATACTATAAGATTGCTTACAAAGGCAATACTTATAAAAGTCTCATTTACTGGTTACTCCAGTTATCAAGGTATAAGGAGCTGAAATAAAATATTTGAATTATATAATATCGTTTATTTTTACCTAAAAATTTGTAATTCAACTGTGGTCAGACATAAAACTTTCCGGATATTGTCAATTTTTATTCTTTTTTACGGTTCTGAGCGTTACGGATAACTATCTCTAAGCGCTGAATGGCGACGACTACGTTAACGGTGTTCACTTTTATCTGTATAAAATGTAAGGGAAACTAAGACTATATTTTCTTGAATAAATATTAATTTTTTCTCAGTTACTGTTGCATAAATAAAAAATGGCAATAACTATTAATTGAAGTGGAAATGAGTAATTTATAACTTTTTTTTCTCATTTCTAATTATTTTTGACTATAGATTATATATATATAGACTATATATAGACTATATATAGACTATATAGACTATTAAAATACATAAAAAGCCAGATTCTGCTCACTCATTGTCTACCTGACTTATCGCAGAATCTTTACAACTCTAAAGCTCTTATGTTTCTCTTGACTTCTAAGTACTCGTTAAAGATAATTTTTCGAAATGCAACCCCTAAAAGCGTGAAGGTGCAGAGGAATACTTCGGAATAATTAAAGTTAGAGATTCTCTGGCAGAAATAAAGACACAAGATTTTCGCGTTTTCGGAAAATCTTTACACTAACTCCTACGTCAATTATTTGCAGAATATGTTAAGTAATTATTTCTCAATTAAGTCTGAACTACTTTTGCTCTGAAAGTACGATACATGAAGATCTCACACGATACATGAAGGTTTTACATCTCACTTAAAAAAAAGTATAAAGCTCTGTGGTTCTGTTAGTTTTATTTCTTGGAAATTGCCTGGCTATACACTATAGAAAACTAATAAAAATCGTTTTATAGTGGCGATTAAATATTCTGTTTCCTTAATGCATTGTTGTTTTCAATAAATGATCATCAAAATGTATGCAGATCAATTTATATTCGTAATTTTTTTTCTTATTTCCTTTATATTTAATTTTTTTTCTACACACCGATATCACGTAAGGCACAATCAGTATTTATGCTAAGTACTGAAGTACTACTATCTAAACACTATTGTAAAACTGCGCTTCCTCCCGTTAGATCAATCGCTCATATCTAGACCGATTAATTCATAACAATTAAAAGTTTTTTTAATATTCCTCTGTAAATAAAATACTAACTTGTTCGTACTTACAAATTGTTCGTTACCTTAATTCACTTTCGATGTCAAAATTAGGACTTAATGAAACGATACATCATACGTCTTTAATAAGATTAATAGGACAACATTAATATTTTCTGTCGGTTTGATAGGCGCTTTAAAAAGGCCAGATATATTGAACCGCGTGGTTTCATTACAAAGTGTAATGCAAATCAAACAGTCCAGTGCCAAGAGTATTGGCTAATGGAAATGCCTGCGTTTTGGATATTACAGTAGCTCTCGTAGATCCATTATCAGAGCTATATATATTGATGAGAATGGAGGGTAATTCCGTACTGTTATTTTCATCACCGTACATATGATCATTATATGCAACTAATAGAATATGTGATAGATTATGTTTCCTCGATATCTACCTTATTAAAATTATCAATTACTTTCTACATTTGAGTTTTTATAAAAAAATTACTTCAATTTAATGTGATTTATCCATATTAATGTATTATTATAATAGACCCACTCCGAAAGAGAATGCAGCTAGTTTATTTAATAAAGAATGTAGAATATTTTGAACGGTTGTTCGCGGTATTTACAAATGCATAAGTTTTGTTAGAAAGTTTACTTTCATCAGAATTTTCACAACAGAAATATGCGTTATATTATAAAATTAAGTGCAAATTCTCTTCAAATACTGAAGAAGCTAAAAGATTTTAATAAACTTTCAAATTTTAGAGTAATTATAATTGGGGAATAAAAATTACAGTTGTAAAAGTGAAAATTAATAAAAATTGTAACCTTTATATATATATATATATATATATATATATATATATATATATATATTATTTATTTACCATGAACATTTGAGATCATGAATATATTAAACAATATCTCTATGATTATTCGTGATTGTATTATGATGTAAAAGTACTTCAGGTAAGTTTATTTGATTTTCCTGTGGATTGTATTTTGTACTAATATTATTTTAAGTTTAGCAGAAATTAAGCAACTCGAACGTTGCTAACTAAAATAAATACAATTTATTTTTTTATAAAAATAAATTTAAAAAAATTATAAAACATTTTATAAATAAATTGTTCTCATAAAATTCATTATTTACATCTTGAAGTGCAAGATAATTCTTTAATTCTGTTACAAATTAATTAATTAATTATTTAATATTTTTTGAGCTGATATTCATTTTAGAATTATCTCAAAATTACCTTTGTTAATTTTTTTATCAACTATAGCATCACATTTTGAAGCAAGATATAATTAATAACCTACTTTTTTTAATTAAAAGTTTCCCAAAATATTTTGCAAAATGACTGACTGCAAAATGCAATAATGTATAACAGATTAAAGGACAAAAATGTTTAAAACAAAGGTACCAATACCTGCATAAAGCTACTGAGTTCACATGTTATCAATAATTTATAGGATTTTATTGTATGTGTTTTCTTAGCTATGACACCATTCTTTTATTGTCTAATTATATACGCAATAAAAGTTTTAAAGATGCAGACCATCTCAAGGTAAAACTTTCAAAATTTTCAGTTTAAAATCATTTTATAAGAAAATAATTATATCTCTTTTTAATGCTAATGACAACTTATTGCTAATAACAACTTTTAAAGCACTATGCTTATATAAATGAAAATTTACTTCGATATAGGTGAAAATTGTCCGATTGATTAACTGCCAATATATCTTATTCTTATCTATTATATTTGATACGTAGTTAGAACAAATTTTACTAAGATTCTTATCACTAAAAAGAAATAATTAATTTAAATTTGTTAATATTAATTAAAATATTTCACATTTTTCTGAAAAATCTTTATACTGTCTATATATTTGTTTGTATACAAAAATCGAAACAAGTAATTTGACATTACCTTTATTTTTAACAACTATTTCATTACTTTGAAATACATAACGCATCCGATGCGAATCTGTCCTTGATAATAACAATCAGATCTATTCATTAACCGATTTCTTCTTAATCATAACAGAGTGATTTAATACGTTTTAAAGAAATCTTTGCAAAACTTTCTTTGCAAAACAGCATTCATTTTTAGGGATTTGTACCTCAAAGGGAACGACGGCATTCCTAAAAAATCACTCGCGTGTCCCTTCAGCTTGTTGAAGCATTCCTATAAGACGTCTCACGCAGAAGTTTGAAATTTTATATTATTAAGGCCTTTTAACCCGTAAAAATATCCATAGTTAATACTTAAAAATGTTTATACTACTTCCGTATAAACTTGAGGTGGCAAGGAATAAAAAAAGAATGTTTCTTTCAATTTCGTATGGCGTGCGTAGTACTTATAAGAGTGAGTTATTAGTATTTCAAAATTATTCATGATAGTTTTAGAAATAAAATAACATATCTTACTTCCAAAAAAGCTGCAAAAAGTATAAAAACCAGAGTCAGAAGTTTGCTTCAAATTTACTAGAAATATATAGCGATGAGTTTAAATTTTAGTTTTTGATAAATTCCCGATATTTACAGGTTGAAACACGATATGTTTTTAAATATTTAATTAGAAATATGATGTATCCGTACTATTTCTCTGTGTCTCATTCTGTACATAATAAGGACGTTACAGACGTATGCACCTGCATCAGCCATCGCGTAGTAATCGGAGCTAGCGGATGCGGATATTGTGCATATAGTCGTATAAAATTTTCACCTTTGCATCGAGCACGTAGTGCATCTCCCAGTTATCCCAATTACCGCACGCATAGTCCCTTCGTTAACAAGATGTCAGTGCACTCATAAATTATAATAATTATTCAGAAGAAATATAGTCCACAAAGTTTTTTTATTTATTTCAATAAACTTCGTTAAAACGTACTATGGAATACCTCGTTGTTGAATGACAAAAATCATTCGATTTTCACAGTTTTGTACTTTTTTAGTATTTAGAAATCTAAATAAAAGCGCAAATTTATTCTCTTCTTTCATTTGACATGTAAACAATGTGTAAATTTTTATATGTCTTAAAAAGTGAGATCTATGACACCTCACTACCACAAAGCATAAAATATAACTAAACATTGTAAGTAGGCGTAGCACAGGTGCCACGGATATAAACAACGTATTATATGTGGTTCTCTGTGCAATGATATATAATTTAGTCTCAGATCGAAAGCGATATATGGTAGAGGTCCGTTGTTTATTTGGGTCTAAAAACACACTACTGGTTTATACTATAACTATTTATGGCATAATAGAATATTTTTGGCCATAATTACTTATAGCAATAACGTGTGATATTTGGCCCTAATTAAGAAGCAAAAGAACGTAATGAATTTTGGAATTTTCTATAACCGGTAATTGAATTTGGATGCATTTTGTTGGATTTTAAATAAAAACGTTATTGGCGACATCACTGCTCCGGTACGCATCAATAATGTCATTATCAGCTAAGTAGTGATAACATGTATATATATATATGGATACTGCCATCTGAATGAAATAAAAGTTACACACTTTAAAACAGTTGAATTAAAATAATAATTCTAGGGTAAATAATTATGTGAAAATAAACGATTAATTGGTTTTTTCATTCATTTTGTAAGATAGATTAAAAATAAATAGATGTATTAATGACAAATATATACGTTGTTTGAATAATAAGTACGACTAATGAAACAAGTATTGTTTAAAAAAGATTATACACATATGTAGATATAGGAGAATAACTTTTTTTATGACTCATGGAAACTGGGGAAAAAGAATCAAACTGCTAAAATATTGAACGTTTAATATTTTGGCCCTTACATAAATTTTAGGCCTAAAATGAGTAAGTTGTCTTATTTAAGTGCATGTTATTAGAGGTCCTAAATACCCCTCTATAAAATAGAAATGGATTAAAATCGCTGGATGGAAGAATTTGAATTAAAACCGATGGATGAAAAAAAATTTCATGGCTGCGAGAAGGTACAGAAGTTCTAAATGTGAATTATTTCTAATTACTGTTCTTAACTCAATCTGGAACTCAAGCTCTAAGTTCAATAAGAAAAAACTTATAATTAAGGCTTTAAATCATGTTATGTACATGTAGATATTTGATCTTATAACCGACTTAATGAAAGCGGTAGTGGGGAAATATTTTAATGCTCGTTTATTTTATTCATCAAAATACTATGATAAATTTATCAAACGTCAACTACTTAATAAATGTGAAATAATTTGTACATATTATTCCTTTGTTGTATTAAATGCAGACAATATTTTTTTTTGTACGAGTAAATATTAGAATTTACGATTTATTGTTTCTTAAAAAAATGAAGTTGAAAATTATCAACTAATGCTTTAATAAATGAATACACTCAAATTATAAATAATACTCACTAATACTCACAATAATACTCATTTGTAAACATTTATTGCGAGCGGAATACGTATATGTGACCTCAGCGCGGGGAAACGAGAACGCATTTAACACCTCCAGGATGATTCTGAGCAGAGGTTGAAGGCGCCGCAATGTAATTGGTGTGTATAAAATTCGTTTGTTTCAAATTGACGACATGTTTCATATACAAACCAAAAAAACCGCTTTTACCTTATTGTATATTCAATGCTAAGTACAGTACCCTCATAGTGTGAGTAGAACTCGATAACTAGGTAGGTACTGTACTAAGCACAGATGGCACATATGGAGATATTAAATTAGCACATATTATAACTTTTCTGTCATAGGAAAATGTTTTTAACACACATAAAATTCTTATACGAAGTACATGATGATAATAAAAAATAAGTCTAAGAAATAATAATATTATCTTCTTAAGGGGCACAAGTTTTAAAAGTTATAAATTGCAAAGAAATAGATTAATAATCTGTTATAGAAGGGAAAGCTTAGTAGACAATGAAAATGTTATAGCTGGAAAAACTGCCCAAAAATATAACCCTTTTATATTAAAAATTGTTACATTATAGACCTAATTAGTTTAGTAAATACTAAACTAAAGATACCAATTTATAAATTACATTCTAAACTTTTTTTAAATAAAAGTATATCTTACTTAAGTAACAAATTTATATTAGTGTAAAATATTAATTTTTTATTAGATAGGAAATTGAAACGGTAAGTTGATCCCAACGCGAAAAGATGAGTAAATAGAAATTAGATATCACGCCCGAGGTGCTTCGTGATTGATTACATTATGAGCAGTCACTGCGACTGAACGCTCCGTGGATATTGATTAACTCACCCTAAATAATAGATAGACCAAATGTTTTGGTATTGTGATTAAAATAAAATAAAATTTAAATAAATTTTGATAAGTACTCACTTTAACCCACTGAGAATTGTATATGAGTATATTTAAACATCTACCGTGGCGTAATCATAATTAAACTTTACGAAAAATTGTATTTTTCCTAAAAAATTATAAGTAATTATTAAATTTAATTGCTTTACTTTCATTGTATTTCATAACTATAATATACAGTCAAATAAACTTACATGAAAGTAGTACGTATTAAACTTTCTTCTATTTACATTTTAAATAAGTACTAGCATGAATATTCGCATGGGAAGGAAATAAATATATCATATAATCAAAGAAACTGAGGACTGAAGTTCATAAAGGAAATTAGAAAACTAGACAAGACGCATAATCTAATAAAGGGAAATAGTATCATATTGCTTAAATAAGTAGTGATTGTAATTAAACCAGACTTTCATTCTGCGAAAGACAAAAGAACAGAATAAAAAACTCTTGCTTGGTATAAATTAAAGTTTAGTGTATATAAAACTACCAATATTTAAGGGTCCCCAGTATTTTAGTTAAACTTTTATGAATATTAATATAATTTTTAATAATGTAGACTATTATATTTTTAAGTAATTGTTGGCCCATATATTTTAATTGATTAATTAATAATTATATTTCACTCTGTATTTCTTATATTAATTGCCATTATTGTTATTTTTCCAAGTTTTGACATAGTAAAATATAAGTTGAAGTGAGAGGATGGCTTATACTTGAAATGCCCCACCCCTCCACACCCGACTTAACAAAGTAGGAAATTATGTCATATATTGAGAACTAGTACCATGTGAAAAAAACATAGGAAAATACTACTATATACTTTCAATAGATTTGTATGGCCCTACACGTTGTGGTTGGTGAAAAAATATGCTCCTCTTTAAGTTCGAGGTAATTGAAATGAAACTAAAGGATATTGAGCCGTGTTCACGAAATTCAATTAAATTTTCTTGTAACATTTCATTACAATCGGTCTTAAACAGAGAAAGTTGGAGCACTGTGACATATAGACGGACAGACGACATTAAAAAAACTATAAGTTTTATACTTCTGCAATTCGGCTGCGGGCGAAATCCTAAAAGCTACACAAATTTCCAATGTTTTAGTAATTTGATGAAATATATTGAATGAAATACAAAACCAGATGAAACCTATCGTAAAAGAAACGCCGTTGAGTACAACTAAGCATTTCGTGAACTCAAATGCAATTTGTATTTTTTTCCACACGGTTCTAATGGCTCGTATAGAGCATGGGGAAAACTTTACTGAAGACCTAATAATCATATTCATTTTAAGCTTACTTGAAAAGAGTTAAAGTAGGCAAAGTGTTTATGTATGGTCAATACTGGGAAAATCGCAGCGATAAAGCTTTATATGAAAGAATATATTATGGTGATACAATTTTAACATCAAAATTAATAAAATATTTTACCACATTATGTTAACAGGCGCCGTAACGTGCTATTAGTACGCGCATGAAATTTAAATATTTAAATATAAAACGACAATTTTTTATGGTAAAAGCTTTGATACACTCGAGTTTAATTTTATATATCTGTTGAAAGTTAAGGATTTTACATTTGACTAACTTTTGTGTTTTAATATTTTACGTTTAAATTATACCACAATACACGTACTTTACGGAACTTGTGCCATTCTACGCAGTCACAGAAGGTATCGACTACTTATTTAAGATTTAGATGAGAGCTGCAATATTTTTAATTAAAAAGAACCTTTTTTTAAATTACGTTTTAATAAATTATTGTCAATTAAAATAATTATTTGGGATGCCGTTGCCACATTAAAAATCCCTTAAGTGGGCATTTATATGATTATTTTTAGATATTAGAATTCTTATCACAAACACTTTTTTTATTGCATTCTAGTATATTTTTTTAATCGTAAAAATATCAAAAACCGAAGAGAGGTACTGAATTTGACTCACGTATTGAATTACAAAGAATTGAAGTGAGCATAAATAAATACATTTCATCTTCAATCTTAAAGAGATCAAATTATTTGCGACATAAATTCTTCTTTGTAAATCTATATTTATTTGACATTAATTACGTATAAATAGTTTAGCTTATTAACGAGAATCTATTGCAAACAGAAGACATCTCAGTGGCGACATGGGGACTGATCTATGAAAGCTGAGTATTTGAAACTAGCGAAGACTGAAGCACCAAGAGACGACTACATATAAAAAGTGGTGGACGATGGTTTAGAACCCTTCAAGGATGGTTGTATTGGATAAGTAAAAAATTCAACCAGAATAGTCTCTTTCCGTGATTCACAATTAATCAAGGAGAAAAATTAGCTTATGGAAACTGCGACAAGATTTCAGTGAATTATGGCGGAAAAAATAAAAAAATCTGAAACCAAACATTAATGTTTTTAAGTATCAGAAATCAATTTATTACTGACGCAAGTTGTACTATATACTTGGTCTTTGATTACATGATTGTCCTTCAAACATATGTATGGCCATATATTACTTGGGCATCGGTCACGACTGAAATTATTAGGAACTGGCTGGATTTTCCATTTTATCATTTTTAACCGACTTCAAAAAAAGGAGGAGGTTCTCAATTCATCTGAATCTTTTTTTATGTATGTTCAGCGATAATTCTTCACGGAGTGGATTTCGATGATTCTTTTTTATTGGGATCCCATTTAAATATGATGATGATATGATGATAAGGTCCGGAAATGAACGATAGAACTTCTTAACGAATGGCAGTAAATCAACTATAATTCAAGACCTACGGGTACTTACTTTGCAAAATAATACACCACTTACCAGGTTAGGGTCTAATACTGAGTTCTGGAGATGAACAATGGAACTTCTTAACGGGTGTTAGTACATAATCCGTGATTAAAGATATTTGCTACTAGTAGTTGTTACTTTGTAAAATAACTACATCGTCGACCAGGTAAGGGTCTGGTGATGAGTTCTGGAAATGAATAATGGAATTCCTTAGCAGATGGTAGTAAATCAAATGTGATTTAAGATATTTGCTATTGGTAGTTGTTACTTTGCAAAATAACTACACAATCGACCATGCCATAGTTTAATGATGCATTCTGGAGATGAACTATGGAACTTCTTAACGGGTGTTAGTACATAATCCGTAATTAAAGATATTTGCTACTAGTAGTTGTTACTTTGCAAAATAACTACTTCATCGACCAGGTAAGGGTCTGGTGATGAGTTCTGGAAATGAATAATGGAATTCCCTAGCAGATGGTAGTAAATCAACCGTAATTCAAGATATTTGCTATTGGTAGTTTTTACTTCGTAAAATAATTGCACCATCGACCAGGTCAAGGTCTGATGATGAGTTCTGAAGACGGATAATGCAACTCCTTAATGGATGGTAATAAATAAATCGTGATTCACTATATTTGTTACTAGTTAGTTGTTATTTTAGTTATTACTTTGCAAAATAGTGGTAATTGCAAGTACACAAAATTTGATAATAGACTCCTTAATGGTTAACAGCTGCTAACGCTTCATTTCTGTGTGTTGTTGATAGCTAACTCTAGAAAAGGAGGAAATTATCCATATATTAGCTTTTGCCGGTGACTTTTAATAATATTAAGAAAATAAATAATTCAATGTCAGTTATAGTGTGATGATTAATAGTAATAATCCGTAAAACTTGTTAAATAAAACATCTTTTAAAAAACCGACTTCGAAAAAGTAGGTACTAAAATAAAAAATTATTAAGTCAAAATAGATACCTATTTATTCGCAATAAATAACTAAGTTACGAATTTTGTAAGTCGATGCCAGCATCGCCGATCAAATTAATCAAATGTAAAATTTTATATTATAAATACATCCTTTATAAATCTATTTATAATAAAGTTAAATTTTCAATTGATTGACAGTGCTGGCACCGAATTCAAAAATAACTTATTTATTGCGAATAAAGAGGTATGTATATTGAGTTAATTATTTTTTACTTTTTAGTACCTACTTTTTTTGAAGTCGATTTTTTAAAAGATATTCTATTATATAAATATATTATGCCCAATAATCCTCTCACTTCTTCATACCTCTAATACAAATTCCAACATGTTTCAGCTGTTTAAAAGTTTAGTAATTATTACCCTGATTAAAAGTCGTCTGAAATCACATTACCCAAACACATACAAGTGTCGAAATTCTTCTCACCACATCCCTCATTTACAAATCCCTTTCCTTTTCCTAACGTGTCACTTTTGTTTCACTATTTAACTTCATATTAATTTCATTTTACATTTTAAAATTTATTTTTTTTAAATTTATTTTAAAAAGAATATTGATAGAAGAAACAAATTAAAACATTAGTTTACTTCCCAAGGAAATAAAATGATACAGGTATTTGCTTATATTAAAACACAACATTTTTTCCAGCGCCCTGAACCTTTTCTTAGATGCCTTAAATAAAAATTATGAAGGAAGCTCGTAGATCATGAAGTTATATTACGTCAATATTGTACGGCAAAGTCAGGTCGTCAAGATGGTATTATGTTTCCGACCCGCGGTGCTACGTTTCGCTTACAAGTTTACATTCATATTATGAAATATGCACGGAAGTTTTGTGATGAGATTATCTCCAGTGAATTAAAATGTCTTTTCGCTCTACAAGATTAATTAAGGAGACTCGTGAAAGTTAGATAATGGGCGTTGTTTGATGCAAAAATTTGCAGTTGATGTTTGTATTTCGTTGAAAAATATTCTAGGGGAGTAATTAAATTTTAACAAGAATTTTCTTAGGGATGTAGAAAGATTTTCTTAGGGATGTGGATTCTGTAAGAAAACGTTTTGTCTTGAAATATGAATCTGTAAGTCCCGATATTATGCTCAGAACTCAGAATTATTAACTAGGCTCACGGTGTCACGTCTTGCAAACGGGTATTTTTCAAAGTCTGTTGATTATGTGATGCAGTATGAATTCTCTGGAAAATATAAAAATAAGCCAGCCTAAATATTATATGATTTAAAATTTTATTATTAAAAACTTAATTTTATTAAAACGTTAATTTAAAAAAAAATTATTTAGGAAAAGTACAGAAATACTGGTTGAAAATAATCATTTTAAAATATATAAAACGGTTTTGAAACTAAAACTTCCATCCTTAATTTTAAAAATTACTTTTTGCCTCAACATCACCTAATTAGTCATGATGATAAATTTTGGATAATCAATCTGAATAGTCAAGTTTTCCAATCTAATAATGTCATTATGGGATAACACATATTGTTAAAGTTCCTTCATAAAATACCATTCTTGACGCGAAGCATTTTGGCTCATCTTCAGGCATAAGTTCGTAACTTAAATTAAATCAGGAATAGTAACAAAATTATACCTGCGCGCGTATTAAAATTATCTCTGCGTTACGGCATGTTCATAATAGATGACTGTTTGTCGATGAATTCATTAATATTGGAGAGGGGAGAAGTGAACTCCACCAAGATCAATAGTGGAGTTCGGCAAGCATTAGTAACATGCGTTAGCAATGTATACATGTGTAATGACAAATTTAAAACATATTGGTGATATGAAAAAATGTTTACGAAAATATTTTGAATATTTCTGATGACTCATTAATTATAATAAACTTCTAGGATGATATATCTAAAAAATCCTTATTTTTTGGAGTTCTTCAATGAAAGGAGTTATTATTGTACTAATTTGATTAAATTGAGTTATTATTGTAATTTTGGCTTCTCCGTTCGTCTGTTATTTATTCCGTATTTTCATCCGTGCGTCACACTTTCTGTAGTTTTAGACCGATATACATGAAATTTTATTGTTAAATGTTTTACATGGATTTCCCATTAACATGTAGTGAAATACTGAACCATACAATTTTAAAATAAATAAATATATAATGAGAATATGCATAATATTTAAAATGAGTGTACAATTGTTTTCGTTTTCTTTTATTTTATTTTTTTAAACCCACTTGCGAAAAAAATACTTTCAAATTGAATCGCAATGTCCCACCTCCTCCTATTATACGAACCGGGATTTCTAAAATTCTAGATACCAGTCTTTTAGTAGAACTTTCAATTAAATTAATTAGGTAACTTGCATTGAAAATTTCAAGAAACACAAAGGACTACTGAACCTCACTTTAAGCATGTTTAGACACGCTTAGTTCGTTAAGAGTGAAGAAAGTATTGTAATTGTATAATGCTTTGGAAAAAGCCCATTAAAAAGATAAGATGCTTGTTTGTTTAATAGTGGATAGAGTATACTTATTTTGTTTTCATAGACGTGCATATGAATGCTTTTATTGTTATTATAACAATATTGGATGAATCTGTTTTAAAATAATATTTTGGTACATTTTAATATTAGTTAGTAAAACAAAGATAATAGTTATATATTCAAGAGAAAGTGTGATCTATTCTTTGCTGTTTATTTTACAAGATAAACTCTATATATCATATCTATATAATTCATAAATGACGATGGATGAATTTCTTTCAAGAAAACTTACTTCGATTTGGTTAGGGTAATATATTGATATAAATACATTGAATTCAAATTTTACCTAAATATTCCATTTTTAATTATGATAGAGTACTGAAGGCCTAAAAAGTGCACTAAAAGTGAAATATTTTCTAATATAATCAAAATTAAAATATTTGGTCACCTCTTGACATAGTTCAGATTACGAAAACGGAACCACACCATATTTATCTAACCATGAGTAAAACAACCTTTTATTAAATTAATGCAAACTATTTCCAGGTTTGGATTTAGAATTAATTTATTATAGTAGCAAACGAAACTACAATAGAAAACTGTAGCCGTTTGAATTGAAATGGATAGCTGGTGAGACATTTTGTGATTCGAGTTGTAAATATGGTATTTACATATTATTCGCAGTCATATATGTAAGTATTCTTCATATTTGTTATTTAAATACTAGTATATTATTGTACGTACAATCATCTAACAGAATATAATTAGGGAGTAGATACCTAAATAAATAAAGGGAAAAATGCGTGGTGTAATTTGAGTATTAATAATAACTTTCTAGATTATTATTACGAATCCAAAAATACATCAAAAACAATTTGAATATATTAAATAAATTAAAAAGTATAGAACGGAAATTCGGTAATAAATTATATCCACATCAAAAAGTATACAACACATTAAAGTAATTTTGTTCATATAAATAACAGACATTAAATCTGTCAATATTAGTAATTAATGAAATTATTGACAACCAAAAATACACGAATACACTCTAAGGCTTAGTGTTAAACGTCATTAACCTTGTGCATTCTAGCCTATTTACACCTTATAATTAAATATTCTGGAACTATCCACAATTCTTCGAGAAAATTGTTGATAAAATAATTAATAAGACCGATCTAACATATCAGCTAGTTAATTATAGGTGTCCGTTGGCAGAGTAATATTAATTTTTGGTCACATGGTTGAGCTTGAAAAATGACCTTAAAAACATTAATTTTACGTGTTCCATTTTTATCAATGCCGGTACAGATAATTAAAGAACTAAGGTAAATACGATTTGTATCACCAAAATCATGTACACAATTCTAATGTTAATTTTTGAAAGTTTATGAAGATTATTTACATACTTTATAGGTGCAAATATAAACAGTGGGATAAACCTTACCTCGGTTCATCTTAGATGCCGTATATTTGTGTTCTCTGTTATTGATTATATTATGAGCGATTAGTGCTTATATTATGAGCGATTAAACTTTAGTAGATATTCACTAACTTAAATTAATGTTAAATAGAGTTCAAAGCCAGTGTACTGAGATATTCTTGCCAAGTATAATGTTGATGTAATGCTCCATTCACAACGTCTAAACCAAATAAATTAATGTAGATTATATTTAGTGACTTTAACAAGTTAGCATTCCAATTAGTGTTTGAATAAAAACCTATATATCTTATTATAGATTTTAAAAACATAATTGATATAAGAGAAGTAACAGTAATATATTGACCCACCTAAAACATGCCCTGTGGATGTAAAAAATAATGTGAAAACTAATTTTAAGAAAGTTCTACTGATAGATTTAATAAATTGTGTGCTTACTATTGAAGAAAAAGCTAGTGCAAAAAGGATATGGTACAATTTAAAGAAATTATTGAATGATTCCATGTATAATATTTTTTATTACTATAAATTTGATTGCCATGAAATCTTATTATTAAAAACTAGAATAGTTGAAATTATATTAAAAAGTACGTAAATAATTATATTTCCTGCACGTAAACGCAAAAATATGGGCTTTTTCGGTAATATATCAGAAATTTACAATCGAAAGTTATTTAGATGGGTGTAGATTTAGTTAAAAGAAATATTGTGTAATGTAAAGTAGCTCATTATTTAGATTTTTTTTCCAATTTTTATAAAAATAATTGTAAGTTTACGAAGAAAAAATAAGGATAAATCAGATAAACCGGTAAAGGTCCACGCTGCGTTTCACACAACGATTTACCTATTTATGTCAATTGTCAGGCAAATAACAGGTAAAATAATAATAAAAATATTGATAACAAATCTGACTTTACAGATGTATTTTATACTTCTCCATTCACTGTCGAGCACTGCTGGTTAATTGATTCAGGAGCTAGAATACTCATTACTAGCAACCGAACATGCATATATTATCATTAGCCTGTCCTAATATTTGTAATTAAAACTGCAGGCAAAAGGCAGCTGTAATAATAAATATGTGACAGCTTTAAAGTAAGGTAATAAACCCAAAAACTGAAGTAATGTATGTTATAAAAGATTCATTTTTACTTAATCTTCCGACTACTTTGCTGTCAATGAATCAAAAAGCTAACAATAGTTTTCAGCTAGAGTTTAGCAAAGTTGGGTGCAATATTTATCTGAACAGAAAATTAATGTTAATCGCAAAATATAAAAGTAAAAATTATATTGTCGACATGAGTACTTATACATTATATACTCTCATATTATTGTGACATGAAAGAAGAGTCTACTCAGATAAAAATACGGAAAAATGAATAATTCAAGAATAGTAGTTAATTTACTGCAGGCATTTATCAAGAGCAAGAATTGTGATCTGTACTAGTTGTAGCTATAGAAGACCTTTTAAATATTAAGGTACAAAGACCATGGTTCTCCTGATTTTAATCGAGTCTAATATTTATGAGTCCTATCAAAAGATTTTATAACATTAAGTGGAACACTCGCGTAAGGCAAATATTTATTTTTTGTATAATACTTCTGTTATACAAATTTTCAAATTTTTAATTTAATTTTAAATTAGTTAAATATAATCAAAATACCTCAAAATACTAGGGAATTTATGAAGTACTTAGATGTTTCATTAAAAAAATGGAGTATTCTCATCAAAGTTCTATGTCATAAACCTTTGACCAAAATGGGTTCATCAAATTAAGAAAGTGTTTTACACACGAACTGAAAGCGTTAAGCGATGAACGTGCTAAAGGTAGAATAAACATGCACTATTTACAGGTTTTAATATATCCAAATAGTTCAGCTTACGTTATCAGTAAATTGTCGATTAAATTACTAAATTATAGGGCTTCGAAACATATATGGACTAGAGTAAGTCCTGACATAAGGAACATGAAATTTCTTGACTGCAAAGTTATGGTGCACGTCCGTAAAAAAAAAGAAGAAGAAAGCACGGGAAAGTTATTTTCTTTATCGGTGTGATTTGATAATAAACAGGGGAAAAATGAATTGTTGATTAGACACAGTTTATCGACTTAATTATAAACAACAACAAAAAACACTTGTTGATTAGACACGGGTTATCCTACAAAGAATTCATATGTATGAATATTAACCTATATGTATTCCAACAGAAATAGGCATTTTTATTGAAAAAGAAAGCCAATAATATTTTATATGATGTGTATCAAGAAGCAGTGGAATGCTTATTCTACATTCGTTAGAAAACTTGTCGTTAGAAAATTTATTAATAATACGTATAAATCCAGAAAATCAAATTTGGCACGCTGTGAAGTGAATTATTCAGTATGTTTATAATACTAAACAAATAAATTAATGTGTACATGTGATGGTAACTCAATTAAATATTGTAACATGGATGGAGTAATAATTCCAACACCGTAGATCGCTACACTGTTTTCCGGATTTGTTTTTCTGTTCCAGCGTTACATTATGTCTGGAACGATTATTTATTAAACGATTATTTATTAGTGTCTTTGACGCTAATAAATAATATCATTGTCAACAACGGAAGCAAAATATATTTCATGGTTTTTGGTTACTTGAGGGAGATCTTATGCAATAGAAATAATATAAATAACAGTAGTATTTTTTCATAATCTATTATGAAAAAATACTTGCGCTGGCTATAGACCATCATTCCATAAGATTTCTTTTCCAAAATTAAAAAAAACATATTATTTAACATTTCTTGTTTATTTAATATTTCATTCTCATTCTATTCGTTTTGTTTGTTTGTGACATAAAAACAAAACGAATAGACTTTTCATACTCAATCAGTTGTTAAGGTCACCCGATCATAGATTATATTCTTTCTTTGTTTCTGCCGCATCTGCCATTGGAGTCTATCAATTCACGCTTATAATATTTAAGTTGAAGTCTAATTATATAAATATTACTTAATTAAATAAATAAAGTGAATGTACTGTTTTTTCAAAGTATTATAAAACATAAGGGAAATCAGGCTTTTGTACCACTTTAAAAACGCTTATAAATACTATTAATTTAGATTTACATTAATGATATTAAGGTCTAATTGAAATTGAAAATGAGATTTGCGCAGCGCTGAGAATATTTCTATTGATTTGCATTGGATTTTTTTTATGGAACTTTATCTTACATTATATTTAACACTATGCTGTGTGTATAATCAAACAATATGTTCTATAGCGGCTGGAACTATTTAGATCAACCATCATCCGAATATTCTTAAAGTTCAGGGAGCCAACTATTCGATTAATGGATAAATCTTACAAAATTTATAAACAATTGATAATAGTTTAAATAAATTTAATCATCCAATTATTTTTACGAATATATATTTATAAGTAACACCACATATTGCTGACTGACTGAATTATATATTGTTAAAATTAATTACATGAGAGCTGGTCATAAAATTATGTCCATTGAATTAAAAACTTTTCACTTGGAAAACATTCCAAATGCGACTCCCGAATCCGAGTAAAAAAACGGCTGTTATTTGATAAAAGTTTGGCTACAGATTTTTGTAAACGCTTTTGTTAATGGAAAATAATGGAATGAGAAAATTTACTCGATGTTAATGACACCGTTTAGTGGGCAGTTAAATTTGCTACACGGATTCTGAAAGAGCGATACTTACGTAGGATTAGGACGTAGGATGGTAAACAAATATTTTTTATAATAAATGATGTTAAATATAGTAGCATTCTTTATTAGGGGTATAATTTTGGGGGAGGTAGTGAAAATGAGATGATGAGAAATGCTTTATTTAGAATAAAAAATATTAGAAAAACTGTTATTTTGGGTTTAGTCTTAGTTGTAACCTTATGATCACAACAATTATGAATATAAAAAAATAATAGTTGCATTCAGGGTCAAAATTGATGGCTCTAATGTTTTTTTATTAAATACAAAATGGTATTGTTATCAGAATAAAGCGGTTTTGATTACATTTGTTTTATTCTCACAACTGACTGAAATTGTGACGTAATTGATAATACATGACGACAAATATATTGATTTCGAGGCAATTGAATATATTTGACAAAGCTAAAAGTAAGCAATAATAATAAAATGAATAGTCTAGAAAAAAGTAACAAATTAGAAAGTGTAAGAAGTATTATATTGTTATAAATGTGAAATATGAAAGAAAAATTGGGAAGGATCATTTAATGAGAGTAACAAAAAACTACCCCTATATTTTTTCTGCACAAAAAACCTGTTTTAAATTAAACAATCATTAAAAATATGTTAGAAATTTTCATCAGCTGAAAAAGTTTATTAAATTTTACAACGAAGACGGAAAAAGTGATTAATTACGAACGACGTTCAAGGCTTCGTTTGATGTCAATTAACTCCCATTTAACGATAGATGAGAGGAATATTTTTCCGCGAGTGCAGCGAGATATCATTTGTAAATACACCACATAGATATTGGTCTATATACGAGTTTCAAATTTATTGACTACATTTTTTATTATTCTACTTATTTTCCTCAAATATTAGTATCTATAGTCGATAATTACTTTAAATATTAAACATTTTTTATTACATCGTCATTTAATATAAAAACAAGTTAATATTTTTATTATAAATAATGATGAATCGCACTATGAAGTTTCCACACATTTTATAAATATATAAAGTGTGACAACAAAGATTTCATACACTTTAAATATCTATAAATATTATTATTATTTTTTACTACGTTTTGTGCGGTTTTATAATATTTTAGAGGTTTCATTGCATGGACATTTCCAACAATCACAAGACATATTTTACATAAAATTATAAAAATATATTTTGGAAATACCTTAAGCTTGTACCTTCAATTGATACGATACGAGAAATTAAAAAAAAATCGAATACTTCTTCTAAAATCTCTTTATAAGTATTTTTAAGTGCTAACATGATTTAATTGATGTTTATACATGTTAATTTATCTTATAATTCTGTTAAATTTCAAGTTTCCAACGAAGTTTCTAAAAAAACGTTTATAATAGACAAACAGACGAACGGACACTTGTATAATTTTTTTTAGAGTTTCCTTTTTGTTGCTCTTGCGGTACGGATCCCTGAAAATGGTCATTATTGTGTTCAGTTACTTTGTATCTGTCCTATTTTAGTAAAAGTTACACAGACTAACTTATGAAACCTATTGAAATAGTGTATTCGTAATGGCTTAAGGCGATATTTCATTTATTGCAATGTATTTATGCCTTTAAAATCTTTTAAAGCACAGAAACTAAAGGAGCAATAACCTGTGATTAACAATAAGAAAAAAAATTGGTTTACTATAAACATGCTTAAATGTGGAAGATCACTTTATGACACGTTTTTTAACACAAGTATATAACTTAATTGCTGTTTACCTGCATTTTTAACTCATATTGTACATCTGATGGATAAAACTTCCTTACTAAATAAAGTATTCAGTTCAAATGAAATATAATACAAGTTTCTGAAGAAGCAATAAAAGTGGAATTACGATTTGTTCTCTCGTTATTTAAAATTCATATTCGTAACAATATTTTTATTTCCAAAATTATTTCTGTAGCCAAGTGAATAAAAGGAGATGGTGCACCAACATACAAGTCCATAATGATATCACCCTAATACAACACAATTCACCCGAGGTCATAATGTTCTGTTTTCAAATATTTATATACGGTCGATATGTTAGTGGATGTTATGACAAAGTTAAAAAATAAAAATAAAAATTATAGTTCGACAAAAATAACCGCTAGGTTTTTAAAATTTTGGTCTTAAATCATTAAAGATAAAATATGTGGCAATCAGTTGAAAATTTGTCTGATTTTATTGAAACGGTTTAATAAAATGGAAGCAATATTTCATAAACATTTTAAATGAAATTCATGTTCTGAAATTTTATACAATGTGAAAATTTATTCTTTATTAATTACTATTCTTTATTAATTACTAGCTTTGAACAGCGACATTGTATATATATAAAAGATAAGAAAATGGTGGGAAAATATTTTTATAACCAAGACGAGCGCATTTCTGCTCATGCTTATTCCACTAATAAGTTGATTTTTTTAAGGAAAGAAGTAACTTTTAAACCAGCTTAAATATCTTCTTAGCTTCCTATACCTCTTATAATGACACTGGCAAACATATAGGCACAATGTCATGGATATGCGCAATCGAGGAGGAGATAATGAGTAATTAAAATATGAAATCGAGGCAAACAAAAAAATAAATAGACTCACATTTGTATTAATTCCCGAACCTTGGAAATGCGAAGAGTTTAAAGTGAAGAGAAATTAATTCAGAGGAAACTAAATAGAATAAATTCTTAACTAACCAATGAACTTAAATTGTTTAAATATATTCAAGTAATATTTTAATATATTTTATCAAAATATTTAAGTCCTTTACCAATTAAAACTGTGAAATAATTTGACAAATGGCATTCTATTATGATTTCAATTGTTATGTTTTTCTATTGATTAACTTTGATGTATTTCCAAGTTAAATTATCAAAGTTAACATTGATATAGTAAAAAATTGTTGCTGCAATACGAATGGGACTTAGAGTAAGCCGCTTGAAAAATATGTGAAAATACATTTGCGGTAGCTTTCATTCTCGGATATTGTTTCGGTTAAGCCCGCTGTGTGAAAACTTCGCCTAGTAGAGCTGTAATCTTTAAGCTCGGCCTTTATCGTAAATTGATTTTAATTTACCCAACTGTCTAAAGGGGATTAAATTACCGATTCAGCTTCTACTTTTACCTTCTTTGTCGTTATTATACTTAGTGTTCAGTTAAACATTTATGATAATAAATCATATAGAAAAAATTTTAAGATTTACGTGACTAAAATATTAGACCAACAGCATCATATTATATTTACTATCAACTTCCATGGATATGATTTGCGAAAACACGCAATGTTTCGTTATTTTAACCGCTTTATATAACATTTATACCAAGCTTAGTAATATTTCAATAGCAGTATCAGAATTACTCATATATTCCACTCTTAAATTTTTTTACTTACTTGGAAATAAAACAACACGTGATTTGCTTTTTTTTTATTAACAACCTAGAAACGATTTAATAAAATATTACCTCCTATTTAGAATTAGAAAATTTATTTAACTTTTTTGTAATATAAAATGTAATAAAAAATAGGGTTCATTTAAAATTTTCAGTTTTAAAATAAACTATTTCCAGAGAGGTCGAGATTATTAAAAGATTCTTATAAATAATACCTTATATCTACAACGTGGAAACATAAAAACATGTTCATGCCACTCTAAATGAATACGCTGTCAGCATTCCTTTAATGTTACGTATCCATCATAGCATGACCAAATTAGCTAAAGGGTCCACATCCTACTTTGCATGAGTACCTTAGTACTAAGCTGTGAAAAGGATCATGGCAATTTAAAATCCTCCTCCTAAAGCTCACATTTAATTTCCAACTTAAAACATGTAATCCTTACGTTTTGAAAGTTTTAGAGGGTGTTTGTACATAACGACGGCGTGGGCAATAAAATCGTCGCCTAGGTTGCCATGAGTTAATGTACGGTATTGCATCTGGCCAAGAGACTTATCCATGTGTGAATAACGAATTACGAGGGCAATGATGTTAAAATTATCTACAGTGAACCAAAATTTTGAGAACATCCAAACACATTATGCAGAATTCTGCTTACTTTTGGACGCAAGAAGTTCTCCATTAATTTTTTTTTACGATGAGGTTAATTTGCTGTGTTTAAGGTAAAGCGTTAAAAGAAAACGTGTCAACTTTTTAATATCAGTAGTAGAATTTAGTAAGTCATTGGATTTATCAAATTTATGAGATTGATCGATCATTTTCTTAAAAACTTTTAAATAAATAAAATTGATAATCCGAATATTGAACTTCAAATAATTTCATAAAATATAGGGGGAGGATAAAATATATTTTTAGGGTGTCCCAGCCAAACTGAAAACGTTTAAAATTTTGCCATTTTGTCTGTCCGTGTATCTGTTCGTTGTGTTGGTTGTGTGGTTAACTTTTGGAGACTTTCTTTTCGTTATTTTACTGAATGACTGAATGCTAAAAATATTTTTTTTCATTGTATTTTGAGGTTTGTACGATTATGAAATAAAGTGAATATTCACTACGGAGAAGGCTATTATGGTATGCAGGCTAGACCTTCTCTTGAGGAGGCGTGTAGGGATCAGGGTTCCTCAGAGATAATCAAACGACAGTTGAATGAAAATATATCTATGCACCCAAGGTGCTTCATCAATAATTACACTTTAAACAATCAATACCGCTGAATGCTTCGTTATTTTTCTAACTCATTTTTCATCACAGATAGGTTACGAAAATTAATAGTGTTTGGCACGAAACATATCAGTTAAGTATGGCAGTTTGGCTTATTTGTATAATTAAAAATAAATAAGTTCATATCGATTTAATAAAGTATCGATAGTTAAAACTCTTCACATTTGTACTAAAAAAATTTAATCATGTTTACTGAAATGGTCAGTAATGAACTTTTTTGTCTCTTATTGGTGAGTAAAAGAAAAGTTAATTTAATTAGATTAAACTTATTAACTTTAAATCTTCATTTTTCTCGGAATAGAACGTAGAGTTCATAGCAAATATGTCCACGTCCACTCCACAAACCAAATAATTTAAGATAAAGAATAAAGGAAAGAAAAAATTAAAAAATGTCAGTAGGACATCATATTGATACGCAATCTACCTTATACTATACGATCGCAGTTTTAAAGACACGTGACTGAAAAATTCAGAAAATCATTAGAAAATAATAAAAGATGCTACCGATTGAAACAGATCAATGAATATTAACAATTTGAAGAGATTTAAATGTAACGAAATGATACTACGCCTTCTTCAAAGTAACTTCGTGCGAAGATCAAAAGACAGTGTTCATTTTGAGTTCATTCCGAAAGAGTGACTGATAAACATTTCTAAAATTGCCGACAATTACTTAATTCTGTAACCTAAGACATGAAAAAAGACGCCGTGTCACTGCAAGTGTAAATATATGAAGACTCCTAGACCCTTAATGAATGTCATTTGTCTTCCCGCAAACCTTTAGTAGACTTCTTCTGCCGGCGTTGGCTCATGAAAGCTCAGGGCATTTGCAATGCGGAATCCGGTGGGTCAACTCATTCTCATTTAATGCATGAGTTGAATGTTGAAAATTACACGTTTTATTGCTCTTTGTTTTTCAACCTTTTACATTCGAGTTTAGGTGTAATAAAACGGATCTGATGTTAATTCCGGACGATCGTACATTTACCGATAACTAATTAAATTTAATGGATACTATATCTACGCGAAGATAACGGATTCTTCAAGATACGCTCAACCATTTTCTGAATTCTTATTAGACCAATATATTATTTTACATTATCGTTGAAGGAACACGAATCACAAGTTACGCCATTCGGAATACGGAATAATTTTAATTCATGAAGCGCAAAAGGTAATAATTATACTGAGGAAAATGAAAGGTATGAAGATCCATAAATAATTGTTAAGAAGTAATGTGAAAAACGATATTAAATATTGTCCTGGTCTTTTATAGTCATATAGAGTTTGTATGATTCTGTGAGAATGTTTTAACTTCATATTGATTTGACACTACATCTTTATTTATTGTGAAGTGCTTTCGTTGATAATTAATAAACAGATTTTGGTAACTTCAGGGTCAACCAAATAAATTGCAACTAATTTATTATTCATTACGATGGCAACTCATACGATTTAGAGTGAGGGAAAATCAAAACGTTTCTTTTTAATTTTCTTGTTAGTAGGAATAAAAGTTTTTGGTTTAGTCGATTGGTTTGAGAAGTGAGTATTTTCATTATTATATTACTATTATTAAACATATTGTTTTGACTTCGTTGTTCTGAAATCTGTCACCAAATCGGGAAATTGAGTGGGAAGTTTCGCAGCTGGTGCTCGAACAGGTTTAGGAGGGTGTACTTGTCGTATCTCATTTTTTTATTTATACGCCTTTATACACATCTTGAGGAATTCTACATTTTTATCGGCGTATGTTTTGGGTATTATTCACCAAATTTTGCGTAAGTTTGGCTGGTTCATGATTCTTTATTTATATGACTTTGTGTGATTATCGATTTCATCTCTAATTGTAAGCAGTTGTGGGTCCTTATACAGTCGTTCGTTGGTTATCAACCAACGAACTATTGCTAATTGTAATTATTCGCAGCGTTACATTCCGGTATCTTTGATTTCTCTAAATGTTAGAATGGAAAGCTATACCATACAGCTGGATGCTGTAGTTTTAAACTGGTTTAAATGTAGCTTTATACAGTAACAATTTTCCAATACTCCCAATAGGTTTTCCGATTTGAAGATCAAGTTGTTTCCGTTTAGAAATTAAAGTCAGTTCAGTTAGTCTATTGTCCAGATAGAGATCAAGGCTACCTTAATCTAGGCCATTGTCCGCTTGGGGTACTTCTAGGTTGTTTAATTTAACTGTTGAACAAGTGTCAGTATATGCGTTAATATGACGTTGATTCATTTATTTTCATTCGCCCTTAAAAAAAATCAAATGATAGATATATTTAAAAATACCAAAAGATACCATAAGACCCTCTACGATATATAATCACATCATGGAGATACCTAAATAATATCATAGAAATACCAAAAGATACCAAAAGACCCACTACGATATATAATCACATCATCGAGAGAATATTTAGACTGTATTTTAAACAGGTTTTATTATTGTAATAGATCTTATATATAAACGAGTCAGTTCTCTATTAATACTTAGCTGCACGACGCACAACACACTGAGACGGCCGAAATATATATGTACATTGGCGCAATACTTTGCTTAACTATATTAAATCTACCTATATTAATTATAATATATGAAAAATTAATTTCAATTCTTAACTATATTTTTATGCACAGTCTTATGTATGAAAAAAGAAAGAGTTCGAAACAAGTACTTAGATCGTCAATGTTGTCGTGTGAAATACCATATGGCCGCAAATATTCAAAAAATTATTTACCATGATATCAAAACTATAAAATGAAATAAATCAAAACTCCTTAATATTTAAGAAAGCAATTTTTACGTACCCATTTTTAGATACTTTTTAAAATATTTTGAAATATGGTTATTTATTATAATTTTAATTTCATACATTCTCCTTCTTTCTTTTATAAAGTTGCTTACGTTCATTCTTCAAGCTTCTGCTCTAATTTTAATTGTATTTCCAACTGCAAATATTTTTTCTTTCCCATGTAATTATGTTTTTACTGTCCATATTACCTCAGCTCTATATAGCTGTCCTATTCGCTACATGATATATTTACTACGAACATTTTCTCGTTGCCATGTGTAGTTCTGTTGCATAGTCTGGTTGACTGTAAGAGTTTGCTCTCCTAGCAATAAGTCAATTATATATGTATCGATTGTATACATTAAAAGACAAATAAATAATTAATAAATTTATTTCAAATAATACTTATATTGGCTAATTGCATAGATCGTCCCTTGAATAATATTTTTTTAATGTAAATATATAATAATATACCTTTAAAACAGCGATACGCCTTGAAATACGTGCCTGCTTCCGTAACTGCAAATCAACTAATCGAGAAATTGTAATATTAATATAGTTTATACTCTTTCAGGTACGGATATGAATTGCATTGTGTTATTTTCTACAAAAAGACCTCATTATGTGTATATATATATATATATATATATATATATATATATATATATATATATATATACATATTAAGCATTTTTAGTACAATAATAATAGTATACTCTAGTATTTATCCGAAAATTTATTAATTTTCTTCTTTGTACAGTTATAAATATTTTTCATCTGTATTATATTAACATCATAAAATAATTTTTTCTTCATCATTACCTTTCACAAGTACGATTATCGTAAATATCCCACAATTACCATAAATATCCGGATTATTTTCAAGATCATGCTTAGAGGATGTGTATAATTATTTTATCAAAAAGGTTCACAAAACTCAAACGGCAATCATAAAGTTCCACAAAATTCAGAAATGAGAAAATTATGTCTAAATTAAAACGTTGCTTTGAGAGACATGCTAAAATTTATAGACCGAATCCGCTACCAGCCGGATATTTGTTAGAAAAAGTATGTTGCAGAAGTTTGATAGTGTAACATTTACCCTGCTCGCTGCCGAATTTTAAACAGACGTGATTTTTGCACGTCGCGTTTGTTAGTAATGAAATTTATGACGGAGGTTTTGTCAGGATCTAATTACACAAAGTTTAAATACTGGGATGATAATAAATGATAGTATACGTTCAAAAAGTTAATTCATTATTATTGTCAGAATTTTGATGAAATCGCTTTTAGTAACATGACCGTAAACTTATTTAATTGTTATACCCGTAGTAAAGTTTCACAATTAATATTTATGCTATAATATCGTATACTACTACAAAGCGAATAAATACGCATATACGCATATACAAAGTAAAAATATATTTTCCATCAAGTAATACCCACTTATGCTACACTTCCGTAAAGCTCATGACAATTTCACTAGGAGAGTAAGAATACTCAATAAGACATTATAAAAAAGGGAATATTCATTCTTCAATAAAAGAATAACAAAATAAGTTAAGAAGTTTTTATTAGTTAAAAAGCAATATTCACTACTTTTCTCTAAATCCGAAACTTGCGGAGTAATTTGATTATAAAACGAATTGGAAAGTAAAAAAAATTGTTGTTTCACTCGATGTGTTCTGTAATTTATTATAATATAATCTGTTAAAAATGCTAGGTGCTTCAGTTAATATTATTTTTTTTATTCCTCAGTGATACGTTAATAAATATACTTCATAGTGTATTCGAGACATTCGTTTTAAAAAAAAAGTTCAAGTTGATAAGTTGTTTGTAAGTGCAAATTAAATAAGTTACGTATCAGGGATGATATTTTTTACTGTTAACGACACGCGAGTCTGTATTCATTCCAATTATACTAAAAAAATTTAATTTAAGGGAAAAGGAAAACTCTAGGAAGTACCTCAGATTTGTTTATAAAGACTTTTGGTGCTCAGTTGCAGTTCTCGATTTTCCTTCCTTTTTTTTAATTTTTTCTTTAATAAAACTCCTTTCGTGTTACTTTCATTATAGGTAAAATAGATCTTCATTAATAGTAAATCACTTTTCCTCTAAATTAAGATGGATTCATTATTTTTGCTTCACATATTCTCAAAAATTCATTCAATCTAATTTCAACATTGCGGTTTTGAATTATATTTTAATTCTAGATCACACTTCTGTACTAAATTTTTCACTGTATGTATGGTCATAAAAGTAATTTAACTTGATTTAGTTATAATTGGTGTGCCTTCAGTTTTTGTGTTGAAAATTTATCTAACTCTAAATTTTCCTTGAAAATTTATCTTCTAAAATTAATCTTCTAAAATTAATCTGGTTTATAACACCTCATTTAATATATATGCATTTTTCTGTCTTATAAGTTTCCCAATTTATATGTGTTAGGTGTTTTGAGATGATGTTTTAGATATTCATTAAAGAACTTAAGTTTTTTTCATAAATGTGTCTTCAGTTAGATTTTTTTGTAAATATTATGCAATAATTAGTTGCAAGATATTACTTTTCCAGCAATAAGGTGAAATAAATATTTTGTTATATAAGCACAAATCACGTTTGTACGGATCGATAGTTGTTTATTTTAATTATACATAATATTTCGCATATTTTTATTGTTATCAGAATACATAGAAGTCACACGAAATAAGAATTGTGCTGATTCTTCTAAAGAATAGTGTGAGGTTAGTCAGCGTTTTATTAAAATATTACTTTACAAATTTGCCCTCGACGTCTTTTATTTCTATTAGTACCTTAGAATTTTTAATATCAATATAACGTGAATTAGATTATGAATGCTGTTATTGAATAAGTTTTGTAAAAAATATATTTACTTAAATTACTAACTCAAAAAAAGGTCAATACTCTAAAAAAAATCTATTTACAAAGGTTTTGCATTTGTGTAACTTCATATAACACGGCTTTCCTGCCATAATCACAAAAGTTATTTTATTAATTTTTCCTCACTTTTAGGCATACTATATATTAAAAAAAATTTATCGTATTTTGTACAAGTAATTTATATAAGAAATTTATATTAGACTGATTTGCCCCTAGAGATTTAAAGTTTATTGGTAATCTTTTTACATAGTTAAATTCGCAGATTGCAATTACGTATAAAGATTACCAATAAACCTTAAATCTTTAAGGGCACTGTTATGTATATAGGGATGATACTAAGAATAATATAGGTATTTCTAACACAAAAAATAATGATAATAAAAGTAAATACGAAGGCGGAAAATCACTATGTGCACAGGCTGGATTACAAACTTCTAGGATACGACCTGATCGTATTTTAAGTCATTAGTTTATTAGAAAAACCAGCGCACATGACAAGCAATATCCAAACGTGTTCAGTCCATATTCTTTGCAAGCGATAGCATAGAATTTGTTTTATATTTCTGCAATTTTTTTTTATTATCAGGAAGTTTAATATAGTGCATTCCGCATACATGTGTAAGTTACTCGAATTGATGTATTCGTTCCCTTCGAGAATAGGTATCAAAGCATTTTACGTTCGTCTCCACGAGTAGTGAAAATGGCTTTGTCCAACTCACTGGAGAAATCAAGGAATGTGTGTCAGACCTGATGAAAGCAATATAATAATTTATTAGCTTGAAAAAATACTTTCGACAAAAAATTATTCATAGTAGAGCTTTCTCATCTAAAACAGAAAATAAGCTTGTGAGAAATTGTGAAAATAAAAGGTAAGGTCGCTATGGTTTACTAAGGAATTAACCCATGAGAACATAGTTAAAACACAGTTTGAAAATAGAATGGTATCAGTTTCAACTGTTATAAAAAATATTTCCTGTATTATAAATTTTGACTATAAAATATGAGCAACATATATTTGAAAATGTCATCTTATAAGACGGCCACTTTATCTCTCTTTTGTAGTCAAAAGTGGAAAAAGGGGTGGTTCTAATCTGTTATTAATAGCGACTATACAGTGATGGTATGAATATATAATAATTAGGTTGTTATTGTTTTAATGCAAATACGAAAATGTATTTAATTTATTTATTCATGGATGATTTACATTAAAAAGAATAGAAAAATATGAATGGAAATACTAGATATCAATTTATTAATAAAGAGAAAAAAATAGTTAATATAATAAGGAAATAAAGAAAAATTTACAATTGATATTCTTTTATTCCAAAACTTTTGTCAAACTTTGTGTGTACTAAGTAACTAACGTAATTGTGATATTTATATCTGTAATATTTCAATAGATTCTTCAACAAGTAATTCAGTTGGAATTAACTTTATGAATGGCAGATTACGCTTTAATTCCATCTTAGATGTTGAATAAGAGGAAAAATGCTAGAATTAATTGCACACGAGAAACGAATATTTCCATAATAATTTAGAATATAAATTCCATATGTTTAATAACAAAAAATAACAAGAGAATATCCTTTCTGACTTATCTTTGCTGAATTATTAAGTCGGAAAGTTTAAGCACAAGGGGAATGTCGGTGGAAGTTTTAGTGATTAATCACCATTATTATTGTCGACCTCGAAGAGTGATGATAAACTGAAAGTGGTGATAAACTTTCAAACATTACATGGACGACTCTAAGTGTATTATTCAAATATATCCCAATGGCCTGATTTTGGGATAGAAAATATGTGGTAATAAATAATCTAAAAATACGTATTCTAAGCTATAGGAAGGTAAAAGTTTTATGTCAATCAAATAAACTGTTTTTGTGCCTAACTCTGAAAATTATAAATAAAGAAAATTATCATCTTCATAAAATTAGAGTAATAAGCGTGAAAAATAACTAGGAAAGGATAGAAGTAAATAAGTACTAACAGACAGAAAAAGTTAATAACCAATAAATGGTTTTATAGTTCAACAATAGATCTTTATGTTTGTCTTTGTTTTTAGAGTAAAAAAACGAAATTCACAACTGAACAATGACTGGTATGGTACCTTTCTGAAATATACTTGAATGCTTAACTGAAATACACACTATGACTTCGAAGTTTTTTCGAAATTTATATTGTGTGTTAGATACATCTCATTGCTTAAACTTTTGAATAATTCAATTGATTTCAATTATGTCAATTTATTTCGGTCCCTTTTATTTCAAAATATAACTGTGTACGCGTAAGTTTCAGATCACTTTCATATGAGATGTTTTTGGCCCACGTTTCTCGCATTATATGAATAAAAACAATAATACTTTCACAAACTTGTTGAAAAAATATACTTAATATCAGCGAGTGGCAAAAGCTAGATATTTTAATGTAAAAAATATCCAGCTTTTGTGGAAATTCAATATCATTTAAATAAACAGTTGCAATATTCAACTAAGGACGCTAACAAAACTTGATATGTAGTAAGATTTGATCGTTTATTTTAAGGTAATAAACGGCCAGCCGAAGAACTGGAGAGCATCATATCACATAACGACTAATCTCTAAACGCCAAATACTCAAATTTTTTATGCAAATCGTGAGTGCAATTGTAAGTAGTTTTCATTGGAAAAAATTAAGGATGTCGAAGTGATTGCACAAAGCTTCCTTACCTTCCTTAATAAAAAGAATAAGATAAAGGGCAATACGTGCTGATACGAGTGAAACCGACTTTTAAGAATTTGCGCGACTAACATGAATTTTAATAGTTAAACCAAGGAAGATGCGGGCTGAAACAAAGTGAGTCGCGCAGGCAACATCACCTAATAAGCAAGAAATGTACACCGAGAAGATGATTTAGTTATAAGAATTCAAATAAGATCATGATTCACTAGTTCCAAGGTATATTTTATATCGATAAATGCAGGCCCAAAACCCAATATAATCATAGAATGTTATTATAACTTAAGTTAGTTTATTGTACGTTTAGCAACAACAAGAAATACAGCTGGATTATCCAGTATTAACAAACAATATTAATTCTTATTTACAAAAAAAAATTAAATATAATTTCTAATTATTTTATTTTCTCTGCAGAACAGTAATATTTTTTCGAATAATACTTTTTTACTTGCCAAGGAGTTTTTTTATTTTCCGGTAATGTTATTCGAAAAAGAAAATTTTATATGGCATAGTCAACGGTCGATAATAATTCCTTATCTACGATTATCTATACATGTAATAAAACTGTAACAGTAAATTCTGTACATGGAAAATATTTTAAAAAGAGTGATTGATTTAGCGTGTAGAAGGATAACAGAACCCGGAAAGACTTTTTTTACAATTTTTGTCTCTTTGTATGTTATTTAGTGCGTCAATCACGCAATTGTACGGATTTTGATAAAATTTGGTTTAGTAATAGTTTATAATCAAGGGTAATACGGGTATTGACAAACGTTAGTTAATTATAGCTGATAAATGTGAAGCATATTAATTGACAAAAAATAAAACTTTTTCAAGGAATGGAATTGAAGAAAATGTGTATATTAACCTATATAATTTAAGTAATTATGGTAACTGATAAGCGACACTTATTTAGAAATAAATATACTTAGCTGAGAAGCGATGAAAAATCTGAACTGAAGTAAAAAATTATATTACAGGACCGCCTCCTGAATAGACAAGTTTGAGATGTGTAATAATAATTCAACGTTTAACGTACAATACAAAAGTAATAATTTTTCGGTCTTAACGAATTTTATGTGAGTTTTGCGACAATTTTGTTGGGTCTGCAAATTTTGTAAATAAGTATGATATATATATATATATATATATATATATATATATATATATATTATATATTATATATATATATATATATATTATATATATATATATATATATATATATATATATACATATATACGATTCAACAGGTCACAACATAATAGGCGTTTGTTTCAATGAGTTCTGTAGAAAATTATTTTAAAAATAGCCTGGCTTTTCATAAAAAAAAATCAGGAGTCCTCATTTGTCTTATTAACTATATGAGCATGATGTCCTTTTTATATAACACTTGGGTCCAACTTAGTTCTAAACTTAGGTTATGTAATCAGACACGTACCTCGAAAGGTAAAGTGAACTCATATGAAATATATCCAGCTGTTCGTTTAACAAAGCCGATTTTCTCAGAATCCGTTTTACGTAAAGATTAACGATTTGGCATAGTAACAAAACATTTTAACTTGCATATATGTTAGTTGTGATCACTAAAAATATCCATATGAAGGATTTGAAAAGGGCAAATCAATTATTCGATTCGAGTTTTGATTCCTTGTGCAGTTTGCGATATTATTTGAAGGACCAAATTACGGGGATTCTGAAATTATACTGTTTACTTTTTTAGAACATTTAGATAATTTCGGAGATATTGTTGAACATTTCTTCAAAAAATATGTTTTTCGCTCTATTTTTAAAACTGCTGAATCAGAATTATAGAAAAAGAGCGTTATTAGAAATTTACCAAAAAACTATAACGATGACTCTAAATTTTATAATTTTGGGAGTATTCACAGTATTTTTAACCCTATAAAAGATATATTAGATAATATGTTGACATAATGAAACAATTTTAACATTTATGAACAGATTAGTACGCATACTGCATACTTTTAAACGTTTATAAATGTCAAAATGTGTACGGAACGTTCATAGTGGCGGTCCCACTATTACTTGCAGGTTTTTCCTAAAGTAACCATAATACGTTATATCACAAATTATAGAGTTGATTTACGACATGATGACCCATCATGAAAACATTTGACAATATAATATCGTTTGATTAGACGAAAAATTATGATAGAATTAATTTCGGGAGTTATAACGTTTTGTCTCTCTCCGATAAACTCACGTAAGTTTAGGGTCCGTATAAGAACCGACTGCTGTTTACTGCAAGGCTTTCGTGGCAGATGTTTGCCAAGAATTCCCTTAAAATTAAACGAGTGAATCCCTTGTACGTAAATGGTCACGTCTTATGACAGATGAATTTGTAACAGGGGTACTGACAGGGCGCAATTATTGTTAGGGACAAAGTTTTAATGTTGTAATGATATTGACCCTACCGCCAAGAACATCAATATTAATAAGCAAACGTTTATTAAAGTAATCTTTTGTAATCCATTTGATTATTAAACTTGATTCAAAATTGGTTCTATTTATTACTTTATGGGAGTCTTATAAAATATACATGGGAAAGTATAATTAATACCTCAAGTAACTTAAAAGTGGCTTAAATAAAAGTGATTGTAATTATAATGCGTTTAATTTACTGAGAAAATTATATTAAAAATAAGTATAAGTAGGTACGGTAAATAAAATTTGATACCGTCAAAATTTATCTCAAATTGGTTTTGATGTAATTATTCATTTTAAAATCAAGGAAAGATTCTTAATTGCAATTAAGCATAGATTAAAGTTTAAAAAAAACGACTTAAGAAATTGAAATGTCATTTCAATATTTAGTACACATTAAAAATACAAGGACATATTAATTAGATAACGTAGTTTACTGACTCACATAATATTGCACTTAATTATAATATTCGAAATTGAAAAAAAAATATACTCGGCTATGAGAAGAACAGATTCGTTGTTAACAATGAGATGTCAGCTGTATTATGAGTGATACTGTACGCTTAGTTTGTAAGAATAAAGAAATAAAATAAAAAGATCATCAGAGCATATGATATGTTTACAATAAACTTTAACTAACTGCTTTGTAATATTTGAATCCAATATTTTGAATAACGTTTTAACACTTGACAGTTTTGAATATTTGCCCTTTTAACGATAGACAAGTCGGCGACAATGTTAATTCAAATTAATGGCTTGTAAGAAATTCTAATGATTAAATTTATCACACATTAGCATTTAAATATTACAAGTAAATTGCGTACCAAATTTCATGTTAAATGTTAAATCTCATAAATGAACTTAATAAGTTTGAAATATTGCGGTAAATATAACATTTTTTTCAGGATCTTTGTTTTTGAGTTGACAATATGAGTAAATTTAAACCTGACGTAATAGTTTTTAATTCATGTTCAAAGTATATTTTATTATAATCTTTTGCGATTAAATGTAAGTTGTAAATATCAAAACAAAAAGTCCTGATAAGGGAGAAATAGGTTTTGACAACACATCTTTAATTCATCACATCCTGACATGTTTGTAAACATTTTGTTTACCCTTAATTATAATATCGTATAGCTAATATTGGATACGCTAGTTTACTATAAACCAAACTCTACAAACTGATATCTTTTTTCGGGAAAATTAATTATTTTTAATTTTAATTAAGTAGAAACCAAAAAGCTAGTTTTGAAACCTTTCCTCTTTGGATTATAAATGGTATTGAATAGAGTTCTCATTGGGTAGAACGCAGTAAAATTATTATATCCGGATTTTATTTATTTTTGTGTTATCTAGTTCAGAAATATTTTCGAGGTATCCTCTCTTTTACAATAGAATTATAATGTCGTTGTTAAATCATATAGTTATAACTCATGGTCTTATGATTATATGTTCAGCGTACTAAGAAATTAAGGTTATGATATTAGTTTTTAAGTGGTAATACTAAAAAATACCTAAAAAAGTAAATACCTAAATAATACCTAAACAGCTACGAAAAAGTAAATACCTAAAAAGTAAATACCGTAAAAGTAAGTACTGATAAGTAAATACCTAAAAAGCTACGAAAAAGTTTACTTTTAGCAGTTATATATGAGAACTGAAGACACTATTCTTCTACAAAAAAAGTGAAAAGCTGTGATGATACAATTGACGATACTAGGAAATTTCTGGATCAGCTTGTATCATTTTACCAAGTTGATGAGTTAAACATTATTGTGTAATGCTTTTGCAGGAGTAGGGTCCAAATTATTTTATACAAAAAATCTGATTAATTACAGTTCAGGTCACATTATCCTAAATCGCTTGACTACAATAATCACCCAGACAATAGAATATTCGCTCGAAAGTGAGACTGTAATAAACCATAAATAAAAAGCTCGAAAGTAAGACATAAATTAGATAATTTTTTAACGATTTTTAAACACTATTTTCTTGACGAGTTATGTCCAAACAGAATTATCGTAACAGAGCAACGTATTTGTGAAGAACTTTATCAAATTAAAATAATGTAGAGAAAGAACATATTTTGAAATTCCGTTTTGAAAGTAGAATCGATTTTGTTAATAATATACAAGTTAATACCAATTATTTATGTTGAAAAAATAAGCTTCTGTATTTTAATTTCCTTTTACGTGAAGAAAAATAAAAAATAACTTAATATGTATTTTTTTTCATTTAGTTTGAAAATCCTAGTATGTTCTAAAGAAGGATGCGAAGCCTATAAGAAAATTAAAGCAAACTACATTATTTAAATAAATTTTTTGGTTTTTATTTCTGATTATAAACTGAGAAGTAGGCATATCAGTTACAAATGTAATAAAAAAGGCATAAAGTGTTTTGTTAGATAAAAATATTTTTAACAAACAACATAATAAATTTTTAAACAGAATTTGGCGAACAGTTATAGCTTTATTTCCGATTCAATCTGTCAATATTTTGAAAGATTATTTGAGAAAATAGAGAAGTCATTTGGATTCATATTGGTATTGACTAACTCGCCCTTAATTATTCAGAGAAAAAGTGACACACATTTAAAGGTAATTTTTAACAAATATTAAAATTATAGTTAACGAAAAAGCAGGGGTAGTCATAATACGGAAGTAAAGTGGATATTAAATTTTAAAAGTACCAGTAATTCACACGCGTGTTGAGTTTAAAACATTACATTATATTGAAAGTTGGCGAAGAGATGAGTAAAAATGAAATAATATGGTGTAAAAATAACTTCAATAAATCGTATGATTTTTTCTTCTTGAGCTAATATGTTTAATTTCCAGCATTGATTGCGAACGGTTGTTTTACCGTGGGTAACTGAAGGTGTGAGATTTTAAAATTATATCACATTTATTCATTTATCCACAAGGTTATAGTAAATATCCATAATTATAAAAATTATGTTGAAAAAATAATTTATTCAAATGAATAATTCATTTGAATGGAAGAGCAATTACATTTTGTTTTATTTAATTAAGTCATTATTAATTGGATAATATACAATTGTTATTAATAATTAAATCCGCAATTTTATGAAACAACAGAAAATACATAATTTCCAAAGTAAGTTAAGTTAGTGAGTAAAGGAACGTTATAATCTTAATATTAACAAAACTATATTTTTTCGATCTTCTTCGATAAATAAATTCTTTGTATATTTTATTAATACACCAAGATATCAATTTCTAAGGTATACGATTGCAAAGGTTCTAAACATATTTATATGCTTAAGAGAGTCAAGTCCGTAGACCAGAAAGTTTTTATTTAAAAATAGCCTGAGTATAAGACTTTAATTTTACATATATTATTATTTATCCGATTTAGAACCGAAAACTGCATTTAAAATAACGAACAATATTTTTTGCCATTATTTTGTACCATTTTTTAACAACGAATGCTAAGGTTACTTTCATACATAAGAACCACAATGCGATCTTCAGTTTAAAAAAAAATGAATTTAAAAAATTCAAACCCGACGACTGAAAACATACTTAACCAGCACTATAACTTGTTAAGTAGACACTTCATTATTTTGCTTATTATAGTAGTCTCCATTCTCTCCGATCTCTCTATGCTACTCATCTCCTCCAATATCGGACACACAGCATTTCCTTGTCGGTCTCAATGTCATGAAATCAACGCAAACACAGTTTAAAAAGCTTGCTATGTCATGTAAAGGTGTGCTTTATATTCTGTCAGAGCGCAATTACTATCGAGGACATAGTTTTAATGCTGTAATGACCTTACAACCAAGAGCATCAATATTAATTAGCCAACCTTTATTAAAGTGATCCTTTGTAAGCAAAATCTTGTTTGTGTTCTATGTGAGGAAGGTTATATTGACAGGATAATAGTAAAAACTTGTTATGTCCTAACAAGGAAGGCGCTTTATATTCTTGTTCATTTCAAACGTTATGTTTATTCGCTTTAAAAAAATAACTAATTTAATAGAGTTTTTTAAAAGTTAGCAAAATGTTAAATCAATTGCTAAAACTATGTATCTTTCTATGGTTCATTGACATGATTATGTTATTAGGATAAACTGAATTATGAACTGTGTTTCTTTATGCAAAACTATCTTATTTTGCTGTTAATTTAGTCACATAAGTAATGAAAAATTATTGTCTTACAAGTATGTCTTTCATAATGAAGTAACTTATGAAAGAAAAAAGAAATGACGCAATTTTATATTAATAATCTGTAGAAAATTATTTTAAAGTTAAGCGGTATTATAAATTTTTGCCCAAACTTTAAATTTTGAATGTGACGATGAATATTTTGGTTAACAAAATTAATCAATGTTAATTGTAAGTAACTCAACATAATATCGTAGAAATAACTCAAAGCTATTTTACGTAATAATTTCACAGTTACACCTTTTTATATAGCAACGTTACTAACATGGTATTTAATTTGTTTAAAATTCCGAAAAGTACAATAAAACCTGCAGCTAAGTAATCCTTAAAAATAGTCAAAATAATTAAGGAGTATTCTTTGTTCAAAACTTAATAACACCACTTTATGGCCTTTTCACTATTTTCATCATATGTTAAGCGTAGGTACTAAAAAAATATATGACCACAATTTTAACCCAACTTTTTCAAATTTCGTCGTTTTATGAGTAAATTTCATAGCCTTCCAAAAGTAAGGTCGGTCAGTATGAGGAGGAGTGCTCGAATTTTTCTTTTATGTAATATTTAACTTTATACTCTGCTTTACAGTAAAATAAATTGTTTTATAGTGAAGTATTACGATAACTTAACAAAACATATGCTAGAAGATTACAAAGTGTAATACAATTATTAAACTAATTTAATAATCTTAAATGTTGTCATTTTTTTCAATAATTAAGGTCTGTATACAGATAAGGATTTTAATGTAGGAATTTATGGTTTAGTACGTCAAAAGGTTTTCAGGTCGTGTTAAACATTTACCTCCTATTTTTTTTTCAGAATATATGAAGAAATAGCATCAGAATCTACTCAGATGTGGAAATAAGAAGCAGTCAAACTATTACGTAGTTTGACTGTTTCTTGTGCTTCTTGTGACTGTCCGTTCTTGTTGACCGATGACCATTATTTGAAAATTAGATCATGAAATATAATTTATTCCAACATATTTTTTAATGCATTATAATATTTTCTCTCAGCTTTACCTATTGCAACGACATAAGACAAATGGATTTTTTTAAAATTTTTAATATTAGATTAAATGTATATATGATTAAGAATCCAATAATTATAATGGCTTTTTCAGCCAAGTGGATAGGTATATATATATATATATATATATATATATATATATATATATATATATATATATATATATATAAATATATATACATATATATATATATATATATATATATAAATATATATACATATATATATATATATATATATATATACGAGTTAGAACAAACTTTTCCAAATTAACATTTTGTACATTTCATTGGCATACATATTTTTTAGGCAAAATTTCGATGTGACTTTTATCGTTTGAAAGTTAATTCAAAACTGCACCGTCTTCCGTTTAACTTCATTTGCCTCATTCGTTACCACTTCAACATTATCATCATTGTCAACATTGTTTTATATTTCTTGATAGCTTAAAATTTATTGTTCTTTGTCAAAAATTACATTCTTCATAAAAAATTCCTTTCATCACATTCTTTCTCATAACTTTGTTCATACTTACGTTGAAAATGTTATTTTTATTTCGAAATATTTTCATGAAAACATTATACCATGAAAAAAATCCTCAAAAGAAGTACATTTCTGAAGAATGAAAATTGTGAATAAAAAGGAGTTTCGAGACATTTTGGCCATATTAACCATACGGGTGTGGAAAGGATAATAAAAATATATGGCATGTGGTGCGAAAAAGTGTAGTATGTGTATGTATGGCAAAAAAGTTGTGAAATAAAACAGAAATATATAGGGATAGATCAAATTGCAGATTGTCAACTAGATAGCAATTTAGAATGTCATACAAATGGAGTAGCGTGTGAATCGAAAAATAAATTTAGAGTATGTTTCATTTCATTATCGAACTTTTATATTAACTTCTGATCAGGTGAAGATATAATAGCATAAATGTACAAATTCATGTACCGTTTGGAACAAATAGTACATATTTTTCAAGAAGTTACTTTTCGTCATTATTTCTGTAATATACTTGATATAATATCTACATAGCGTTTAGCTGACTCTGGATAAAATACAAGGATTAAGAATTAGCATATCAGTACTTGATCGCCTAAAAGGCAAAGTTCTGGCTGGTATCTCGCAAAGACTTTGCTACCTCATTACCATACGTCTAAAAACGTCCACACGACCTAAAAATATTTTATTTACAACCGTTCTATCTGGAATCTATGGCTTTAACAGTAATAAAACTTTCATGTTAACCGGATTATCTGTGTATGTGCGAATCTATAAAAAACAAACATCAATTTTCTCTTTATGAAATTAGTACGATAATACCCAAAAATATGCAAAAGTTATAATAACATTATTAGTTGTGATAAGTTTTGACTACCAATTACTTTCATATTACTGCGGAGTTTTGTTAAATAAACATTATTTGGGAAACTTTCTCACATATTTCGAATTAACTTGCAGCCAAGTATAAAATTTATAATAGTAAATGAAGATATTAATACCGAAAAAAATTACGACCGTTTTTTAAAGACAAGGTCATACAGAGCAAACCTTCCGAAGTCCTGAATGCTGAATGAATAAAGTAGTGATATGTCCTAATTTCCGTGCACATCTGAAGATTCATTAAAGGTGATCTAAATAAAAGTTGAATTCACTTTATCTGTCACTTTGAGTGAATCATCCGTGATAATCTTCAAGAATGAATTGTCCTAACCCGGCAATACCTATAGTAATATTATTTTTGTTTTATTTTCGAAAGAAGATGACAATTTCGTGACTGTTTTAAGCCAGGCTAATTTGGACTATAATGCTATAGTTATCAATAAGTACTTTTTCTATTTTTTTTCAGAAAGATAACTTTGTTTCGGATCATTAGCTCGTAAGTGACAAGAAGTGATGTTGTGCGGAGAACGTGGGCTGTGATGGAGTCCACGCATGATCGCACTTAATGTTGCTCAAATATCATTCCTGACTCACATCGCTTCAGCGATTTGATTTTTTATTTGCAAGTTCACTAGTTTGATTTGTTCAGTATAAACAACGCTATTTTTTAAATTTAGTGAGTTGTGTGAATGCTGTTACAAGTAAAGTTCATTTCTTTCTGTTTATGTATATTTTATGTGGGCTAATATTTAAATTTATCTAACAGGATTATTAATTTTTTTCCGAAAATACTGATGAAATTTGTTAAGTTAATCTTACCATAATTTAAACCGATGATAGTTGTTTATGTTATATATATATATATATATATATATATATATATATATATATATATACATATATATGAGGAATTTAAAAATAAAAGTAATCTGTCTTATAGTTAGAACTGAGAATTTACATTTTACAGTCTATGTACTATTTAGTCCAAACTACATCACGTAGTATTTCCATACAATCAGCCAAGTATTAACAACATATAACTTTACTATTTTTGTGACTTCGGTGATTGATTAGCTACATCTGTTTGTTAATATTTTCTTCATAATAATTTACTATGGTAATATTTTCTTCTATCGAAAATGATCCCACATTTTTTTCTTGAAGAAATACAAAATATTTTAGCAATCAGAAATAAATGATAAAACATGTGGAAGAAGGCTGTAGTTCACCTAGATTTGTCGATAGCATGATGGTAAAAATTTCTGCTGTTACGACTTTAACGTACATATCGTTCATGTTTACCATAATGCAAACTCATCTCATGTATTAAAGAAGTTTATTTCAAGGCAGACATACAGTGTAACTGGAATAGGATTCTTATGAAAAGTAAAACCTGTTAATACGAATGGAATTCGCACTTCGAGGGTTCCGTACACATTTAGGCTGTATAAACATAACACGAGACTGTTTTTCCATGAAGCTATTTACATATAATTATATTATTTTTTATTAAAATTACGATAGTTAAAATCACCCTTATAGTTTCACATTAATTTCATATTAATATCTAGCAATGCTGTTTTTTTATAATTTTGAATTTAACAGTTTCGAAGATGAGATGGACATGTTTTGTTCAATATAAATCTCTAAAAATGTAATACATACCTCTTAAATATAACTATGAAAGTCAAATTTTTGTAAGTTTTGAAATTTCCGCAACTCACTTTGTCGATTAATATTATGTGGAATTGAAAACAAACTTTAAGTTTCTTATTTACCGTTTCCGAAACTTCCCTATGTACATTTTCCAGTGGTAAATTGAGAAAGTAAAAAGAGGAATAATATATTTATTCCACTTATTTAATTTAATTTTAATATCTTGTATTTTTTTTCGTTTTAGTTTGGGTATTATGCATTATTCACAATTAAATGAAACTACGTGATGTAATATTATTTCTACTTTCTTTAAGTTCTTCACCACGACCTAGGTTTCGATGTATTACAACATCTTCAGGTGGGCTATTAGTAAAGATATCGATATAAGATAGAATAAAGATATCTTTGTAAGTTGGCTAAGTCTAAGTCAATTTTATAATGATAGTTGATTTACCATACATGATCTGGTGATCATATGGGAGTAATATTAATAATAAAAATATTCTAAAAGTAAAACTACAATTTACTCTGGAAGACTTATTAAGACAAATATCGCCTAGATATTAGCGGACTACTCATTTTTTTCCAAATTTGCATATGTTGATGCCAGTATAACTATGATAATGGACTTCCTCCTTATATATTTTCCTTGTTAATTCGAATGAATTTTATGTTAAAAACACAATATCTATATCAATATTCTATGTATCAGGTATATGCAAGAAATTACAGATGGTATATCACGGTTACGTAATCGAACATGGGGATCGCGCAACTGTCCTTAACAGATATTACTTTAAATATAACTTCAAAGGTATCTTATCTAATATATCAATTACAATTCTTATTATTTTTTAACGACGGCCCTTGGAACCGGAAATGCAATATAAAGAAATTATTAATACGTATTAGTTTTATATTATATTAATTTTTGTAGAAATCTATCAAAATAGCGTCCTACAATAAGGACTTGTTTTCCATTACCTACCTGTTTATATATTTTTTTATAAAACTACTATCTAATCAAAACTGTTACCTAATTGTTCTCAAAAGGTATTTTAAAACCCTCATTGAATATTTATACCTATATTCAAAGTGACCATAAAGGTCTCCTTGCACCACCATCAAACTTGAGGACCTGTTGTTTTTAAATTAGTATTGTGAGGCTTAAGCAGCGACTCCCTCATTGAACTCAAGGTCCCAATTCTCAATCTTTAGTCTTGAGGACCTATTATTTTTAAATTAATATTTTGTGTTTCAATCGGATACTACGTCATTGAACTAATGGTTTTAACTTCTTAGTCCTGATGTTGCAGGAATACTGTCTGCCTAAACTGTGAGAATTGAGAACATGCTGTTTTTTATTTAATAGTTTGGATCTGTAGGAGACACTCCGCCATTAAACTCCGAGTTACAAAACCTCAGTCTTGACACCATGGGATACTGTCGGCTTAAATCGTGACACTTGAGGTCTGCTGTTTTTATGTTAGTATTATGGATCTCAAGCGAAGATTCTGTCATTGAACTCCGGGTTTCAACTCCTCAGCCCTGCTGATAGATACTAGCGGAAGATGCTACCTGCTTAAATCGTGAGATTTGGGATTTTGCTGATTTTAAACTAGTATTACGAATCTCAAACAGAGTCTCTTTCACTGAATTACTGGTTCCCACTCTTCAGTTCTAATGTTGGAGAAGTGCTGATTGGCTAAACAGTGAGATTTTTGGATGTACTATTTTCAAATTAGTGTTGTGGGAGTCAAGCTGAGAGTATACATTTAAAGTCAAAGTCTCAACTTTTGAGTTTTTAAGAAAGTAACAAAGGAATATATAATTTCAAACTTTGATTAATAAATCCTGATGGTACAGATGTACTGCCTACCTAAACCGTGAGACTGACAATTAACTAATAGAAAAAATGATTACAGTATTAACGATGCTATGGTATTGTAGTAGCGATAGTATAGTATTTGTTTTTTCATTTTCACACGTTTACCTCTACGATCTTTGTACATTATTGTTAATTTCTTATCTAAATACAGATTAATCGAATAAATTTTGCCAATAGATTTCTTTGTTTATTTTTTTATACGTAAATATTTTGATAAAATTTTCTGATGCGATCTTCTCAGCCGCCTCTTCTTTATTGTATCCTCATGTTCCAAAAATTCGCCTCACCAATTAAAAAACTTTGCAAGAAAATTAATATTGAAAAAACAAGTCCACCTAATGCTGTCATTGTACTATCAAAGATCAAAGATATATGTATAAAAAATTTGATATAAATATTTTTCTTCGCTCCGCTGATATTAAAAGTTATTTAATGACCTTACCGGTAATAAATATTTTAGTCATTTAAAATGGAATAATGGAAATTACTTGTTTATACTTTAATACAAAAGCGATTACTTTGTTTTAATAAAAAATAAAAATATATATTATGGATGAAGCCTTGGTTCAGAATCGTGTTAATTCAATGGAAATGCAAAGTGAAGGAAATTTCATATTTCCTAACTTAATTTTGTAATCTTAATTTTTATTATTTCTTCAGTTTGAGTAAACGTACCTTTTATTTATTTATAAAATTATATCATATTCCAGTATCGCATATTTATGCATTTGTAAAATTCGTTGCTCTACTTGGTAGAAAACTAACTCAAATTAATCGCGCGTAAACAGCGCGAAATGAAAATGTTCGTCAAACAAAAACAATTAAAACTGTGAAATTTTGTAAACTTTTGTTCAAAAGCAAAAATATTTCGTAAAAAAATACCTAATAAATAGTACTTTTAAGGGAAGTTATTGATATTTTGTTTCACAAATCAATTAAAAAACCATTATATTTGACAGCTTTATATTTTAATTACTATCATTTATAATATAGTAGTTAAGTATGTTAAATTATTTATTTCAAAATTAGAGGGAGGCTGGTCTTGCAGGTGTTTTATTCATTCTTATATATGAGGCGGAGAATATGTTCGTAGAGTCAATTATATTCTGTTGACCGAGATCAAGAATAAAAGAAGGAAGGGAATTCGTAAATAATAGTGATTCATAATATTAGTTTACAAACGCAGGTACGTTTGGTTTTAAACTTTATATGGTGTTAGCTAAAAATGCCGGGATGCGTATTTGAAGTATGGTCTAACAGGGATTTTTTTATCATTGTACTACAATATTAATTTGAATTCTTCAAAGTAGTTACGATGCATATTGAACATAGCAGTTTTGCTAACGGCATAGGATTTACACGTAAAGGTAGATTTACTCAAACTGAAGAAGTAATGAGAAAACGTGAGTTCCATGTAATTCTTAGTTCATAATAATAAAGATAATCGTGCCGCAAAATTTGACATCGGTTAGTATTTGGAACAGGCTATTTGAACTTTAAGCACAATTAAAATATTTATAATTTGAAAATGAAACTATTTGCTTCTAATTGTTATTCTTTTACAATTACTAGATTTTTATGGCTTTTCATTGTGATTTTGCAGGAAAATTAATTTCACGAGCGTCAATTTTCGTCCCAAAATGTTTGCTGATCCGTAATGTTATGAGCGAGTTATGATAAATTTTGAGTCGCATTTTATGAGGAAGTTTCGCTACCGTTTAGAATTGGTTTAATCTGTACTTCAAAGTGTTCAAAAACATTTTTTATAACTAGCACAACTGAAGATTTATATCGAGCTTAAGCGACACGCATCACAAGTGAATAAAATAACTTGTTTTGAGTAGATAAGGCTTCATTTGTGTATGAGTCAAATACAAAGAATCTTTACCACATTATACAAACAAGTGTCAATAAGATATGTCCAAATTACATATAAATAAACCAATTAAGTATCAGTATTTCAATATCAGTTTGAACGAGAAGTTACTTAAATATTGTTCCTTTAATTACCCAAACGTAGTTCGAGATATATATTTTTTTCCTTTAGTTATCCAAATTTAGTTCCTTATTTAATAAAAAGCACTTGAGAAGGAAGTTGCAAGGCTTTCCACAGATTAAATATAAAATTGTCTCATTTTTGCATTGAATAAAAATAAACTCCAATTATTACTTCCGACTTTCTCGCCACAAATATTTACTCATCATCATCACCATATTTGGCACGATAACCCAGGGTTGGCCAAGGCCTTCTGTTGGAGATTCTTCCAGGAGGTTCTACTCTTCGCCTGGATTTTCCAGTTCTTTATCCTGAGAATGTTAAAATCTTCTTTCACTGAATCGATCCATCGTAATTTTGGTCTACCTCTTCTACGAGTTGTTAGAGGTTTTGCGATGAAAACTTTCTTTTCTGGGTTTTTATCTTTCATTCTAGATACGTGGGCAGCCCAGTTCATTCTTTTGATTTTGATGGTTTTTATGAAATCAGGCTCACCAAACAACCTATAAATTTCTGAGTTAAAACGTCTTCGCCAAATACCATTTTCCTTGACACCCCCAAAAATTCTCCTCAGAACCCTTCTTTCAAAGGCTGCTATTTTATTCTCTCCAGTTTTAGTCAAAGGCCAGGTTTCTGAACTATATGCTAGAACTAGCCTAATATACTAATAATTTTGTTTTTCTTGTAAGAAAAGAAGATTTAAGGATGGAGCTTAGTTCAAAAAATGCTTTATTGGCCGATGATATGCGATTCTGAATTTCAGAGATAGTGTCATTCTTATTGTTAACACAAGATCCAAGGTAAGTAAAGCAGTCAATCATTTCAAATGTATGTGAGCCAATCTCCAGACGATTATGTGCATTATTTGGTGGAGATTTTTGTATAGCCATATACTTAGTCTTGGAGTCGTTTATTACCAGACCCATTTGATTTGCAGCTATCTCCAAAGACAAAGAAAGGCCTCTCTCAAAGCTGGTAGGTTTCTAGCAATTGTATCAATGTCATCAGCATACGCTAAGATCTGAACTGATTTGTAAAAGATGGTACCCCTAGTGTTAATATCTGAATCCCGAATAGCTTTTTCTAGTGCAATATTTAAAAGCAGACACGAGAGTGAGTCGCCTTGTCGAACTCCATTATTGACACTGAGATCTTCAGAGAGGGCACCATTGAATTTTATTTTACATTTTGTCGTCTCCGTAGAACACATTACAAGTCTAATTAACTTGCTCGGAATTTTGAATTCATACATTGCATCTTTTAAACGCTTTCTACTAACACTGTCAAATGCTGATTTTAAGTCTACAAACAAGTGATGAGTATCAATATCATACTCAATTGATTTTTCAATAATTTGACGTAAACAAAAAAATTTATCAACAGTAGATTTTCCACTCCTAATCTCTTACTGAGTTTACATTTTCACTTGTTTTTAAAATTTGTTTAAAATAATAAAATTTTTTATGATACATAAAAACATATTTATAGAGCCACTAATCCTTTCGTAAGTCTCTACGTGCACTCGTCCGTTTCCACAACATTCCACTATATTCATTTGCATTGAGAAATATACCCATTCGAAAAAAGGGCAACATTTTCTCAAAGTATATAGTTCAACGCAGTTATCGAGTTTATTGTGTCGCCTCCACTTAAAGTATGTACGTAGGGTGCACAACTCTGATGAAATTCGATTTGTGAGTCCTGGTTATCAAAAAAATATAATATCATGCGACCATTATATAGCTAAGAATGTAATAATAATAATAATGTATTTCAAATACAAATTTAATTTTTTATTTCATGACATTAAAGACAGCAAATTATACATAAATCATTTCTGTGTGCTTCCATTTTGACAAATGAAACAATAGAGGATTAACTAAATTCTAGTAATAAAAAAATCGAGAATTTTAAAAAATATAAAGTTTCATTTGCAGGAATTAAATTATTTTAACATCTAAAATTCAAAGGGTATATCTGAATAGTATAAATTTATTAAGGACACAGCTATGTATATAATGAACCGCGAAGTTAAGCCTCGTATTTATCCAGTTTTTCTTTAAAATTAGAAATCATGTTCTTTGACTATTAAGAAGTTTTATGGAATTTGTGAAGTTGCATATAAGATAGTTTTATAGTTACGGCTCTAACACACGTATGGCACACATGCACGTACGGGCGCACGCTCGTCCGCACACTCGCACGCAAGCAAGCTTGGTCACCCGCCCGCCCGATTTAATTTTCCTACTCATAATGTCGTACTGCGTGTACTAAACAAACACAAGAGTAGATAAGCAGTGCAGGAAATTTTACAAAGTTACCATTTATTTAAATATATTTTGAAAATAATTTTTCAATTCGAATCTATTTGAAAACTAATAGTGTCACCTTTATCAGTGTGTAGTAATATTTTCACAAATTTCAAGTTTGCTAAGCCGCAAATCAACGGTACCGTTTTGTAACTAAACATTTATTACAGGCTGGTAGGTAGTTAAAATTGATGTCATCGCTGGAAATTTTGGACAGAACAAACGCCACCACTATTTCTCTTAGGCAATAATCATTATTTGGATATTTGCATGAATCTTAAGGGTTAATGATTGGTTATGTAATCACTTTTATGAGACATTTTTACTCGAGATTTAACAACTTCATTAAAATAAATTAATATCATTATCTTATTTTTAAGAACCCAATAAGGCTAGAAATTACGTAACAATATGAAGATCATATTATTTATGTCACCAATTATGCGCATAATAAAATCGTGATTTTTTTTCTGTATCTCAAATTTGGTTTCATACTACACCTTACATTTTTTACCATCATCCTTATGATACGAATCATACTGGAAAATATCATTGTTACGAAAGTTTGTATTTTATGAAAATTTTGTATTTCCCATGAGGCTTCTCATTTTATTTTGCATTCAAAGGCTTTAGTCAACCATCGAATAATTTTCATTTTGTAAAAAAAAGGCATGGAATACGATGAGATTAAAGAGTAAAAGAAGGCTTTTTCAGCAAAAAGCAAATATTAACGCTGTCATACAAACTATACAAAGTAGTCAGTTTTAAACGAGCATGACTTCATAAATTAAAAAAAAATCTGTTTTACGTAAGACTCGAACTTGCGCACGAGGGTACTGTATATGCTTCTGGTTTAAGGGCTTAAAATGTATAATTAAATAATGTACAATTTAAAATTTAAAATAACATTTAATTATCAAGTCATAGTGAAATATATAACCATATTAAGTGTTATTTTGGCATCCAAATCTTACGCATAATTTGGACAATTGCTGGTTATATAATTCCTTTTTCAAAAAATAATATTTATGTTAATTCTCCCATCTATATAGAAGACATCATTTTGCAGAACCCAGACTCTAAAGTTATAAAAAAAATTTATTTTTAACATTGTTCTTTGAAGAAAATGTTAAGACAAATTGTGATTTAGAAATCAGTTATTTTAGATTTCTTTATAACTAAACTTTTATCTTGTAATTTTCTACTAAAAACCAAGAAACATTTGTATCAGGACAAATACAATTTTTTAAGTGTTTCTCTTTTATCATATCTTGGAATGCAAGGCAAAAAATAAAAACCGTTCTAGTTATTTATAAAAAGACGTACTTTAAGTAGTGATTTGAAAAAAATAATCACTTGACATTTGATATTTGAGATCAAAAAATTTTTATAAATACGCTCAAAGACACACAAAACGAAATATGTATTTAAGATGAACTATAATATATTCAATAATAAAATTTTTTTTCTTATTTCATAGAAACTTTCACAAATTCCTAGAATTTTAGTACGTCTTTTAAGTAGAGCAGTGAATGTACAATATTAACTTATCCAATATAACATACGTCGTAATTTTACATGAGATATAATAGAAAACCACTTAATATTCTACGATATTTTTAACATTTTTCTCGCTAATAAAATTTCTAAAGTGCTTTTTCATTAACTTTTCATTCTATAAAGGTATTTTTCATCATGAATTCGCTAAGGAGATAAAGAATATTAATTTTTTAATGGACTGACTCGTGATAAGATAATGGATAAAAGCTTTGCCCTTTAATTTATATTTTACTTGAACGTTCTTGTTTTATTTTCATAAAAAAAACATGAAAGTATTGCATTAAGAGCAATAGGGAGTCCATGAAAATTAAGGAAGGAGAATGTATTTATAAAATTTATATGGAATAGGTACAAATTACATCTGAGTTTGTGAGTAAGTATGTCTATACATAAGAACATATGTGTACTTTCATATGCTTTCTAAAACTTCTCAAAATTGAAGAATATCAAATTGTCTTCAGTTATAATTTGTTTATTAGTATTTAGCAGTACCCAACAATCTCACTCTTAATGAAACTCAATGGTTTCAGACTGCACAAATAACTGGATAATTTATTTTGGTGAAACCTTGTCTTCGATACTAAATTTTTACTCGTGATTTAGTAATTCCAGGGAACTAATTTTAATTTTTTAATTGGTAATTTTACTTTAAGAAAGTAATGCGGTGCAACAAGAACAAGAGAAGAGAGAGAAAGAGTAGAAATTACGTAACAAGATAAAGAATATACCACTTATGTTACACTTTACAATTTTTACTGTGATGCAAGTATTTATTTGACTTAATTTATTGGAAAATTTAATTTTGTTGAAAGTTTCGTTTGGCGTATCTTTATATTGAAGTAAGATAAAGAAAATTATTACCGGCATTAATTAGTATCGTGATATGAATATTAGATTCTCAGCTTATACCAAACTAATGCTTCAATGGAGTTCAAAACCTGTAGCGTGTTTTCCTGTTAGAATTTAATATCTTTTTTTCATAATCATAACTTTGTATCTCTTTTTAATTCTTGTTTGAAATCCTATTTGCTGAATTTAGATTATTATTATTTTCTAAAAGATTATTATTATGAAAATTTGTTTCCAAATAAGTAAGTTTCATTTTTAAAGGGAATTAATTTTTGTATTGTAACAAATGTTTTATCAATTTTTGCAAAAAAATATTCAAATTTAATATTAGTTGTAGTAAAAAACGTTAGTATTATTATATTTTTTCTCCGTTTCCTACCGTTTCAATATCCTGACAGGACACGATGCAGTGTTGTGAAAGATTCACCACACAAATCTTTCATCAAAATTAAATTTTCCAATAAATTAAGTCAAAGAAATCTTCCATCACAGTAAAATTATGAATTGCTTATAAAGGTGTTGCAATAACAACTTAGCTTAACATATATATCTGTAAGTTAATAAGTGCGTATTATTCAGGTCTAATTTTGAGCTTAGTTTCTGTAAAAAATATTTACTATAAATATTTTTACTTAAAAAAGAATATAGAGAGATATTAATAAGGACATGCAATACGACAATCGCAACTTTCAGATATTCAGAATCATACATCCTATAAATTGTGAATTTAAAAATCAAGAATGACTATAAATGATGGACAATGTACGATATGTCATAAATAACAATAATTTGAAGATTTGACTTTTCAACAATTTGAAATTCAAGAATTTTTTTTAAATCAAACACCTCAGAGTTAGAGTGACGGGAGATCCGATGCATATTTCTAATATAACACATTTAATGTTTTATATTATAATTTAATTGTCTCGTTAATTACATCACCGACTTCATATTTGTTAGTTTATTCATAAATTATAAAATCAAAACTGCATTTTGAATCAAAATAATTTTTACCGATCCACGAGAAAAGCCGTGGAAATAAAATATTTAATATATTCGGTGTTAATTTTGTAGAAATTCGTTATTCACTATTAAATAAAACTACGTGATGTAGTTTTATTTCTACTTTCTTTAAGTTCTTTACCACGATCTAGGTTCCATTGTATTACAACAGCTTCAGGTGTGAAATTGGAAAAGATCGTAATTGTACATTTTTTGCTAACAGCCCACCTGAAGATGTAATACAATAAACCTAGGTGGTGGCAAAGAACTGAAAGAAAGTAGAAACAATCCTACATCACGTACTTTCATTTAATTGTGAACTTTAAAATACTTATTTTGAAATAATACAACTTTTATTACAATTGGGAGCTCTAAGCTATTGGACTGTTACTGTTGAAGTCGTAAAATCTATTTGCACAATAAAGCATTATTATCTCGGATAACAGCAAACTATTGTTTTCGTAATGGCACAAATATAATTCCTTGTAAGAGAGATGCGTCTGTTTACTTGCTAAAATATTGCCATACGCAAAAAAATTAAGTAAAAAAATGAAATCTCCAAAACTACATAGGTTTTATAACTTCCTTATGACATGAAAACTATTTGTGATTCAATTTCTAACCGTGTATTTTTACCTTTATTACATCACAAGTAAAGTTATCTATATGTATGTAATATATGTGTTGACTCGAGTTATTTGTTAGACCTATTAGTGTATTATTTACACATAATAAATATATATCCCTTTAGTACTCTATCATTCTTATGTATGTGTTTGTAATATAATTTTTCTTTAACATTTATAAAAAATGCAAAAAAATTTTTCTGAAAGCTACAAACACATTAGCCAACTTTCATCAGATGGCAGAATTACAGAGAGGACAGAATATTGAAATGAAATGGTAGTTTTGCTGTGCATTGTGCATGCAAGTGGATAGTGATATTTTGTTTATATGAAGGGACATTGTTTAATACAATTAAACCGATTTCTCGGGGAAACTGTATACCCCATTTATGGTATGGAACCAAATTAAAAACATCAGAAAATCATTCATATAAACCCATTTATTATATGAAACCAAATAAAAAAAAAATTAGAAAGTCATTCAAAAATATGAACGAACTGATTATAAAGAAAAGAGAATTTCTCTTTAAAAGCATTTTAAAATTTCAGTGGCTTTGCTCAAACCGTTACGTGTAACGTTGAATCATAAGACTTCAGCTCTCACAGGCTTTTTATACGGATAATGAATATTTTTCGGATATGAATCAGAATATCCTAATCAATATTATATTTATAAACAAGTTCAGAAAGTTGTAATTTAATTGAAAACGTAATCTTAATGTATCCAAGAATTGTAATTAGTCATCCAGTATGTGGATGTTTCGCCTTGTTTCGTTGCCATTTTATTTGCAGATATACAAAAAATATTAAAAATTTATTTTAGTTCCAGGTGTCTATTTTTGTTTTTATTAGGATTACAGGATACAAATAATTCTTAATTTTGGATACATTGTATAATCCCCGTTGTAATATAGTATTGTCACTTATAATTTTTTTCTAGAATAGATGTAGAGACGAAATGACATACGTCAACTATTTTTGCCCCTCATTCTATCTAGTGCGGTATTTATTTAATTTATGGAGCATATAAATAAAAACACAAAGTACCCATTTTTGACTAACATTAAAAACAAAGTTTATTGACTCGATTGAATACGTGTCATAACTTGTAATTTTAAAACATCTATATTTAACGGTTCAAGCAAAATAGATCTCTGGCACGTGGATTCACATGTAGAAAAATAGGATATAAAGAGAAATTATGATGGTTAGAGATGTTCATGAGGATATTCTAAAATAAATATCTGAAGACATATTAAATATTTTTAAGCAAAATATCTTTCATTTTAAAGATTCTAAATGTTTAAATTCCTTTGCTAACATCGCATTGTGTTTTTTTTATTATAGAACGGCATTTAGTCCTTTAAGTCTAAATTTATTCAACCATTTAAGGAACATGTATATATATATATATATATATATATATATATATGAGAAAAATTTTCATACATATTATATAATACTAGTTGTAAAAGGAATGACAATAAACTTTGAAAAGTAACATTTTTAATAACGCCAAATCATTTCTTTCTCGTTATGAAATGCAAGAAAATGAATTCCACGCATATTAGCATAATTCTTATAAAATACGCACATCACTACAATTTCATTCAAAAACATATTTCTTAAAACATAATAATTGTAAGCATAAAAGTATGAAGATAAAAAATCTTTCTATGTGAAATGTATACAATATGAAGAAAACAGAAAGATTTATGTATTATCCTTGGTGTCAAAATTAATTTCATCCTGACCCCTCAGCGACTTGGTGCCGCAAATAAGTTTTAACTCGAGAGAAAAGATCGGGGAAGCTTTTCTGAATAATTATGAATGAAAGGAATACTGAAGAATTACTTTATTTTGTAGACATTTCCGGTTAGAGAAAAGTTAATACAGTCTTCCAGGACAGCAAATTTTTCCTTGGGACAGCTTGTGTTGTTGACAGACAGCTGTTTTAGTTTTGCATATAGATATTGCTCATGCAAAACTGTATTTAGTTTTGCCTATATATATTACTTATTCTAGATTAAAAGATAGGCTATATATAACTACGCTATTATTTGTAGGAGACGAGCAACAACTAATGCTAATTTTTAAACGTACGAAAAACTGAATGCGTACTACTGAGTAAATTTTTGAAAGTAGTAAAAATGTTCTATCTAATATGCCATCTTCATGAATTAATTATTGCACGGCATTTTATACTAGACTACCATCTCATAAAATATGGGGTACAGTGCACTTCCCCACGGGATATATTTAAATTCAAGTTGGATAAATATTCATTGAAACTTCGTTTTTTACACTTTTCGAAAGTTCGTTCCAAAATTCGGGCCTCGAGCCTGTTTTCGAAAAACATTGCTCAAAAATATCTAAGAAAAAATCATGTACGTAGAAAATAAGGTGTATATTGAACGAATATTATGATAGTTGGAAACGTTAAATTGTTCTTTTTCCAAAAAGGAAGCAAGCTGAAAAACTTACTGGTGCAGTTGGCACTATTTACTTGAAATATAGCACTATTTACCTAGCACTACTTCTGTTGCAACAAATGATAGTTAGAAATACTAATTGTGCAAGTACGATTTACGCCAGGCTAGTTTCTTACATACTTAGTGGCTCTTTTATAGCTTTGATCATATAAAACCAGATCATACAACACTGTTAAGGCAATTTCTCAGATAGCATACACCAAACTCGAAATCTGTTGTTAAATACGTATACTTTAATTAATAAAATAAAATATAATTTGGTCCAGAATTTAATTCAATTTTATTAAATCTGTGAAATTAAATAATTGCAAATTAAAATCGTTCAACCATCGGATGAAATATTCACACTAAATGAAATCTTCTGTCATTTAAAATCATTTACGGATAAAGAGAACGATGGATATCTAATTATAAATAATAAACCATTGTCATTGAATCCACGAGAATTTTGTAAAGCAGATAGTCGGCAGATTACATAATTAACGCATGCAATTTTTCTTTTTCGCTATTATCTCGACAACTATTGATTTCACACATAAAAATGCACCTAATACCCTTTCTCTAGCTGGGACGTATTTATTTCATTGAAAATTTAACACATTTTATTAAACAATAAATCAATTATTTATTGCTTAATTAATTATACTTATTAGTAATTATGAAAAAAAATGCTTTTTTATAATTAATTTAAAAACTATTTTATCGGAAAAATTAATAATTGTTTAGATAATTACAAAATATTAACCTTTTTTCATCTCCTAAATAAAGATTTTGAGGACACTTCGGGAACTTTTCAATATGTTTCATAAGGAACATACAAATAAAAGTCTCATTTGAAATAAAAATATCCTTAAATGTTTTTTTCTCAACACTGGAAAAAATATTTAAACGTCTGGTGTACGTTTGCATGTCATAAACATAAAGTCTTCTTATTTGTAAAGAATAATGTATCTTTAAATAATTTATAATATATTCAATAATTTTTCTAATTACCTAATGTAGTATTTGACAGAAACAATAAGTTAAAATAAAAAAAATGTTTTACCCGCATAATCACACAGAACGTATATAATAAATAATGAAGTTCAAAGGTGAGAGGATAATTTAACCATTACATATTTAAATTTTCGTTACTCGTGATATTGTGATTTTTTGAAATTGAAAAATTTTCCAGGTGTCCAGCCGTCAGTTTTATGTCATCTTCCCATCTTGTTAGTGAGCGCCCTCTTGGGTAACTTATTGTTATGTAGTCAATCTTATTTTTTTATTTGCCGTCAGGGGATATCCAGGTCCACTTATTCTTGTTGTTTTTTTTCTTAAGCAAGCCGTTGAAATCAACTAGCACTTCTCCATTTGGGCTTCTTCGTCCCTCTCCATAGATTTCCAATACATGTTCTTCTTTGCTTCGTTTTTCCAAACTTGAGCGTTGAAGTCGCACATTAGTATAATGTGATTTTGCGAGTAATTCGTTATCGCTTGTGAAAGTTCTTCATAAAAATATGAGATTTCTCTTCTTGGTCTTTTTGTTGTGTTTATCACAATTTTCGGTACTCTGGTTGTCAAGTTTAAGTACTGCTATACGTTCAGAAATCCAAGTAGCTCTTGAATGTATTGTTTTATTGACTTTTTAAGTAGAAATCCTACTACTCCTTGACCAGTTGTTTAGCCCTTATAGAATAATATGTAGTGTCTGTGTTCGTCAATATTCTCTCTTAGTCTTCTCAACTCATTTATGCCCTGGATATCCCATTTTATGTCTTCAAAAGTTTTTTCTAGCTCGTGTAGGCTTCCTTCTGATCTAAGGGTTCTCGTATTTAGTGTTGCAATGATAATTAATTTGTTTCTTCTTATTGGAGTGTGGCCTAGATCTTCTGCGGGGACCAGCCGTGGTGGGAAACGTATTATCGATTGGTTGTGGTTGTGGCTATTTGTTGGTGTATTTATAGTTTATATCAGGGGTTCCGAGGTAATATTTAGTTTTTTTGTATTCTGTTGTGGGTCGATCTTGGTTTCTCTACGTAGTTTAGTATATTAGGCCTGTTGGTATCATTCATATTAGTTTTGAGTAACAATTGATTTGGGTTACCCAGGGTTTTCTTTGTATTAACTTTCTTCTGTGTGGGTGACTTGAGTGGATCGGTTGTTGTGTTCCGGTTTTCCACTATCAATTTATCATACTTTAGACAAGCAATGTTTCCTTTCTTTCCCTCTTCTTCTACTTGAGGGTGAAGTTCTAGTAATCTTCTTTTACCTTGATGTCTGGTGGGAGATTTTGTTTTTTTTAGTATAAGATATTTTTTTCCCCAGCGTCGTGATAAAAATTACAATTGGACGGTTTTTATTTGATCTTCTCTCTCTACGTAGGATGTTGCTCTCTCTACGTAGTTTAATATGTTAGGCATGTTGGTATCATTCTTATTAGTTTTGAGTAACGATTGATTTGGGTTATTCAGGGTTTTCTTTGTATTAACTTTCTTATGTGTGGGGTGACTTGAGTGAACCTGAAATTTCTCTCTTACTCTTCTCTCGGTTGTTGTGTCCCGGTTTTTCCACTATCAATTTATCATACTTTAGATAAGCAATGTTTCCTTTCTTTCCCTCTTCTTCTACTTGAGGGTGAAGTTCTAGTAATCTTCTTTTACCTTGATGTCTGGTGGGAGATTTTGCTTATTTTTTAGTATAAGATATTTTTTCCGTAGCGTCGTGATAGAAATTACAATTGGACGGTTTTTATTTACAAATTATCACCCATTCTTTAAATGCTGCTAATTTCTTGGCTGTCTATATGTACTCTCATATCCACTATGATTCTTTTGATGTAATCTACTAGTTTTGTTTCAGATTTACCTTTTTCTTTCACTCCGAAGAAAACCAGGTTACTCTTTCGTTTGTCGGTTTCTGCCGATTTAAGGTTATGTTCGAGCTCTGATATTTTGCTTTTGAGGTTATTGTTTTCCTTAGTAATTTCGTCTATTGCTTCCATAACAATTTTCGTTACCGAATGTGTTATAAGTTCGGCTTGTTTCTGTAATTTTTCATCCAGTTTAAGTAGCAATAACTACATATTTTTATCCGTGGTGAGGGAATAAGTTGTTCGTTTGGGAGATTTTAAGTTTTTCTGTGGTAATAACTAAAACAAAGGATAATAACCACACATAAACTTTTAAAAAGTTGATGTGTGTCAGAACGAGAAGTTGACACTATTTAGTAATATTTTTCGATTTTATTCCACTGGACTTATTGACGTTCATGTTGAAAGTTTAGCTTCCGGAACCACTCTCACTTAACTATGTTAGTTGTTAGCTAACCTTAAATCAGATTATGTCAATATGGTATACTATATGTAGACAAAATTCTGAATGGATATCAACTATCCATCCCCGGATAGGCAATGTAAAGTTCAGTGAGGCGCCACACTGCCCAGTTGTCTACGCGGTCAATTACGGCCCCGAAAATTTGGCGTTGAATAGAATAGCGGCTCTCTGCTCTGTGTGCTTACCCACACAGAGTTTAATGTTTCACTTATCACTTTACTTGTAACTAAAAAACTCGAGTAAAAAAAACTCGAACTAAGTATTCCTCTTATTGACCAACACAGACTTTCTTTAATAGTTCTTTAATCACTTTTTATTATTATTTTAATAACCCTGGTAGTATTTATTTATATATTTATTTTTGCTTTTACGTTTTTTAAACACTTTGCAATATCAGTTTTTTATTGTTTTATTTATTGTAGTATCTTGTATTATTGTAGTATATTGTAGTATAAGAAAACAAACAATTTTCTTTTTACAATCGATTTAGATCTATTCAGGAAAAGTATTTTTAACTTAGGAAAAAAATAAATTTGTGCATATTAGTATAAGTATTCCGAAGAACTATCACAAAACATTTTGAATAAAATAAATATTCAATATATTCTATAAGTATTTCCTAGTACACACTACTAAGAAATAATCTAAAGCCAATAAACAAACGTCAATAATTCAACATTCGTTATGTAACTGTTCAACAAATGTATTCCCCAATAGAGCGTGAATATCACAGACCTTGACGTCTGTGATATTCACGCCCACATTTTTATTACGTTGACAAAACAAATTGGTGTTCCAGTAAAACTATCCTCTTTTGTAGCTATTTATTTAAATTTTCTACGATTATTAATATTATACTTTTTCACAATATCTATGAATTATGCAAAACAATCTGAATTTTAGACGTAATTAATTTCATACCGATTGTTATTCTCTCTGCCACATCCATTTGAACTGCAGAGGTGAAATCTATGATAAACAGCAGGATAGGTTTCGTGTCGAACGTTCAGTGGTCACGAACATTGTATGTCGCTTTGTCCATATTTCTTATCATGTTGAGGTCGAATTTCAAGTAGAAGTTACATATTTGGACTACCGGAAGCTTTCCATCATGTAGACTATTCTAATAAACGATATTGATTGCCCGGTGAAGACTGCTCGGGACTTTTTGGGATCCGCGAACCATATGAAGCTTTTTACAGTAGTCAAAAATGCAGTACATGGCGAACGATCGCAGCAAGACATCAGAACCATCGTCGAGTGAAGCGCAGCAAGGGGCTTACAACAACGCAAATAAATGTTCTATAGTAAGTTACAGCCAAGCATACGTTTCTATTCATATTTAATATGAATGTACGGTTAGGAGATTCCCACTGCATCGTCTGGATGAGGATCTCGTCGTTGATTTGGAAGTGAAATTTGATTCGCGATTCCATCTACGACTTGAAAATCCCGTGATATTCACTTTGAAATCAATAGTTCCAAGATACTAATGGGGCCTTGACTTAAACACATAAATTGAATAAATTTTGACAAATAATTTCTGATTTGTTTAATTTCTTTTTACGTAAATATTTCGATAAAACTTTTAAATGTGGTTCTTATCCAGCTATTCTGTGTCGTATTATCATTTTCTATATATTAGAAGCTCGCCACACCAGTATATTTTCCGGTGGTTATAGAATTTTGCAAGGAACTTAATAGTGAAATAAAAAAGCTGCCATTACTTAATTGAAGAAACGTGCAAAAATTTTTAACAGAAAATTTATTAAATTTTCAACAACTTTTTTTTAACAACTTTCGAACAAAAGCAACAATTTTTGTTGCAATTAAGAAAAGAAAAAACAATAAGGAGTTTTATTTGTGAAGCCTTGACTTCAGAATCGTGATAATTCAAAGATTTAAGTCAAGTTTAAAGTATTGAAATACGGAGATAAAGAATTTTGTACGAATAGATTTTGATTTAGCATTAAAATTTTTTTTAATTATTGGGTGTAAAATAAAAGAAAACTATGTAAATATAACGTTAATTACGACGACAATACTTACGGTATCAGTAATTTAAGTACAGTCATGGTCACGTTAAATTATGGTAACTGTAACTGAACTATGATGATTGTACAGCCTTTGTTTGGTGTCTTTGGAATCTTCGTAGCTCTAATTTTTTATATAAACTATCATAAAATTTAAAATGTTAGTAAACCTTACATACGAAGTATACCACAAACATAGTATGTATAACATATTATAAAAGTAAATAGCTTTTCGTAATATTAGATGATAATCCTTCCTGATGTCGAGCATTGGACACATTTCACACATGGTATATTGCTGATATCGATATACTCACCAGCTAATAAGGTATACTATCAATACAATATGCGGTATAGCATTTTATACCGTATCATGATATGAAATGAAAAAAAGCGTGGATTTCTACAGTTCGTTTTATAAAAATTTTACATTTAAAATTGTATTAAGAGGCAATGGAAATGATGTTTTTGTTAATATTGCTATCGATGTGGTGAATTCGTTTTTGAAGGTGATTTAAATTAGAAAATTTGTTTAAAACTAACAAAAACCTAAAACTACACAACGAGTATTTTTTACTAAATCTCAGTAAACAGGAAAATACTTCATTAAATATTTTAATTGCCTTATAATAAAATATTTCGACCCGATTCTTCTCTTTATGAATTCTCATCTTTTCTATACCAATCATTTAAATGCATTAATGACATAAATTAACATTTAATATGCAATCTTCAGTTACCCGAGTTAATGTTTATTAAGTAATAATAGCATTTAAAATGTAACTTCAATTTGTGAAAACAAGTAGTTAGTAACTCGTGATCAAAAATAGGTTATATAAGTTAATTAGACACACAAAGACCTATGACTTAATGTAAGACAAACAAGATTTTCAGTATACAAATCTGAACCAAAGACAGAAAAGTTATATTCAAATTTAAATAACCACATTTTTATGCTAAAAATATTACTGGTAACTAAATTGGCGGCAAATTCTAAGGGCTATGCATGTAGAGATTGATTTTCTGTAACATTTAGATCTTAAAATATTATTGAAGTACAATTCTAGCTTGAAAATTGATTAGCTTACCCAATATTTTAAAACCTACGATTGTACCTAAATTAAAGTTCACAAACACTAAAACTTATAGTTTACATTAGTAACGGTTATTTGACTTGGTAAATAAATAACTTGACTAGTTGAGGTAATTTGTTAGGAAGATATCGCAAAGCCTGTCCTTCCACATTATTATCAACTGACTAGCAGCAATCAGTTTAACATTTTGTCTATATTGTTCTTCTATCAGCGAGTTCCAAGAATTTTTCTTAAATTTCCCGATTTTGTAAGAAATAAATTTTACAATGTTAGGTTGCTTTCAATTACTTCCTTTAATATTACGTGATTAACAACTGGTTGAAAACTTTCAAATTACATTGTCTATCATATAAAACTTATAATATGAAAGAAATAATAAAAATAATATAGAGCCAAATTTAGAGAATAGTCAAACTGCAAACAATCAATGAAAACTGCTCTAAGTAAAGAATCACAGAATACGGACTTAATTAATAATTATTTAACAAAAATAATTCACTATGATTAAATTTTAAGTAATTGTATAATTATATATACTTATGTGTATAAATAACTTCATATTAGAATTACAGGAAATGCAGACCTACATTGTACCTAATTCCGCCGTTTTTGTTAATTTTTTTAATTTACTTAAATTCCGTATTTCTTTCATTACCAATAAATTTTCAACGACGATTACTAAAACTACGAAAAGGGATATAAAGTATTTTTGCTACCATAAAACCGTAGCCATCACCAACTCATTGCCATTTTCGTACAAAAGCAGCGATATAAGTACTTTTTTTTTAACATTAATTTTTTCCAACAAATAAATAGAATGTTATAGATGTTTTATAAAACTATATTGAATTTTATAATATTAAATTACTTCGTGCAAATCTTACGATAAATAACTGATTAAAGAAAACCTATCAGATAGGAGATGAGTACGACATTTTATCTTATTTAGTAAGTCAAACTTTTTTGGTCTACAATGTAGCCACTTAAAAGCAAACACTACGACATATCCAGATTCGACCGCAAGCAGTTGATTGAAACGCGAAAAAATATAATATTCAAAAAAATACAAGCATTTAGTAGATACAGATGCAAGTAAGTATATTTAGTTGGAAATATTAATTTTTAGTTACACCTGGACCTGAGAGAGTAATATAGAAATTAGGTAAATTAGGAAAGCTATTACGAGAGAAATACGAGAGAAATGAGCAACTAAAAGTACCTCGTTGCACGGTGCACAAGTATAACAATAATGGGATATAATTCATATAAAAATTCAGCATTCTTTAAAATGAATATAACTTTGTTTTTAGGTAAGTATTATTAAAAATTAAAAAGAAATTAATAAAATATTTATTTCTTTATTAGTACATATTTCTAAATGTAAATTGTTTCAACTTAGCACTAAGCTAGATAGCCTCGCGTACATTCACTTTCACAAGACAATATGTTTAACAAATTTTGAATAATTAGAAATCTACTCGTAATATTGAAATCAATCAAATTGCGATATATAAAATATTAAATTTTGAGTTATTAGTCAAGCAATTAAAAAACGTTGTGGATTTGCTCTTCTTAATAAAATATATTAAGACTCCAATATTTCTACATTAATTGATAGACATATCATTACTCCTAAATTCATTTTGTTGAGGGAATATTATTCTATACATCTGAAGTATAATATGCTTACATTTATTTAAACTAGAAGCTAAATGCTCGTATAACATATAAAGACTAAACACACACAATTGATTAATACCTACGTTTCATCCACTTCGTCAATTACCTATTAGAAAGAGTATCTAAGAACATCACAGATTAATATTCCTCATGTATTCTCACATGGCCCTCATTTACGGAAATGTATTTTGAGTATTTGTCGCATAACCATTCGCGATGGTAAAATGAGATATTCCTAAGATTACCAATATCGATAAGAAATTTAAAAATTAAATTGAGCTATAAAAGTCGAAAACGAACAATGTATATATATATATATATATATATATATATATATATATATATATATATATATATATATATATATATATATGTATATATATATATATATATATATTGAATTTTGTCATATAAAACTATTGTTGCAAGGTGTAATTGAATGGATTTAGAAAAATACGCACAAGAGTGAGAACAATTTTGAACCGACGTAATGGTTTCGGTGTCATGGGTCAATGGTTTCGGTGTCAATGGTCGACGTAATTTTCTTCTCATACTTCTATTTCTCTACTATCTCCTTAAAAATAAGAAAGATGATAGAATTAGTTGTGAAAGATTTACAAATTTTTTTAATCACGTCAGTCAACTAGCCAACAATCTATAAACTTAAAAACGCCCTATTTTACCTTCTTAAACGAAAAAAATATATAACTTTACATATATTTTTCTTATAATAAACTAGTATAACGAACAAAATTAAACTTTAAGCTCTCTTAGTTACAGCCATATACTTTTAACTTCAATGAAGTTTCAACGTCAATACTCTGTATCCTTTATAAAATATGATAGAATGTCTCGGCTTTTCATTTTCCTTAAAAAAACTTAAAAGTTTTCCTCACTCTTTTCTTTTTATTAATGTGCTTTGTGAACTTCGTGTATAAGATTGTTTAAGGAATTTTCATTGTACAATTCTTGCGCAAGCTATAATTTTGTAGAAATTCTAAGGAAATTGTACGGAGGCATCTAAACATAAAAAATATTTTCTTTTGACTTCATAATAAATAACTTTATAATAAATAATTGTACTTAATGTTTTGTTTTTATTCTAAAATGCTTTAAATATTTCTATCACACCCATACACATATGTGTGTGTGTGTGCGTGCGTGCTTGCGTACGTGCATGTGTGCATGCGTGTGTGCGTGCCTGCGTACGTGAGGAGCCACAAACCCCCAAGTAACTTGAAAAGTGCTTTGCCTTTACTAAATAACTAAGTATCTGAATTTATTATATTATCTTTATTTCATTTGTTACTTTACAGTATACAGATCGACCATAAATATTCTAACAATCACGAATTTCTCGAAATTAATATTAATGGCGCCTCATTGTATTGTGTTTTCTTGTTCTTTACTATCTATCTCGAAATATAATTTGAGACAATTTGGGATAATTATACGTAATTTTAAAAATAAAATCTAATAAATTGAAACTATTGAAGTATATATCATTTAAGCTTTATGAAATTTAAAATATTTATAACAATTAGCATTACCTTCACACTACCTCTCTTTAACTTAGAATCAAGCAACGTTGACAAAATGCCATTTGTACTTATATCCATGCCTACGCTGGACTGGAGGTGACATAGACGTGGGTAAGTTTCGATGGACCTACCTTGCATCTGTAGAGCACTTACTCGTATTTACATGGAATAGATCAATTGTTAATATTAACAATTATAAAAAGTCAATATTATCAATTGTCAATTAAGATTACCAGAATTATTTATAGGGTTATATCATTGGTTTCTGAGACTCATTACTTGTGCATGACATATAAAAGTATAAACAATTAAGTGTTAATTTTAAAATTTATCCAATTAGCAATAACTATTTTCATTGCCATTAGCAGTGACTAATACAAATATATTCCGTTGTTTTTAATTGGAAGCGGAGAAAACGAGAAACATGCCTATCTCCTTTACTTGGGATTATCCCTTTGTTAGGTAACCTAGTATTTACACATTGATTTTATCGTGCATAATGTGCATGCGATTACTTCAAGCTGGTCACCAGCAAAGTGCAACCGGCATCACTTGGATGTACTAGCACCTAATTTAAAATTCCTCATTCGTTTTTATACTATGTTATATAAGATTACATAGTAAATTCTTATTTAATATTATAAATCTTATAGTTGGTTTATTTACCAGGTTGTTTGTTATCTGGTGACACGTTGAATACTAATACTAGAGAAGAGTAATTGAATGTTTGTATTTAAATCATGTCTAACAGTTCATGATTAAATTAAAATGGAGATTAATTTTATATAAGCTTCAAGACTTATTAATTTATAAAATACAGGCTTAATTCATTTTATAACTTTTTCAAATCAGATATCTCCATAATAAAACTGTAACATGTAAATTCTCTAGAAATGTTAATAAGTACAAAAATTCATACAAGAAAATTAATGTTTTGAAACATTTCGTAAAATGTTGATTTTATCATTAAATCATTGCAAAGAAATTATTTCATAACAACATATTGATTTTAACACTTTCGAAAATACAGGGGAGGGACTAATTACAAAATATCATTCAGGTTTTTTACTATACAAGCGGAATTCCAAAATAAAAAAGTTACATAACCTGAAGAAAAAAGTTATTTTCGCTAATTTTACTTATATGAAAACGTCCCTTAAAAAAATTATTACATTTAATTCGAATACTTGTAAAATTATGGAAACCATAAAATTATTACAAATAAAGGGACGAATATGGTGAAACTGTAACAGTTAATATTTGACTGCGTAGTCGTCAATTTTTCCACTATTTTCGAGAGAAAACGAATCAGTATTTATTTAAAACATTAAATAAATTTCCAAAATCAAGATTATTTCTTATACGACATTTTCTACTTTTTCGATATAGTATTACCACCCTTAATATGAAATGAAATGAAACTATATCTTAAAAATAAAACAAAAAGAAATATAAACGTTAGATTCTACGTTTCAAAATAGCTACACAATCTTATTGGCATAGTATGGAACCAACTACTAAAACGTAAGTGAATCGTTCATCCCACGGAGAGCAAGTCGATAATACAATTACTATTTCTGATTTATTTTTCATCTCTAACGCCAATTAATTAATAAACTATAGTTTCTTTCAAACTTTGCAGTACTAAGCAAACATTATGCTGCAGTGTTTAAAATTAAATGTTCATAATAAACACCTTTTTTAATATGAATACATATGTTCGTTTTTTTTTCAGGAAAACTGATTTTTGACTCTGTACAAGATCAAAACGTTTCATTCCGATATATTGTGCAAAATAAAAATGTAATGATGTTTAAATTTTAAAAATATTCTAATCTATTTTCCAGATCTGGAGCGGATAAAGGTAATAAATATATTCAACGAAAGTGGTTATCATATCGAGCTGTTATCACAAATAGATATTTTAAAAACTGTCCAATTTTGATCAGAGAGTTAGTCAAGTTACTATTTAGTTCTAATGCAATCAAAATCAAGAAACGATTCCCGGCGAGTTAAGAATGGACAAATTACTCAGATAAGTAATGAAACTTATAAGTAGTGTGCAATGAACGAAAATATTCGTGTATACCCGTTACATATCATGCACATATTATTTTCAACGTATATTTAAGAGAAATATTTAAGATATAAAACATATTCAGATACCCAAACAAAATTAATATTACGTCTGCAGTAGATTGAAGAACAAGATATAATCAACTTCCATTGTTATTCTCTGTAACTGAAATATATAAACATGGAAATATATATAGCACGTCTAAATGTATAAAAGTAGTACTCGTGACAAACATATCGATCTACGCGCATTGCTACTAATATGTACTCGAATTGAAGCTTATCATATTCATTTATTTACGAATAATGAAGTAACGAAGTAATTAATAATACAATTTAGACAATGTGTATATTAATAATATTTTTTTCTCAGAAAATTAAATGCCACCTAATTGATTTTTATATCTTTTATAGTATTTGTAAGACGACAATATTTTTGCGGAAATATTTCTTTAAACAATTATTTCCTATTATTCCCTCTTTTACTTCGTGATTCTTCATATCTCTAATATTATCTATATATATCACCTTTTTATAAATTAAAATAACAAAATAACTGAGCACATAAAATGATTTAACTATGAACATCACTTAAAATAGTATTATTTTAACAAGACTTATCATTTATTTATTTTATTTATTACCTTCTTAACATATCATACGTACCATAAAGTCCACTATAAGTAAAGAAATTTGAAAAATCAGTTCTAATACGGACATCAAAAGATTAAACTGACAAGTTCTCATGTAATCAATTAAACTTGAAAAAAAAAACACCTTCAAAAACAAAGTTGGTACTAACCATTGCTAAATGAAACACTTGTTATGAATAACAATTTACACCGACTTTTTTTTTAAAGTATATGCTAATCATTTTTACTTTTTTGAGTCTATACCAAAATTCTAACAAAGGAATAGGTTTTGTAGGGATATCCAACCCACTAAAATTTGTTTTTTTTCTGATCAACTTTTTTTGCACGCCAGACTTTATATATTTTAAATATAAATAGGTCTAGTAAACATGTCATTTTGTAATAAGAGAAAAGAGGATACGGAAGATCATTTAAAAAAAATTCAAAGTTGGAAAAACGTGTGCAATTTACATACAAATTAAATAATTTTCAAGGTATGTAAATCTCGTAATACGTCACGTTTTTCAGGTTAACCTTAGCTCATGTGGAAAAAAAACAAAGCGTTGACAATTTCATATTTGTAAATTTGTCCGATTGTCGATAGTTCTGAACTGTAAAGACTTCTTCACAGATAATTTGATCGGTTCTAGACAATTAGAGAAATCAAATTTTTTTACGTTCATACCAATTTTTGGAATTTGCGACGTATTTACAAGTGAATTTAGAGAATTTAGAATGTTTTAATATACGCTTAGATTGTTGTAACCAGGTTTTTGCTTTATTAGACATATTGTAAGAAAATACGAGACCATTAAAACGTGTACGTCTTACATCGTGAGGAAACCCAATGTGCAAAGTAATATTTTACAAGAATCCAATTCAGTATACTCGTAGCAGTGGAATGAAATACAAATCCCTCTTAGAGCATTCCTCAAATGAAAGTTTCGATTTCGTATCACGCCGCCCGCTCTCAGTCTATCCAGGCTGTCTGCCAGCTAAATAGATCAACGGATTTATTTCCACAATTATGCAACTCGATACTTCAATAATATGACTCAACGACAAAAATGGTAGGTTTACTCGATTATTTCGAAGTGAAGAAATCGTCAAATATGAGAATTTAATGTCGACGCCTGGCTTATAATAATAAGTTAAAGATAATTTTATCGCACAATTTAACAATTGTCATATAGCATCATGAGTGACAGTGAAAGTGCTTGAAACCGGTCACTTAGACTTAAAGTCAAAAAGAATATACCCATTTTGAAAATGGAGCTCTTTGATTGGATCATTCTTATATAATTACTAGGTTTTTGTTTTTTAATATTGGTGGCAAGTTAAAAATTAAATGTTTGCAGGTAAATGAAACTTACGCAAGTAAATTTTCGTTCCATAATTTCTTCACCTCAATGTAGATCACAACCATATCACAACTCAATAGTTGTTATGACAGATTTTGAGACACTTTTTTATTTTACAATTAGTTCAATCTCCACTTCAGTGATTATAATCGAGAAGCATATCTTATGTTGCAGTAACTGAAGATCCATAATCCTGAAGATCCTATGCAACTTTTATTAAGTGCGGAAAAATGACTTCTTGTCAAAAGATAAGGGCTACTGGTATAAGTCAAAGATACTGGTATAAGTCAAAATTAAAAAGTCAACAAACTATACATATGTGCGTTGATAAACATTAATCCAAAGTTTGGATAAATAGACCAATTAAGAATGTAAGTAAAAATCTCAGATGAAAAAGAAAAACATAGGAAGAGGAAATTTAACTTCTTGGTATTATTTAACTTCTTGGTAGCATTTTATTTATATTTAGTAGTGATTCTAAAATTTTTACTCTATATAGTACTGACGTTACATAGCAAAATAATGGTTTTAATATTTTAGAATGAGAATTTGTAATAATATTATTAAAAATATTCAATATGTTATTGGTAAAAACTGTTTTGTAAACCTAAAGTGAATCATAATTTAGTATCAATATCTTGTAATGTAAATATCTTCAATACATAGATTTTTGGGTTTCGAAACAAATTAAGGAAGAAAACGAGATACGAGAAATAAAAAAAACGAAAATCAAATTTCATTCTTTCCACATAAAGTTTTTTTTAATTTGTATTTAAAATCTGTACTATTTTACTAATGGACACATATCAAGAAATCGACTTCACATTTTTCAGCAAATGCAATACTTCTTCATCCAGTCCAGAAAATACTGAATTAACAACACAAAAGGATTTGCATGTAAATCAGGAATGGAGTCTTTTTAGAAAAAAGTAGTAATAGATGTACATGAACGATATCAAAGTCCGTTAAGATGTATGTATGTAAGTATGTGTGTATATATACAAATATATAAATATATATATATATATATATATATATATATGCACATATGAGTACGTACTCGTATATATATGTGTACTCATCATGGTTTTCTCAACGGAATACTTTTTAATATTCTCTCTTTTTATTAAATCAACAATTTGTTAAAAATGGACGAATTTTCATTGTTTACTATTTTGTTTTACATTGTTTGGATGAACTTAGGTCATAATACATTAAAATAACCGTACCGTTTCCGAGATATAAACTCTTAAGGAATAATGATTAATTTTGGATAAAATTGGAAAACCAATTTCACAGACCTGGACAAAAAATAAAATTTGTTCGGTACATTTGTGTATCACTGACTGGTTCCACCTGACCAAAAAAGTATATATATAGTTACAAAATGACTATCGCATTATTGTCGTTGCTTTGGTATCTAATGGTATGATCACACAATTCAGTCAACAGTAATTCAGTACAGTGTAAACAATACGATATTTGATAGTTTAGATTTGCGTTTTGATCATGTAATTATTTTTTTTCTACATTTGGCTGTTGTTAGGCATTTAGCTACTACAATAAATTAGTTTTTACTTGAAAAAGTACTTCTTTTATTTTAAGAACCCAACTCGACTAACAATTGCATAACAATATGAAAATCACATGATTCATATGACCAGTTATGCTTATAATAAGCACATGGTTTTGTTTTATCTGTAAAATTTTGTTTTGTTTTAAAGCATACATTTTTTACAGTGTCACGAGTGTTCTTTTAATCTACATTATTCGTATATTAGAAAGTTTTATTTTTATGAAAGTTTTCTATGGTGGCTTTTCCATCAAGCTACTAATTATTTATAAATTATTTTGCCTTTAAAGACTTTTAATTAATGATTAAACGGCAATTTTTTACACAAAAATGGAGTTGAAATGCGAGAGTGAAGTCTCGTTAACTTGAAAAGCAAACATCATACAAACCACGCCGAATACACATTCATGCCTGCATTTCCAGTGAGTTTTGTATGAACATTGAATAAAAAAAAATACATAAATATTAACAATTCGTTGGAAAATACCGGGTTAACTACTAAAAGGTAATCTCTTCTACTGATTTTCCGGCTTATGTAATTAAAATATGATATATTAATGTATCTAAATTTTTTTTGCAAGCTTACTGAAAATATTCAGTGGAAGATCTAAGTTTTATGAGTTCTCAAATATATAACTAATGTTCACGCTTGTAGGAAATCGCACTAATTTTGGTTGGACATTTATTAATATAAAAGTAAATAATACGACTGTGGCCAAAACTTAACACCAAAAAGAAGATCATTAACGTCCATATAGTTTATTATTTAGTTTTGTATGTTGTCGTGTGGGATTGTTTCAATGAGACCTTGTTGTCGACTTTTGTTGTTGTGCAAGATTTACCTACTTTAACCATTTCATTTTCATTTTAAAATATGCAACGTTTATTTTAAAAACCCAACACAGCCAGAAATTACGTAACAATATGAAGCTCACTCAAATAAAAAGTGCATATAATTTTTTTCATTTTGCGTATGTCAATTTCATATTATTTAAAACAATAATCGAATATTCTTTTTATTTTACATAAGTAAAGAGAAAAAGCCCAATGAGATTAAAGAGTGAGTGAAGGCTCGTTGACTCTAAAAGCAAACATCAATGTTATTTCACACAAACTATAACGAGTTTTCATTGATATCTACAATGTCAATGACTTTTGTAGAAGAACTGACTACTTGGAAAGGTAAACGTTTCCACTAATTTTCCGGATTGTGTGATTAAAATATGTTTCGATATTTTCAGTTTTACGCTTTTATAAAATAAAACAGACACGTATTTTAATTTTTAGCATTGAGCACATATTTTCATTATTTCAAGTTAAATTTACTAGCTTGTTGAAATATTTTCTTCACTACTAAAAGTTTAAATATAGTTCTGAAATATATCATATTACACCCATGCTTATAGGGCTGACCCGTTTTTAGTTGGCCATTTCTCAATAAAACAAAATTAATAATAGAATCGTTTTGTGTTTACTCTAATATAATTTTCCTGAATGTAATAATTATAATGTTAATACGTTTGTTATTATTAATTATGGATTGTTTCTATCAAACATACATTCATTTAAATAATGTCTATATATTATAATTTCTAAATGTTTTAGTCTGTTCGGAGTACTCAAAATACGCTTATTTTTGACATTATTTTTTAAGGAAGTTTTCGGGCAAATGTTTCTTTCGAAAATGGCCATTTTTCATTTTATTAATTCCTTAAAATTTTCTAGAAAAAACTAAGAAAATGTTTCATATTATCAAAAAAGTTTTCTTTAAACTCAATTATTTTTCGTTTTCCATTCGTCATATTTAGAAACGAATAACGAAAATAAATAAAAACATATTGCGTTATTTACTGAAACTTTGATTTAAGATATAGACATAAAAAGGCAATTAGCTGGTTAGTTTAAATTCGAGATAAAACAATTTTTATAAACATGTTCAGAAACAGGCAAAATGGAAACAAAATTGAAGATTAAGTGAGTGATATGGAACCAAAATCTATTTAACAGTATAAGTTGATGTTTTGAAAGGTTTTCATCAATATCAGTCTCATTCTAAAGCAACTAGTTGGAAAGCGTGTTGGTAGTTTAAATAAAGTTGAATTTACAAATAATATTTTTCATTTGAAATCAATTATTATATTAAATAACACAGACATACCAAGTTTTGATGAACGGCCGTTTTTTTCTTTGAGTGAATTCCCGAATCTATCAAATATTGGCACGTCTTTCAAGCAGGGTGGTGAATATGTCAATATTATAAAAGCTCAAAGTAATATGACCCGGAAAGTATCATAAGAAAATCTGTTTTTGTAAGATATATTTGACCAACCGACAAAATATATAAAGTACTTTTAAATCTTTTTTTTTAACATTTATCGATATTCGGGAAAGATAACTGCGGAATATTCTCTTAAATCTAATCACTATAAACAATTGTCCTTCGCGTCACGAATTTGTTAACGAGGTAGTGTATTCATTTTGAAATTGACTGATGCATATTGGGATTATCAATAAAACCTTCCCTTAATGTTTTTCCAGTCCTACACGAAAGTATTGTATTAGCATCAAACAGGTGACGTAAAATCAGGGAATGTGAGTGTTTTAAAATCGAAGTTTGTGAGTATGTATGTCTGTATGTAGATACGTATGTGCATATGTACTCTTCGTGTGTTTTCAAAAACTTCCCATAATTAAGCAGAGTGTTGTATTGTCACCAGTAAAAATTTGTTTAATATTGCTAAGTAATACGCGGAAAGAAGAAAATCGTTACGTTCGCGAGCTAACAGAAATTTAAAGCAATGTTCTACAAAAATATGTAGGTAAATTAAAGTTGTTTAGATACGTAGATTGAAATTATTATTCTTGGTTGATTTGGATAAGCAGTTTCAGCAAACTGACAAACCAAATTCCGTGTACCCGAATGTCACTAGATGGTTCGGGCCAAAATAATTATGGCGTAGTATAAACTACTGTTCTTTTTGCTAATAGTGTAATTATTTGACTGTTATATACTACATATATAATTATTTAGCAGTTGTATATTATAGTCTAATTTTTTATTGTGGGATTATTTTAGTGAGACATTGTTTTCCAAATCTAACTAATACTCCAAATTTTATAATTACAGTAAACTAATTTTCATTAGGGGAAATTAAATTTTACGTTCAGTAATCGATATGTGTGCCATGTGCAATAAATGCAAAATTTTGTTTCTGTTTTAAATTTTTTTCTGTCAAACCTTACAATTTTTATTGGGAAAAGATTGTTATTTTTACTTCCGTGATTTTGTTATAAGTTGCAATGATTTTTCCACCAAACTGCCCGCTTTATTTGAATTAGGTAAGGGAAATATTCATTTATCCCTAAAATGTCGTTAATATTACCATATTTCCGGTGATCCATCGTAAACTGTGGCAGTTTTTAGTCTTCCGTGTAAATTAGATAAACCAAAGATATAAACACTATATTCTCATTACAACGCAAATTGATGATCAATAGTGTTTAAAATTTGACGTTTTCTTATTAGAAGTTATTGTAAATTAAATTATTACAAACAATAACTTATTACAGAACGGTGCTGTCTTTCATAATTATAATTTTAAATTGGTTTTTGTGCTCCTCTTTCAAATCCTGTTTGATTTATTCATAGTATTACAATAGTCTCTGAAGGATTATTATAAAAAATGTTGTTTTCCAGTTAATTCTTACCTTGTTATCAGGCGTACCTCATAGCATTGAATGTTAAAGACAAATGTGTCCAAATGTGAATATACATTTTGCTGCTTCAATTAATTTTCGCAAACAAGACTCAAATTTAAGTATTTTTACTATTTTACACTTTTTCAGCAAGTCTATTAAAAAGAAATCTCGTAACACCATGTACTATGAGTTCTATAAAATATAACAATTTAATTCTCCACTTGTTTCTCTATAAGAAAGTTCAACAATTTCCGTAAGGTTCATATTTTTCATAAAACATTTACCGCGACCGAATGATAACGCAGGTAAAATGTATTATTACGTACTAGGGTTGATAACATAGTAGTAGAGAGTTCTGATACGTTTCAGTACCGCCAATAACTTATCCTGTACATAATAATAGTGTGAAATAGGCGGACGAAGTTTATGTCGAGTTAAAAGAGAAATATTAATAATTTGGGTTTTGCTCTTAACGTACGATTTCATTGTCCTGACGTAACGAAATACATCATTAGTCTCTTATTAAGATTTTTAAATAATAATCTAATTTAATTAGTATCTCTATAACTCAATAAGTGTTTAGAATGCAAGACTGACTCCGAATTTATTTCCGGTAAATAATACACAAGGTAAAATTTACTTATATTAAGAATTTTCAGGTATCGTAAAAAAGAAAGGCAGAAAAAATATTGTTAATAACCAGTAATCTTACCATTACGATCCTTACGATTTCCTTATTCAGGAAATAAAGAATCAATCTGAAAATATTTTTAATATTACATTTTATCGAGAATTATAGAACATGGCGTTAAATCTTACGAATACGATAAAATGGGTAACAAGGATACCGAATCAATTAATAACACAAATTTCAAATATTTTATAAATAACACAAATTTCTAAATGAAATATCTTGGAATTACAGTTATAGGAGTGTCGATGCTTATTTGTATTATAATATAATAAATATTATATGTTATGATTAAATGGAACCCTATATTAGCTTATTGATGACTATTTATAAGTTTGTTTATAAGTTATTAGAATCGCAGATGCAGTTTGTATTAAAATAGAAAAAATAATTACCAAATCGTGGCTTCTTCTTTACAAAATATATTTAAAACGGATACACCTTTTGTTACAATTGACTACTTATCATTCACAGCCAGTGATCATTTAATTAAACAATAAACGCGAGTAGCACAGTTTATATCGATAAATGTCTATATGTTTTATAACGTTACACGGAGAAAGGAATAATTAACGGCGGGCCGACAGCAGGAGCTAACTAGATGTGGTGCTATCTTGAGAAAATAATTTTTTTGCTTAGCATTGAGCTGTTAAATTTCAACCTTTCAATACTTAAGATTTTCTTCAAATAAAACAAACAAATTATATCTCTACTCCAAAACTCAGACTCATCTGACCGTAGTAATTAATGCTACACAAATCATAACATCTTTAAATTTTCCGACCTTGTGAAATAAAATTTATGGCGATTATAAATAGCTAAATCTATATAATAAGAATCATGAGTAGAGAATAATGAAATCAAATTTTAAAAGTGCTTACACCTTTGATAAATGGATAAAGAACGAGTTTATTTTACAGATGTTATGTAATCTTTATAAGCTTAAATAAAGCGACTGATTTTTGAAAGCGAGCTTTTATTTAGATTTTCAAAAATAACGGCTAATTTCTCTACAATGACTCCAAGCTACTCCACTGCTACGGTTGATATAGTATAATATGCCGACTTCAGTACCAACGGAACATTGCTTAAATAGTGAAAAAATATAGCACATTTGCTTTAGCTACAAAGGTATAGCCTAAAAATTATAGAAGAAAGCTCTTTACTATTTGTATTAACAGCTTTACTCAACAAATATAAGTAAATTATCCAACCCTTCCCCCCGATTTGACCGCCATTTTGTATATAATTCAAGAATGATTTAAATGTAGAGTGAAATAAAAAACGTAATTCATGTGAAATTGCTAGTTTGAACCAAAACCAGAAAGTATAGACGTACCTTAAGTCCAGGAAGACGCAGCGTAAAGAATCTCATCCGCCACAAAAGACAAAACTGTGCGTAAGTAATTTCCGAGTGGTGACCGGATCGAAGAATTGTCCCACTGTAGCTCATACATGTCGTAAGGGGCGACTATAATGAGCACCCAATATTCGGGGGTATAGAAGTACACACTGCCCCAGGGATTATATCAGGGAACTAGTCCTTCAGGTTGCAGGTTGGGAGTGAGGCTATAAAGAAAAAAACCTATTGTTACGAAATCCATTGAAGAATACGAATAGCACGTCTTACGGAGACGGATTGGAACACGAAATATAGACAATGGGAAACGGAAGCTGGATTCGGCTGTTGGAATTTGGAATATTTTATCTTTATATAGGTCTAAGGTCCTACAACTGTTGGTGAAATCATTGAATGGGTATAGATTAGATATTATTGCTATACAAAAATTTAGATGACTTGGTTAGGGTACTTTAGAAAAACAAAATCATGTAATTTTTTTAGAGTTGCCATCCCAAAAACATGTTGAGGGTACTGGCTTACGAGCGCATCAAACATTTGATTTTGGACTTTGTGGCTGTTTCGTCAAGGCTGTGTAAGATAAGACTAAGGGGAAAATTGTTCAACATATCTATTATTTGTGCATATGCACCTAGAGAAGTAAAAGAGTGAAAAGCATAGCAATTTCAGCATATCTATTATATGTGCATATGCACCTACAGGAGAAAAAGAGTGAAAAGCTTGGCAATCTGTATTATTCGTGTCCCTTTTTTGAGAACTAATTCTTGGGGATATGAACTCAAAGGTGGGTAGAGAGATGGAGTTTAAGCCGTATACTGGAAACTATAGTTTACATGATATTTGTAATAATGATGATGTCAGACTTGTTAATTTTACTGCAGAGCATAGTGTGATTATTTGTAATACCTGTTTCCAAAGAAAGAATATGCATGTGACAACTCACAGATTACCGGGTGGGATCATTCAGAACCAGATTGATCGTATTTTAGTAGATAAATAACATTTCACCGAACTTCTGAATGTAAAAACATATTGAAAAGCTAATGTTCTCTCCGACCATTTTCTAGTCATCGCAAGGCTGCGTGAAAAAAAATTCCTATTTGCGAATGAGACGGGATAAAACAGTGAAACTTTTTGATTAACTGAAATTGAAGAACAAAAAGATTAAAATGGAATACGGTAATGTACTTAATAAGCTTCTTCTGGAAAGTCCATCTGCTGATGATATTAATAGACTGTTGACAAATATGACGAATGATATTGTGAAAGTGGCAGAGACTGTTTTAGGTAAAGCCAGTAAATTAAGGAAGAATGACTAGTATGATGATGAGTGTATGATTGCTACTCTTAAGAAGAATATCGCTTATAATAATATCATTCAAAGGCGCGACAAATCTACTGTTAATGAATCTAGTAAAGTAAGAGGAGAGGTAAAGAAATTGTTCCGTAAGAAAAAGGGAATATTTGAAGAAAATAACCTAAAAGATATTGAATACCTTAAAGGAGTTAATGAAAGCCGTGCTTTTTGTCTTAAAAACAATACCAGTCGGAAAGGCTTTAATTACGGTTGGCCTTTCATAGAAACAAGGAAGGTGAATTCTATGAGAATCAGAAGCTATTTTAAATAAATAGGTTGAACACTTTGATAGCTTGTTAAATGTAGAGCATCAGTGCTCTTGAAAAACATTTAAGGTAAAAGAAGAGGGAGTTGGTGTGTCGCCAACGAGAAATAAAGTTTGCTGTTAAAAGCTAAATGTTCAGAAAGTACCTGGATTTGATCTTTTATCTTCAGAGCTATTCAAGTGTGATAGTCCTAAGTTGTTTAAAAATATTTATGAACGGATTCTGAAAATTTAGGATGGTTTCTAGATTTCTGAGGATTGGATCACTAGTGCTAAATTTCTAAGGATTGTAGCACTGTCATCTGTCTTATCCTCAAAAAAAGAGAACCTCTTATCTGCTTGAACTACCGAAGCATTAATCACCTCTATACAACGTACAACATTTCTTCATATATTCTCTTTGACTGCCACGTTCTGACTCCGAAATCAGAAATTATTAGTGTCGCTTCCGAAGAGGCATACATAACATTGTGCATATCCTTGGATTAAGACAAATTTTAGAAAAAACGTTGGAATTTGGTAGTGATGTTCGCTGTTTGTTTATTAATTTTAGAGCAGTTTATAATAGTGTTAATAGAGAAAAATTATTCGAAGCAATGAAGGAGATGCATATTCTATCCAAGGTTATACCTTTGGCGATAACTACACTTGTAAATTCAAGGCAAGAATTCAAATTCAGTGCAATTTATCCGACGAATTACTCATAGTAAATGGAGTTCGGCTGGGTGATTCGCTTCTAAGTCTACTTTTTAACATTGTTTTTGGAAAAGGTCTTAACAGACTGAGGTATTGACATGAAAGGCCCTATGTTCTTAAATTCCGTTCAAATTTTTGCATATGCTGATGATGTTGTTTTGACTGCAAGTTCTTTTGAATCTTTGGAAGAGACTTTTGACGTAGCTCAAGGGCTATGAACCTAAATATAAATCAGGAAAAAATATAGTACATGTTTTCCCCAAAACAATCTCGCCAAAATTCTACCAAAATTACTTTAGTTACGTAAACTTTTGGTTCAGTAATTGGTTACGAATACTTGGGGTCTGAAATTAATTGTTAAAATAAAATATTGTCAGATATTGAAAACAGAATTGTTGCTGCTAATAGAGCTTTCTATCGACTGAAAAACCTTCTCAGGTAACAATTTATTTCTAGAAAAACAAAATTCCTGTTATACCAAGCCCTTACTAGACTAATTTTAATCTATGGTTCTGAAACCTTCTGAAAATCACAAAATTTATTGAAGTTAATAAACTAAATTAGGAAGCTCATGTTGTCCGAATGGAGGATTCAAACTTTCTCAAAAGGATCTTTTTGACTAAACCTCAAGGACAGAGAAGAAGAGGAAAACCTAATATGAGGGAGGAAGATGTGGTGGAAAAGAATTTTGGGTGGCTGAAGTTCCGTAACTCGAGATCGTTCGTCACAGAGAGGAATGTATGGAAGTCACTTCAAGGGAAAGCTTTGGCCTAATCTGGCTGTCGAGCTACTGATGATAATCGTGAAAAAAAAACAAATCTTAAATAATGTTACAACAGTTAGTAACACTTCTGGAATAAATATAATAAGCTCATTAACCCGCATAACTAAAACAATTCTATGCATGGAATGATGAAAAAACGAGAAAAGTCAGATTTTTTTGGGCCACAATTAATTTAGCTAGTATAGTTTTTATGCCACAACTAATTTAGCATATTTTAATGTGCACTTCCAATAAACTAGTCTTATTAGCTCTAGCTCTCTTCTAATGCCGAAATTATAAGAATTTGTATACCTATAAATTTGAGAATTTTTTTTTCAATGTATGTCTGTGTCTATGAAAATGAATGAGCAAACAGTGAGTGTTATAATTTTCTTGACAAATTATAATAAAATATTAAGAAAACCTAACAGCTTTTAATTTATTTATATAAAAAATATAATTTAATTTATTTATATGAAATAAGTGTACGAGGGGCGGCTGAAAGGCTGAGAGTTTTGAGCCTAAGGTATTAAAAATGCTGATAGAAATATATAAAATATTTCATTTTCAATGTAATCTCTCTCTATTTCAATACACTTCTTACATTTATTAAAAAGGGCTTTTAACCCGGTCAAAAGAATTCACCGTTTTTGTATTTGAAATTTGAAAAGAGGAAATAATAGCAAGGGGCTGAGTCTGGATTGTAGGGCGGGTGGTTAATTTCTTCAAATCCTGTCTCAACGAGGGCACGCCTTGCAACTCGCGCAGTGTGTACGGACGTATTGTGTTGCAAAAACAGGACTCCTTTTGTCAGTTTGCCTCTCCTTTTCTCGACAACCACTTCACGCACTTTTGTCAACAATGCAGCATAATAGCCTCCGTTAATTGTAATATTTTTAGGAAGGTAGTCGATGAACAAAATTCATTCACAATCACAAAAAACAGTGGCCATGAGCTTTGACGCCGATCTTTCCACTTTGAACTTCCGTGGCGGCTTTTCTCCCTTTTCTATCCACTGTAATGAGTCCTGTTTTGACTTCAGATCGTACTGTCGAATCCATGTTTCATCAACAGTAACAAAACGAGAAAAAGCATCGTCAGGATTATCGCCACAGATGTCCAAAAACTCCTGCGAAGTTGTGGCTCGATGCCGCTTGTTCAGTGGCGTGAGCATTTTCGATACTCATAGCGTGCCTTTTTCATGTGCAAATGATTATGCAAAATGTCGCTAATTCATTCCATGTTAATGCCTATGGCTTTAGTTATGTGCCACAATTTGATTCGCCGATCTTTGAGAACAAGTTTTTTCACTTTTTCAATGTTTTCTTCGATAACGGCGGTGTTTAGGCGTCTCGACCTGGGATCACCTTCGAGCGACTTCCTGCCGCGTTTTCTCGGCTCCAACGTTTTACGGTCGCAAATGAAGGTGCAGACTTCCCAGAAACTGCTGACATTTCTATAAATATTTCCTTCGGCGTTTTGTTCTTCTTTGTAAGTAACTTTATGACAGCTCTGTACTCCAATTTCGTGCAAAGTGCGGATGACTCGGACATGGTGACGTTTATGGTTCCGTTACTAAAAGCGTAATGATGCTAATGACAAGAAACTTGACGCTTATGTTTCTTAGGATACTCACAATTAGTGATGTGCTGCGCGAGTCATTAGTAATAATTAAAGGTACTTAGGCTCAAAACTTTTCAGCCGCCCCTCGTACAATATTTTGAAGATTTCTTCGTCGTCCGTTGTAAGTATTTCTAGAACTCCATATTTAATATTGGTATAAACATTTAATATGTCCAATTGAATAGGCTGGTTGTGAATATAAAAGCCTTTGAACAGATTATTCAAAATGTTTAAGCTTTCTTGCAAATTTTTCATTTTAAGTGTTATGTTTTGGATGACATTTTTGTTAGAACACAAAAAATTACATTCGTTGCGAAAATCGTTAATTAAATACAGGAAATATTTTAAAAATATTTCTAAACTTTCCGAGTTTCTTCACAACCGACCCTAGTGACAACAAATAATAAGAAAAAACTTTGTGTAACTTTGAAATAGATAAAGTGAAAACTACATAAGTACTTCATTAATCGAAACTCAATAGTTAAAACTTTAAATGTTATTTTCTCAAAACAACATTTTATGAAGTTTTCAAGGTATAAATTAATTTTTTATTGAAATAAAAAAATAATATATTCTTTTTTCAATTTTGACTGAAGGTAAAGTAAAACAATTCCATATTTTTTTCTCTGATTACTTGACGCCAATATAAAACCCTTCGAAGCAAATAATACTAATGAACTTTGTATATTATAAGACTGGATAAAACGTAAGTTTTACTTTTATTCGTGAAATAAAACACACATAATTCCTTTAAAATCATTCTGATTAGCTCCACTCATAAAAGGGTAAGGTCATACAACAGCTTCCGGCTCACTCTGTCTTTATTGTGAATATTCTTATACTATGGCTTCCGGTTCGCACTGTATTGTTCATTCGGACGTGAATCAGAATGGTTTCAGAATCAAGGTTTAATTCATATAAAAAATAGCGGGCGTAACTCGGGTAAAATTATATTGCATGCCTAATGCGTCGCAATCTAGCTATCGCAAATACATTGTGAGGTTTATGTTCCATTAAACGTACGACATAGTGTACACAAAATCAATTAATTAACGATACGATGTTGAAATAAAATAATTCTCAAGTCTTTTTTTTAATATTTCACTCGTTAATTTATTATTCTTTTATTCTATCACAATTAATTTTTTTCTATTTACTGTTGCAACATTTGCTTGTATATTATAGTTTCGGTCTAATTGTTTAAAATATAAATTAAACATTTAATTAAAAAGATCCAACTCGTAAGCACGCGACATATAATTGACCGTGTGAAAAATATGATTCCTCTACGTTAACGTCACAATATTGGCACGTTTAAACTTGCGCTTTGTTGATAATTATCATACTATAAGCTGATTATTAACAAAGCGCAAGTTTAAACGTGCTAACTTTAAGCAGTATAAACTGAGAATTACAATCGTTTAAAACTGAATGTTAAATTGATTGAATTTAAAGGTATTCATGGTATGAATACAGTTTTTCCTTTTTGTTTTCTGGCCCTTATACTGGCGTCACTGACATTATTCTGTAGTCGTTTAGTATAGAGTCTTATGCCATTACATAATTTTGGCGAATTTATATTCCGGAATAAAATGACTGGCGCCAACTTTCAGCTTGAAGCAGTGTAATAGTATTTCTGGACGAATTTAGAAATTTATTAGAATATTTTTCACTTTTGTTTTCATCAATCATGTTGTCGATTGAATTGTAAATTTTCTCTTCACCCGGAACCATCTTGGATCATCTTATTATTGTCGTTGACAATGTCATTTTTAGTCGCCAGAGTAGCTCGCTTGTGTAACCATTCAGAGTAAGGTGTAATTTTCGACAATATTCGGATATATTTCTTTAATTAGTTGTTCGGATCTTTCAACAATTTTACGCAACTCATTTATCAGCATGATTTGGTTGTTGAATAGATACCTTCGCCTATTTTCAGCAGTTTTTTGGTAAATACTTGCGCTTTTTCATCTCCTGAGATTCGGGGTCTTAAATATGTTGTTAATTTGATTATTTTCACGTGCTGCCAGATGAAGGAATTTTGAGCAAGATTTTATTGCGTCCACTATCATCAATCTTGGAATGACGGGCAGTGTTTGAAAAAATCCCCCGATAATATTAGTAATGCACCTTCCATTACATTCACGTTGTTTTATAAATCTTGGACCGTTTTACTCAAGGCCTCGAAAGACTTTTTATGACCCATTGTTCATTCGTCCCATATAACGGCCTTGAATAATTTAAATATTTGTCCACGTGCTGATAGTTTTAAGATAACAGCTAACGGGAAATCATGTTCTGCTACATTTAATCCTTAACTGAGCGCGTGGATGTGACTCTCCCCATGGCTGATTTAAAGGTTAAGAATTTCTGAAATTTAAATTTACCGCTCTAATATTACTGGGAGCTTCGTAATTATTAATCTTCAAAATTCAGTTCAAATTCAGAGCATTTTAAATGTGCAACATCCTACGCGGCTGTTTATGCCTTTGGAAAATAGGGTAAGTAAGTGAATAATACAAATATTTTTTATTACATTAAAACTATGTTTGTGACATTGTGGGTTGCAAGAATAATTAATATCTCAGAGCTTATATTATAGTAATATATACTTTATTTTTATTCTTAACATTTTCTCAAACCCGCGTGCATGGACGACCAGCATATTGCACGTTTGTTGGAAGAAGAAAAAGCTATTAATAATTATTCTGAATTTGAAGAAGATCACAAAGCAACCACAACAGTGAATAAAAAAAAATAACGAATCGAACAGTCAATAACGCAGTGATGATAAAGAGCCATTGTAAAATCTACACACACAAAGACACGTGAGACGTAATGACACATCTTATATCGAAAAATATAACTCATTTAATGATATAAATAAAAAACGCCTGATTCAACTTATTTCCGGAACTGGCAGAAATGTCACGAAGAACAACTGGTTTATCAATGTTCAACTTACCAAATCACTGTTAGAAGATCACAAGCTGGCGAATATTGGCATAATGCATAATGTTAAGCCTGAAATACTAAGGTAATTTCAAGCTCAGAGAAATCGGGAAATTACTTTCAGTTTATTTAGTTTTCAAACAGATATAACTTTGTTCCTATATGTACAAAAAATACTAAAGCTTTTCTGCTTATATCAACCATGGATCATACTATGCATCGTTAAATTGAAGATGATAAAAGAATGCCAGAAATATTCAATTTCTGCAATAAGGCAAATGGTAGAGTCGATATCAATGATGAAATCTGTGCAAATTATAATGTAGGGCGCCACACAAAAAGATGGCCGATAATTATATTTTTTCATCAATTCAATATCAGGGGAATCAACTACCACTATAACCTATGTTATACATAAAGATAAAAGGAACTCTGGCATATTCTGAAGAATATTTCTGGAACATTTGGGTGTTAATTTGGTGAAACCTCAGCTGACAATAAGAGGTATACGCGCAATACCTCAACCGTTGCCGAAACGATTAAAATGGCACGTGGAATATAAGGTAACTGCCTCTGTTTCTAGAAATGGTCGGGCATCTTCTTATAAATGGTGCCACTTATGCCCAAGAACTAAAGAAAAAAAACAAAGACTGAAAGTCTTAAATATAACAAAAATGTATGCAATGATTGTAGTATGTGAAAATTGTTGTTTAAAATTAATAGTTGCTAGTGAAGTTAGCGTTTGAATATGTTTAAACTGTTTTTTGTTTTAAGAGTAATTAATATATTAAGTTAAATGTTCTCTATATTAAAATTTTGATTTCTCGTTCATTTTATATCTCATAAAAAACCGGGGTCATAAATACCCCACGCGATTATTCACATTAGTTTTAGGCGCGCCCATTTGAGGGTTAATGTAATTTTAACCCGGAATGTTCGTCCGTTCTCCATAAGTGTAGCCGCTATTCTCGATGATGCCAGGAAAGTGAAATTTTATTTGTTTGCGCAAATTTCAGCTAGTATTAAGTTAATTAAAACGCATTTCTTCTACCACCAGGTGTTTTCGTAATAATTAATTATTATGTCACATGCCGATTTTTGACTTAGAATCAACAAGGGTATTTTGTTAATGCAGTATCTCAATTCATCAATATTGTAATTTTTTTCCTTAATAATTCACTACTGGCAACATGAAATTCACTTTGTTGTGGTGAATGCGCTTCTAGTTGTTTTAGAGTTTGTTTAGATATCGCTAAACATTTATCTTCCAGCAATATCTGGGCTTTGTTGAAAACTTTCTCCTTGAATTTGTTTTCTTATTCCGGTTTTTGTCATGTCACACATAGTTCAGCTAGGATATCGTCGTTCATAATTTCTCAACATTTTAGTCTTGGTCGATTCGGATTTGATGGATTGCACATCGTTAATATAATTGCAAATAATTCCCGAATTAGATTTGCTGTTACTGTTTACACTGCATCTTTTTTAGCAAATTTTCAGTCACTATCTAATGGGCTTCATCATTGATATGCTTCTTAATATATTTCACAAATGTAGCCGTCGACAGTTTGTAAGTCTTTAAAACATATCGGGCCATGAATAGTATGAAGCAATAGATGCAAATAAAAGCATTCAGCGTTCCTTGGATGTAACGTGTAGACTCGCCCTATCGTATTTATCTTAAATACTCCGTCGTGTCCTTGCAATAGCATTCTACGTTTTCGTGAGTAAACTTTTTACTTTATGCTTACCATGTGTAAAAGTCGGTACTTCTAGTTAAAGTCTTGGCAAATGGAATTCTTGGTAAAGCTCGAAAAATCTATCAAAGTAGTTCGTGCTGATTGCAACAGAACCATCCCTTGCAACTTTTTCTATTATATCTCCGGTGACCTCGATCGCGCCACATGACCTCGATCGCGTATTGGTAAATTTAAAACTCGCCAAATCGCTTCATTGCTATTGATAGAACGATGCATTTAATACTGTACCATTTCGTCGTGCTGGTTTTCTCTTCTCACTATAAAGACAGCTGTATCGCTGCCCTTGTTGATATACTTCGATCGATGTCTGTATTTTGGATACGAATAACGTTTCGTGCATTTTTATCCTTCATGCACCGTGGATCTCCGTTTTTTTATTTTGATTACATCGTTTATTTGGTTCGGTCTAATTTTTTCTTGAAGTTAAATTGTGTGAATGTAGCAGTCGTTTCATTTTTTCCCATTCAATCAAATAAATCCAGCAGATGACAGCATCAACTATTCGATTTTTGACGATGGTTTCGACAAATTTTACTTGTTTTTGACGAAAAACTCCAGCACCAATGTTTTGTTGTCCGTATTGTAATTCTTCTTTAATTTCGGCTCAAGAAGAGTTACATGTAAATGTTATAAATAAATCGGGTCGACGGTCTTTTCTAACGTAGATCATTACATACGTTATTACATGTACAAAAAGGGGAGCTTCCGATAAACATAGAAGATAAGATAACCAATTTTTTCAAAAAACTCTTAAATGGATATATTCAACTGAACACAAATTTCATTGATTATGGCAAATAAACTACAAGTGTTTCGTCTTGATGTTGGCATATATTATATATATGCCAAAATCAAGACCATACGATATATATGATTATCGATGGCGAGTATAATCATATATATCGTCGAACGATATATATGATTATACTCGCCGCCTCTAACCATAATTCGGTACTCATAGAATCGAATCGATGTTCTTTTTGGTCGGTTTCGATTCCTGTAGTTGTTGTGACTTGTTGAATATTGAAGTAGCTGAATAATGATTTTATTCTTAAGTAGGTCCGAATAACGATCTTATAATTATCCGAGATCATTTGTTCTAGAGAAGTCTAGAATACGTTCATCAGTTGATTATGATCATGGAGTAGACGCTGTAACTCCTGAACGATTTCTGATCGTAGCTCCTGAATGTTACTGTAACGCTGATCTATTTCAAGTTTTTCATAGCTAATAAAATATATTTGTAAGAAGTTTATTGTTGACCGTAGCAAGCCTACTCAATGATGAATTTGTCTTTGAACTTTAAAAACTTTCAACACTTGTAGCCTAGCTGCAAGTGTCTTCGTTGCATATTGATGTAGCCCGGAACGATGTCATTTGAAAGCATGTTGATTGTATACTATCGTGCTGTCATAAAGAAATGCTGCAAGTTCTAAATTGTACCCCAAACTTCACTTTATATACCTTCGAAGATCGAAATTTCCGGAATCCAGTATCTATAATTTAGGGTTCAATAATATTCTACAACACGCAATTAAATTTGATTTTGAACATTGAGGAGAGTTGACTATAACAATTAATTAGTTTTTTAGGTATTCAAAAAAAAATTAAAATAGTGTGCAAACAGAACTTTCTAAAGAAGTTATAAATATACAGAAATTTGGTGAAAATCTTTGGGACGATCTATAAAATTTTGAAATTTTCTGAAAAATGTTCATACAATTTCCTTTGTAAAATAACATTTTTTTAATTTGTAGGTAATAAAATAAATGAATAGATTAAAATGAAAAATAAGTGAATTTTAAAATAAGTTTAAATAAATAAATAAATTTTAACAAAAATTTTATTCGTAAAAAAGTAAAAAAAATGATAATAAAATTCAAGATTTTTAATTTTCTGGAATATTTTAGCATAATTTTATTTGTAAAATGACACTCTTTTATTTAGAGAAAAATAAAATGATTAAATTGATTAAAGAATAAAAAAATAAATGAATTTTAAAATAAATTTAAATAAAGCAAGAAATTTTAACCCAATTTTATTTATAAGAAACTAAAATAATAATAAAATTCAAAGCATTTTAGAACGTTCAGAAATACTGTATACTATTTTTAAATTTTCTGAAGAAATTAAACGTAATTTTATTTGTAAAATAACATTATTTTATTTTCAAATTCTAAGAGCTAATAGTAACCACAACCGCGAGTGGATGGCGGTGGGTGATTGTGAAGAAAAGTGGGCGTTTTCGAACAGAAAATTGTCTTTATGCATACATATACATATCAATATATATATATATATATATATATATATATATATACATATATACATATATATATACATATATATACACACATATATATATATATATATATATATATATATATATATATATATATATATATATATATGTGAATATATATTGGAACAGTATAATCGGATTAAAAATTCAACTAAATTTACTTTTTTTATACTGTAATGTACCCACGCATTATAATTAAAAGACTCGTGGATAATTATGCGGACATTCCTCCTTGTTTCGTTACCATTTGAATTATAATTTACAGAGTATTAAAATTTTACTGAGATTCTAGGTCTCTGTTAATGTTGATAACTTTGATTACAGGACACATACAAATCTTCAATTGCATGTAGGTTATATAACCTAGGTCGTGATATAATATTGGTCCTTCTAAGATTGGTCCAGTGCTTCAATCTAACTTAGATTCGATATATAAACAGAGACAGTGCGACTCGCACCAATTATATGCATCTCACTTTATTTAGTTAAATTTATATATGGTATTGATTTTAATCGTGAAAGACATAAATAAAAACATAAAATTCCGACTTTTTGTCAAAGATAAAACAATAATTATTATTTGACTGGATTTAAGTACGTACCATGATGCGTATATTAACACATCTATTTTCAACTGTTTAAATATGCTAACTGTGACACATATGCCTATATTAAGCTAATAGGAAATAAGGATATATTAAGACGATTAGAGACATTCAGCATGACACTAAATTAATATCTGAAGACAATACATTTGCATTTAAGTACACGATAATTTATAAATACACACACACATATATATATATATATATATATATATATATATATATATATATATATACATGTGTGTGTGTGTATACAAGATATTTTGCTTGAAAACAAATGTTAAAATGTAAATTGAAAGAATTGCTAATATTCAATGTTTTCAAACAAAATATTTCTTATATACCTGGCCCTGTAAACATTTAAATCTCTTAACTAACGAGACGTGTGCAATCTTTGAATTTAAACATTTTCTAATTAAAAAGATAATCTTTTCGTTCACGCTTTAAATTTTTCAAAATAAATTAATAATAAAATATGAAACAACTTCAGTTCAAATACGCTTGAGTATTTCTTCAGCACTTTATACTCATCTTAAAGTAAATCGATTCTTCCCTTCATTTATCATTCATAATTTCTAGGAAAACTTAGCATTGAAAGCTCTTTCCATTAGAATTTCATCTTAGAAGGTATAAGTCGCTCAGATTGTAAAGCTACCAAATAGAACAGATTAAATCGGCACGTGTTAGCACGTAGAAAACCTTAAAGCTATTAAAAAATCATGAGAAGAAATATTTTTTAGAAAACGTATTAAAATAAGAAATAATCAATTACAACGCAAATCACAACGTTAAGATATTTCGTGTTATACCAATTCATTCTATGTGAGGTGAAAAACACAAAATATATTAATGCAGAATATACAAGAAATTATGTTAGTGTTCGACTTGGTAATAATATAATTGCTGAAACTTATGAAAATACTAAAATTTATCGTATAACATCTCTATGATTTTTCTGGATATTTGACTGTTTTCGTTACTTACTCTCCTAGAGCAAACTCAAAACAACTAACCACTTGAGCGAAAAGTTAGAGACAAATGAAACTGAACTAACTCACCTCATTTATATTACCATTCCGCTGGTTTTACATTGGCTATAGATATTTTATAACGAAATTTAAGCCTTCTACAATGAAGGAATACAGGAATATCGAAATACATTCGCGTGAATCGTGTTTATCTCTCAGTTTGTGTAAACAAAGTAGTATTATTGACCGGTTGTTCATCCTTTTAGAGGAGAAGAAAATAATGAGATCGTTTAAATATTTCTATAATTTTAAGAACTATTATTCTACTTGTAACATAACAATATTAAAAAAACGAATGACAACACGTTTTTAAAAGTAGCATTTTTAATTCACCCGACTAATTTATTCTACTTCATGAAAAAACGAAAAAATTAATGCTTCATTTATATAGCTCATATATAATACATACAACATAATAATTGTCAACCAGGAATTTATTTCTGAAAACTATGAGAAACACAAGTCGACAACAACCAGCTCTGATTGTGTGAATCGTCATAAAAATAGAACGAATTGATTACATTATTAAATGTGAGTTTTGTGACTAACGGAAAAAATGACATATTTATGATCAATAGATATATTTCTTAAATAATGGTAATAATAATACATTATCAATTCTTTAAATCCTATTAACCAATAAACTTTATCGGCTAAATATTATTTTATGTTGATTGGCGTTAAGCCATTTATAATTTTTCATGTATTGAAAAATTCTAAGACATTTCACTTTTTATGTTAAAATTATTTTTGTGTAACTTGACCAAAAATATTTAGACAAGATTACATTCATTGTTATTATTTTCCACTTTCCTTACAACTAGGACGTAATCTAATTTATATAAAAATTCGAGAATCTTATTAGCTCCTGTAATGAAATGAATTACCGCCCTTTTATTTTATCTACCATGATTTATTCACTATAAGTGTATATTACCATTAATCGGTCTCTGGTTTATTTCTTCCTTTGTTGTATTGTACTTTTAGGTGGAATAGTGTGTATGAATTGCTTCGCCACATTATTTTCCAAAGCTAATAACTATGTGACATTCGCCTTTTGTAGTATTTAAATCATATATGAATACTAACTGACTACCTATACTGATGCAAATATTTGTAACTACATTCATAGAAGTTATTGCACAATATTGAGTTCAGACCTATTCATTTCCTCCTTGTGGTGGTATTAGAGAGAATAGCTGCAAAAATAAATCATCTCATCAGTTTAAGAATAGGAAATTGGTCATAACTTTTACAGGTTCCTCGATACTAGAAACTCATTTAACCACTCTGTATTGTCTTCACCGGATGTATTGGCTCTTGCCTTTTCCACGTAAAATAATGTTTTTACTTAGAAATTGTGTGTGATAAACATCTTTTGTTTGAAAACCAAAACCGGTTGGGTTGGGAATTCGAATTACCTGTTGTATTACGTTAAAGTTGAAGAATTTACATAATCGTTATAGGTCCGTCTAACTTTCACTAATGTTCTACTAGTAGTTAATGCTCCATGTAAATGTGCGAATATTCCATTTCAGATTTGATTGTCAGGGCATTTTTTGTGGAACTCTAAGTTCTGATCATATAATCCGATGACTGAGTTTTGACTTACTGTAACGTGGATATTTTTTAAAATTCATTTTAACTTTCATTAATACTTATATTTCATTACGTAGATCTTATAAGAAATATACTTTCATTTACATTTCAATCTTTGTCAATAAAATGGATAAAAATACTAAATTAAATTATTTAGTCAATAAAAACACAACATTAGATTTGGAAAATATTTTTTTGAAAATATTTTGATGAGACATAAAACATATTTAAATAATGTGTAGTATTTTTATCAGGTAACATATGCGGAAATAACTTGTATTGTAGGTACAACCTAATAAACAGGTCAATTACATTCTACCCTAGTTTTTATGTTATTTCGTGAAATGGGAAACGTAACAAAAAGTCTGTGATAAACCACTCGTTGTATATTTATGCATTGTAGCTGTCAACCTGAAACTGAGGATCGGAAATTGGAAATAGAATTCGGATTTCGCCTTCTATCGGACATTGGAACAGTCAATGAATCTAAATAAATTCTTCAACATTTTTGATTGAATAAATCGTTATTGTGTCCTAGCTTAGAATTACCTTAAGCGTTATTTGCATAATGTAATTGCGGAAAAAATAATAACGTATGTATTTTGTTACTTCATTTGAAACTTCATTTCTTTATAACAATCTGAAGAAAATAATGGCATTTTTGGTTGACTGTAAAATGAATTTAAAACTACAAAATATAGTTATATAGTTATAGTATAAAGTTTTTTTCAGTTGTTCGTTTTAGGCTCAGGGCACATTCAATTACTATTATCTGATTCATCTTATTGATGTTACTTGCACACTTCCATTAAAACATTTGATATTTTTGCAAAATGATATTATATAATTTACATTTCAGTATATATTACTTCAAGTGACGCCACATATTTCTGAGTCCTTGTGAAAATCTAATTGAGAAGGTTATACTTGTTTAAAGTTCCATTTACAAGATTTCTTGACAACTTTTACTTCACCAACCTAGCAGAAATTTTTCAATTTAAAATGATTGTTATTCGATTATTTGTGGGGCTAGACGCGGGAATGATAGCGATAATTGTCTCATCTTTGCGGATATGTTAGTCTCAATGAGTCATTGGTCGGGAGCGCACCGCGTGTTTGCGGTGTAATATTATTTTAAGTGTGGTGCATGATGCATGGCATGGCATGTGGTGCATGGCATGATCAGGGAATAATTGGCCCATATTTTTTTCAATCAAAGAGAAAATATCACTACCTCGACATACTGCCGTATGATTGATGAATTTTTGGTATCGCAATTGGAAGTGTCTCATAGATGCAACAATAGGATGCATTTTCAACAAGATGGGGCTCTATGACAAAGTTAATAGAAATTTTCTCTAGAAAATTAATAAGCAAGTATGGAGACATATGCCTAAGACAGTCGAGTAATTGCGCTGCGTTTGCACGTCCTCATTTATAACTAAGATCTACGCATTGAGTAGAGTGTACCCATTTTGGGCTACTTTCCCCTACTAGGGTAAAAGTTGACACCGAGGCTTTTTAAGTACGTATAGAAATTACATTATTCTTTTGATTCGGTGCCAAATTCAAACAAAAATGTACAGATTTTAAAATAAAATCCAAAGTAACAGTTTTGTTTTCGTAGTGTTAATTTTCATTTGAAATTCGCGCCAACTCCAAAAAAGCTATTAATTATGAGTTCGTACTTAAAAGACATCGAGTAAGTAGTCTTATTACAATAATTAATTAGGATAAATATTTACTATCGTTGATTTATCAATATTTTTAAAAAAGTTAGTTTGTACTTCCCAAAATTTTAATTTATTTTATAATTTTTAGGAATTTGTTAGAGACTCACAAATAATATGGACAGTCTTAGTAAATGCATAATTATTATAAAGAAAAAAAAGCGAAAGAGAGAATCTTTAAGAAAAAAAGAGAAAGCAGTTCATATATAATTTAAAGAGAAAATGTTGAGCTGCATGAATTACGTTTTACGAATGGGAACTTACACTAATAAACTCTTTTGCAAAAAAAACGGGCACTTATAGGAATAAACCATATCAGAGTTATTTTATTATTATTTGATGCATTTTATATGGCTTTATGATTAGAATATTGTTATTTATTATTGAGATATCGTTTTTACCTACTTCAGTCATTAAAAAAGAGAATAAATAAAAAAAAATGTAAAGTCCACAGACGAGCGTTTTCATACTGGTACATTAAAAATTGCTAATGTTTATTTTTGAATATTTGTTATTAATTCAACATAAAATTTGAAAATTTAGTAACGAGTATGACCTCCTTTAGCTAAAATGAATGCGCTTAATCTGCTAGGCATGCTTTTGACGACGTTTTTTATCATTCCCTGAGGAATACGTTTCCATTCAGCGACGATCACATTTTTAAGGGCCTGAATGTTTTCTGCAGCTGGTTTTACGACTCTGACGCGTCGTTTGAGTTTATCCCATATGTGTTCTGTTGGATTAAGAACTTCTAGCTGGCCAGTTTAACCGACGAATTCCGGCCTCCTGCATATACGCATCAACGTCTCTAGAGCGGTGGGCGCGAGCGTTGTCGTCAATAGAAATGGACTCGCCTCCAACTTCTGTTAATGCGGGTTGGGCATGAGGAATAAGAACCTCTGTTATGTACCTTTGTGCATTAAGTGTGTCATTTTCAATAAAAACTAACTCAGTACGATCATCTGAGTTAATATTAGCCCAAAACATTACGGAACCTCCACCGTAAGGGGTGATTTCCTCAAAGCACAATCCTGCAAAGCGTTCTCCAGGTCTTCGTAAGACTCGCCGACGTCGATCCTCACCACTAATCGATATGTTTTATTCTCATCGGAGAATAAAACACTATTCCAGTCTTGTTGAGTCCATGACGAAAAATTTTGAGCGATTTTGAATCTCAATCTGGCAACTCGAAGCTCATGGAGCAATGTAGGGCTCCGAGCTGGGCGATAGCTACGTATATTGACGGCCTGAAGTCTCCAGACTGTCCATAGGTTTACTCGTTTACCTCTGACGTCCTCCAGGTTCTGTTTGAGATCCACATACGTAATTTGACGATTTTGTAGCGCTTGACTGACTATGAAGCGGTCATCCCGTGGCTCAGTGCACCGTTTTCTTCCAGAACCGGGCCTTCTACTCACGGAACCCGTTTTTTGGTATCGTTGCCAGGTCCTTTGGATGGTGGAACAGCTCACATTATACTGCTGAGATATATAATATTGGCTACAGCCTTCTTCAAACAGCGCAATAATTTTACTAGCTCTTGTCGTTTTTTCAACCATACTGAGAACAGCAAACAGAAGTGAACTAATGCAGCAAATAGCAAAAATTTATTTAAAATATATTCGTTAAAATAAAAAACGTAACGAATGAAAAAGAACTTAATAAGAGTTAGATTTCATTTACGGCCAAAAAATACGTTTTTGTCAGTGAAAGAGAATTTTCATTAAAAAACAATAAATTTCAAATATAGGACATTCGTTTTTATGTGCCAGAATACACTATACTTACCAGTAACAATTACAATCAATCCAACCTTTAAATAAATAATATTATGTTAATAATATGACAAAATCAAAACCGCCCGTTTTTTATGCAAAAGAGTATAGTATTATAATCTATTAAATTATAGAGGATTCTATTCACCACCTCAAGCTGATACACAAATGTTATCCAAGACCTAAAAACTCTTTATTGCTATTTTTGGTTAGGGATTTTCTTATTCACCTATTTACGAATCCATGCACACTAATTCATTAATAACAAACGTATGTGTGGCCAACTAAATAGCATTCGACTTTTTGTGAAAACGAGTTTCTTAATTTTTCAAATAACGCTATGAAAATAAATGATTATATTTCACTATATATATTTAATAAATATGCCTTTTATTTGAATAACTAAAAAGTCATATTTTCAAAAATCAAACCTATTAAAAACAAATAGAACTCAGACGACGATGGTCCCACATGCACTTAGACTCACACAAACATTTAAGGGCACATACATAGTGCATCATTTAAGTTATTTTGAAATAATTAACATCATGTTTCTCCACATAAATATTATGCCTATAAAATTTGAAACCGTCGCTATAGTTTTCTGATAAACTTTTCACTTAGTTTTTATTCACAACTAAATGAAACTAGGTGATGCAGTATTATATCTACTTTATTTTAATTATTAACCACGACCATTGTTCTGTTGTATGACAGTTGTGGTTAATAATTTATATAAAGTAATTTCATTTAGTTTTAAATAAAAATGTAGTTATAATGAATTTCTACCAAATTAACGCCAAATATATTCAATATTTATTCGATTAAGGTAAATTAGAACGATGGGCATATTTTTGGAATATTTTTTAAAAGTGTTTCGGGAGCTGCTTTACATTTTTAAACCTGAAATTCTTCTCTATTTAAATAGTCACTTAGTGCTGGTCTACTAAGTGCTAGTGTATTATGTGCTGCATAACCCTTAAACGGACTCTAGATGTATACACAGTACAAATATGACCCATCGCCTGGCATGTCATTTTTTCTATGAGCACACAGTTGACGATCCCCTAGGTCTAAAAAGTTACTTTTGTTTCTAGATAAAATCTTTAATAATAAATAGGTATTTTTGGTTATACCCACCTTGTTCTGCAGTATAGAAAATGAAGCAATTGGTTCCCTGAGGTAAAAACTTTGTTCAAAGAAAGCAAAATGGTTGTGTAAACCAAACTATACAATATAGTAAATTTTCCTCTTACAAGGCAAATTAAATTTTCTGAAACCTGTTAGTTTTTAAAATAAAATTTTTATCACAGTTATGAAACGTTGTCGTGGGTTTTTATCTGTTATTTGCAATCGATTTTATTACGATTTTACAAACAAGAATACTGCTGAATATAATGAAATTACCTACATTAGGTAATATAAAACAAGAACCTCAGAAAGTATAAAAAACTTGCAAACATGAGTGTAACCTGTACTACAAGGGTTCCGTATATATATATATATATATATATATATATATATATATATATATATATATATATATAGGCACATATAAACATTTAGGCAAATATAGTATTTTGATTAGACTATTTACTCATATTTCTTATTATATAAATACATATATATATATATATATATATATATATATATATATACATATATATATATATATATATATATATATATATACATATATATATATATATATATATATATATATATATATATATATATATATAATAAGTGCATATTTTAAAATGTAAAATTATTTACATTTATCATATGTACATATGCACTTATTATACATTTACATGGCGTTTTTTACTTTTTATAGATCAAAACACTTCTTATAAATTAGTAGACTATTACTCGTAAAATAGTAGAGCCTATATTTATTTGATTTTATGAATAGATTTCCTTTTAATTTCGTTATATTTACTATTATTTTTAAAAATTTTAGATACCAAAAAATAGTGGGTTTGTTTGTTTGTCTGTTTTTCTACGTGTCCCTAGCTCTAACAAAAATTGCTACTTTGGAACTTAATATTTCGTAAATGAATCTCTGTATCGAAAAGAAGATTGTCATATGTACCCAATATTTTTGAAAAACCCGTTCAACGACACACTGGACAATAAGGTATGAGAATAAATAAAAATACATGTTGTGGATATGTCCTATAATTCCTGAAAATTAACTGAAAAAATATAATGCAAAGTTAGGGTTACGACCCGATATAGTTAAATATTCGGTCGTTCGTTTAACTGGGTGTGCTGAGGCGTTATCGTGATGAAGGAGGGGTTGCTTTCAAAGTTTTCCAAAACAAGAGGTAAACAATTGTTGGTATGCCAGTCTGCGGTAACCGTAATTTTATTTTCCAAAACAATTGTTACAGTATTTCTGCCATCCCCGTCCGTCCGACGACCTTTTTTTCTACATTTTGTCTTATTTTGACGTTTACAAACAGTTCTATGGAATCAAACAACCATGACGTAGACTGAATCACAGTTTTGTAACCTGTGACGATGTGGGAAAATTCGCGGAAGTCACTCAAATACTATATGGGATTACGACTCAAATATTATATTTAACGGAGATCACTCAAATACAATACATGACGATTTTTTCGACCTTCAGTCAAATCGTCGAGTACCGACCTATCCCAAAGCTTCCTAACGCCAAATGTTCGTATAGAATTTATGTATTTGACTTATACCAATGCCTACATCTCCCCAAATTGATTAGTAGGTCAGTTTCTACTATCAATACTGTATTGTTAGTTTCAGCAGTTAGTTTCTGAGCCGCACAGCATTGATCTTCAATTATCGTTATCGAGGAAAGTCATTCAGATCCATTGTCCAATGGTGGGCGATGGGATTTCAGCATAAAATACCAATCAAAGTTGATCGTAAGATTGTCGTTGGCTGAGACCACAACGAAAATCGTATGTCATCTTGATGTGATACACACAATTTCCAAATTGCTGCCAATTATTAAAAAACATATCACAAATTCAAGGAAAGTACCTTATTAGTTCATCAAGAAGTTTGATTTTCGAAATTTGAATTTATTTTTATTATATATATATTACCATTACTAGAAATTGTCAGTCTAAGCAATTTCCTTGATAACCTCGCAAAGTCCATCAAAAAGATAATATTGATAGATTGAATAATAGTTAAAAGGAAAAAAATCATAGAACTCAAAATGTTTTTTGCGCACTCCCGCGACTTGAATGTTATTGGAAGGAACATTCGAAATTAAATTGAGTTTTAATTTACTATTCTATTTATAACTTTAAAAACTTATTTTTGTAAATATGATTGTAATATCGTATAGATTAAAACTAAAAACATAAGATAATAATAGTCAAAAATATTTTATAAAGTCAATTTGAAGACTGACTAATGTACTTGCTACATAATGTTGTCCAGAGCAATGACGATAAAGTTTACTGGAGTTGCAAATGGCGTATTAAAGTCAAATTTATCAGCAAAATATTTTATTATCTACAGGAAACAATGAAATCATTACTAAAAGCCGCATTGTTTCATCAAAACGCATTAAGAGCCTATTTTTCACTCACACCTTTTATGGACACAAATATTTTTAAACTATTAGAAAATATTAGAAATCAGATTAGATATTCAACTAAATATTAAACTTGTTTAAAAATTTAGTTATTCATTAACAAATAAAAATCATAATAATAAACTAGCAGATAGTTATTAAAAAATGAGTAGTTTCTTTTTTAATTTATTTACGCATATACTGGAATATCTATATTTTGAAATAAAATTATTATGTAGTCGCTTATAACGGCTTATTTATTTGTAGTAATAATTACCCTTTATGCACTTATATTCTAAATCAGCAATGGTAAAAATAGAACAACATGTTTCAAAATGAATTTTTATTTATTCTCCTCTTATCTTTGAGTGTGCATCATTAACTATTAAAAAAATATAATTCAACCCTTACTTGTACACATAAATAAACTGAGTATCTGTGTGATATAATACTTTGAAAACCGATTCTTATTCCCTTTGTAAATATGAGAGGACTGTCGCCGAATCATCGTGCGCAAAGGAACCGATATCATTTATTTTATACTTCTTCAGAATACTGTAAAATACTATCGGGTTGCCCCGATAGTTATATAGCTTAGAGGATTTTATATCGCTTAGATAGACAGATCGCTTCTTATTTTAAATACAATCAATAGGCATATATTTTATAGCGATTATCCATTGTTCTGATAGAGAACTATGAAGTTTACTCGCTCATAAAATATGGAGTATATTTCAATAAAGTGTTCAAATATATCTTGCACCACTACATGAATAAAATAACAGATATATAAAATATTTCCACGTTGTATGTTGTTAGAAAAGAAATTCAAAAACATTGGTACTGTTGCCTGTTCGAACATGAGTTTGAAAATTTACGTTCGTGTGTTTATACATTGGTATGGCGACAGTGATAAACATTTAATAGTAATTTATTTATATACGTGTATGCATGCATGCACTAAAACTTGTGCAAGCATATACACGCAAACTTTGGTATTATCCTCGACTAGACATCAGAATGACAAAAGCAAATTTATTTCACCTTTGTTAAATGTAAGCTTTTCTGGGTAAGAATATTTGGATAAGCTTTGTTGACTTTGAGAAAGCTTAATACTTTATCCTAGGCTAGTATCTGATTCCAAATCAATAAGAGTATTATCCCACAGAAGTTCACGAATTTCTTTAAATCTCTCTGGAAGAAGTGTGCTTATATATATATAGATAGTTCACAAACAACGTTCTTATCTCTGAAAATATTATCAAAGCTGCCTTTATTCATTGCTTCTCATTTTTGTCGTTTTATGTATTACCAAATAACGTATCGCACAAATAACAGATTACAAGGTGGAATATAGTGGCTAATTTTCTTAAATTATATATACCTTGAATTTTATCGATGACTTATATGTGCTAACCCATAAGTTTGTGGGGTTGCAAGCCAAATTTGAAGACTTACAGAGGGGTATCGCATGCTGGATTTTAATTAAAACGGGGAAAATGCCAGAAATGAGATCTGGTGTGATACCATTGCTATAAGGCATAGAGTAAGTAAAGTATAAAATTTATGTAACTCAGATACGTTTACATTGTGTTACAGGGATAGAATATGTCAAGAAGAAAGCGTTTCAAGTTCATTAACACTACGCTAAACTCCGCCCCACGCAGCAGTCTCAGAAACTGATACATTTTGCAAAACACAAGATATTTCGTTCTAGCGATGATAATGAAAGTCCTTACGCGGTTACTTCAATTCTTCCCTAGTCAATGCCTAAGGCACAACTTAGTTGCCGAATTTGTTTATATATTTTCCGAATATTCTGGCCCGATAAAATTTATAATGCGACTCATTACTTAGAACAATGCAAATTTCGATCGAGTATTTAATAACTTGCAATATAAATGGATTGGCCATAGGCTAAAAAGGAACCCGTTTATATTAGAAATATTTTATTATTTTTTTAATAGAACTAGACTTTGTAATAGATTTTGTATTAGAAAAGTTCGGACTGCGAAATATGTTAGCAAAAGCAAAGAGAATTGGCTAAACTTGGAGTGAAATTAAATATGGTCGTATTGGATACTTTATAATGCCGATTGACTGACACCATGGTTGCCTTTTTATAAAATGAAAATACGCAAAGTTTTATATGATTATGTTTGAAGATCAGGATTCTTCGAGTCTTGCTCTTCAAATATTTAGTAATTATTAATAAGCTTATAAGGGATGATCGGAAAACAAGAATTCTCAAATCAAAAAGCATGTAGGCTAATAGAAGCAAGCACTTGATAGTGTCAGGAACTTTCTGTGTAAATGGTATCAAACATAAATCCAATACCAGAGGGCACTTAATAATTAATATTACCTTAATCTGATAATGTAATTTTTTTCCAAATATATTATTAAATACTTTTAAAAAAAATCATTTTCATTCTCTGGCAATATGGAGAAGGATGACAATTATTCTTTGAATGTATTGTAAAACAATATTTCATAATCACGTTTTTCCTAGCTATAATTAATTTAACTTCGCTTACCACCTATTAGAATCGTAGACAGCCAATGATACTTTTAAATAATAAAAAAACACAATTGGATGGTATTTATTAAATTTTACTCAATAACTCTAGATACTATTCTTTACGTATTACAAACTCATAAATGTACAATTCTTCTTCATAAATTATCAATAAAGATTTGTCTCCAGCTACAGCTAGATAAAGGTTTTACCAAATGCGCATATCAATGGAAGTTATCACCGTGCTGGGTAAGCGCGTTGGCGATGACAGTACGTAGCTCTAGCATCAGTTATGTTGCTTCCTGTCATGATTTGTAGTATTTTAGCCATGTAATTACAAACATCACCGCTCGACGAGCGGCCGGAAATCGAAACTGGGATCCGGCAGTGCATCGCACCGTCAAAGGTCGTAAGCCCGTGATCAACCCAACACGCCACGGCGACGACTATTTAATACATTTTAATGCTTTGTTTAATTAGTCATTAAAATTTATAATAAAAATATGATACAAGAAAACAAAATGTATTAATTATTATGCTTACAAAAAATTATTTTACTATTGTTTCTAAGAATAATTTTAACGAAATAAATAATTTTAACCAAATAAAATATTATTGAGACAAGCAAGATATTTATAATCTTACAATAAATTATTCTCGTACAAACTCCGAAGCTTATTGATATAATTTGTTTAAAATTTAGAAATGTTACTAATATTTAAAGAAAAAATTAAAATTTTATCATAAACTAACTATAGCTATGTAATTAATTATACATTTAAAAAACAATATTATATTATAAATGTAAATTCATAATATAATATATTCTTCTAAGTAAGTAGTTGAGATCTCCAAACGATGAATCTAATAAAATTGGGTGTTTTTATTATTTTTGGTTAAGCTGTGTTATATCGGCATCGAAGTTATCAACTACGATACTGTAAGTGGCCTCAAATACAATCAATTTAGTTTCATCAAGATAAACCTAGACAATGAATTACCTATTAATATGTATACAACCGCATGACGTCACATACCGATTATACCATCGTGACGCCTGTTACACGACGACTTAACTGCCTAACCACACATTACATTTGAAATAGAACACTAATTGCTCTATTAGGTAATATATTTGAGTAGTTAACAACAGAAATCAAGAACCAGAAGACGACACCATTGAATTACTGTATGAAGGAGCACTTGTGATCATTCGTTGCTTTGGTATACTTGTATTCAAAACTTGTTACATTTGTCATCGTACAAGTGGAATTAAAATAAAATTAAATAAGGAATTAGTAAAATCAATATAGTTAAATGGATAAAATATAATAAATCTTTATAAATTAAAAAGTTCAATTGTATAATTTGATTGTAGTTACCTAAGTGAAACTACGTGATGTAATATTATTTCTACTTTCTTTAATTTCTTTACCACTTCAATATCTTCAGGTGAGCTACCCACCTGAAGATATTGTAATACAACGAAACCTAGGTCGTGGTAAAGAAATTAAAGAAAGTAGAAATAATACTACATCACGTAGTTTCATTTAACTTTGAACAATGAATTTCTACAAAATTAACGCAAAATATATTCAATATGTAGTTACCTACTTAACAAATAAATGTAATACGCATAAGTTCTTAAAAACTCACCCGCTCGAACCACCAGCGTAATTGGTGTATTGTCGATATATCGGACAGATCACCGTAAAAATTATGACACTGGTTCTTCTCAACGATTAATCCACGTCAAATAAATTATCATCGATGCAAAGAAGCAATCGTACTCCAATAAATACTGAACACCGCAGATCACTGCTGAAGACTTCAGCACAGTTTGTTTTTAATTACTTATTACCAGAAAACAATTACTTTCATTAAATCCAATTCTTATTCTACTTGTACCATATCTAAATTCTTATTGTCGATTATTAAAATTTAGTTTGATCCAAAAAATAGATCACACATAAATTACAAGTAGGCACACTAACGCATAAATATGTTAATACATAAATATTATACAAAAATATTATTACAAAATACAAATACATAAATAAATAAATTGTAATAAAATGGAGGATATCGCAGCACTTAAAATGATTCCGTATTTTAACGGGTATCCAAATAAATTATATAGATACCCTAAAACTGAAAAAGTTACATTAAAACAATACTATAACCTCAAAGAACCCAACTGTTTTCACAATACCATTATTTCAAATGGAATTATTGGAAAATTGGAGGGCAAATCGGAGAAAATAGTCAATACTAAAGGTGCCGAAATATGGACCGAAATTAAATTAATCCTGATTCAGAACTTGGCTGATAAAAGGAATGAAAACTCTTTAAAACTAGACTTAGTTAACACCAAAGAGAAAGACAATGAATTACCTCAATTATACTATGAAAGATGTTCAAGCTCATTGAACACAATAATTAATAACGTTGATATTCATGAAAATGACAAAAATCTTAGAAATTGTAAAAGTTTTTTTTTGCAAATCAAACGCTTAGAACTTGTTTAGCGGGTTTAAAAGAACCCTTAAATTTAACTATGAGAACAATGAGACCGGATTCCTTGTCCCTCGTGTTATAACATCTCAGAGAAGAGCAAAATATAAACTATCAACGAGTAAATTATATAATAGTTCATTTAGTAGAAAGCAGCGGCCTAATTATTTTAAAAATATAACACCTTCATCAAACCATATGGTTGCAGAACTTCATCAGAACATTTTAGCTTCTGATTTAGATAACCCTGATTCAGTTCTAAACCCCCCTAAAGACATAATTAAATACCCATATTATCAACAAAATACTAAAATTAAATCTCAAAATATTGAACGATCAAATTTTCCACCCGACCTAATCCACGACGTGAACCCTTGATGGAAATTAATACTCAAAACCAAGGAAGATTGCCTTATCCACAAATTGCGAACGCACCATTAAAACTATTATTAGATACCGGTGCAAATAAATCTTTTGTCTTACTGAAAATTAAATAAAAATATTTTGCTAATTTCCCTATTAAATATGGTCCCTTTCTAATAACTAACGTCTATTGTAAAACAAAAAACAAATACTCTATTAAGAAAACATTTTTGAGGAATTTAACACTAACGAAAATTAATGTTATTGGATTAGATATTTTAGAAAAATTAGAAACTAAAGTAGATTTGTACAATAAAATATTAATAACCACTAACTCTCACGTACCCATTAAAATTATAAAATAAAAAAATAATAATCTTTTTGAAAATAATGATATACTTACACTCTTCAGAGAAAATAAAAATACCTGTTATAATTAAATACTGAGTAATCTATATCCCGAAAACTAATATAAAACAATGTTATATACCCGATTTAATGACAACTGCTAACCAAAATTTTGCAATTGTATAAATATAATTTTAAGCCTATTTTAACCAATAAAAGTTCAGCCTGTTCAATAGAACTTCGAAATCCTAAATTATGAAAACTACCATCTCGAAAAATCAATTGATATGATGAAACTTATTAAGAACATCTCATTTAAATCCCAAAGAAAAATAATAAATACTTAAAATTTGGAAAAAATACAAAGATATTTTCTATTACAAAAATACTCCCTTAGCTTTTACTAAATAATTAAACATAGAAAAACAATTAGGGGAAAATACCAATTTATATTAAGACGTACATATACCCATAGGTTTATAAAAAAGGAATTTATAGATTAATAAACCAAATGTTACAAACAGAATTTCATACAACCCTCAGACTCATATTGTCTATAAAAAATTAGATTATTTAGGAAAAAAAGAAGTGGCGTTTAGTCATAGTTTACCCAAAATTAAATGATAAGACCATAAATGATAAATACCCTATTCCAAATATTATAGACGTACTCGATAAGTTAGGTAGATGTCGATATTTTATCACTCTAGATCTTGCTCGTGTTTTCCACCAGATAGAGATGGATTCCGAAGGTATTAAAAAACAGCATTTACAGTAGAAAATGGCCTATACGAATTTCTTCTTATGCCATTCAACTTAAAAAATGGCCCATCAACTTTCCGAAGAGTAACGGTCAATGTTCTTAGAGGATTCTAAAACTCGTTTTGTCTCGTTTATCTCGATGATATGATAATTTTCTCAACTTCATTACAAGAGCACATTATTAATTTAGAAAAAGTTTTCCAAAGGCTTAGATAAACCAATTTTAAAATACAATTAGATAGAAAAAATATATCTAATTGTATTATATATATTAGAAAATTCTATATAAATTCAAATTTCTGAAAAAAGAAAACCGGTTATATTATTACCCCAGTAGGAATCAAACCTAACCCAGGCAAAGTGATGCTATTAAAAAATATCCTATTCCGAAAACAACAAAATAAATTAAATTTTTTCTAAGACTTGTCCGATATTATTGAAAGTTCATACCAAATTTAGCTTATTTAAAAAAAAATGTTAACTTCATGTTTAAAAAAGGAGCCAAAATAGAGCTCATCGATAAATATATCAAAAGTTTCGAATTATGTCGGGATATATTGATGAACGATCCAATTCTTCAATATCTTAATTTTACCAAAAATGTCTTCTTAACTACTGACGCTACGAATTTTGCAATTAATACTTGCACAAGGAACGATAGGTTCAGACAAACCTATTGCATACGCTTCTCGTACAAGTTAAATACAGTACCATTGTGAAATAACTCATAGTCGTCATTTGGGCTATAAAATATTTCAGACCGTACTTATATGGCAGAAAATGTACGATAATAACGGACCATAAGCCTCTACAATGGCTCTACTTATTAAAAGAAACGGATTCTCGTTTAGCTAGATGACAACTTGGACTAGAATAATTTGATTATAATGTCATATACAAAAAAGGAAAACAAAATACAAATACAGACGCTCTTTTCAGAGTTGAAATCGATAATAATAATAACTCCCCAACTTATTCCGATCTACCGACTACTTTCCGACTACCCCAGACGATAATGTCGCTGACGATAACATATACCTTATAACTAATATTAATGACTTACCACAATTATCGGAACTTGAAGATATATCGAATAAATAAGATAAAATAGAACGAATAAATAATAATAATTGAAATAAGAAACCTTACACAAAAACATTGAGAACCCTTTATTAGAAATTCCTATCTTAGAAAACCCAATAAACCAATTTGAGCAACAATTAAAAATTATGTTTGTATCTTACTAATAAAATATAAATCCATTACCTAATAGAATAATAATTTTAGCACAGATAGACATTAATAATATTTAAAAAGATGTAATTAAACTATTTAATGAAAATATAAAACCCAACAATAAATATGCTATATTATTATCCAATGAAAATCGCGCGTTTCAAATCGTCTCAATTTTACAACGAATTTAAAAATTTTGCATATAACCTATTGCTCTGTAAAACTGAACTAATAAACATAATTGACCCAGATGAACAATATAAATTATTTAAAGGATATCACCAAGGCAATAATAATCAGTAAATAAAACGATACCATTGGCCAAACATGTACAGAATAATAATAGATTTCGTTAATAATTGTGAAATTATAACCTGAATAAATATGAACGAAATCCCAGTAAACAAGTAACCTTGCCGCTTGTGACGGAGGTAATACACGACGACTTAACTGCCTGATTACACATTACAATTGGAATAGAACACTAATTGCTCTATGAAGTATTATATTTGAGAATCATAATTAACAATAGGAATCGAGAACCAGAAGATGACACCATCGAACTACCATATAAAAGAGGCCTTCGTCATATGAAAGAGGCAATTATAATCATTGGTTGCTTTGCTATATTTGTATTAAACTATATATATATATATATATATATATATATATATATATACACCTATATATATATATATATATATATATATGTATATATATATATATATATATATATATATATTTATATATGCATGTGACGAGTTTTCAACTACAACAAGCATCCTGATCTGCAGTTATAAACGTGAATTCTTTTGTTTCCTATTATTCAATTCACATAACGACATATGTGAATTGAATAATAAGAAATATATGGACAGTCTAAGTCAAATTAATGATCATTTGGGGACCTTATATGATGACATATCCACGGTGACGTAATTTATAGTGACATAGACGGATGTAATAGTTTCAATGGAGATGTTGCTAAAATTTGTATAAATAATTAAATTATAGTCTAGGTGCCTTATTAAGCCAAATACCAACTGGATTCGAGTAGACTTTAAATTTGTTTGAATTTGCAGACATTGAAGCCGATTCAACTGCGATTATGTACTTGAAGAATCCCTCGTTAATTTAAAAAAACCACAAAATATGAACATAATGTTTTATAGATATTTACCAGAAAAAGCTGATACTACGTCATATTGACGTAATCGAATATACGATTTATGAAATACTTGACGAAAAAAATCCTTTTTGTCAAAGGTTCTTAGAACTACAAATAAGATTTGAATATATATTAATTCCTCGATGTATTAAGTACAAGAATTTTAATGAAAATCTATCAAAACAAAATCCTAGGCTTTTGTTTTTTATTATATACTGGATTATGTTTTATTTTGAATGAAAGAAAAATTATTACCCAAAATAAATTTCAAATCCGTATTGAATATTTACACCAATATTAGAAGTGACACAAAAAGTCGCCCAGTTACGGAAATTGGAAATGGAAACCGTATGCTGCCTTCGAGCCGACATATTTAATATTTAACTCCTGCTGGACTCAATACACTGCATTGTGTTATCGGCTTTCAGAGTAAATTTTCTATCGCTTTACTTACTATTTTAAGTTCTTATTTTTTATGTGGATAAGATCAATATGAGAACAATTGGCTATGAAGTTATTTTTATAAACAATTTGTTTAAATCACAAAATACAAAAACAGTTTTGCTTTGCAATATGTGTAATAGTTATGCCGCTTTCATACAAATCAATAAAATGTAAACATTTACATCTTCTTCCAAAAATAAAAAAAGTATGTTTACTTATGTAGGTGCGTTAAAAGATATCGTTTATACTCATTTGCCATAATACAAGAATAATTGTATTTACTAAGCGAATAATTAATGGAAATAAAATAATAAAAGGTCTGGAGCGTGATTATAAATAATGTTAGTAAAACCTAAATTCAATCACATAATTCAATTTTAAAAAATTAAAATATATCATCTACTTGACAAATGAGTGGTCCACCATTTTATTTTTAGATTGACTTTCAATAGTAAGCCAAACATCTACCAGACCGTTTCCAAATTATCGCGCTTGAACTTTATTATATTCTCACACAGAGTAGAAGTTATACCCATACCCAATAAATAACAAATATGATTAAGGTTACGGAAGGAAATTAAAATTCAATAAATCATGTGTGTGAAAGAAATTATAGTATTTAAAACAAATTGATTTATTTCAATTTTTGAGGACTACTTTCACAGCTCTAATGATATATTTATATAATATAACTTTATCAGTCATAATGATAAGCAATGCAATAAATTTTTGACCTTTAACGACGGTTTCATTAAAATTATTCTGTTTTAAAATAAATCGATCGACCTACCTTGAAAAAGGTCAATTTTATGACAATACCAATTGCATTCAAAAAGCTTAATTAGAAAGAAGTATTCCTTTCAGATCGTTGGCACATAATAGAGAGTAGCGGTATTGCTGCTAGAAACGACCTGGATGGAATGATCGTGATATCGCGGCTAATGTTGTTCAAATATTATTTCTTTTTGTTTGGAAGTTCATCAGCGAAGATTCATTAAATTAATTCGAAATTTCTCCCAATATTTCATGAATCAATTTGATCGCCCAAACACTGTTATTAGAAAAACAAATTGGGGTCTCCTGTTCTCGTTTACTTTTTTTCAAGTTAAACTTTTTATAAATTAAATCTATAACTTTTCAATCAATATTGAGTAATATCAATACTTGCTTGATTGGCCGCAAGAAAACTTGAAATGATTTGACTCCTTGTCGATTAATTTAATCTTTAGTGACCGTGCTGTTAACTTTTATACAATTTCAAGGTTCAGTTTAAAAGAAAAAACGGAACTCAAATAATCAGTCACGTGTCTGTCTATATGTCTGTCACAACCTTTTCTCTTAGAAACCGTTTGAGGTTGAATTTTGACCCAGTAATTAAACACAATATTAACCCTCCCCCACCCCACCCCAACAAAACTCAAAAATATTCATTTGGAAACTTTAGAGAGAGCAAATTCATTACTCGAGTTTTATTTTTCTTTTATATATTGAGGCTTGTCGTTTGAAAGAACTAGTTAATACTGGTTTCAAAATATCATTATCATAATTTTAGGTGTTATATCTTCAGAGATATACTAAGCAATTTGCGAAAACATATGTTCTTATTTCCGACTCAACTTAATTTAAGATTACTCGACTTAAAATTATGAAAAAATACAGCTTTTTTAAGGCCATGCATAGATAGCAGAAAAATAATAGCGATGATTCAAGATGTCAATATATTAAAAATTCCTCATATTTCTACGCCTACAATAAAGATATTAGTTAATACATATAAATATTTCCATTTGAAAAGTCGATTTTTTAAGAAAGCAACAAGAAACTTAAAAGATGGCATAGTAATACATCTTATTTACCCACATATTTTACACCACCAACTTTTTTAAAATAGTCGTATAATAATTAAAGACGAAATAAATAAAGGTATCAAATTTTTTTCTCATTTTATGTACCATGTCTAATATCTTCGGAAAGGTTTTTTATGGAAAATAAAAATATTTTTTCACAATAGGGTATTTGACTGATGGCGATATATTTTGTAAAATATTGAAGAAAACAATGTATGTAACAAGCAATGAATCAAAATTTCTTAATAAAAAAAGTGTAAATTTTTTGTTCATTAAATTGAAAAAGTTATCATGAATTTAGTTTCCACACAAAAAAATTATTATACTCAATACATAACTTAAACGCAATATTTAACGAGATACTAAAAATATTTAATAAACTCCCTTATATTGAATATATTTGACGTTAATTTTGTAGAAATTCATTATTCACAATTAAATGAAAATACGTGATGTAGTATTATTCCTACTATCTTTAATTTCTTTACCACGACCTAGGTTTCGTTGTATTACAACATCTTCAGGTGGGATATTAGCAAAAAAGTAATACAACGAAACCTAGATCGTGGTAAATAAATTAAAGATAGTAGAAATAATACTACATCACGTAATTTGATTTAATTGTGAAACTCCCTTATAATAAATACTGGCCTAAATATTGGTTCGTTAGTTTTCAAGTCGTTATAACTTTGTAATGGAAAGTTCTAGGTATGATATATTTATTTTAACCGTTTTTAAGATTATTACTTATTCTGTTTTAGTTATAAAAAATATAGTTAAATGTCCTATTTCAATTCCGTATTTAAAAAGTCATTCTAAAACATTCGCAAAAATTTTATGGGACGGCCCCTTATTTCCGAAACTACTCAACCAGATATCGTGAAAAAACAGAATTAGTAAAGTGATTATCTTAAATCTAATAATTTTTTAAAACTGCACCATATTTTCACGCCTTTCAAAGTTGTAGTCTATAATAGCATGCAAAATAAAATTCTCTTATACGTAAACTTTTTTGAAATAATGATGAATGGTGACTTAATGTAAAAACTATTATATTTATATATTACTAGTTGGACGGGAAACTGTAAAATAAGTCAATAAATAATATATATATATATATATATATATATATATATATATATATATATATATATATATACATGCGTGTGCGTATGTATATATACATATACATAAGCTACATCATGCACTGCCATCTGTCACCCCTGACAACCTGAGGTTACTTCAGAATAATGTAAGATGCGGCAATTAAACAACCGAACATATTTCAGCAGAGTGTCCTATCTGAGAGTATACAACCAAAAATACTGTAATTTTATGGCAACAATATTTTAATTGATTGCCTTGAAGAAATCGTAAATATATTTGTTATTAAAATAAAATTTGGCAGAAAAAAAAATTGAGATCTAAGTGATTTTCCTCTCTGAGTCATTTAACTCCTAAAATGTGATTGAGTTCCTCGGCCTACATTGCTAAAACTTGTATTAAATCTATGTTATATCGGATATTGAAGATTGTATCGCTTACTTATTATTAAGTGTCTGTAATTTCTGTCTTAAGACAATGTTTCTTTTAGTCATTGGAAAGTAAATACAGCTTTTGGTTTAAAGTGGGAAATGGTCATTTTCAATCTCTGTCCCCTGAGTTAAAGATTTGTCTCTTTTTGTTCTCTCTAATATTATTCACTAGAATTGCAATATATTCAAAATATTTTGATTACACAATTCTATGTAAACATACAAAATGTTTTAGTTAACACGTGCATCATTATCAACATCAGCTGAAAGACGTCCATCGATCAACATAAGCCTCCCTCATAAATTCCCATTTAGGTCAATCTCGTGCAACTTGCAAACAATGGTGCAACGGGGCCATTTCATAGTATAGCCAGCCCATTTTCACTTTGACCTGTCAATTCTGTGAGCTATGTCCGGAAACTTAATTCTCTTAAGGATCTCCTCACTACAGATCATACTTTATAGACAATTGGTGAGTATAACCCTTTCCATCGCTCACTAAATGGCTTGAAGTCTTTTTACTAGGCCAATAGTAAGGAACCATATCCGGACCCTAACGGAAATGCTCACTAAGTTTGATCAAAATTTAAAATAAACCCGCTTTGGATCGCATAAATTCAATTATGTGCAACTTTTATTTGCTATCTATCAAAGTACCACTATCCCCGTAAATATTTTATTTCTGCTAGGAATCTGTCTATAATTTACATATGAATATTATATTTTAAAGGCACAAATAAACTCCAAAACTATTCATCATTTGATTTTCTTAGTGTTCACGTAAATACGTTACCAAAAACATATATTATTATGTATTTGCATGAATATTACAATAGGTTCCATGACTAAACTTTGCAATAATATGAAAAATTTAACAGTAATTTAAACAAAATAATTTCATAAAGGGAGCTTTCATCTCTTGTGGTAATCATTGAATTTCTAGTACCCTTAAAATGAAATTAAATAACAAACAAAAAAGGAAATGCATCAAAATTAATACGAATAGTATAAAAAGTCATTTCATAACAACTGTGTTGATTTAATTTATTTCTCGAAAATAAACCTGGGTTGATAACGAGTTTTTAAATGAAAGACAAACAGAATCTGCACTACCTCACTTGTAATTACATATTTATATCTACAAATATCAACGGCAACTACACCAAAACCACTTGCTTAATTAAGCTTTAAATTTTTTAAAAACTTTTAACGTACGATAGATTTATAATAAAGTGGAAAACTATTTCCCCAGTTTACATTTTTAATCGAATTCAATAAGTGACGGTAAAAGATTTCAAACATCCTGTTTAATTTTCTTAACTGCGATTTATTTCTTTCCTTAAAGTACTTTATTTTAACGAAATTAACTAAATCATATCATTTATGTTAATTTATACATAAATAACTCCTAAAATTTGGTTAGAAATATCTGCTTGATATTAAGACATTCATCTATCCGTGTTTATCGTGATGCTTGTTTTCAAAAGTAGTCGTAGATATGAGAGTAGCATGTAAAACTTGGCCTTGACAATACGATTGTAATAGATATGGATCGTGGACGTTGGCGACATGCCAAATCTCAGCAGTCTGGAAAGCCCACGATCCTGTCGATGCATAACAACCTATTGCTCGCTCTGCCTTGTTTTCGGTATTAATAGAACTGACTAATACATCATATAGATTGTAAAGTTGTTACCAGTGTTCGACGGTAGATGAACTCTATTCTTTATGTCAAGATTTGTATTTTCTTTTTTGACAGTTTTTTTATAAATCTACATCTACATCTACATTAAATATATTTGTCTTTTCATCACGCAAATAACCCATCCCTCCGAAATTTATAACATGAGAAAAGGTGATCTTACTCTTAGTAATATATTTATTAATTGAAAAGCTCTAGCGCAAATAATGGTAAATATAATTTATGAGATTACGAAATTAGAAAGTATGTTTCTTTGGATCTCGTTTATGTATAGCAATAAGTTAGAAAAAGATATATAATAAAAAAGTATATCTAACAAACGAAAAATAATAAATGTAAATATTAAGAAAAATGTTGATGGCAAGGAATTTTTTGATTTAAAAAATATTATATCTGTGATTATTTAAAATCATGTATTTCATAAATTTAATAATTTTGCAATATATTTTCTTAAAATTATGTAGATGCTCGAAGATCTTAATTTTCATTGTATTCGGAAAAAAATTACGGGAACCTAAAACGACAATTTAAATATGAATAGCATCTTCTAAAATTTACTTTTTTACTAACGAAAACTGAAACTTTATGGCAAAGGTGGCATCAAATGTAAATTTTCCTTTTCTTAATTACAACAAAGTTTTTAAGTTTATCCGCTTGTTTGATTTCAAAATATAAATTGGCCCTTAACCGCGCAATATTGTAAGACGTAATATGAGTTCGTAATATTACGCACACGCATATGATAGCTACGTCATTCAATAAGTATCGGCAATACGATTGACTCGATAATAGCGCCGGGTTTCAGATTGAGAGGGAAACTATTGTCCTATTTTTGAGAGGGTATAAATTTCACTGGAAACGGATATAGGAGTGAATGTAAACATTTTACTGGATGAGCGTATGAAAAGACTTGAGAGACATTTTGGTTTCGGTGATATCGTGGCGTTATATTATGGTTTTCTCATTATTTTGGTATAGTTCACTTTTCACGGTGCAAGTAAGGACTGAATTGTATCCGTGTAGAAAATATGTGAATTCAATTACCTATTTGTATTAAAGGAAAAGAAGACGGGACGTGAAGAAATAATTATACATTCAATATAATAATTATACATTCATATTTATAATAATTATACATTCATATATAATAATTATACATTATACATTCATACAATACATACGCTGTTTCATACAATACATATGCTATTCATACATTCATATCATAAAATATATCGTGAAATTCTTACATACGCTTATCCCTCACTGTCTTTATTATAAGATAAAAATATAGATAGATAATTTTACTTTTTTTAAAAATGTTTAAAAAATAATTGTGCTAGAAAAGTTCTATTATTTTCTTTGATACTATAACCTTATTGCCCTGATGCACTTCCCCTGGCAAGTTGGCCATATAGAGTAAAATACAGATTATATAGATTATTTCGGAGTGTCTCCGATGTTTATGCGACTATTTCATCAAAGTCTAAATTCCTGTCAAACTATGTTTATTTACTTTTTAAGTTAAAAGTTAACCATTGATGACTTTCAGATATCTGCGTCTTCACGAGAAAACTGTAAATCTTAATTAATATGTTATCCCGTGAAACTTTTTATGTTAAATTATTTGTTTTCATTTATTAAAAGAACACGAAACATTATACGTCTAATATTGCAAATTATGATTAATAAGGGAAAATGAAATAATCGTAAAGTTCCAATCCCTTCATTTGATTCACGGGGCAGACATTGTTTTTTATTAAGCATATGTTCATTGCTAACTAACATATGCTTATTAAAATTTAATTATTTTGTTCAAAATCGTGCACAATGGACTTAAAAATAAAAGTATCTCATTCGACACAGAAATTCATATTTAGTGTTCAGTTTTTCGTGATCGTAAAATCGTTCACCAGGGAAAATCTTTCGAGCCACTTATAAATGAAATGCCGTATCCGAAAATGTATATTTCATATGAGGTAGAATATTTAACCCAATCGGTATTTTTAGAGTGCTTTCGTATTCGTGTATGTTTTGAAATTCAAGTTCATAGTTTAGTTCCATGGACCGGACGTAGAAGCGTGAAGTCTTATAATAATTAAAATTGATTACCTTTATTTTCTAAATATTCATAAAATAATCATTAATTTTAGTTTTATGGTGAATACCAATATAAACATTGACATTTTCTTCAAATGAAACCGAAAAGAACGCAAAGAAAAACCAAATTTAAACAGGAAAAAATAATATAACTTGCCTTTCAACTTGAAACGTGGATTAATAAATAAATAAGTTACGAAATACATATTTCAGAGATTGTCATAATGATTATTAATGTAAAACAGGACACAATGAATCTACTAAGTACATAATTAAACACGTAATTTTAGATTTATTTCAATAAAGGTTTCTCAGATTTAAGTTTTCTTCACCACTTTAAATATTTTTCCCATTTTTTGTCCATAAATAGATATATAGATTAATATATCGTTCTATAATTTAGAATTGGAAGTTTAGTTATAATTAAAGAATTGAACAGTGGACTTCATTGTTAAGGAGGACTCAATTTACTGCATATATATATATATATATATATATATATATATATATATATATATATATGAAATACCGTATATGTGAGTGATATATTCAACAACAATACTTCGTAAGGTACATCGAACAGCCTCTGTAAGTAATTCAAGTTAACGTTTTATAAACTCCAAATTACGTATTAAAAAGGCCTTTTGAAGTATACTAAAAAAAAAAGCTGATATTAAATAAATTCGTGGTCAATCACTCTTAGTTATGTCATGAAATTGGAAAGCTGGACAAGATAAACATTTTATTTATATCAATAACTACTTAATTTCAAGTTTTAGTAAAAAAATAAAACAGGTTTTACTTTATGTTACCTATGAAAACTTACACAGCGAAAAATTCAAATTTACGGCCTAGAGTTAAAAATATAATAAAATTACAAAAACTTAAAGGCAAAAAGATAAATTAACACAATCAAGACGAAACCGAATGTGTAGTGTACGTGGACGATGTGAGCACAAAATATAAAGTTTGGATGATCAACACTGCGCGGTCGCAAGAAGAAGCGCTGTTAAAATTAATATCCTGTCATCACCTCAGCGACATGATGCACCGTGTTTCTGGGGTCGAATCGATGAGAAGAATCGATTCGAGAGGATCTTTCAGGATTAAACTTTTCCAGATAATGATGAATGAAAAGCTAGGAGAAAACCGCTTTATTTTGTTGAATTCACACGATAGAAAATGCTAATGCTCTCTTGTAACAACAGGTTTCGTCATGACAATGGTACGCATAATGCTGCGATGAGCTTTTGTATTAATATTTTCAGTACTTTACTTGAAAGATGATGAGTCGATGTCCGATGATGCGGAAAAGTACTTTATGAAGTAAATTATCCACGGGTACATTAAATTATCTACGGATATATTAATATATGTACATTAAATGTCAGAACCAAAAACTGATTTGTGCTATGTTACAAATTCGTAATTTAATTGTATCTTTTGCTTTTCGTGTTAGTTATATGTTTTAATACGAAAATTATTGATTGTATGGATGAACTATTAACTTAATTTTGAAATATGTTCCTCATTTTTAGGGTTCTGTACCTCTAAAGGAAAAATGGAACCCTACAAGCTTATTCAAGTGTCCGTCCGTCCGTTCGTCACAGTGGTTTTTCTCAGAAACTGCTTGACGTGGAAACTTGAAATTTGATGCAGTCACAAAGCTTATTGATTCGCATATCCCCCATTTGATAAAATTCTAAAATTGTTATTTGGAAATTTTTGAGGGGCAAACAAATTATTCGAAAATTTTTTATTCTAGTCCCATATATATTTTAAGGCAATCGTTTAAAAGGGCTAGTTATATTCAGAGATCAGTTAAAATATGTAATAAACAATTGGTTCTCCGCTTCCTTTCCCCAAAACCCTTTTTCCCTTTACTCAATGTAAAATTATGAAAAATATATATCCACATTTTCAGAAAGCTTTAGGGCTTTAGAAATCCATCCAAAAGTTGAAGGCTTGCGTCGAAATGTCATAATTTTTAAATTTGTAAAATGTTTTTACCCCTAGCCACTATATTTACTTTTTTCTATGTTCACAGCCTATGTTCTCAAAAACTATCCGACGTGGAAACTTGAAATTCAGAGTGGTTATAGATCTTATTAACATGTTTTACACATATTTTGCACTAGTTCACATTTAAAAATATTTGAATAAGAATTAAAAAAGTCTTATTTTTTTATATTATCATTGTTTGAATGCGCTTGTCTTCGATTGCATATTTAAAAAAGTTATTCTGAAAATATACCAAAATCAAAATGAAGTTAGTAAAACCTGACTTGAAGATTACAAGCAAACTTTGGCAATTGTATTATCTTAATTTTTTTTTAAAATGTGCCATGTGTTACTACAGCTAAAGAAAAATTAAGCAATATATTTTCGTTGTGAAAAATTAACATTTGTAAGTAATTTAATAGAAATACTATGTTGGCTTGAACGCACTAAATATGTACGAATCACTCGTAGTGCATGCTTTACTCTTGCTCGCCAGGTATGGTTTTTTTTTGTAGGGAATTTTCTTACCATTTATTGTTATGTTAATACATCTAATATAGTAGTGTAAATGAGATGTCTTTCAATATTAAGACTTAAAATCAATAATTTAAATGAAATAATGCTTTGAGGTTAAACTTTATTCAATAGGTAAAAAAAGAAGTTCCCATTAGATCAGTAAAGGGCTTACTTTCGTCATTTCCACTTTAATGTAAGGGAAAATAACGCATCCCTTCGATTTTGAGATGTATCCTTTAATTACGAGTATGAATATGAAAGAGATTCTTAAAATGCTATAATAAATTCATTTCTAAAATTATGTTAAACAAAAATTCTGCTTCAGTTTTTTTCAATAAAACCTTCATGTCCTTAATTATATTTTTCAGCACTGACTCAATGATATTTTTCAGCACTGACTTCAGGCTTCAAGTGTTGTTTTATTTTTCCATGGTTCATATCCATTTTTCTTAAAAACCATTTAACGTGTAGATTTTAAATTTGTATACTGATAAAGTATGTCCACTCACACATGTTTGGACTGTTAATGCTTAGAAATAATTTTATAGAAACGTTTGATTGGCAAATGAAGTAATGAATTGTTTTTAAGGTATTGTCGTATGTAGCATCGTTTGAGAGAAAGAGAAAGAAAGGGGGAGTGAGAAAGTAATTTATAATGGTTGGAACCATTATAAATCACTTTCTCACTCTTATTTGTTCAAAATTTTCTCCGATAAATAATTCTCAAAACATTATGGAAAATGTCCACAAAAATAGGTTCTTTCTGTTATATAAATCGAGAAATATAAAATTATAAAAAAGTGTTAAAAATTAACAAAATTTTTCCTGAAAACTCCAACGATGACACTAAATAATTTTTGAGAAATTCACGGTATTTGTACGCTTTTAAAATATATACTATGTAATATATACAATACATACGCTGAAAAGTAATATTTGTAATCAGTTTATGAGAAATGCTTTGGACCCTTAAATGTACTTAGTGCTTAAGTGTTTACGAAATGTAGTGCCAGTTTTACTTGTAATTAACAGATTTCTTAGCAATAAAATATATGAAATTATGGTACCGCAATATATATCCTCTTGCATTTCATCGCACATATAAAATATTAACCATTATTGAAAAAGGGAATCTCTTTTTGGTTGCTAACAATTTAGAGCGAAAAAAATGTTGGAACACGCAAAAGTAGAGATATGTAACCAATTTACATAATAAACTAATTGAAGCAATGTGCCCTGACATATTTTTGATTGAATATCTTTACTTCAATATATTGTTTTCATCCAACATAATTAACGGAATGCATATTTCTGGACCTCTTTTGGAGTTCTGATCTTATTGTTTATATGAGACCATATATATATATATATATATATATATATATATATATATATATACATATTTACATTAAGAATTGAAAAATAATAATATTGCTGATGAAAATAAATTATTTAGTAACTTTTGTCTTCTTATATTCCTTCTCCTATTTAACGAATACCTGAATATTAATTTATAGTAGCAGGTATTCAAACAAGAACAGTTCAAAATGGACAGTCAAGAATATCTTTATTATTTTCTCTAAAATAATATCGCTTTTAATTAAAACTTATCCTTTAAATTTTGTAGTACAATATTTCTCTTTCAAGTATAATCTAATTTATTAACCTTTCGCGAGACTAGACATTGACAAGCGTGTTTGTAATTTTAAATATTTCCAGTTGATATCCTCATTCGATATCTCAACTCAGTTGAGAAGTCGAACGGAAAATGTTTTTAAATTGAAGTACAACGTGAAATATAGAGATACATATTATTCACAGAAGATATTAATGTATTATTTTTAATATAGTATTGACAGTGTAATTTGTGTGATTCATGGAGACATGGAAATTCTTTGATACTAAGAATAAATCATGTTTCCGTTTTAATTTCATTTTACGTTTGAAAATATTTTTTGGTGCTTGTTTCAATCAAAGTTAAAATATTTTAAAATGTTTATTCAACACATCGTGCATAATTTGAAATATCAAAACGAAGAATCGAAGAGAGCGCTAGTGATTTTTTGCAATTAATTTTGTTTTATTGTTGACCAAAATGAAGAAAAATGTTGATCAGGGATAGATTTTTATAGAAATAATATTGTCCAAATTTCCACTAGTATAATTTCTGTTTTAAGATTCCATATCTAAAGGCAACGGAGTTTTGTTAGTCATCACTTTACCATAGTACTGCACCACATTTAACCATATTATAAAATGGAACCCTCAATTTCCAAAATTGTTTAAAATCCAAAGATTAAATCCAATCTTACTCTGATATCTTCTACTTTTTCTTTTGCTCATTATATAAATACCATACATAATGAAATAGTTGCAGGAAGAAATCATATTCCATATTTGCCGGAACGAATGTTACTAGTTTCATTATAAAAATAATTGCAAAACCCGAAATACAGTTTGTAAATATTTCATAAAAAAATCCTTGTCTTGTTTTATGATTAAACTTCGTAAGCAAGTATAGACTCTCCGTGTATAAGAATGGCTCGTATTTCACTCTCCTTTTAATCAACCGAATAGACGGTAGAATAATTTTAAACATCTTAATAATTAATATATTTTGAATTGTTGTAATATAAAGGAAATAATTTATGGATAATTCGCTATTCATTTAATTTTTAATCTATGTGCTTCTTATGAGTCAGATATACGAAATGTGAACATCACTAAATCAGTTAAGGCGTTGGTACGCACTTGTCGTTGCTACTTTTCATTAAAGACTGTTCGTCACACGCGAGTAGTATAATAAAATTCAAAAAGGTGTAGGATTATTGCTCCGCAGTTTCTGAGTATATATCGTATGAAGTATATATCGTATACGCGATATTTACAAGGTATTTGTTAATAATGCATTAATATCACCTATAAAATTTATATGTTATTATCACACATTGATCAAACTTAAAATATAAAGATAAGATACAAAGAATAATTTCGCATTAGCCATTCAAATTATAATACAATATATAATGAAATGATCTCGATATGAAATTTTTATTTTATTAAAAATTGTAATTATATTATTTCATACTTAAATTGCTAAGACTCTAGCTCCCAAATGTACTGCGAAATGAAAAAAATTAAATAGCTTTCCTTACAAGAATAGAAATAGCACTACCAAGGTTTACTGTATATTTAGGTAGTTACACAAATTTAAAGATATATAATAAAGATATATATTTGTATTAATCTAATGACCAATATTCATTTTTGACAATGTAAATATAACCTGGTATATCTTTCACAAGTGTAAAAGATGCTGCAACTTTAAAAGAAAATTGTAATATCTAGAATATAAGCTATAGTTCTCTTATAATCATTTCTTTAAAACTTTATTTTGAATACTTCCAAAAATACGAGAGAGAAACATTTTTTGGTATATTTGTTTCCTTCCCTATATCTTAAATGTCCTTTCCTGTATCCTAAATATATAATTTAAAAAAAAACTGCAAGTATTTAGTTTACTCCTCTAAAATTTTCATACAATAATTTTCGAGTGTTAGAAAGAGACGTATGCATGTCAATTTTTCATTACCATGTCAAATATCAAGTTTCTAAGTCAAGCAATGTCTGAGAAAAATGGTTGTGTAAAACGTATAAATTTATACAAGAGTGATAGAATAAGGATCCTTTTTTTCTGTTGAGGAACAGAGTCTCAACAAGAGCATAATTATTTTTGTCTTATAAATATTATTTTAGAAATCGAACCCAAGATTGAGCTTAGAATTTGAACTTAAATAGACTATTCTCAACAATAACTTCATATAAATCAATTACCAATATTCGAAAATATCTAGTGTAAACCCGGATTGACGTCCCTACTTCCTTAATGTGATATGTCTAATCGCCTCGCACAAAGTTTTTATTGTGCGTCATATTTCCTTTATTTATTTTACACGACCTAAAAAGAAACAGGTGGAACCAAACTACGCTTTGAAGCTAAACGACTTTGAAGAGGGGAGAAATATATTTAAAATGCCATTAAGGAAGTTTCAAAGGCCAAGCGACTGGCTTGCGGTTTTAACTTTTATTCACTTCAAAGTAAAACATATTTTGCGGTGCGATTGAATACTGTATTGGCTTTTCCCGCAGGATAGGTTATGTTGTATTACACATTTCTATATACTTAACATTTTTCCCTCTGACATACATCCAAAGTAGTGCAATATAGTTTAATGTAAAGTGATGACACTGTAGTGAGTAATATGTTATCAAATTTAAAACACTTATTGAAAGTGAAATAAATATTTTCATCTAGCGAAGAGTTATGAAACTGCACCTTCTGGATGGTTGCTCAGAAAATAAACAGGTATTGCTCTCAATAATAAAGTAATAATCTGTCAATTATTTAATGTAAAGAATTTAATAATAATCGACACAGCCGCTAAGATATAAAATGGAAAAGTTTCATTAAAGTTCACATCCAGTTCTATTTGTATAGTACACGCATGGACACACAAATGATGTGGTTAATATTGTAAACCAAAAGAATGGAGGATAGCTCTTAAAATAAACGATTGTCTATTTTATAAAAACCACTTATTTAATATTGTTACATAAAACACATACCAAGTCACTTATAAATAATCAGACGTTTCCTTGTATTGAAGTATTGCATTTCTTTCATATTTTTTGTCTACATTTTTGTAGGACGTAAAACTACTTTTCCAAAATTTAACGAGTATAATTTGAATTGTACGATGCGATGAAAACAGGTCACATTTTGGACACTTGTATCTCCGAAATTAATAATCCTCAATTAATAATAATATGTCATTTGATACAGTTTTAAGGTAATTTCTTAATAAAGTAAATCAACTGTCCAATATATAAATCTTAAATGCAGTAGCCATTACGATTTCACACAATTTTCTGTGATTTGTACTTATTATTTGTGTGTATCGTAATGTATCCAATATTTATCGTAAGATGATCTATTATATGAAGACAAAAGATTCATAAGGAATTAATGCCATCTATGGAGGCTTCTTTTCGTACTATGTATAAGTTTAAACATTTAAATATACAAAGTATTTCCATCAAACTTTTTATAAATGATAATATTATTTTATCATACAAGTGTATCCTTACTTGGTCATCTGTTGCACCCATCGCATTATTCATCGACGAATCTGTCAGATGGGACCGTATTGCAACAGTAGGTTAAAAAGAAATAACAACTTCCAGGCTATTTCTTTAAAAAAACTGTTTAAGTTGTTCAATGGTCAAGAACTTATTATTGGTACAATTGAAGATCTCATCACAAGTAATAATTTCAGCTTAGTGGAAACAACCTCAAGCCCATCGACGCTCAACTTCCCACTGTAGAGAATAGCATGGATACAATTAACTTACAGAGTGATAAAGGTTTCCAGATGAGCGAGTAAAGTTTATTAAATAAAACAATGTATCATCCAAGCAAGTCACTCAACTCGGTACCGAATGCAAACAGTACATGAAATGTTAATCTAAAACATCCGCCCATACATTCACAAGAAGTATTCATCTGATCCTAGTATTGAAATGACTCGCGAGATGGTGATACAGAAATAATTTTGATCATCCATAGAAACTGGCGTCACAAATTGTGCCGTCTAAATACTGCATGATCCATTTCAAGAATCGTTTCGAGTTTCCTGCTAACTAAACGAAGGTTCGGGCTACTGTTTACTACATAGAGTCGATCTCAATTTCTCTAATCAAATTTTTGCCAACCTCCCAAATTTCTTGTATATTAAAAAGAAAGCAAAACACGCCTTAATATCGGCAGTGCAAAGGAATCATGAAGTGTTGACGCTGTTTTTTAAAATCCACGCTAACATCTAGCCTGAGTAGCCAAAAAATAGGAATATACGAATTACCTACACTACTTCTCGGTTCACGAGCGTTCCTTTGCACAAAAAACAGAATAAACGCCGTCGATATAACGTATGACTATAACATAATATTTCCGGGTGAATATATATATATATATATATATATATATATATATATATATATATATACATGTACATAGAAAGTATCTAATGTCTTTAGATGCGAAGTGAGTTATTATTGATATTAAATCCATCGTAATTTCAACATAAGATACTAAAGGTACTAAAATTAGAAAAATATTACCTTTTTATATAAAATTATATAAACATAAAACCATTATTGAAATAACCACCGAATAAAAAACACACTAAAAATGATAATTACCATCATACTAGCAGCAGCAGTATTTTGCAAAATTTATTTATATTCGCAAACGTTATTGTACCGGTAAACTTCCAACCAAGTACTCGTATTTTTATTATTTTATATTTATCGGTACGCTCGTTATTCGATTATCATTTGAAGTCGCTTCAATATTTCTTTAAAAATATTTTATATAAATAATAACTCATCAAGTAATCGCCTTAGTAACTCACTAGTTAACTCATAACTGAACACTAGTGTGATTAATTTTGATCGAAATTTTGGGTTTGTTTTTTATCCCGATATTTTTTTAAATTCGTTTGATAATATTTTATGTAAATCATGCGGTAGGATAGGCATTTATTATAAAATTTCGTCTTTATAGGGTTACGTATTTACGAAGGGAAATAATGGAATTCTCCTACATGTCGCAGCCACTTTTTTCATATGTTGACAGAACAAACTGTTTGACAGAGAAATTTAAAATTAACCAGCATACTTCTCAGTAGCTACCCCTCAGAAATCTGCATATGAAAATGGTATAAGAAACGACTTCAATTATTTATTTCGGAAATTCATGTATAATATTTCTTGACAAATTGTTGAAAATTTTCACAAAAAAAAGCATTACTAGAAATTTACTGAAAAATTATAGCGATAATTTTAAATTTCTTAGTCTTATTAATTAAACATGATATTTTACGCTTGTATATATCATGTTTAATATGTATTAGTAAATATATTTCAATATTGAAAGTGATATTAAAGTTTAAAAATAATTTAATATAAATACTATACACCTTTATATTTTATTCGTACCTAACAGGTTTTTAAAGAAGACTAAAAAATTAGTATTTTATTTGTGTATTTAAAATTTAACAAATCATTAAATATTTTTTTGATGCTCCGTTTAATTCTTAAAAATAATTTTAGAATAAAATTTTCGTTTTTTACTTCCAATTTTTTAACTTTACAACGAATACGAAATCGTGAAAAGTAGTAACGTGCGTCATTTTCAAGAGACTTTTAGAAAAATAATGAAAAAATTATTTTTAATACGAGGAAATTTCTCTTCGAATTGTAAATATCCTTCTACAAAAATATCATTAACATTTGCCTTGAAAACATTAAAGGAAATCTCCATTTTAAATTTCATCCAAATTCATCAATTATTTTAAACTGTGATGTTCTTATGACAATTACAATCATTTTTGAATAAAGTTATATTAAAGAGCATTATCTATTATCCATTTGTAGTAATTTTATTTTCCGAAAAAAAATTTTTTTTGAAGGCACCCTGGTATTATTTCTGATCTACTATTTTACGCAGAAACATAACTATTTTCTAATTTTATATAATTTAATTTTGATCACTACAATAAAATGAAAACCTTCTAATTATACTCTACATTTAGAGTAATAAACTTTATGTGATATTAACTGCAAAAACATGCCACTGATAAGTTTCATTAAAAATAAATAAAACACAAACGGCGAGAATATAGACGCTCCCCATAGACTGCTTTCTCGTTCTATGAGAAAAATAAGGATACGAACTGCTAGAAATTATAATAACCTTATTTAAGATAATATTGACATTCATATATGAATTACTATTCGCATCCGTGATCATACATTTTGATATTTATACTCGTGGAAAATCATATTACATAATAATGTAATTATAGAAGCGAATCTATTCTGCATTTGTGTCTCAACCGCTCAACCAACCACTCAAAATTGCATAGGTATGTATGCATTAATTCATGAAGCTTAGTTGAGCATAGCGTATGTCATGGATAAAAAAATATGAAGGCAAGTTTATCCTATTATACAATATTTTTTTTCGGAATCAGTCAAATTACCCTGTTAGTGATAAGATCATGAGTATGAGCCTGTAATAAAGTATGTCCACCTACTGCTATTTACTGCAGGCAAATTCTTTGCATCTTCCCATTTCCACCTTTTTCATCGTTAAATCGCAACATTTTCTTTTCAACATTTTCATTTATTTCATCACCATTTTTTCGTTTTCCATGCTAGTGAAGCCACGGGTAAAAACTAGTAAACTATCATCATACCCTTAATCGTCCGATGATAATTGTCAGTAATGTTCGAGATATTTGTCGACTGTGACAATTACTTTGAATGCTCTAGCGATCACTGATGGGTTCAGGGCCAACGCTAAATAGAGACATGTGTACATTAGAATGTTATCTTATTTTTTATATTGCTATGGTGATACTTTGTTCTAACAGTGCAAGTGGGAATATTTTATTTAATTATTATTAAATAAAATATTCCCATTTAATAAAATATTAATTATTATTAATTAATATTTTATTTATTTATATAACCGTTTGTGATAATTTTGTCCTACAAATTCTTTTTAATGATGATTTTTAAAAAGTGAAATTGTCGTTTGTTGATATATCTATAGGTCGAGGAATTTATATAATATTATAAAATATAGTATTCCTAAGTTCTATCTATTCTAACTATAATTTTCGAGGACTTGCATCATGGTGAAAAGTGTGGTATATAATATTTTCGTGATCGATACTTACCTGTATAGCAAATTATTTAATTTTATACAATACAGGCATGAATAAGTGTATTTTTAACACTGAGTCCCAGATATGAACCTTGACACCTTATTACATTCAACACTATGACAAATTAATTACTACACTTCGCATTTCCTTATGAAACTTACGGAGAAATTAAAAATGTAATTCTTTTAATAATTTCTGCTTTGTAAAACGTGTATGTCTATTCTGTCTTCAAAATAATTGCAGTAATTATATGTTCATTTCGCAACTTATGTAAAGAAACGATTACAAGTTGAAATGGACTGATTCTGGTTGTTTATGATTCTGTTTAATACTTCTGATTTTTTATCAATAAGAACCTTTGCTCCAATATATAATCCATTTCATAAAACATTTTCTTCACCTTGTCCTCCACATCCAGATAGTGAACGGTAGAAATTGAACCAATATTTCCTCTTCTGCGGAAATAAAATAAAACATGAGAAATTCGATTTGGCTGCGAATGGAGCGGGCCGACGGCCGCATAATGCGGTCATCGACCGGACGGGACTTTCGCAACGGAGTCCAAACTTCATGCCACTAAAAGAAGCCAAGTAATACAAATTAGTTGAGTAAAGAAAATAGCGCAAATATAAAATGCAAAATTATGCGGCGGGGATTCACAAAAGCGGTATGAGCGAAGTTCTTGAAGAAGCGAAATCTCTTTTACTTATGAATGACATTCTGATCCAGACAATGTTATTTCGACTTTTGTTAAATCTCGTCGAAATCGATATATATATATATATATATATATAATATATATATATATATATATATATATATATATAAATGTGTGTGTGTATTAATATTGCTTTTGAAAAATTGAAGTTATGAATTTAATTTTGTTAGTCATGTAGTGTGATGAATTAATTAAAGGTTTAAATTCAATTTTGATCTTCAGATGTCCAAACTATAGTATGTGAATTATTTTAATTAAACATTTAAAAAGATAGATGGTGAAACTAAAGAGCGAATTTTATCATTTGAAAACATCATTCGATTAAATCTTTTTACCATTCATATCCTTATTTTTAAACACAGGAAATAACTTAAAAACTGAATATTGTATTTTACTCAATTCATTAAAAGGAAATATTCGTAACTACAAGTTTGCAATATGTGATTATACTTTATTGACTCAAAATAACACTTAATTTTTCTTCAAAAATATTGAATACTAAACACTCTATATTATAAAATAAAAATTGAATTTTCAATAAATAACTACATATTAAATAATACCAATTTAGATTATTATAAAATAAAGCACAATTATCATACAACAAGGAACGGAAACAAGAAAGTCAGTACCGTGAATAAAAATAAAAAATAAAAAAACGGGATGAATTTTATATTATGACTTAAAAATCTGAAGCGAATATACCAAAATACGCAAAAAAATATGTTACATCGACCTGATATTACATCTACTTGATGAAATTGTTATTTGAAAAACAGTAAATACATCAAGAAGCATAATAATATAAAAAATTAAGTGAAAAATTTCTTTGGAATATTAAGGTGTTTTAACTTCAATATAAATCGTTCTCAATTAATTTTACATTTCTAAGTCTAAATATAGTTTGATCATTAGCAAATTTAAATAAAATTTGTAGTTACCAATAGAATTCACTCTACGAGATTTTCATATACTGTAAGGCACATATAAATATTTATAGGTACATAGTATTTCTAATAGAATAGTTTTCCTGTGAACTTTAAACAATGTTCTAGTAAGGTTGTTTTACTCATGATTTTGACTTAGCCGTATCGAGGTGGACCTCCACTTCGATACGGTATATTTTTAGGTTTTTATACTTCAAATGAAAGAAAATGGAATCCTTGTAAAATTGCTTCTGTGTCCCTCCATTGATCTCTGCCTGAATTTTGAAATTTGGTATAGTCACAGAGTATATTGATATGCATATATATCAATATAAAAAAAAAATTGGAGGAACTCATAAAATTTAGGAAATTTTGAGCTATTAATCTGATATCACAAAGTTTTGAAAAATTAAATTTTGTCGCCTGAAAATACTACCTAAAATTTGAATTTTTCTTTAAATTACATGTATTATTATCACCCGCGATCCTAAGACTAATTAAAATCGGTATAGTTATCGAAGTACCACGAGTGAATAAAGAACTGACGCACCATGCATACATAATGGTCCTTTGGGTTTCATTCCAGTTGAGTTAAAGAGGAAAACCTTTTGAGATATTTGTGCAAATGCCCAATCGCTGGAAATCCTGTCACGTAACATTAAAATTTCGCCTGATTTTGTCTTTAATTTACGATGCGAAAGGTAAATGACACCCGAATAACGGTAATACCCATTATTATAAGCAATTATATGATAGTCATTGGCAACGGATAGTGCAAACATATTCAGAAATTAATAAAAATGTCTTCTCCTATAAATATAACATTATTTCTAAGTGTAGAAATACAAATGTCATTAATCCAAATAACAGAAATTGTGCCGACAGAAAAATCATTCTGATATACGGCCAATTTCATATAACCCATCGTTATACTACTACAGTATTTTGATGGAAGTATATCGTTTAAAATAATAACAAATAAAAAATACAAATTGGTAGATACTTACGGTGAACAATGAGCGAATATAAAAATAGTTATTTGCAAATAATTATATTTTAGCAGAAAGATTATTATAATTAAAATATTCTTTTATATTTCAATTTCTAATCTTTGAATGAATGACATGAAGGCACGTCATGTTGCATACAATCATTCGATACGTTATTGATATTATACTATAAAGAGTAACAATATAATAAGTTATCATATTTATTGAATCATACTTATTTTTTGATTATTTTGTAATAATAATAGAATAAAACATTACCATTTAAAAAAGTAAGTAAAGTAGTAAAATAGTAGTAGGTAACAAATACCAAGAATTGCTCTAGCTGGTTTGTACAGGGTTAAGACAGAAATGACCGACCTTGCACTGACTCGTTTGAAAAAAAGTCATAAGTTCATTAAATTTCTAGATATTTTTAGTCTTTTTTTAAGTTACTTTCCTTACTATTACGCGATAAATACTATTACTATTTTAATTAATTGGAAACTTTCTAATTTCAGATGATTTCTCTTGAAGCTCCAAAAATTAATCAAAAGCTACTGAACATTTAAAGATTAAAATCATATCGTGAATTTAAATTGTTTGTAAATTTTATGACAGCTCAATAGAAGCCCAAAGTTAATTATTCATAAAACATACTTATTTATTGATAAAAAATTTAAATATTTTGCTCATATTTACTAACCTATGTATGATTATTTACGAGAAACCACTAACTTGGTTTAAACACGTTTTAGAATTTGTTAAACTATAAATTTTATTACTTTTTGTCTCGCTTATCATTTTAAAATACTTTAAATTGGGTAGTAATTAATTTTAAATAAATTTAGAACATTTAACCAATTTTATATAAAATAATAAATCATTTTTCAAAAATATATTTAACTATATTTAAAAGAGTTTCCACACAAGATATTTATAATAAGTTATTATACCTACTGCATCTGACCAGTTTAAGTACAATATATGTAGAGATAATCGTTTTGTCATTAGAAAATAGTGCAATAAAAATTCGAAATGGTCTTTTATCGGGTTTAGAAGATCGCTTTCGATGTAAAAATCATTAACCTCTCCTTTCCCCTCTTTTACATATTTTAATGAGGAGTCGTTTTAAATGTAGTCTCAAAATCAATTATCGTTATATTTTAATCTTACAGTCTAGCCCACGAGACATATTTACCTAACCGCAATATTTCTTCCACCAATTTAAAAAAAATGTATTAAACATTTAGTCGCCGCCAGAAATATCAAGGGAAAATAAAATTAAAATTATATTATTTTTATTATGGAAAAAAAATTTACTTGTCAGTTAATAATTTTACAATACCATATATTCGTATCTAAGCATGACTATAAGAAGTAATGGTTTTCTATAAAAAAGTTACCAACACAAATCTCATCCGCCGATGCTCAACAAATGTCAAGCGATATTCCACTATTTTTTCTATAAAACATGGTAAATCAATAATATATAAGGTAGTAAATTCAGTTATATGACATTACTATTGCTCAGTATTAATTACACGTGTTATCAACAATGCGTTCTCCCTCGTATATAATGGGTCATTGTATAAACTATATTGTTAAGGAAGAAGTTGATTTACACCGCATTACACATGCCATCGAATCTTTAAAGTAGCTAAGTCATTAACATTTACACAACATAAGAGATAAATACTAATTGTATTGGGCAAATAATTTAATGCTATGTAAAGACTTGAAACTGCGACAAAATGTATACTAATTGTGTGTACATCTTAATACCTTGCTCTTTCGTAATGATACTATAAATTTTACATATTACTCAAAACCTCTACCACAATAAAAAAGCTGCCAATAGTTAAATGTGACAAAATCGTTTTTTGCTAATATTTTACAAATATTTTAAAAGTATTTATAGAAATTATCCGACCATAAATTATACATTTTTATTTTGATATCAGCAATTCCTTGAAATTTAATCTCAATGAGACAGACGAAAAGTAGCATTTTAGTTAAATTTGATTTAAAAAATAACTGAATAGGTAATACGTATCGAATACTACCTCAACCAATGAAGGAGGAATGTTTTTGATTCTGCATTTTGGTCAGGTATTGGTAATATTACTCTGAAAAACAATCCTTACGAATGGTATATTTTCGTGTTATTTTCCTTTGCATTTCCTGATCGTATGCTCAGAAACTACATTATGCAAAAATAAAGACTAGTCAACACTTCAAAGCGAATACGACAAATTTGCTCTTATTAAACATTTTAATAATATATGTTCTACTAAATAGAAATTATCTTAGATTATATAACTTTATCAAATTTCTAAAATTCATAGTTAAACAATTTTGTAAGGTACTGATTCCACATTACTATGAAACTTATTGTTTTACGAACGAGGCTTAAAAGTAAAGAACATGATAAATAAAACATCGATTTAATGTTTAAACACCTGTCTAGTGACGCTCCGTTCGCTGGAGAGCGAGATAAAAAAAATTACATTCTCTATTCATATATGGGTTGGTATATAAATATTATTTTGATACTTTGCTACATAGCAATTGAGACTCTCATCCGTAGCATCTATTTTTTATTATTTATCACTCATATGTAGATCTAAGATTATAAGAAGTGTAGTTTGTTACGGATGGACGAATGAACGGACATGACAAGATTAAAAGGATATCCTTGGTTCACAAAAAAAAACATTTGTTGCATTCTCTGCATCTATACTACCGTCTATGCTTTCATTTTCTTTTCCTAGGAAGATTTATTAGATAACCTTAATAAAACATAGTATCATAATTGCATACCAATACTGAACCCTGTATAACTTGTCTTATGCAAACATTAACTTTGCTGTTGCTTACATATGCTATTATTTCCGTAATTCGAATTAATAAAACACGTTATTATGCTCAATTGTGAAATTAACTGAATTAATGGTCAATAATTTTATATAAAATCTATCTTCTTAATAAATTATTCAACTATTAGATATTAAAATTTTCTTTTATGATTGTTAATGAAGAGATCTCCTCTGTATTGATTTAATTGGAAGGACTCTCGATATTCACTCCAAATAATTTCTTGAATTTATTGTCGTCATATGTCTGCAGTACATATGACGACTATAAATTCAAGAAATTATGTCATATGTCTACCATTTAAAACCAATTAATAAGTTTTTATGGCGTTCGCTTCGAAATATGATTATTTTCGATCAGCAATAAATTTATTGACATACTCCATGGAGGATAAGAATTCTTACCTCCATATAACTATCCTAGATTATAAATTATTACTCCTTCATAATTAATAGTCATACCAAAATTATTATATTCCTGTTAAATGTTATTCATATTAAATATGTTACAAACGAAAATATATATGTCCCGCCAACCTTAATCCCTTAAATATAATAATGGTGATGTGATATCCGTTCTATTTACTATAGAAAAAAAAAATAAGATAAAAACTAATAAAAAATATATGAAGTAACAGGTACTTTACGGCATCTTGTGTACGTGGTTCTATTAACTATATTAGAAATGAGATTTCATTACCTTATATTCTTTGGGCTGTCTAGTTGTGTTACTGTCGCAAAGACAATCCTTATAATTCTTGTGGGCGGACGGACGTGACAAACAATTTTATTAAAACAGTGTTATGTTAGCTGTAATGTCTCCCTATTTTTGTATGTACATATTATTTTTGCTGGAATTTTAGAATTTAGTAATTGATTTAATTTTTGCGAATAATATCCCTATTGAAACCCGATCCTCATTGATCACAACCAATATCTCAGATATATATTGAGTTGGCTAATCAATTTAGAGCTACATATTTCGAACTATTTTAGAAAGATTTTATAAAACGTATGAGTTATAAATAAGCCAAAGTACGCTAGATCAAGGAAAGTAAATGAGAAGCCGTCAAGTACAGTATACCATAGAAAATGAACTTGAATCGACATCGGATACGGATATTTTTATTTTTTGATTTAGTAGTGGTAAACAATTAATGATTGAAAAAGTAACTTGTATTAGCTGAAGCAATTAGTAATTAGTAATGAGAGGTTAGTTGTATATTTAATTAAAAACCCAAGTGCCAAGTGCAGGACAAATAAGAATTTACCTGAATTAAATGCTAGAAAAGTAATGCTAAGCTACTGGTGAGGTATCGAGGTCATAATAAAACGAGGTTACTTGCGAAAGAATCTACAACAAATGCAGGTATTTATAATTGTATTGGCTATATTTCATTATTACTTGTTCAGAGGTACAAGCAATAATTCAAGAAATAAAAATACGGCAGTACAGTGGTATAAAACAAAAATGCTTGTAATTTGTTTATATCCTTGATGGACTGAAATATTTTACAAGCATTTTTTCGTGTAAATGGAGACTTCCCAGCACATCACTAGTTTTCTTATTTTACTTTGACCAATTACTAATATATACACTTAAAGTTTAAAAGAGAAACGATGACGAAAATATTTTTAACTTTGTATAAATCTCTATTTTCTGCGCAACTAATATTTATAAGCCAAAATGTGATGTTGAAAAAATTAATTTCTAAAAAACAATTTACCCTATTTCATGTCTATGAATCCTTGTCCCATATCGTATAGATTTCAAGCCATTTACGCTCAGCTTCTAAAGTGTATTTTCGTTCAGTGTAACAAAAAAAGTATGAAGACTTTGAATACGCACATTGAATGCTAAAAGAGTTTTTGGAATAAAAAAAATTAAAGTATTTTATGAAATCTCATTTTTTTCATTGGTAAAACCATCTCAGATATTTTTCTGTGCTTTTCTTGGATCCAGATCACAATGAAAACAGCGGTAACGAACGAAATATATGTTTGCTTCGCTAAGTCCTTGGATGCATGGTGAGCTGTGACGACGAGATGCCTACATACACAATGTAATCCTTTCGAATTCATCTTGGAAGAGAACATTATAATTCTAATTATGTATTTAGGATATGCGTAGCATCTTAATAATGCCGTCAAATTACTATCTGAGCGCGTAAAAGATAAGTAATTATTTTTATGGCAATGAAAATGAATCTGTCGATAATTTTTAATTTTTAACTCCTCTATACTTAATAGACTACTACTAGCACATTCACTTCAGGCGCTAGTTTTTATTGCCATGGAAATATTCGTGTGTACATGGGTGAGCTGATGTCAAATAACCCAGAATGGATAATTCTTTCTAAACCCACTTTTTAATGGATGATTACGAGTGATTAATAAGTAGTCAAAGAAACTTACTCATCACTCTTAATCTTTTAACATCACTCTTAATCTTTTAAAATTATTTGAATTTTAGCGGTTTAAACGGGACCTAGAAGAATTGTTGAATTAGTCGAAATACATAAAAACCCTGTTATATATTTACGATTTTAAAGTTAATTGGGGTTGATTTAAATTATCAAATATTCGAAAATGAAACAAATTTTCTATTATGTCACTTGACGCAATTTGATCCTTTTCATTTTATACAATTTCATCAAGAAAACGTACAAAGTTTATTCCTTTATTTCAAAAAAATCTCGGTTCTATTAGTTTATGTATTCCATAGTGACAAAACTTTCCAATTTAGAAGAACAGGTTTAGTATTATAATTGACGTGATTCAATAATAAATGAAAATATAATTACCATATCAATACACAAATTGGTTTATTTTTTTTCTACACTGGTACTTTTATAAATAAAAAAATAAAACCATTAATAAAGGCACTTAACTTTTTTATAGTAAATAACTTTGATCAATTTTCAATCTCATATTAGGAATTATCTGTATAATCCTAAATATTTGAAGAATTTGAATTTCAGTGGAACATTAAAATTAATAACGTCAAAGGTATCCGGCTGGATTTTTTTTCTAACGAGTATAAACTTTAGCACCAGTGACTGTTGTCCTATCTTACACAAAAAAAATACCTTTATTAATTTCGCATAATATTTCAATGAACCTTTTATAAGTGACAAGCCTTGATAATACTTCTGAAATTCATTCCTTATAATTATGATGGTACATATCTATGGCTTCAAAGATGATTAAACTATTTTAGCTTATCCTACTTAAAATCTTGCAGATAAAGATGCAGATTAGATTTCTTCTTCTTTAAAAAGGTATCTACATAAAGTAAAGAAGTTTAATATGTGAGATAAAGTATCAAATATACATATATTTATAATTAGCTTACATGGCGGCGTTTTATTTTACTACAAGCAGAAATGAACTTAAGTAAATATAGATATTTAAAAAAAACGGTCAAGATTGCGCGACGAAATAATAAAGAAAATAATAAAACTATTTTTTTAATATCTTGAAGTTTGTTTCGTTCATTCGTTTATGTGCAAAAATAGGCTCCAAAAAAGTAGGAGTAGCGTCGTTTCTTTTTCATTATTCACATGTGCTAGCATAATCAAATTTATGTATTATATTCCAAATTTAAAAAAGATGTGATTCAGAAAAATGGATTATCCATAATAAATAAAGAAACACAAGTTAAAAAAATAAGAATGACCCTTAAAAGCAGCGTCAGCGTGACTGACACTTGCTTGTCAGATGCATTAACGAGTGTGCTTTGATTAAAACGTTTACGATACTGATACGTTACAGCTAAAAAGTCTAGACGTTTAGAATGTATTAATATAATATCGCATCGGATAAGAAGGCTGGCGAAGCTCTTAAACCTCGAATCAAGATTATTTACGAGAAAAAGTTATGGCTGGATATTCAGATGCGGAAATGTTATAGGAACCTATTTCTGAATTTAAGTGTTTCTAAATTAAATTACGCGTCGGTATTACCTTTAGAATTTTTTTCCTTGTTAAAAAAAATTCAATAATTTCAGCTTACTTCAATTTCAAATTAAATATAATTTTCAGAAACATTTATAATAAACTAAAGACTAGACTAATATAATCATAAAGCTCCAACTTCTCATCAATTTTTCTGTTCAAAACTTAATTATTTTTATATGAACACTTCGTAATGCTAACGCTCTGCATACGAACTTGATCTTTTTTATTGTAGTATTTTTGATCTGATTTCACTTGTTTTGTTGAGTTTTCTGAAAGAATAGGGATTGCTTGTGATTTACTCAGTAGAATAATGAAGGCTTTTATTTATGCAGTTTTAGACAACTTATCTTCCCATTTACTATTTTTCCTAATTAATAATAATTTTAATTATCCTAATTTAATAATAATTTTAATTTATTTTAAGTAGGAAACACCAAACATTATTTCAATACAAATTGAATCTTCGTATGACTCAGAATTTAATAACTAAAATACTTCAGCTAAAAAGTAGAGGATCCGCTAGTGTGAAGTTTTATGGGTTTTCTTATTTGTCGTAGTGAGTGATAATTTTTTAAATCATTTTGTAGAATTTCTATTTTTATAACAATATAATATTATTGATAAATTTAAAGTAAAATGTCTAATTAAATTTATGTACAACTGTATATAGTACAAGAAATGTCACCGAGCAGAAAGAGCAGAGCGAGTGAGAGCCATAGACAATGTACGTTGCTTAGTTCGTTATTTTATTATAATATAAAGATTCCGTTAGTGTGCAAGAATTAACGCTTGTAATTTAAATTAAATTAATATGTTAATACTCCTACAAAATTCGAGCCTACTTACTGAGTACGTTTACACAAAATTAATTATGAACTGAGATTACTTTTCTGAAAAAGGCAATTTACTACATAAATTTAACAACTCTCGTTTACGTTTTACATTTAAGATATGAAACAGACAACTTAACATTAAGTATAATTTTTCTTAAACTTAATGTTAAGTTATTTTTAACATTGATATTGTCTCTGAAAATTTATCTTTTTCTTGCGGTAAGGCTTGCGTAAAATATCAGCATACGATCATATGTGTGAATACAGTTTAAACTAATAATTTTAGCATAATATTTTTGTGACAAAATTGTATTTAATATCTATGTGTTTGTAGCGCTTGTGAAAATCATTGTTTTTAATTATATTAATTTCATTTTGTTTGTGATTATTAATGCACACAGAATTTTGTTTGAACTCAGTAGTTGCTTTAATTATGTAGATTCTTTAGTAGCTGCACAGACAGCGGTAAAATCTACCTCAGTCGTAGATAAGGCGACTCTTTGTTGGCATTGAGCCATTTTTAAGAAATACATATCCATTAAATACATATCCAGCATCACTACACGCAGCTAATTCTGCAGTGTCAGGATTTGATAATTTTTAATTTCATTTAAAGATTTTCTTCACAGTATTCCAGTGAGCGTGGTCCTAATAATGTAAAAATTACCTCTCATACTGCAAACATAATATCTAATTATATTTACTAAGTGAATCTAATCGCTTCTCTATATGGATAGGTCTTTTTAGGTGGTCCATGAGGCTTTTGCTATTTCACGTGCGAAAATTTCATCCTAATCAATACCTTCTGTTTATCATGTCCCTTTGTACAAAGTCCAGACTTGTAACGGAGACCTGTTGGTTCATTATTGATGAGAAAAACCCACTTGCAACCAATCACCTTAGCAGGGTTTTTCTATCAATGTCCATGTCCCATTACGATGATGTGCTTTTAGTTTAGTTTTAACTGACATCAATCAAATATTGAATATATTTGGCGTTAATATAATAACAACATTACTGGCACACGAGAGAACCTCATATAATAACAAAAATAGAATTTATTACCCTCACTAAAATACTGGTATATCGTATAACTCTCGGAAATATAATAAAACGTACACCACTCCCCTACAGTAAATTCACTAACATAAGCAGTGGGAAAACCCACACAAACCCGGCTTCCGCTATTGTGTTTGAAACGTATAAATGCTGTTGGATGTTCCTAAGAGTTAATCTTTGTTAATAGCCCACCTGAAGATGTAATACAACGAAACCTAAGTCGTGGTAAAGAACTTAAAGAAAGTAGAAATAATACTACATCACGTAGTTTCATTTAATTGTGACATCATTAATTTTTCAGAGTCAGCTGATGAACTTGCTTCATTATAGTTCAGAGGATCAGAGTATATAATCGCTCTTTATAATCGTTCTATATCGAGATATTATAAATCTGTAGGCTTTAGTATTTTCACAGCATCCAATAAATCTGAGAGATTTCTCTGCTTTAGGATTCCATTCCCTCCTTTTATCATTTGGAACATATATCGTAGCTTTATAACTGAATATCCTTAGATGTTCAATATTTGGTTTCTGTTTATACCTCATCTCTTCCGTGGTTTTGAATCCAAGTGACCAAGCTGGAACTCTGTTATTTAGATAAGCAGCTACGTGTATTGCTTCGGTCCAATATAGCTTAGGTAAGTTTGCATTTATGATCAGATACTTAACCTTCTCTACCGGGGTTCGGTTCTTTCGTCCTGCGACTCCATTTTACACAAGTTTATAGGGCGTGGTTGTCTGATGCAGAATGCTAGCATGTTTTCAATATTCTTTCAAGTTGTTTTTATTATTTTTAAGGCCATTATCAGAGCGGACACATTTTATTTGACAGTCTAATTGTTTCTCCATTTGATTTTAAGCTGTTTAAACATGTCTAGAGCTTCAGATTTTCTATGAAAAAATAAGCAAATATCTTCTTGGAATAGTTTTGTATAAAGATGACGAAATACTTGGCTCTTCATAGTGACATGATCTCCATGTGTCACATACGTCAGAATGGACTAATTCAAGTTGTTTTGTAGCCCTTGCACCAGTATGTTACAGAGGCAAGCGCGTTTGTTTGCCCTTTATACGTGTCACACAAGTTAATTTGTCTATTTTCTTGGATAACTGCTCACCATTAATCTTATACCCGATTTTTTTTACATCTTAAAAATTCAGATATCTCATCCCTTGGGGTCATAAATGAATATCTTACTTATCAACATCAAATATGTATGCATTATCAAAATATAAGTTCACCTGCTGTGCCGAGTACCTTATTATTTTTATTTGGTATTTCACAGCCTTGACTACTAAACTTCACTTTACTAACCACTCTTGATTATCTGATTGACTGATAGCAAGTTTGTTAGCAGTTCAGGAACCTATAATACACTTTGCGGCAATATTTTCTTGCACTGACCCCTGTTGTCACTCACGTCTAGACTTAATTGGCCGAAACTTTTGTTTGTCATTTGCTAACTTGATTGTTTTGACGAGTGGTATTTTCTCTTCTTGTGGCAGATTACCATGTTTGGTCATATGCCATATTTCATTGCCATGTTTTTATACTAGAAAATGACTATTTTCATATATAAAAACGTACGGGGAAAATTATATTAAAAATATCATACATAAGACCATTATACAAATTAACAATAACATTGTTGATGGTAATAAGAAAAGATTTAGTAATACAGACGAACTTTTATGAGTTTTTGATACTACTTAGTACTATTTGGCAGGAATATAGTTTATCAAAAAAGGTCGCCAGTTATTAATCTTACCAATAATTTTAAAAAAATTGAACATTTCTTGGAACTGGCCTGACCATACCTCAGAAATGTTTTCTTGACTATAAACTTTTAGAAAAGTCACGTAATCTTTAACTGCATATTGCTATTCCATTGCTTTGACGAAATTCCTATCAAACAGTTTAAAATTTATATTTATTGGTATAATTTTTCACCCAAGAGAACAAACATAAAAAATGGCTTATTTATCTTTAAACTTAATAACGAAAGTTTCAAGATTATATTTATTTTAAGGACGGAAATTTTCATAGCTTTTACGATTTACTTCAACGTTTTTAAATACCAAACTAATTTTTAAACGACAATTCCAAAATAAACTTTGATATTAGTTAACTTTTTTAAGCCGTCTGCATCGCGTTGTCTATTTATTCGTATGTCTGCCTGTCGCAGATTAAATAAATAATTGATTTAAAATCTACAGTGTCCATATTTACTCTCAAATCTTATTAAAATTTTAATAGGATGATTAAATAAATTCAACAATGACTCCAAATAAGTAAATTAGTAAACTCACTAATTTTTACTGAGATTCGTGGGTACTGTCGTAATTAGGTAGAATAAATCCGGGTATAATATAAAACTTCTTAGTATTTACCTTACTTTGACGTCGTGTAAACACAATACATAAATCTTAAAATGGGTAATGCATCTCACATAAATGTTTTTCATCGTGGAAACATTTTCATGGATATACAAAGGTATTTCTAAGATTGTGTTACCGTATAAATAAAATAAGGTATCAACGTACGATGTTGCGACAGTAATAAACCTAATTATAATTCTTTGCATTCATAATGACTAAATTTTATATCACTTACTTATTAATGTTATAATACTCTAAAAATGCTTAATACATTGTTACATTCATCTGAAATGAATGCGTCAGTACCCACTAGTTTGTGTTTGAAAACCAATCTATCCATTATATGTTATATTGTGATAATGGATACGCATGAACCAATATAACTGTAACTAGGTTTATCCGTATTTACTTATATAGATACGTCTGTCTGTTGGTACTCTTCACACGCTTTCTGAAACTTGTAAAACTTTAATGGAGGGTCTCATATTACTTTCACATTTCTTTTTTTATTGTGATGAAAGATATATGGCGACTAACAATAATAATTCCCTAAAATTGAAACGTGTGTTCAAGACAATTTTTGGGAAAATCTTATTGAATTCCAACCGGATTATCGGAGTATCTATTATAACTAAAAAAATAGAAATAATTTTCAAGATCTAGCCATAAAACAGGTTTTGGTTAGACCTCCTAAAGTGATTTTCAATTTAAATATATTTGAAGTTCCCTTGATGGCATACAACCAAAAGAAAGTAAAATCCACGTGCATTCAGTAAAAAGAAGTGTTTGAACTATTGTTATCGCTAATAATAACATGGCCATGGTTAAGTTATTTACAGTGTAGATTTGTGTGGTAAATTTTGTTTATAAGAGTGTCATTTGAAAACGTTATTTGTAAAGATTTAAAAGCAGAATTATAATTTTAAATAGTACATCTCAAGAAATATGATGAACCAGGTGAGTTCCGTATGTCATTTTTTTCAGGAATCCGTATAGGTGCATCTCAACAAATAACACTCTAAGATTAAATATCTTGAAAGTTTTAGAGGGAGAATGTGTGCCTGACTTTTTTTATACTTCTTATGTTATGTAGGATATAAATTGGAAGAGCAATTTATAAGAATTTCTATGCTATGATTTCGGAATTTTAAGTATGGTAGTACTAGAGACATTCTTGATATTGAGAACAGAAATATGTTTTCCACCCCCGCTTACTCTATCTTCGAAACGGCTGAAGTCAGAAATATTAATAAATACGGCATTGCTAGAAATTTTCTTAAAGTTTATAGGTAAACTGTAGCAATGATTATAAATTGCGTAGTTTTTATATACGCACGATATTGTTACGTCTATGAAAGACAAAAATAGGCAACACAGTTACACAGAGAAAAGTGATATTAATATTTGGATATAATTGAATAGAAATACTATGTTTACTCTAAATGATTAAACTTTTTATATTTTACTTGGAAACTGTTTTTTTTATTTTGGTAATGTTAAGCTTGATTAGGTAACTTAGGTTAGGTTTGGCCAGATTAGCTCAGGCTAGGTTAAGTTAGTTTAAGGGTTTTGTTTAATTAGGTTACGCTAAGCAATATTATGATAAAATGGTATGCCAAGGGTAAGTTAGTTTAGGCCTTGTTAGGTTAGGTTAAGTCCGGAAAAGTAAAGTCAGGCCAGGTCAGTTTTGATTTAGTTTAGTTACTATGTGCCCACCAAAAATGTTTAAACTTTTGTATGTATACCCTTAAATGTTTATACCTACATGTATGCCTTAATGTGGTTTATTTTATAAATTTTTCGCTGCCTGTACTTTCAACATGACCAAACTCTAAATTTAATAGACCCAATTTAAGATAACTGCCATATAAAATAACGTGGTATTGTATAATATTGCTTCGGAGACTTACTTTATATTGGTTCGATATTTCATGCGCAGAAATCAAAAGGTCTACTTTGTATCTTAAATCTGTTGTATCATTTCCACTAGATTCTTTAAGAGGCAGAAAATTTGTCAACCGTTTTGCGCATCGTACATTAATACGTAGATAAAATTAGTATGGTCCATCAAAGCAAACCACACGACTTGAAAAAATTTGAATCTGAATGGTTGCCTAACCAATCTCTGCGAACAGTCTCCCTTAGGGCGAACGTACACTACCGCTAATGAACGACGACATTAGCGCGTCTGATAAGGACGCCCGTTCACTACCTTCGACCGCTCACTACGTTTTTATGAACATGTCGTCGTTGGGACTTTCCGCTACGTTAGTTTTGACATTAATTTTGCTTTAAATTAAGTCCCTCGGTGCTGCCATAAATAAGGTTATGCTGAAACGTATTTTCGTAGATAGAAGTGTGATTTTGAAAGCGTAATATCATGTACCATAAAATGTTGAAGGCGCTCAGTTAAGATTATTCTGAAGAATGTTGAAAATTATTTGCATTTTATTGCGCAAACGATCTGTGAAAATATTTCATTTTTAGGTTTCAATGTTGCAGAGACGGCAAGAGTGTCTGTGAAGAAAAATTCCTGGTTTATGTAAAAAGTTACATTCGATCTTTTTCGTTTTGTTCACTAATTAAATTGTATGTCTTTAGTAATGTTTATAAATATTGTTACGTACTTGAACTTTTCACTTCACATTTGTATTATAATTAATAATTAGTATTAACTCCCACTCCCACTTTGTTTCTTTATATCCAAAAGCCGTGCGCGCAGTACAGGAGAATACTCAAATCTCAGGGATATGAAATTCTCATTGATATACTATAACTATAAAAATATATAACTTGAAATTATGTTATGCCTTTTTATTTTGATTTGGATCAAATATTGTAGAAAATGTAAAGGTAATTTCCATTACAATGACGTCTAACCACCGTGGTTTTGGACTCCCATCCATAAACTATTCTCGATGTTATTCGAAACAATTGAAATAATTTCAAACAGTTACATCTTATTGAAGAGTTATTTGCCCGTAAACTAGTATTTTTGGGAGCAGAGTGTAATTTTCGATAATTAATTTGTCGTGAAGGAAAAGAATACAAAACCTTTACTAAAATCTTATTAAGTGTCCTCAAATCCCTTCATCCAAATCGAAAGATATCGCTGTTAATTAAAGAAAATAGAAAGTATTGACTTAATATATTACTGACTCTTAAATTCGAACAATGAAAATCTATATTATAATCTAGTTATATTTAGTTTTAGATATTTACAATCTCTATTCGAGACTGAATGCCTGCCTACTATGAAGTGTGGATAGGTAAGAGTATGGTAGAGAATTACATCATCAACCTAAAGGTAATACTTTTCCCCGGGCACATGAGTAATTTCGAGAAAGATAATATAATTCCCTCACATCTAAAAGATAATTTTAGAACCGGATCGGATCGGGCTCAGTCAGATTATTGGGTAGGTATGCTGAATTGGTCTCAGCTGGGTTGGACTGATGGGCTTTAAGTTATGCTGGGCTGGCAGACTGGACTGGCAGTTTGAACTGGTAGGCTAACGTCCAGTTTACCAGCCCAACCTATCAGCCATGAAGCCTATTCTACCAGCCCAGCCTACCTTCGCGGCCAACCAGATCAGTCTTTGAGGCCAGCCTAGCAGCTCGGCTTACCAGGATATCCTACCAGCCAACCAGCCCATCTAACCAGTCCGACTTATCAGCCATATTATCCCAGCCTAGCCTGCCAGCCAAGTTTACCAGCCATCACAGTCCAGACTACCAGCTTACTGGTCCAGCGTACCAGTTCACACTTTTAGCTCAGTCCAGCTTACCAGTCTGGCGTACTAGTCAGGCCTACCAGACGAGTCTAACAACCCGAAGTAACAACGCAGCTAATCTGCCCAGCGTAGCAGCCCATACTACCAGACCAGCCCAACCTATCAGCCAAACTAGGCTAGCTTGCTAGTTTAAATGACCAGCCCTGGCCATAATATCATTCTACCAGCACAGCCTAAAAACTCGGCCTATAAGCGCAGTTAGCCTAGCCAGTCCAGTTCAACCTACAAGCCCACTCAACCAGCCTAACATTGATAGCCTAGCCTACCAGCTGAACAGCCCGGCGTACCAGTCCGGTCTACTATCTCAGCCAAACCTGCTAGCTTAGACTCCCAGACTGCACTTTAATGGGTCGGCCTACCATCCTAGCCTAGCGTATCAGCCTAGGTTGTCACCCCAGCTTACCAGCCCAACCTGCCGGCCTAGCCAACCCTCCTACTAATTCAGCCTATCAAAATAATCCTACCAGGCCGATCTACAAATCCAGCGAACCAGTCAGTGTACCAGCACAGCATAAGATCTCAACTCTCTAGCCCTGCATACAAACCCAGCTTATCAGCCCAACCCACCAGAAAAACCTACTATTTCAGGCCCAGGTTAGCTACTAACACAGACTACCAGCTCTGCTTGCCAGCCCAGCAGACCAGCCCAGTATAACAACTTAGCTTACAAACCTAGCGCACCAACCTTGTATATCAGACTAACATTGCCTAACAGTTCAGATTTCCAGTCCAAGCTAGTCTACCAGTTCGATCTACCAGACCCAGCCAAAAAACTTGGTCTACGAACCCAGCTTACCAGCCCAGCTCAGAGAAGCCTACCAGCCCAGCGTATCAACCCAACGTATCAGTCCAACTTGTCAGCCCAACCCACTAGCTCCGACTATCAGTTTAGACTTCTAGCTCACGCCAGCCAGTCCTACAAGTTATACCTATTAGCATGAGCTACCAGCACCGCGTACTTGTCTAGTGTAACAACCCAACGTACTAGCACAGCATAGCCTACAACCCCAAACTATCAGCACAGCCCGTTAATTCAGTCTACTGGCTCAGTCTAACCTATCTGCTCAGCCTACCAGCCAGCTCAATACACCAACCCAATCTGCCAACCTAACTAGTTCAGTCTATCAGTTCAGCCATCCTACCAGTACAGCGGAACCCTACATAATAACCCAATTAAACAGCCCAGCGTACCAAAACAGCCCAGCTGCCCGGCCTGCGAATTTCGTTTACCAGCCCAGACCCACCTAACTTCCTAACTTACCAGCCTTTCAGCAAAGCTTAATATGGCAGCCCAGACCAACTTATCAATCCAGCCTATCACCCCAGTCTGCCGACCCGACTAACGAGCCTAGCTATTAACCTAGCCTACCAGCCCAACTAATCAGTCCAACTTCCCAGTCAGCCTATTTGTCCAGCCTTCCAGCAAAATCTATCAACCCAGCCTACCCGCCCAACGCAGCTTACCACCCCAGTCTATTAGCCCTGCCTACCAAACCAGTCCAGCTATCAACACGGCCTACCAGATGAGCCTATCAGTTCAATCCAATCTACTAGACCAACTCAACATACGAGCACAGCCTGGACTATTTTCTCCGGCTACCAGCTCGGCTTACTAGCCCAGCCTACTTTACCAGCCAGACATCCATCTCTTGCCAGACATCCATTTCTTGCCAGCTGGTAGGCTAGGCTAGTAGGCCAGGCTGGTGGACTGTGCCGGGATGACAGCCTGGGCTGGGCTGATAGGCTGGGTTGATGTACTAGGTCGCCTGGGGGCTGAGCTATACTGGTAAACAGGGCTGATGTGCAAGTTTGGTAGGCAGGGCTGTTGTGTAGGCTTGACTGGGCTTTTTGTCTGAACTAGTAGCTGGCTGGTCGGTGGGGCTATTAGACTGAACTGATCGGCTATTGAACTGATTAGCAGAGCCAATAGAGGTTTGTTGCCTCAACAAGTAGGCTGGGTTGGGCTGATAGGCTGAATTTATTGGTTGGGCTGGTGGGCTAGATTTAAATGGTTGAACTCATATGATAAGCCGGACTTTTAGGCTAGCTAATAGCTTTGCTTGGCTGCGAAGCAGGCTGGTAGACTGAGCCGGTATAATACGCTAGCCTGGCAGGCTTGATTAGCAGGTTTGCTAGCAGGCTTGGCTAGTAGGCTAAGTTAGTATTCTGGGTTCGGCTGGTAGAATTAGCTAGTTAATTGCGCCTGTATGCTTGGCTGGCAAGCTTGGTAAGTTGGGTTGTTAAGCCAGGTTGGTAGGTTGGGATGGTAAGCTGGGCTTGTAGGTCGGACTCATGACTTGTATGCCAGTCTATGCTGCAAATCTGAAGTGGCGGGCTGAGTATATAAGTTCGGCTAGGAGGCTGGAATGGGTCGGTATGCTGGGCTGGTATTCTTGGCTGGTAAGCTGAGCTGCTACGTTAAACAGGTTTGCTCAGTTAGTTCGTTTAACTGGTAGACTGGGCTGGTAAGCTGTCCTGTGCTGATGGTCTGTAGTGAAAGGCTGGGCTAATTAACATGTTCGGTTGGTAGACTGGGCTGGTCTATGAAATTAGACTGGTATGCTGGGTTGATAAGTGAGGCTGTCATAACTGGGCTGGTGCACAAAACTGGTAGGTCTGGCCAGCACGCCGGAATTGTAGGCTGGTATGGATGGGTTGTTGGACTGAACTGGTATGATTGGCTTGGCTTGGCTCGTAGGCTGGGCTGATGACTGGGCTGATCTTTTACTAACAGCTGATGGTATTACAATATCCACACAGAAAATAAATTGCCTAATCATAAATAAAGTAACTGATAAGTGAACAACAGCACAGTTGATGCATGAACAAACATTAAGTAATGCATGGACTGTTATATGTATTAAATAATTATTATAGTGATATGGCCCATACAGATTAAATCTTTACTAATGGTCGCCGAGTGGTCGAAATTCGACAGTAATTCATGCGTTTGGTTCTTTTGTTTATCTCTGTAATCACTGCATATACTTTTTTATTAATTTTGTTCTATTAGGTCAGCTGAGAGCATGTAGAGCAATACGTTATTAATATGTGTTGTTTGCTTTAATTCCCTGCAATATTTATGAAACTAAAAATGGAATGCCAGTGACAGCTTAAAAGAAAAACACAATTACAACTTGTATTCTTATTAATTTTTTGATACAAGTCATTGTCTCTTAATTGTTTCATGTTATTTTTGAATGAAATAAACGCTAATTAAAATGAAACTTGACATTTGTAGAAGTATAAGATACATTGTTTAATCACACACTCCTCCGTGCATGCAGTATATTAAAGAAGGGTACAAAGATTTCTCTTCACATAATAATAGTAATTTTAGCTTTCTGCACTCCTTTTCTCACATACTTTCGTGCACGCAATATGCTTAAAAAGGGATAAAAAGTTTTCTATCACGAAAATATAGATTTATTGATTTAAAGGAAGTGTTTAAAGAAAGTTTAACTTAAATTTAATAGTAACAGAGGGAACAAAATTGAAGTAAACTTACACTTACACAACTTACAACTGCAAGTATTTACGTGAATGCATTTCGATTTGAATATTAAAATGATAAGAAGTGTTGCGCAAGATTTCCATCAGTCGGCTGTTTAGGTATTTTCATATGGGCAAACCATAGTATCGCTAGATTTGAAAGTTCACGTTCCATCGATTTAGATTCCTTCACTATAGCACTTTACCCATAATGATATCACCCACAAGAATAGTATATCTTTGAAATTATTTTTTTCATTTGAATTGTCACTTTGAACCTCTAGAGCGTTTCCTTGAGCTGCTTATACTGTTTTAGTCAGCAGCAGCATATAGCACTCAAAATGTTCAAGGTAGCTTCTTCAACTTCCACTTGGGTTTTGTTCATTTTGTTGCCACTCTCGTGGCCTACACTTTGATATTTTCAATTCTAGATATCCGTAACTTTCCGAATTATAGATACAGCATTGGATGAAAATTTTATTGCGCTTTCTGTTCTATACAAATTAGATGCCAGTTGGAACGAAAAGTGGCACTCTCCAGGAATAGCTTATTGTTTCCTGGGTCAAATCATTTATAAAATTAGCCTAGAAAGTATTTCAAGAAGTCGTTGTTGGTGATGTATTTAAAGCATGCATCTACCTCAACTTTTTAGAAACGTTTTAAGTTCGCAGCCATATTTCACTGTTAGGTTTTGACTTGGCTTGAGTTGTAGAACTAAAACCAATTCAACTTTTTTTATAATATGGGAATTTATTTTTTTTAATTATTGTCATAATTGAACGGCGATGATAGTATTTTCTAAAATATTTTAGAACATTATTCTAATTACACATATTTTAAACTATTAGTTTTGTTTTCCATACATCACAGCAGTATTCTGTTATATTTTGGAGCAAAATTAATCTTTATTAAAAAATACTAATAGTTTTTTTTTACACCAAATTTGTTTACCTTAATATCTACTGTAGTAGCAGCATTACTTTCTGAATAAGGACTATTTCCTAGTGATAACTGTGGGCCATGTAATTCAGCACTTACTGGTTTAAATAGCTAATGTTACGGAACACGAATATTAAGGATGCCAAGGTATTTTATCATGCTGTAAAAAGTCGGGTACCTATTTATATGGAACCGTTAAAAGGTCGCGATTTTTAATTAATTAGATTCCTCTTCAAGCATTCCTTAAAACATACATATTTACATGTCTATAGAGGTTAGATATTACAGTTTTGTCATAAAAGTATTTTCTTGAAATTACAGTAAAATTAATTAAAAAAAACCCCAAAACTAAAGTAAGGAAATAAAAGGAAGGTAAAAGATTTTATTCATTGCTTTGAATATAGTATTTTAATAAAGGTATAAAGAAATGTCCACAAGTTGGAAAAAAATAAATTAAATGATGCAGATCAAACTAAAAGTTATCTTATACTTAAAGAAAGTATAAATAATACTACATTACGTAGTTTCATTTAATTGTGAATAATGCATTTCTACAAAACTAACACCAAATATATTCAATTATCTTATACTGTTTGAAAAATGAACAGTCACGAGTAAGTTATAATTAAGATTTGTTATATTTTGAATAATATGTAACTCACAATATTTAAAAAAATATAAATATAACAATATAAAATATAACAACATGATGGATATCTAGTACTAAGATATACTATCAAATATTATGAATAAAACCATTTTTAAATTTGATCTTTAAATTTACGGCCCAATATTTTTAAAACAATTTATATGCATAAAGTGCCTTTTAGTTTTTCTCATTTCAGTAATATTAAGGACGATGACGTTGATATATGAATGTAGTTTATCAACATTTTGCATTGTTAAAATCCGCTACTTTTTTTTAATTTGATGGTAAAGATATGAAAATATAAGCTTTTTTCCACGACTTCATGTAAATTTTACATAAAGTGGCGAGTTTTTGTCCTTGATCTATTGAAGCTACCATAACTTTTCCCAAATATATTATGTTAAACGTCATTATTTTGCAAAACCATGTATTTTTTGAGCTCTCAAGTCACATGATAATATATTTAAGGTGCATATCGTCAATTCCATACGTTTCAGTGTAATTTTTTATCATTAATAAAAACATATCTAGTTTCGTTTTTAGGTTGTTAGAAGTGTTATTTCTGGGATAAAACATTAGTTATTAGTATTTTATATAAGCCAAGTCGCGTGGTGTTACTATATGTTTGTTAATTCGCTTTATGAACTATTTACGTAACAAATTTGGAAGCGAGTTGGCGTTGAATTGAAGCATAATTACTTAACAAACCATTAAATAATATTTAATATATTAACCTGTAAATAATAGGTCATGCAGTAAAAGGATAATTCCAATTAGGCGAGGTGGACATGTTCTTCGTTAAAAATAATTAAATTTGCAGACTTTATTAAACTTTATTCAAATTTATGCAAACTGGACTATTTCATTTCCTGTGTTAATTTAGTATTTGATGGTATACATTCCGAATTAAATTGTACAAGAATACCTAGATTAATTGGTACAATATATAAGTTATAATTTTTTATTTACCTCCTCTTGGGTTAAATTTGGGATGAAAATTACTTTTCCCTGAATGCCATCCAGTAAGATACCATAGAGAATGCCGGAAAAAAATCTAGTATGCTTTTTTGTTGCGAGGTTATTTCTGCAAGATTTGAGCCTTAAAATATGCCCCCCTCTTTCGATGTTTACATTTTACAAAGGAAAGTCGTTTCGGTGAACTTTCATTTACAATTTAAATAAATATATGCATAGAAAAGCTTGCATCTGTGAGATATACTTAAGCTAATGTAATTATACGCTGAAAACAATATCTATATAGGTAATAGTTTAAAGAAAGTACTAAAGATCCTTAATGGTATCAACTGGAAAAGAATAATGGAGATGAAATTTGTAAATTCCTGCATATACCTTTGAAAATGTTGTGCTACTTGCAGTTATTCTGTACCATTTTATTGAGCACGTTACACATACAAAATAGGTCTATATCTACTGAGGAAATCAGTTATTTTATATTTAGGACAGTCACATGCATAACGGTGAAAATGTCAGACTTGGAGATTTTCGTAAAACCAGTGACGTGTTATTTATGCACGGTCTAGTTAAATAAATTTAATTCTTAAATAATAAAATCCAAAGATCGTGGAGTCAACAAGACAAATTTTAAGAAATATATAATATTCGCCAAAGTACCACTGAAACTGAAATAACCATATTAAAATTATTAAAAAATACAAACCATATTAAATAGTCAGATTGAATTTAAACGTCATGAAATGTGAGATACAATGACAAAATATTTTGAAACCTGTTTTAAATAGTTTAAAGTATTGTTTACCTTGATCTTATTTATGGTGCGAGGAATGACTTACGTAAATATGAAATGTAATAAATTCACATATCGAATTATTCAGGATAGAGCAAATAATTTTCAAGTTAAGTGGATATTCAAGACTCCTCAAAAACTGAAAATAGTAGCTAATAAAAGGAAAGACGTGATGGCAAAAGATAACGTTTTGAACAGAGGTTAATAGGCATAATTTTGTTTTATAACTACACCTTAAAATATACATTCACAAAAAAACTTTGTAAAATAATTTAAGATTGTAAATTCAAATATTAAATATAAGGGAAATAATTATTTGATAAAAATGATGAGATTTTAGCGAGTATACTGCAAAACAATTTCGTTAATAAAAGTTTTTAACCCGAACTCACAAAGCATGTTTTTAGAAATGAAAGAGTGAGGAAAACTGTTGAAAACTTATCTTGAAAACTCATTGAAAATAAAGGAACACTGTAAAAGTACAATTCGTTGAAGATAAAAGTACACACGTATAAACTAAAAGAGGTTGTCCTATCTTTTTTGTTTATTTACTTGATTTGTACATTTTATTATAATTTAGAATGAACGAATATATTTTAATATGTATTCTTTCCTTAAATATTACAAGCTTATTAGTTATTCGCTTGACGGTAACTAATTCAATTAACTATTAAACGCTTAACTTTTTAAATTTGCCACAATATTTGTTTATTGTTCATCGAATAAACCTTTTTCTGCCTACTTTCTTAAAGCACATTTCTCCCTTTTCCATTAAATTCTCTAATGTTTTTTACTTGTCTTCTAACAACAGAATTACTACACACTTGAAGTATTTCTAAGACTATTCAATTTTTCCATATTCTAGCGATATTAGTGATATAGTGAATGTCTAATTTTACGATCGCTTATGATAATGCGATAAATATTCAAAATCAATGTTTATACACAATAATGCCTGGCGAATATTAATTTATGATATCTGATAATTAGCATTTCCAGTAGCTAATAATATAATATAGGTGAAATATAGGAATCATTAAGTTCCAGTGCAAATAAACGTTAATATTTTATACCTTGTATCTGAAGAATTACATTTGCTTGTCGATATTAATTTAGAAATATTCTGTGTCTATTCATAAATGCCTTTGAGAACCTTGTTCAATTATGTTGAAAAGAGCACCTGAAAATTTGTTTGCTATGTTAACTTGGACGGTAATAAAAGATTTCCTACAATACACTCTGATTAATTTCAATAGCGAGAGTAGATCTAATTATACAAATGTCGTAAAACATGTTCTTAACAAGTATTAAATAATAACGGAAACAATAAACAATATATTCAAACATTTATAAATATTGTTGGATGATGAATGTAAAAATACACGAAAAGGAGTGCAAAAATGAATTAAAAATTTCTTTTCTTCCATATTCCACTCAAAACAAAACCTTGGTAACCCAAACCGTAACACTGAGGTTTTGTTGAGTTTTGAAGTAAAGAACAAAGAGAATTGTGATATAAATTGGAAATTGAACTAAGCATTTTAAAGTTTTCTAGATAAGACGACTTAATTTACATTAAGGAATATATCCAAAAAGACACAATTTTATTAAATATTATTTAATGTAACAGAGAAAAGGAAGTTTATTCGTAGCGATGGCGTATGCATTATGTGACTTACATATCTTCTGCCATATTTGTACACAATATAATGTGGTATGTACAATGAGGGAACAAATAATGGCTCTTTCCTTTCTATTGTTATCTTTCCTAAATTACCTTATTTCTCTTATAACTCTTTATTAACATGTTCAAGTGTATTTGAATATAAACGGAAAAACTAGTAACTCAGGACTTTATTGTTTACCGTTTGACGTTTTTTTACGCTTTCTGTATTCTTGAGAAAATTATCAATTTTCCTCCTAAATAATCCCATACGTGTATAAATGGCTAAACATATTGTACTAGTCTCATTCCTAATGAATTTTTTTAATAGATCGTTTATCAGAGAAACTAACCAGAATGATTATATATACGAATTCTAACATATCTGCATAAAATATTTACATTTGTTGGAAGAAATAAATGAGATATATCGTTGCTACCTTATGAAAATAGTAGTAAGCGTTTGGTGATAACTGTGTTGTATGGGTTAGTAAGCAAACCATATTTTTTACATTCATATTTATAGTTTTTACCGTCATTATTAGAAGTGACTTTGGAACTTCATTAGTAATGAGTCATTAGTGATGAATCTTTACGGATACGGATATATATATATATATATATATATATATATATATGTATATATTATAAGTGCGGTTAGATGAGAAACACCTGTTCTATGTAATTAACAAACACATGTGAAAAGTTCTGAACGTTAAAGCGAGATGTTCCCGAGTACACATTTACATCCGACTTTATCGTAGCAATTACATAAGTCAGCATTTACTTATAATTCCATTTTGAAGTTATTTACGTCTCATTTTTCAATTCCACAAGATTTAATCAAACAAAGTATTTTAGTTAATAATTATTAATTAAAAATTATAGACATCTGTTATTTGTGTTTTTACTTCAGGTTGACTTTTCTTAGTTTGTACACATACTTTATCAAATTACACATTATATCAAAATTTCAAATGATAAGCAATGTAGTTTGAAAGTCTATATTGTTGACCATGTAGTCTTAAACAAAATGACTAAAAATCATTCAACATGAAATTATACATAATGCAACTACATTATGTATGATTTTATTTTAAATACTATATTACGTTTGAATAGTATATTATTATAGAGTTACAGAGTTGAACAATATATTACAAATTGTAAACCTAACCTTTGTGTGAAATGTTAATCTTCAAAAAGGGTAAAGTTAAAGTCAATTTCTTGCGATTTATAACATTTACAACAATATAAGAACAGGAGCTTTATGCACTGCAGTTAACAAACTTGTCTAGAATTTTAGGTTGTAAAAAATAAATAATGATCGTTGAAAAATCATTAGTTTTTAACAAGTCAAGTGACGGTCACTTACGTGCACTCTAAGTTTTGTAACTAACTTTAATTTGGGTGATATTGTAGATTTCGAAATATTGAGTAAGCTCGTAGGTTTTTAACTTCGATTTGTATTTAAAAAATTTTTATGAAATCTACAGATAAATAAATCAAACTACACATGCTCCATCTTATCTAGGTATAATCGCCATCTATATGTTGATGGTGACATCTGTAGAGTAAATAAATATTTTTGAAATTCGAAGGAAAATGAAAGGCTGTATCACCACTTCGGTTATACAAATTGCAATTTCCGGTGAAAAATGCAAAGCAGGATCGCGGATAGTATTTAAAAGAAGTTTTACTAACGTTGTATATTTAAGATTTGAGTAATTTACCACATTGGCAAGAAAAAATAAACTTCATTGGATTGCTCTTACCACGAATCTATTTGGATTTTGTTGCTATTGGTCCGTATTTTACACTTTTTAAATATTTATGTATTTTATTTCGCAATCATTAAAGACTATTTCGATGTTGTATCGGATCCTATACGCATGACATTTCTAAAATATTCTTAGTTTATATATTCCAATTATCCCAAAAAAATCACTTTCGTACTTAAATTATCATGTACCGAACTCAAGGTTTCACCTATAAAATTTGATATCGTATATTGTTCTTTTTTATTAAAACCAAAATTATCTTTAAATTTTCCTCTAAATGTTGCTACACAAGTAAAAAAATTCCTTTGTTGTATTATTATTGAATGCAAAATACAATTATGTCTTGAGGATAATGACGCAAATATTACTTTTATTTACAATTAAATATGAATAAATTTTTTGTAAAAATATTTTGTAGTATTATTGCAGCCTCAGGTACATTCGTTATTTCACTAATCAATTTCTTGTAAAATTCTATAGCAATAGACATATATTTTCGAGAAGCGAATTTCGAATTTATAAACAACGAGAACATAAGACAGAGACGAAAATACTGAAAATTTTATCGTATTATTTAAATATAAAAATAAAAAAACAAAACCCAGAAATTGGTTTTTGAAGTTTATTCAATTAATATGTATTTCAGTAATAACGAAATCGTACGAAGAGGGGGGAAGGATACGTACTGAGGAATTATTATGAGTTTTAGTAGTTTAATTCAAAGGGAAAGCCGCCAATAGATGGTGTAGAAATTTTCTTGGCAATGACAATCTACATACATCAAACATAGATTCAAGTCATTAATAACTAATTTTGTATTTTGCCCAGCACATTCTCTTAAAAACTTGATCTCACGAAATAATAAAATATTTAAATTTCAATCGCCAAGTTACTATAACAATGTGGCTCAACAAGGTATCATAGGATATACTTGAGATTTTACCTGACTAACTTGAGTTTAATAAAACAGGAAAACATCACAAAACATACCATTGTACATTATTCAGCGTTATCATGTACGTAAAAATGGGTAATCATATCTTATTTATCGCCAGCTCTTCCGACTGTGATACGAACTGACAATAATTATATCAATAAAACTTGCTATAGCTAAAAGATATGGCCTAGGAAAAATTTCAAATTCGGTGATGGTCACAAATTCAGTTCATTTGCTTCTTTAAAATTTGTATTACCGTAACATTAGCGCTATCGGCTTCTCGCTCTGCTGCCTTACACATACTGTTCTCTAATGCCAGCTTCCATCAAGTGAAGTCCTTCTCATCTATAGAACGATACATCTCTAAATTTAGTGAAGGATATCTAAACAAGCCGAAAATCTTTAGTGACGTAAAACCATAACTTAAGGAAATAATTCCGGAAAGCGCTGTTTCCGGCAATTACAAATGTACAAAAACAAAACATTCTGATAAGACATTCAGATGTCGATCCATATTATGATTGATTCTAAAACAAAAGATAAACAACCGTCACATATGGAATACATCCCTTTCGCTATTTTTGGTACATAAACTAAATTATAGCTATATAAAATCTATTTGAAATTATAGTACCAACTAAATATAATTTTGAAAATATTGAGGTATTTATCAAAAATCAATAAATAATCTTATTATTCAAAATACCATGAATTTAGCCGGGAGATTTTAATAATAAAACTATAAATTAAATCTCATTCACTTTAACTATATATTCAGTTTATACCTAATATTTTAAGTATCATATCGCGTTAGTGCGTTGAGATCTCTGTACCAAAATAATTTTAAAATAAAAAACCAAAAGAATTGTGACACCCAATATTGACCACCACGAAATCGAAGTGTTAAACATTTCAATTAAAGTTGTCTTATTTCAAACTACTTATAATAATTTAGGTCAAGACGAAAAGTTACAAACTTAATTATAATAAATTTTATAAGTATTATCTACCCTAAAGAGAGTTTGTGCAACTCAAACTGTTTAGTCCTTTCCACTGCTGTTATAATTTATAAATCCTATACTCGCGAAGTTGATCGAAGTTAGGCGAAGAGAATAGTATAGAGAGGTACTTCGATTAGCTTTGTGCAACCTCGCCTTGCCTCGGGTGACTTCCGATCGCTGTCCGTGTTTTTGCACTCAAGTTAAAGGACTTCGCGAAGTTACGCGAAGCGTCTCACTACACTACTCAGCGCACGTCAGTTTGCAGATAGACGTCGTACTGTTTACACGTGGATGGGTGCGGGCGACTCACGGCTACTGAACTCCTCACAATGTTGCACGAGTGTCTAGTCACGTACTTCGGACTCCGATTAACTTTGGCGAGCACTTCGTCGAGGTAACTTCGCGAGTAGTGTAGAGGGCGTATGAGAATATTATTATAAAACTAGATGTCGTTCATTTTTTTCCAGGCAAGCAAAGTTGTGAACCAAAATTAGTAAGCATACAAACTATTTAAATTTTGAGATAACATTCGATATAAACTAAATTAATTTAGATAAGTTGTTTTGTAATTTTAATATTTAGGACATATTAAAACAATAAAACTATACTTTTCGAAATGTCGATCATATGGTTAAGTGTTTAAGTTAAAAATATAATCGTGTCTGTAAAGAGAAAATTTGCCTACGCAGTTAGTTAATAAAGTCCGCGGTTACAATGGTAATCAGCTCGATGTCGCCATTTACTCTTCGCATATTTCAAACTCCCGGTAAACATTGTTACCGAGCCGTTTTAAATTGACCGACGATAAGTTCGTTCAAACATAGTGAAAGTTTGATTTATACAGCAAACATGAAGTTATCTATGTTACGTGCTTGTATCCATTTTAACTAGCGCACGTGAAAAGTTAAACTTGTTTGGTACATGTTCGTATCTGAAGCAGAAAATTGACAACTAGCAAGCAATCTTATATGTCAATGTTGTGATGAAATTCACCACCATCGGTAAAAAGACACGCTTTTTTATTAATTGATTAAGCCAAAGTGAACTTTATCGTAAATATCTGTTCACAAGGCTTTATTAAAAAAATTGTTATTTTACGCATCTGCTTTGAGCAAAAGGATAAAATAGGGTTTCGGGAGATCTGATACTTCAACAGATTCGGTGAACTGCGACCAGTTTAAAAAAATTGCCCGAATTTTTAATTTTAATGAAATTGAATAAATTTTGTAACCTGTATTATAAAAGGGCAAGGTCTATTCGCGTTTAGTGATGTATAAAAGAAGATAGTCTGTGCTTATACCATATTTAATTAACCCTGTTCTGTAATGGACGAGTTTTGTCAGACTTTGTCTTTTTTCGATAGAAAGAATGTTTTTCTTGTAAATAAATAAATTGTGTAACCTATTTTATAAAAAGGCAAGTCCATTGCAGATTACGTTTCTCAGAGTGATTTACAATATAAAATATCTTGTGCTAATATATAAACATAATTATTCCTATTCTAGAACGGATTGGTTTTTATTGTGAATTGATACAACGAATATTTAACGTTACAATTTCTTTTTTACAAAAAAATTAAGAAAAATATGTTAATTAAATATATGTACACAAAAATATATTTTAATCAAAAATAACTTCCACATTTGTTCCCGTATTTTAATAGTTATTAAGTGAGGGTAAATTAAATTCAATTGATTTCATCGAATAATTCGTTCAGAAGATCAATGCACGTACAGCTGATCACTGTGTCTTGAACTGAACCGAATTGGCTTGAATCCAGTTTATTCCATTTGCTGGCATCGCAAATTAAATAACTCATGATTTATACTTGCAATACTAATTTCATTTTCACTATATTAAAGATACACACTTGGTCGTGCTGATATAATTTTCTAGGAATAGATTTTTTGATAGTATTGTACACGGAGCTAGAAATTGAAATTGAACCTCTACCACTAGAAGTAAGCACCTTCCCTTGGTCTACTCGCGTTACAAGTTTTTTATTAAATCCAGTACGTTTATTAATTCCAATAGGCATTTATTAATCATTATTTTTTATTCCACTGCCATATGAGAAAGGGCCATAAGTTTAGATCGTGGTCACTACAGTTTTTAACCTTTAAGCTCTCTTATAATAAATAAAATTATCTACAACTAACACTAGTAATATTCAAGTATCTTTATACGTAACAATTTCCAAATTTAATTTTTAATAATTCTATTAAAGAATTTTACTTTACACTAAAAAAATATAACTTCTTTGATTAGGTTTCTTGATATGAATTTTGATGACGTGCATGCGTATTTTCTTATTCTATGATTTTAATTTTTGTTCTATTCATTAGCTGTCCTTTTCATTTCAGGAATATTGTTTTTATTCATCATAAAAAATTGGAAGCAAAGAGGCTTAACATTTTTTGGACGGTTTAGAAATCCCACAATTTCACAAATTTTATAATGGGTTATCTCCGTCCTGTCGCTTCCATATTTTAATTTAGTGTTTGCCTCCTTTGACTTAAAAAGGTACAATATTGAAATGCTAATAAAAAATGAGTCGATTTATGTTTATAAAAAAAAATATTTTTGTGAATTTTGTATTATAAGTGCGCAGCATGGTACTAATTTTTCCTGGGGCCATTTTGTGTCAAATTTTAAACTTTTTAAATTATTTATGAATCTATTTTAGATAACAATAAAATCTATATGCAATATAGAATGTTTGTTATGACTCATTTTTTGTAGCAAAATCAGATCATAGTATTTTTTAATTATATAATAGTTATTATATAAAAGCTGCAACATTTTTATATAAAAGTGTTGTAGTTGCATCAAAATAATATTGGAAAAACTAGTACGTTCCAATGAGATTTAAAAAAAAGTATCAGGATTTAAATATATGACTTAATAATCATTTGTATCTTTCTATTATTGGGAGTTATATAAATAATTAATACGTTGCAATTTGTATTTGGATTTGTGGTTAGAGAACAGTAACACAACTGCTGCTGATAGATATAACCGTCGATGTTAGTTTAGTACGAATTTGAGGTAGTTCATTTTTAAATTCTTATAATAGTCAAAACTTTGGGAATCGTCTATACAGTGTTTATTTATTAATCTGTACACAACCTTAATAGAATTTGTTATCTTTCTCTTCTTCTATCATCAAATAAGCTTTGAAATTTTTGGCACTTTTTAAGTACTAACTTTTCAAAAACTAAACGAATAAATTTAGTTTTCTTTTTTGCATTAATTTTCTTTTCATTTAACATTTTACTCCGTAACCAAATAAATTCACCATATCTTGTTTTTTCTTGTTAATCGTTTTTTTTAGTGTAATATTTTCTACATAATCTTATTCCAATCGATATTTCTGAAAATAATTTGTTAGAAAATAATTACATAACAGCAACATATATATTATTTTATTATAATCATAAATATAGGTTAATATTATTACTTATAAAATTGCGGTCAATCAAAAAGATCTTCAAGTATTATCGATAATGAATATTAACTAACATTAATATTTCAAATTGTTTGAAATATGTACATAATTTAAATGTAAAAAATTACAATAGACAAAAAATTTGTATTCAATTGGAGTAGCTGGAGTTTCTATCTAAAAAAGACAAAGTCTGAAAAGACTTTGAGATGTTTTCCTTTTTGAACTCGAATAAAAAATTTAAAAAAATGGTTTTAGAAACCTCAGTACAAATAACATTTTTTTCCTAATGCACTTCAAAACCTTGTTGATAAATTTTTGAAGGACGCATTAAATGTTTAGAAAGTATAATCAACATCTATTCTGATACTGAACTGTGTTTAAGTACCAAGAGAGGGTTAGAATATGTAAGAAGTGTTTTCAGGAGATGTTTTATGAATATGATGGATAGGATCATTACTAATAAAGATGTAATTTTAATAATTTCTTGTTTAAGCTTCGATACCTCAAAAGGAAATAAAACATTATAAGATCACTCTTGCTAAAACTCAAAAATATTCAAAAGTACTCAATTTTTTTTATTTAATTTCATATACGGCGTGGGACAGAATTGAAGAGGGGGTAAGCAATAGTCTTATTTTTTTATTTAATATATAATTTGAAATAGATTCTTAAAGTATTTTTTCATAATTTTAAGTTACATTTTAGTAATATATTACAAAAATATGCTCAAATAGGGCATTTTCATCTTTATTTCCAGAACTACTGAATAAACAATCACGAAAAACATAGTTGGTAAAATCTGACTCGAGTATTACAGGAAAATAATAGCGGTTATCGTAATTTTGAAAACGTGGAACATATTTGAAAGGTCTGCGGATGATGAAATAGACAATATATTTATGTTAAATAGTTTATTATAATACTACGTACTCTTAAATATCTACACGTGCTCGTACTTGACAGGTAATATAATCATTATGTTTAATTTTATATTTCATTTAAGGAACATATATATCATCATCATTATCATCAGCTGGGCAGCCCAGGGTAGGCCAAGGGTTTCCATTGAAGCGACTTCCATACATCCCTCTCTGTGACAATATATACATATATATATATATATATATATATATATATATATATATATATATATATATATATGTATATATATATATATATATATATATGTGTGTGTGTGTGTGTGTATTAGAAGAATTTAATGGTGTTTAAAATTAATGGTAACTCAGTGTAATCATTCAACTTACATAAATAACAATGCTCGGCCATAGAATAAATCGCATGCATTGCTTTGCTTTAGGTGGATTACAAACATTAAATAAATTAGATGTGCGGGACAAATTAAGTATGCAAACAAAAAATGGAGAAAGGCTTAAATAATGTTTTGAACATAGCTAACTAAAACTATACTTAAAGTTAGATACATTTAAATAATATCAGTCCCTAGATAATATTCGCTGATATGAAGTCTACATAAGTCTCTAGGTAAAATCGTGTTGAATGAGGAAAGTTTTAGGGATATCCGTGTTAAAGCACTTTTTCCCATTTAAGAATTTTTCAAGTATAAAAATGATAATGCTAGTGATAGTCCACGGTTGGGACAGCATATTACGATTAAACGCGGCTCAAATTATTTTCAAAAACAGTAATTTGACACTAAAGAGAGAAGTGTCTCCGGACATTTTTTTCAGTTGGATTGTTCAGCTGGTGTATGACTAAAGCAATGATTCTACTAATATTGAGAAGATCGTAAAATATAGTCAGCGGTCAGCGTCCGCTGTTGTGTGAGACATCATATTGTTGACACATTTTATCCACTATATCCACCCCATACTTTGTATGATCATAAAGGTGATTATTTCTGGTTTGCAAGCTTCATCGGTAGCACCATCGATTTTGGTCGTCGTTAGAATACTAGGTACAGTTCTTCTGAAAACCGAACAGTGTGCTCATTTCATGTCCTTTCGATCGATAGTGGCTGTAATTTGGCTATACCGCAGGGTCAGTAATTCGTGTGATACTTTGAGTTTATTTTTTTCAATATCATAACCCACAATCGTATTTTTTTTCTTTAGTAGCTCCTGTCTAACTGGATAACTGGTGAACCAGTTATCTATAGTACCATTGTGACCCATTTTATTCAGAGGTTCTACAATTCGGTAAATAATGTCAGGCACATTGTTAGATTTCTGAAAAGGGCCGTCAGGCTGCATATCTACGTACAGTTCAAACTTATATATGTAGGGTTACTTAGCGTCTGTAAGTATGCAAGTTTAATACCAAATGTTGCTGGTTTTTTTGGTAAAAACATAGCCGGTGCGGCTTACCGGCCTCGAAAAGCTACCAGTTGCTTACCCAACGTCAAATTTTCAGACAATTTGTAATAATTGAGGCAGTGACGTACGATTATTTCAATAATCTCTCTTATAGCCACTAGTTTATCATTTTGTTGACGGTGCGGGCGGTCTCGGAAATCGTCAAAACGAAGTGCTCGTAGTAAAAACTTGAATCGACTTACAGACATTTTAGTGTATTCCAATTAAATTCCAGTGCTTTACGAATTGTCCCAAAAATCCAGAAAATGTTGACGCCCTAATCTGTTCACTCCGATAACTTAAGTAAACCAAAAAATGCCCGCATCTCAATCAGAACTCTCGGCTTTACATCTCTTTTTCTTTGATATTTATCTATCATTTTATCAATACAAATATTAATGCAGTTCACAAGTATCTAAAAATTTATGGATCAAGAATAATGCAAAGCATTATAGAGTACTAGTCGCTTCCTTTGCAACCTCTTTTAGTACTGTAGTTCAAATGATAATATTGTGAGCACGACGTCGTGTTGACGGAAAATATTGTTTTTTTCAGACTGTGCAATTTCGGCTTTAGTATTTCCGTAAACATGACAGGGGCACATCGTCTTCATTGCCACACTTATCGGTAAAAACATCTTATTCTAAGCCAGGTTCTACTTCACCAGTATCTTCTTGATGTATCTTCTTGAGACATACGCGAAGACGGTGCTCCTCTATGATGTGTTCCTCTTCTGAAATTTGTTCTTCCGCTTCGCTGTCAACAAAATAAAACGACTGTGTGATTGAATTCACGAAATAAATACAAAAACTAGTCATAACAATTACGAATACTTACTACAGTATATATTGTTATTATGCACTAAAAAAGCTTCACAAACGCTCATGTGCGAGATTCACAGCACAAGCGACAGTGCCGAGCGAGTGCATACGGACTACTAAACGCATAGATTGGTTAACGAGTGAAACTTAGCTAGGCGCTCAAGCTCAAAGAATTTCAACTCGCTAAGTTATTGGTAAAAACAAAGCACTGTGTATTCACCGTGACCCCGCACGTGCTTTCTAGTATTAATTAAATAATGAGAACATTAACATTTCATACTTGTTTATAAACATAATTATTTTCGTTTCTATGAAATAAAGACAGATTTCTGATATTGTTAGGAACAAAAAGGAAAAGGCAATTATTTTATTAAAATGGCATAGAGAAAGCCAATACCTCTCCCTTTTAATATTTTCTTTATAGTTTCTCGCCTCAAATATTTCTGTGTAAATGTAGAGTGCCGTAAAATAAAATTTTATTAATATAACTTACAATCCATCTTACTTACAATTTGATAAGTTAACATCATATTTTTTTAATTTAATATCCATCTTGCACGTTGATGTGTCACCATTATATATTCAACTTATTAAATTAAATGGTTATAATTAAATTGAATAAGTTGAATACACTTAAAAAAATGTTATCGTAACTCGTCAAGTTGTAAGATGGTTTATAATAATTTTCTATTCCTCTAATAATTAATTTGTAAAAGAATATTTAACTTGCAAATAAAACGGACCATTTTGTAAATGCTTTGGGTTCCAATCCCGATGGCGCAATTTTCCTAAACAAACTTTCTGAATAATTTAACAAGGACGCACATTCGGTCTTACGACATTATTTCATTAATAATGAGGAGAACAGTTTTACGCGAAGGAAAACCAAAACCCTGTTGAATAATTGTCAATGATATGTAAGTTCCCACAGAATACAGACATTACTTTTATTTAAATTTTATCGTGGTAACATTTAAAGAAACCGGACAATATTTCTTTTAATATTGCATTAATAAATTTATTGAATCTTGTTGAAATCAACAGTTACGAAATTTCTCTTGTTTAAAAATTACATAAAGTGTGTAAATAAGTATTTATAAATATACATAGGTGTGTAATTCTTGTGTAAAATAGTGTAAACAAATATAATATATAAATAATAAAATTCTAGCCTCTATGTAATCCTTTGTTTATAGCATTTATTTAAATATTATATTTTTTATGGCTATGTTGGGTAAAAATAATACGTATTTACTTATATAATTTCATACAATTTGATATTATTTAGGGTTTTTCACTGAAAGTAAAACTCTTATCATTTCGTCATGTTCATCCAAACGACCGTATTTCCATTCATTTGCCAGTTTCTACAATTTTATGTCATTTTACAATTTTTCTAGTTGATCTTCCCCATAATGTAATCAGTATTTTTAATAAGTGTACCTATAATTCCTAGAATTTATTTTCCATATATTATCTTTTTAAATATCATTAAGGTGCAAAATTAAAGTTGAGTTTCACAATTATTTACAATTTGATTCTTTATTATTTTTTAAAATTTAAAAAATCTTGAAAGTGACTGTTGCAAAAATCATAAAAAAGTTACCGAAGATTGCCGGCTTTGTTATTAATTTAAAGACATCGCCAGTTTTGTTACGATAAATCGCCTAATTTGTGGCACCAAAAATGTTGATACTTTCGAAGAAAAAATAAGAACTATAAAATTAAACTCAGAAAATGTTTTTTTTAAAAACGTAATGCACCATGTTCTATAAAGCAATATTCTTTTTTCTTAAATCTCATTGAACTTGTGATCCTCTTTTTGAGGCTTGCAATCTCCTTTAATCGTCGAATTATTGTTATCTTCAGAATCGTTTGCGTTTTACGCAAATGTTGTTTTATAAAAGTCCAGTCCTACTACTTCTTGCCACTTTATATTTAATTTTGTTTATATTTAATTTATTTTAACACTTTGGTGTGATATTAGGGTTTATGTTTTTGAATAGTTTGTTTTTACATGTGACCTTTTTATATATTATGTCGCTAACTTTGCAATTTACGTCCCCTTTAATTAGAGCGTTTTAATTTTGTTTGGGACATGCTATAAAAAATCTTGCATCTTTGAATTTGAAAATACGTTTTAGCATACTTCATAGCATTACATTCCTCATAATAGAAGACAAATCACTTTAAAATCCTACAGTTGATACACAATACCTATATTGAAGTTATATATATATATATATATATATATATATATATATATATGAATATCCTACCACAGTGAATACCTGATCCACATATTTTACATTACTATTTAAAGATTCTGCTAAATATTTATAGGACATGGATATTATGATAGAGTTTTTGTTCTGTTCTCACATATCTGTACCAACTATCTGCTATTAATTTTACTGTATTAACGTCAGTGATTCGTCAATTTATGTTGATGAGTTCATAGTATACGGTAGTTGGTATATAATTTCAATCCTTGTTAAACTCCTTTTCTATCCAGCAGTATGCAAAAACTTTATTCTGTATAAGTGTACGTTTAGAGGAAACTGAACCACTGTGTAATTTTATATACATGTCTTTTAACAATCGAATTATAAAACTTTAAAAGCTCCCTGCTGCTTTTTCACCAAGACAAAAAATACTTTAGCTATGATGTCTTTTCTCAACTCTAGGTATATGTTTTTATTTAGTGTTTTGAGGGGTTATTTGTAATTTTCTTTTCGAGAAATTGTATGCATTTTGAACACACATCTTTCCCAAGGTTTCCAAAACTATTTCCGTTAAGGATTCTTCCAAAAGCCAATGTATAAGTTTTAACCGTTCTTTTAACTTTTGTGGATTGTAATGTTCGAACATTTTATTTATGCTCAGTTTAGCTGAAAGGTAATTTCTTTCAAATTTACTACGACAGTAGTGTGCTTCATCTAGTGGAAATAAGTTAACAAATATCATCCTTGCTTCCTTTTTGTGCTAAAATAAGTGCGACTTATGACCACCTATTTTCTTTAATGGGTGGCCTGTTTCTTCATGACATAGCGAATTCTATGTTTAATTAGATGTAAAATATTGAGGAGGGCTTTCTGATATACAGATATGTAAATTCTTTGGAAATAAACAGTACATTTAATTCGAAACTTCTTTCGTTCGTGTTTTTTTTTATTTCCTCCTATTTATTCGTACTGAAATACAATACGTAAGCAAGAATGCATCTTGGGTCTTTTTATTTTTATATTTATAAAAAGCATGATAAAAAGCAGATAAATCGTCCATAGACAAGGTGCAACATTGATAAGCGTTTTTTGTATGTTTGCAATTGAGTCTCGTAGGTGAGGTTCGAAGAAAATAACTGAAGCAAAATAAGATAGGTATTAAAAATAATACTTTTCATTCAACAAAAGTGAATAAATAAAATTTGCGAGTGCCAAAAAAATATTAATTCAAGGACATAGCCATTTTCGGTCTGATAACCTCTGGAGAATTACAGTTTTGTTACGATAAATCGCCTAATATGTGACACCAAGAATGTTGATACTTTGGAAGAAAAAATAAGAACTACAAAATTAAACTCAGAAAATGTTTCTTTTAAAAACATAATGTATCGTGTTCGATAAAACAACATTCTATGAGTAGAGAGGAACGCGAACGGCAGCGGGTTTTATCCATTTTGCAGGAATCCGACTCCTAATATGAAAATGTTTATTTAGAGAGTGAAGAAGAAGATCACCTTTACGTTCGCAGTCGAGAAAGTGACCCCGACCAAGACCCATCCGACAACAATAGCGATAATGAGCCCTTGATTGAACTACGCTGTAAAACACATTCATCAACATCTTTTAGCCATCAATATCATGAATTACAGCAAGATTTTTGTATTAATTCGACTACCACAACCACTTCCGAAAGCCAGGTACGAGCGTCTTATTTTTTTGGAAAAGATGGGACGCAGTGGCAAACGACACCTTTCCGCCAAAATATTCAAACTAGAGCTGAAAATATTACACCAATGCCAGATGTTCAACTAGAAGCGAGGCATGCCAAATCAGAAAAGGAGTGCTGGCACATTTTTTTACAGATGTATTGGTCGAAGATATTCTAACCTATATATGTGCTCGAATAAAAATCAAATTAGCAGCTTGTAAAGACTCTTTAAAATATAGCTACATGAAAGAATGCAGTCGCAGTGAATTTCAGGCTTTTCTTGGACTTTTGTATATTACTGGTGTGCATCGCTCTGGGAGACAAAATCTAACTGATCGTAGATAGTTTTAGGTTAACCGTGTCCTAGCGTCGCTATCATTTTATTTAATGTAACCTTTTCTTTGCTAACATGACTACTCATGATTCAAAAAAATTATTTAATAATTTGGCACCAATTCGCGAGATCTTATCGAGAGAAAATCTTACGATTAACAAGATGCTTGTAACATTTAGAGATAGACGTAAGTTCAGACAAAACGTACCCACAAAGCCTGCCAAATACGATCTAAAGATTTTATATTTAGTCGATTCGAAGGAATTTTATATAGTAAACTTTTAGATCTACGTATAAAGGACCTGCTGCCTGAGAGGCCATATCATGTGAGCAATAAGCCTTTTGATGTCGTAAACTGCCTCATAGAGCATCCAAGACACATCGAAACGCAACATTCGATAATTGGTTCATCAGTTATGAATTAGTAAACCACGTACTGCAAAAACACAAACTGACATCTGTGGGTATTGTTCGCAAAAATAAAAGACAGATATCGGTATAATTTACAAGACTATGGGGAAAGGAATATATTCGTAAACGTTTGGTTTTCAGAAAGACGTTACGATCGTATCCCACATTTCGAAAAAAAAACAAAGTCGTTTTACTTATATCGAGCTTACATCAAGATGATAGTATTGACACAGTATTGACAAAAAAAACTTGGGACAAACACATTTTACAATGTGACCAAAGGTGCTACGATTTTTTTATTTAATTACGATTTTTATATGGGTCTGTTAGACCCAACCCGACTATTGGTGTTACAATTTTCGACATGTATTTAAGTTATTACAAGCAAAGTACATTATCAAATCAAACAGCACAATACCGATAATATTTGTTAGTGGAACTGGCTACATTCGGATATTTCAATAAGTCTCTTGGATCCAGAGAACGGACGGCAATACTGTACGTTCATATATAAATGGCAGATCACTAATTTTCATCACCATGCATATGACCGTTATATGCAAAATCGTAAACAGGAAAATACATTACAAAAAACAAAGTTTCTGAACATTAATATATTTCTATGATGTGTTCACTCTAAAAGGTGTTGAAGTTAAGTTAATAAGAAATATAAAATACTGTAAACGACTAGTCGTGGTAACAGTCCTTCCATAAGTTTTGTTAGGAACGGTGTTTTCATTAAATTTTTTCCAACAAAGTTAGTTACGCTATAATATTGAACAAGTTATGCACTTAAGAAGTAATTAAATTTAATTTTTTTTAAGTTAGGGTGATTATGATAAGAGAAGAAATGTAAAATTTGTTATTATATTTATTTAATACTTGCTTGTTGTGTAATGTTTATTTTATATTCTTATAAAATAAACATTTGAGAGCATGAATATATAAAATTGGATTAATAGTGAATATATTATAAGTATGAACATACTTTAGTTGAGTTTGTGTGAATTATATGTAGATCAAAACCACTGTGCGTGTGGTATTTTTTGTATTAGTATTATATTAAACTCAAAATGACCCAGTGTAAATTGCTATCTGATCTGAAACCAGTCAGTGTTAAAATAAATAATCGATCTAATTTCGTCTTCACACAAATAATTAAACTCTATATAATGCTCGTTTTTGTTCAACAACTGACATCAGCAGCTCTATTACACACACGCATCACGGAGAAACAAAAACGCTAACGTACAGAAGATTGCTACGTAATCATTGCTACGCGGTGTAACTTTGTGTCCAAAGATATTTTCTACAGTTGAGCCATATCGTTTTTATTAAAAACATGTTACATTGTAGTTTAAACGCAGTTTTTAAATTAATATTTTACAGTATTGTTACTCATCTTACCTCGATAGGAAACAAAATCATGGTACGGATTCGATAGATCAAAAATTACACATAAATATCTTCATTTGCCTTCCATTCAGACAGCATGTACAGTAACAATATAATGTCACATTTACAATCTATTCCTTTTGGCTTATTCGTGCACGGAATTTGTTTTATGGCTTTCCACTTATATTTTTCAGGCATTTCTCAACTTCATACACATCTTTTATGACTTTCTATGTTTTCTTGCTTTCATCTAATTTTATTTGTTAGTTTCTTCCTATTAACAAATCAACATTGTGAAATCATTTCACTATTTTGTTTTCTTTACAATTACCCATTCTTTGGTACCAAATTCCCATTACAAACTACTTGCAAAATTAAAGTGAAAATTTTGAAAATTTTTGGTGGTACTTAGTCAACAATAATTTAATAACGCCGTTGAAGCTGATATTTTTAAGTGCAATTTTGGTCAATTCATGAAGCACATTTTTTCTACTACTTTTAAAGAGTTACATATCATAAAGTAAAATATCAGTAATTGCCAATTTTCGCCGTTTTATGCGGGATGAAGGAAATTGTTCTCATAAAATTAATTTATTGCATTTTCATATGCGAGAGATTTCTCTAATTTTGTTTTAAGCAACTCCTTTAGGAAAGAATATTTCGAAATGTTTTCTTATTTTCATTTTAGAATTACATAGAAATTGGTATTTTTCACGTATCGTCAATGAAACATTGTGTCATGTTTTGAAAAATCATTTAAGAAATAAAGTCTTTATGGTTTTCCTAAGTTAAAAGCATTCTCAGTTATTGTGGCAATAGTGGCAATTTTTTTCCACTTATTCTTCATGGCAAAATATGAAAAGATGATGGCTGTTTTAACAAACTATTAAAAACAAGGAGGGCGATGTACACAAGGAGCTACTGATCTCTCATCGCATCGATCTCTGTCGTGCTGTACTGCCTTCTCACCCTTCAAATATTTTGTGTACGCTTGCTGTCTAATTATTTGATCATTAAAAATTAAAAGACGCAGCCTTTCTTAAAGTTGATCCTTATCCATTTTATTTAATCTTATTATATCAGTCAAAAGCCCAAATATTTCCACAAGATAAGTGTCGTTGATGATCGTTTAGGCTTACTTGCTAGTTATAAGTTAAAGATAAAAATGCTGCTTGTGTAAATAAAAATTGACTTTATCTTGTGAATTGAGCTAGCCTGTATATTAATGATCAAACTGATACTTATATTATTGACGTATCTTCAGGTTATCTACTTCATTTACCATGTGATCAGAACATTTGACTAGCCTTCTGATGAATACAATGGAAAAATTTGTATAAACATACTTTAATTCAATATTAGGTACCACTAATAATCCCTCTTTTCCGCTTCTTCTTGCTCATTTATTTATTTCTTATCATTTATTGTCTTCTTTGTTCGAGAAAAAAATATTAATTTTTTAAATTTAATTATTTGATTGAATTTAGATTTTAACTAACGTATTTATATTCATACTCTAGTCCTTATATTATTTTATTTCCATTAATTATTTGCATGCCACATAAAGTTATTCTTATATTTTGCCAATGGTGTATAACTTCCAACGTGCCTACATACGTACACACACAATTTCTTTTTCATATTTTATAAAAATTATAATTTAAATAAAACATAAAAATAAAATAGGTGAATTTTCTCTCAGTGGAATTGAGTTTCTAAGTTATTTTTCTGTCTTTTCACAAATATAAGCATCGCTTAAGTTTGCTAACATTGTTCACAGACTATCCCGTTTTTATATTATCTCTTTTCTCATTTCGTGGACAATTTTCTTTATTGTAGCGAAATGACTCTTGTGTTGACAAGAGAGTTTTGAAATTGTTCACCCATGGGAAATAATTAAGTAATAATACTACATTCTAATGCGTTTTGTATTATTCATAAGTTATAGTTAAATTCACCTTATTTATAAATATTTATCATTTTTAATGTCTTTAAAAAAGCGAATCAATTATTCCTAGAATTAAGTTTTAATTAAATTTAGGTTTCAATTAATATAATATTGATTAGTTCCATTAAATTAAAATGATACTTAAAATCAAAGGGTATGTATTTGTTTTATTAATGTCAGACGATATTGAAAGGGATATTTTTATAAGAATCGAATGAAAAAATCAGAAACACGTATAATTGATTATTGCATACAGAAAAAGTTAAATGTATTGATTGAGAGGTAAATTAGATGTAGGCGTTAGCAAAATTAATGTTACGACTCTCAATAAAAGCGATATATCAATAGAGACTTCTCTGCTAGTAAAGAAATAAATTTTGGATGTTATGACTTTTGTTTACCTTATATCGGGCACAGAAGCTCTAAAATATGGCTTTATTTCGATATTCTCGTATTTTTCTACTATCGTTGGTTTTACCCCATGAACGCGTATAGAATTCCCTGAAAACGTTCAATAATACGTTCTAATAATCTAAGAATCTTTGCTAATATCCCACCTGAAGATGTAATACAACGAAACCTAGGTCGTGGTAAAGAAATGAAAGAAAGTAGAAATAATACTACATCACGTAGTTTAATTTAATTGTGAATAATAAATTTCTAATTAAATTGTGAATAAAAAATTAACGCCAAATATATTCAACAATAAACGATGCTACGGTTGAGCTTGTATGTTTTTAGATCATTGCAATTTAAATAAACCAGTTTCTTGTATAAAATAAATTTAATTTTACGAATCCGTATCTCAAAAGAAAACAATGAAACCCTCGTAACATCATTCAAGTGTCCGTCTGTTTATCTGTTACCGACGTTCGTATTAAAAATCATTTAATGTAGAAACTCCATATTTGACACGTTTAGATATTAACAGTTAATATTTAAAAAATATTCATGAATACGTTAATAAGGGGGCAAATGAAAACATGAAAAATGTTGTTTTTCCAATTTCATATGCAATGAGGGGTATTATTTGAAAGAGCAGGTTATACGGATGGCAAAATTATTTCATGTATATTAAGAGATATTGCTGAAAATGCTAACAATTCCCCTATATGAAAATTATGAAAGAAATAGGGTGGGTCATCAGAAGTTTACATAAACCAGAAATATATGTTTTTATGAGGATTCATCGCAACTCCTGAGCCCTGAGCTCCATTCGCTCGTAAGTTTTAATTTTTATTTATGAATGAATGCAGTGACAAATTACTATTTGTTTAATTTAAAAAAAGTATTTTGTAAAACCTAACTTAAAAACGTACGATAAAACATTTATGCATTGAATAACAAAAATAATAATATTTTCAAAACTTTTTACTCGTTTAGTATTGATTTTAAAAAAAAGCTTTCTCAGCTGACATTAAAATAAAATATGTTTTTATACGAAAAATTTAAAAAAATTTGGCATTTCTGAAATGTTTTTCCAATATCCCCGATCGCGTCCGTATATGCATATGTTTTAAAAAGTAACATTGTAATATCCTTAATACAGTACTCTCGTAGTTCAAGTTCTACTCGCACTTAACAGATTTTATTTATTGATTGTTTAACGTTTCTCAAATTTACAGTTTATTTCATTTATAAATTTAATACATATTGTCACGCTTCTGTCGTAGGAAATGCCTCAAAATGAAATACTTTAAAGGTTATAAAAATCACTTTCAGAAATAACAATATTTCTTTCTATCTCCAGAGGTATGCAAGTTTCAGGAGAAATAAAAAAAATATTGATATATTACAGAATGCAAGAATTAGGAATAAATATAAATTGTAAGAACAGGAAAAGTAACAGGAAAATATAACTATTTAATATTAAAAAATCAGATTAATAAAATGATGTTTTACTTCTGTAACAAATTTTTATTAAGGTAAGTTAACTCCAAGGCAAGCAGGTAAGTTAACGGAAATTGGGGGTTACGCCAAAGGTGCTTCATGATTGATCGCATTACGGGCAGTTACTGCGACTGAACGCTTCGGTGGATATTGACTAACTCACTCTAAATGACCGACAGATCAGAAGTGTCGGGATTGTGATGAAAATAAATTAATGGTAAGTAAGCGCTTTAATCACTGGGAAGTTTGTTTACGTGTAATCAAATATCTACCGTATATCTAATTAATCCTTACAAAAAATGATGCGTTTCTTGAAAACATTAATTACGCTTATTGCATTTATTTGCTTTACCTATATTCTACTGTACATTAGTAATAGGCATACAGATAAACCAAAAAATTTGAAATCTTTAGCATTTTTACTATAAGATTGATATTTTTTATTTATTTCTGAAGTTATCAATGGAATTAAAAACCAGGCAAAGTAATGAACTATTTCCAATACATAATTCTACAACAAAAGATAGTGTGCTAATACTTAGACACGTGGTGGTCGTACTTAACAAAATAAGGTCAAGTCAAACTTTCCCATTTGGTTCTGTAAACACTTAAGTAATTGAAAACTTTTAAACCATTAGGAATATTAATATTACTTTTTTGCTGTGAAAATATTTTTGCAGGACTTCTTTTAGTAAATGTTATTATTGTTATTTTTCCATAATTGAAGCATTTTTGACATAGTTGAATGAAAGTTCGGGGGGAGGAGGATAACAAACATTTACAATCTCGTCTCAATCACGTAAACTGGGATAAAATATAATATATTTCGGGAATTCAAATTTGGTGAAGAATTTTCGATTAAAAATATTGAAAGATCCTTCTCGATAGGTTCCGTGAAAAAATCTCATCTTGAAATTCAAAATAATTAAAAAAAAAATTCAATATTCGTAATTCGTTAATTACGTGATTTGTATTCACGTAACTAAATTAAATCTTCTTGTAAATTGTCTTTGCAATCGGCCTTAAACTGAAAGAGCTGTACTGCTCTGACATATAGAGGGCCACATGATATGGCGAAATTATAGAGGTTCCATTATTGCCATTCGGCTACAAAACCCTAAATGTGCTATAAATTTCAACATGTTTTAGCAAATTAATGAAATGTATTGAATGAAATATAAAAATAGATACAACCTTTCCTAAAAGAAAAGCAGTTGGATACAGATAATTAATGACTTTGCAAACGAAAATGAATTTAGTATTTCCTTTGAAAGGCTCTAGATAAATCGTATAAATACCATATGGAGACTATATGAAGACCTAATGATTATTTATATTAATTTTGAGCTTTCCAAAAACGAGGTAGACAGAGTAAGCAAAATGTCTATATATTGTCAATACCAAGAAAATCGCAGCAATACAATTTTATATGAAAGGAGATATTAGGGTGATACGGTTTTAATTTGAAAATTAATTATACAATTTAACACGCTATGGCAACATATATCGTACCTAATTATAAGCACATTTTATTCACAAGCCTTTAACGGCAACTTCTTCTGGCAGGGTTGGTTGTTTTGTTATCCCAGACTCATATGAGTTCATTTTACATATCTCTTGAACGTTTGTATGTTATATACTTTTTATTGCTATTTGCGTTTTTATGTTAGACTTAAATTATACTATGATTTAGTACATTACGGACTTCGCATTATTCTTCACAGTTGTACACTGTATCGAATACTTATCTAAGACATTGTATACAATGTAATATAACAAATGAATATTTTAGATAAGATATGCAAGTTTTCAATTAGAATGTTTCTGAAAACAAATTTTATTGAACGAATGTTAATTAAAAGGATTTTCAAAAATTTGTTGCTATATTAAAAATCCCTTGAAAGGTGAATTAAACGATTATTTTTAGTTATTAAACCTTAACCAAATATATTTCGCTATTATATTCCTCAGGACCATATTAAAAATACCTAATGCCTAAAAGAGATGTCAGTTTTAACTTATGTATTGCATGCCTAATTAACACTTCAAAAATATCGTAAGTAAGAAGATTAAAATGAAGGTTAGTAAATATATTTCACCTATTATTTTAAAAGACGAAAGAGTTTGTGAAGCTACTTACCGATTTGTAAATCTATATTCGTTTCGACCTTTAGTACAAACGGAAAGTTAATTTGATAAGTGCTAAATTATTGCTACATCATAAATTAAATTTAGTTTAAATCGCTTGCTATAATATACGTCAACATATATACTATACAGTTAACTTTGCTGTCAATTTTTTAAGGTTACATTAGGGAGCGCTTAGGGAAAGATTGACTGAAATATCCAACCAATTATCCAAAGGAGATTAAGTTGTTAGCTTAACTCCTAATTCTTCTATTTTTAAAGCTAAGACTCTTAAGATTTGTTGAAACACTTAAGTATTTAAACTAAAAACTAAAACTTTTTAAATTTAATATAATATAAAATGTTATGTAATGGGTGTAATATTAAAGATACATTATTATATTTAATAGTTTTTTTTTTGACACAACATTATTTTCATTGAATAAAATGAGATTTTTTTATTGATCCTACAGTCATTATCATTTCAGTGGAGATATAGCTGTATTGAATATTTGTTTCTTTATTTAAAAAAAATTAATAAATAATTTTAATATACAACGTTTCCTTGAATATACACATATGAAAATCCTAAGAAAGACCGACTTTCTGTTTTGGAAATGGTTATGGAGGATAAGAAGTAAGACAAACATTTAAAATGTCGGCAGTAATATTTTAATAGTGATGGACATCGGGACCCGGAGGCTTAGATGGCTGGGCTGTGTGTAATGAATGGAAGAGGAACGGATACCTGGAAAGATACTCAACTACAAACCAGAAGACAATCTAGTGAACGAATCTATGAAAGCTGGTTACTATGGGTATGTCCTATTAAATAAACAATTTTCGTATGTATGGTCCTAACAAATTTTCGTATGGTCTATTTGTTAACAAGTTTTATCAATGTGATTACGTATAAAAAATAAAAATAAATTAGAGCAATAGAATTTAAAAATATTAATTTCAGAATATTTTCATCACTTTTCATCCACAATACATATTTGTCAAATTCTATTTTTCCCTTTCCTAAGTTGAATATTTTTGGCGTTAATTTTGTAGAAATTAATTATTCACAATTATATGACACTACGTGAAGTAGTATTATTTCTACTTTATTTAAATTCTTTACTACGATCTAGGTTTCGTTGTATTACAACATCTTCAGATGGGCATTTAGCAAAGATTTGGGCAATTAGCAATTAGCAAAGATCTTTGCTAATTGTCCACCTGAAAATGTTGTAATAGAATGAAACCTAGGTCGTGGTAAAGTATTCAAATAAAGTAGAAATAATACTACATTACGTATTTTCCTGAGTTATAAACTTAATTGAGCTATTCAGCTTCAGCTATTAAACGGCTTCGAAACCTATGTATAGATTAACCTTATGTCCCAACAATATGAATATATATTATGGAATGTACTTTTACAACACGTTCCTCATTATTTCTTTACTATTTCCTTATTAAAGAAGTGTTGATTTTAGTACTTTATTTAACTTCATATTCATTATATATTTATTCTTCTTAGAAGTATGTGATACTAGTAATTAACATTCCGTACCCCGAAATGAAAAAATAAACCCTTATAAGATCACTTTGTTGTCCATCTGTTGGTCTATATGTAGATAATATATCAGTCGATCCAACTATCAACTTTTTCTTAGAAACACGTGGAGGTATCAAGTTGAAATTAATATCATATACTTAGGTCTACGGTCCCTTGGAGCTGTAAAGAAATCAAGTTTATAAGTCAGCACAATTAAGAAAACCCCTAAAAAATGGCCACGCCACATATTTTGACACGCAAATAAATCAATAGGGTTCTTTTCTTTAACCTAGAATAATGAAATTTAACAAGAGGCAAGGTTTCATAATACAAGTAAAGTAAGAAATCTGAAAAACGTCAATTTGTAGTTATATAAAAAAAATGAATATATTTTTGTTCTAAAAAGTTTAAATTTTGTAAATAGTTTAACAGAGATATTATGTGTCATTAAAGATTATGTGTAATTAAATATTTATAAATATCTAAATTTGTACGAAACTCCAGTAGTGCGAATTCCACTCGTGCTTCATAGGTTATTTGTTAATTTGTATGACTGGTCAACAAATTTTTTGCTTATTCTTTACTGAAAAATTATTTTCCCACTTATGGCAATACGGTTGGTTGTAAGAGATTTATTTTAGTTCAGTTAATTATGTTTAATAAATTAATAAATATTTTTGTGATCTACAGTTATGTGACATACAGTTACATATAAGCAATTGTTCATTTAAAATTGTATTTTTAATAAAATTAAATAAATCACATTGCAACAACAAATGTTTGCTACGCAGGTACGGTAAGCTTCGAACAGAAGACAAAACTTTGGATAAGGCCACAGGGGACGAAATCTTTCCTTTTAGTAATAAAAAAAATCCATAACAGATATGTTTTTTTTCAGATATGTGCAGTAGAAGTATTCAAGAGGAAAAAAACCGGAAACAATTTCTTCGGAAAGTTTTATATTTAAATGCAAACATTAGGTTGCTTTAAAAGAAAATATGATAATTTATCTATTTGTAAAGCACAACTTCTTTCCAGAGCATACAACTTTTTCTCAGATTCCTTAAAAACAATATGTAAAAGAAATTTGCATATGCAAATATATTTTAAGTTATCATAGATTTAATATTGTAAGGCTATATCAGGTCTCCATCAGGAAGTACACTATATCAACTTGGGATACCATGCCTCCCTTCCAAGTATACGTTCATATTATGCATTATGCATAGATATTTCGTGATAAGATGATTTCCAGGGAATTAAACTGGTCTTTCTCTGCACAAGATTAATTAATGAGTCACGTGAAAGTTACACTCAGAGCGTAGTTTGATGCAAACATTTTGGGGTTCATGTTTGTACATCTGGTAGTCAAATTCTGACATTAGTCTTCTTAGGGTTGTAACAAATAATTCGTTTTTGTTAAAAATATAAATAATGTATGGTATTACAAGGGTTGCAAAAAAATTATATAGATTATTTGAAAAATCATTGTGACTCTAAATATTAAGTAGTAAATCCCGTTATTATGTATTGAACTACAATGATTAGATGGAATTATGATGACAAATCTTGTCAATGCGTATTGCTCAAAGGCAGTCGATTATTTGGTAAAGTACTATTTTTTTCGGATTTCTCTTGAAAATATAAGAGAAAAATAATCACAAAGTATTGCATTCAGGGTTTACAACATTTTGTTGATTTCTTGTAACTTTTGGATTATACTTTTCGAAAGTTGATATATCTGAAAAAATCCTTACCTTTTGGAGTGAAAGTAATGAAAAAAATCTAATTACCCTTATAATTGTACCTTATTCGTCCATTCGTACGAACTCTGCAATTTTAAGCCGATGTACATAGTTTTACTGATAGATGTTTCATATGGATTTCTTAGTTATTATGTAGTAAAATTTTTAAAAAAAATTATTTTAACCCCCCCTCCTCCTCCCAAAACAGCCACGTGTCTCTCCGACCGACCCTTATAAGATCACGTACGTGTCTGTCCGCACGTCCATCACAGCCGTTTTCTTAAAACTGTATTAACCCCAACTCAAAATTATTCAGTTGCAAATTTTAGGGGGTGGAGAGGCAAATTAAGTACTCGATTTTCTTTAATTCCCTGTATATTATGGGATATTATTTTAAAGGGTTAGATATACTAAAAACTTTGCAAAAAATACTAGACTTTAAATTAAGAAAAATATGGATTTTAGAAGCCATCTTAAGGAAAACTATGGGGATGATTCTAGATCTCAATTTTACAAATATGCTTTACGTTTTTACGTCTATGAAAGATACAGTAGGTGGTATATTTATATATATATATATATATATATATATATATATATATATATATATATATATATATATATATACACACATATATATATATATATATATATATGCATTTTTTTTTTATTTATCATCGATTTTCTAACAAATCATGCGACACATATACTTCAAATTTAGCATATTATTAGGCACATATTTTACACTGGCTAACTTTTAATACTCAAAATATTTATTTGAAAAAATTATTCCCTCAAACCACCGTATTACCAAGCTAAACCTCGTACAAAACGGTGTTGGTATAATCTGTTGATAAAAGATTATAGATAAGCTAAAGCGATTATGATTTCAATGAACGTGCAATGTTCCGTCTGCTCCAATTTTTCAAACCGTGAGTTTTAAACATTTTAGTTACTAGCGTTTGTTTAGAAATTTCAATTGAAATTAACTTTGTTAATTTGCATCAATAATTTCTAGAGACGCAAAGAAATATCGAAACATACTTTAAACATATTCTAATACATGATTGACTGGTTCGTTACTGTGTTTAGTTTCTTATAGTGAAATAAATGTTATAATTAAATGACTTGAAAAGTCTCCATTGCAAAGCTAAAACGCCTACTCGTTTTATTCGGGATAAGTTATGATAATATTATTTTTTTTCTATTGTAAAATTCTGTGTTTGCAAAATTAATATGATATACTTCCATAGTAAATTAATGCTTTTATCGTTTTTGAAAGAAAAATATTTATGTATTTTTTATCATTTCTACACTTATTTACTTTTTATATTCATATATTTTTTTTATAATTTTTTAAACATTTAGCTGTAATCAAATTACTTCGAGTCTTATGCTATTACAAAGTTTTTGAGTATTTAAATTTCCGAGCAAAGTTATTATTTGTTTAAAAACTTGATTCTACGCAAAATTAACGCATAAAAAAAGACCATTTTTTTTCCAGCCAATCTGAACTTATATGATTAAGAAATCCTGTAATTCGTATAACCAAGAATTTTTTTTGTGGCCAGGTTATGCACATTACCGCAGATATTTTTAATAAGGTATCTGACTTATCAGATTCTTATAAAGAGCGACCAGAATTTTACGTAAAGCTTATTGTTTATCTCAGCAAACGTTCTTTTTTTTTGTCGGACAAATTTAGTTCCGCAATTCTGAGCCCTTACGTTTTATATCAAATACATTTTATTGATCTATTGTCAAAATATTGAATATTTGAGGCTATCATTAATTTAATCATCATGAGCAGTATCTTCACAATAAACGAAGCTTGTCAAAAATTACCCGAGAATAAAAATGGGAACCCTCCAAGAAAAGTATTTCTATTTCTCAGATCTTGCATTGTTCCGTTAATTACTTCTACGATATCTTATTAGATATTGTACTTTCTTTCCAGAAAACAAACACATAACCCTATAACCTCATCCAACGCTAACTTAAACTTGGAGTATGCTGTTTTCCCTCAAAATGACAACATGGAAGCGAGCTTGTATTTGATTAATTATAAAGTTTTACAAGTACTCCCAGAGACATTGGGAAAATGTACCCTCCCGGTTGCTAGGATAATATTTGTAAGAATAGGTTTAGATAATTCCTTCAGCGCACTATTTAATTTTGATTAATTTTCTGAAATTTGATTCATTTTCATCTAAAGACGTTCCTCCAATATCTGTATATGAGAGAGTATGGTTGCTTCCCCTTTCTATTTCCTACCCATTCCCTCTTGGGTATGCTACGTTTCCATTCCTTGCAACTCAGAAGATAATTTGCGCTTATGAAATTATAATTCAATTGTTAAAAGAAAAAAATGTATGCCCTCTTTATTGAGTTAACTTTTATTTTACAATTTCCTGTGCTAACACAATAATTATATTTTCACTGTACCGCTAGAGATTATTAGAAGCTAATTATATAAGAACTCTCCAGTTTCCCGCGTTGTTCAATTGCTCAACCATCTGATAGCTGTCGCGCCAGAGTATGATTTGCTTATAATGATTGAAAGTAAATTTGTCGAAATATGTAATCGTTATCTTTTGTAGTTCTTGTGTATCTTGTGTTCATGTTTAATCTAAAAGTTCAAATATTGTTAAATCAATAATTTCTTATTGTTACGAATAGTTTACCTGCATTTTATAGCTAAATGTATGTGCGTAAATAAATAAATAAATATAAGCGAATAATTAAGTATGTTACCTAAGAAATATGCAAACGTAAAGCCATCTACCTTTTGCTTTGACATAATACATTCTAAAACTTGGTAATAATTGTCATTAACCGAAAGTCCAAAGTTATTTTGAAATTTAGTTAAATGCAACAAATACTTATGATGATAGGAAATTTATTTATGAGGAATATAAATATTTTATTTAAAAGGGGAGTATTCCACACAAAGTTTTCCATCATACGCTCTTGACAAAATGGATTAGTTAAAATAAGGACGTAGATTGCAAATTAATTGAAAATATTAAATGTAGGCGGTGTAGTAGTTAGAAACATGTACTCTTTCCAAATTTAATTTTTTTAAAAATGTTTAGATTTACTATTAATAAATCGTCAAATCAGTTAAACTAGAACTATATCTTAATAATATTCGGAACAAATCTCAACTAGGATAATGTCTCACAAAAGTAATATTATATTGATTGGCTGCCAAGTTATGATGCACCTCCGCAAAAAAGAGACAAAAGTTTTTTAATAAGGCACTGAAAGTAATATTCATTAGAAATTATATTCGATGAAATTATATTGTGATTTTTATAGCAATATAAAAATTGATTGTAGTTCTATCCCATTGACTGAATTAAAAATGTTGAGAACATTAATAAAATATTAGTGTATTTGAATTATTGCAGTATAAGTGACATTATTCAAGTTTAAACATTTTAGAAATTAATACATACACGGCTGTAGAATTTTCCAAATAAAACTCCGAATTCATTAATCATGATAATATTGTAACTAACAAACCAAAAATTAGTGCTTCTATAAAAATCATTATATTAAGACTTTGAGTCCTAAAAAAGGAATTGGAAAAGACTACCTTTGCCTAAAGAGATACCATATAATTCAGAAACTATTTCTAGTAAGATAGAAAGAAGCAATTACTTTTGAATATAATTCTTTAATAGAAAATAATATATGGACTCTTATCATTCTAGCAACATTAAAGAAGGAAATACCTTGCAAGTGTACACTAAAATTAAAAACTAGACTCATTTTCAAACATTATAAATAACGAATAATATATTGTACAGCCCACATTTCCATATAATATTTACTTCTTTTATCTTAAAGAAGTTAACCCTTAAAAATTTAAAAGAAAATATTATTTACTTGTTACTTAAAATTAATATTGATTTTTTTACTTCTATCTTATTTAGAAGAGAATATTGGTAGTAACCACAACAAATAGAACCCTCATACTCATATAGCTGTTATAGTCTATAAATTATAATTTTTCTTTGTTTCTATCACATCTGTCATTTGAGTTTATCAATACACGATTATTTCTCTCTTAATTAAATAAATAATATTAATAAGATCTACTGACTGCCTATTGACAGCACTAATAAATTTAATATTTCTGCGGCACAAGTTTTCATTTTGCAAAAATGTTTTGCGTTTTGAAAATTTAGCTGCGAATTTTGTAAAAACTTCTATTAACAGTAAAAAATAAATCTAGTAAAATTACTCGACATTGATGATGCAATTTAATCTGCATTTAAATTTGCAAGACGAGTCCTGAAAGAGCGATATTTATGTCGGAAGGTTAAAGAAATATAAAGATTTATATTGACAACAGCATTATATGTTAAGGGTGTAAATTAGGGTAGACTGAAAATTAGACGATTAAAATGCGCTATTTAGAATAAAATTATTTCAGTTGGATTGAAAATTTGTTATTTTATAATTGGTTGCTATAATATTTATGGATAAATAATTAAGAGCAAAGAAATTATTTTCATAGCTATGGTTGATAGTTACAATTAATTATTTTATTTTTATTAAGCATAAAATTATATTTCTTTTATTATTACCACAATAAAGTAGTTTTGATTACGAACATATTCACATTGTATAAGTAATTATACTTTTTTGTAATTATAAGTTTGGTGGTCAGACTACTTGTACATATATTTGAGGACAATAGCGAGAATATTAAAGTGTGGCGAGAAACCCCAACATTTCCTGCAACTAATTGAAGTCGTGACAATTCGATGTCAAATATATAGATTTTGAGCGAATTAATATAATTTACAAAGCTTAAATATAGAAAAATAAATAAAAGGAATAATCTTCACGAAGGCAAAAGGGGTATTTATTTAATACTTATTACATGTTTGATAGAAAAAATATACTTTTGGAAATATCAAAGATGAAAAAAAACTGGGTAAGATTGTTTAACGAATACAAAAAATTATTTGCGTATTTCTTTTTTAAATAAAGCTCTTTTCTAAAATAAACTTAGATTAACATTATATTAGAATTTTTTATCAGTTCAAAGAAAGTTCAATAAAATTTATGACAAAAATGAAAAAATTGATCGCGAAAGACGTCGCTCGCACTTAATGACAGGTAGAGTGGAAAAGTTTCCTCGCGAGGGCAGTGGGATGTTCCCGTTAAATTCCATTAAATTCTATGGATGTTCAAATTGATTAAGTTTATGTCGTTTTAATATCGTACTTTTTTTCTCCAATAGTAATACAATTAACAAGTTACTATTTTTATTACATATATGTAAACAAAATAAACCTGTCATGTACGAGTAGAACTCGCATTACGCGGATTCCACACACATTTAATCACACAGATATTTAGGTCCATAATATTTCTATTAAACTATTTACTAATATTAATATTCCATACCAGCAAATAAATATTTAACCATATTTCTAGCATTATATTAGACAAAATTTTGACAAAATATTAGAAAAGCTCTTATAACATGCTCTTTCAATTCATATAGCCGCGATATAAGAAATTTAAAAAAATTAAATACCCTTTTTAGAAAAAGCAGTTATGATAAACAGGCGGATGGAGGGGCTAGTGCGTGATCTTATAATAATTCTGTATTTTCTATTATCCCAAACCCTTTATGCCCTAGTTTTGTGAAAATTACTCATCAATCATCATTGTTATAGTCAGTAACTTTATGTCCTACTTTTGTGATTTTTTGTGAAAATTAGCCTAGGAGACCCTTCCAGTCATTATCACTATAACATTTCTATTGTATCGGTAATGACTGAAGGCGATATTTTATTCATTGTAATACATTTTTTTGATATCACAGAATTTGTCACTAGCAATCTCTCATGATGAAAAGTAAGAAGAAAATTTAATCAACATCTAGTATGCACGTATAATTTATGATACAATTTTTTTGATATAAATATATAAGTTAATTTTTTTAAGCAGGCTTTTCGTAACTCACATTTAACACCCCCTTGTTTCTGCTTTCAATATTGAGACGATCAGTTCAATTGAAATAGGACGCATGTTTGTATAGATTCAACAAAGTAATTCGATACTTGCAACACGCTTCTTGTTTACAAAATTATTTGTAAAGCTCTGTGTACAAAAAATTATAATGCTCCAATGACCAAGTCTTTAATAATACGTGCTTGCTAAGAGGCAAATTGCCCCAGATCATCTTATCCTGATTCTTAATAATCATATACTATCAATACGGTAATGGATAGTATAATCAATTCAAAAAATAAAAAAAATAAAAAAATAATATTCAAACAAAAATAATATGTTGATTTTCAAAATTGTCTTCTCAAATTATTTAGAACGATGTATGCGGCAATCATTTCAAAATTTCTTGAATTTTATTGAATGAATTTGATAAAAAGGGAGGAAAATTTCATAATTATTTTAATTTAAAATTCTTTTTTTCAAACTTTAAAATGTTATATTATTGATAGACCATATTTCTAATAGTTACTTTATTTATAATACCTTGTTTGTTTCACCCTTCTATTTATTATATAAGCTAGTAAAGTTTTGATCCATAGGCTTGTTGGCATAGAAAAGAGATAAACGGTCTAATTAATGAAAAATATATATTTTACATTCAATATAATTATCAATATGATTTGGTTGATTTTATCCCTTTGCAATATACACACCTACTTATATTCATGCTCATATTTCTAATGTGAGTTTCATTGTCTAAGTGTGATTTTCAAATTAACAAAAGTAATCACTTCTATTCCGGGATAAAAATTCCTATCCCGCCCTCTATTTATCTCAATAATACAGGCAAACATACATGTAAAATTATACAAAAATTAGTTGGGTCGTTGAGGCCTGAAAACGAGACAAATAAATAAATAACCTTTGGATTGATTCACGAACTCCGGAAATGTAACAAGTTTAAAGATAAAAGAATTTCATTCAAAAGAAACTGAATAAAACAAATCCTAAACAACCTAATAAATAAAGATTATGTTAATACATTCAGGTATTGTTTATTTTATGTTAAAAAATATAAGTCCCTGGCCATTATTTCAAATCAAAAATTTTAAATAATTTGACACATAACATCCGATTTCATTTTCACTTAAATTCTTGATTAAATTTCACTTATTCTAAAATTAAGTTAACAGAGTTGACATTGATAAAGTAGAGAATTGTGGCTGCAGTACGAATTGAACTTAGTTAAAGCCGTTTGAAATAATAAGCGAAAGTACATTTGTCGTAGCATTCACTCGATTATTGTTTCCATTAACACCGCAGTCGGAACGTTCCGCCTGGCAGAACTGTAAGCTTTGCATCCGGTCTTTACCGTAAATTGACCTTAATTCGTCCAATTAATTTTCTGAAGTAAATGAAATTATTGATTAAATTTCGAACTTTATTTTCTTTCTCGTTATTGTGCTCGGTGTTCAATTAAACAATTAGATTGTCCTGTATCGATTTAGCGTCATGATGTAAAATTTATTAATCTAATATAATAATAATTAAACCTAAAATCTCGGAAAAACTCCATCAGACAATATTCATTGTCGGATTTTAGGATGTGAGATTTGCGAAAACACGTTTTTTAATGTAGTATTTTTATAATTTACGTTATGATTTTATCCACTATTTTAATTTATATCGAGTATATTTCTAGTACAAGCTGAAGTAGTAATAGATAAATACTCTTAAAGTGTTTATTTATTTGAAAGGAAAGGAAATATTTTTCTTTGTAAAATCCTTACTCAATTTGTAGGTACCAAGAAACTGAAACAATGACTTAAAGGAAAAATACCTTTTATGGACGATTACAACTTCCACTGGAGTTTTCACACGTTTAGGAAAAAATCTTTCATTAGCAAATACCTAGAAACGAAGAGATATATAAATACGTTTTAGAGACACATATAACCAAATTTTAAATTCAATGTTTTATATTACGGTTCTGGAAATTTTGTGATGAGTCAGTCAGTGATTATATAAATTTATAGTTCCGTCAATTTAATATAAGTAGATTGAATTAAATTGTTTACCCTAACTCAGCAAAAACTGAGAAATGGTTTAATAACAGATCTGTAGAAATTTTTGCCTTGAAGTTCAAGCTAAATTATAAATATATTTTACTCCAATCCAAGGTGTGCTTTGTGTAGTTAGTAAGACCTATGAGGATAAAAAAGTTAAATTAAGCATAAGAAGAACAAGCGACGAAGTTTTTTGTTTTACTAATAATTAGTGACATCTGCAAGATTGTTAAAATATATAAGAAAAATATAGAAATTTAAAAACTAACTTAGCTAACCTATGTTGAAATTATACAATTATGCAATATATATACATATACATATACATATACATATACATATACATATACATATATACATATACATATACATATATACATATACATATATATATATACATATACATATATATATATATATATATATATATATATATATATATATATATGTGTGTGTGTGTGTGTGTGTATATACTACAGGTATGGCTGATATGTTATAGATGTTTGTATTTAAGGTAGAGAGGGGGGTGGGTAGCATCGTTTCTGAGAGACGAGCAGACAGTTGAATGAACATAAGTCGCTGTATCCAAGGTGCCTGTTATTGTTGAAATATTAGACAATGATAATATGACCTTATCCTGTGTAATCGTAATAGCCTATGACAGGATATATAACCGCGACTCAGTCACCGGAATTTACTCTTTTACTTCTTCTGCTCGGGGACACAAAAAGTTGCACTAACTATTTATCCAGATTTCTCATCAAGGAATATTTCAAGAATCACCCAGGTATTTCCACCAACTCTCTATTGTCAAACTATCAATAAAGAAATAAAATGGAGATACTCCTAAAATAGCCTCTAAGAGTTCTTTCATATTTAATGAAGAGTCAACCTATCGCTAGAATTACTCTACTTGTAGATTCGTACTCTCAAGATTCATCTCCAACATAAAGAAGTATGGAACTGTGTTGAAAGTATTGAGATTATAGATTTTCAAGACGACTAGAACGCCAGAACAAACTTGACTTACTAGTTAATACAAATTCTACTTTCATATTCAAGAAGATCCGACCATGAAAGGGTCTCGAATAATTTAGAACTTGCTTTCGATAACTCAGGGTTAACAGGCCAAGCGGGTTTACTTAGATATATCTAAGTAAACCCGCTTTGCCTGTTAGTCTTATGTACGACTAATATTGCGATATGACAAAGTAGAGAAGGCTATGTCAGCAGAATAGTGACCATAGCGTCTAACGTCCAAAACATTGGATTCAAAATAGATGATGAGTGAGTCGGACAAATCATACCAAACTAAAGTTCTGATGTGAAAAAAACGTGATCGGATCAAAGAAAATATTTAAGACCTCAGAAATACCGACAGTGACTTTCTGTATGGCATTTGTTATTAATAAGAATTTAAAAGGAAAAAGATATAAAAATAGTTCATCATAAAGAATTTCTTCGTTTCAATTGCAGATGATTTGGTCATATAAGGATGAAATGCAGGGCTGAATCAAAACGAAAGAGAAATATAAAGCCTTAATGAATGACATCGAAACATTCTATATAGAATTAGATGCCTCCGAGAATACAAGATTATCTTTCCAGCGACAACCGCTACAATGTGAGCGTAGAAAAGGCACCACCTGCCAAGACTATAAAAATGGCAGACAACAAATCATTGAAAGTGGAGGTCTCAAGTCAAGTAAGTCTGGCTATCTATAATACTAAAGGTTAGTGTAATTAAATTCTACTAATAAAAGTATTATATCTACCAGATCTGGCAACGAATTTTGCTATCAGTGACCCAAACCATTAAAAACCGAGGCCAAGTATTATTTAATAATCAACTTCGTTGGAAAAATAAATGAAATCATGGTAACTAAGATTCTAGTAAATGTTATGCATTGGTTAAATGTTAATTTAAATAAGTTGACCTAGTAATCCAATAAGGTGCCTTTAATCAAAATTCTTCATATTTATATAATACAATTGTAAATTTATTATTGCAATGATTAGCAATAACTTTCATTTTAGCCCTACGCCAGTGAACGAAAGGAAGGTTAATTTTCTTATAATATTTCTACGGATTAGAGCGTTGAGTTAATAGGAAATTTGTTAACTTGCACACCATGAAACAGAGGCTCTAGAACCAATAATGCAGAAAAGGAAAGGTAAAAGAAAACAAAATGACGTTATATTGATATACAATCTACTCAGTACTATGTGATTAAACTTTTAAAGATACTTGGTAACAAAATAAAACTATGGTGTTATATGAAACACAGAAATGAATACCTGAGGATCACATACAGTATTTGACGATGTTGTTGTTGTTATTGTTATTGTTGACGTGTATATGGCTTGTGCATAAAATGAAGAAGAAAGGAAAAAAGATTTCAGATGGGGCCAAAGGAGTGGAGCACAGGTCTGGCCATTTCATCAGAATATAATTTTTTCAGTCCAGCTAACGTCGATTTGGAAGAGAGCTGATGTAATTTCTGGACAGCAAAGTATATGTTGCTGGTCCAGTTGGGTATGTGAGAGGGGTGGGCATGCTAAGGAGTAATTCTTTGTTCCATCTGGCATGATTTTCATGCCTTCCAGATGTCCAGTTCTCAGTCTTGTGATTGTGGAGGTATACCAGTTTAAAATACTTTAAATTTTCTATTTAGGTATTTACTATATTTTTTTAAATTCACTCTTACTTCTAGGTTTACAAATCTCTTGGAGCGATTTTGCAAGCATCTGCCCTAAATTTTATTTTTTTGCAACTCTACATTTTTTGTCGTAACTTCCGTTACACACATTTTTTTCAGCTCTTTCCTGTTCATTCACTTTCATGTTTTATAATTTATCCTCATTACGTTTTAATTACTAATCTTTTTCTACTGCAAAGCATCCTCATTACAAAATATATTACGCTGATTGCACATACACACTTCTTTGAAAAATATAGCGCGAGTATAGCTATATATGTAATGATGTATCTTTAACTTTATGAAATCCTTGGAATACATAATTTATAATAATTTATCTTCTCCAAGGTATATACGTGAATTTCTTTTAAGTATTTACCACAAAAAGTCTATGCTATAGATATATTGAGCATTCCTTCATAATAACATCCTCAAGTCGATATTTTTTTCATATTTACTCGTAAGTTAAAATTTTCTGTCATAATTATTTTTCATCACAATTGCATTTTCACCCTAAAATTAGTTTTGCCATAATTCCTGCTTTTCACAGGTGTATACACAATTACTCTCTTTAGTCCTTCACGTACTCTTCTCGCCCTTGCGGTAAAATGGAAAGAATGCAGTAAACCAAAATTAGACGCGGCTAGATTTCAAGACAACTTGACATGTTAAAGTCACATTTTTAAAAGCGTCTTAAAATCGATGTATTTTTTAAATTAATTTTAGACGGCATAAAAAACTTAAAAATTTAGGAAAAGATTCAAATATATTTTTTTATATAGTTTGTAGATTTTCAAAATTGAATCTTTAGTTTTCCGTAACATAGCGGTTGAATATTTAAAATATTCTAATCGTTTATATTTCTAAATATTCGAGAGCTAGATATTCCCGCATAATGATCTTTTAGTCACAAGCGGTACCTGTTTTCTTAATTATGATTTAACTTTTATTAATTTACTTAGTACAGTTCGCTAATATTTATATAATAATCATTTATATATATATATATATATATATATATATATATATATATATATACATATACTCTACTACACTATGCAATAACGAAGGTCACCTCAATATAATGTTGTCATACTTGGAAATTTCCTGAATAAAAAAAGATTTCAGATGGGGCCAAATGGTTATCCTGTCTGTTTTATCCAAAATCTACGTGGGGAAACCGCGGTCAATAGCTAGTAAATATTATAATATGTGGATTTGACCATTCGGCAACAAATGAAAACTGGCTGGGGTTTTCATAAGGGTAAGAGTAGCTATAAATATTTTAAAATAGTAAAATAAAAAGTTACATTAAGAATTAAAGAGAACTTTTAAACAAATTAAATAGTATATTAATTTAAAGAAAATGTAAACCCCATTTGCAATGTTAATGTTAGACGAAAAGGGCGACAGCGACGGCTTGCGGTTATTGTTTTTATCGACACCGGTAGCGGTGCAGTGCGGCTTGTTTGAAATTATGTAAATTAAAACTATTCCTGTGATAAACTACTGAATTTGTTTAATTAATTTTTTGTGTACGGTGGCGGAACACCATATGGTACATGAGGATTCGTTTAATATCGGACGGTCAAATCCATATTGTATAATTATGTGTAGTGTAGTAAAAAATTAAAGTACAGAGATAATTCATGGTGGTTAGAGCATACATGAAATGCCATATGATATCCCATAGGCCATGTACCAGTTTCATATGACATTGTGATAAAATGCTCATTAAATATATTTCACATTTTTTTTTCACTAAAATACTTATCATGAAGTAATTGAGGATAATTGACGTTAACTGACACGATTTTTAGAGAACAATTTAGAGTTATATATTAATTCTTATTAATAATTTTCATTTTGAAAAGAAATTTACATTTTTTAAGAAAAAATTGTGCACGTCAGCTCCCACGCGCGACTGGAGTTTACTCCTTAAGTGCGATTGCCTAGGAATGTATAAAATAGGTAAAGTGGGTAAATACTATAACGCATCTGTTATGATTGTAAAAATAATATAAAATATATATAGATTTATATTTATTTATATATATATATATATATATATATATAAGTATATATATTATTCATATTTATTTGATTTGTATTAATTCTTTGTGAACTGGATGACATCGTCCAAAATTTATATTTATATGTATTGAAAAAGTTTGAAAACTGTTTTATTTGTAACATTTTTTCTTTGTAATAATCTTATCCCTTTAACATTAATAAACATACAATTAATTTTCAATGTATAGATAATATTACAGATACTTGTATCCACAGAACTTGTATCATTATACGTATCCACAGGAAAGTAGCACCAGTTAGAAATCAGGGATATATAGACTTAGCACTCCTTTAATTTAGGAAGTTATTAATACTTATTTATTTTTCACACTTGGTAATTTAATAAATTCTTACAAAAACATATATTGTATTTTTAAAAGTTATTTATTAACATTTGAAATTGGAATTCAAATTTCTATTATTGAAATGCAATCTGACTAGCGACATGATTCCCTTTATCTATAGTCAGAATATTAAAATGTGCATTAAAATTAGTTTACACTGGATAGTTCACTTTGCCTACAGCCAGAATATTAAAAGGTTTATTCAATTAGTTTTGGATTACATGATATAAGCTAGTGACTGCTTTAATCCAGGCAGTTACCAATACATATTTATTCTTCATGTTTGGTAATTTAACAAATACTTGCAAACACATATTGTATTCTGACAAATTGAATTCGAGTAAAATTCTATCATTGCAATGTAGCAGTTAATGGGCGTAACTAAAACAAAAACGTGCATTAAATTAGTTTCGACTAGATAATACAAATCATTTTTTCATAGGGTTTCAATATGGAAATCGTATTTCATTGGTTAATACACCATTTCATTGAACATTTGCTTTAACAATCTCTTACCAAATTGTAATGTATGCTTATAGACCCTTATTAACAAAGCTTGACAACATAAATGCGACTTTAACAATTAGTAAATAATTGCCACCATTTTTGTGTAAGATCAAAAATATAGACATTAACATTTTTTAGCTTTTAAATATTATAAACAACGTGCTACCCTGCCTTTCTCCACTCAACAAAATAATGACTATATGAATTATTATTAAAAATTTAACTGCCTGTTGTAAAATTTAAAAATATGAAATAAAACACAATATAATCAGAAAATATGAGCAGAAAAATTTATAAAAGTAAAAATGGTGAAAATAAAAATAGTACAAAAACAGGGTACATAAAAAATGAAAACGAAATAAGAAAAAAACAACATTTTAAAACGCAAAATAGAATAAAAATGTGTAAGTAAAACAAATGTTAAAAAAAATTATAAATTTGAAAACGTATTTCATTTATTTTTCAATTCCCTCTGCAACTTTAGCACGAGCCTTTCCTTTTCGAGCTTGACTTAACAAAATTTCCTTACGGATTTCAGTATCAGATCGGAGATCAGTAGATATTTGAATCTGATTAATTCAATATCAATTCATGAATATCACAAATTTACACATTCTAAATTTCAACATATTTTCGCACATCTCTAGAAAGAAAATTCACTATCGAATACAAATTCTAATAAAATTCACTTCAAATAAATCAATTTAAAAACTTTCGGTGGTCCATTATTTCATTAGTTCCTAAAAATACTAAATAAAAGATCAATTGAACACTTATTGAAATTCGCGTTGTTTACCTCGATTGAATTGCTGGGCAGAATTGTTTGATTGGTCTTCCACAATTAGCCCTGAAGCCATCAAAGGAACGACAGGGTCAATTGAAATGTCGCTAATCGCGTCTCCTCCACCGGTTACGGCCTTTTATATTTATATAAAATCATACACTCGCATATTGATTGCCCCTATCTCCTCTCTCTACTCAACTTCAACACTTGACTCAGATCACGTATACCATTACAGAGATTATTTGTACTACAAGTTTATAACAAAAATACCTCTTTTATAAATCCGTCCTTGGACAGTTTTAAACCGAAATTAGTAACATTTAAGAAAGAAATACAAATCATATTATTTATAAATTAGAACCAGCTACGATAGCATTAATATTTTGTTCAGTATGTAAAAAATAATATAATTCTAAGTTAATACTAATTTTAATAATTGATCAATACATTTTGTAACATATTTAATAATACAAGTAACCCTTAAAAATGTATACGTAAATAATCTAACCATGTTGTGCACACGTAATAAACAGAGAGTAAATTCCAAAAAAAAATTAGAAATTATTCCCTAGATTCCTTTAAAAGAAGAAACATGAAGACGGAAATCAAATCAGACGAAATCATTTAAATCTCCAACAATTACTCCCCGGGATATTTTAACCTGACAACAGCTTCAATAGTTTACGACCTTGAATTTTAATAACGTTTCTACATGTAACAACGAAATCATTATTGCATATAAGGCGGTGGCATATTTTGGTCCTAATGGATTTGCTACCTGCCAGGAGACGCCCATCTTAATTATCAAATATAGTTTACTTCCAAGATGTGGTCAGTAACAAAACACACTTCTCTAATCGCATCGTTTTAAATTTTTCATTTTACTTGTGAAAATAGAATTTTATTTTGGTTTTGGCCTTATGGCGAGTATACGAGTAAGTGTAATTATACAAAACCATATTCATAAAAAATATGAAAATGGGCCGTATCAACAGAGAAAAACAATATTTATGAAATTGTTATTGAGAGATACCCCAATATTTTTAATGGACCTACTAAACATTACCCTACATAATGTAGTATGTGAAATAACAAATTCCACTCTATTTTACAAGAAGGGATTATAAGCTAAAACACCTTACAAATTTCAGTTTAGTATCACTAATAACCTGCAAGTACAACGGCCGTGAGGCTATGGCGAAACAATAAAGGTATCTACTTTAACTATAGAACCCTAATAATATCATAATCCTAATAAGACATAAAGTTAATGTTCACAACGCTAATATTCACTTATTTAATTTAAACAACTTGATAATTTGGCACTATTTTTAAAAGTTAAGTCTCGAATTTATTATAAAATTACCTACTCATTAACGTCAGTAATTAAGAAAAAAAAATAATGAAAGGCGAAGCGTCTGGCATTATTAATCGATTATCATTAATCAGTCACCGAACGCATCGAGCGCGGCATCTAATTTTATTTACCTGTCGGCTCATTTCACGATTAATTTACCGCGCAAGTTTTAGATCTCTTAAAAATTTTAATGTTGTTTTTAAAATTGACGAAAACTTCTTAACTTACTTTGTTATATTTTTATTGAGAAAAGAACTTTCATTAATGACAATATCCTATAGACAACTGAGTATTCTCCATTATTAATGACATTGAAATAAGCTTTGCAGAATGCTAATAAAAGTTGATATACTTGATTGAAAATAAAATTTTACAACGTACCAAATATTGTAAATGCTTAAAATGTTAGTGCATCATCCCTAAGGTTTACAACTATTGCACTACTAATACTGGCTGTAACTGATATTACAATTTCAGAATTTATTGTCAAACATTACTACAGCTTAAAAAATAAAATAAATTTTATCATATTACTAAAACAGTTTCGTCAAAATGACAACAATAATAAAAAACAAATATTTTGGTTGCATGCTTTCATTTATTTTCATCACAGTATTAAACTTTATGCTAATTTAATTACTGAAAAAAATTTCAAAAAGTAGGATAGTTTAAACTTCTGCAATAAATTTTTCTTAGCAAAACACTAACCGGTTTCAGGTTCTGGCCATCAGTTAAATAATTTTATCATTGTTGAGTTTTGTGAAACTTCGCGATTATTTAAAATAAATATACATCAACACATCCTCCGAGCATTACCGACGGATCTAGAAAAATTATGTGGTATGAAATGTAATTAGTTCTTAACAGGTAGCACTTCTTTCATTCCCATTAATTCTAGCGACAGTACAGCTTGACGAGAAGAATATTTTTGGGTATTGCACATTTTGCACTGCTCTAAGAATAGACTGTTGCAGCACCAAATGGTATGCTCTGTTTACTTACTCTGCTTAAACCGAGTTTCACCAATAAAAATAGCCGTACTTATACATTTTACAATAAATGCGTCGTTGATATCATAAACTAATTCCATTTCGTTACATTAATCAGAATTGTTTGGAATTTAATTCCGATTAAGACAATGTCTTCGTAACTCTCCCAATAACAATTTGGTAAATATTTTTTATCTGATATCTTAGTTGTTACTGAATTAGCTCACTTTTAATTACAAGAAAATGACGTAGGAAAATCAACAACAAATATAATGATATATCTTTGATAAGAACATTATTACAGTTTTGAGCTATTTTGTAATATTTGAACCAAATATATTGATTAATATTATAACACTTGACAGTTTTGACGGCGATAGAAAAGTCGGTGAGCATGATAATTAAAATTTATGGCTTATTAGCAATTATGTCGTCTTAACATTATTACACATCAGAATTTAAATATTATAAGTAAAATGAAACATTAGTGACAGAATTTCATGTTTAGTATTAAATATAATAAATAAAATCCATAAATTTAAAACACTGCAATATAGTAGATGTAAAAACTTTTCGGGATCTCACTTTTTACTTTCACAATAAAATGAATGAATTATAACCTGACAAAAAAAAGTGTTGAGCTGCTATAATTTAAGTTCTGAGCATATTCAGTAATAATCTTTTGTATATATATCTGTTGTAAATATTATATATTACAACAAAATACCTGATAAGAAAAAGAGTATTTAATTCACCATATCTTGACATGTATTTAAATGTCGTATTTACCCTTAATCGTAATTTTATTTATTTAGCATTTATGTTTAAAGTTATTTTTAAGAGAAGTAAGTGTTACTATTACTATATGTAAATTAATAAAAAAAGAAATTTTTTAAATTTTATGTGTTTTTGACGTGGATAGAATGAACGTGGATGGATAGAATTTTTCATTGGTTAAAGCCGTAGTAAATCAAGTAATTTTTTATTATTTTTTACAATTTTTTAATCTTGATTGTTAACTGACGGATATAGGTAATAGTCACAATTACGATAAAAAAGGCGAAATGGTGACTTCTAGGGCTATGTATCTGAAACGATCAAACTATTATTGCAACATCGTCTGTCTGTCATGGGCATCTAACTTCTAAACGAAATAAGATACGGGCTTCAAATTTACGTATAATATATAGTTCTTAGTTTAAGACTATAAATGATATTTCAGCTTATTTAAAATTTAATGTCGAGGGTAACGGCATATATATAAAAAATCTATATAGGGCTCGTGGATTTTTTCTGCTTATATATTTGAAATACCGCAAAAGAAGCTGTTTAAGTAGAGGATAAATCTATTTAATTTTTGCTTAGAAATAATGCTTTGGGAATCGTCAAAAATTGCTAAATTTAAACATATTTTGTTACCACTTCAATCTTATAAATACAATTGTCATTTCGTAGACAGCTCTAATTCGGCTTTAATATATATTACATAATGCAGAATGTATTTATGAAAAGGACACAAGTAACTAAATAATTTATATTAACAATTTCTGAAAAATCGAGCTAAAATATTTTTCAAAAAGTAATGAAATTTTTATGCCTGTAAAGATACGTTGGGCAATTTATTTATGTGTTTAAAACAATATTAATATTGGTAAATAGTTGAAAAGAAATACTACAAATCTTTGAATATCCAATTTTATACGTAACCCTCCTAATTTTTTTTGAAGCCTCAGGTTTATTTATTCTACGCCCTATGAAAAGTTACTACGTAAATTATTAAATTGATCGAAGTACTTCGAAGCAAAATTAATTACTAATGATAAAACTTAAATTGATTTTAACATTAAACTTATGTCTTATTTTAAATCATAGTTTGTATTACTGTACTTGTATAAGATACGAATAAAAATCGATCAACCATATTCTTTAATAAGTTAGTGAGTAAAAAAATACTATAATCTTATTATTACTAAAGGTAATATTTTTTAACCCTTTTTACTAAATCATATTTTATACTTTACATTATTGCATAAGTTTTTTAAAGTTCCCAAAGGGCCTGAGAGAATATTTATTGTTACGGCGTTAAGATCGTTTACAAGAAACTTTTGACTCACATATAGAATAAGTTTAAGATTTCTGTTTTACACATGTAAAAAATTGTGTTTCAAATCATACAAAATAATTTTATTTTATACCGTAGTTTTAACCGCCGTTTTTGTTACTTTTTTGTACAATGATTTTTATGTTATCGCTAATATACATATAAGTAAATCTTATATCTACATAATGTACATCCAGTTAAAAAAGGCAATGTAAAGAACTAAAACCTGACTACGACTAAAAACTTATTTACACCTAAGTGTCTAAACTTTATTAACCACTAGTGATCTACGTTTCTAGTATGTATTTTATTTCCCGTCGTCTCTCAAAGCTGCCAATCTCCTCCGATATCGGATAACCAGAGTCCATTGGTTAGTCTGTACGTCATCGAACCAGTGTAACATCGGCTTTCATAGTGGGCGGTTATCTTACAGTTTAAGGTCAATAACTTTTTTTTAGCACACATTCGTCTCATTTGCCTAGTCATCCGAGTCTAGATTCCTTAATATTTATTTCTATTGAACGGCTATTGTGGAGATAAACTCTGTGTTATTTCCGGCCGATATATATATATATATATATATATATATATATATATATATATATATATAATATTATTGTAATACCTTTCTTCTAAGTTCTTTCAAACTTCTTTTGGGTCAGGGTTATTTGAGGGGAAAAGACTTGCGATGCGATTTCACATCATGCCAAGCGTAACGCATTTCGGGTATACTTGGCGCTAGATCAAATACGCCCGAATGAGAAGAACATAATTAATAAATGTATTTTTATTTTGTTATTCTCTCTGACAAGATTTTGCGTAACAGTAAAGCATTGTATTACGCACAAAATGCAGCGGAAGTCTAATTCGAATTTCGATGCTTGTGTTTTTTTCATATTTGATTTTATTTTAGAAACTAATATCTATTTATTGAATTCAAACCAAAAATACTTTTTCATTACACAATTGTTAAAAAATTACTTAATTTTACATCAATAGTTACGTTAGTATATATATATATATATATATATATATATATATATATATATTATTCAGATATACTTTAATCTAAAAAATTGGATTATCGACTGCCTTTGTTAGAGTCCCACTGCTCTAGCAGCTTTTGTTTCTTTTTTTAATATCATTTATTAATAGAATTTAAATAAAACTTGTTCTTTCCCATGCTCAGGTATACTTGGTTTATAAATTCTATGTTTGTAATGAAGACGTACATTCTCTCTTTAGTAAAATGTATTTAATTGTTATGTGGTGAATTTTATATGTAATTATATAACTTTTGTAAATTAATTAAGCATATTTCTGCTAACTAATATACCAAATTTATTGGTATTTTAATTAATTTCACTTGCTTTTTCTTAATTTTCCTTTTGAAAACTTTTTACATACGTAGTACCATTATATTACTTGACAAAGTTTCTAGTTCTTCTGTACGGTCTTAAGCACCCACACATTTTTCGTTTTTTTTTAATTATTTAGGGGCTAGTGGAATTTTTTTCAAATTATGCAAAGGCCTAAAATTAAACTTTGTGCTCGTCTGTACACTGCTGCCCGTGGGGATTAACACTATGTAATGATAAGCCCCATGGGTCTCTTTCGCCGTTTGGGTTTTCCTGACCTATAAACTTTTTTCATTTTTCTGTAAACATATTAGAATTTAAAATACAAGTTAAATATCTTTTTAATGCACTTATTACATAAATTTAAGACTTGAATTTGATATCAGTTACATTAAATTATTTTTTCTCATTGTGCTTAATTTGAATTTAATATCCGCCTTTGATGTTAAATTCCATTATTTAGCCTATAACATACGGAACATTAAGATGCATAACATCTCATTTGTCAAAATAAGATTATGGAAGTTATAATAAAACAGATGCACACATTTGTATACACATAGAACACAAAAATCATAACCTTATTGTGGTTTTGCTGCGGTTGGTTAAACATATTTATCTACTGAATTAAATTATGGGTAATTTAAATAACTGCAGGTTCCTTACCGTTGTATGGCGAACTGAACTTGGACTTACTTGGTTTTGTGTGTACTTGTGTGCGTGCACAGTAAACGTACGTATATACGTGAGTGTGTACTGTACTTCATCCTTTCTTCACGCTACAAGGTCAAAGCAAGGCTGGAAAAAAGATGGTCGCCTCGTTCACGGACAGGTTATCATGAAACCTTGTTCTGGAAAATAAAATAGTGGTTGCCGCAATCTGGTAAGTTCGAAAGCAATGCTTTCGCAGTAGAATCCGCCATCACGATAACGCCTCGGCCAGATAAACGTACCAAATATTTTACGTGGGGTGTAGAAATGATGGGTCACTCGCCATAAATACCCAGTCGCGCACGGTGACGGAGCGGTGACTGTTTTCCAGGAGACGTCCAAAGAAGAGTGAACCGACTGCTTCTTTCATTGCTTTTACTGAATGAAACTATATGTGGAGTGTCACGGAAACTATTTTAAAAATTTATTTCTTGTATGATTTTTTTCGCATATTGGTAATGCAAAACTTAAAAAATTCTTTATTTTCATACTTACCTGTTTAATAGTTTTATTGCATATTTATATTGTTTTCATAGTTTATGACTTAATTACTTTATCTTTCTCTGTTTTTCTTGACAATCAAATTCATTTCAAATTTATTGAAAAAATTAATTTAAATAAATGGCATATTTATAATATCGACAGACCATTTGCTGTCTTCGCTTCTAAAGACTCTTCTTAATCGAATGAAAAATTAAATATAGATTATTATAAATAATCGACGAATATTCAAATTTTAAGACTTGTTCAAATTATAAGACATCATTTCCAGTGCTCAGTGCCGAAATTGGTAAAATGGAAAACAAATGAATCATTTCGGCATCTAGCCGTTCGCCTATAGAAATAATTTTTCTCAAAGATTATTTCATGTGAAGTAACAACATTCTTTTTTTTAAACATTTTAAAAAAATTTCTGTCAAGAACCCCTTATTGGAATATCAAATGGAAGCTTATAAAACAAAGATTCAAAATTTATAATTATCCCCGAAATTTGCTTAACAATATTCCTAAAAATGCTACAAAACCTTTTCGGAAGAATCCCTAACAAAATGTGAAAAAACTTAACGACGTTGGAGATAAAGTGTAAATTGAAGGATAATTACCCATGACATTTTTTAAAAATAATTGTTCTTATGGAACACTAATTGCCTTAGTACGAAATGCACTTGACCGTTTTCTTACTGACCTCATCTGTGTAAATATGGCTTGTACTGTTGAACTGTTAAGATATAAAATATTTTTTAAATATATACTAAAAATCTCTTTACCACATAAATCGAGAAACCACATATAATAAACAACGTTATTGAATTCCTCTATATAAAAAGTATCTTTAACGGAATTTCACGGAAATATTTTATGCTAGCCAGTTATGCCTGCGCATGTGCTCATTTATTGCCAGAAAACAATAATGCAGTGTATTAATATAATATTGCTTTAATATTCAATTACAAAAATGTTCTATGTAAGAAGTATTGTATTGACAAGATATAATAAAATGCTTGGTATGTCCTATAAAGATATATAGATATACATATATATATATATATATATATATATATATATATATATATATATATATATATATATATATATATACATACATATATATATATATATATATTTATATATATATATATATATATATATATATATATATATATATATATATGTATATATATACATATTCGTTATAAAAAAGCTAATTAATTCGAATGAATTTTAACAGTACTTAATAAGTTGAACTCTATACTGAGTTTTGTTCTTTACATAATTTAATCTTAACTCTCATTAAAATTAGTTACAAAAACTAAAGATGTGTTATTAAATTACGAGCAATAAATTTATAACAAAGTAACTAACTACGAGCAATAAATTTATGACATAATTAAGAAATATTTCTACATTACGTTGTCACAATCTGCAATTAACATACGTAGAAAATTTAAAATTTTGCAGCGCTTATACTTAGTAGTAACTTGTTTCATTTAGAGAAATTTTGTTTGTTTCCTAAATTTTATGTTATCCTATTTTTTTTCAATAGAATTATAAATATTGAAAACTGCCAGTGACATAGATAAAGAAACGATCATTTCCATTATTTGTGTAAACATGTTTTATTCTCATAAATGTAAAAAGAGATTATATTGTAGTTGCATTTATATTGTAGTTTGTAATTAAAGTTTCTTTTATAATACTAAATTAATAAATTCGTATCTCAAAATTAATATAAACTTTATAAACAAAAACAAAAGCTCTTCGATTCAATACAACGAAAATATTATTAATTTAGTGTTACTTGGCAAAAACAACATTAATTTGCAATTAATGTTGTTTTTGCCAAGTAACTAAGATGTTGGCTTTTGTATATCTATATTACGGCACAAGTCTCCTGTCAGTAAAAATGGACGCATTTCCTGTAGAATGTTTAACTGCGTAAAATTTTGTGGTACATTTGAAGGCGCACTCTGACACTAGGATGGAAGTTCAGACTGAAATAACTGAATCATAGTAAAAAAATTGCATTTCATTACCTGTAATTGTTGTATTCTTGCAATCGAATGTTATGTTTCCGAATCGAATGTTATCCTTAAGCAATATTAGAAAATATTTGTAAATACTAAGGACATAATTGCATTAAAGTTCTTTCATATTCATGTTCAAAATTTTTCACTGAATGAATTTTAAATTGCTACTTTTAACTGAATTGGATTATTTTATTGAAATACTGGTATTGATATAATGCATTATCAAAAATAAGTTGGAAAAAGTATTTTAAGAAATTATTAAACATGTGAATGACGCCACCCATGACAACCATAGAAACTGAACCAACTTCCTCTTAATTGGATAGAAAAAATATTTTTTACACTCCACCGTCATAGTGTTTCATTGAGAAGCTATATTGATTCCGCCTGATATGTTATCTATAGAAAAGGAATTTATTCGCTATATACTATATTTCAATGACAAAATCGTAGAGGACTCTTTTCATAGTCTTCAATTTGTTTATTCAAAATTGAAGATCTTTGTCAACGTACTTATTCGATGTTATATTATATCAAAAAAATTACTTAATTGCAAACTAATATCTATCAGTATTATATGCCGTGCATATGTTCACTCGTCTGATACAGAAGTGTCCATCAAGTCGGCGCTGCTTATAAAGCCATCGTAATAATTTTTTTTTAACTTTTATGTTTTCATTTATGATATTAAAGATAATGCTTGAAATGAGTGGTTAGGTAAATTTTATTGAAATTTCAGATGTAAACTATCTAAAATTCCGATTATATCGACACCTATATATATGTAACGAAATAAAAAGTAAGTAATGCAAAATTAAAACCCGACTATCTCAAATAAAACTGAAAAGTATAATAACAAGTTAGGTGATCATTCTTTCACTGAAAGTGAAGCCGTATGCGCCATTCACATTTGCTACATGTTGTACTGGAAAAAAATTGACATCTCAACACCGAACGCCGCCACGGCTTAACAATTCTACGACGATTATCTTTCAGTGAAATTATGATTACGTAACTTGTTTCTCTACCTTTCAGTTTTTTGACGTAGTGAGGATTTAGTTTTTGATTGTTTCGTTTTTATTTTACCCTTTTTGGTGGCTTATTTTCATATATATAGTTCGAAGCTGGGTGCATATAGAACTTTGTATTTTTAATATTCGTACCAAAATTTATAAAAATTTGTTGAAGAAACCTCATAATTATTTTTAATGATTTGCCGAATTACATTATTTACGATAACATACGAGAATTTCTATTTTCAATTCTGATTTTTATTGCAAGTTCATTAAAATACTTTTAGTTTCTAAAAACCTAGCCTATGACATTCTTACATTAAATACAAATCGATTGATACCTTATTTCCTAAAATCTGTTTAGCAGTTTTTGGGGTGAGATCCAAACATATAGACTCAAACATAAATTTATTGTCCTTGCTTAACTGCATCCTAGTCAGATAGAAAACAGTGCAGTCAAGGAGTGATAATGAATTTAGGCCTACTTATTTGGCATATAAACCAATAAATGAAATAAACTTCAATAAAATAATAAAACCGTTTTATTATTTCTTTACTTTTATCTTGTGAAATCTTCAAGAAAAATTTTGTATTTTTTTTATGTTTCAATAGTGGCAACAGGCAATTTAAAAACTTGACGGTGAAAATGTTTAAAGACCTTCTAAGCTAATAATAATATAAATACTTGAAACCATATTTTTACTTTTATTTTATAGCAATTATTTATTGTAAATAGGTTGATCATGATATCTTATAAAATTATGTAAACTATGAATTATGTATTACTGTTACTTACATAATTTTATCACCATTGTGGCCATAAATTATTGTCCTCCTAAAATGTTGACCCATCTATCGCCATAGGAATCAATCATTAATTAGACTATATTTAAACAACCATTAATTAGACTATAGTTAATTAGACTGTAGTTGCAATAAGAGAGAATAACATTGAAAAAAATTCCAATTTTAATAAATATTGGTATGAAATTACCTTTTATTGATAAATTATATTGAAAATGTTGATTTGTCGAAGATTTTATTAAAAGAAAAAGGAAAGAGTAAACACCTTACATATTAGCGACTACGTTCGTTCGTTAAATCAATTTTGTAACATGCGTTTTGACCCAAAATATAATATCTATGTCATTATACAATTTTAAAATTAACATGATATTGGAGAAAATTGTTTTTATAAGAGCATTTTATTATCAATATGGTTGGCAGAAAAATATGATGGAAATCAATAATTTGTATTTGTGATAACGGTGGCTTGTACTGCTTACTTATGATCAGTAAACCTATATTCAATTTCCTTTTTGATTTGGAAATAGCATCCGAAACTAAAAAATGTATTCCTAATTACTCGGTTAGATGAAGAATTTTCAATATTTTTAATGCATTTTCTACCAAAATAATTCCATAGTTTCCATAATTTCATAGAACAGTTTTGACGTATATTAAAAACTATATAGAAAAGTATCGCATTTCGCCAAATTACTAGAAATATTAAAATAAACACAAGAACATAGCGTTATATATACAAATTTAACTATATTTTTAACATATTTTTAAATTAACACAAATCAATTGAATAAATATTCTGAAATCAATGATTATGAGATAATAATAACTGTTTTCGGAAATAGCACTTACACATTAACTTATTTCGTTTAAAAATACTTCCTTTTTAAAATGAAAAGATGTCAAGTTAGTTACAAATTTTTAACCTTTTTATAAAATAATTCAAACATTTTATTACATTCAAAACTCGAGGACTAAGTTGGCCGTGAAGCAACCAAACAGGTGGATGAAAAATATTTGCCACGCTAGAGTTGTTTCATGACTGATTACACTTTAAACGATTACTCTGGCTGTACGCTTCAATGAATATTGACTACCGTATCCTTAATTACAAGTAGATAGAATCAATGGGTTTACGTACAACGTTGAAATGTTAGAAGATTTGTAACAGTTCAACGGTTGTTAATTTGTAAAATTAATAGACAGACATGAAATGGCTTGTAAAGTAGTGCTCCTTTTATATTTCCTTAAATTACAACTTTTAAGTTTTCTTACCTTAAAAAAAATATAAAATTTCTCACGTGTCCATCACAGACGTTTCTTTGAAACCGGTTAATGTAGGAACTTGAAATTTGGCATAGTAATTAAACATATTAACCTGCATATATTTCATATATATATATATATTTCATATATATATATATATATATATATATATATATATATATATAGTAGGGTATCGTTTGAAAGGCCTAATTATGAGGATCTCAAAAATAATGTTTTATGTTATATATTTTCAGGTATACTTAAAATATTTAAAGCAGTATTTTCTGTTTATTTCTGAAACTACTAGCCTAAAAATTATGAAAAAAATAAGGGTTTTCAGAAGCCCATGCAAATATTGTTGGAAAACTATAACGATTATTCTAGATTATATTTTTTAAATATGCACCATGCTTTGACCTAAAAGAAATAGTAGGCAATGTATTAACTTTTTCTATATTCATAGCCATTTTTCTCAGAACCAATAATACATTGAAATTTGGCGTAATAATAAAAGCCCATATTAAATCACTTATTTTACAGTAGCTAACTTATTAAAATGTTTATATATAAATTAAAAAAGATAAGTAATGCTCTTCAGTTTTTTCCTTCCTAATTTGAAAGAGCTTAGTATAAAGAATAAACAAATATTTTTTCATAATTTTAAGTTCCAAATTTAAAAAGGTAGTATGGTAAAAAAAATTCAAAAATAATGTATTCACCCCTCATTTCTGAAACTACTGAGCCAAATATTGATAAGAAAACATGGTTCGTAAAATCTAATTAGAAAATACAGGAAAATATGAAAACTACAGCGTTATCCTATATCTTCTAATTTTCGAAAAATGCACTATGTTTTACACATTGACATACAAAATATATAATGTATTAACATTACAAAAAATGCTTTTTGAAACCATTTAAAAGAAATTCTACTTACCGTTAAATGTTTATAAATGCCTAAATGTATACGGTGTGCAGGATCTACTAATGCTTAATAGGTTTTTTACAAAATCATACTGTTCAACTCCCTTATATTGCAATTTGTGATCACAGCAAATATTAGAAGACAGATTATAATAAGAAATAAATACTGCTTTTAGTACACAAGTAATTTATTCAAATGATAGGTGATAATGGATGCCCCACTTGCATATGTCGATTGAAATACTATTATTTATATGTAATAATGAAGTACTAATGAACAAAAAATGTTCTTTCAATTATTATAAACGTTAGTGTGAAAGCGACTTTCATCTTAGTCCATTGTTGCTTCTATTACGTCCCCGCCTGCATGTGTGTTTTATTCTACCAGCCTTTATATTTTGCCGATTTACAATGGAAACGAAACGAAGTTAATGTTAATGAAACATAAAGTTTGCAAAAAATATTTTGAAAAGTTTTCTTTGTTTTATATCCATAGTTTTAATGATCTTCAGATATCGGATTAGGGATTGTGATTATTATGCGTATTTTAATAAGGTGATTTTAGCTATTAGTAAATTAATGTAAAACTAGCGTGACCCGTGCGAAGTCTTCGCATTATTTATTCCATTATGAAACTCAGATGACAGATCAAACAAATATTTTACTAAAATTGACATATAGAGGCGCAAGTATCAAAAGCATTGATCTAAAGCGCCACTTTATTTATACGTGAGTGGATTTGAAATTAAACAAAAATTTTACCGACCGTCAATCATATTGACGTTGAGCCGTTAGATGGCAGTATTGCTGTTTTGTGTACATAATTTTAATAATTAATTAATTTGCAAAAACAATAGCAATAATACATTTTTTAGCGGATGCCGGTAGAGCAAGCAATTATCTATAAAATGATATATAATTTATGTGGATTGGTTGTGAGGTTTTTTCTAAAAAGGGAGTGTAACATCTTAACCTTAGCGTATTAATATATATATGATAATGATGATGATGATGATGATAACATGCGGAACCAAATGCGTTTACATTTTTTTATAAGAATGATTTAAATTTATTATTGATGTGGTTATTTTGGATTGGACTACGTTTTATTTGATGGACTTACAAATTCTCTTACTGATATTCATTGTATCATTTGCTTCTATTTATTCGACTGATGAACCCTTGTTCATCAGATTGTTATTTACAGATTCAAGATTATGACTCTGTAATATTGGGGTTTCATCTGTGACGTGTTTATATCGTACGGTAGGGTACGGTAAAATATTTATCTAATGTCACAAATAACAAATATCATAATTTAAACTTGTCACCTGGAACTTATCATTTAAAATTTTATCATGTAGAATCCACATTACGAGAGTTCCGTACATATTCAGGCACATGTTTAAAGTGCCTGAATGTGTACAGAACATAATAATTCTAAGGGAACATAGTAATTGTATTAAAAAACTAAAAAAAACTAAAAGGTAATTGTATAAACTCTTTGCAGATATTTTACCTCTTACATATATTATCTGTTATTTCTTCCACAGGCATAAAAAGAAGTTTCCGATATTTCTTTGAATCGTATACTTAAATATATATAATACCTAAAATGTGTATGGGAATAAAAAGAAAATTCGAATTCTTAATTTAGTCTCCCCAAAATTTTCAGACGAATATTTTTGAGTGTTATGTGCGGGAATATGTTTTATTGCAATACCAAGATTTCTGTGAAAAACGGTTTGCGCAGACAGACAGACAAGTTTGTGATATATAATGGTTCCGTTATTCTTTTTAAGGCACAGAAACATAAACATTTATAAATACTCGTATGCTAACATAATTAAATACAGACTACTTTAGAACATAACGACATTTTAGATTACGGACTCCCTTTGCCGGGGACGGCAGGTGTTTTCATTTTGTCATCTTTTTCTTTTATTTACATTTGAATCGAAAATTGAGTGCATAAGCAACAAAACTCACTTATAAGTAACTTAACATTTGTTAAAAGAATTTATAAAAAACAAATTCTTATAGGTATAAAACATTTTTCATTCAACTTTCAATTTAAGAGAGTAATTGTACGCATTTGAAGCTGATCCGCGCCGCGCAAACGTGGAAGCTGAATTATACAACGTACGTTCATCCAATGTAGGAAACGAGGTTGACATGTTTAATCCCTACATCCACTTTAGACAATTATTTGAACAAATTAAGGCCAATTTATGGTGAAGGCTGCATATGAAGTTTATAGTGTTGCCTTAATGGATACGATACCCCAGTAAAGGAATAGTAAACAGGTTTCCGCGCAAATTAAACATGTTTAAATTAAATATACCCACCTGTAAATCGATACACACATTAACCATATATAAATATATATATATATATATATATATATATATATATATATATATATATATATATGTATATATATATATATATATATATATATATATATATATATATACATATATATATTTATATATATATATACCTTGCTTCATTATCATAACTTGTAGGTTTGGTACTAGTTCAATTTAAATAATTCAAATGGTTTTACTTTCATAATAGAAGGAAGAAAATGAATTGGCCAAGAAAACGTTTTCCGTACAAACGTTCCATACGTCCATTAACGGAACAAATCTAATGCAATTATATTTAGGAACTAAATATATTTATCTATAAAACTGGATTATAGAAATAATTACTCATTTCTTTTGACACATAAAAATACAGAAAATATACAAAAAATCCACACGGGTGCCGTATAACTACTTCAATTAAACCCACCCTTTTCAAAGGACATGTAACTGAAACAAATAACTGTTCTCTTTAGGTTTGATGTAATTGGATTTTTGTTACTAAACTCGTTGTAAGCTACTGTAGTCAAATGGAAAAAAAACGGGACCCTCATAATTTCATGATGTCCGTCTGTCTGTATATCGGTCTGTCCATATGTTACAACCTTTTTACTCGGAGACGCTATATAGGTGAAATATGGATGGTAGGTGTCTTCTGTGAATCGTTATAGAAAAAAAATAGCGGAATTATGGAAAAAATAATATTAGTGCTAGCACTCCATACAGGTAACTAAGGAACAAAAAAAAATCATTGCACATATATTTTTGGGCTATCGTTAGATAGGTCTTAAAATTGATATAGAAGTTCCAAAATAACTTTATTATTTAAGTTGGTAAGACATGCTCTTCTAAAGGCTTAAGAAGTGTGTCCCACTGTTGGCCATAAAAAAATAACTTCCTAAAGAGAATCAATTTAAGACCGAAGAATTGCGTAAACTCGAGAAAACAGAAGAAATAGTGTCTATTTTTTAATAACACGTATCAACGAATTATACATTCGAAATCGTCTACTAATATATTTTATATACCTTCTTTCCTTCCACCTAACGGTATAACCACCTGTGTCAAATAAATAAACGTAAACCAGGACTGTGGCGCTTAGTGAACCAATGCGAGATTATTTTAATCAATTTGTATTTTTACAATGCAATAATTTTGCAATAAATAGTGCCATCCGTTAATTTTCTTTCAAATGACCTTTTTCTTGCCTTCATTTTCTTAAAAATTGCAAAGTTAATTTTCTTAAAAATACAGTCCTCTAAAAGATATGCTTGGCGATATATTTATGTGGTTAAAAACCATATATTTATACCTGTAATAATTTAATATAAATAGGTACTAGATATCTTTAAATATTTTAACTTATTTGTGTCCGGAAAACTTGTTGTTCTAGTTCAGATCGTATTTCACACCTTTTTTATTTTATTGTTAACAACATTTTAGACATAATATTAATACTTTAAACTATAATAATCCTATTAGTCACATAGTGGTGCTTAAAATTATGGATAAATTTAGGGAAAAACATTCATTAATTATAAAACTTATATTACATTTTTTGCACATTTTTGACATACCCTTAAACATTGTCTTTTTAGGAAAATTGAGAATAATGGAGTCATATTTTAACATAACCAGGTCTTTATAGTGGAATAAGATTTGTAGAGAATTTCTCCAAAAGGCAGCTATGACATTGAAAGCAGTTGTATAAAATAATTAAATTTTAACAAGAATAATATCAAGTTTCTGCTAAGTTGATATAATTTGTACGCCTAATTGTAGACACAGGTTGACGTTTTCTAAGGAATTTCTTGAGAAAATACTATATATTAGGGTGCTATACGATAATTTTCATTAGTTAGCCGCCTAAAGTCATATCTTAAATGGCACAAAAATGTATAAATGATATTCTGTTGTCATAGTTAAAATGATTTTTATTATGAAGTGGTGAAGTTTTAATAGATCATAACTTCACAGACTTGTACTTGATTTAAAAAGTATTACATTTTTATTTGTTTTCGCCACAGTCACCGTGAGTAGAGTGAACAATATACTTAATTATAATTCAGTAATTGTTTAAAAGTAGGGATGTATTTTGTAAATTTCTAAGTTACTTTTTTCTGGCATTTTGAAATTATGGTTTCAATCATAAATAGAACGAGTTTCCTTAAGGCGGATTTTTGTTGTTGATGAAAACATCAAACTGCCTAGAACAAAAAGCCTAGAACAGAAGGTCATGCTTTATGTAAATGGCAAAAGTAATTTCAATTTGATGCTCTTGAAGCCATTGATTTTTGTCGTCGCCTTGATCTTGATACTTTGACGGCGCGTCGCATCACGGGCATCCGGGGCCGCTCGTCAAGCGGAGCTGGTCTGCTGTTTCTGTTTGGCTATAAAAGTTTGCTCTCGTAGCAATAAATTCGCATATATAGCCATTGTATATCTTAAAGTAAGTAAATTAATAAATAACATTAATTATAATATTTAATAAATTAAGATATTAACTTTTACAAACGAGACGATATTTTTTATCACAAGGGTTAAATAAAGCAGTGTGTTTAACCCTATTATTGAATAGACTTTGAATAATGCAAAATAAACAAGAGGATGACAATTGCATATTTAATTTATATTTCGATTTTTCTGTGAACGCAATCTTGAATAATTTTGTTGATATGTCCCTAATGTTTTTATATTGCGCTCATATATAATAATTAATTGAAATAATAAAATAAATCTACGATTGTGTAATAAAAGCCCGCAATAGCCAACTACGAATGAGAAAATAAAAGGAAACTATACTGACTAAAATGTTTGTTATACAAATAAAAGAAGCGATGTTTTAAAATTTATCTGTTATTTCACTTTTTATCAATCGAGTGTGCTTTGTTCAATTATTTTAGGACCGTCTTTATATCTGTGTTATTAATTCTTCAATATATCTTAAGTTGGCTCGAGTACTTTCCGCCTAAACTAGTTTCTCGTTCGCTAATGCGTAACCTCAACAGCGTAGAGCGGCCGCACTTTGCCGTTCTAATGACTTGAACTCATTAACTGCCGGGCGGCGTCCTACCTAATTAACTAAGATATATTTGCCCGTGTGAATTAGTCGGCGAGTAGATGTGTGATCGACTGTGCCATTCCAAACTTACCAGTTTATTGAATTATTTGAGTTCTCATTTTTGCTTTTAATTTTTAATTCAAAGGTGTATCTGCACTATTTGTGGTCAGTGAAATAAGTGTAAATCAGTGAGGTCAGTGAAATGGAAACATAGATGATAGGTTTCTTGCTCAACTCTATCTACGTCATTTATACTTCAAATAAATAATGAAATTGAATGAAATATTTCTCAAAACTAGGTTTTTTGCCATTCAGAGTGGCTTTTACATTTTTTTTGCTTGGAACTGGAGTCTGATATAAGTGTGGGGCTCTTTTGCTTTCAATTTTCAAATATGCTTAAAATTTCTTTGTAGCTAGTAACCACTAACCAAATTTAGTACAGAAAATCGTATTTATCCATCATGAAAATTGTATAATCTGGCTGTTGTCCATCGTTCACGTGGAATTTTTATATCCTTTTATTTCACAAATCTGTATATTTCTTTGTGTTGCAAGCTTTTATTATGCAAAATCGAATTAACAATTATTTCACTTCAAGACATCAACTATGAATTTTTTTTTATAATTAATGCTGGCGGAGAAATACCACCGATAGATCTCTCTCACAGCAGCTTGGATAAATACTATCGAAAGACCTCTTTGATATCAACATTTACAGTTCTTCCTTATGGCTTAAAATTGACAGACTGCTACGAGAGTTGATTCTGAAGCGTGCAAAGTAAAATTGTCCATAAAAATAATCATCTCCTAAATCAAACTCTGCTAACTTTAACATTTGTCTCTAGAATTTATTGATTTTTATCAATAAATTCACGACGAAACATCCTTTTTGGGAGAATTACAATCTTTTAAGATATTTCGATGGCATTAATGATATTTGTGGTATGAACATAGATTTATTTTCAAAAGAGTTAGTTAGTATCTTAGTTTCGAAGACCTTCCTGTGGATAATCTAAACTTGTAACCTGTTGCCGTTGTATAATTTAAGTGGTTTAAGATTAAATCACAATATCACCGGTGCTTCCTTTTTAAGGAACATTCTATGTAGAGGAAGGCTAGAGTAATTTAATTTATATAAAAATTCTATGGCTATTTCACCTGGATCAATAAAAAGCCACATATTGAATAATTTGCTTATACTCAATCAACTATTCGGTCAATAAAAAACTTTGATTATAAAAGATTATTTGTCCCAGATAATTTAAAACATAAGTTAGTGACAGAGACTACCCAAGGAGATAGTCTTCATTAAATAGTCTCTGTCAACTAAATCTTCCCACAATTTACCTCGACCAGTTAAACAATTATGTATAAAATATTGACTTTCCAAAGCTAACACTGAATTCTCTTTCGTTGAGGCCCCTATGATATGCCATATCCATTACTTATGGAGCACGATATTGTGTTTACATTTGTAAATTCCGTGATGTCGTGAAAACCCCAATATAACTGCAAAAAATCGTGCAATTTGTAGACACTCACCTAATGCAGTTTATTTTAAAGTAGAGTTCGAATGCTTATCGTCCTCCTATAAACCAACCGATTGATATGTCAGCTGATGTAGGATAAACAACACCATTTACATTTTTCAGATCAGAGACAGAAGTCGAGTCGTGTACTTTATGTACCAAGAAGCGATGATGATAACATTATGTTGTTAGAGTGAACGGAATACACCTTTTTCACACCGTACAAGGGGTTAAAATCAGTTCCACGCTTTCTCCTTTCAAAACTATTATTTTTTCATACAAAATATTCAGTTATAGAGAACAGTAGTATTTGCAAAGTTGTTTGTTCTGCAGAGTCCTATGAAACCTAATAGTATTTCCTTTGTGAAATGTAGATTACGGCAAATACCGATACATGGTCATACGCTTTTCATTTATTTCTTTAAGTATAATTACATTTCATTTTACACGCATTCGTAAGAAATGAAATGTACTCAAAGAAATAAAATGAAATATCAATGGGTTATTATTTTATTATAGTTATTAATGAAATGAATTGCATCTACCTGAGTAAATAAACCGGTTAAACAAATATTTTCCATTTCATTTTATGTTTAAAATTTTTAGATAACTTAATAACAGTCACTCGATATTCGACTCAGAACGACGGGTAAAGAATATTCACAGCATAACGATGCGTAAATTGTATGATTATTATGTTTGTTTGCTCTAAAATAATCGGAACAAATGTCAAATGTCGCCAGTATAATGAACTTGTGTTCCGTTTATAATAAGTCCAAATAAAGTAATCCTCTGTATCGAAAAGTCAAAAATAAGACCTTTCTAAGGCCTTTCTAGGTCTTTCTAAGTAAGACGCTAAAAAGGGATAGATTATAAGTTCTGTCTGTAGTCGGAGATTCCCCTTAGTGATAGATTTCCCATACCGTATAGTAAACTGTCTTATGCTCAGAAACAAAAATGGCGCAAGCATTGCTTTTTTTGCTCAATTTGCCTGGTATTTATTATATATATTTGTATCACTCTATATCTACCTCGTTTTATACATTCCCATGCCTCTGTCCGACATGTACTCACAGCATTACAACCTTACATAAACAATAAACTATTTTTTAATGATGGAAACGGTAAGTATTGTTATTTTTAATATCATATTTGGTTATTAGAAAAATATTAAGTAAGTTTGTTTCTTATTGATACTGCAATTAGACAAAGAGTTACAGTATTTTTCGATCATCTGATCTTCCAGAAGAATGTTCTAAAACGTTTTCGGTTATTTTACCAGAGTTCTGTTCGAAATTTATAATTATATTACTTAATAAAAATGTGGTTCCCATAACACAATGAAAATGTTTGACATTCGTTTCAATGGCTTTGTTGAGTATTATCCACTTGCACGTTTATTCTCCACAAAATATGCCAAAAGGGCATTCGACGATCTTTCTAGCTCTAAACAATCGTTGGTCATATAATTGTGGATAGTTTTTAATTGAGCTCATAAGTCATAGATGCATTAAATATTCTTTTATTGAGTATATTTTATCTTCTTTTATAAATATCGGAATTAGGTAAACATAATAGAGGCGGCATATTGAAACTATCCCTTTCTAATAAATCTTTTTGAAAAATTATAGACACCACCATTATTTTGCCTCCCCTTTCCACCAAATTTGATCACAACAAATTTTTTGTTTGCATCAACTAAAACTTGCAACAAGATTGAGAAAAATTTGCTATAATTAAAATAATCATATCCTGAGTTGAGTATGAATAATCATGGCCTTAAGACAGTTGGAAAGCTGCCTTTTAATCATGAAATATCTGTTTTAAATGTTCACAATTCGGCAGTGGCGTAAAAGCGATTGTCAATTGTGTATATTCCATTACAATTTGTGTAAACAATATTACTTACCGTGATGTTCCCCATTCGAAAATAGTGAGATGATATTGAAAAAAATGCCAAGGAGCGAAGTGGCATTTCCTTAGGTTCAAAGGTAGGTAGGTAGCAATTTCCAAAAATCAAATGAAAAAATGTTAAAGTATTCTATGGAGATTATATAATATTCAAGAAGTCTATTCAGTGATTTATAAACAAAAAGAAAAAAAAAGTGACTAATGATATTTGCTCCCAATTTTCACAACAAAAAAAACATTTCGATTTATACGAGGATAATAAACAAAAATCGATAAACGTTGTTCCAAACCAACTCATTCAGCAGAATATCATTGTCTAATGACATTGTGCCTATAGATGGAAACATTTCGTATTGCTCAAAATTTTAGGGTACGAAACAAGATTATTAAAATAATGTTCGCAAAAAATGAGGAATATCATAATTTACGTGGAACCTCTTTCAACAAACGCCTTTAATCAAACGGGATTGAATTACATTAAGCTTAAGGGATACTAATCTATTTACTAGCATGAATGATGAGCCGGATGCTAAAACAGAAGATTCTAAGGTTATTTTCAATCCAGTACCTACACCAAGCACACCATTGCCTTCCCTTTCACCAATATGTTCTACACTATTAGCAGAGGGAAAAAGGCAATCTGCTAATACTCCCAATTTTGTAAATAGAAAAAAAATTTGATTTTTACGAGGAGATTGTACAAAAACCGATAAACGTTCTTCCGAGCCAGGTCATTCCGAAGATTATAATTATTTTATTACGTTATGGCCACACATTCACAAATTTTCTCCTGTTGAAAAGTTTAGGGTTTGAAACAAAATTATTAATTTGATATTGTCAGAAAAAGAGAATTATAGCAGAGGTTCTTATTGAAATCAATATGGACATAATGCACCTGAAGGGAATCACAACTAAATTTCAGTAAAGAAAGAACAAAATTAAAATGGGTAACTAGTTTTGTTTTACTTCCCTACAGTACATTTAATATTACTATTTAAATATCTAATTATTTATGTATAACAACATTTATTACTAAATTATTTAAAGATAACGAGGTAGGTACACTTCTTATACAAGAGCTAGGAATAATTTTTCTTCAGTATTAATACACTTTTGTATGAAACTGGAATTTGTTGTTTTAGGTAGATCTTTCATATACTTTGACATGAAGACGAAAATAGCCGCTGACATGCATGTTTAATTATAAAAATTAAACTGGCCACATTCTTAATTTTATCATATAAATTATGAAATTCACCATGAACTTCTTGGTCTTTGTCTAAAGCGTGACAGTTACTAGAAATTAAGATTATATTCCAAGTCGAAAATTCACTTCCCGCAAGTAAAATTTCTTCCGTATCAAATTTACACATTGAGGAGATTCTTTCGCAGCAAGAAACTCTCGTCAACTGTGGACATAAAAATAAGATATCGCGGCGCAGGTTTTCTGTTTCCGCCTTTCGCCTCTCACCCACTCTGGCAATAGAGTTAAAATGCAAATGGAAAATTGGAAATCATTTCTTGAAGCCTAAAGATGCCTTAAAATGATTATATAAATTACCCAAAAAATGTTCGTGAAGAAGAAAATGTATTTTCTTGTTCGCTCTAAATTGATCCCTTTTTATAGAAGGTGAAAACAAACTTCAATTCACGTAGTACGTTTTTCTATGCAATAATATTTCGGTAATGGAAATACACACGAATTTATTTTTTAACCTTTTAATTTTCTTTCGTTAATTATGGGTGGAAACAATAAAATAATAGAACCGACCTTTTTACTAGTTTTATTTTTAATTTTTTTTGTTTTTCTCGTGAACTGGGAAAAATTATAAGTATTGACATAGCCCAGAGGAATGTAATGTTTATTACAGTAAAATAATTTTTTTACCTATAGAAAATATAACGTTCTTTTTACCTTGAGTTTCATTAATCCTACATTGCTTATTAGCAATTTTTTTACATGTATAATGTATATACTGATTTTATCCAGAACAAAAAATAAATAATATTCAATTATAAAGAACTATATTTATACAAACTGTCAATTCAAGGTTTTCAGTTTGTTTTTGTAACCTATATTACAGATCTAATAAAATCCATATTACAGATCATTAACAACAATACGTTGCATCTAATTCGCCGGTATTTCAAATAAGTTCACATCACATTATTTATTTATGCAAATAAATGGATAATTGACGTTACATATCACTTGCCAATGTAGATACTATAAAGTATCTACAACAAAATACAACAATAACTATAACTCATGAACTATAAATTTTATGTTTACGTCTTTTCTATTTTCATAATCAAAAATCTATTTGCTGCGACCACATAAATTAAAAGTGCTTTGTATCTTTTTGAAATGTATAATTTATTTTACCTATTAAAGCATTGGAAATTTAAAACTATGATTTGCAACTATTTTGAAATGTGTTGTAAATTAAATTGACATAATAGAAAAATGTATAGCATAGAAGAAGCCGAAAACTAAATTAAGACAGTTTCTATCGTTATTAAATACAGATTCCTTATAAAACGATGAATATACCCTTTATTGTTAGTTTTTATAATTATAAATGTATATTATTATTCGATAAAAATTACATTCACCTTAGATAAAACGTACGAATCAGATGTTACGGAAACTCATGACGAGATTTTGAATCAATCAATAAACCAATTTGCAATATGGTGTCCAAAAGTGCTTCTGTTTTTCATCTAATAATTTCCATAAATGGCGCAGTTATCCCAACGTAGGTAATTAATAAAATTGCAAGCCTTAAAATGTTCAACACGCAAATTTCTAAATGTTACACCGCTTTCGATTATATCTTGACGTAAATCGAACAAGCTAATTATTCTTTGAGATATATACGAGTATGTGCATAAAAGCATTTAATTTTGTTAGTATTTTTGAATTAGTATCCCTAGTGACGTGTTTGAATGTGATGTGTGACTAATCACTGTTCATTCGTCATTTATACATAAATTTAACTGTTCTCCTAGTACAGTGGTTTTACTAGTATACTAAACTCATTTAGACATAGTGCTACATACTAGAAGGCACTCTAATATACTCATTATGAATATTCAAGTATTATTTCGCTTTTCTAACCAATTAACTAGAAAAAATGGTGTATTAAAAATCAATAATTATTTTGATTTACGCAAAAATATTTTTAAAGTAATTATGTATTTTATACTGCTTACTTTTCACTGTGAATTTATTTAATATTAGCTGTGTCCGTCGGATTCACTTTCGTGAAATTCGAAATAAGAGAGTTTTTAGAATTTATGGAGTTTACTCATTAAGGATAGATTTTCACATATAGGGCCCGGTATGAAGTTTTATGGGGAGTAAAATGAAAAGTTCAGAGCGTACGAAGTTTAAAAGAAGCAGTGCTTTAAAAAAATGTAACCGTTAGGTTCTGATCATACGAAGTTCAGAGTGTTAAAAAAGTATAACCGTTAGGTGGTCTCTCCGCGCAACACTTCTGCGTATTTTGAGTAAGATATCAATATGTTTATTTGACATTTTCTTATAGCGTAATCGCAATGACGGAGTGTGACACACGTAGTTTACTATAGTTCGCTTATATCAAGATGTAATCATTAAATGTCATAATGTGTGAATATCTGGTGTCTTCTTTTGTACAAAATTTAAAAAGTCTATTTCAATTTTAACTTATTAGATTGACGTTACTAAATGTTTTTAATTTTGTTGCATTAATTTTATCTTGTTCATTTGCGTTTTACTTGAAAATAATTATATTGTCTGCATTTTTTTATTAAAGTAACTTCTATTTACATGTAATGAAATTGAAATTAATATTTACATACAGTGTTACCTATTTTATACATTCAAAGACAATCGTACTTATGTAGTAAATTTTAGTCGCACTTTGGAACTGACAGGCACTTTTTTTTATCTTATATTGTTCTTTGGTATAAACTATTACAATATCAAATTTCATAAAAATCCGGTTAGATTTCGTGTAAATGACGAACAAATTAATATACAAAAAGACAGACAAAATAAGGAAACAGGTTTTCTGTTTCTATTATCAATCTTTATACTGAATTAATCACTCTTTTTAATTTTTTATATGCAGAATTCACTCTGTTACAATTTTATTATAAGTATAAACATACAAATGTTATATGAAAAATGTCCCGTCATAAACACTGAAGAAAGAAAATGATTGCACTCTAATAACTCCTCATGAGAACCCAACTTTATGAGAACCAAATTATAAACAGCCAATTTGGAAGTAAAGCGAAATAAAAAAGGAAGGAATGATTAACCACAATACCCTCAATTTATTTAGCGCACGCGCTTTTGTTGTAAAAAAAACGGAGTGGACATGTCAAAAAATAGTTCACTCGGACATAAGGTTTTCTTTATAGAACAAAATCAATATATTTCTTTGACATTTGTAAACAAATCACTTATTAAATCTCATTTATTTACACAATAAAAAAAATTAGTAAGTTTTTAAATTGTTTACTTTTGTTTTTCATCTAACTTTTTTGTAATTTTTATCATGTGTATTTTTAAGGATAGTTACATTTATTTCTCTTCACGTGTTGAAAGGTACTGGAATATAAATTAACATTAAAATAGAATTTTTTTTTCGATATCAATTCTTTTATCAATGAAGCAACTTAATATAGTTATAGAACTTGACTTCTTTTCAACATTATTTTTTTAGTGAGATAATATCATAAATTTTTATAGGTTATGTAAACTCAATTAACTGTTTTTTTATTGAATTTTGCCTGAATAATACTCTCTCATTTTTAAGAAAAAACCCTTAATCTTTTATTATTTTTATTTTTTTGAATACCTATACACTTAAATATTTCTATATAAAAAAGTACAAAGCTAAGTGAATATCCTAATAGAACCGAATTGTAACAGCTTTTTGAGACACCAGGAAAAACACAGCATGATGAGTTTTGCATGAAAATGTGTCAAAATACGTACTTCTAGTATGACCAGTATCTCTATTTTACTTGTTAAGATAGATTTGATTTATTAAAAAAGGCGAATTAATTTCCATTACTTCCTAATTGTATCGCTCATTCGGTTATCTAATTGATGCCATCTAAAAATAATACTTACAGAAGTTATTCAATAAATAATCTATTACTTCACGAAAAGCTTTAAAAAATATTGTCGCAAATCGAATATAATTTTTTTAATCGTATTATAAGATATTGGGGTATGATGCTTTCGAGGAAAAACGGCAGCGCGCGCGTTCCACCGACTGGATTTGCTTTTTCTAATCCATTAATAAGTTCGACGCGATAAATTTTTTAAATCCAAGAACAGTATGGTTTTTTCACCCAAATAGATTAGAAATGTATGTCTTAATGGCTGAAATTTATTATTGTATATTTTGATCGGTTATCTATTATCTGAAATAGTTAAGCAAATGAAGAATATATTATATGATGTGTGTGGAGGAATTATTTCATTAATTCCTCCACACACATTCATTAATTTTGAGCGAGGTCAAATTAGTAGTTCAAAATCAAGATCTTTATTTTTATGGTAACTAACACTCAGAGAGAGTTAAAATTTAAAAAATTATACGTATGTGAGTATGTTTATGTGTGTGAGTCTGTAATTACGGTAATTTACTTTTGTAACCAATAAACTTGAAATTTGACACTGTTTAAAAAAAAAGATATATATATATATATATATATATATATAAATATATATATATATATATATATATATATGTGTGTGTGTGTGTGTGTGTATGTGTATGTGTATAAGTCGAGATGTGTGTCGCACATATCGTTGCCGTACAGTAGGTTGAAATCAGAAACTGTTAACTTAGTGATTAATGAGCATATTTGGAATATTATTTTAGTCGATAATTTGATGTTATCTTTTTTCTTAAGTTTAGTTTTTAAAAAAGTTATCGAATTTAATGTTTTTGTGTAGGAATAAATTATATTTTAGTAATTAAATTTCATCAAAATATCATTTTTATTTAACGCAAAAAAATTTCAACATGTTTCAAAACAAGGTAATTAGTTAGTTCTCCACTTTATTCAATCTATCACAGCGCAAACAAATATGACGTTCTGCATTCTAATTAGTGGAATTGAATAAGCTGAGTACTTAGTACGCGATTATAATTCTCAATCGAAGCGCTACTTTACTTCTGATAGTTTCGCTGCGAATTACATTTTTCTTCAGAATGTCCAAATATTTTGTAACAAATCTTGACTATCGATTAATTTTAGTGAAGGATGCAAGCAAAATTTGGAAACATGCTGTGCGAAATAATCCTATCTCCGTAACAAAAAACGGAAAATTTGTAGCAATAAAAAAATATAGTGTGCAATTGCAATCAGATATTACCTGGTTTAATTGTATTAACAATTCCTTGCAAGATAGTAACGAGTTATCAGGACCTAGTACGTCAACTGAATTTATATTATCTACTGCATCTCTTGGGACTTCAGTAAAAGAAAGCCTTTTCTGAATTAGGAAAAAAAGAAGTGGTTTTACTTTTTCCTGTGAGGAGATAGCATTTGCAAATAATCTTAAAGTAAAAGTTCAAGAAAATCAAGACATTACACATTTTCTTGATCACTTGTTTAAAAGGCGGCAAAATGCAGATATAGGGAAGAAAATTATCGTTGACAAGAAAGTGAAACTTGAGTTTTCCTCAGATTAAATTTTAGGTTTATTTATATTACTGAAACTAAGTAAATGGCTGCACAATACTTTAAAAAATAGCCTTTAGAAAAAGTATGATCTCATAATTCACCCTTCTTTATGTTTAGTCCACTAAACATTAGTATTTTCCATGCACAACAAATATAGCCATAAACAAAAGCACAGCAAAGATTAAACTTCAGGTACATTTATATATAACCACAAGTAAAACATTGAAGACAACAAATATTGACAAGGATTGCAAAGAATTGACATTCGTTAGTAAATTAGGGATTTAATCGTGCTTTAATTAAGCGATTAAAAACATTTGGGACCAGAGGTGATAGATGATTGTAACATATTCCTTGGAAGTTTAATTTGTATTATATTGGTTTCCGGAGAAAAGGTTGATTAGGAAAACGAGTTGATAAATTCTACACATAATCAGATTTGGAAAACACTGTACTTGCGGAAATCAAAGTTTCTTATTCATTATTGCTTACTACGATATATAATCAAACTAGGGGGAAAGCAAACTTCAATATTATGCGATACATCAACATCGCTATGTGATATCTGTAAAGTGATATTAAAAGAGGTGAAAAATATGAAGGCAAATTTAGAAAAGCATATCGACACTGATTTATATCGATACGGTATATCATCTTTATATGCTTGAATGTACTTTATGGATTGTATTTTTCATGTATCTTATAATTGAGACTTTTAAAGATGCGAGTGGCCAAAAATTTGGACAAAGCAATAATGGCAAAAGGAAGAAATTCATTAAGAAAACTCTTAGTGCTCATGAAAATAAAATATTAATTGAAATAGTGAAACAAGCTCGTGGTACAACGAGTTATGGAAATGTTGCAAGGCAAGTTTTTGCGAATGTCAAAACAACGGCTTTAATTAGTAGTGTCAATGGAAATTAAGAGATTTTTCCATTGTTATGAAATATATTAAAGTTGCGAATAATGAAATATTTGAGATTTTTAGTCCCAATACTAACTGATTTTTTTTATTTTAGAGTTCCGTATTTCAAATGGAAAAATGATACTTTTTTTCTATGCGCCTCACACTGGGGCCAATGTGTGAATGAACTCGGCGAAAATAAAAATAAAAAACTACATTATAACTCGCCTTACTTGATGCACACGTACAGTTTAGGCCTACTTATGTCAGTTTCAGCGCACAGGTGGTAAGGTTGATACTTGTCATGTGCCAGTCGAAACTTGTACGTCTAACACAGGCTGCACGCTGTCGATACGCTAAACTTGTTTATTATTGTTACGGTAACGACAATTTTATTATTACTATTATCGATCTGGTGATCATTGTAGTTATGGAGGAGCTAGATTCAGATATGTATTTATTTATAATATTTTGAATTTACCAAATATTGCCCATCACAATACAAATAATATAGTCAAAAATGAAATTGATCCGATTTCCAATTAAATTTGTTTAATCCCCATGTTAAACCTAAATTTTAATTATGTACCGGGCACTGCCTGAATGACTTTTTGGTATTAAAATGTAGACTTATCTTCTCCATTTTACCAATATAAAAAAAACTGCGCATATTTGTGACATTTTGTACTGTTGTTGTTATTTATTATGTTATCTGTGTGAAAATGCTTGATTTAAGGTAAAGCTGATTAGGTTTTATTTCACTTTAGGATGGGAAACTAACAAATTATTTCTGACAAAACGATATCTTTATGATATAAAAAAGAGTTCTAATAAAGGATCGCATTCATTTTTTTAAGAGATCATGTAAAAAGTCACTTAATACCCAAAAAATATAATCTTCCGCCATTCTTCTGGTTTATCAGATGCAGAAAAAGTCGTCAAAGATGTAACTATGAGTAGTCCAAATCTAACCAGGGAACGGTATAATAAAGTAAGGAGAAAGGATTTGACACGCTTCCCATTGTTCAAAATAATCCAACATGCTAAAAATATTGTTCTCCAGAAACAGCGTGACTTATTATCAACGAAAATTCTGCTGAAGTTAAACTGCACCACAACTGCAAACTGGACCACACAGAACATTGTATTGCAAGGTTGGAAGTTGAAGTAATACAAAATCAAAGAAATTTTTACAATCTTTGTTTGATTTCAAAATGGGGGTTTAATGGGTCCAAGCTGGCTGAATATAAATAGTCGTAATCTAATCCTGAAAGTACTTGCATAGCGTATTTAGTTCCACTGCATCTTGAAGGGAATAATTAAAAAATGACAGTTTAGTGCTATGGCAAAATACAAGATTTTCATTGACTCGATTCTGCAGACCTATAACGTTTCTGTTTGCTCGAGAGACTAACGAGTTCAATTTCAAGATAAAAGAAATATATTGCATAGATAATCAGATTACATAGCTTCAACTAACATCATGTAAATCAGAAGGAACACAATTGCAGAAACAACCTTGTCTAATTATTAATAAGTCAATGCAAGGATTTGGAAAAACTAATGACGGAAACACAGCTAGAATGTTTTTTTTAACTTCACGACTAGAACCAAGAAGAAAACATCAGGAATCACTACCATAAATTTGAAATGTTGGCAAGTGAATATTTAATAGACACTGACGAAATGTCGAAATGTACACAGGGTTGTACGGTTGGTATTCAATGCCACCAAGCGTACAAAAGATCTTAATACACATTGCTGATGTCGTGTCATGCTTCTTGGTAACAAGAATTGATAACATTGGGCAATTAATTGAAGAGGCTCAAAAAGCTAATAACAAGGTGTTTAAAAATAACGCGAAAGTTTCTCAAGAAAAATGAGCAAAGAAAAAATTTATCGGGACGTACTTAATAGGTTGTTTATGGCATCAGATCCTTTAATATAAAGCATTCAAACTCCTCCCTGGCCAAGAGAACCATTTGTAAAGAAGTTCTGAAAATGCTCATTACTCCTTATACTGAAGATGATTCAGATGATAGCTTTCAAAAAAGCAGTAATTCTGATTCTGAATGAGTTTTATATAACATATTACAACACCAGTACAATCGTTTTTTATATGTTAATACTTTGAAAAATCATTGATTCAAGGTTCATTGCATTGTTTTTTTCGTTTTATCATCGATAGGCAACATATTCATGCTGTGAATGTGCCGCCTATTCATTTCTTAGAGTATTTTTTCCCAGAAACGATTTGACATAGAAATTTTAAAGTAAACATATTAATCCACATATGCTTCTAGTCAATATTCAAAATACTAATTAAGCGCAAAAATAATACTAATTAATTTTTTTCAATGTCATTTATTGTGTTAAATATAATTTAAAACAGCAAATTATAAGGATTCTCATCTTCGTTTTTTCATCACTTTTTGTAAGACAGTTCTAATGATATTGTAGAAAATGTTAACGATAATTTTTCCTCCTCTATTTTCGAAAATGCTATAGTAAATAATATGAAAAAAAACGTTACTAAAAGTTTATCGGACGACCATTGCCTTGATTGTAAATTTCATAATTTTTGAGAAATTCACGATATTGAACGCTTGTGAAATTTATGGTATAAATGGAAAAAAACATTACATTTTAGACCAATTCACAAACAATGATTTTTTGAAATTTTTAACATATTTTAATCCACGCACCCATATCGACAGACAAATTAACTCAACAAAAGAGTATTGTTATTTAAATTATTAAAATTATTTTTGGATAATAAGGATATCATAGAAGCTCTTCTACACCGCCATAAAAAGCTTGCTGATCGTAAGAGAAATGTTTTGTTACACAAATCATTTTCATCCTCATTATTAAATATTAACATGTTGCGTTTCATTTTGAATCGACTCCGATTTAGTATACTAGCCGATTTATCAGACTACGCGTAATTTTATATAAATAATAACATTAATGTAAAATCACTACGCAATGTTTTACAAAATCGACAAGTTTACCTTGTAGTTTGAAAAAGTTGCCAGCGTTCGAGACATAATCCCGCTTCGGCGCGAATGAAAGTTCTGAGTAGAGCGAATAGACTTTATAAACTGTTTACATTAACCGCGTTCTCGTTCCAGTATTCTATTCGATGTATTGAAAAGTTTACGTTAATATTTCACGATTAAGTTGTAGAAAGACTTGGAAATTATACTTAACGAAAATTTTCCACGTTATAATTTTTCATATTGATGCCAGCATATTAAAATGGTCCGTTCACGTATCTATGTTTATGGATGGCATCTTGTTATTTAACTAAGAGTATACAGTCTGATGAAACTCTTGGATATATACTATTTATGTCGAATTTATCAATTTTTCACTGTGGTAGCACCATAATAGGGCAAAATCAAATTTTTGTTTATATTTTAAAACAATCTACTCACGTTTCAAATTAAAGTAATATTAGGTTTTGGTCATATATGATTGAGTCCACCCCGATTGCAGAATCATAAATTAGGCTATTTTAAAATAGACTTTTATTAAATTAATGAACATGTATTATTTAGATTATTGTATTATAATATTTTATATACATTGAATATATTTGGCATTCATTGTGTAGAATATGACAACATCTTCAAGTGGACAAATGGTAAAGATCTTTACAAATTGCCCGCCTGAAGATGTTATCTTACAGCGAAACCTAGGTCGTGGTAAAGAATTTAAATAAAGTAGAAATAATACTATATAACGTAGTTTTATTTACCTGTAAAACATTATTTTATATACAATAAAATGGTTAGATTTATTACTTAAAAATATTTTATTGAATACAAAGAACTACTCAAATGACATTTACATGCACAACATTTTTAAGAATATTTGTTTACTTTAAAAAGTACTTATTGATTCCAATGTAACTATCTATATATATAGTTTAAAAACTGACCTCGTTTACGGATTGTTATATTTAAATCATTACACTATACTGATGGAGCTTATAAAAGTAGTATACAATAAAATATTTCCAAGAAATCTCTATTACTTACGTACAGACCTGCATACAACAATACTTACGTACAATGCAGCCGCCCGAAAATGGATATTTCCTAGTCGTAAGCCCACTAATACCAGAGATAATAATAGAGACCACTTGTTCATGTGCAATATTTCTGTAGACCAAGCCCCTAATTTCTTCCTTTATGTCATTAATTTCTTTTTCTTTCACTACTCACTTTCATTAACTATACAATCATTGATAGTTTTTTTTTATTTGGATAGTGTAACTTCTGAGAAAAAACCACTATAAATTTAGGATGTATCAGGATTCCGACACGATAAACTTTATTCTGATCATCTTTATCGTACTTTCAAAGTCATGGACTAATAAAATGTGGATGAAATAAAATTAAGAGACCATTCAGGTCTCTTAATTCCACTGATCTCGATTCTCAAAGATACACAAAGTCTGGAGGTAAACAGTTTTTATAAAATTTCACTAAATATTATTCCATGTTATCTTTCCAGAAATAATTAGCCTTCCCAATTAACTCGTATTTCAATTTATCAGTACTGGATCAGATGAAAAATAAGCAGATTTCGTAGACAGTGATATGAAGCTAACATTGTTTTTGATAAAATCACGGATTGTTTTTATTGATTCATTTTACCGCAATCGTAATCCCGAAATATTTTTTCATTGTATCTGAGATCAAATCAAAACTAAATCTGTCTCTGAATTGATTGTCTGGTGTTAGTTCCTAGAAAATCAAATTCATCATCAATATTTTCACATAAAACAGAAATATTTGTTTATTTGTTTGTTCGCGCTAATCTCTAGCCCCATAAACTAAATTATCAAAATTCTTCTTGTGCTAGGAAGCCCATACTTTGAGAAAGAATACTGAAAGTGAAGAATGAAACGAAAAGTTTTTATTTACTTTGTTCGTGCTAGACTCTGGAACCAAACTCTCAGTGATATCGAAAAAATGGTCGTCATAATCTACATAAATCCAAATTATACTCGTAAGTTGTTTTTGTTATTTTGTTTTTATTAATTTTTTAAATAAAAATATCGCGTAGGGCACAGGTTTGATGATGAATATTGAAGTACAGGTATACAGATTGTATTGGAAAATCGTGACTTCACAGCCATCGTCCACAGCTGGATGAATAAGTTCTTTTAAAGGAAATAATTTTATTTTTATTATTACTTCAATATTTATAATTATTATAGCCCTGTCTCAAGAATATGATAGGAAAGCTGATAGTATAATTCTAGATATGCTGTTTCGTTGGTAGATATTAAATATAAGTATCAAACCATTAACATTGACGTTTTTGAAATATTCATATCATTCAATATTTTTCAAACTGTAATCTATTTCGTATTTAAAAATAAAATTCGAGGAAAAAAATATGAAATTTTGGTTGGAGCATTAAACAGTCAAAGACAAAGTACAATAGCAAAGCAAATAAATAGCTATAGTATTAGTTAATGGAACTAGCTGCGTTCTGGATGTTTCAATAGCTCTGTAGATCCATTAGTAGAGACGCACTAATGAGAACTAACGGCAATAGCGGATGTTCATTATCACGTTATGGTTTATTCACATTAATACATTTTTTTGATAGGCATTTTGAAAGTGATTTCAGCCATAATAATAAGTGTAGAATGTTGTGACCGACTACAACGTGACATTCAATGTTTTTTTAATTTATTTATCTTTGCTAAAATTAAGCTTGTCCGGATTTTCTCACGTATCCACGTATAAATAAATTTTGTTAGAAATGGGACTTTAATCATACATTTTCTAAAATAACGGGTTATATTTTATATTGATCACGTTAAGTACCCGAGAAGCTAAACAAATGTTAATCCAATATAAGTTGTAATTTTATTTAAATCCAGTTAGTTTTTATACAAGTAATAAAACTATCTTTATCTTGTCGCAAATAATTAAACCCTACTTAATATTTTTTTCTGTCCGGCGCCTGACAACGCTTAGACAAAAATTAATATTTTATGTGCTATATCAAACGTAGCTCTGTAGAAGAACCTAAAAATAAGACGTTAAAATGCTATACTCCTTTAATTCACAGAGATACGTTCGATAGGTACTACGCATTAAATTTAGTTTCCCACAGGCTGTCTACTGCATGATAGAGGAAAAGAAATACTAACTTATAAAAGAAGGCTATGTAATTACGCGGCGGTATAATTTTGTAGGCAGATATATTTTCGACTATTGAATCATATCTGTGTTATTAATAATTTAATTTCAAATTTCCCCGTAGTTTTTAAATTAATATTATTCACTCGCTGGGAGACAATGTCAAGGTACAGAATTAATAGCTCAAAAAACATATATCTTCATCCGTCTTCTTGCCAGGCAGCGTAAGCAGTAGAAATGTAATGTCACATTTTCCGTAATATCTATTTCTTTTTGCTTATTCAGGTACGAGTTTATTTTATGGCTTTCCATTACCATTTTTTATACTCTCCGCAATTTTGCGTACCGACGTTATTTTAGTGTTCGTCCCAGTTTTATTTTCACGTTCACTTCTTGCATAATTTTTCCTGTTCAGAAAAACTATTCAATTATTTTTTCTTTATCTTTACACTTCTTTTGATACAGTATTCTCATTATACTCTAATCACCAAAAATATTAAAAATGTTATCTCACATTTTGCAAACAATAAATCGATTAAAATTAAAATAATGTCATTTTTAGTATTTTTTAAACAATTCTTGAAATATTTTATCTATTACTTCACAATAATTTTAAAACCTTGCATAAGATAAATTAAATTGTACTCATAAAATTCATTAAATTCACCTTAAAGAGCAAGGAATTTCTTTAATTTTGTTATAAATGGAAGGAATGAGAAGAAGGAATTAAAAAATAATAATTTAATATTTTGTCTATTATTATGTTAGTAGGGGCAATCGGTATTCTAAAATATATCGAATTTGCCATTTATCAATTTTTTTTACAAAATATGGCGTCACGTCTTGAAACACCATTTAATTAATAAAGTTTATGGGTTTTTAAATTAAAACCATCCCCGATTATTGTGCAAAAAATAACTCATTTTTGCACGTACTCTACATGATAAAATCTGCGGTAATGCGTAAAAAATTTAAAGATAATCGCAGTTTGAATTAAATATTGAAAAACGAGAGGCCGCTATATTCATGGAACTGCTGAGTTCCCATCATAACAATGATAGAAAGTACTTCATTGCTTGCGCTTCCCCCACCTACTGTACTGTCCCGACTTTTTGCCTATCAACTATCATAGATTCGATAAAAAATTTAAAGACCCAGACCATCTAAGTTTTAACTAACCCAATTTATCAGTCCAAAGCTCAAACTATTGTGTAAGCAAGTATTATATCTGTTTACTTGTTCGCTTAATGTATATAAGGATCATATTTGATTATTCAATTATGTTTGTTTAATTTATATAAGGGTCATATTTGATTAGAATGGTTTATTTAATTATGTTTGTTTAATTTATATAAGGATCATATTTTATTATATTTTTTGCGAACAAGTAAACAGATATCATATTTTTACTTGTTCGTATAAAATATTATGTCTGTTTACTTGTTCGTAAAAAATATAACCAAATATGATCTTTATATAAATTAAAACTGAGGGGTTTCACAATTAAATGAAACTACGTGATGTAGTATTATTTCTACTTTCTTTAAGTTCTTTATAACGACCTAGGTTTCGTTGTAGTACAACATCTTCAGGTGGACTATTAGCAATATTAAAGAAAGTAGAAATAATACTACATCACGTAGTTTCATTTAATTGTGAATAATGAATTTCTACAAAATTAACGCCAAATATATTCAACTGAGGGGTTTATTAATTGCAAATTTTACACGTATATTAGCAACGTATCTTCTGGTTATATGCTATATTTGTTGTGTAGTCTAATCAATAATATGGTCAATATTATCTGTCTTTTCAGGATTACAAGCGTCATTCAAGTTTGGTACCATAGGTTACGGGCGATCATGTTTGTATATTGACTGTTTTCTCGTTCAATGGAGTACACAGTTTTTACCGTGATAACAAGATGAGCTCCGAGCCTCAACATAGATAAATACAAATCTGGAATTTTCATCAACTTCTAAAAAGTTTCTCACACAGAGGGAAGTAAATCTACAGTACTGATATTAATTTGTTTTTATTATTCATAAATTGTAATTAAATTCATCTTAATTATAAGTATTTACTATTTTTAATACGTTCGTGAGGAAGAAAAAGCACAAATCGATTATTTTTTGACTTCTTAAAAACAGCAGCTAATAAAGTACTCCCATAATTGACTTAAGAAATAAATTACATTTTGATATTAAAAGATAGTTACCATTTCTATTAGATTTGACAAGGTAATTGATATCGAGAAAGTACGCGGAAACTACACGAATATGAAGACAGATAAAATTCAGATGCCGCCCCCGTGATATTCTGCTGATATTGACTAACTTGCCCTAAACGGCAGGTTTTATACCTGCCGTGTGGGAAGGAAAATTTATAGCCACTGTGGCGAGGTGTGCCTAGTAAGCACAATTCTGAAATATCTGGATTTACAAAGTCCCATTGAATTAGAGTTTTCTATATCTCTTTTTTTAATGATGAACAATATTAGAGGGGAAATTTCCTATCAGTCGAATGAACAAAACCATTAAAACATGTAGGTGATTACTGCATAAAGAAAGAAGTTGACAATTTTGATCGAATGATAGGGTATATGTAGGCTTAGCAAAGTTAATGTTATGATCCTCAATAAAAGAGGTATATAAATAACGACTAACTTGATAGTAAAGAAATGAATGGCGGGAATTTGTGATTATTTTTGCCCCATATCGATCAAAGATGATGTAACGTCAAGGTTTCATCACTCTTCCTTGCATTTTTACTTATCTTGCATTATTCTCGCATTTTTTTACTACCTGTTATTTTTTTATCCAATATAAGGATATAAATTTTCTTTCTACATTTTCTATTATAAATCAGGATAGTATATGAAATTAATCGTTGAATAATTTTGACTATATTATCTAACGACAACTATCCACATGTATCTATGCATATTAGTCTTGCTGTAGAGAGAAAATGGCAAATTTAAAATTAAATTAAAAATTAACTATTTTGTCATCTTTTGCTAAGTAGGTACTACCTTTTACAATTTTTTCTCTGAATAAGTAACTAGTAAGTAAATAACAAAAACACCGTGTCGCTTAAAGCAGTTGTGAAAAGTTCAATTTGTTTGTTCCTCAAACATTTTATTATTGTATACATTCTTTTATTACTAAGATTTTTATCCTCACGCCCTTTCCACCATTCAAAAATCAAATCATGGCAATCTGATTATATGTATCAAATCTTGTAAAGATATGTGTTCTTTAAAAGTCGTTTATAAGGCATTCATTCTAGGTGACGTTTCATGGTTTTTAGAATCGCCTTTTTTTAATGGGTTCCTTGCCGTGTATATTATTTGTAACTAAATGTCTCAAAATATTTCATATTTTTTTTAAATATCCCCTTTACACAGTTTTTATCTTACAAAACCCTAAACGAGCAGTTTGATATTAGCTTTCTTTTTCATATCGAAACTTTAAAACGTATAACGCATTAAAATAGATTATCGTAAATGAAAATTGAATCTTTTTAGATCATATAACCAAATGATTTATTCCAGTTTAAAAAAAATTAGTATTTTGCTTCCAAAATAAAATACAATTCCAGGAGTCGGCATGGAAATTGTACACTTTCCATCATAATTCATCGAAATTAGTTCAGCAGCTTCCACGAATAAATTTTCCTTCATGGTTTATCGCGATTGACATAATGAGACTATTCTAGTCAATGCTTTACACTAATTTATCAAGTTTGACAACCATGAGGAGTTCTTAACCTCTAACTACCACTTTCTGTCTCCAGTCGTCTCTAGATGGTGCCAATTTTATCTACTTTTGGACACCCAGTTTTCGTAGATAAGTCTCTCTGTCAGTGAACTAACGCATTTCAGCTATTCCAATTGATTGACTTCCGCTTGTGTTTAGTTTGTTTCCCATTCATTGTAAATGTCCCAACTAACTGCGCCTCCGGGTCTCAATATCCACCAATAATTAAAGGTTATCGTGGACGTACTAAAATTTTGTGTCGTTTGTTACGATCTATAAACCATTTCCGAAAATTGCACGAGAGATCTTGCTCATGGTTTTTAATGTTTTCATTCAAGGAAACGTTTTATGTTGAAAATACTTTATGTTTTTTTTCAATAAATAAACCAATTCCAAATACATTCACCAAAAAATAAAAACTAAGTTCCAATTTGTTAAAAATTATGAGGATAATCGAACAGACCATATATAATTTGTGTCCGTTATATTACATCTATCATGCAAAGTTTTATATTTTATTAAATGTAACATTTCTATTTTAAGTTTCAATCCCTAATCTCAATAAAACCATGAGACAAATAATACTTCAATGTTCAATAAAATATTAAATCCAATGGCGATAAAAATGGAAGAGTTAAAAGTTAAGCCGATAACTTAATTTCTTTTAGATAGTAAGTTAAACGTACTAAAGCTAAATGCTTCCCTCCTCATTTTGACCTTAATAAAGTAAACAGTCAAGTATGCTGCATAGTAAACTTGTTTCCGTGTATTATATCAAACGATTTAAACCAAATTTATTATGCAGCAATCATTTTGAACTTATCAAGGTAATCCTGGAAAATATAAACTATCAATTTGTACTTAATGTGAAACCTCTATTCATGAATTGGAATTTGTGTCTCAAAATATCAACATCGACTTGCTTAAATTCAGCTCTTACCAAAATAGAGTGTTCATCCTCTTAGGAAAGTAGTCAATACAATATACTACTGCGTAGAATAGCACGAGCTCCATAACGTATCACGGTATAATTTTAAAAAGCACAAATAAAAATAAAATTTATAATTTAGTTAAAAGGTAGCGAATAAACATTCATTACCAAAATATTCAGATTTCATCTATGTACTTACTGTTTTGTACATAGATGAAATCTAAATATTTATTAATCGTTATTATTTCCTACTACCTATTTTTGACAGTAAACCAAAGTTACTTAGTTAGAGATTTTTCTTGCTTTAGAAAAGTGTATTCAATAAATAAATAAATATTTTATAATCTACATTTTTTTTTTCATAATTGTCGCTTTAAATTGATATAAATCAGATTAAAACAAACAATGATAGGCAACGCGGGCGTAGAACGCATCGAGTACGACAGACAAAATGTCGTTAAGAACACAAGGAATTTAATCCTACATTTAAATATTCAGAAAATAAATTCTATAAAAGAAATTTGATGGAACAAAAATCTTTAGAAAGCTCTTTGTATAAATGGAAACTTTAGGTTGCTTGAAATGGAAAAATATATAACACGTACTAGTAAAGCAGAATTTGTTTCCGGCTAAATACAGCTCGTTAAAGAATTTCGTACATAATGAAATTATCCTACATCATCATGATTTTATTAATGTAAGACAAGGCCTGGTTATCATCCCGGAAATACATAGCCGACCCGCGGTACCGCGTCTCCCTTACAAGTTCACATTCACATTATGAATTATGCACGGAAGTGTTCTCTCACTCTACAAGATTAAATAAGGAGTCTCGTGAAAGTTAGATACCGGGATTTGTTTGATGCAAAGTTTGCTGTTGGTGTTTATATATTAAGTAATTCACTGAAAGTATTTAGTTACGTCTGGTCATTAAACAATATCCTCAGGATTAAAGACAATTGGTTCACTTTTGTTCGCTTTATTCGCTTTAGTTGCAAAAATATAAATTTGAATTTTTAGGGAACCAATGTGACTTTAAATATTAAATCGGAAGTCCTGATATTATGAATTTATAAACTAAACCCAAAGCGTATTTCTGAAAAGCTGTTGTTTATTTGGTAAGTTACTATATTCGATAGTATTAAAATTTTCCAATATTCTAATGGTGATATTATTACGAGGCTAGTAACATAACTATAGCACATATTGTTACATATCTTTCACAAAATACCACTTTTGACAAGTGGCATTACTTCTCGTTTGTAGATATGAGTTCGTACCTTCAATTAAACCAAGCGTCATAACCAAATAACGCCTGCTCACGTATCATAATTAACTTTTCGTACAACAATGTTGATAGTAGAAGACCGTGTAAGTAAATAAGTCATTTTTTACAACATTTTGATGATTGTAATATACTTTTTCAAGGATGATGTATCAGAGGTATTCTTTACTTTTAGGGCTTTGTACTCTCAAAAATATTTGAAATACCCTCATAATTTTTGGTCGGTCCATTCGTTAGTCTGAGTTATCTTCCGTGCGTCTATAATAACTATATGCTTTCTAGAGTTTTAAACTGATGTACGAGTACATACAATTTTACTAACAGATGTTTCATACGAAGTTCTCGTAGAAAAATATTAAATATAGATTATAATTAGAATAATATCATCCGGATTCGATTATTGCGCCTCTGTAACCACAGAGTTCAGTTTAACCAAATGTATACCCCTCCAAATAAAAAAAAATCCTTGAAATTAGTCGTTTGGTACGTCTGTCACTTCCTATTTGATCAGAATTAAATTTTTGTTATCTATTTGATACATTTTCGACCCTCCATAAGAATCTTCCCATTCCCTTGCCTGTACTCATATGATGGATTTGAGTATTTTTATTTGAGTTTCACGACATTAAATTAATGGGGCTCAAAGTATTATTTATTTTGAATTACAACACGAACATTGTTTTGTTTTTTGCTTTCAACGTTTTGTTTATTTTTATGATATTCACGATTTGATTTTAAGCTTACTTCATGCTCGTTTCACAGATCTAGAAACTTCGAACATCATACTATATTCTTTATGCAAACGTTGCGTTCTTGAGTTCTCAAATTCCACACTTCTTGGGATAAGGATGTCTTATATAATCTTATTGAAAGGGTTGCATTCTCAATTCTCTTGTCTCTATAGGGCAAAAAACATAGCACCAAATATAGGCAACATCTCTGTTTCCAAATTTCTTAAGTCACACGTCTAGTACGATCTTCTTCCAAACGTTACCTTTTCACGTCCTCGAATTCACAACTTCTTAACAAAGCATGCGTAATACAATAATCCCCTAAATATTACTTTAACGGTTCACAGGTTCAAGATTTCTCGACAGTGCATGTCTAGCATCATCATTCTCCAAACTTTGCGCTTACAGGCCCTCAAAATGACGATTTCTTGGCAACTCATGTCTCGCAACGAACTAATTTCAGACGAAGTAGCCTTTGAGAATTACTTTTTAATGACCTAGATTTTCTTCTAAGCAATCTTTTGCACGTTATGCGAATATCATGACCTTATTTCGGCTCCTTACCCCACTGCTGTCTTAAAAAATACAGTTATTTTTTTAGGCTTTGCAAATATATTGGAGCTATAATTGTTAAAAAAGATAAATCATTTGATAAATGTATGGGTGTTGATTTAGAACTTATATTTAGTTCTCCATATATTAGTTTCTGGTGAAAATTATTAGGTATAAACCATTTTCAAAATTGATTATTATTTTTTTAACAATCATTGCATTTTATAACATATATGTATTTTATTAAATATGTAAAGCATTCTTCAAATTTTAGGAGAAAGCTACATAGTTTTACTTACATCCTTTTAAGTATCAAAAACAGATCGAAAGAGTTTTTTCCCTCTGAATATTATTAATAATTTATATAATTATTTCTGTTTAAAATACATAGTAATCGTACAAACAAAATATATAAAAAAATGTTTGATCTATCAAAAAGTGCATACATATACACCACAATTATATATAAATAGATACAAAATAGAATAGTACCTTATATAATTAGGATTTCTGGTCAAGAATCCTCCAAGTGAGAAAATTTGAGAAATGCGCCCATTTTTGAGACGAGAACTTAAGAACTCGAAAAATATTAAGTTGGCAACTTATAAATCCACCACTTCTGCACATAAACTTTTCGACTTTTTAAATGTAATCAATAAAATCCATCGTTAATATTATAAGCACCGTCAGTATCTAACACTTGTCGCCAAAGTGTAGGTAGAGCTAAAGTTTCGTCTTTGTAGAAATTTTGAGCCTTTGACTGAAAAACCGGTGAAGTTCGATTTTGATATGACTTTGGTCTTTAAATTTTCTATCACGTAAATTACTGAACAGGGAGCGAAAGAAATGGTAACCGAACGGCCAAAGATTTGGAGAGCATGGTTGGTGAAGTAGCATATTTCTTCCAAGTAACAATAGTTTTCAACACATTACTTTTGTTGCAAAAGTAATGTGTGAAAAACTATTGTAGAGTTGAGCATGGTCATATAAAAATAAACTTTGCTTTGATTTGAAAGAAGTGTAAGGGTAACTTTTCTCAATTGTTCACAATAAATCTTAGCTGCAATTATACTATTAGCATGAAAAAGATCCCCATGAATATCTCAATGAATAAGTTCATTTAACTTCAAAGTAACTTTTGTCCAATATTTAATTTGGCCTAGGTGCACCTTTCTCTCCAGCTCCTAGTCACTGGTGTTTACTGTAACCAGATACTTTAGCCTCTCGTTGGTACGATGGGAACTCAGTAGTTCCAAGCACACATTGGCCCTCCTCTGAAATTGAAACGGTGTTAGCTCATTTGGTAGCCAAACGGAATATTTTCACTTCTTCCTTAAAGCATGAAGTTTTTTTCCATTGCAGTATAAGAGCACGAAAATAACTCTGTCAAACAACGCAATCTTAATCTGGGATCGGTTTCAAAAAGGTTTTTAAATTTTTCTTACTGCTTCTTTTTTTTGTAGGAGGTCATTTTGGATGAGGTTAATCGGACAGGTTAAAATTCCATTCTCTGAATCTTTCAAACCAGTGCTTGGCCGCATCGTAAGAGGGCATATTTTTACCCATAGTTGTGTATATATTGCGTGATCTTTCGTTAATTTTTGCCCAGAACGACATTCATGAAGAAAGAGTCCTCTAAGTTCACTTCAAAATACCTCCATTTTAATTTATTCTTTACTCGCTTGTTACTCAATTTGAAACTGAACAGAAGTTCGAATGCCGGAAAATATTCTAGAAGCTTCTGTAACATTTCAGAAATCGGTCGAGTAAAAGGTGGTGGGTTTATAAGTTGCCAACCTAATATTTCCACCTTCCTCCGTTGCCTCAGGACCCCTTCAGCGGAGTAATATCCCACCTCATAACACCAAAGGCGGCTTTCGTAAGTCCCCTAACATTGTCTCGTATATACCATCAAGAGTTTCCACCGAATTGGGTAAATCCCGAAGGGACCACCACTTCGAAATTAGCGTCAGTAATTAGTAATTAAAAACCTTAAGAAATTTTTTTCGAGATACGAAGATCAGTCCATTCTTACCCGAATTCCGGTAACTAAATAACCTAAGACTGTGCGCGATCGGCATAAGCTTAGTATTGCGTCGGAATCTAGCGATAGACCGTACACTTGGCGAGGTTTACTTTCATCTTTCAAGGGGAAGGGGAAGGGGAAGGGGAATTATAAAAACTTTTCTAATTATTTTAGTTTTTATCAAAATTGAAAATTGATATTAAAATTAAAAATTAAAATTTAAAATTTTTGAAGGTTTCACTTCTACCATTTGTGAATTGCACACATGATTTTTTTTATTAAATTGTGAAAATAGCATATAAGGAGTGAAAACGGGAAGATTCGTTTTTTACATACATTTTTAATAATATTATATGGTGTTAACGCTACTGTGGTAGCGAAAGTACAATATTCTCTCAGCATATCTCATGCTATCGTCGTCCTCATGATCGGAATAATATTTCTCTCAGCTTATCTCGTGATGTTGTCATCCAAAGTTATTATTTTAAGTTCTTTGACGAATATTTAAATTATTTTTTCTAATGTTTTTAAATTTGCTTTGAAATTTAATTGAAAATCTATCTAGCAAGATAAAAAAGCAGCCGTATAAGAATTTCATGAAAATGCTTATGAATCCTTTATAAGTCGTGTATGGTCGAAAACTTTTTGAAGTTTCAAACATTTTCTACCACATCTTGAAAGCTAAATATTTTTATAAATACTTAATTTCGACTTCAAAATATCGATTTTTTATGATTAAAACATTTTATTTAAATCCTTTTTTGTAAACATTGTTTCGAAATAACTTGTTTTTAACACCATTTTGCGTTTTTAAATATTTTCACCTGTTCGAAGTGCGTATGACCGTATGGTATATGTAGACTATTAGATGTTTGGTTTGTTAGCCGCAAATTTACCACCTAATGCTCTCTGCATGTTATATAATACCGAGATGAATTCTATTAATTATATACCATTATCTGCTCGAAACGAAATAATATGCTCGACAGAGCATATTATCCAAACATATCGCTTTTTAGGAGAAATCGATATTTTAGTTCTTTTTTTACCTTCTTTTAATTGTAGTAAAACCATGGTGAAAGCGCGCGTAAACTCAAGCCATTCGAAAAGGATTTATCTTTATTAAAATTTCACAATCTAGAAATTAATAAATATTACCTTATATTTATAATTGAAAAATTAACGTAACTCTTATTAATTGCAAAGTATGAGCAAAGACAGATTCAATTTATCCTTTCAAAATTAAAGAATTTTTATCAGGTAGTACTTTAAGAATAAAAGTATAAGCAATTGAACTTTTATGTGTACCGTTAACAGAAATAAGTATTAAAAATCGGAACTTCATTATTTATTTCTTCGCAGGTAAAATAAAATATTATTTATTTTATCATATTTATTGAATATGGAAAACATTAAAGTTACTTGTGTAATCAACATTTTTGTCCGTCAGTACATTTATAAAATATCCACACATTTTTTAAAAACGGCATTCAAAGAAAAGTTCTAAAATATTCATATATATATTATTCGGTTTTTAACCATTTCTTTTTATATATCAATATCACGGGAGACACATGTAAATTATAACTGTGTTTAAATTCGTGTTTTATAACTTTTCTGAACGGCCTTTTTTGGAAGTGCAGTTGTTTCGTAGAGATGTTTTTATACCTTTGATGTCTTTACAATGTTATGCATAATTCAATATCCCTGAAATATATAAAATAGAGACTTTAAAAATATGTGTATCGTGAATTGACTCTAAATGGTTATGATGTAAGCATTGCTCAGTGCCCATCATTCTAGACCAAGTAAGCTAATGTCTCTACATCTCTCTCTGCAAGTTCTGTTTATCATCAAAGATATCACAGCAAAGTTATTTCGAATATATAAAGCCCCTCTCCTAAAGCTCACATTTATATTTCAATTTATTTATAATTCTTAGCTTTGAAATATACAAGAATTTTTTTGGAAATATCGACTACCTCGGCAATTTAATAATAGGGTGGATGATTATGAGTTAATATAAGGAATAATTTCTCACTTAGAGACTTACCTATGTGTAGATAACTATAACATAAAATACTCAGGTATAATGTTAAAATTATCTCCAGTGAACTATAATTGAGAAACCATTCAAACACAAGTGGAATTTTCAAAAGTTCGAAATCTGACTTGCTGATTTTGGATCACAAAAAATATTTTAATAATTTTTTTATATTGTGACTAATTTGTTAAGTAAGATAAAGAGTAAAAAGGAAGCAATTAAACATTTCTAATATCAGAATTTAGTAGATTTTATTTGCCAAATTCATACAATTAATCACACAATCACTTTAAAGCCGTTCTGGAAAATCGATCATCGGGATGATTGTGAGAATTTAATAATTGCATAAAATTTTGTAAAATCATCTGGAAGGTATCTAGAATAAAATAAATTTTAAAACATATTTTTTGGAGTTTCGTAGTACGGAACCCTTATAATTTTGTGATGTCCATCTGTCCGCATGTTCCAGCTATTTTACTCTGAGAGTATTGGCACAATATAGATGACATTTGGATGGCAGGTGTCTTCTATGAACTGCTATACAATGAAATAGTGGAATTATGAAAAAAACCTTAGCGGTTGCTAAGGTTGCGGGTGACAGCTATTAACATACAATGATATACGTATATTGGTGGTAATATTGTATTTTATTTTGGCGGTAGACGATTCATAATAAATAATAATTAAAATGTTACAATTCAGTATTAGCTGTAGATCAGATTATCAGTTTTTTGTTAAATATATTAAAAATAGAGTCAAATTAAATACGAGCGACGTTGACTAAATATATGGGAATAATGAAGAATTTGAACTTATACTTAACTTTTAGATATGTTCTCTCGCTTACGGTACTGAATACATGCTAATAGAATAATCACTTTATTCGTGCCGAGTTTTGCTTAATTATATAAAATATCTAAATATATTTATTCGGTATATAAAGTAGATATGGTATATAGAAATGTATTTAAGATGGGGTGGAGTGCTGGCCTCAGGGTTCCTTAGGGTAAAGCAAAGAGCTTAATATAGCTGCATCTAAAGTGCTTCATTAACGATTACGTAATGGACAATTAATGAAAGTAAATGCTTTGATTTGTTTGCTAATTCACGCACTAATCACAGGGATGTAGTTTTAAAATGAACGTTGATTGCGAACAGTATTTCGGTTAAGCACGCACTCAAGTATTGGTCTATTTGTAAAGTTTAAAATAAACAAGTTGATAGTGCGATAATATAGTTCTTTAACTGTTGATAGTGTTGATTTCTTTAACTGTTGATAGTTGATAGTGCGATAATATAGTTCGAAACTTGTCAAATTTACACTACAAAAATTTTAAATTATATTTATTGAAATTATTAGTAATTACCTTTTTATGTTAGTGAGTTAAAGTTAATCAGGTTAATTGTCTACTTATCTTTAAATCTTTGAGTATCCCACAACGGAGCGTCAAGTTAATAGCAAATGTTTTTAGAAGCACTCTATAAACCAAACATTCTCAGACAGATAATAAAGGAAAAAATGGTAAAGAGCACCAATAATATACGATATTGATACACAATCTACCCAATACAATTTTATCGCTATTTTAAAGGTACGTAGCGGAAAAACAGATATATAATAGAGAATTATATGCGTGACGGTAATACACAATGTAAATTACGCGCTTTCATTCTATTGTAAATTAAATATATCAAAAAATAATTACAATGTCGAAATATGTAAACGTAAATATATAATATGTCCTTAGGTCTCTTTTGACGTAGATTCGCCAGAGCTCAAAGGGCAACGTTCATTTAGAGTTCATTCCGAAAGAGAGACTGACACGAAAGTCTGAGACAGTTAATGGCTACAATTAATTAATTCTGTAACCTGAAACATGGAAACAGATGCTGTATGATCGTATGTATACATATACAAAATCCTCTAGACTCTTAATGTGTGTCGTTTATTTTCTCGCAAACCTTAAGTAGATTTTCTCTGGCGGTGTTGGCTTGTGAACCTTATCTCAGAATCGGGTGGGTCACTTCATTCTCATTTAATGCATCAGTTGACTATCCAAAAGTTTATGTTTTATTGCTCTTTGTGTTTCAACAATTATGTATGTGTTTAATATTCGAGTTTAGGAGAATATAAAAATCATATATTAATTCTAGACGGTCGTACATTATACCGATTTCTAATGTAATTTCACGGATTTAGTTTAAAATTACATGGAGACATTTCATCTTCATGACACGTAAAAACAAAAAGTTAAATTTTAGTTAGGACGATATATAATATTGCACCGGTTTTTGGTATGGATTTACGACTTTGGTTACGAATTGGATTTTAATAAAATTTTGCGTGTGCGTGTGCGTATGCATGTACGTATTCATGACGTTATTATTTTCAAAGAAAATGAAACATATGAAGTTACTTAGATAATTGCACAAATTTATAATATCAAGAAGCAGAGGACATATAATTATATCAAAACCGTAACCAAAAGATGGAGTCTAACAAGACACGCCCCTAAATATATTTAGGGGTGTGTCTTGTGACACGTCGTTCATATAAATATTTTCATATTGATCCCAACTTCAATTTCATTTATATATAACAGTCATGGACCTTATAACCACTGGACATGACATATTTGGGCAACACCGCTAGCCGTACGCAGGTAAAATCCGACATGCGCGCTATCTTCGAAAAGTCGAATATATCAGTTGCATATAGGCACGGATTTATAATATTATAAATCTGTACATGTGGTTTACTGTAGTGAACGCATTGTGTCAAATTATGCAATTAATTGGTGCAAAAGTCCGTGTGAGACATCAAATTTAGAAAAAGACGACATTTCATTTGTGAACATGTAACATTTATATTATATAATTTATTTCAAAATGAATAGTTATTATCTATAAATTATTTGTATTCGTATTTGACGTGACTTTTTAAGATATTAGTGAGTTACATAATCTAAGCGCCGATTTTTATCGATAAAAATTATTGCTGCTATAAACAAATATGACAAATGGGAATCCACATTATAATGATATCATGATTACTCTTATTCATTTATTATTTTATCTATTATATTTTTCATGTCTTTAATTTATTCTATACTTATGTTTTTCATTTATTGTGTTATCAGTTCATTCCGTTTTGTTTTATAGTTCACATTTGTTTTTATGAAAAACATAACTAAAAGTGTTTTTGACATAAAGAAGTATGCCTTATATATCAATATTGCCTAAAACTATGACTCTGATTAATGAAAACACGTGAATGATACCGATGTTAACTATGATGGTAAATTGACTACAATTTATCCATCTAATTGTTTAAATGAGATTATATCGACGTCTTCACTCTAATGCTAATTTTCTATGACTTCCTTCTCTGTTGCTATTTAATTTTATATTCAATAGATTTTTTTATACAGCGTATCAAGTCATCACCTAGGATGCGTAATTTCTGAATACGTTATATAATGTAATTCTATCTGATTAATCTCCTCCAATATCACAAAAATATTAATGAAATATACGGAAAAATGTGGCAACTACAAAAAGGACTTTAAACTTTCTATATATTTGCGACACAACTTTTCGTATCTGTATCACGTATTGTAAAATAAAAATGCTAAGAAGATGTAATTTTTATAATGATAATAAAAAAATGTGTCACACAATAGAATAAAACTTAATTTTTCCCCAAAGTTCTTTTTAAACTAAGCGGGCACGAAAATTAAAAAATTGTCATTAGTGTGAAAGGATATTCGAAATTTTTGGTATATAAAAATTAAATTGAAGGAAGTAACTGAATTAAAAATATTATTCTATTTTACTCAGCTGCTTGTACCAATTTCACAATTATTAAAGTGCTTCAATGGTTTTGATCCAAGTTAATTGCGCGTTAAAAACGCATTTAAATTGCAGATTTTTTAAGTAAAATCAACTTCTGCTAGGATTCAGTCAAGCTCATGACGTTGATATTTATTCAATAAGAATACTAACCTGTCTTCTAAGACGTTATAATGGATGGATATTCATTCTTAAATGAAAGGAAAACAAAGTAAGTTAGGAAGTTTTTATTAGTTTAAAAACAATATTTAATTTCTTTATTAAACCTGAAACTTGCGAAGAAAGTTGATTACGAAACGAGCTAACAGGTAAATTGAATTTGATGCCGCGCCTGATGTGCAGTGTAATTAATTATATTATAACCGATTAATGATACTGGATGCTTCATTTATTAATATTTTTTCTTATTAATAGGTAGATAGTTAAGTAACTTTATTGTCAGTTTTAAATATAATTTTTGAAAAAGTGCCAAATTATTAAGTCGTTTAATAAGTCCAAATTAAATAACTATGTACATTAACGTTACGTACCAGCAGTGATATATATCTTGTTAACAATATATCAGTCTGCAGTCGTGCCAATTTAATTTTATGAAACATTTAGAAAAAGCTATACATGTCGAAGTACCTTGGATGTTTTATAGAGACCTTCAATTCTTACTTGTGGTAAGTTATTTATTGAATTGTTTCTAAAGGAAATTTCTTATGTATTTTTTCAACATCTGTTTCAGCATTTATCAACACGTGGTTTTGACTTTTATACCAAAGACACACACAGTTCGATGCCGAATCTCGTTATCTTTCCTGTCGGCAGAGCCACATAATATATTTAACCTATTTCAAGTACAACTGTATTCTATATAATAATACAATGAACTTAATATAATATAAAATAATTTTATGAAACACTAAACATTTTAAGACAGCAATGTTGAAAAATGACAAAAGTCGAGCGTATTTCAAATTCAATACACTGACAGATCAGTGCGCCTTGCGGATTAATCGCCATTATGTTGGTAAATGTGGCAAGCAAGCGTCATTTATACGTGATATACGTTGAGTTGGCACACGTGGACACACAATAATAAATTCGTTTTACCAATTATACATATCCTAATTAAGAATTAAAGTTTATTGCCCTGCAAAATTCATAAGCAAAAATCGGCATCTTTATTTCATAAACTGATGATTTTATGAAAGTCCGGCGAAGATACGGTTTTAAAATAATGTTATTAACTAAGTCTCAAGGTGTATTTACCATAAAAATGGCCATTGCATTTCTTTTATTTTAAATATCTATTCAAATGTTTGTCAGATTATTTAAGTAGCATAAAAATGAAATATTTATGTCAATTTAATAAATGTTTAAACATTTGTCGAATATTTTGAGATGAAGTAAACATTACATTTTCCACGACCATTGACATACGTATATTACTTTTTAAACTACTTGTACGAAATTGCAAACGTAGATATTTGTTTTGTTTAAAATAATATTTCAATTATTACATTTTTTTCCGCTTAGTATGCCGCTCATATTACTTTTTCCTTATAAGACTATTGAAATGCGTCATAACAAATCACTGCGAATGCAATACATTTAGTGCATATAATATGTATTAATATAAACACGGTTGCGTTTCGGCCCTGGCCACCTCTCGTCCCCGGCCACCTCTGGACCCCTATAAAAGAAATTGTCCTCACGAGGGCATTTTTCTGATGCTAAACATGATGTGTTGCGGCCGTCTATTTAACTGCAACTCTCGGCCAAACACAACGTATAATAAATAATTCACAATGAGATAAATAATATAAGAATGTTGAAACACCCTACCGGGAATCGAACCCTTAGCCTGTTAGACGGGCGCTAGAGTCTTAACCACTGCGCTACAAGTGAATGTTTTTTTAAACAAAAATGCCTCACTTTAAAAACAATCATGGAAAATATACATCGAAATAAGAGTAGAAGCTCAGCTATTAAAAAAAATATTATCCTAAAATACGTATACAATATGTAGGCTACACTGGAAAATATTGTAGTACCAACACTTATTTGTCAGACATTGTGACGTGTTAAAAAATAACACGTCACAATGTCTGTTTAATTAATATATGTATTTTATGCAATCAAATTTGAAATATAACAGTATAAGCTGATGTATTGTAGCTATCTCACTCTAACCCCTTATAAAATTAACGAATAACATAAATGCTCTGAGCATTTTCACGAAATATTCCAAACGCCTGATTATTTCGCAATAAAAATAGAGCGTAGTTCATTTTTACTATGTAGATTTGACAATTCGTATCAGTAAAACGAAAATATAATATTATGTAAAGAAATTAAAGAAAGTAGAAATAATACTACATCACGTAGATTCATTTAATTGTGAATAATGAATTTCTACAAAATTAACGCCAAATATATTCAATATTTATTCTTATATTGCTTTTGTAGATTTCGGTTAAACTGAAAAATCAAAAATCTAATGCAAAAATCAATAGCCTAATCCCACATACATAAAATTATTAACTAATATATAATTAGGTATTACAGTGTGGCATCAATCTGGGCTTCGATTCATTCAGACTCTAAAATATACATTTACCACCTTTACTATTTGATTTCTAGAAGAGCTTTAATTGTGAATTTTTATACAAATTTTCCCAAAATTGTCTAAATTATTTCATTTTTAACTTTCCGTTCTATTAATGTGAAGGAAAAGAAATAAGAATAAGTTGTTTTACTATTAAATAATATTTACTACAATGATACACTGATACAATGATACACTGGGCTTTAATACACAGGGCTTTAATATTATTATATTTTCTGAATTCTTTTATCCAGATTGAGTTTACATAGCTAATAGATAATAAAATAATTCAATAAGGGATAGTGTTTGATGGTAAATTCATAAGTAAAATTTCTACCAAAAACAAATGTTCAATATACCTTTGAATTCTAAAAGTCAAAAAGACGCCAGTGTGATAGTTAATAGGATAATAATGAAAAAAAAATTAAGTTTGGCACATGAAACAAAATTATATCATAACTTGGTCCTATAAATAATGTTTTCGTATTTTTACATTATTTTCAATTTAATTTAATTTGAAAGGTTAATTGAAAACCTTTAAAAGCGTAGTGAAAACAATCACAACACTTAATAATTTTGAGTAACGTTGTACGCTTATAAAACAAACAAAAAGTGGTTGTAGCAAGCCCATATACAATTTTCCATACACGTTCAAAAATTGTATATACAAAAATGAAATGTAATGAGCAATGACATAGGTGCGAATTTGATAGAATTGTAGACAAATGGAACATCACACGAGTAAAATGCGTCTTATTATAGTTAAATCGTAGTATTTATTAACTTGTAATGACCTAACATTTTTTGTGTTTAACTTGCCTTAATGAAAAATATTAAAAATGTAATTCTCATTTTTTGCCGTCGACTATGAAAATTTTAATCGATTGAAGGATATAGGACATACACAGAACTTGCATAATATTTAATTTTTTGAAGAACGCTTTATCTATTTATTTACAGGCTATAATTTAAATATGTAGGTGCGGTAATAGCAGCTACATATCCAATTAAAACACATGGCGGACTTATTGCTACTAGAACAAATACTTGCGATCTATAAGAATGCCATTCCAGCCCCTCTCGACGAGCGGCCGGGTATCGAACCCGGGGATTCCGTCGGTGCGCCATCTCGCCAAAGGCCGTAAATTTGTGTTGAACCCAACACATCACAGCTGGGAATAATAGATTTACAGAAATAATTTTTCAGTGCTTAGGTTTTTAAATTGCACTTTTATCTATACACAAAACGTACTTATTAATTGAATGAATAGTTTGATTTTTTAGTTATGCTTAACTAACGACACGTTTATATACTAAACCCTTTAAATATGAGTATAATTCACACTGTGAGGGTCAAATAGTAGAGAAAGATAGGAAGAAGAGTACATGGAATTTGCAATGCAGCCGAAATGGGTTTTATTGATCCCATTTATGAATGGACAGATTTCAGAACAGTTATTGAAAATTAAGTTTTTGTGCAACCCAATTATTCATTATTAGGAACCCTAAAATTGTTATGATGAAATAAGGATTTTTCTGCCATTCATTTTATTAACTGCAAAATAATAAGTTTGAACTTTGATTTAGAAAAAAATGTAAAAATAATTTTTTTTGGTGAAGTCTCCCTTTTAACCAATTAGGCTAAGAGAGTGAACAAAATTTGAATCCATAAAAGATGACGGAATTCAGTTTGGTCTCTTTATAGCGCAAGTGTGACAAAAGTAACTGAACATTGCTATCTCACTCTTGCCTTCTACATTGCTTCAATTCATTCAAAAATAAACATCGTGAAACATTGAATATTACTCCTAGATTTTGCTGATGGCAGCCGCGTAATTGAAACCCTTCTATAACGCAAAAAGATATTTCGATATTTATTTATATGAAATGACATAGTTAAAACAATCACATACTTGAGTAGCAAACTCAAGCAAAATAACAACTAAGTAAAACAAGCAATTACCTTGTTTTTTGAGGACTTACTTAGAAAGCTAATGACATGATAACGTATTAAAACGTAATTATCGTATCAAAATTTCTTTGTTTTGGTTTTGATTTATGGCTATTAAAAATAAAATATGGCAATAAGATACTTGTTTTTTATTAAAGTTAATATTCTTTATGCATATAAAAAACCACCGTAGTAATTATAAAGTAGTAGTAGCACTCAAAACACTCCTGGACACTTCGGGAAATTCCTAGACTTGTTAAATATAATGGGACTACCAGCTTATGTTGTTTCATAAAGTTCGTTCATTTAAATTCTATTATTTAATTCTGCCGCGGGAATAGAGTCCTACTAATGAGTCATACTTTAAAATAGCGAGCTAAATGATCAACACAATGTTGCTAATTAACTGCAGTTTAAGTTACATTTATTCTAAATTACTTCACTGCGATGACGAATCATTTAGAAAATGTACTCGTAATAAAACTTGTGCTATTTTCTTGGGACTCAGATATCGGAATTTTTCCTAGTTTGATTTAGTTTAAAAACAAAAGCAAAACTGAACATAAAAAGTTAAAACATGGATAATTTTTGACACTATTTTCTTAAAATTCAACTAATTATGACCGAATAAAAATAAAATAAAAGACTAAATTAATCGGTGAAATATTGTATGTGTAGAAAGCGTTTCAGAAAATGTCATGAGGAAAAATATTTTTAAATTATGATTCGAAAATAGAATTTTTTTTAACAAGAATATAAATAAAAAAAACGTGCTTCTATTTAAAAATTACGCTTCTTTATTTTAATTCCTTTAGACGTGAAGGCAAATTTTGCAAATTGCTTAAAAATTTATGTTTCTTCATTTTGTTTTATTATTTCCTTTTAATTTAATTATTTCTTAACTTTATTTTAAAAAAATTGTCCAGAAAAACGCAAGAGTTATAAAAAATAGTAAAAAATCACGTTGTTTTAATTTCTTGGGTTTTAAATCTTGATTATAATCTAAGAAATGTAGATTCAATATGTATAATATTGAATCTATGTGTTAATAATATACTAAATATAACTTAATAATACAATAAATAAGGAAACACTTTTTTAATAGATATAAATATTTTTTAACAAACAACAACGAAATATTTTTAAGCAATACCCAGATACCGGCTTATTTCTTATTCCTTCAGTCAATGTGAAAGAAATATTATTGGAAAGAAATGCGGAGATGTCTTGATAATGTCCCATTTTGATTAGCTCGCTTTTAATAGATAGAGACAAAGTGAGAATTAAATACATTTAATAATAATTTTTGACCTTCACCAAAATTATAATTATATATCAAATTCAGTAATCACGGGGAAATAAGATAGGGACACATTTTATTAAGAGCACCAAATAACTTAGAGGTATTTTGAGTTTATTAAAAATGACAATTTGATTAAAATAATGCTGTCAATATTTTTAAGTTATTTAAAAATAACTTGAGCACTCCGCCAAATATTTTTAGTATTAGTAACACCGTCAAATATTTTTCCTCATAAACTAATTTGTTTTAATTTCCAGCCGTAAGTGGAGACTTCTACTAGCGAGGGTAACTGACGATTTGCAATTTTATATTTGCATTATATTTATTCATATATTCGTCATATCATAATAGAACTATCCATAATTATATATATTCCAAACCAAAAACAGAAGAAAATAAAATTATTAATGCTAATAATTCGTTAACGACGGCAAAATTCAATCTCTTCCCTTCAATCAACATGGTCCTTACTAATCAAATCATTATATTTTATAAAAGTTAGTCTCGAATTGTGATCCAACAGGAAATACCTACTTTAATATTCGAATTGTGATCCAACAGGAAATACCTACTTTAATATTCGAATTGTGATCCAACAGGAAATACCTACTTTAATATAATTTACTTTTCAATTTCTTTTTTCGTCGATTTTCGTTCGACATTAAAAATTAAAAGTGCATCGACGATACACGGCTATATTTTGACCTACCTTTAATTTTACATACAAAATATGTCTTTATAGTTGATCTAAATCAAATCTTGGAAAATAACCTACTACAGGGAGGACTTTATTGAATAACCATTTACGGACATTTTTTTGAAATAACAATTTAGTTCTTTAATTGAATAAACATTTTGTAAACACTTATTTATTGGCATTACACGGACTTATTACACGGACTTGAAATTCACACTCGATATGTAATTTTAATATGTATGTATATGTAATATAAATATATATATATATATATATATATATATATATATATGTATATATATATATATATATATATATATATATATATACGTGTGTGTGTATATATTATCAAACTGGTCGTGGGGGCCTATATTCCACTCTGCAGCCAAAACTGCATATCGCTGATAAATGGTATTTGTGCGTGGTAGTAGCCTCAACCCTTCCATTGTCTACTATATTAGTTACGCGTCGATAACTGTAAGGGTGTGGAAGATATTGGAGTTAAAAGTAGTCGACCTTGAAAATATATGATTTCAAATATGAAAGTTTTAGTTTCTTCTAGGGATTTCTAGAAATTTGAAGAAATTTCTACAACGTTCTGGAACACCGTCGTATTCTCACACATATTTTTCTATTCCATTACACACTATATTTGTGTAATAGAATATATATGTGTTCATATCCAATTGTATTCTGAGTAGTGTTTTTCACTTGAGTTTTGTGCAAATAATCTTATTTCCTCGGTTTTTATTAACTTTTTATGTGAATAAAATATTTTAATTACAATGTTCGACAATATTCTAAATCATTCAGAATGGTCTAAAATGAACTGGGCCAGAAGTTCGAAAATATTTTGGAATTTTTTATGTAGCTTCAAAAATCGTCCCCACTACTCATACATAGTTCGAAATTATTACAAAATATTTTCGAACCTTCTAGCCTCGTTCATTCTAGATTTTTCTGAATAAATAAGAATGTTCGCGAACATTTTAACTGAAGCATTTTATTCACATAATGATTCAATAAAAATCGATAATATAAAACTATTTGGACATAATATTATTAAATAAAAATTCGAAAGCTTTTCATAATATTCATTGCTTTTTCTTATCTTTTAATTTTATTGTTTTTTAACTTCACGATTAAGGAAGTATTGCATTTGCCCCTAAAGTCAAAATTGAAAATTTTATCATATCTTCACGTTTCATGATGTTTAAAAAAAATGTCTGTATTTATGTATGTGTGTGTGTATATTTGTATATGTGTCAAATTTTTGATCCTCAATCACTTGCGTGAGAAGAATCGTATCGGATTGGGTTTTTGTCAGTAAACAAAACTGAATGAAAGAAACTTGAAAATTTATGTATCTAAAAACGTACTTACCCCATACATGGCAAAAAATTAAACGATCGATTTGAATTTTTGACAATAGATAGAATTTAAAGTAGGGTTACGGCTGTTTAAAATAAAATGTGTTAAAATCAGCCGAAAGCTTAAGTAGTTATCTATTTCACTGTATTCTCATTTTTCAGGATTCGCAAGTTTCCGGTTCAAAATTTCGTAACTTATAACCAATCATTTCAACCAAGAAGATATTTGGAAACAGGATTAGTTTTATGTGAATACAATAATTTCCTTAACCCTAGCGCGACTTTGCAGAGTCGCACCTATTGCAGTTTATTTAATAACGAATAATTTCTGAACAATTTTTTTTAATTTGAATTATGTACAAATAATTTCATTTGCTCGAGTTTTATTGAATTATTACGTGAATAAATGTTTTAACTAAAATTTTTGGGAATAATCTTATTTATTCAGAATGGTCTAGAATGAACTGATCAAGAAAGTTCGAAAATGTTTTTGGAATAGAAATTGTCGAGTGTATAAAGTGAATAATTAAGCGTGAAAATCAAAAATATAAAAACATGCCAAGGTGTAAGGAAGAATATTCGCGGTCTTGAGTCAAATCAAAACGGCAAAAAGTGTCGCGAAAAAATAAAACTACAGAAGACAAAGAAACACGCTACGAGAAACATTGCTACGAGAAAATTATCAACGAAACAGATAATCACACAGAAGAGCAACTATAAAATTATAGGGAAACACGTCGAATCAGAGAAAGATTACGTAGAAAACGAGCAACCAGTGCACAAAGAAATGAAAGAATTAATCAGAATAAGGAAAGAATAAGTAACTTTCGCCTAAATGTAAAGGTCGAGGCACAACCATTGAAAACATCTGTACACATTGTACGCAAGAGATGCCAGGGAGTTTACAATTTTGAACATGAAGCATTTCAAAGAAATCTAAAGACTTTTTACAAAAATTAGAAGTTACAATGCATGTTTCCAAATGGCATTGTTCGGAACAACTGCAATAATCTAAGAAGAAGAATTTAACCCAGTATCAGTCCAAGGTCAGTTTTATCATAAAATTGAGTCTATTTTGTTATTTCCAAATGAAACGCTAAAGTTTTTACAAATTTATTTCGAAAGATACGAAAAAGGTGAAATTGATCAACGAATTGCGAATAATTGCATCAGGATATAATTCTTGATATACTTGATATAATGTTTAAAACTGCAAAGGAGAAAATCGTCCCAGGAAATTACAAAATGATAATTCGTGCTGATAAAAGACTAGTTGGCGAGCGTGAAAGACGGTTCAATGCACCCAAAATTAATGAAGTAGCAGTAGTAATCGTGGAAAATGAAAGTAGTTATAGGGATATTCTGGTACAACGAAGCAGCAATAAGTTCTAATATTTATGACGCCTCGCAATATCCGATAATATTTTTGCGCCATGATTTGTTTGAAAATGATAATCACTGGGAGCAAGCTATGGGAGAGGCTGCACAAGTAGCGAGAGCCAATCAAGTACGCGAACTATTTGTTCCGTACTTGATTGGCTCTTGGAGGATTTGAATCCTTCAAATCCTAATAGACTAGGGCTGAAATATGCTTACAGTATGGGTGACGATATTTTAGCCAAAATCCGAAGAGATAACCCTGATTTGGATAGTATATTTATAAAGATATTTATAATAAAGCTTTGGGAATTTTAGAGTCAAAGTTCAAAATTTAATTCAATTTGGAGTACAATCTCCCGTCAGAAGTGACTTCGACGTAGTAATTCTGAATTAATGACAGAACTTATTTATAACAAAAGAATTGCAATATTACATCAGAGAAAATAAACCAAAATTAACACAAACATAACGAAGAACATACAACACGATAATGAATCGTATTGATACAAATAAAGAGGGAATTATCCTTTTAGATTTAGCAGAAAGTACTGCTAAAACTTTTCTGAATAATTTTGTTTTAGCTGCAATTTGAGAGAAGACGCAACTCCCATCGGTATTATCATCTTCCAGAATTGCGGCCGTATCAGTTGAAGACAGGCAAACCGCGTATTTTGGTTTAAAATTACCTGTAAATGTAACCAAACAAGAGTGTCTAGTCCGTAATATGACAAGATCTTCTGCACTTGACCAAATTTTATTACAATACAAAATCCTTATGTGGGAAGAATTACAATTATCCATAGAAAATCACTCGAAGCGCTAGATAGAACAATACTTTTAAATGATTTGCCATTTTGTTTCAAACTGTTAGAATTTCCACTAAGATTAGCTTTTAGCATGTCTGCCAGTAAGACACAAGATCAATTGTTCCGATATTGCTGAGTTAATTTGAAACAATGCTGTTTCACATATGGTCAACTTTATATTATTTTTCACTTTTCACTAGCCGAACAAGCGGAAAATCTATATATGTATAAATATATATATATATATATATATATATATATATATATATATATATATATATATTGTGTGTGTGTACTAATGTGTTTAAGGCATTAATTAATGCGGTTTCCTTACCTTTGTATCGCGTGTTGAATTTGTAATTAGATGGTTTTTATTGGTTTTTGGTGAGTGCGTGTGTGCCCGCATGAGTATGTGCTTGTGTGAGGGCTTGCGTATGCTCGTGCATACCTGAACATGCGAGAGTATATGCGCATGTAAAATAAAATTATACTTACGCGACGAGTGTGTCATCTCTAATCGATTTAATAAAAGAAACAAATAAATTCATGATTGATAAAAATTCTAAGGTTCACCGTAAAAAGGTGTCGAAATTTTTTTTATTCAAGTTGGTACGTAAGGTATTTAAGTACATAAGGTTATTAAAATTGACCCATTCAATGATTACTTAAAAAAACTTGTGTTGTAAACTATGGGGGATAGATATAATAATCATTTAAACAATGCTTTTGTTCTTAGACTTCATTTTGACCTTTATTTATCATTCCTATCTACTAAAGTTTTTTTAAAATAATAACCGTTTTTAATATACTCATAATGCAGCTTGGGATCGGTGTAAAGTAATCGATCTTTCAAGTTCATTTTATAATTATATTTTGTAATTATATTTCACATATTTTGAAACAAAAATTTAAATTAATTTTGTAATTACAAATTAAAATGTTTACCTTAATGTATTGACCTAACAGCATTATGCATTATATCAAGGCTGGAAAGGTAGCTACAACGTACTAATTTGTAACATCTAAACGATGCTTAATGTATTGTGATTACATAAATTATATAAATAATTAAGTCGAGTTGTTAAAATTTATGAAATAAGAACGGTATGACCGGTTGACCGGTATGAACCGTTTTTATGTACAAAATAAAGATAGAAGACCTTTAAACTCGTTAAGTAAATATTTAGAACTAAATATGATCTTAGCTTTAAGGAAAAAATTTTGTTTAGAATTTAATATAGACATCTATATTATAGGAAAGCGATGTTTTGTTTTCTATATTTTTTTATATATAATGATCATAAAAATAATAAAGAAGTAATGAAGCAATGGAGAAGACAGCCTTACCACTGCTTGAAAGACACAAACAATTCATGTCGGATGAGTTTTACTACAATACAAGCAACATTCTGATAGTGGTTGCATTCATAATTTCAATTGTTGTGATTGAAAATTTCAACAGACTGGCTACTAGAAATTGTTACAGAACAAATTTTGCATAAGGATGTAAAAACCATGAGCGTGTTTCTAATATAGAATTGGAATATTTAATATTTTAAAATAACTTACGTCATAGATAACGCAGAAACCAAAATGTTGTTTTCGTATTATATTTGTCATTGTGCTTACAAGTGAAATGAATATGGTTATTTTCACTTCAATAAGTAGTATAATATTTTAAATTCTCAAGTTAGTTTGTATTGGTTGAGTTGAATTATTATAATTATGTTTAGCTAGGGGAAATTAAATCTAGACATTGCGAAACTCTGTTGTTCTGGAATTAATATCTACAGCAACAGAGTACAAATTCTTCTTAATGCAGTAACGTTTGGGCGGTTCTAAAGTGCAGAACCTTTAGCCCTTTGAATACGGAATTATTGTAATTGATCGAATATCGCACAAAAAAAATAAACATTTAGATCAAAAATAATAATTTAAATGTGAAGAAATATAATCAGAATGTAAACTTAAATACAAATAACCTACCTTATATATTTAAACAATAAAAATAATTTCCAAATATTAATATTATATTTATGGTATTCCAATCTCTAATAATAATGAATAATTTAATAATTATTAATTAAAATTCTCAAAATTTTTTTAAACAAAAATATTTAGTTTTTGTAATTTAAATTGTAATAATCCACATAGCGCTTGAGTTTGTCAGGTTCACCATTGGGTTAGATATGAGATTAGAAAGTAAATCCTGAAGACGTCAGTAAATAATATTTCCATAACACATTATACACGTCTCCCAAGTTATAATTTTGAATAATTATACATATTCTCATAAACAGTAAGATTTCTATTTTTGATAACATTTTTTATTCATATTCATTAAATATTGGGAATAACTCCAGTTTAGGAAATATTTTGAAATAGTTTCAAAGTTATATTAATAATGTCTTGTACAATTATCCATCTTACCGAGTTTTAAATGCTGATATTTTTATAGCTTTCTATCAATAAAACTTTTGTATCACTTTCTGTATCCATCACTAACCTTTTGTAAGTATCATTCGCAAACCTAATATAGCTACATACAAATATATTATCAAAGCTTATTAATATATATATATATATATATATATATATATATATATATTTATATATGTACCATGTGCAATGTTCTGTGTCATTGTTCTGAATTGCAGATATCTCGAAATTAATTGACCAAAATTAATTAATTATTACGTAACCTCCGCGTAAGTCCGTTATTAATTTATACGAAATGATGGCTTTTTTATAAGCTTCAAATTACTGTGTTCATGTGTAATATTTATGAATAAGGGTTTTATTTTGTAGCTCTGGAATTGGGGAAGCTTAAAATTCGTTCCATATTTTATGCAATTATTTAAATTCCCGGGCCGACATCCTCTTATATTTTACACTAAAGTATATCTTTACGGAAAATTATACATTTTCATATTAAACTATGTAAGCTATGTCACCACGCAACAGCATTTGTCTGGCCGCTTATTTCAAATATGGTTATGAAAATGCCGAATTAAAACTTTAAATTAGTAAATTAATAAATTTAAATTAAATGTATAGGTGAGTAATACTTTAGGGAAGTAGGAACCACTTGCATTGAAATCCTCCACTTGTTGAATGAAAGTCATTTGGAATCGTTTATTTAAAAAAAAGTGACATTAATGCAAATGTTTTTCCTTCTTTGGGCGGCAGACGTACCGTTTCCTTTTTGTACAAACTTGGATAATTCGATAGAGGAAAATTAATTCGAAATCCAATAATATATTCAACGGTCGTACTTTATTTGAAATAGACGTAAAAAGACGTCATTGAAACACACACATGTTTAGAGACTTAGATAGACAAATTAATTCTACGTAAGTATGAAACTGTATATTTATGGAGTAAGTTTAATTATGCCAACGTTATCTATTTTAATCTCAGATTTAAAAATACAAAATAAATTTATAAATACTTAGATTAATAGTACAAATTTATGTTGCAAGTATTCATTAATTTAAACTAAATTTCAACGTTGCTAACATGAATGTTCAATTTACTTTAAACCTAAAATTAAAATAGTCAAAGACAAAAACAAATTAAACACGAGTAAGCTTTTGCATTTTAATATCACCTTTAATGGTATTTTTAATAACACTTATTATGATGTAAATGGTATTAAATTTTGTAATTTAATTCAAGAGATTAAATTTATTTCCTCATATATATATACATTTTCTAATGATCAGGTGTAATACTCGCATCTTTAATCTCATTAGTTATCGTACAGTATAAGTTAAATAGATATTTACAAGTCTGCGTGCTTGAATTTAGAATTTTCATTTTATTTTTACTTTCATTATTTAATTGAGCGCTAATCAGACAGATTTTAACATGATTCAACAACTAACAAAAGTTTAATGTAAACTCAGTAGGTAACGATATTACTGCTGAGTTTACATTGAACTTTGGTTAGCGTTAGATAAAGTAATTTGTTTTGGTTAGCAACTATAGCTGGACAACTGTTAAATTAATCCAAACTTAAATATGTTTTTAGAAATATCGAAACCTTAATTTTATTATTTTTGAAGTAATGAAAATTAAATTCCTTTAAATATTTATTTTAATTCAAGTGAAATTTGAATTTTTATTTTGATAATTAAAATTGACTGTTGTAAATAGCTTTTTAAAAGTATTTTTATTCCATTAAAAAAAGTTAGAAATTAGTCTAATGCAACGTTTACTGCTATAGATTGGATTAGTATACTTAAGTTGCGAGAACTACAAAAGTCGTCTTTTGCAGTTCGATTACAGCAAGCGAGACGATTTACAGATGGCTGAAAGAACAAATGTGCTATTGATTTAATTGAAAAGATGAGATATTAGGTATGACGACTTAATATTATCTGCATTGATCCGATCAACAATAACTTAATCCTTTATTTAAGACTCTTATGCAAATGATGTAGGCAAGTTGTTTGTGAAAAAGCCAATTTATTTTCATTTCCACCCCATGTTGACCTGTTGTTATATGATGCAAAAACAAACACAAATTTATAAAATACGTTAATCTATATATTACTGCAAAAGCCCGAATGTTAGTAAAGCTTAGGTTTAATTTTTAAATCTTAAGATTTACCAACATGAACTGATAAATGTAAGGTTTGATATAAAATCAGATAGTTTTTCGGGCTTATAACATTAGAATATGGTATTCGCTAGGTTTCGAGGTTAGTTGTCGATTAGTAAATGTTGGTTTTGGAAATAGAATAATGTACTTAATATAATTAAAAAGTATTTATTAAACATTACAATAAAATGACGTGCATAATTTCAAAACAGTTTTTCAAATAGATATTTTTTGAAAAGTAGAATACAGTAAAATAAACAAAAGTAAATATTTCTTCCACATGCATAATACCTACGTTGGTTATGCTTGTTATTCTTGAATTGTTTTTATTATTTGGAATTATTGTTATTTATTTAATAGTGTAAAGTGTAAAGTATCTACATAACTTTAAAATATTTTCAAACTGATATTTGATAGTATGGGCAAATTAGGTATAAACCATGTATTTATTCGCAATGCCCACTAAATAATAAAAAAATTGAACATTTTCCAGGGCCGCTTCAAGTAAAAAAACGCTAAAATCTTAATAAAATTGTAAGCAAAAATAATAATAATCATTGCAATAGGTAAAATATTTTTCCGTGTTATAAATAAACAAAAAAAATATCTTATAATATATTTTTTGGATAAGTTAATGAGTCATTAAGTCCCCTTATTATTTGCTATTGTTAATTGTCATTTATTAAATGTAAAAAAAAATAGTTCGTTTTTTACAATAGGGTGAGCCATTGTGGCATTCAGGATTTCAAAGTAATACTGATGAATTGAAAACGAACTTCTTCGTCGAGCACTTTTTTAGGTAGTTGCATTTGCCGAGCACTTCTTCATGGTTTTTCTTAGCTGCTTTCACTTCCTTTAAATACTTTGCGTATTTGTCCCTGTCGAGATAAAAGTTATTGACTTTTGTATACGCGTCCAATCGTGTCAAGCGATAGACGTGGCGAATGGAGAGCGGAAAGAGGTGACACCGATAGTGAAGTACGTGCACTACCTGCTAATACGATAATGTGGTCAACTTGGTCAATCTTAGGTTTTACAGGAAAATCTTAGAATTTACCATAGTTACAACTTTTCCACTATCATATTCATTGTCTTTTCTGTGAAAAATATAGACTAAACATACTTTTTTCAAGGTTTCAATTCTTTTTCTCGTTTATGGGTGAAAATAGAAAAACAGTGGAACTGGTTTTGAAGATGGTGTTGATTTAATAAAAAATTAGCTAGGAAGATATGAACTAGTTTAACTTTTTGGATTTTTAAACTAGTTTATTTTTTTGTAAACTGCAAAAAACTACAGTCATTGAAATTGTCCAAATATATAAGAAATTTGCAATAGAAAAATAATATTTTAAGTTGTTGAAAATATTTTAAATGGGTTCTATCGATTACTAGCAAATATTTAATCGTGCTTTATATATATTGTTTCCATTTAGAACAAATATTAAATATTTCCTAAAAGAGGTACGATATTATTTAAAATTTTAAATTGGCTGATATTTTTTCATAAAGGGCCAAATTTATATAAAATATGAATTTAAATTCAATATTTCTTAAATATTTCTTAATATTTCATAAAAATCAATATTTCTTATGTTTTTCACCGCATTCCAAATAAATTCATAAGTCGTTGGAATTGATCTTATATATCACTCGTCGGTGCAGATATACTGACATAACTCTCCCACATATATCCTCATATTCACATCTTCTCATTATTTATGGCGCGTTTTCAGAAATAACTATAACTCACGTTAACTGTATTTTTAGACTTAAAAATAATTGCATGCATCCATGTAACGTAACTTTATTTTCCTCAGCTATTTAAAAAAAATATACAAAACTTCTCAAGTGTTGTAGTTATTTTTATGTCTACGCCTTAAACAGCTGAGGACATATTTAAGTCATTTATTATTCTAGTCATTTATCATTGAATCTCGTAAAAATACTTAAAATGCATGCAAACTGAGCTCTTACTAATATCAATAAAACAATTCGAGTTTTCGAATAATAAGCAGGAAAAATAGAGATATTTAGAATTATTTAAACTTTAAAAAGTAACAAAATTATATACGGTAAGCGCGAATCACATTTTCCATTTCACTTTAAATGTAATTTAAATTTAAAAATATCCGAGACTGAAATAGCATAAATATTTTTAGTTGGCTCAATAAATTTCGATACGATCAAGATTGCACATGTCTCCAACGTTTAAAAATAGTAAGGGGAATGTTTGTCAGAAGTTGGTTTTGTCTAAAAAAGGAGTGAAATTCTGGAGACGTTTCAGAGTAAATATTTTGTCAAAGACATGAGTAATATTGTTTACCCTGTGCTGTCATTTAAGATGTAAATTAATTTATGGTCCCAAGTTCACTTAATTTTGTTTAAACAAAAGGAAGTATAGTTCATAGTGTAGTTCAAAGACAAAAATATATCATTGTCTGTTTATGATCTAAAGACTTACTAAACTCATTACTATAAGCGTAATATATGCTTGAAGATATGCAACATCTCCGAAATTCCTAATTTTGATCCTTTAGATTGTATTATAACTAAAACCGGACTAGCTTAATTGTCTGTTTGAGTTATTTTATGGTAATATATAACAAATTTTAGGTTATTTGCATAATTATCTAAAATTTCATTATTCTATTTTTATTTCTAAAATACAAATTCTAAGAAGAAAAGGCTATAAATCATGGAAGTATGTGACATGACAAATTTTATTCTGATCGTCTTTAATTTCACGCTTTCAAAATCTTGTACCAATAAACTTTTGGTCTCATAAATTTCTGTTTTCCGAAGATCCATATAGTCTGAAAATTAACAGTTTCAATATAATTTTACTAAATGACTAATTAATTCTGAAAAGATAACACAGAATATCTGTGTTGTCTTTGCAGAATTAATCATCCTTCCCAATAAATTCATATTTCAATTCATCAATACTTGTTCAGATCTTAAAAAGATAGTTAAATAAAACAACGAATTCTTTTATTCATTCATTTCACGGAAATCATATTTCCCAGATATTTTTCTTTGTTTTATTACTTCATCTAAGTTTAAATTAAAGCTCAATGACGGAGACTTCATTTTTTCAGTTCCATCTGTGTATTGGCTGTTTTGTGCAGTTCTTAGAAAATCAAGTTGATCATATATACTAACTTGTCTGTAATGAATATAGTAATTAAATAGCTAGGAAAATTACGTATTCAAAACAAATTTATAAATAAAATATATACTCTATTCTCGCTTTGAATGAATTCCTCCTTTACGTTAGATAAAACTTAAGAAATGTCTATAAAACATCAGGTAGGGTTGGTGAATGCCTAGATAAATATTAGGGTCGGTGTGAGGCAATGGCCATTTTAACTCGGCGGTGAAAAGGTTGTAAATTCATTAATTATTAATTTTATTGTGAATAAGTTATTATAATTTAAATTTAGCTGAGATCCTAGGAAAACAGAAATAAAATTCACAGCCCATCATATTTAGTCCCACAAAGTATCTTCACTTACGAAAACAATATTTATGATGGGAATTATTCATTTGTTGTCCCGGTTACCGAGAGATCGGGAGCCATAACGAGTAAATGTGTCACTAACTATAAATAAATATATACATACATACTCGTGCACATATACATATATAATTAATATAACAAGGTTGTTACGTAAGCATCATGAAACTGTTAAATATAAAAGTTAATGCAATGAAAATTCTGAAATAAGATATTTCTGTTAGATAAAATGTTATTAATTTGATTCAGCTTATTAATATTTAATTTATCTACCGTCATATAAACAGGGTAAAGAAGATAACTAATTATTTTCCTAACACAGCTTCAAGTGTCAGAAATAACATATTGTAAGTGCTGAATATGCCCTGAATGCTTGCGATAAGGGTACTCGCCAAGGTCTGTAGAAATATATGGGAAACTGAACATAAATCTTCTTGAATAAATTTTATTTTTCTCCCTTAATATTGTGTAACTATTGTAATCACTGTCAATTACATAAGAGAGAATGAGCATTTTATCACTTTTGTTGCATTTAAAATTAAAATATAATTTTTCAGATACAATCCTATAAACTTGCCCCTTTGTAAACATTTTGGCGAAAAATAATTCGAAAACATCCATTTTCATTGAAAAGAATTTATGAAAGCAATAAAATATTATGATGTCGATCTATTTTCTGATTAAAATCATTGCACTACGCATTGCCAGTAAACTTGACATAAATAGAGGTTTTTCCTAAAAAATAAAGCATTCATTTGATGGCACTTAATTTTGGTCATTACTTTATTTACTCTTCGCTATTATATTTATTGTGATATATTAAATTATTTTCTTACGATCACTAATATGTCTATCCATTTATCCGTCTGTATTTTCTCGGAAACTATTTGAAGTAAAAACTTCCTCAAAGTAAAAACTAATTTGAAGTAAAACTTTTAAAGTATTGTACTAATTTTTTTTAATAGTCATTCATTTCAATACTTCAAAACAATGTATTTTAGAATTATAAGTAAGATATTTCTAGACATATCGCTGAGAATGTCCAATAAATTTTGTCAGAAACCGTTTTAAGTAGGAATTTGAAATATGATATATAAAAGACAAATATCACTAACACATTGTCTAACAGCTTTATCACGAAATCTTCAGAATCATCGATCTGCAAACTAAATTTTTTTGGTATGTATGTTTGTCTTGACTTCAAAATGAAATATTATTTTTAAAAATTCGACACGTAAAGGTGTGACAACGAGAAGGGAATATTACAAGGGAATTTTGAAGTAATTAAATTTTGAGACATGAACATTTGTATTTAGACTCTCAGGAAGAAACCAAGAAACATCTATATCAGTATGTTTGGAAAATCTTTATATCCCCATACCAATTATTTATATAATACGCTTAAGATTAAAAAAAACTTTGAACGCTGTTTCCCAAAATAAGAATGTTTAAGGTCACTTTGATTCTGAAAGTGCAATACATAAAGGTCTGAACACCACAGAAAAAAAAACTGAGCGTATAAATGTCAAGCTATGCGTTTCTCAGTCGTTGCAGGATTGCAAATAAAAATAATTTTCTTATCGGCGATTAAATATTTCATTTCTTTAAAGTCGTTTCGCCCTCAGCTTTAGTTTTAAAAGACCGATATCAACTTATATACGTCAATTGTTTTTCTAATTTTTTGCATTTATTTTTTTTAATATTAATACCACGTAAGGTAAAGTCTTGATAACAAGTACTGAAGTACTGGTATGGAAACTTAGAAAATCGCGACTTCATATTTATCACTCACTACTAGATGGATCGATTTCTTTTAAAGAAAAATTTTATTTTTAGTTTCGTTTCTATGTTTGTAGTTATCATAGCCCTGTACCAATGATATGGTAGGAGAACAGACAGTATCATACCAGATTTGTTGTTTCGCTTATAGAGAGAAATTATAACTTTCTTTAATATTCTAATCATTCAATATATTGCTAACTATAAAGACTATCCCTTTCGCATTTAAAAATAAAATTTAAGGAAGGAAGCTAAAATGATAGGAAATACATAAGCATAAGAAGTGTCCAAATTTATGAAGGTGAAAGATAATTCAGAATTTATATTTGGTTAAATATTTATAGAAATAAATGGGATCTTTTTTTGGTAAATACTCAATGAAGATATAATTGTTTTTTTATTTTTATTATGAGTTCTTCGTTTCCATTTTCTTAGATATTCTTCAATTTTACGTAGCTACGTTTTTTATCTCCTTCCACGTTTTTTTTCACGTTAACTTCTTCTACAATTCTTCTTGTTCACAAAACTAATTATTAATAATGAATTATTTGCACTATATTTACAATACCACCTTCCTTGAAACAGTATTCCCATTATAAATTATTAATCGAGCTTAAAGAATCACTGAAAATATTGAAAAAAAATTGGTCATATTTAATCAACCGTAATTTTGCCTAAACTTGAGATTTATATGTACTTTTTAACATATTTTTCAATTTTCTTATTTGTCACTTATAGAGATTTAGAAATAAAAAAATTTAATATGAACAAATCCCTAATTTTTTCAATACATAAATGCAATAAGTGAATGTTATGAGAAAAATATAATTCGCCCCATACTATAATTTCAAACTAAAATTTTTTTAAATATAAGGAATGATAGAAGGAATTGGGAAAGAATTAGTCAAAATTTTTTCCTTTCTTATTTGAGTGGTGCCAATATCTATTTTAAAATTACACGAAAATTCGAATTTCTTTTATAAAACATGCCGTCACGTGTTTCAGCCCCTTAAATTAATGAAGTATATAGTTTTAAATCAAAAATATCCCCAATTATTGTGCAAAATAGCCAAGAACTCAAATAATTTTTTATTTGTAAGACATAATAAATTAAAGGATAATCGTAGTTTAATAAAATATTGGAAGACGAGGGGGTCGATTTATTTATAAAGCTACTCAATTCCCAACAAACCAATGATTGAATGTATTGTTTGTTTGTGCGTCCTAGCCTACTATACTGTCTTGACTTCTCACCCATAAACTGTCATTTATTCAGTTGCTGTCTAATGAATTATTAACGCAATAAAAAAATAAAAAGCGCATACCATCTTCAGATTGGAATTATCAAATTTTCTAGTCAAAAGCTCAAACCATTCTGCAAAGAAGCAATTTCATCTCCGTTTACTACTTAGCGATGAGTTAGACAAATATATACCATATTGTCAATTACAAATTTCATATATACATGTATTAGCGATATATCTTATAGTTTTCATCGATATTGGTTAACTTGCCCTAAACGACGGGAAAAAAGGGATAGGGAAAGAAAATGTATAACCACTGTGACGAGATGTGCTTAGTAAGCACAATTCTGAAATGCAAAGTTGCATTAAATTACAGTTTCCGATATTTGTTCTGTTAATGATAGACAATATCATAAGGGACTGATGAAGCATCCACAATAACATGTGGATAATTTTGTCTTAAAATAATACTTAAATTAAGCCAAATAATAATTACTTAGCTTCAAAACAAAATAACTGAAATCCGGCTCTAAGGACCAAAAATAATACTATGCTTCTAATTTTTTAAATAATTCGGAAACAGATTCAAATGACCAAAATAATCGTGCGATTATCAATTATAAAGAATGTATCTAAACATTAATAATTCTCTCACGACCTATCGTAAATCAATTAGTTCAGATTTCATTCCACCAATGTATTAAGATGAAAGCAACTCAAATTCATTTATTTTTCCTTAGTTTGAATTAAAATTTACAATTAAAATTGTTATCGTATACAAACACGGAAGAAAGCTTTCAGCTATGATCTATAATTATAATTTCGCCATCGTAATATTGCACCGAAGAATGCTTTTGCCAAGGATTTATAACTATTTTGTCATACGTCACAAGGACTTACAGAAAAATATTTCAGGAGTGGTCTACAGTGTCACCATGCTGCTATAAATGCTCACAGAAGACTCTTTTTAGCGAGAATTTACAATTAATATCCTTGTTTCATAACGACTCGCCGAAAAATCTTCTCAACAAGAATTTACATTTATCCTTGCTTTACAACAACTCACAGAAGACTGATATCTATACATATAATGAAATTGTAATACGGTGAATTCTGTAAATGAAAAATATATTAAAAAAGTGGTTGATTTAGTGTATTGAATGATAATAGAATACAGAAAAACTGTTTCTGCAATTATTGTCTCTTTGATTGCACGTTAATTTGGGCGATATTGCCAAAGACTTCGAAAAGAATGAACATTTACGAATTTAATAACAAAGCCGATTCATTATTTTTAAAATAAAACAAAATAGAATAAAATTCCATTTCTGCCGAAAATATTCGATTAACATTAGCAAATCCCCTTTGTATTTTTAAAGTACAATTCATAAATTACATGTCAAATACTGAACCCCACGTGTTTCAGTAAAAAAAAGAATTAAACTTTAAATTAAATTACTCGCTACATCTTATCATGTATAGAGATTGTCTTGCGCGTTTAAAAAGAAACATCTTGAAAATGACCGAAGAACAAAGTCTTCTTAGAAATATCAACAGAAATATTGCACGTGTTAATAAATAATTAACACGTGTAAGGGATTACTATATAAAGGAGAAAGATGTACATTACATAGATGGCGATAAATTGAAATTTATTTTAAAATCAATAAAATAAATTAAATTAAAAAATTAATAATCAGTAAAATAATAATTAAATAATAAATAAATATATATGTTAATAAATTTGAATTATTATATTGCCTAACCAGGGACAATTTCCTGTTAATTGAATGAATAAATAACACGCTTAACTGATTACTACATAAAGAAGAAAGATGTAGATATCGATAACTTAGTAGGTTAGATATAGACATTAGCAAAATTAATGTTATGACTCTTAATTAAAGCAGTATATAAAAATGACTAACTCATTAGTAAAAAAATCAATTGCTGGGAATTGTGGATTGTTTGTCCCATATATAAATGCTGTAACGTGAAGGTGTTACGATATCGTTACTCTATCTTGTCTTGATACTCTCGCCTTTTTTGACTACCTATCATTTATTTTACCCAATTAAATGGTATTACAAATTTTCTTACTGCACTTGCTATTGTAAATTAGCCTCGTGTATGAAGTTATTTGAAAATTTTGCATAATTTTGATTATGATTTTGATGGATATTCGGTTTTAGGCCAAAATTTAATTACGTGTATCTATTAATTTGTACGACTATTAATATGTACCTATGCATATTGGTATTTTCGTGGAGATTAAAGATATAGAATAAAAAGGCTATTTTAAAGATAAATGAAAAATATATTATTTTAACATCTTACCCTATGTAGGTATGTCACTTCAAACACTTTTCTCCGAGTAGTTCACACATACTTTCTACGGGTGTGACGAGATAAACAACAACAACAAGGCATCGCTTAAAGCGGTTGCGAAAACTGTTCAATCGTTTACTCTTGAGATTTCTATCATTATCGCGTTTCCACCATTTTACAATCTGATTATGGTAATCTGATCATTTTTATAAAACCTTGTAAAGATATGGATTTTACCATAAGTAAAACGTAGAGTATATAAGTTTGACTTATAGTAAAATCCATATCTTCATGAAATATTACCCATTCCTTCTAGAAGATATTTCATAATTTTTAAGTTTCCCTGTCACAGAAGGAAAAAAGGAACCCTTATGGGATCACTTCGTTGTCGGTCTGCCAAGACCCCTTTTCTCAGGAACGCATAGATGTATCAAATTGATATACAATACTTAACATTGACGGTCCCTTATAACGGTAAAAAGCTTCTAAGTCTTCACAATCAAGAACAATCTTAAAAATACGTCCATTTATCCTGCATATTTTGACACTCAAATAAATCGAAAGTTATAGGGTACTTCCCATTGACCTAGCCTCCTGAAGTTTGGCAAGAAGCAAGGTCCTTACAGCCAAAAAAAAAAACAAGTAAAAAAATATTAATGATTAGTTATACCACATAAAAAATCTTTTTTTTAATATAATAATAATAATAAAAGATATAGAAGCAACATATTTTCGTTCTAAAAAATTAAAGTTTTGTGAATAGTTGAAGAAAGAATATCATATACCATTAAATTTTCATAAATGCCTAAATATGTACGGAACCTTCGTAGTGCGAGTTCCACTCTTGCTTACGGGTTTTTTAGACACTTTCTTTCGGAATGGGTTCTTGTCACAATTCATACTCCTCTAAGTATGTATTTCCAAATACTAATTCAAATATTTGATATTTTTCTAAAAAGTATCTTTTACACTGTATTTATCTTCGTTTTTTTACAAGTTTCAAAACGAGCATTTCGATATTAGTCTTCTTTTAATAGCCCATTCATGGTTTTGAAATGTATAACCCAGTAAGTAGTTTTGTGGCTTGAATGGAAATCGGATCTTTTTTCTCTCACAACGGAATGTTTCATTTTATTGCATATAAAATAAGGTTCAATTTCAGGAATTTGAAAGGGAGTTGTCATCAACTCAAATTCGCTAATAAATCGTTAGTTCGCTCATTACTTATAAATATTGTTTAGATTAAAAAATGTGACAAGGCTTTTTTTATTTTGATAAAATATTTTCCAGAACTTGAGTTAAAGGCTTACAATACTTACATGTTAAATGACTAAAACAATTAGATCGTCATTGTTAGTCCAGGACAATTTTCAAGTTTTTAGTATTTGTATTGAAATAAAAACACTATTTTACACCTTCTATTCCATTTGACATGTGACTAACGTGTAGGTTTAGACAAAATCTCATGGATTTTTTTTCTTAAATATCCGCATCCGAGTCTGCACATGTCTTAAAAAGAGACATCTGTAACATACTTAGCACAGACCTCTGTGGCGTTGGATTTACTCGCACTTGAGTAATTGTATTTATCAAATATATAACATTTCTGGAATTACGAGTATATTACATTACGACTATATTTTCACTTACAAACATAAAATGAGCCAAGAGTATTATGTTTCTGTCAGAAAAATTGAATTAACCAACATATTTACGTAAACCGAAATACGTGAAGGATAACAAAAAAGAAATATGTCCGAGAAATAACAATATTATCTCATGTGCTCTAATGTGCGTAAGTTATTTTTAGATATAAAAGGATAATAACTTGTTATGGAAGGGAAGGCTTAGCTGTGAGTATAGATTGTAAAGATAGGAAAACAGTTCGGAAAATATAACTCTTTAATATTAAAAAGATAAACGTATTTGCTAAAATAAGTCGACTAATAAATAAATTATATTATAAAGTTTTTAAAAAAAAAGTGTGATTTTGTTGGAACGAAATTTTCATTGCTTCAAAATATTACTTCTTTACTAAATCGGAAATTGAAACGGTAAGTTGACTCCAAGCCGAGCAGGTAAGTTAATATAAATTAGGAGGCACGCCAAAGGTACTTCGTTATTGATTATGTTAGGAGTAGTTACTGGGACTAAACGTTTCAGTTGATATTGACTAATTCACTCTAAATGACAGACAAACAAAATTAAAGTTATAAGATTTTATGTTTGACTGAACATTTAATTATTAATGTCGTACAGATTTATTGAGCAGAGAGACTCTAGCTAAAAACTAGAAATATTATATTTAACATAATATTATGTGATAGATATGATAGAAAGGATACAGAATTATACTTAAAAGGTCTCTTTGTTATATTAAATATGTAAAATTATCATTATTCTAATTCAGCGTTTCTTTATTTAAAACATACATACTCCTATGATATAAACATTTAAAAACCCTAACAAAGAAGTGTCGTGCGACTTTTGAACATGAGTTAGGGAGGATAAAAAATAACATAAAATTTTAGAACATCTACGATAACCCTTTAACAGTGGTGAATGTCGAAACTACGACATAGAGACCGATTTACGAATGCTGGATCTTCAAAAATAGAGAAACTCCGAGCAGGACAGGAGACAAAAGTGGTAGAGAACTGCCTGGAACACTTCATGGGTTATTACACTTAATAAATTAGTGTAAAGAATTTAATAGCATATCTTCTTCCATAAACTACCACAAATCATGGAGAAAAACTAATTCATGAAAACAGCGAAAAATCAATGAATTTTAATGGAAAATGTAAGAAACTAAAAAATTAAATATTGACATTGGATTCTATGGATTTTACAACGGAATAATTATGATATACGTAGACGCCATACATTTCGGTTGTAATTCATTTTAAAATGCATGCTTATATTGTTGATACTGAAACTACATGGGTTTACCCATATACATATTTAATATATTGTAATTTTTCTATAAGATTTTGTTATAAAGATTCAGATAGCACTTATATTAGTTGTCAAATAAATGTGTCAAAGGTGTATAATAAAAGAAATTTATTTTTAATCAATAAAATGTTTTCAAGGTGCTTCAGATATTTCACTTAAAACACAAATTTATTTATTGCTTAACGTAATAAGAGAAACATGATAGTGCTTTTAATAAACGTTAACGACTCATTACTCAACTAAATAACACCGGAATTCTCCACTTTCTCTCAATATTCGGCTATTCAACCGTTCAATCATGGTCACATTATAATGCGGTTCTTTAGAAAAACCTACAAATAAATTCTTGAAATATGTGGCAATTACTTATAATTGAATTTATAACATCCTTAATAATTCCTTCACTCTTCCATAGCTTCAATAAACATTCCAATATTTTAGCACATGCTTTGAACTAAAACGCAGAAAATTTTTTTAATTTTTTAGCATAGTAGCATTGATTTTCCATATATGTCACAAAAATATAAAAACTACTAAACGTATATACATAAAACATGCCATCAGTCTTATTTAAAAGTTTGGGAGTTCCTGTATATAAGTCGCCTGAAATCACATTTTCGATAAATATTTGGGGTCGTAATTCCTTTCACATCATTAGTTTGATTAGTTCCTTATTCCTAACATTATATCATTTTAAATCATCTATACTTTTTTCATTTATACTTTTTCCTTGTACCAATTATTCCATTGTGCACCCTCCATGTATTCCAGTCTAGTTTCAAACTGAAATAATAGGGTTTATCAATTAGTTCAGTCTACAATTATTTCCCATTTGTAACAGTACAGATGTCTGTAAAAGGTTGTTCTTGTTTTAGTTAGATGTATTAAAGTAATAAGTAATTAAAAATAAATAAGTATTTCCATAATGTATATCTCTGTTATTATATACATAAATAATGAATATTTTTTGAACTTACCTTTAATAATATTAAATAAATCAAATTGAAACAATAAATTATAACTATACGTTATAGTAAACATACAGCACGATAGATAAAATTTCACTAAGAACCAGGGAATGGAATCCTTATTATCGAGAAATAAATTTCATAATGGAAATATTTTTATTCCGATATGTACAGAAGAAATTCAAGGTATTCATGAGGGAATTGACCGGAAAACAATATTCAAAAAGTTTTATATACGAGTGCGAAAGATTAGGTTCGTTCGCAAGGAAATAACATGGTGCATGTACTTATAAAGCGAAAAGTATTAAAATATATTCCAAAGTAAGTATTCCAGCATACGTATCCTTTTCTCAAATCCCTTAAACACATCGTCAATGAAATTCGTAGATAATGAAATTAATTACGTCATCATGGCTTTAATATTATAAGGCAATATTAGATGGTCATCCTGGAATTACGGTTCCGGCCCGCACTTCTCGCTTACAAGTATACATTTATATTATTAATTATGCTAGGAAGTTTTCAGTGAATTTAAATGTCCTGTTGCTCCAAGATTATTTAAGGAGTCTCCCGAAAATAAGATACTGAGTGTTGTTTAAAGCAAAAAGTTTGCGTCTGATATTTGTATATCAGATGTTTCACTGAAATTAATTAATTGCGTCTGATCATTAAATTCTAACAATAACATCCTTAAGGTTACAGAAAACAGATTTGTTTTCAGTAAAAATGAAAATTATGTAAAAGAGTTGTTAGTTGCATAAAATAAAAACTTGGATTTAACAGCAAATCAGTATGTGTTAAATATTAAATCATATTTCCCGATATTACGGAACGAACTCTGAATCATAAACTAAATTCATGGTGTCACGACTTGTCAATACATTTCACTGAAAGGCTGTTAATTATTTGATATACTAAGATTTTTTTCGAGTTTTTCTCTAAAATATAAAGACAAAATAATTTCAAATTTTCTTATTACAAGGAGAAATAATTAATTTTTGAAGAAAAAAAATAAGTTAAGAAAATTTTACGTAATTGTTATGATGATAAATATTCGATAGCCACTAAAGTTTTCCAATATAATAATGGTGATATTATTGAGAGGTTGCTAATGTAGCTGTGGTTATATTTTCACATAAAGTTATATTCCTTCAAGGTTATATTCCTTCATTCTTGAAGGAAATATATCCTAACATAAGGTTATATTTCCTTCACAAAATACCACTCTCGGTATGTTACCTAGCGTCTATTCTACAGACATAAGTTCTTAAATTCAATCAAATTAGGATTAATAACAAAATTTTACTGTAAAATTTTCATTTTGTTACAAAATGTCCATTACAGATTACTATTTGTAGATGAATTCATTAACAATAGAGAATGGAAGAAGGGAACTCCGCTAATGTCAAAAGTCGCATTAAGTATTCGTAACTTGGGTACAGCCAGTGTATACTTGATACAGACACTAATTTTAAATATTGTGGTGGTATTGAAGTAATTTTTATCACAAAATTTGGATAATTATGGTGTACTTTTTGAAGGATGATATATGTGCAAAATTTCTTTTTTTTATGTGTTCTGTGGTGGAAAGAAATATAACAAAACCCTTATAGTTTTGTGTTGTCGGTCGGTCCGTTTATCAGTCCATGTTTTTCCTGGTCTTCAATCTCAATACTTCCTATAATTTTACGCCGATGTACATACAATTTTGTTGATAGATGTTTCATACGGAGTTCTTAGTTAATACATAGGAAAATATAAAAAAAATGCATGTAAATGGATTAATTTTTTTTCACGTATCCCATAAGTTGGATATCATTTTAAAATTATAATGTTGTTCCACTAAAGTTGTTTTTTTATTTTTAAGCCCCATTGGTGAAACAATTACCTTCAAATTGACGCGTACCATTCCTCCTTCAATTTTTCATACCGTCAGTTCCAAAAATTCTGTATGATAGTATGGAATTTGAACTTTAAATTTAAATAAATTCCTCTAACTTGCATTAACAATTTTCATCATACTCTGAAAAAAGATTAGCCGGTTTGTTGTCGTGGTCAGTGGAATAAATATTATAATTCAACAATGTCTTGGAAATGTCATAAGAAAATTAAAAAGTATGCTTGTTTAATATGAGGTAAAGTAATTAAAAGAAAAATATTATGAAGAAAAATGTTTAAAAAAGTTATCTTAAAAATATTGTGGTACATTGCGATATTTGCAAGCATAATGAGGAGAGTAGTTATGTATTCGAGAACAATTACCTCACTTTTAAAAAGAAAGTGTAAGGCAAATGTGACATATTCTTTCATACAGCATATCTGAGTATTTTTTGCTGTTTATTTGATTAGATAAATTCAATATATTACTTCTAAATGGACATTACGACGACGTTAAATGAATTTTTAAAAAAACTAATTTTATTTTACTTTAGAATTAGGTATATAGTATTGGATTAGAATTTTATCTAAATATTTAGCTTTTATAGCTTATTAACAAATATATGCAATTAGATTTTTGGAATTCGTACCAAGTCGATATCTCCCCCCTCTCACGCATATGCACATCCATACTCACACACACGTACGCAGAGATGTTAACTCTATTTCACTTTGCAGCAATTCCAAAAAATTCTAAAAATCTATAAATTTATTTACATACCTGTATATACAAAATTACTTACCTATCTATGTATTAATGTTTATTTACTTCATGGATTTGTTCATACCAGTACTTACTTAGTTGTCTACCTTCCTACTAATATTTTAGATGCTTCATGTCTTTTTATATACCTGTATGTACTTAAAAAAGCATCATTCCAATTGGTCCATTAATGCCAGAGATGATGAACATGATTTAAAATAGATCAAAAAAAACCGTACCATTGTACCACCAGGCTTAGCAATGGGAATTCTGAGTTCACTGATATAGTCTCTGCTTGAAACTCATAATACTAATTTAAAAACAGACCCTCAATCATCACGATTTAAGCAGGCGGAAGGAATAAGTAGTTGTAATCTGAATTTCAACGGCAGAGTCTCTGCTTCAGACCCAGATACTAATTTAAAAATGTCAGATTCCCGTCTGACGGCAGGTAGGCAGTACCCCTGCAGCATCAGGACCGAGGAGTTGGAACCCAAAGTTCAATGACAGTGTTTACTGCCTGAGGTATACTATATTAATTTCAAATTCCCAATTTTTATTTGCAAAGTTTCATGAGAATCAGTTCAGTAGAAATAGTTTAAGAGTCGAATCACAAGATTTTAAACAACTACAACATGCGGAACGTGAAGCTAAATAAAATGTTCATATCTTTGTACGTACCCTATTAATTTCTTCTAACTCCATGTCAGAAGAAAATGACGGAATTTGACAATTAATAAAAATACTGTTACACTTGATTTTACTAAAGGGTGAAATTATGTTGCCATTATTAGTGTCTTATTGAATTATCTATGTCGTACAAACTCGATCTTCAATTTTCATGGTCAGATTCTAAACATTTCATGGGACCATATTGGAGGCTTACCCTTCCAAATAAAAAAAGAGTCATCCAAATCAGTTGATAATTGCCAGAGATATAAGTACATACACGAAAAATAGTGTCGAATTTAAACGTGGGCGTATATTCAGTCTTATGTATTTGCTTTGCCCTGAAAGAAGTCATATGAAAAACCGAATTAAAAGGTATTTTATCCACAAAATGAGATTTCTGTCATCCTATAAAGACTTTAATTACTTTAGTGGTTATAATATCACACTTCCCTTTTTCACGTTAAAATCTTACAATTATTACGAACTACAATTTATTCTGTGGAATACTAAATGAGCTGATAATATTTATAGCGATGAATCGCAACATAAAAATCGTGTTGTTCTCTACTATCAACTTTACATTGATGTCTATGCTATTTTTGATCTAATTTTAAGCGTACTTCATGCTCATTACCGATTTTCACAAATCTAGAAACTTCGTACCTTATATGATAATCTCCCAAAGGTTGCATTCTCTAGATCTTGGGTTCAAGACTTCTTGGCAACTCATACCTTGCACGATCAGATTCCAGGCGAATTAGCCTTTGAGAGGCACTTTTTTATTAGCTGGATTTTTCTCGACGAAATATTTTGCACGTTCAACAAATATTGTGGCCTTCTTTAGGTTCATTACACCGCTACTGCTTTTTTGATTCTGAACTTATTTTTTAAACATTACTAAAAAGCATACGTTTGAGAAATGATTATTAATGAAGATAAAAATATATAGAAATGTTCAGTGGCAATTAAATTTTACCGAAATGGAGACTACTATATGATGAAATAAGAATAAAATCAAAATCAAAATCTACGAGCAAATACATTTATGTCGTGTTCTTAATTTAAAAGAGAAAAAAATTCATACTTTTACTTATATGTAATATTATATTAGCATCCTATCAACTACTTAATGCAACATGTCGAAACAGTTTTATCCTTCTAAATATTAATGATAACTTTAGTAATTATTACTAAACAAGAGGCACAAGAATGAAACAAATAAAACATGCAGAAACTCTTTTGCCAAACGGAATTCTTCAAGCGGTCATTTAAATAGCACAACAATTTAAAATAGATGAAGAATAATTTATTACGATATTTTAATTACTGATTTATCCAAAAGAGTAGAATCACTCCACAATTATAAATAAATTACAAGAATATCACTCAATAGAATACTGAGTACCTGATATAATACCTAAAGACTTTTATTACAAAACAATAAACAGTTAAACGAAAAAACTTGGAGAAATTTTGATCCATCTCTAAATAAATAACGTTGATTCTAGAAGGAAATTATATATCAATTAATTCGAAATCGATCCAGCCTTCTACAATTTTTCCCATTTTTAATATACTAACTTATTTGAGAATATTAAATTCTCTGAAAATATTAGTACTATACAACTACGCATTATTACAAGATCATCCATTAGAATACCTAGAGGTAGGTACCTAAACAATAATAAAAGAATTTTATTCATCTTATTATTTACAATAACATACCTAAGTAGGTTATTATTCCTATTTGAAAAGAAAACCAAACAATAATTAAATAGTTTCCAAAATTTACAATAATGGAGAACGAATATTCAATTAGATATTATACCCATATTGATAAAATGCGCAACATGCTGACAGAATTGTGTCCATATTAACAATAATAACAACATTAATAATTAATCTGCCATTATTATTATTTATTAAATTTATTGACAACCAATATATAAAAAAACTATTTCTTCAAAAAGGTACAATTAAGAAGAATATATACGATATATTCCACAGAAAACCATCAACCATTCCTTCTGATGTAATGAACTTGAAGACTTTAAATTGACTCTCGTTAATCTAACACACGCTAGCCTATTTACGCATTATAGTTAAATAATGTGGAACTACCCATAAATCTTCTTGAAAATTTCCAAAATTGTGACAAAAACTTATTAGATCAAAAAATATATATCATATAATTAAAATAGTGTTCATTTACTCGGCAGTGAACAAATATTTTTGATCGCACGGTTAAGCCGCAAAATAAAATATAGAGGAATATTAAAAAAAAAAAACTAAGGTAAATACTAATTTTATGACGAATGTTATGTAAACAATTCTGATATAAATTTATACAAGTTTGTAAAGATTATTACTGAAAAATCTGCTACTATGAACAGTAAGATTAACATTATTTTGGTTCATTTTAAACGCCATACCTGTGATTGATCACATTATCAGCGATAAGTATGATTCAATAGTTATGGATATTAACTAACTCAAAACTAATGACAAATGGACTGACAGAATCGAATATACTAAGAGGTTCTTGTTAAGTAGAATGTTAAAATGATGATCTGTTCAAAACATCTGAACCAAATAAGTTAATATCAAGGTTATTTTGTACTTTTAACAAATTTATAATCACTTTAATTAAGGTTTCATTGCTATTACACTAAATGTTCGATTAAAACTTTTATGACGTCTCTAAAATTGTAAGAAATATAATTCGATAACGAAGAGTAATGAGAATATATTGATTAAAGTATGTACTAAGAGTTTCAAAAAATGATCTATATCTTATTGAAGGAGTAGCTAGTGAAAGAAGGATATGGGACAATTTGAAGAAAGCGTTTGATAATTGCACATATAATACTTTTTATCATTACGAATTTGGTCGTTATGAAATCTGATTATAATAAAGTTGGATAGCCAATCCTGAAAAGCATATAAAAAAAACTTATGTTTTTACTCGGCAAACTCAGAAATATGGGCTTTTTGATTGGTGATGGGTAGCTTAGTATATTGGTGTTCACACTTCAGTCAAAAATTTGGAAACGATTATGGTAATTAAGAAGGAAGGTATTCGGCTTAGTGCAGACATAATAATACTAAATAAATAAGAGATAAAAGAAAAATACTGCATAATAGCAAAGTTGAGAATGAGCTAATCCCTAGGGCGTACATGTCAGAATATCACGACGTCAATGTTCAGATATTGTAACCTTGAACGCTCGGGGGTTTTAATAAAATAAAGGAACTTATAATGTTAGTGAAGTTATTTAGAAGAACTTAGACATTTCATTAAAAACATTGGTCAAACATGAGCGGAACTTGCTGAACGATTTCACACTTCGGTACTCAAATACTTAAACGTACATACTATTTCTATTAAACTATTTACAAATATTCTTTTTTTTCCAATGTATATATATTGCAACGTATCATACACTATATCTTTCACAGGCTTAAAATGATATTTGAAAAATTAAAAGATCTATCATAATCGCTATAATTTTCATATAACCTTCTAGTCAGATTTTATGTACCCTGTTTATTTTCATAATTTTTGGTTCAATAGTTTCGGAAATAAAAGGGCGGTATACTTATATTTTGGCATATCTTTAAATAAGCAACATAAAATGGTGAAAAAAAATATTTTTTATTTCTCATAATACACCTTTTCAAATTATACTCCACATGATGTACAAAGTGAGAAAAAAATATTTCTTGAAGATCTTTATTAACCTCGCCTTGAATTGTAATAAGAATATTTGAAAAAAATTTCTGATGAAAAATATATGGGTTATCTGGGTGTCTGCAAAATATATGGGTATTAAGATATACCATGCGAAGAATATTACCATGCGAAGTTTCAAGTTTCTACGTCGCATGGTTTCTGAGAAACTCGACTTCGAAAATAAAAAAATGTAAATGTATATACCCACTATAATTTCGTAGGCGCAAAAACTTAGAGAATAATTAAAAATTATAACAACTAGAATCAGCGATATAGTTTTCCTATAACTTTTGCGTGAGGTTCTAAAAATCCATTTTTTTCATAATTTAGTTTGAGTAGTTTTAGAAATATGGGGAGGAGAGACATTTTTTTCATATTTTTCAGTACACGTCTAAAAATACAATGCCTAAAATTTATTATAATGTTTTGAGACCCTTCTAACTAGGCATTTCAAACAGTACCCCGCACTATACACAGAAAAAATATAAAAAAAAATCGTGTAGATAATTTGCCCTCCTTAATAATTCCGAATGAATATTTTGGAGTTTTAATGCGGGTTAATATGTTTAATGATTGTGCTAAACTTTAAGTTTCTATATCAAGCAATTTCTAAGAAAAAAGGCTGTGACCGACACACACGCGAGTGCTAAGATCACTCGCGTGTCTGTCGGTCACAGCCATTTTTCTCTCTTCTTCTTAAGAGTTCCGTTTTTTTTATTTTATGGTACGGTACCTTAAAAATGGAGTATTCTACATCAAAGTTCTACCCCACGCTCAGCTAAACAAAATGGGTTAGTAAATTAAGAAACCGCATTGCATGTTAGTGAAAGTGAGTTAGCGAAAAACGCGCCTAGAGTAAAAATATGAACTGTTTCTTAGTCTATTCAAATAGTTTAACTTATCAATAAATAATCGATTAAGTTACTAAATTTTTAGACCGCGGAACAAATTTGAACTAGGATCAGGCTATATTTATAGGCTTATAAGTAATATGAAACTTGTTGACTGCAAAGTTATGTTACAAGTATGTAAAAAAGAGCCAAAAAGAAACAATAAGGCGCAGTAAATTATATTCACCTGAAGTTATAATCATTGAACCATTTTATTTTATAGGAAAAAAAAACAATAAGTATTAGGAGTCTTCTGTCTCCTGACGCGTATTACCTAAAATCTGTAATTAACCTAAATAAAAATGCATTCAAAAAATTTTAAGTTTATTCAAAGATTGGCTTTTTCAAAAATTTCGATGTAAATTACACAGTGAGGCTGTTTAAATTATATATATATATATATATATATATATATATATATATATATATATATATATATATATATATAACCAAGGTTAAACCGATATTGTCCACTTACTATATTATTGTGGAGGTACTGATGTTCATGCACTTAAACTCTTGATTAAATTTCACTTATTACCGAATTAAATTATAGGAGTTAACATTTATAAAGTAGAGAATTGTGGCTGCAGTACGAATGGAACTTAGTTAAAGCCGTTTGAAATAATAAGCGAAAGTACATTTGTCGTAGCGTTCACTCGGTTATTGTTTCCATTAAGCCCACAGTCGGAGCACTTTACCTAGCGGAGCTCTAAGCTTTGCGTCCGGCCTTTACCGTAAATTGACCTTAATTTGTGCAACTAATTGTCTAAAGGAGATGAAATTACAGGTTCAACTTCTAATTTTATCTTCTTTATCGTTATTATACTCAGGGTTCAATAAAATATTAGGCGGATTTATTTGATGTGTAATTTACTAAAATCTAAAATGTCAGATAAACTATTCAACTCCAACTCAGTTTATATTAATTATCGGCTATCATGACGTGAAATTTGCGAAAACACACTTTTATAAATATGATGTTTCACTATTTCATCCACTTTTAAATTTATTTTATATAGAGTTTAGTAGTGTTCTAATAGTTGTATCGGAATTACTCAAACATTATTTAAAATGTTATATTTATTTGAAAATTAAGGAAAACTTGTTTGGCTTTTTCTATTTATTTACTTACTTACTTAATAAAATCATTCCTCTATTTACAGCTACGTAGCCAGTAAAACTTGAAGTTTTTCTAACATAAGGTTTTATCTTAATACTTGTACGATTATTTTTCATTTCCCTCAAACACATAGGTAAAGTTCCTGAGATGATGGATCGCCCGAATCGTCACGATTCTATGAAAATAAAGCGAAGTCAAATCTTTATCATTAACTGACATCTTTGAACTACAGCTCTGAGTCTTGCTCGTAAATATTTATTTATAATAAGACTGGGGTCAGAAAATTCCATCATAAAATGATATCTAGAAGAAACGATTTTACAAGAAAAAACCGGGTATTTATAATAGAAAAATTAACTTAACTTTAATGTAAAATATAACCAAAAACATATTTCAATGAACCCTTTCAAATGTAAATGAAACTATTTTTAGAAAATTTAGGTGCGTTAACTAAAATTTATAGAACGGAGACTTAAAAAATATTTACGGTGAAGTCACTGCTAATGATTATGGCGTCATCGTTCTTTAAATATTATGTATGTATCATATAATGAGCAAGTTAGCTGACATCTTTCTCCCATCTCTCCCATCTATCCCTCTCTGTACGCATGCATTATTTTTATGTCTATAAAAAGTATCATAACAAAGTTATTTCCAATGTGAAACCTCTCTCCCAAAGGTCACATTTAATTTCCAATTTAAAACCCATAACCCCTATCTTTTGAAAGATTCTGAGAAGTATTGGTATATAACGACGCTTTGGTATTATAATCATAGCCTAGATTGTCATAAATCAATATGCGGTGTAATGTCCCTATAAGAAACTTACCTATGTATAAATAACTGTCATGAATCACGCGGGGAATAACGTTAAAATATATGCAGTGAACTCAAATTTTGAGAACATTCAAATATATTATTCAGAATTTATAAAACACTGGAGGAAGGGCATAACAATTTTAAATTTTACCTGCTTTCTTTTGATCGTCAAAATTGTTTATAATTTTTTTTATGTTCGGTCTAGTTTGTTGAATCCAATATAAGAGGAAACGAGTAAACTTTTCTAACATCAGTGGTAGAATTCAGTACATCATCGTATATATGAAATCAATGCGATTAATCACGCAGTCACTTAAAAACCATTATATAAAATCATTCGCCAGAGTAACACTAAATGATCAAATAAGAACGAAAACACCTTGTTTTAGAATTGTGTTAATATGTCTGTGCGTTCAAGCGATAAGCATTACTTGATTACTAGACTGGTTTAAATTGCATCTTAAAACGCAGTCTAATTGGTTTTTATCGAACAGTTTCTAAATAGATTTGAATTTAATTATGGGTCCTACCTTACCAAAAAACAGAGTACATTCGTTTAAGAAATGGTCAATAAAAATTGTTGGCTTTAAAGTTGATGCGAAGATTTTAATTAGTCTTTTGTGTGGTTTTTATGATTAAATTATATTGACAACACGTGCGTGTGTCATATCGATGTGTGTATATATATACATATATATATATATATATATATATATATATATATATATGTATGTATGTATATGTATGTGTGTATAGCTAAGAGAAGCGGTGCGGCAGATTATGTATCCGACAATTGAATATTTAATTAGTGCAGTGAGTGGTCGCGGCGAATATTCGGTGTTGTTCGTTATCCTCCCTGAGTGTATAGGTGTATTTTCAGCCGATCGATTGAGATGATTCTGTCTGGTAGTTGCAGCGTGGATATTTTGTAATCTCATTTTAACGCTTGTGGGGTATCATATGGTAGTTATAAGGACCTTCTGACCGCGTTGTTGCGTACGAACACACGTTCGCATGTCAAGAAAGAGGTCTTGATGAGTGAATGTAGACCGGTGCCCCGTATGCAGTTTCGCAGATATTGGACTGGCCTTGAAATGAACTGGGCAATAGTTCAGTGTCAAATATTAATTTCTGTAACTGCCTTTTCTGGCCTTTTTCGTAAACCGAGATGGAATGATTCTTGATAAGTGCGTAAGGCTCTATGTTATTCTTCATTTTCGCGGGGATATCGCTGATTTGTTCAAGGTTTTACTTTTCCAGTTGCAGAATGAAAATTTGAACCAGTTATTGTGAGTTTTTGGTATCACTGGTTACTGACTCAAGCAGTCAAACCACAGGCGTGGTCTATCTCTAAAAATGGTGGTATCCCTGTAGCCCGCAAGACGCCGGGGATTTGCAGTACTGTTTCCAGTGCCAGTGTCATTGAACACGGGTGGGTCGTTGAGCACAGATTTGTTTTCCGGATGGTGTCCTTAAACATGGAGAACCACTGAAACGTGTACTTGTCTTGAAGTTAGTTGTAGATTACGATGTAGCCCAAATAACAAACACGCAATGAATTTTTGAAACGTGACATGATAAAAACAAAAGCTGTTCAACAAAAACTGAAACGAAATGTTCTGATACATGGGGTTGCAGCCATGTCTTTATTCACAAATTCTATTATATAAAATTGTCTTTACTTATTAATCCTCCACTTCTCCGATACGTAATGACTAAAAACCAAATGGAATATCGAACTACAAAATTTTAGCTTCAATTTCTGGATAAATTATTTCTGCCTAACTTATACTATTGCCCTATACCAAACGGATAATATATATATATATATATATATATATATATATATATATATATATATATATAAAGGATTTAAAAATTAACTTCAATGCAAAAAAAAAATTAAACTATAAATTATGCAATATAAAATTTTTAGTTATTCACTTCAAAACAAATTTTACAATTTTTATGGAAAACTCAAAAATCGCCAAAAACTTGGCTGTGCCGAAATTGTTTCCATAAAAAAAGAAAAAATGGTACCTAAGACAGTTTTCTTGTATCTGCTATGATTTCGAATTTCCCCATACTGTCCAATAAAAAAAACTTGTGTATGAAAACGGGTCAACGAACATTAACAATTTGAAGCTATTTAAACTTAAGGATTTTACTACGTACCTTTTACGACGTAAATTAATACGAAGCCTCTCATTTAATGCATGAGTTGACTATTCAAAATTACACGGTTTATTGCATTGCATATTTCAACCTTTTACGTCCAAGTTAAGATGTAATATAAAATATATTTTAATAATCTAGGCGGCGATTTTAATGGATTCTATGTCTAGACGACTATAAAGAATTTAGTGTAAAACTACATGAAGAATACTTAAAGATGATAGCTAAAAAGATATTAAATAGGAGAGAGTTAGGAATACGACAAAAATTTTTTATTAATTTCCTTATCAACTGGAATAAATGTTATTGTTATGGTCGAATGGTATGAGTAGTAAAATTAAAATACGCCTTTCAAGAAAGCAGCATTTTAAATGGTAGACACACACACACACACATATATTATATATATAAATATATATATATATATATATATATATATATATATATATGTTATTTTTTAACTTATTCGCCTAATTTAAAAAATAATTAAAGTTTAAATTTCCTTTAATATAATAATTACATGCAAATATATACCCTGTGTAAACAGCGTCAATTATCAGTCTGGCAACGTTAACTTTGTTATGTTATTATATTTCGATCGTATTCAGATTCTATGGAGATATTTCATTCGAAAGACATTCAAACCATAATTTATGCACCGGAGTACTGTCCGTTTGAACATTAGTCGACTGAGTTATAAAAGCGGATCTTTAAGTAAGTTGGGTCGTCAAATACAGCTGATTCATATCCGAAAATATACAAAGTGTTTGCAAGAGAAGTCGTAGTTCCAAAGAAAACCATCTGTAAAATAAATTTATTTTAAAAATCGATTACAGAATTTTTATTAATTCGTCGATGAGATCTTTATGACCAAACATTTAAAAATCAGTGTATATAAAGAATATAATGAAAACAGTAACAGGGAATATTATAAAATTTATGTTTTAATACTATACAAGGGGAGGTAATGAAGCAAGGTATCATATAAATTAAATTTTTAGATATGAACTAGTAAACAAAGGGAAGATTACCTTACGATGCTTGTATGGAGACATGGACCGAGTTCGTGCACCTAAGATACAATTGGGCTCACCAGACAGAAAAATATTTCACAGACTTGAAACACAAGTATAACAAAATTCGAGAAATTCGCATTTTCGCTAAACCTGATTTATAACATGCCTCTCAGTTGGTTGTAAAACATAAATTTCCTAACCTCTTTTTAAGCGAACATTTTGCGTATTTTCATATTTTTAATTTTTGGATTTGTTTTTTTTATATCAATTCCTCTTTGCATCTCATGCCTAGCATAGAATAATATATCAAATTATTTTAAAGAGACGAAGACTTGATAACCAATCACACTCACCAACCGACACCATTTTATGCAATTCATTTTAAACTAGTATAAATGACAAGAAAATGTGCGAAACTTATGTACAATCCGCGGATGACTATAGTGCAAAATCATCGCTTTCTTTCACGAATACATCAAAAATAACTAGATGTTTGAATAAAGCATATATCACGAATCAAATAGACAAAAAAACTTGTATGTTGTCTGGCTACTTCGAGTAAAAGAAATCACAAAGCCAGAAATCACAAAGCCATAACCACTACTAAGCTCAGGAAGCAATTAACTACACTTACACGAATGATAAATTTGAAAGATTCGGATATTGAATGATTGGCGAACTTTATGGGACACACGCAATCTATACACAGACAGAACTACAGATTATGTGAAAACGTTTATCAGACGGCTAAAATATCGAAGCTGCCATTACTTATGAAAGATGGTAATACTGATATCTATAAAGCTAAAGCTTTGGTTGAAATTGAATTAGATTTAGAGCCAGATTTTTTACAAGAAATAGGAGACGCGAATGATGACCTAGAGGAGTATGATGTTGCAATACAAACTGAGCCGCCCATAGGAATTAGCGTTACTGCTAATACACGAGATGTAGTTCATCTTAAAAATGTTACTAACGTTGCAGAAAGTAAGGTGAAGAAACGAAGAAATCTTGATCCTTGGACGTCACAGCAAAAAATTATAGTTTTGAAAATTTTCAAAAAACATACAAAATCTAAGCAAACACCATAACGTTGTAAATATAAGGAATTTTGCAGAAAACATTGTTATATTCTGCGAAACAAAGATTGGCTAAAGGTAAAAGTTTTCATTCAAAATAGATACACATCTTCGTCTTTTATTTTAAATATACCAACAAATTAATTACTAATTATTTTGAACATTTCAAAAATCGTCTTCAGAATCGTCATTTAAATTACTAATGAAATTCATACATCTTGTAGGGCTTCTGCATGTAGCACACAGGTTTCCCAATATTCTTTTGAGATTATTGCAATGGCCTGATGGAGTAATTTCTCAACATGTGCAGTTTTAAAGGTTTTATTCTTCAATGCCGCTTCTCCCTTTATTTGCGCCCACACCAATTCTATAGGGTTATATTCGCAGTGATAAGGTAGCAAAGGAACTACTTCATGATCATTTTGGTTTGCCAATTGGTTTAAATAATAAACTTTTTAAGATTTATAATGATGTGCCTTTTGCAAAAGTTACGCTTTTAGATCAGCATTCAAATATGCAGTTTTATTGTCCTAAAGTCATTTTCATATTTTGTTTACTCTAGACGCTGATGCAGGTGCTCGATTAATTTGCTGGGAGTGGTAACCGATATTAACCGTAATGATTACGGATGGCTCTTCTAAGCTCAATAGCAATAGATGAAACCACTTAGTAATCCCTTCAACATTAATTTCAGAATGATAGTCGTTATTGTTAGATTTATAGTAAATAGTAGAAAGCGCGTAAGTCACTGACCAGGTGTTCTTTTTATCGATAGTGTACAGCTGACCTACAAATCGGTACGAGACGTATTTTATTACTTTGCATGAAAGGAGACCGCGGCCGTAATATAATTATTATTTTATAAATTATGCTAAATTCTACGCACACTTGATAGTGTTTTATGAGTTTATGATTTGTTTTAAGCGTTTGACGGTTAATTTTAATAATCGCTAAGATTAAAATCAATTTTTCATTTTAATCTAATATTCAAATTTTATTCAGAGATTAAAATTAAAAACCTAAAATTAGATTACTTTAGAGGAACCTTCTCAATATTCAAAAACCATTCGAATTTTAGTACTTTTGTTTTTTTATGAGTTCACGCGTATTTGACTCAGACGTTTTTTATGACTTTAGAATTCGTTTGAACTATTAGGCATATATTAAAAATTATTTATCATAAATAACTTATGTTTTATAAAAATAATTTTTACAAGAAATTTATGTGCGCGAAGATAATATTATTGCTCAATTTTAATTTCTTCAGTATTAGTTAAGGCAAATTTTATTTGCCAAATTTTTAATTAAACAAAATCTTAAAGCTCTCTGAGCAATGTTGAACAAGTAGCAAATATACTATTGAAAATATAACCTTTGGTTACACAAAAAAATACGAACACAGAAAATGACTATGTAATTAAAATGGGTGACAGATTCTTAGAATATGACAGGATTGTATTTTAAGTCGTAAGTTGGCTAGGTTTAGATGGTGAACCATATTCAAAAGAGTTCAGTCTATGTCCTTCCCGAGTAATGACATGGAATATATGTGACATGTTTCCGTAATATGATTTATTACCAGGAACTTTAATAGGAACACACTATAAAATATACATATGTGACCTTTACGTATTGGTCCTATTCGAGAACAGGTAACGAAACGTTTTACGTTCGTTTCCGCAAGTAGAGGAATGCGGCCTTACCCAATTCACCGGGGAAATTACGGGTGTATATCAGACTTGATGAAAACCGTTTAATAATAAACTAACTGGAAATAAATTGCTTTCGACAAGAAGTAATTCAAAGTTGAAGTTTCCCATTTATAATAGAAAATAGGGCTGTAAAAAAATTCGATACTAGTAGTGGACGATCGTTGCAGTTTATTAAGAACTTAACCAGCGAAAACACCGTTAATTTTGAAATAGTAGCAATTTCAACTCGTATCAAAAATATGTCCTGTTTGATAAATTTCAACTACATAATAGGAGTAAAAATATTTAGATATTAACTACCACTGTAACTATCGTCCGTAGTCAATGTGAAATGACGGGTAGATCTTATTTTTTTATTAATAGCGACTAGACGAATATATAATAGTGGTGTAAATAGGTAAATGTATACGATATGATGTACATATATATTTATATATTTCAACACATTCATCCTTGAGCGATTAAGAAAAATATTACTTTAGGAGAATGGAAGATTACAGTATAATTCGAATTTAGTTTTTAAATTTTGCACAGCAAAGTATGTTCTAAAATAAATAAGCAAAAAATCGATCTGTTTGACGATAAGTAAATTTAACGAAAACAACTTTTATGATTTGTCATGCGTGACAAATTCACAAAATTATAAAAGGAGTTAACTTCGAGGAGAACATAAAAGGAATTGTTACGTGGTTTATTAACGTTACTATTCTCGACAAGAATGTGGTGATAAACAGAAAGAGAAAAGCTTATTATGCTTTACCATATGACAGCGCTGCACTTACAACCAACCCAACCTACGAAATATTAATTGATTTAGAGAATGAAATATATTTTGTGTGGGCATCAACTGGTACTTTTTCATAACCAAAGTTCAACAGGTCTTTTAAAAATATAGCTGACACATTGCGTTGCAGTTGTACGTGGATATTGGTCTTTAATGAGAGTTTCTCCAAGAATGTCTCCAAAGACGCGATTCTTTGCGATAAGCGTTGAGTTCATCAGCTGGTGTTTATTTTGATATAATGGGTAGAGTTCGTCGGAAATTGGCTGCTAACAAAATGAGAGTTCCTCAAAATGGTTTTGCATTTGCTCGTAAACTTTGAAAAATACTACCAAACGCTTTGGGTGATTTATTATGTATCATAGTACGTTATCGCAAATAATCAGTTTCCAAGTGTGCAATTCCTAGAACCTTTGGAAATATCACAAGTTTTAATTTCGTAAAAATGTACATTCAATGGTAATTTGAGCGCCAAATGCACTATCTATACACCATTCAGTAATGTAGATACAACACCTAATGACACAAGAGCCAATATAATTCCATTTTGGGAGTTAATTTAAGCTAATAACAAACTAATGGGAAAAGTTTTCCCTGTGCCGTCGTGCATCCAGGAAAAACAGACTACCTCTACCATTAACCATCGAATCGGTAATTGTATCACAGGCCACTTTTTGATTTGTAACTAAGAGTTGATTGCTCCGACAAATGGATGAAAATCATGCAATGCATTGAATTGTGGCATCTATGCTATGGTCCGGCTTGCTGGAATCGGCTGGGGGCTGGATACTTCTATCTTCAAACTAATATATACAGTAACATACCTCAACTTATTAGTCTATGCGATTTTAGTGTGTGGTTCGTAGTGCGTTGGGGTCCAACAAGTTGAAAAGTCAGCGCTTGTCGATTGTTACTGGTTTTGTCGAAACCTGCCAATTTTTAGAAGACTGAACCCGCGGCTAATTTTGAGTTGATAAACGAAAAAATTAACGCAAGAACGCTTCACTTCAAATTTCAAGTAGATGAAACCCTTAGTAAAAAAAACGCATTTTTCTTCGCCGAATTACTATAGCAAGACCACTAGAAAATTCTTCCCAGTATTTCTGAGCGGATTGAGAAAATGCGGCTCAAACCTGACTATTATAGGTCGCAATTTTTCACGGGACATGGCGCCTTCCACGCAAACTTACATCAGGTTCGTACTTAGAGCTAAGCTAGCCTGCACCTGCAGTTGTGAAAAGCAGGACATGGGGTACATCTTATTTAACTGTAGTGGACGAACGATACGAACGAAAGTAGGGTAAAGGCACGCAGTTCTTTTGAACATGCTTCTTTTAGTCATCGTTACTTGGATGGAAGTGGATCAAGCAGAATGTTCGCAAAATTCGTTTAAGAAAAATGGAGGGGCTAAATGACTCTCTGCATAGAGATAGAGAACACTATTAGGAGACCGTCAAATTATTTTGTATAAGAGAGTTGCTACGGGTCCTTAGCGCGGTCTTGAAAAAACCCAGGTGGAATGATATTCAATTAATTTTTTAACAGCCAAGGAGACTGAAATCAGGATAATTCTTCACTATATTTTTTAAAAGCCGCTCTTATTTATTTTACCAAATTGCATGAGTAACTTCTTATTCTAGATTTTTTTTGGGTTTTTTTGGGTATATATTATTTGTAGCACTGTTGGCATCGTGACCCAGACGAAATTCGTAAAATAATAGAATCCGTATTTGATATCGATTTAAATCCATTATATTTTATGTAATTCACTTAGAGCTTCGGCGATAACTGTTATCAACTGACTGCACTTTGGCCTATATATACCCTATAGTAAAACTTTCTAGAAGTTCTGAGAAGCTTTTTATTGTGAACGTCTAACATTTAGATCTTTACTTAAGTTTTAAGCCTAAAATGGAGAAATTGCGAGAAAATCTGGAACGCGAGGTCTAAATTCGACAAGAAATAAATAATATTCAAAGCTTTAAATCATGTGATATCCACGAAGATATTTGATTTCACTGCTGTCTATTGGAATGGAGATTTTCGTTCAAGCAATCTTTTAACCGATTTATTAAAAGCGATAGTGAAGAAATATATTCGGTTATATTATTTATCAAAACGCCCTAATACCTAATTGACAAAACGTCAACTGCTTAATAAATGGCTGTAATTTTCCGGGTAATAAGTAATAGTACTATGATTTTTCGGGTAATATATTTACAAAATATTTTGTCAAAATATCTCATTGCGAACAACGAAAACTAAAATTATTTCGGTTAACACGAAACTTAACTCGTTTTAAAATCTATTAGGCATCGGAAACTGAACATTTTTGGTTTATATTTAAATAAGTTATATTTTTATACAAATTTTATTCCTTTCTCTTTTAATATTTTTTCCTTCATTAGGGCTTATAAGCGTATGTAAATATTACAACTTTATTGTGTTAAATGCACATTGCACATTTTTGCATCTGTTAATATTAGAATTTGACATTAATTTTTTCTTAATAAAAATTAAATTGAAATATATCATCTAGTGCTATAATTGGTTATCATAATGACCAGTCTATAAATATATAAGCAATTGTAAAATTTTAGAACATCTATTGCATTCTCGTTTTCGCACGCTTGAGTTGGGTTTAATACCTCTATGATGATTTTGAGCAGAGGTGGGGTGTGCGCCACAATGTAATTGGGGCATTCAAAATTTATTTCTTTCAAATTAGCGATATCGTAGTGCTTTTATAAAGTTCCTCCATAGATAAAAAGTATTAGAAATTTAAAACATTAGAAGCAAATGACATATAAATAATCGGACAATATCTAAGAAAAATCAAAAAAACTGACATACTTTCATTTCCTTCTTTTCATCGTTACGTGTAATATTTCGAGCGAGTTCGCATTTGTTTTATGTTTACTTAACTCGAAACTGTCACCACGCCCTAATTTGCCATGTAACCAAGACGCTATATTGACAAAATGAATTGTCAACCTCGTAGAATTTTATGTTTTATATGTAATTTCTAAGTTTATATAAATTAATTATTTAAAAATTATTCCAAAAAAGTGGGTAAGTATCGTGACTATATGTGTAATAGCACTTCATACAGGAATTTGCCAGATATTGCATTTGACGGGTATATAACATATGACACTGATTGCTCCAATTTTCTCGTTATTTATTGTAAAATGTATATTATAATTCTATGAGCATTTCAGATTTAAAGTATTATCGGATTTTTAATATACACACCAGTCGTATATACATTTTAGATTTACTTTCTTACTCCAATAAAGTTATAGACCTTTGTAATTCGTTAACCTCTTTGTAGCACAGGAGCCTGGAGTAAATTTTTACCATAAAAATAAAGTTACCAGTTTTATACTTTTGCTTGCCATTTGACATGGTGCAAAGAAACTCAGTCTTTAGTTTTGTTGAAACTCAGGAAAGGACTTTTAAGAATAAACAACAATCGATTGACTACAGGTTGTCTATGTACAGTAGTTATTCATTGTCATTATAAATAATGTGCAAGTTTCATAAATATCTCACTATAAGAGCACCATGATGATTTATTTTAATTTTACGATTAGCAGAAAATTTTAAGGTTGATTTGGATTTGAAGATAGTTCAAATTTGTCCCTATAATTGATTTTCATATTTCTCATTCGTACAGACATCTAATGGTTTATTATCAAATAAATCATTTCTACTTTAAGAACACTTTCAAGTTTTAATTTACATTAACTAATTAATTTTTTTTTGACAATAGACTCATTCGGGTAAGCAAATTCTATAAATATATCGATACCATATGAAAGACTATATTGAAGCATTTTTTCATAACGATAATTTCCTGAATAGATCGACCATCTTTTCTTTGATTATAAATTTCCAAAGAATGAAAGCTTAAACAAAATATATTAAAACAGGTGCAACAAAAAATTGGAAACCAAAGTAACATAGTCTATTTGATCAAAACATTTTGATGAAAGTAATATTGAATGAGTAACATTTATAATATATTAAAACGATCCAAGTTATATATTTTTTAAGTACACAAACCTGATGACGGCTGCAATTAAGACTACATTACTCCATCTATTGACAATTGCACAATCGGATATACTGAATCGAAAATATTAACCATTATATGTTCTAGAAGTGTGTGCTGAAATTTTCATTGATTGTACATTGTTCGTGTGTTCTTTAATTTAGATCCAACAATTTGATGTATGTATATATACTCCTATACTCCTATATACCGTCTACTTTCCCTCCTCTCGTTGTCGACAACCATTTCCACAGATTCTTTACATAAAAAGTTTTCCAAAAATTGTTCAATTCTACTTTACTAATACATATAAATGAAATTGAAGTTTAGGTCAATATGAAAATATGTGCTATGAAATATATATATATATATATATATATATATATATATATATACATTAATATGAAAATATTTATACTGACATACGTATCACCACTGCAATAAGACACATTCCTTAAATATATCTAGGGGCGTGTTTTAATAAACTCAGCCTTTGGTTACGGTTTTAATGTTGTTATGTGTCATCTGCTTCTAGTATTTTAAATCTGTATGTTCCTCGAACATACCGCTTCTATAGAGTTTTATGTTCCATTTTAGGCAATCAATTTATATATTTATATGGAGGAAAATATTATAATTGTTAAATATGCACCATATTTTTACACTCGTGAGACATATAACGGGCAATATATTTATGTTGGTAAAAATGAATATTTATAAATAGTTTAATAGAAATATTATGTATCCTTACGCTAATGTTTATAAGCGCCTCAATGTGTACCAACCCTCATAGAGTCCGTTCTACTCATACTTGATAGGTTTTATTTCGTATACCTTCACCACGATCTTCCCAGAAAAAATTACCATAATTGAGTCATTGTAAATCAGGGTGGTATTATTAATTTAATGCAGCCAAGCCTTTACCACAAAATAGGAGTCTTAACTGACAGCACGTATAGATATACAGTCATAATTTTAATTATGTAATAACATTCTACAAGATTATCGTAAAGTGTTTTGTAGATAATTTCAGTATAAGAAAGCAGTTATATTAAGTAGTTGAAGTATAACAAGAATAACACAAAGTTTCTATTATGTTTATTTAATTTTTACATTGAAATATAAATAGAGTTCTCAACAAGCTATCCCCTGAATGGCTTGTTGAGAGCAATACTAGATCAGAGTATTGGACATTAATTTACATTCATTATACGTTTATAATAATAGTATAGAATACGCAAAAAATGTGTAAATAATATTCAGTTTTCATATTTAAGTGATTTACTTACAAAGTGGTGTGATTTAAATAAGTCGTGACTTTACGGACTTGTACTCAATAATAGTCTTCTGTATAAATACCATTGTGTAAATACTATATTGTGTTATAAGTGAATAATAATTAGAAGGCTCGGATATAATTTGTTAATTTCTATGTAAATTTTTCTGATACTTTGAAATTATGGCTAAATATGAAAGAATGGCTATCTCTAAAGCAGTTTTTGCTCAAGGGAGTTTAACATTTTTACTAGTGTATTCGTAAAGCGGATTCACCATGATTAACAAAACACAAATAGATTACCTCAACAATTTTTGGTGTCAAAAATTATTGCAGCGTGATACCTACGAATCCATTTATTTTTTTGTTTGTGTACAAAATATTACGATTAAAATAATATTTTTCTCGACAGGGTCAAATAGATTGTTTTTTAGTTTATATTCTTTTGAATATTACAAAATAAACAAAAGGGTAATCGCGAATAAGTCTTTTTTTTTAATATAAGACTTGTGTTTTAATGTAAACTTTCATTGTTGCCCTCGTATAAAATAATTGATTATATTTATAAAAAAAAATTGTGACTATTCCATAAAAATCCCAATATAAACAATTATGAGTATGAGAAGAAATGGTAATTGAATAAAATCCGGTAAAACATTGATCAAAACATTTAATCAAATAGTTCTGAAATAAAAAAGACTGCTCTCATAAAATATTAGTAGGATTTATTTATTTCTATTAAGATTATCTTTATCACTTTGTTATCTATTCCTTAACATATCTTAGGTCAGTCCTAGAGCTCAAGTGCTTCCCACTTAAACTAGTTCCTCTTTCGCTAATGCGTAACCCCAACAACGTAGAGCTGCCACACTTTACCGCCCTAATGACTTTAACTCGTTACCTGCTGGAAGGCGCCTTAATTAATTTAGATTCGTCTGCCCGCGAGAATTATCGGCGGGTAGATGTTTGGTCGTCAGTGCCATTTCAATCTTATTATTTTATTCAAGAATTTGAATATAATTTTTTTTCATTTTAATTTTTTTTTTATGAATTTATAAATGCATTGACTGATTTGAGGTTAGCGAAATACATATTTGAATATAAAGGTAGATAAAAAGTTTTTCGCTTTGCTGTTCTCTTTATTCGCATATACATGTATGCCTATATTTTTATAGTTTATTCCTCAAGTGAATAATGGAATGACATAAAATGTTTCTTAAAAGCGCATATTTAGAATAGCTTTTGCCTTTTTTTAGAATGTGATTCCATTATAATGAAAGAGTACAACCTATTTTACTAGTAATTTTAAAATATGGATAAAATTCATTTATAGCTAGTAACTATTAATTTAGTACAGAGGCTCGTACGTTATAATTTTTTTCTATTATAAACTCAATTTTTCCCGCAACTTCATCAGCGTGGTATGTGTATTTGTTCCTATTTCACAAATTTATATATCTTATCGTGTTGCAAGCCATTAATGGATTTGAAAAACTTTAGCATTAATATTAAGTAAAGTAATCATTTTTAAGGAGGTTTTATAAAAGTTCAATGAAATTTATTGTTGATGAATGAAAATGGTGAATCAAGTTAATTCATCGTGTATAAAGCTATTAATGTTTATTGCTGTCATTGTAATGGGATACGGAATTGTAAATTATAATGCGATGAAATAACAAGAAATTATTTCACACATATTTCACAGTCTAATCAAAAGCAAATTAAACAGAAAATGTTTCCCTTCATTATTTGGAGCATCAAAAATGTTGCTCGCGTCTAACTTCGACACTGAATAATCTACTTATACGTATTTAGTCATCCCTTCGATAAGGAATTTGACTTAAGCAAGCAAGGAGTCAGAGACTATCTGCACCAAATAATTTATAACATAATTTTTCGCGTCAGATATTCTCCCTTCTATCTATATGGAGCAGGTTAATCACAATGTTTAAATATTGACCTCCCAAAACTAACACTGAATTCTTACTCATCATTAGACACCTGTTATATATCACATCCATTAATTGTGGAACACGGTCTTTTACTTTCAATTGTAATAATCGTAGATGTCTTCCTCAACACGCCAGGGATCATATAATTGACAAAAACAATAGTTTCTTCTAAAGTAAATTTGCAATATTTATCATTCTCGAGCAATTCGATCCATGTTATTCGATGAAATTTCTTAAAAATCGTAAAAAAGTAAAAAATATTGCTTTTCAGATTGTATATCAATATCGAGGATATATAAAATTAGAGAAAGAAAGAGTAACCATTTTCCCAAATTGTTTATCAGAGCATTCAGGAATAATATCAGACTATTCTAAATAAGTAGAAAATTATTTCATTGAATACTTATTTAGTTACCATAAAAATGTGTGCTATCAAAAAGTATTCTGAAAATTTTAGATAAATGTTAATTACTTATCTTTTTTTTCATGAATTTAATTCATTATGCATTGCTACAATTGTTTTATTTAGTTATTTCATATACGCGAATACATGTGCATTTGTAGCTAGGCGGCGTGATTTGCAGTGGTTATTTTATAACAAGTTTTCTTCCATTGTATCCATAGGAAGCCTATACTTTATATTATGTACTTAAAATGACAGTTAAAAGAAAATTTTATGAAACGGTGCATGTATATGAGTCACACACATATACATATACCTAAAGCATGTCTCCACGCACGTACGCACACAGAAATAGTTATACATACATACATTAACATTATGTATATATTTACGATTCATGAATGAATAGGTTGTGTCGAGGATCTTGGTGTGTCATTTGACAACCTGTTTTTAGTGGGCTCACTGTAAGAGAAAAACTTCGTTCGACTCATCGGGGAAATACTCGTAGGGGCGTACACAATGAACGATTCTCAATAGTAAACTAGTTGGACATAAATGGAGATTACTTATACTTGAGGAAGGACTTTTAGATGACAGCTTTTACTTATAAGAGCGGATAATTTAAAAAAAAAACAAACAGAATGCATTGCTCTTGATATTGGTGCTATCAATGATTATTTTAATGAACATAAATGCATGCGTGGGTACAATATTGATATAAACCATATTTTCATTTCAAAAATTAATGTAACAAATTTCAACTTTCTTGTTCTACATTTTTTTTCTCTTTTATTTTTCCGATCTACTAATTTTTTTTAAAATTTATTTATAACTTCCGGAATATAAAAATATCCCGGTATAATAATATGGCCGGTGTTCTGAAAGATTTATATAAATAAAGATGCAGATTGATATCAGGGAACGACTCCATCGAGTTTCGTTCGCAAAAGACATCTTACCCTTCATAATTGTATTTCATATAAATGAATTTTGAATATACGAATTGAAATATTTATCTTAATATTTTAATTTTATAATGATATACACGGTAAGATAAAAAAGACAGCAAAGATATGCTGATTTATTGGTTTGTGGATGCTGTTTGATATTTTGCCCTTATTTATGTAAATAATAAGATCGAGTTGTCAAAATTTATTTAGTGAGAGCGATACTGCCGTGCTACATGCACGGCAGTATTATTATTACGGGACGGCAGTATTAGTATACTTTATACAAACACATTTGATTAAAATAAAGACAGACGGCCTTTAAACTTTTTCGCTTCATGTACTAAAATAACGTAAACTGAAATTTAAGGAAAATCTTGCTTTTATTTATAAATATGCGCATAATTTAGGAACACGATTAACAATTTTATTGATTAAATTGTAAAAAACTACATTCTATGCAATTGTCTTAGATATTTTTTTAATGCTCTTTTTTAATTATCTCATAAAAAAAATATTATAATAATAAACAACTAATGTACGTTGGAAGCGGCGGTTTGCCGTTATAAACAAATCATATCAGATGCATGTTTCACATCGCCACAATACTAAAAACACAATACACATAGTTAAGATTCACAATTTCAGTGCTGCATTTTATTGTAGTGAACATAATTAAACATACTCGTTGCTATATGTTGTCCGAGGGCGAATGTTGCATAATGATGTTATAATTATAAGAGCGTTTCTTATCTAGAATTGAATGTATCTTATTTAAAACAAATTATGTCAATAGTTATGCAGAAACCAACATGTATTTATGTATTATATTTTTCATTGCGTTCGCTATAGAATTAATATTCGTTTCAGTTCCGCTTCAGTAAGAAATGTAAAATTTTAAGTTCTGTAAAACGTTTGCGTTGATCGTATAGGATAAATTTATATATAGATAGCCAGGTAAAATAAAAATTGCATACTGTGAAAATCAGTTCATCTGGAATTAGTATTAACAGCTAGAGGATAGAATTTTATATATGACATTCTTTTTGGTCAAGTATTGCTTCGAATTTATATTGGATATGAATGAATGAACATTTAGCCATTTAGAGTATAAAATTATTATAATTGATGAAATATCGTAAAAAGTGAAAGTCATTCAATTAAAATAAAAATATAAATAAAAAGAAAAATGTCAAGAAATATATATAAACTTAAATAAAAGTAATTGTACATTAAATATTGAAGAATAATAAAAAGGCCATTTTAAATATTAATGTTATGTTTATTGTATTTCAATCTCTAATGATAATCAATAATAATATAGTCCTTAGATTAGAATTCTAAAAAAACATTTTTAATTTTTGTTTTTATAATTATTTTACACCTAATTAGTACAATATTGTTAAGAGCAGATAGTGCTTGGGTTAGGTAAGGTCACCATTGGGCTAGGTACGGGATTTGTAAGTTAATCCGAAATTTGTTAATTATCAAATACAATGTCAATTTATAATCTTTTCGTAACACATTACAAATGTCTTCTAAGTGATAATTTAGAAAGTGTATTTCTGTTGAATATTTTCGATTTCAATTTGCCAAATATTAGGAATATCTTCACCTTGAGAAAATATACTGAAATAATTTCAAAGTTATATTAATAATGTCTTGTACAATTATCCATCTTATCGAGTTATAAATGCTGATATTTCTATCGCTTTCTATCAACAAACCTTTTCCTACTACTTTCTATATCTTTCCCTAGTCTTTGTAGGCATCATTAGCAAACCTAATTTTGCTACGTATAAATATATCATCAAAGCTTACGCGTTTATATATATATATATATATATATATATCGATCTTTCCCCTTCCAAAAGGAGAAATTAATTCGAATACTAACAAAACATACTCATAAGTAATTTACGATAAATGCAACCCTATTTTGTTGTTACCATTTCAATTTTGCTTATATTTTGGTAAACTGGTCTTTAAGTAACTTACAATACTAACTGAACAAAAGACTAGAATAATTTCACAACTTAAAAGTATTAAAATATAGAACATATAATAAATAATACATGTTTATAAAAACATAAGCTTTAAAATATGATACAACGATTTATGTAAAACATTTCAAGAGTTAAATGTAATTTTTATTCTAATTTTAAATGTATAAAATTGTTTAACAACGCTTCATGGAAATATAAAGAAATATTGATATCATTGTTTTAATGATGCACAGAAGTAAATATATATATATATATATATATATATATATATATATATATATATATATATGTGTATATATATACATATATATATATATATATATATATAGCATGTATGTATATATATATATATATATATATATATATATATATATGTGTGTGTATTTATATATGTATATTGTTTACATACTTAATAAAAAGTCAAAGAAATAGAAATTGTTTTGGCGAGTTAGACATATTTTTATTGCTCAAAAATAACATATTAATTTATTCTTATAAATATATATATATATATATATATATATATACATATATATATATATATATATATATATATATATACACATATATATATATATGTACCATATTACAAATTCATTCAACGCCATCATACTGAATTGCACGTGTCTCGAAATTTATTGACTAAAATTGTAATTATTACTTAACCTCTACATTTATATTATTAAATTTATTAAGTCCATTATTAACTTATACTAAATTATGGTTTGTTTATGAATAATTTAATTTAAAATTACTGTTTTATATGTAATGTTTGTTTCTGAATAACGGTTTCATTTTGCAGCTCTGGAATTGGGGAAGTTTAACATTATTTTATGCAATCACTTAAATTAACGAGCCGATATTCTCGCGCAAGTATTTTAAACTGAGGCATTTGTTTATGGAAAATGGTATATTTTCACTTTTAATTATACGTGACAACGCAACAACATTTGTCTGATCGATTGTTTCATTGCGTATATTTTAAATTTGTTATTAAATTTTGTAATTATTAAGCGGATTAATTGAAAAGAAATCAGTGTTTTATTTATATTAAATTGTCATGAAATTTTGAAAGATATATATATATATATATATATATATATATATATATATATATATATATATATATATATGTATATTGAGAGAGTCATTAGGGTGGTAATGTCAGAAAAAAATACACATTAAAACTTCGCCTTGTTGAATAAAAATTACTCGAAATCTTTTTTTTTTACAGTACGGAAATGAATGCAATTTTCTTCGTTTTTTGGTGACGGTCACACCATTGTTAAGAAAAGTCATAGTTGAATTCGATAGAGAAAAATGAATTGAAAAGTCTATAATGGGATCAGTAGTAGTCCTTTATTTGAAGAAGATATAAGAAGAAGTCATTAAAACAGACATGTTAATAGACTTACGGTCGAGAGATTAAATCTACGCAAGTATGAAACTGTATATTTATAGAGTAATTTTAATTATGCCGACATTATCTACGTTAATCCCTGAACATTCTCTGATTAATATTTTAAATTTATTTTGGAAGCATTCATTAAGTGAGTACATGTCTACATTCTTAACGTGTATTTAAAAATTACTTTAAAAATAAAACTAAACTCTTTACCTATATAAAGTATATACGTTAACTATGTGTCAAAATAACTTAATAAAATTTAATCAGTGAAACGACGACACAAGTTATGTACGTTACCGGTTATGTATAATTGTGATATTACTTATGCTCGTCTACTTTTTTTTAATATAGCTCATCAAAAGAAGAAAACTCGACAATTAAAAAAAGTAAATAGCTAATAGTTCAAAAATTACTCTGGTTTTACAGAATTATATTATTAATATCGTCGGGCTATGCGCTAACATACCATCTGCAAAAGTTCGACTCTCTAGTCGTTTATCCAAAGAATACGAGTATGCACGTAAATGAGCAAGCCGTTAATTAATTGTGACTTGACTGTATATTTAAAGGTCTTCCAAGGTTACGTTTCCATGTACTTCGTCTATTTCGCATAACTATGACTTCAAAAAACGGTCAATAATCGATGATTCTCTTAAATTAAACAGTTAAATATGACGTTAAGAAATAATCAAAATCAATGATGTTTTTAAATTAAACAGTCGAATAATTAAAAAGTCTAAAAATGGACGAGGTCCTATTTAATGGGTTTATGCTTAACAAACTAATACTTCGAATTTGCCAAACTTGGCAAGTAAGTGAGTTGATTAGTTTCAGCGGTCCTCGTCGTCGCGGCATTATAGAAATATAAAGTGTATATAAGCGAAGATTGAATAGAAATTCTACTATAAATAATAAAATATCCTGTAATTTTGTTTAATTGTAAGTCTACAAAGTAGATATTAAAAAGTATGTAGAAAAGAAATCTATTTACCCATTACTAAAAAATTGTTAAATATTTCACAGCCAGTATGATTTAACATTTTTTTATTTTCTTATATTTATTAATTTAGGCAAGTGGATTGTTTTAAATGTTTTGTTTAACTTTTTTTATTATCTATTATGGTTAAAACGAATTACAGAACACAATGGATGTACATTTATTCAATAAATAAAAACAAAACTATCGCTGATGTTTTTCCTCTTACTTTAATTTAGTAAAATTCATTGGAATGGTAATACGTGAAAAAATTACTTAATAGTTATTAGAATATGTTCTTTATTAAAACATATAAGGAAAAGCTGTTAAAATAATTAAAGTTGTTTATAAAATTCAAGTTATTATACAGAAAGACAGCAAAATTCAGAATATATATATACATTACTGAATTCAAAAATTTGCAATAGAAGTAAAATAAATAAAAAGAATACTCTTTTAAGTATTTAATTCATGTCTTTTAATTCTACGTATATTAGCGTGTAATATTTTATTTACTCATTTTTTTACTTACAAGGATTTAATGTATTGTTGGTATACAAAGTCTTATTTTAAGGATATAAGAAGAGGGCTCTTTTGCTAAAAATATTTTTGAAATTTCTACAATTTTGAAAGCTTCCACTACTTGTTTCTATACCTGTTTCAATAAAGTACTACCTAAATAAATGTATATATTAATGCTAGGATAAGATAATGGAAGATATAGGTATATTAACTATAGACGTGTATTATGAGCCAAATAAATAGTTGAAATCATACTTAACACAGAGGTGTTATAAATGCGTGATTTAATAATTAGTTAATAGCTGTGTAATCACAGCTTTAAGTTTACTTAGTATTATGAAGTTAATTTTTGTTAAAAGTGTCATTAGTTTAATTTATTCAATTGTTATTTTTTATAATTTAATCTGAAAAAATTGAAACCTCTACTCTAGATTTAGAAGATAGTCGATAACAAATTTATGTACTTAATCATAAGAATTAGATTTTGTTGTTTAAAAGTAGAATTAGGAGTAGTTAGTAAGTTAAGTTTAAAGTTAAGTTTTACAAAACTGGAAAAAGAAAGCAAAGATAGTATTGAAGGAATGGCGCTTAATATTGTCAAATTTAGTCTATCTAGTGGTTTTACGGTATAATTATTTGAATATTATTTTCTGTTTGACAAGGAAATGGAAAGTATTTAGCGAGTAAATTTATACTTAAATTAGTACTCCCCTATCGGACATTTAATCATAACAGTTATCAAATAATGAGGGTAGTTTTGATTTTACTTCCATGGAAATAAAAAAAAACCAGTCAAAATCTGTTTATGTTATTGACAAGATGTCTATGTGGTTTACGAGCCTATAATAATTTACAATAATATTGTTTGAAGAAATTCTTTATTTTTGAATGCTTTATGATTTTCCACAATATTTTAACATGTTATAAAAAACAAATCGTAATTTAATTTTGTGAAGTAATTCGCAGACTGATGGTATTAATTTATGTATAATTTCACTTCATTTAACTCGTTGCCTGTTAATGTCACAAATGGCACTCCGGAATGTCCTTTTTCTTATCTACACTTCGGCTTCTAAATTTAATTAATAAATTCTTAATTACGGAAAAATACAAATAAATCATCGGAACTTACAAGCTAGGTCGGATTCAAAACCGTTCAATCATATTTTAATTTAATTTAAATTCAATATCGAATACTTATTAAAACTTCGTTATTCGTAGATTACAAAGTTATCATTAAAAATTACAACTAAAATTTACAAATAACCAATAGGCGATCGCCAGCCGGAACTTTAATCGATTAAAATTTATCAATATAAATTTTAAAATCAATGAATTATTACGACGGGGACGCCCTTTTTCGATATTAATAATTACCAAACAATTAGTATATTTCCTATAACAGTGATTTTCTTAATAATTGTTAAGTCATAATTTGCAAAGTTTAAATTTATTTCAAGTCCTTCGTTATTTACCATACATTATCAATTTATCAAATGTTTATATTATAGTTTTATTTATTACAAATCATCAACCGATACCTCTCAAAGCCGCGTTCACGGATAATTATCATGATTATTTCGGTCAATTTGTAATTAACTATTCCGAAAAGAAAGTATATATAACAAGGTATCGATAGAATCAATTGCAACTTATATTTAAACTACAGAGATCTAATCTACAATCTAATTAATATTTGTTTAAACCGTAAATAGTTGAAGTTAAAAATTAATTATATATTTTAGTTTAAGAATCATTTAAATGACCAATTAATTATTTCAAGGAAGTGTTTTATTTATATCAAGTTATATTTAACTACGTGAAATAAAGAATTTCTATGCCAGTAAATATAAATTTGAACCTCAGTTACTATTCTTTTAAATTATATATTGCTGTCGGAAGTCACCATGCACTTTTTCGTTACTGTTTGTGTTCCGCCTGTCAGATATAAGTTTCGTCTAAGATTTAGAAAAAATTTTAGAATCAAATGACATAACAAGCCTAACAGAAAAGGATGGAGAGGGAAGTTGCTCTGAACTAAGATTGTTATGTCCTAGATTCTAAATTATTTTTTGTTGAGAGTTTGATAATTTTCTGCCAGTCTACATTTCATTAAAACATCATTACTGAGGTTCAAACAATTTAGTTAAAAAGTAATTTAAGCATATTTAACGTGAAAATATGTTTACATATACCACAAAACGTAAAATTAATAATGAATTTTAAATAATTTTTTTATTTTAAAATTTAGATTTAATTTTATATTATTTAATTCATCATTTATTTTTTTAATTTTATTATTTAAAATATTAAGCAAATTAAAGAAATACTAGTTTACAACATAGCATATTCACACACAATGTATTAGTTTTACCTCAAGAAATATTTTACTTACATTGTCGTATCATATTCTAAATAATAGTAACAGGTAATAGGTAATGACAATTTTATTATACGGAATAATTAAACAGGAGATTTGTTCAATAATATAAAACGTTGAGGTATGACATGTTTTATTTAGATAATTTCTTAGGAAATTCTAATTAAAGTGTCATTATCACACCAACATTCTGGTTCCGTTTTAACTCAAATTGAATACAAAATAACAAGTGAAGTAACATGTAAATGTTAATTAATTTTACTCTAAATTATAATTAAAATACAGGTCCACAAAGTAAATGTCGTTAAGGTTTTAATATACTAACTCAATTCACATATATTTGCTCACTAGTTATGACTTGTCAAAGATATTATCAATACTCACAAACATAAAAAATAATTGCATCGTCATAACAACGCCATTAGCAATTTTAATAATAATTTTTATTTATTAACCAGCTGTGAATAAGATACATGGTCGCAACTATCCATACTAAGTAATGTGTATTTGAAGAAATTCAACGTGAATAAGCAGATTTTTTCTTAAATTCAAAATCGCTCAAAAACATGTTCAAGCCCAAACAAATTAAATGAGCTTTTGCATTTTACAATCATCTTCAATGATATTTTCACAAATATGTATTATGAAGTAAATAGTATTAAACTGTACAATTTAATTCAAGATACAATATTAATTTCCTCACAAACACCATTCTTTCTAATGGTCAGGCATTATACTCGTATCTTTACTCTCTTTCGTAATCGTAAACTATAAGTTAGTTAGATATTTACAAGACTACGTCCCTGAATTTAGAATTTTCATTTTATATTTTCAATTTTCATTACTTACTTGAGCTTTCATTACTTCACTTTTCCCATTAAACTATAATCCTTTCTTCCAAATTTGAAATTTATAATTTACTTCAGTCCTTCTTCCAGCGTAACATATTTTTCTTCTTTGATTTTGTCAGCGATGGCGGTGATTTTCTTGATTTGACGCACATTGTTTCCTTAGTTGTGTTAGCTTGAATATCTATATTATTTTCAACTTGCAGTCAGGTCTTGTGTAAAAATGAAATGTTTTTATTTATTAATATATTTATTATAATGTATTGATTGGTGTTATGAATTACATTATGATACATTTCCCTTTCTCCGCCCACGGATTATTCTTCTTATCGGGCGCGTGTATAAGAGGGTCGTTCTTCTCATTTTCTTCTACGTACTCCCGCATTCTGGAAAAATAAAATAAAATTTTATTAGTATTATACATACATAAAATATTTCTTACTTTCTTTTTTCTTAAGGGCTCAATACATACGTTTGTGTATTTGAAATCAAAAGAAAATATAAATTGTTTCATATCTAGGTCATATCGTATCTGCGGAGGTAACTATACTTATTTGTTATCTATTTTAGCCTCATTTTTTTATTTTCAGTACATGTAATGGAATTTTGATTGAATAAGTTTATTTAGCTATGATATTTATATGAAAATGTTACAAAACATTATAATCATAAATCTGAACTTAGTACCCAAATTTTTCTTTAAATATCTGGAATTAATGTCAAAATAAATATAATTGAGAATCAAATTGATAAGTAAATAATTATAATAATGTTATATTTTTCAAAAGTGTTCCTCAACATATAAGACCCTCAAGCAAAAATACACTGAGCTCATTTTTTGGTAATGTTGAGTTATATTTATGCTCTGATTGTTCATTTTTGTCATCATAAGACTATCTGATATTTGTATCTGTAAGCATTTTTAATAATGTCAAAATCCAGCACTTCATATAATGTTTTGAAACTATGGCTGGTCTCCTGTAAAAATAGTTGTACAGCTTCGTTTTATATTTTGAACTTTACGTAACTCAACTTTACGTAACACATTTTTTTATATATTATTGTAAAATTTAATTGTAATTTCAGCATCTAAAACGGATTTTAAGATATCATGTATTCAAATATCATTATCATATATGTCCGGCATTTATCAAACAATTTGGATGGTACTTTTTTATTAGGAAGAATACACTTCCAGTATTGTCGATATTGGATTGAAGACTGACTATGGGAATAGTGCTGAACAGCACTGGTGCCCTGATAGAGTTTGAGTGATGTAGGTATAATAATAATATAATAAGGCCTGACTAAGGACGACATAAAATTGCTCTTTAACAAAATACGGGTACGATGATGGAGTCGAGGATGGTAACGGGAACAATTCAGTAATAAGCAGTAAACTTATTGAGCATGGACTCATTTCACTTAAAATAACAAAGTAAAATAAAAGTAAGTTTTGTACCGGTGCGTGCAAAGGCATGCAATTTTAAAGTAGTTTATTTCAGCTTCACTTCCTCTATGTTGTTGCTAATTCGAATTTTGCGGCCGATTTCAACTATTTCCAATTAATGATTCTTATTAAACTTTGCATACGTATTCAGTCCCCATGACAATATTATACCATAATAAGTTCAACCTTGGATCCATAAATCCCGATGCCTTAAGACTTGAAGATCTGGTGTTTTTAAGTTAGTATTGTGGATCCCAAGGAGAGACTCTCATTGTACTTCGGGTTCCAACTCCTCAGTTCCGATACTGTAAGGATCCGCTATTTTTAAATTAATATTTTGTATCTGAAGCGAAACTGTATCATTAGCTCTGTATTTTAATGCCTTAGCCTGATGCTTCAGTGGCGTTAGTCAATCAAATTGAATAATTCTCTTTTATTTGAATGGCCTCAGTGCAGTAACTTAAAAAAATGGTTAGAATTTGATCATGTGAGTTAATGGTGCACCATAGAATTCCTTAAAAATTAACTGCACAGTGACCTTGCTCGAGTTTGCATGGTGTAGATCTAATGAAAATCGAATAGTAAAGTCCATAAAGTTTTTACGTGACTATGGTTGGCATAAATTAGCCCATTATCAAAATCAGGATAAAATGATGAAGCCGATCATCTATGATGAGAAATTTTCACGAGAGGAGTAAACTCATCGAATTTGGAATTTGTTTTACTTTTCTTGATGTAAGAAAAAAATAACAGAGTCGGTAGGTAGGTAAGTACATGCAAAGGCCTAAAGATACTAGAATATTAGTAAGTAGGTAAATAAGTACAGAAATAAACGAATATATGAAGTGACTATATATTAGTACGTACGTGGATAAAGAAGAAGTATGTACAGGTATATATAAAGATACGTAGCGACTAGAATATTATTAGGCACGTAAGTACCAAATTAGAAATGTGATTTATAAGTTTATGTGTAAGTATTTATTTATGTATGTATTTGTATGCACATACATGCATGTATCTATTTTGACACATATTAATATGTTTATATTAATTCATTATGTAATCAATAAAAGATAAAAATGCCACTACGATATGTTGTTGCTTTTCATATTTTTATTCACAAAATAATGTTATGGCATTTAATGGATCTTCTTTAAATGCCATAAAATTCTGTTTCCATTTCAATAAATATTATTGACATGGAATTCATCACAAATTCGTGATATTACGAGTATCACAGGATACCAAGCATACTAAAAATGGAATGACTAAAAGTTTCAACAAAAACATTTTACCGACTTCGAGTGATCACCGAATAAAAAGTGCACTGAAAAGTATATAATAATGAAAATACGAGTATTTAGTTGGAACTTTTGCAGCACAATATCATTTCAAGCATAAATAAATTTGAAAAATACTGTACAGTCAAAGTAAAATGTATGTGAGAGAGAAGATAATATATTTGATACCGATTCCGGAAATTTCAAACTGTAGCAGTATTTTGTAAATTTATTTATATTTTATTATGTTACCGTTAAAAAACTAGAAGTAATATACCGATTATCTACACGTTACCTTTGAAGAGCAACGTTATGATGTTCATTACAGATACCGACTAAGCGTCTAAGGTGTGGAGTTGCAAAGTTTCATTAAAATCCGTTTGATGGTTATTGCGTGGTGTGCACACAGATAGAACCCAACCAACATTTTATTTTATTTTTAGATTTATAAAAATGGCACATTTGTCACCAATGTAAATTATCTTGGAAAGTAAAAAAAACACCACATTTTTCTAATCATTTCCGGAATATTATAGAAACTTCTCGGACATCTTAGGTAGAATAAATAAAGAACGCAGATTTCGATTTGCTATTAAGTCAGCAATTGAGTTTTAGCAAGAAAAAGACAAACAAAATACCATAACAAATTTTTCTTTTTTCAGAATTCATTTTAGGATGAAAAGCAAGCGAAGCAACGCTTAGACGAGAAAAATTCATTTCCGGCGACTTTATACATTAAATTTACTTTCACAGCAATAAATCTACCATATGTATCAATTGTATATATTAATGTACGTAAATAAATGTAAAATAATTAAAAGATTTTATTAAAACAGATCTTAGGCTAAGGGCGCCTTATTTAGAATGTTAACATTATGTAATCAATAAATGACAAATGCCACTACAATATGTTGTTATTAAGAAGAAACAGGAATTTCTACCCTATTTCTAACTATGTGTCGCTATAAAGGAGAAAGAACCGACTCGTTATGTTTGTGTTTACAAAATTTGGAGCTTTTACACTTTCTTAACTTTTTTCTCGTAATATAATGTCAATAACATAACTACCAATATACTCAAAGACACGAAACGCTTATAAAATTGTCTTAATGTGAATTATTAATACTAATTACAAAGAAAACTCCAAAACTAGATTTGGATTACATTTTCAATTATCAATTGGAATCATAAGAAGATGACACAAACATTTTCTCCGTGGAACAAGAAAATTGTTTCCAAATTAGAAATTAGAAATTGGTAACATAAGCGACGAGTTTGTAATAGTTATTTCAATGTATGCATGAAATTAGAGTATATGAAAATGTTTATTATATTTACATAAATAGAAAAAAAAAGTAAAAAATGAAAATTCATCACTTTTTAGGAATAAAAATATAAATTAGGGCTTCAATTATAATGGATTTAACGAGTTTTCTCTATTATATTTCATACTACGTTCTTTTCATTTCATCTACTTATAATAATAGCTGCTTTTAAGTTTTCAGACATTTAGAACATTTGCTTTTCATATTTTTATTCACAAAATATTCAAAAGAATACTCCGGGAAGAAAACTTAAGTCACGCAATTTAATTATTACGGACTATATGACGCCGAAATATTTTTGTGAAAGCTGGTTAATTTTAATGAATAATTGGAATAATTTTACCCTACTACTACTATAACACTCGTATTTTTAATTTATATACATAACTTTCTGTATTTCTTTCTAAATAAATTTACCATGAACATTACGGTAACTTACGTAGATAATCAACAGGCCAGGCATAATAAAAATAAATGATGCTCAAATTTATGCGATAATATTGTAGTTCGATTAAGTTAGAACACATTAACCAAATACGTTTGAATATAAATTAGCGATGTTACCTACAGTTTGCATTAAACTGTTATTAGCGGTAGATAACGCAATTTACTTAATTAAGCAACTATTGCTAGACCGCAGTTAAATTAATTGCAACTTAAATATGTTTTTAGAAATATCGGATATTAATTTTATTATTTTGGGAACAAAAAATTGTACTTAATATTTGCTTTAGTTCATGTGGAATCCGAGTTTTCGTTCGGTAAATTTCAAATATTTTTTTAAACGTAATTTTTTTCTAATGCGAATGAAATTTACATAAATGTACCATAAAAAAATGCAGGCCAGTGCAGCCTAGATGTGTTAACGGAAAAGCTGGCGTATTACGTACCTCCACTTTTTTATTATGTTTTATCAATATTGTTACCATCGCCAGCAACTTAACGTCCTCTCTTTAAAAATACAAATTAAAAATTGCAAATTATTTCTTGAGGCCTAGAGTTATTATAAAACAGTTACATAAACTGCCTAAGATTTTTTTTTAAAACCACTTTATTCTTATATTCTATCTCTATTGACGTGTTTTTGTATCACGAGAAAACAAACGTCACTTTATACAATACGTTTGTATAAAAAGGCACTTGTCTAAATATAAGAATACTAACAAAAATATTTTTAGAATTTTTCAATTGTTTTCGTGTTTATGGGTAAAAATATTAAAACATTAGAGCTTACTTTTGTATTTGAAGATGGTGTAGATTTAACAAAAATGTATTTTTCTTCAACATTTCTCCTTCGAGGATGTAAACAGATTTTAAGTTTCAATTTATTTTTTTTACGAGAATTATAGAGCATTTAAAGTATGAAAATCACTCTCGGGTATTTTAAAGTTTGTTACAATAAAATTACTTTTTTGACCCGCGAAAAATATCACGTCTTTTTCAGTTTAAGTCACATGGATTATTAGCAAAAATGTTACATATGAAGTGTCCATCCGGCACAAAAAAATAAAATAATTAAGAGTGTGTATTAATGTATTCAAAGTTGTTATTTTCTAGATACAACATTTCCAGTATGAGCGAGTTAAATCGATATTACTGATCATAACAAAATATTATGATGTATTTGATTCGCGTCATTTTATATTCTGTATGCATTATAAATCATCAGATTATTGATGTTACACATCACTCGTCGCGACGATCAATCAGTGATCGACGCATCGATGCAAATACACTTGTAAAGATATCCCATACAATTCTATACATTTTCATTGCTTATGGCGCATGAAGCAAATTTATATTAATGCAAACGGAGGTTTGGATAACGACGGCAATTCAATTCGATTTTTCTCGGAATTTTGTCAATGTGATTAATTCTAAATGAAAACTTACGCTTATATAAAATACTTAAATATGAAATATTAATTTATTCATAATAATCAAATTAATAAGTAAACTATAATTAATTAATTATCTAATTAATTATCAAAATTAAAGATCCACTGATTTTATTTTATTTGTAAAGGCATTTGGACGTGATTGACATTTTTGTAGTAAATGAAATTAGCATATAATGAAAATGACTAATGTAGAAATAGCACAATACCAAACCATTGTCAAAAAAAAATATCTTACTATTGTTCGAATACATCTTTGAATATCTTCACTATTAGATACATATATTTCTAGTCGATAAAAACTACATTAACTCTAGATCACGATCATGGTAAGAATCAGAAATCACAAAATTCATGGGGAGATTGCGAATCAATCAACGAACTAATTCATAATTCGTGGTCAAAAATATTATCCCGTTTTCCGTCTAATCATTTCAGTCAATTATAAGCAGTTAATTTAATGAAAGTAATTAAATTTCAACGAATCAAATTTTCATCACCTCGCAAATTTGAAAATGTTATACCTATTTTAATTATAATTTCACATAAATCATACGAGGTAATTATTGCTTGTAAAAATGTGTATCGATATAATTCTACGTGTCCTTAGCTAGTTTTTGGATCAGATTTCTTCTGACATATTTGGACATAAAGTGTGATGATACTGCTCATTCTCTATTGATATACAAATTAGTAAAGGGTTATTCATTAAGGGTTGAATACCACTAATGGGTTTTAATATCATACCATAATTAAAAATGTTTTTCTGAATGTTCACGTAGCACTGAAAAATTAAATATTAAACTATATGACGATTGTTAATACGGATCGAAATCTGGAAGAAAACATCAATGAAATATCTTTCCCACAAAGTGATTAACTAAACTGCGTTTAGGTTTAGTGCTACTGACTGGAAGGTACAACGTGCCCTTCCTTGCTTAAATGGTGTTGGTTTATGACACTGAGAGTCAAATATTTTATTTTCACCTATTTAACGTGATACCAGATTATATTTAACTTCGCAACAATTTTAAAAGAGACTCTTTAATTTCAATCTAAATATTCAAATAATATTTTACTATTCTAATCCATGAACTAGAAGTAACGGGAAAATCGAGTTATGTCGAACACAAAAATGTTTTATAAAGTTAAGTAATACACACAGTTTAAGTAATTAAGTAACAGGATCAAGTGAAGTTGATATTATCATGACTCGTGAATTTCATTCTGCTTATTTTTTGCTGAGAATTTATAAAATATCCAAACATTACCAAAAAGTGTCTTGTCCTAAATACTAAAGACCAAAATTATTACAATACTCCTTAGGAGTATTGTATTAATTGGAGGCTCTTTATTTACGACTTTATGAGAACACAATTATAAAGTAAAGAGCCAATTTGGAAATAAAACGAAATAAAAAACGTAATGAATGCCAAAACGCAACATCCTCAATTAATCTCGCGCACACATTATTCTTGGGGAAAAATGGGATGGACGGATGAAAAATGGCTCACTCGAGCGATGTTATTCTATTAGGACATAAGCTTTCCGTCACGAAACCGTATCAATATACTCGATTGAGATTTTTATTAGTTATTTTTCATAAAATTCCCTTAATAATTATTGTTCACTTATTTATAATAAAAAGCATTTAGCAAAATTACAAATATTTTTTCTAATTTCTCCATTTTTTATATAAACTTATTTCCAGTATTCCGATAAGGATATTTACAATAATGTCTTTCCCCGTCTTGAGAGGCATTTCCAAATTAAAAATGTTTCAAATGTAATGGAGTAAAAATATTTCTTTCTTTATTTATTCATTTTAATGTACACAGGGTAATGAACAGAAGTCAGACTTAATTCTATAACAGCAAACTATTTTAGCTAAATGAAAAATCATTCATTTTCACAATTAACGGTGTGGTTGTCTTTAAAAGATTATGGACCCAACAATAAAACAGAAAAAATTATATATAATCCTTAAAAATATAATTCTAATAAAAACAAAAAAAATAATTGAAATGAAAATTATATGATATTAGAAGTGCAGGGTGAGGCAGTAGAGGAAAATAGGAAGAGAATAGATGTGTTTAGATTCGTTTCATTTTTATATCCTATTGACATCAAGATTTTTTTACATAATTTATGTTATATCTTTGAGGAAGTTCATTAACTTTGAAGAGTTTAATACGATCAATATTGTGGTAGGAATGTTTGTGAAGTGAGCTTTTTTTTGTAGAAATGAGCTTTTTATAAAAGGAATAAAATTCTCAGGGCGTTTTGGATCGGTATTTTGCAAACGATTCGACCGTTGATTTCATTTACCTGGTACTAGCATATAAGACAAATCAATTAGTGGATTTGGTTCAGTTTAATTTTAATTTTATTTTTTTATAATATTTTTTAATTATTTATGATTTATTCATAATTTTATTTATAATTAATTTTTTTTAACTAAATAGAATTGGAATCCACTCTGAATGTAATCCGTAATACATATGGTTAACTCTCTCCGAACCAATCATTTATGAAATACTGACTTAGAATGAATAAATATAAAGCTACCACATAACTAGAAAACCAATTACCAATAATAGAAATTGGTATTCTTACCGGTCTTAATTATTTTATTCGTGAAACATGCTAATATAATACAAAGCGAGGCCTCTTTTCAACATTAATATTTTTATACATTATCAGACTTATTACTTTGTTTTTTTTAATATTAAACATATCATTTAGCATATTGTGAAGATATATGAATTAGTATATATATATATATATATATACATATATTTATATAAATTAACATACATTAAATATTAATAAGATAGAAATAGCGGAAAACTTAATAATCTGTGACAATTTCTGGAGTTATTGACAAGAGGAAAAAAACAAAAATATTCTACTATAATTTTTAATACATCTTTGAATATCTTCCCAATTAGATACATCTATTTCTAGTCGATAAGAACTATATTAGCCTTAGATAAAAGGTGGGAATCAGATGTCGCTAAACCTCGTGAGGAGATTTCGAACCAATCAACGGACTAATTCGCATTTCCCCGTTTTCTTTCGAATCATTTTTCCATCTAATCATATAGATATATTATTTCTACCTTCATTCATTCTACATCTTCACCGTTTGCTAATTTTTTACGTCTGCCGTTCTCCTACGTTTATTCTTTCATTATTTTTTTCTAAATATTTCAAATATTTAAATTAATCATTCATTCTTCATCTTTATTTATACAGAATATTAGAAAAATAAGGAATTTAATAGCCAATGACTGGAAATATAGCTATGATGACATATTTTAGAGACCATTTTTTTTTCAATTCTAAACACAATCACACAGCATCGGAGCTTGCGCTTATGATCACGACAGCCGCTCGCCTTGCCTCTCTCATTAAGCTTACCTCATTACGTACATTTCTCTTATCTCCGCGACGGTGGACATATTTCTCATGGTCTACACACAACATAAACTACAAATTGGCGCCACGTAGACATGCAAACGCGTTAATTTCTTTGAAGAGACATTTAATTTTCGGAGGGATTCTTGATGACATAAATTCAGGCATCCCTGTGTAGGCTTAAGATTTGCCATTGTTAATTTATTAAAGTAATTAATCTCAAATATGTATCAACGAGACTACAGCTTGATTTTCACAAACGTAATTGTCATGCATTTGCTATTTGTATGAACTGTGCGAAGATTGTACTTTTTGTCGGTTCGCGCACTACGATTATAGTATGAAAAGAAGTCGATCAAGTATTATGGATTTCTTACTGGATTCTGAGTCAATTATTAAATCAGTGAGAAAATATAATTTTCTAGTATTTTTACAAGCTAGAATCTACAATTTTCAAAATCCTATAAAATTTCAAGTCCTAGCTTAAAGGTAAATTTCCTATAGTTTTACAGGCAAGTTAGTCAGCGTGCCTGGACTAAAGAAATGGAGTTATTTTGTTAGCTAAAAAGACTAGCAAAAGTATTGTATCTTATGAAATACTACCTATATGGTCAGCCAACTGTAAAATATTTACTGATTGTAAGAAAAAAATGAATAGTCAAGGACCTACTTGTCTTAAATATAACGTTAAGGAGTGCAAGAATATCTAGTTGCGTATAACAGTGTAAACCTATTAGAATCGAATGGTGACTACATCCTTAAAACACAATAAAATATACAGCATATAGAGTTATATAAAAAAATGTGTCAAGATATGTTCTTCTAGCAATAAAACTTTATATGTTTAATATGTCAATATAGATGTAAACTATTAAACAGAGGCCAATTAATTCCCGTTACCTCATAGTTCTATCACTCATTAAGTTATTCAATTGCCGCCATATAAAAATGTCACCCTAAGAAAACTTCGGTAAAACTTTTTCGAAATATTATCGTAAATCGATTATAAATTTGATTAATCGCATTAAGATGTTGGGGGATGATGGATTCGGCAAAGACAGGAAACGAGCAGACACGTTTCGTGATGCACGTCCCGCTGGCCTTGTTTTCCATAATCTGTCATTATGTTTCGTGCGATCAATTTATTAAATCCAAGAACAATATGGCTCTTTCGACCAAATCAGTTGGAAATTTATGCCTTAATGGTTGAAATGTATCAATCATTGTGTTTTTTTATCGGTTTCAAGTATTGCAAATGTGTTTGTAATTATGTGAAAACTATCCGGTGATCTAGTCTTAAAATTAATAACCTCACCTGAATGAAATTTGGGGGTTTCACAAAATATCTCAAATCTTTTTTCGTTTTGTGTCTAATCCCTAATTTGGATTTCTTTGATTAAAAAACGGGTCTAACAATGTTCTTATTTCTTTTTTTATTATACTACTTTAAAGACCTAACAATATGCAAAAACTTGTTTTTTTCGTGATGTAAATATTTTCACTCGTACACACACAAACACAGTAAATTTCGTATCAACATCCTATAATCCTATATACTAAGGCATACTTTTTCAACCAGTACTTTACTGTATCGCACTGTCGTTATATAAAGGTTTACGCTGTACATAGTCACGTTTGGTTATAAATATTTTAAAATATATATATATATATATACATATATATATATATATATATATATATATATATACATATATATATATATATATATATATATATATAGAGTAACAAATATCCAAACGTATTTTTTATAATATTAGTATTCCACATTATGAAACTGTGGGTTATAGCCTGTATTTACACAAACTTGGTGACGATTCGTTGTTAGTTGCAGATATATGGAATAACAAACATATTGTAATACTTTCACATTAATAAAATTATTTACTGTATTAGGGATTATAATTTAATTACAAATATATACTTCATGGTAAACCTAATTTAAAAAAAAAAAAAACTTTGGTTACAAAATATACATGAATGGTTTGTCTTATTGAAAATTCTTATCAAAATCTCCACTAAGAAAACCACGATTTAATACAGTAAAATGTGTAATTTAAATGACAGTGACTAAAGCACCCATGTGAATGATGATTAATGAATTTAGTTTATTTATAATATTATAATGGCATTTTAAATTTAATGTATATATATAAACATTTTCTATAGTTTAAATCATTAAGTATATTTGATTTGTAATTTAATAAATGCATAATATAATTCCTTTTGCCGCAAAGAGAAAAGGAGAATTACATTTTTCAAGCCTATATACGCATTTGTGAGTTTTTATTCCCTCCTGTGCCGGAACGGTTTCGAAGATATGCAAAGTATTTAATTTAATTCGGGCGTGTCATTGATTTTACTTGAAAACAATATGGTGGACACACAAGAGTATAGCGCTTATACGTATACTTTCAAAATATACAGATGCGAGTTCTTTACACATGTGTTTCAAGAAATTACTTTACTGAAAGTGAAGTACAGTTTATCGAACCGATCAAAAGCGGAGAAACTGCCAACCCCAAAACCCCATCCACGTTTAGTGCAATAACAGAATACCTATACAATGGATGTATGATATGTACGTCCAAATTTAGTCGTACAAATAGAGCGTTTGTATATATTTTTTAAAAGTTATGTTATAAAAAATTACAGAAATTTATTGAATACTTTCTTTTGGAAGATTATATTCCAATTTAAACAAATTATTATTAAGTTTATGACGATTAATATTAAATCCATAGCGGCTACCAAATGCCCTTGAATATATTCGTTCACCTACACCACAGGTTTGCCACCACTTACTTTCTAGTCATTCCATACACGAAAAATAGCTGAGTTAGGGCTGGTTGTAAACAATACACTATTGTCTGTATTGGAAATGAAACGATCCCAATACTGTCTCGGCCGGCTGTAGATTGCACGTGCCGGCACTTGACGTATTGTGTAGACGCCTCGGGCGCCGACTCCCCCATTCAGTGAGCATCCAATATCTGGAGTCAGTAGGTAAGGGGGGAAACGAGAGGGCCATCTCGAGGCAGAGACATTAAGTTGTAATTTCTGAATATGTTGACTCTCTGTCCCAAACAGATTAGCTTATTTAATTCGAGATTTAAATTGATTAAATAATTATCTTTTAGTGTTAAAATAAAAAAGCGCCTCTGGTACGAGCATAACTAAGTTTAAGGATACATAGTATTTCTAGTAAATTATTTATAAATATTAATTTTTAACAATTCTGTATCTTTTTTCTTGTGTCTTCTGTGTCCTTGTTCTTGTGTGTTTTTAAAAAATTATAAGATTTACGATAATCATTGTATTTTTCAGGAATTTTCTAGTTATATTTTAACAACGCTGTTTTTTTCATGATTTTTGGTTCAGTAGTTCAAGGAAATAAGGGGTGTGGTACATTTTGACGTATTTTTTAAAATATCTTTATAAATATACTATTTTAAATTATGACAAAAAAATATTTGTATTCCTCAAAACAAGTTCTTTCAAATAATACTCTCGAAGAGATAGATAAAAAATATTTTAAATACCTTATTTAAATCTTATAAATATTTTAAAATATTAGCTAGTACAAAATATGTAGGTTAATGATATGTATTATTACGTCAAATTTTAAATATCGAGTCGCACAGTTTCTGGGAAAATAGGCTGCGACAGGCGAAACGATAGATACCTGACTTTTATTACAAGTGTTCCGCTTTTCAGTTTGAGGTACGGAATTCTGAAAATAGAGTCCCTTTACCTTTTTAAAGTATTCAGACATTAAAACCATTACATTTTTTTAGTCATTTACTTAATGTTATTACTCGTTCAGCATTTCAAAGTAGTTGCTAAAGCATGATTATTCCCACTAACAAAAATTATTGTAATTATTACATTTGCGGGGTTATTTTAATTCAATAAAAGTGCAGTTAATCTAGGGTTACATTGCATACTTTTTCTTATGTAACGTTATTATGAAGAGGAGTATCTACTTACGTGCTAAAACAATTTAATTGCTATATTATTAGTAGTTATAACGATGAAGTTTCTTTTATTATGTTTAATTATTTCTTTACCATTCAGAAAATACAAAATAAAGATAAATGTTATGTCTCAAAGAAAAGTAGTCTCAAAGAAAAGTAAGTACCACATACCCTACTTGATACCAAAAAAGTAGATCGAATTTCGGGAATACGCTATTAACTCTTCCTTTGCACAATTAATGTCAAAATGACACACCTACGTCTAATGTGAATGACATATGTGCTGTTCGCTAACACTTTCAATAAAAAATACAGTGTGTAATAGGTTGAAGTGCAAAATTAAAGCAAAGTTTCACTCAGCAAGGATTCCATTTTGTTCTTACCTCGACTATTGTCTGAATCCTTCCCGGGCGTGATTACGCTCGCTGTTTTTCATAGATTCTGTCCGAGACAAAAATGCAATCGAAATGTGCTTGTCCTCCATACTTTAATGAACAGTATTCTGATTTAGATATACTATCTACCTTCTTATAAACCTTTCAACAAATTCAAGTTCATCGAAGAGTCCTTGCCTTTATTACTGCCAAATCATGTAAAGAGCCATTTATCCCTTAAAACTTTATTGAAGCAAGTAGTGTTGCAAATTTCTACCTTTCCCAAAGCAGCATTTCAGAGAGCCACCAGAGATTATTTACGGCGCGTACATCTATATTACAAATGAGATTTTCTCCTACGTGCTTAGTATTGAGAAAGATTTTTCCGCGGCCGTTTTATTTATTGGTTACACACCCCCAGTACGAAGTTTTTGAAATGCTTACCTGTTCGATTACTGCCGTTTTTTGGAGGGTCTGAAAGAGCTTTTTTATTTTTCGGATGAATATATTATTAGGCGCATAATTTAGCTGTCATGACGGCACATCTATATGAGACTATATGAATGTAATCGGAGGGAAGATTACGTTTTATTAGGAAGTTAAAGCGAATATAAAGGGGGTTATAGTGCTTTGGGCTTAACAAACCAAACACGTTGGCTCATTTCTAGTTTTCGAAATTACGAATCGTGTTTCAGAATTGGTTTTCACATGTGGTCGATTTATTTTCACGTTTTTGTTATTGTTAGAAAGCAGTGGCGTGTAGTCTTTTTATTAGGGCAACTACTAAGGAGACATATGAAAAAAAAATGTATGTATATATATATATATATATATATATATATATATATATATATATACATGCATACGTATAGTACGTGAAGTATATTTCAATTTCATTGTTACCAAAAGTCTCCTAGTTTTTATCAATCAAATTTTAGGAAATTTCATTGCATCAATTTCTTACTAATTCATCGTTTACCATTACCCAAGGCTAAATTTTAAACTAAACAAACATATTAAATGTGGAACAAATGTAGTTTGGAAACAATAAAAATTACACTGTTTGTTGGTTATTATATAAAAAATATACATTTAACAAAAATAATTTTTGTTCGCGAATACTTTAATAACAAAAAAGTATTTCAAAAAGATTTTCCATAGAAACTGCGCTTTTTTTGCAATAAACTGCTTGTTACCATTTTTTAACTTAATTTCCATTCACTAAACACTTAATAAGCAAATACAAACATAAACTTTAATATTTATATAACTTTATGATTTATATAAAAAAAATAAAACAAATTAAAAAAAAGATATAAATAAGAATGATCGCATAAGGATTGTTTCTAAATTTTAAATTTGGCAAGCCCTTTCTTCATAGTAATTGTACTTTTCAAGTCAATTTTGTTTTGTTCAATACAAGCGAAATATGTTTTAAGTATATGGTTGGTTATGAATATTCTTTCATTTACAAAAACAGAAATTATCACCAATACGAGCACATTCTATTCCAAATAGAAATGTCGGCTAACCGTAAAAACTTACCGCACATAAAAGTCGTATATTACATTTGTTAGGAATTTGAATATATATCGGGGATTGTATTTTATTTATTTTTATTTTTAATAGCAGTGTCGTCCGTAATTTTTTTAAACAGCATTTAGAATGACAGTAAATAAAATGGTGCTATGGACTGCGAAAATCTGACATGAACTAGAACTTGACTGGTATGGGCTGCGAAAATCGTTAGAATGTCGAATGTTGCATATGTATTTTTATATGACTGTGTTGTCTGTCATTTTCTATTTTTAGGGGCTAATAATTGAAATTACAATAAATAAAGCACAGACTTTACATGTCGCTTGAATTGATCTTATTGTTCAATATTTTTCACACGGCCAATTGTACGTTGTACTGTCACGTGCAATATCGAAACATGATAAATTTGTTTTCGCACCTAATCCGGCAAAAGTAATAAATGTCGAATATAAAGAAATATCTTAATATTGTCTTATAAAGATATGTTTTCTGATTGTTAATTCTATTGGAATAATAAGTTTATAATTCGTATTATATCTTTTTTTAGTCACCATTTAGTGGTTACTACGTTGTTTTAATAATAAAAAGAGTCACTATTTCCACCATTTCGGCACGGAAAGGTTTATCTAGGGACCCTATATATATATATATATATATATATGTGTGTGTGTGTGTGTGTGTGTGTGTGTGTGTGTCATATCTCATCTTATAAAAAAGAGGGGACATTCAAAGATCACCTAATAGTCTCCCGTATCTATAATTTTAGCTCGTCCACCAAATAGGATTAAAGACTGTCCCTTTTCAATGAATAATTTAGAATCTCCATCTTTTCAAGAACGCACTTTGCAAACGCTCTAAATGGCTCAAAGATCGTCTCCATTCTCAACCAAGTCTCGATGACTAAAGATACTACATTCTAAAGCTCCGCGTGATTCTACTCAATGTTAATACGCATGCTCTCTAACAAAACTACACGTAGCATCGTGCTCACTTCAGTGGAACAAAATATGATTCATGTGCTCTGTCTCAAAACCGCAGGTACACTCCGGACTGTTTCTAAGGGCGGAATTTGCCATTAAAAACTACGAAATATAATAATTGGTTATGTTCTTACATAACAACTCAGATACAATGGGGAAAAATAACCTGATCATTTCCCCCTTTGAATCAGAGGGGATGGAATGATCAATAAAAAAGTAATAGACCTCCACATGAGTCCTGTTTTGATCATGAGTCCTGTTTGATTAAGTCGGAAAAAACCCACACATTTGAGAATTTTCATTTCCATCACCTATCCATGCGAACCTGAGCCGCGTCGCCAGTTTTTTCAGTAAAATATAAATTGGAAGGTCTCATCCGAATGACTACGAAGCAACAAACCAATAAAAGACGGAAATGAGTATGCACGACAATAAATAAAATAATCACAACCAGGAAACAATAAATAAGTGAATGAATTAAATGGATGTCAAATATAATTGATGCATTAAGGTAGCTTTAATGTATGCGTTCATTGAGTCAACGTTCACACATTCACTCACTTCTCCCACACGGGCAAGTACAATCCAAGCACACCACGTCAATTATGTGAGAACCGTTGACAAGAGTACAGGTAGCCGGCCCATTTTAGCGCGTGTACGAGCCTGTGAGATACCTCGTTACAGAACGGGTTCTACTATTGGCGACGAGCATAAGATACCTTTTCATTATCACTTGATGTAAGGGAATAATTTCACACAAAGGAAGTATTTCTTACCAAAAAAAGTAAAGTTTATAATTAAGACAAGAAACGGCGAAAAGATGTAGAAGTTTCTAGTAAGGCTACATACCCAAACAGGTAAATATTGATTTGATGAGCAGGATAATTTTATCATTGAGCAAATCACTAAAAAATCACATTACAGGAAGTTCACAAGTATATTTGACAATGGGTGAAAGCGCTACCTTAGATGAAATAGTTATAAAAGCAAATACATTAGAATTAGTGAGTCCTCAATTGGATGTATACGGAAATAGAGAGGATATATTAAAGAATCAGGAAATAAATCAAATCATTGATAAAGAGAACTACAAAATACGTCAGAGCTATTATAATGAGACAAGGTCAGTCACAAGATATTTTACGTTGCATTAAATGTGGAAGCAGGCTTTATAAAGCCACCAACGGAAATTGTCTGGCGAAAAACTGAATATGCCATTTTTAAAATATAGGCGGTAATCAATACAAATTAAGAAACTCGTAATTAACATGCAAACAAGAAAGCACGGAGAAAACTCTAACCCCAGTACAAACACAGAAAATAGAAAGAGAGCCAAAAGGGGCAAATGAAACAACAAAGACACGTCTGACGGAGAAGGAGTATACTAAGTTTTTTAATTGATAATGGTTCAAACATTCATTGTACTGCCGTTGGAGTGAAAATCAGCATGCTCATAGGTACTGGTTATGAACCTAACATTATAACCGACAGAACATGGGAAATATTGAAAAACAATCGTATGCTCTAATAAAGGGCTCTAATAATGTCTCCTCGCGTATTATAGACAGTCTACCTTAACAGTGAAAGGCTCATTTGAAACCGTAACCGAAGCTGGGGCTATTCTAGTCAAAATTGATGCAAAATGACCTTGAATAATTGCTTATGGAAATCGAACTTTGACAGATTGCGAAAGAAGATATGGCCAGACCGGGAAGGAAGCGTTAGCGTTAATTTCGACAGTCGAATATTTCAGCATTTTTTTATTTGGAAAGAAATTCGATCTGATCACGGACCACAAACCACTAGAGATCTTTTAGAAGGAAATTTAAACCATATACACACAACCTTACAATCTTATAAACATCAGGTTCGAAACAAACTAGGAAAAAATAAGATCGCTAATTCTTTATCGTGCGTCTGTGAGCAGTCTAAGACCCCACCGGAGGGGAAAGACACACATGTGGTTAGGTGGTTAACTATTCACGACCACAATCGATGTCCATGAGCGATATTACTAAAGGGTCCGAAACTAATAAAGAAATTTGCGATGTTAGGAAAGGATTTTATCAAAATGATTGGAACGAATCCGTAAGAGGCTGAAGGATCTTTGAGAATGAGTTGTATTTATTTGAGAATATTTTACTGCGCGAGAATAAAATTGTGACAGAGCACCGTCTCCGCAAAGGTATAATGGATGTCGAACATGAAGGTCACACTGGCATTGGAGCGATAAAGAGTCGGTTAAGGTCGAAAATTGTATGGCTACGTATTGACAAAGATGTTGAAAATCTAACTAAAACGTGTAAAGGTGTACTTTGGTGGCTTTGCCTAATCCTACAGTACCCATAAAGAGACGCGAACTACTAGTACCAAGGGGACCATTGATATACGTGATCATATATATTTTATGGCTAATACCTAGTAATGATAATCATTGCTGGTAATGATTAACTATTACAGCCAATGAAATACAAAGTGATGAAAAAGACGAAGATTATCACAAGCGCCCACATAATAAATATAGTAAAGGAAGTCTTCAGAAGGCTCAGTTACCACGTTTCCATAACAGCTGATAATGGAAAACCGTTTATGTGCGGAGAATTTTGGGAATATTGCGAGAATTTCATTTCATATTGACATTACAGTTATGTTTATATAGTTAAGAAAATTATAAATTAAGTAAATAAAATTATGGTTTTTGCTAGAGTAATAAAAAACAACAAACATTTTTTTAACATATTCTTTGCTTTCTTTTCTCGGTTACTGTTAAACAACAACAGTTAAACAATTGAAATTGTTTAACTGTTGTTGTTTAACAGTTAACTGTTGTTGTTTAACAGTAATCCCAAAAATAGAGTCTGTAAAGTCTCTTACAATAAAATAACTTTTCTGATCTCTGAAAAATATAACGTTCTTTTCAGCTTGAGTCACAACATAGATAATTAGCATGAAAATTATGTCTATAATCTATGTAATGTTTCCATCCGGTATAAAAATAAAATAATTACAAGATAGTGTATTTACTTACATTTTTTAATTTTTAACTTTTTCTTTTATAATGTGAAATTGCAATATGAACGAATCAAATTGATATTATAGACCATAACAAAAATATATCGTATCTGATTCGCGGAATTGTAAATAAATTCGCACATACTCTGTGTACGTTATAAATCATCGGATTATTGACATTATAAGTCATTGGATTATTGCCGTTACACATCACTCATACGATGCAGACATACTGAAACAGCCGCCTCGCATATTTCCGCCCGTGCTCATTACATCTGGCGCGGTTTGAAATAAGTAAATAATACATTTGTTGCCATTAATAAATTTAACAAATTGATGTTTACCAAAGTAACCTTAACTCATATTATAGGTTGCGTTACATTAAAAATTAATTTCCTTAATACGGTAGTCAACTACCGGTACCTCATTCTAAATTTTGATATTTTTCGTACAATATTGTGAAATATAATTTAATTAAAAACCAGTCTTAAAAAAAACTCAAAAATTGATTGAAAAATAAGGCTGGTATAGGCTTCTAAATTTGAATATACGTATGGAGTTGGGTTTATCCCTGTCTCTCTTCCTCTTGTAGAATATAATGTGTAATATTAAAAATGACCTCACAACTCAATATTGCCGTCCTTGTCTAAAGGTTAAATTTAAACTCAATCTGGTACAAAATTATCAGTATCCCATATTGGTATATTACAAAGAATTGTACTCGTTGATTGCTGTGTAATATGTATGAGTGGAAAATATGAAAAGATGGAAAAGTAGTACCGAACATTTTAATTAAATATTTCAGGCGATTATGTAATTAATTAGAATACGTTGAATAGAATATTTTTAAATGATTCGTTTTAGCTTTATTAAATTTATATAGAAATCACCTGTTTAATTTGGAACTAAACACCGATACTTTGAACACGTTAACAAAGAAATCAATCATTACACAACAATAAAGACAAATAAAAACGTCAAACAAAAATGTATTAAAAACAAAATACAGTAAGTACGTCTCAGATACAATGTATTTAAGGTTCCGTAACTCAAAAGGAAAAAAATCGAAACCCTTATAAAGTCACTGACTTGTCCGTCCGTCAGTTACAGTTATTTTTCTCAGAAACTGTTATATATAGATTATTTAAAAAAAATTTCACTCTTCGTCAGCTTGTACCTTGAAATTATGATTATTGAAATAAAAAAAATTTATTCAAATACCCAATTCATTTAACGCAATTTTATTCAGCTTTGAACGTAACAAAATATAAAAAACTTTTCAAGAATTATAATTGTTTTCATTTCTACATCTTACGCCACTAAATTAATACAAAAATCATGAATTATTATTTTCAAATTGAAACGTGCATTTGTTTTAGCTACGTTAATTACAACTGAAGCTCTGGTTCAAAATTTTTTCATAGAAAGTGATTGTACGTCGTAAAAATAATTAAAATAAATATAAGCGAAGCTTACTCTAACGACGTCAATACAATTCGATCCTTCTCAAAATTTGAACAACGTGATTAATTCTAAATTAAAGCTCGTGTTCTCGATGATTAAAGGTAAGAACGTACATAAGAATGGAAGAGAAGGTAAATAAAGGTTTCAAAATTTTTTTAAATTTAATGTACCATATGTGGCGTCAATGAATTCAAAAATATTTTTTTTCATAACTTTAATTTGCATATTTTAAAACATAAGCTCAAATAGAGCATTCACAACGCAAAATTACTGAGTTTTATTAGCGAAATTACTGAACAAAAATCATGAAAAATATAGAGTGAGTAAAATCTGACTAGATTTAATATTTTTTTTAAATATGCACCGTGTCTTTCCACCTGTGAAATATTTAGTATACAGTATATTTACGATTTGAAAATTGATAGTTTAATGGAAACACTATCTACTCTTAAAATGCCTAAATTTGTGGGCTACCCTTTTAGTGAAAGTTCTGGTCGTAATTGATAGTTTTTTAGGGTAAACCTGGGACGTATTATTTATATATATTGTTTGCCATACATTTACTTCGTTCGTTTTTATTTAGACTTTACAATTTATTCTCATGGTCACTTTTTCTTCCCTGATTATAAAATTTAAGATACAGAATCAAGATAAGTTATAGTTTTTCTCTTCCCCACTACCGGAAGAGCCATGACCTTCACCCATATCCTCCATAAATCAGGCAGCAGGATGGGCGACGTCACACGCGTCGCTTGCATTGTTGCTGAATGGATTGTATTCGACGGTATAATGCTTCGGCTCTGTTTACGACGAGTCAGGTACGTGGAGATATATGAATTTCCGGAATATTTTCGGCGAGCTTTCTGTTAAGAGTTTCGTTACTTTCGGTTGGTAAGCAATCGTCTGTGTTTGCGGCGTTCCTATGTTTACCGGCTTTTGCTTCTTTCAAAGATCAATATTTCATGTTTTCCGATATCAGTTAGCAACGTTCCTATGTTTACCGGCTTTTGCTTCTTTCAAAGATCAATATTTCATGTTTTCCGATATCAGTTAGCAACGTTGTTGTGTAAGTTCTACTTTGTAAAACTCTGCGAATAATATTTGAATATACAAAGACCAAACCATAATTGCTGTTTAATTATTTTTCTAGGTTATCTAACCGTCGGTATTTCTATGAAGGTACTTTGAACAAATTATTGACCAGTTGTGTAGATAATATAAAAAATTGATCACCATCGATTCTATATATGTTTACGAAAACAGAAAGTAATATACTCAATTTCTACACTAATTGTATTTTTGCACACTAATTATATATTTTTTTTTTCGTTTTCACACTAATTGTTTATTTGCAAAAAACAATTTATATATTTGCAAATATTTGCATATTTGTATATTTGCAATAAAATTTGTATATTTGCAAAAAACAAGTGCATAAAAATAATTAAGTTATGAAATGACAAAGATACTTCGAATCAATAGAATATTTATAACGGATTGATGAGTTAAATTAGATGAATTGAGTAATAACTTAGATCAAGAACATATCACTTAAAAAGTAAAGCCAAATCTCGGATTCTATAGTCATTAAATGTATTCAAACGTCATGTAAGTATGCAGCAATTTGACTAACTCTGATACTTTGATGACGGAATTAAAAATCTCTACATCGTTTGTAAAATAAAACATATTATGTGACTTGGTAGTTACGCAAAATAAGAATACGAGGCTGTAAGAAGTACACATTGTAATGATCATTGAGTCACTCAGTGTCAAAATAACAAACCAATTTATGTATCTAGAAACTCTGTCTAGAATATCTAGATATATTGGAACTCTGTTTATATATTAGGTGCTTGAAAAGATAAGAGAACATGAAGTTTGTAGATTTAGTTCTATTCGCAATGTTTTCTAAATATAAACCTTTAAGATATCTCTTCTCAATTTTAATACAAAGATATATGAGCGGGGGGCTACAAATTTTACTGAGTTGCAGTAAAAAGCGTAACGGCAAATGGTTGTTCAACTTAGAGGGAGCACAATCGTGCCCCTAGATAATTAAGTTTGAACACTGACTGATGTTTTTGATGAAGATGCATGGACTGACATTTATAATTCGAATTGAGAAATAGATACAGAATTGTAGCTTTATAGAGATTATTTCTTTTTATTTTTTATGTGACGTAAAAATTGAAGATCATTCATTAAACATAATTAATCATTATTAAAATTATTTATTATTTATTTATTATAATTATTAACAATTATCATAATTATTTATTTGTTTCAGACTGAGTCTGTAAAGTAGAGGGTGAACTCATTAAATCAATTACATTCAATACTATTCAATTTAATAAGTTAATGATATTCCTAGGTGCACAAAAATATATTTTTATTAACATTCAATTCTGACACAGAGCATATTTACATTTTATCCCAGGTTATAACGGGAGGCGGTGAGCCAAAACGCCAAAAGAGAAGCAGGATTGAAACGAACACCATATTTACGAGGGAATTGGGCGTTCAGAAAGGGAAAAGGAGGAAATGTTTAACTAATTACTGCCATCAATCGAGTCCTCCCCGCGGCGCTGAAAACTCGGAGCTCTCGGCGCGGAAGCTCTACGCCGGAAGTACGCACTAAATTGATTTCAGTCAAAGGACGCCGCGGATGCGGACGCGGCCGGAAATACAATTTACGCGAACGGAAAAGTGAAATAGTGATTTAAATCTCGCAAAGTGTTCTGCGTTGAAATCCTCTGCCGAACGGTTGTTGAATGAGCTATGAATTAAATTTTGTACTTGATTTTGTGTCTAACTTAAACTGATTTTCGTTTCTACTTTGATAAATATAATCATACTCATGTAAGAATTAGGTTTAAGTTAAGAAGGATATTGTGCCTTTAATGGTCATGAAACTTGTACTTTTTTTTTAAATAAATGTTGAGTAGAAGATTTAACACACATCATTTAATTCGTTTACTTTTTTACTGATTACATATTTATTTATGTAATCCAATATATTTGAAATATGTAAAGATAACAAAATTAATTATATTTAAATAAACTAATAGAATGAATGATTCAGTGTGACAATATTTGAATATATTCTATTCACTAAAAAGGCAACATCACATTTTGGGTTATACCTCATGCCTTCCGTAAACACATTCGATGCCCAGATATAAGTTTATTATAAAGGTATGCTCGTCTTTTCAAACCTTTTCTTTTCTTCATTATTAATACAGAATAAAAATGGGTGTATGACTCAGTAGTTTAGATGATATATTTCCTTTAATAATTTAAACGTACAGACGACGGAAATTATTCTTAACCCAATCAGATTATAGCGACATATATCTACAATGAATGTCAAACTGATTTGAAATACACGTTGCGATATTTTCCGACATAATTTAGTAATAATTGTTTATTATTGAAGTGAAAACTTCTTTAGGTGCATTGAGCGATTTTTGGTAGGGGGAAATCTTGAAATCTTGTGGGTTTGCATCACCGACATGTTTGTGTTAACAGTATATCTGTAGCTCTGAGTATGACGTGTTGCACTTGGGCAACAGCGAAAGCACATATTGTATATATATAAGTGTACATATATATATATATATATATATATATATATATATATATATATATATATATATATATATATATATATATCGTTTATTGCTCTGACACCTGGCTACGGCCTGTGTACAAGTACATGTATACCAACACGTTGTGTATACCCTATGTATATATTAGATGCTGGAACAGCAGTAAACCTATGGATATAAGGATGACGGAACCTCTGCAATACATCATGCAATAAGTGCTTCATAGTGGCTTAGGATTTATCTTACCAGCGTGGTAAAACAGATTTCTAGTTGTTCGATAATATTTTTGTAATGGATTTTAAAATCAAAAATTGTATAACATTTTATAATAATTTTATATTTATGTGTTGAATTTTGAAATATAGTTTCATAGTATTCATAGTTTTAAATTTTCACTTCTATCAACAGACCCTATGACTGTCTATGTTTTTTTTTCAGGAATAATACCGAGTTTCGTTCTAAAGTAATTATGTTATTAATGGCGTTAAAATTCATTTATGTATTATTTCGATCAAGGTCTATGTCTATAGTTTAACGTAAAATTGTTTGACTATTTAGACATAATTGCATGAAAAACATCCAAACGTCCCCATTGTTATTATAATACTATTGGAATTAAAAAAGTTTCTTGTAACTCTTTTAATTATAATTTACTATTTCTAGAACGATTTTAAAATTCTTAGAGTTACTATAAGTTTTGATAGATAACCCTGATAATAGAAGTCTAATTATATTATTTAACTATGCATAACCAATACAATTATTTCAACATTTTCGAGAAAATAAATAAGGTTAGAGAAAACCTTAAGTACTCAAAAATCTAATCTTTTGTACGCAACATAAACTTAAATTTAAGTCTTTATGAACACGATTTCGGAAATTGTAATACAAAAATAAAAATGAATTAAGAAGTTGTCACTGATGTAAAATTTTGTTATTTTATTCGTATCCAAAAAAACTTCATTCATGACCACCATGTTTTTCAAACCTTTACGGGTTGCCCTAAAATTGTTAATGACAGGGAGTGAATTTGTTACTGACGTTAAATTTTATTGTTTTTTTTCATATACAGTAAAGACGTAAAATACATTCAGTATAATAAAAATAAGTCGAAGGTATTTACGAAGAAGATAATTCATCATTATATCAGACACAAGATACAAATTTGTATCATTTGTAGGTATTCAACATTTCACTTCGTATAGTAAATTGATAAATAAACAAATGAACATATAAAATATTATCATACGAAATTAAAAGTGACAATATGATGGGATACGATCACCCTTCGCATCATTATTTGCAATATATTAGCCATTGAGAGATCTTCAAAAAATTTGAAAAAATACAGTGTGGATTTAAATAGAAGTAAAACATTTATTATACGTTGTAATATTTAGAATTTTCATTATAAGCATAATTCGACGATTCAAATAAAAAGTGTTTTAAAAAATTAATTCGTTAAATCTTTGACTACGTTAAGAACTATTATTCAGAAGTTATGATATATATATATATATATATATATATATATATATATATATATATATACACACTGCAGACCAAAATTTGAGTCCACTTGCAAAATAATTACTTAGAAATGTCCGAACTGTTTTTATATATTTCTTGAGTATAGATGCAATGAACATGTTTGTTTCAACACATCAACGAACTCTAAGTGGGTACAGTCTTTGTTATATTTTATGATCTTATTATTACTAATTATTTTGCTTTTATTTTGCATTATCGAAAAAATATTATTATTTTAGCTTCCTAAAACAGATTTTTCTTTTGGAACACTTGTTTTTTATGAAGTTATTCATAAACAGTTCTACTTAGTCTGCACTTGTGGTTCTTACAGTCAAGACGTCTTCCAAATGGAAAAAGAATGCGAAATTAGCCCTGAAATGCGATCTGCTATTGTCGTTTTATACGACGAAGGCAAATACGAACGAGCAATTGCCACACAATTTAAAATATTGAAGACCACGATTCAACGCACAATAATTCGACACAAGCAAACTGGTAGTAATCAAGATCGTCCACGTTCAGAACGACCGAGAGTGACCACTTTTAGTGGAGACAATTTCATCGTTGTTACTAGTAAGTAGAATAGACACCTAACAGCGTCAGAAATTCGCACCAAAGTTAAAGAATCGCGACCGGAACCCGTATCGTAACCATGTCAAAATGACGATTGCAAGACGCTAACTAATTGGGTCGTGTTGCTGTCTGAAAACCTCTGTTATGGCCACAAAACAAAGAAAAACAGATGCATTGGGATCTAGATTGAAAACAGATGATTTGAAATAGTCCTTTGGACCGTTGAATCTAAGTTTGAAATATTTGGCTCAGAAAGGTAAATTTATGTTCGACGAAGCGCCAGAAAAAAGACAATGTCATATTTTGTAATGCCATCCGTCAACCACGGCGGTGGTTCTGTTATGGTCTGGTATTTTCTCAGTATGGCCACCTCAGAGTCCTGTATATATATATATATATATATATATATATATATATATATATATATATATGTATATTTATATATATATTTATATAAACCTGTTCACGGTTTACGAAAATTGAACACGAGTAAATTTGTTTCGTTGATTTTGATAGCTGATAAATTATAAATTTTCAAGATAGTTCTGATTCAAGTGGCAGTTCGATTTTGCAATCGAATAATATTTTCGAAGGTGGAGCTTAATTTCGGCGACAGCTTATTTCTCGAAAATTAATTTCTATATGGTATCTCATTGTTGTATGTTAGTTTCTTTTTTTTTATTGCTTTGAACATTAAGTATTGAAAATTTAAACATTAAGTGTAGGTGTTTCATTTAAACTAATTAACACAGTAGCGTACTTGTTTCACATATTAAATATTATATTTGTATAACACTATTCTGTGGTTAGTTATAACATTGGTTCAATTTATCATAACAAGATCAAACTTTGTAATTGGATGAAACGAATTCGTTAATATTCATTCAATGTAATTTGACAAATATAACGTTGTAAATATGGACAAAAAAGTTTCTAAATATCAGAATCACACTATTATTGTTTCATGTTGTCTTTTAGATAAAAAAAAATTTCAATTTATTAAAAATATTACATATTGATTTATTTTTTTTTAAATGATTTCGCTCTTCACTTTTTATGTTATCAACAACAACATAACGTTAGCGTAACCTGTGCGACCATCTTAGAAGTGATTGCTTTCGAAATTTAAAAGGTTTACACAATTTAAAACCGACTTCAACTAAAAGTTACATGTTTGAAATTAAGTCTGCAAATATAAAATACAACTATATTACAATGGAACAATTTTCTGAATGGAATTCGAATTCCTAACACCATACGGATATTTTTTTATTTCTATAAATATATTACAATATCTTAAATTAATAAAGCAAAAAAATATAAAGTTAAAGTTTTGCTAAAAACGTAATTACATAATAAATATTTATACAAAAAATTAAAGGCAGCACCCTGAAACTTATTATTATTTTCGTAAAATTATTTGTAATAGTAAAACAAATACTGAAAAAAAAAATGGATACGGCACTGATTTTGAAATTTGTTAACTTTTTAAAACAATCAAGCTAGGCTTTACTAAGGAAATTTGAATTTTCATTTTCAAACAGATGAAACGTATAATCACTGTAAAAAAGTGGAAGAGAAAGACAAAGGAATATCAATAGATGGAAAAGTTCGAACTTCATTTAGAAACTTGATATCAATTTCGGTGAATCTGAAAATGAGTCAATGTTTAGATGATGAATCCTCTCCATAATACAGTTTTATGGTCGAATGGCGGTTTCACTCCTGTGAATAACAATATATATATATATATATATATATATATATATATATATATATATATATATATATGTATGTATATATATATATACATATATATATAATATATAAAGATAGAAAAATATATATAAAATATAGTACAAACAATGAATGAAGTAGAAAAGATCTCTACAAAATGTAGAAACAGCGAACTGCATAATGATTTAGTCATAATACTAGCAGAATTTCAAGTGGAAGTTATACTAGCCACTGAATGCCGTTTTGTCTGCCCAATATAAAAGATACAAAAGGATTCTGTTCTGAAATCGGCGCATTAATGAGCGCTTTTCGTTTTATCTCCATTAGTATAGCAAAAAAATTAAGTCGTTTTCTGAATGCGAAAAATTTATTATTAATTTTTTCCCTTCAATTTGGCTGCGTTTTGAATTGTACTAAAGAATATTGTATATTTACTTAATTGTATCAATTGACTGACACATACCTGAAAGTTTTCAACGAGATGACAGCAAAAAAATATTTAAAGTTGAGAACAATAAAAAGAACAGCATATAAATATAAATGATCCAGCGCCACTTGAATTCTCCTAGTTGAGTGCCTGTGACATAAAGTTAATCTACGAACGTGGTCTCCGTGGTGATTTTATCATACATTGTATTTTTAAATATTTCTTTTTCTTCAAATCTCACTCTGTAAAGGTCTTCCATTTTATTCACTTTTAGTTTATATTTCTTATAACAGGTTTGGAAAAAAAACATATTTGATCACCAGTTTAACCCACTAAAACTATTCTGAAATACTAAATTATTTGTACCTCACACCTCTATTTGATTCATTTCTACCTGTAACCGTATAATTTATGAGTTCATTACCTGAATCACTGTCAGAGAAGAAAACGACTATAACAGTCAGGTAAATGAACAAGCAGCTTCACTTTCCGTAAATAACACCAAAATGGTCTTATTTGAAATCTTATTTTGAGAATTCAACAAAAATTCCTTCAATTTTCATTCCATTTCCTTCACATTTGGGATACCGCTAAAACACAAAACTTACATATATCACTTAAACTAATTTCATACATAGAATGAGGGAAATAAATAATCAGAGAAGCGTCTTAGAGTCAATATAAACTCGTTATAATGAGCGCCTTTTCGGGAAACTGTGCCGCGTTTCCATGAAAAAGCTTCATATATTGTGTAAAGCACAATTCCTCGACCGCTTGCAAACTCTCCTCCGTAACCCGCCGCACTATCAGCGAATGTAAGAAGGGATTATTTTGTTACATACAATAGACCGCTTCCAACTTTTCCGGTAATGAAATGTATTGAAAGTTTTTGTGTATCTTAAGTGTAGTAGTATTAAGGTTAAGTAAGTGAGTCGAGTTCGAGGCCTAAAGTTTTACGGAAGTGATTCAGACCCTTATATTGATGGCTTTAATAATCCAGTTGAACGTTTGGGAATATTTTGGTAAAATTTTTGTCATAAGTCACGTTATTTAGAGTAATCTTTATCTTTATTTATGTTGAGATTACCACAGCCGCATGTTTAACTAAAGCTACTATACGTTACTCATTGCTACAAGACAATAGTAACTCTAACTTCAGTAAGCTCTAGTATTAATATACTTTTCATGCTTTTATTTTTTTTTGTTTAATACCATATCAGTAAATTTTCCTTATATTCAAATATATTATCGATATATTTTTTTTTATGATAATTTATTCTGACATTCTTTGAAAGTGTTATTATTATTTGTCACATACTTTTTGGTTCTTTCTAAACAGTATTATGTGTTTTATAAATTAATCTTTCAATGAAATAACTAAACACTTTGACAGAGGTACTCTAAAAATTGACAAGTTAAAAATTTCATGAATTGACACTGGAATATATACTTGTTTATAAACAAGTGTCTTCCATCGACTCGAGATAAAACCTCTCCTACAGAATATAACAATACACGCTAGTAGTAGGAAAAGAAAAAAAGTTGCTTTAGCAATTCCCAAGTTTATATATATTTAGTCCTTTCCACATTTCTTGCAATACAAACTTTCAAAGAATATTAAAAAGCAATTCATACTTTTAATGTCTAAAATATGCTTCTCTTAGTGTGACTCCGTGGTTTTCCATATTTTTAAAAATATATCTAGCGCATTACCGCTAAATATTAAGTAATTTGAAAGAAAAATTACTTGAACTACGTCTATAAATAAAACAAAAGTATTTGAAACAGCATAAGAAAGATGATAAATTATATTTGTAAAATAATTCATTGCTGATTTAGCACATTTTTTATTTCACTCTGGTTATTATACAAGATGAGTTCAAAACACGACTATGTTAATACAAAAATTAAGTAAATTAATATAACGAAATATAAAGAAAAGAGTTTATTTTTTATTACCGTCTAAAAAACAGCATAATTTTTAATTTTAAGTTCCGCGAAAGTTTCGGCGAAGCTCAATTTACTGCTACAGCTTTTGCCGTGGGTACGTAAACACATTAGTATTTACTTCATTTACTTTGCAGTTCATTTCCAAATGTATTTAACTTAGGGAAAACTCATCAACGGAGTAATGTCTGTTTCGTTCCTTTTACAGTTATGGCCATAAAGTCGACTGACGTAGAACTGTTAAGGGCAGCTTAATAATGTAACAGGCGCGCAACCTTCAAATTGCTTCTCGCGTTAAAGCGCATTCAAAAAGGTGTTTAGCAAATATAAATTGTGCTGAAAGAATCATGAATTCCTGTCGTTAGATAAGACTATTAATGCTAACAGAATGATGTCAACTGCCGTTCTCAGCATGTTTGTGAAATAGTTATCAACATAAAATAGTATTAATTGTAAATTGTTCTGTATGAAGTTTATAATTCTGTTAGAATATTATGCAGCGAATATAGACCAAAATATATTTCGTACTATAGTTTTAAACAATATATGGAATTGTTATATATCTTTAATATGTTTAATACAGTGGTCTACTGATACAGTCGACTGCAAATTACTTGAATAAACCGAAACTACCATTATCACTACTATTATAATATATTAAATACTTCCTGCCTCCCTCAAAATGTTAATATCTCAAATTGATATTTGAGACTAAAAACATTAATAAAATACAATAAACAAAAATATCGGTACAACCACAATTGGAAAAAAACGTAAGATATATACGTTGGAATAACTTAGCCTATATTTAGGATTAATTGAATAATAATTAGCATAATAAAAAAAATTAAAATAAATTCTATCTTGAGATATGATTAATGATTAAATTAATAGGTATTTACCGCGGAAAATGTTTCATAGCTGATTATGGAATGATAAGGGAAATAGGTATATTGAAAATTTATGAATTTAATAAATTTAACAACGTGGCATAATACAAATATAAGTCAATACATGTGCAGTAACATTATAAAATTTGCTTCGAATTAATGTATTACATTAGACCGTTTTGCATATACATAATATATGACAAAAAAATCCACTGAAATAATATATTTCACTACTATTCAACAACAAGTGTATTGAATAATAATATCCTATTTCCCAACAATAACAAAAGGCTTTACAGTGATAAGGGAATATAGTGTAATCATTCTGGCCAACGTTTAAGAAGGCTTACCTATATTTGTTCGGTATCAGCCCGTGTCTTTAGAATACAAATACCTCGCGTGAACCAAACGAAATATGCGTTCAATAACGACACGGCTAAGCTTAATATTCATGCCCTGATTTTCGTTATTGCTAATTTAAGCCGTAGAAAGCTTGGGCGGCTAAAAGAGGATACGCAAAATGTGCTAATTGCGATACTAAATATTCTCTAAAGTATCAAGTGTCAATTGGTATTATTGGCGTTTAATAGGGTTTCGTATACCAAAGGATAAAAACTGTGCAATAACGATGTCTATTTGTCTATGTGTTACAGGGCTTGTAATTCTTAAATCATCCAGCAGATATAAAAAAAATTAAAATCAATGAGGTAATAAAAAGTAAACAGCAGGGTGTTTATGTAAAGTTATAGATTATCTAAAGTAAGTTGTGGTTATAAAAAACATATTTATTTAACTTTCATAATAATTTTTTACATTAGTTTCCAAAATATCGAATATATGTGAATGATTTCTGCGGTTTTCTGTCATTAGACTGCGATATAATTGTTTCCAGCACTTTATCTATGTAATACATAGTAAAATATAGCTAAATAGTTTAAACACTGGAAACGTGTCCATGAAAGAACGAGCTCAAACCTCTGAAGAAATGTCTTTTTTTGCAATAAATTATGATTTTTTTACCAAATTCAAGTAAAAATTATCCATACATTCAACCTTATTATTAATAAATGGGCCTTTAACATTATTATTAATAAAGCAAATTGTATGTTTATGCCTGTCAGACTACTACTAGTTATATAGGAGCTTATTAGTTATAGATAACGAATAATTGAAATGAAGAGAAATGTAAGACAATAGACACAATAATGTTGTTTTTTTTACAGTTTTAAAAAGTTTTGAATAAATCGTAACCGATACACATGTATAATTGTATTCGTAAGTACTTTGAAATCCTTGTAAATAAATTCAACTTTGTCAAAGGTAGTGAACTTTTAACAATGGTACTCATTAGTTGTATCTGAGTAGACCACTGTGTGTACTTAGCGACAGAGAAGCGTGCATGAATACATCACAGACTCGGGTGGTAGCTGGACAGATAGTGAAGGGCCGCATAGACCCCACCCATCGTCGTAAACATCTTCCTCCTTTCGGGAGAAATGGAGAGGGAAGGGAGGTTTGGCGTTAGCTGTAGGATTGAAGGGCGGGGAATTTGTCGTTATTATACGTGTTCTTTATATTTTAGTGTATGTTTTCTTCATTATTCACGCAGGGATACACTAAAATTCAGACTTGTAGAACAATTACAAGATTTTGGAAAAATAAGGTTAAGGGCAGTTTACTTATCGATGACTACAAATATATTCTCACATAATATAATGCGGTACATTTAATTAGTATGTTTTAAACTATATGTTATTACGTTACATATATTTGCGAAGTCCATGCAATGTGTATGAATACAGCTATTTTAATCTGTTAAATAATGTAGTAACAGAGTAATCATTTTGATAAGGAAATATGAGATTGGCAACTAGTGCTGATTAACCAATAACCATTAATAAGTTCAGTGCGACGTTTTGAATGCGACATACCACGCTAGTACTGATGGGAAAAAAGTTTATTGAATGATTTTTACTTTTATTTATTTACCCTAATTTGTCTTACTTCTTTTTTATGTATAAACAAATTCGGAACGGGCCAGATATATTAACAATTTGTCGATATCTGTCACACAAATTGCACTCCTTGCGTATCGATGTCTGTATATCGATGATGTCAGTTTTACTGTCCCATGTAAGTAAAGATATTCTTACAATATTACGAATTGATAATTAAGCATAAATTTATTTCAATATTTCGCTTTATTTGTTTATATAAATGACTAAAAGGAGAATAGCCCTCACGTTTAATTTCCATATCAAAATTTGTTCATATTTAATTAAGTAAAACCAAGGGCAGACCTTTTCACGAAAGGTACTTATTGACTAATTTTTTTTTATAAAATGAAAGGACAGATTAAGTTAATTCGCTAAAAGGACATTCACTTTAGCAAAAAGTTAATATATCATTATTATTTTGTTCGGATTTATTTTATTACAAGCTTTATCAGATCAGATATCAATTGTGTCCGTTTAACACATCGGTATTTACATTTATTTTGGCATGAAGAAAGGTTAATAAAACATTTGTATATTGATTAATTTACTGGATCCCTCAAAATAATAAAAGAAGCTCAATTATTATAAACTATTTTTAATATTTATTGCGGAAAACAAATTGAATCCATTGAATATGAAATCATTGAATAAATTATAAAAAACAAGAATTAACAGACAAGATATCGACTAGCCAGATACAACCCTATCGAACCCAATAGATGAACGTCGAGCTGGTCGTAACCCCGCCGTTAGGTCGATATGTCTGCCTAGAGATGGCATATTTATGGTCGTTTTTTAGCCAATGTCCGATCCTTATATGGAGCTATAAAATGCGAATGAACTGCTGTGTTCGAACGGCGGAAATTACCAACGAAAAAAGCACGAAAAAAACTATCACATTTCATCGGTGATATTGGCTCGTTTTAATTGCGTAATGATTTATCATAGGTTATTTTTTACTTTTTTGTAGATATTTGTCACAGCGTTCTTAATAAATTTAAGATAATATTAAATAAATAGGATTATTATTATCCTTCCATAATTAACTTATATCTTTCCTTAATTGACATTTGTAATGATTTCATCGCAATAATTTAGTTTAGTTTCCACCTATTCAACTATCACGTCAAATAATTAACCGAACTAAATACAATTTTAAATCACGGAATCACGGAAATAAAAAAGGATAGGGGGGAAGTTTAAATTTTGTTGGTGATTAAAACAAATCATGTGTACTAAGCATAAGCGTTTAAACGTGTGTATATCTATATAATAGGTGGATAATATCGCCTTAATATTACAAATTATCGTTTTGATATTAAAATATTTTATATCAAAACGATAATTTGTAATATTAAGGCGATAATTAAATAAAATATTTTCCTAAATTTTACAACCATTTTTCCATTTGAACAGAGCCGCAGAGGCTACTATAATATAAATTATAATACATATCTCAGCGGTAGCAGAAAAGTTGTGTTCTTTCTACTATTTTTACCCTTTCATCTCTTATAATTTTATCTTGGTGAGAAATTACACGATGATGTAAGTCAGCACATTTAGCATTTATTTGCGTTTTATTTACACTTTTTATTTTTCAAAATATGAAATAATTCGTAGGCACAAGCACCTATTCGGAACGTAAATATTTTGTAATTTTGGAAACTGTTCATTCTATACTTTATTTTCGTATGTAGTTATATTTCAAAATTTTCATTTTGAAAACACTGAAACATTTTTTTCGCACATTCGTATTGCAATCCTTTTTACTCTTTTATTTGTAGTGATTTTCAAAAAGTTTAATATCAAATTTGTTTAGTATATAGGTAGAAAATAGAAGACTGTACATTAGTTTTTATCAGTGATAGAAACTTTTTTTAGGAATAATTTAGTTTCATTGTTATACTGATTTTCGCAAAGTCAACTTGTCATCATTATCATCGTATATAATAAAAGCAATATGAGTTTTTATGAAAATATTTTGGCTACTACTTAGATAATAATTTTTATTCGCTTTGTATAGTTCATATCGTTGCTCAAGGTGTGCGGCCTTCGTACCTGATCCAAGGAGACCACACAATTCCTCTCTACACACAAAATTAATCGTTTTTTCGATTTAATGTACACATGATGCTGCCTATTGGTATTGGTCGTATTGTACTACTAAGTGTTTGTTAGCGATTTTGATTCTATAGGAATTTTATTATTTCAAAAATTTCTTCAAATCATGAACTATGTCCGTATCGATTTCCATTTAAATCTCTCCAACTATTTGAGCGGGATAAACATCAGAACGCAATTTTCCTGATAATAGTATTTAATGCAAGGAAAACTGAAATAATAACCTCAAGTTACTGCGTCACCTAAACCATGTTTATATAATAAACTTGGTAGTGATTCGTTTCTAGAACGCATAGGTAACAAAAAAAACAGAGATACAATCATTTTTATAACATTTGCAAGGATTACCTTGACTGTATTTATTTTCTTTTGTACCGAAATAATATGAATTAACAACGATACCATTATTTATTACACTTATATAACATTTATAAGTGAAATTCGCATCGCAACAAGTTTCAAGTAAGTGTATTCAAAATTTGCAATGAAAACAAGACAACGAACTAAAACTTAAAAAGCATAAAAATATAAATTTGCTGAGTATGTTGTAATTTTAATAGTTGCAACATTAAATTTAATCTCTTCTAATCGCGCGAACTTTAAATTCTTTACCAGCTAAAAATTTTGCAATTGTGAGAATCATTTTCAAGAAATGAGGCCTATAACCCATTCACTGAACCTCATGCTTAAATGCATTTTCCCTACTATATTTCACCCTCCACATTCATCCCCATTAGATCACACCCCGTCGATCTAACTCTTCATCGGCACCTTTCCCATCCATTACGGTTTGTGGACAAGCTGGCGCGGAGGGGCTAAGTCCTGTTGTACGTGACTTTCTGGCTGATTCCGTGCTTATAGACGCTCTTTGGTAAGCTTTATTATAAGTATAGTGGAGGCAGAGTAAACTTTAAGACTGTTGGATACTAACGTTCGTGTCGAGCTTTATTCTGGAGTGAGTTAACAAGTTCTCATTTTTTCCTGTCGTCATTACATTATTTATACACATTCAACATGCAACATTTACATATTGGCGTACGTGATTACGAATTTAATACGCTCAAAGTCTGCATTTTCTACAATTTATTTAATTTAGATAAATTTTCTATGGATGTTATGTCGCAAGGAAACAAGGATTATGAAAAACTTCCCGATAAATACAAGAAGTAATAAGGAATTATGACTTAAAATGTCATAAATAGTTCGTTTAATTAAGACAAAAATGCTGTATATACTATACTAATGACACAAAATGTTTTAATTACGTAAGGTTTTTATACAAACTATCTTTTTTCTCTGATTTTTAGACGTATGAAACTATTTTTTTCCCTCAACCTCCGTTGGTACAGTTTTAGAATTTTTCCTACATATAAAGTCTTGATTATGTTTCATGATCTTTCTATAAGACTTCTTTAAGTTAGATTAAAACCAATACAAAGTTTTAAATACGTCGACTTACAAAATAATGACCACATATACTATTTTTTCTAAAATAAAACTTCACTTCTAGTTTTACGAACATTTTACATTTAAATGAATTTGTTTCTAACGAATTCAGTTAAATGTATAACATAGCTTCAGTATAAGGAGTCACAGTTTAATTACTGAAGTATTTATTAAAGATGTTAGTTTTTTTTTAGCTGAACGCAATGTAATGTATTTTTGTATCTCGATATTATAGAGGACTAACATCTGATGACGATACTGGAGAACTATAGCTATTTATAACTATAGCAATGTCATAGCCAATTCTCAAATACCATCATAATTTTGTCGGTTCGCAACAAGTGATAAAGTAAAACTCCCTCAGAGAGTATAAATTCTGCTACAGTTTCTCATATTAAGAATTAAGAAACTTACATTGACAGAAATTATAATCGATAGAACCCGTAACAGAAACTCCGATAAAACAAACGTCATTTCAGTAAATTCCTTAAAGTCATAATAGAAGGTTTGGTATAGCTGGGGCATGTACATTTCTTGAGATAATGTTAAATATTAGTATGTATATGCGTTGTGGCTAGTCTTTAATTTTTACGGTAGTAGCTAAATACAAGTAGATATTAAAGTTTGGAGTTAATATTATAATTATTCAACCAAACTGAATTCAATAAACCTGCACTTTGTTAAGATCAAGCCAAATATTCAATATTTATCATTTCATCTCAATCATTCGATACATTTTCGCATCTTATTATATATCTTTTATTTTTACATATCATAACTTCATCAATTATTTACAAAACGTTTTACAAATAACTCAAATTAAGTTATTACATTATTAAAAGTTAATTAACACTATAATAACATCAAAAGGAGCATGAAATTATAATTTAATAATAAAAGAAATGGTGATATCTGCCAATCAGAATTGGCCAAAATTCTTGCATACTCCCGAAGCAATGACCTTCAACTGACTTTCTAAGTTGAAGAACATGAATAAGTTGTTGCATAAAATCAAGGGTACTGATCTATAAATATAGTCGATACGCCATAGGAGTTTTCGAATTCTATTTACGTCTTAAATATTTTCAACAATTTATTATAGATTAAAAACACTTTTATGGCATTACCACTACCATCTAATGGAAATAATAAATCATTACTCTTATTCTAAAATCTCACAGGAATTCCATATACTTTTTAATATCGCTGATTGGAACTATTTAAAAAAAATTAACTTATAATGTAGCCCATAATTTTATTTCGTTACATTCTCATTTCAACCTCATTAGCTAAATATATAACAATTTCTTTTACTTTTTGATGACTCGTGGCTTTGACTTTTGATTAAAAAAATATTTTACGATAATTATCTATGTGTACCGGTACGTGGTATTTAGTAGAGATAATTGTTGCTATTCTTATACTATAGATAAAAAAATCGAATTTCATGAAAATGGAAACTGAAATTTCTCCCTCATATATTAGGTCAAAAAATTAAGTTTTTAGGTGACAAAATGGGTTCAATATTTTTAAAATGGCGGCTGTCCAAATTGCAAAAAAAATCATTAAATAGATAGTACATATACGATATATCGTTATGAAGAATTTTTAAAATAATAGAAATTCGTCTAAATTTCGTTTTCCCATCACTTACTGAAAAAAAAGTGAAAAATATCATTCATTCAGTATAGCTTATGATACTTGCGATATCTCATATAGCCTTGGCCATATAGCCCATGACACCTACGATGTCTCCATAAAGCGTCAATTCATTTTAAGAATGTTTTTTGGGAACAAATACATTCCATTCACATTGCATTGCACCCGTTCACCAAAATCTCTCTAATTAATTATTTTCTATTTATTTTTTCCTCATTTGTTATCAGTAGGTATGTACCGGGATACAAGATAACGTCATAAAACAAAGTTAAACGCTAGTCAAGTATAATTATATAAAACTAATAGTATAAAATGACGCTGTTTTATTTATAAAATAAACTTTAATTTTATTGACGAAAAACTATTAATTTTGTATTAGAAATTAACTAGGCAGTCCTGTATTTACTTCACACAAATGGAAAAATTATTTTCATAACTTTTTTTGGCAAATGAAATTCACAAGTTTATTTTTGGACCACTTAAATGCAACTTTTCTTGTATCTGTTTTTCATAATTAATGTTTATTAACGATACAAAAAATATTGGTAATATTAAATTATACGAAAACAGCTTTTTGTCTGGCACTTGCCATCCGCATCTTTTATTATACAAACGTAATTTTGATAATAGCAACTCATTAACAAGACAAAAAATAAAAATAAGTTTTCTTAAAATTAACTTGCTATTTAATTGTAAAAAAGATTGTTGTAGTTCTTGCTTAGGGCGTAGTAATTTTAGGACTTTTAGGTTCCACTATTGTTAAAAAGATTATATATAATAGATATTTTGTGTACAGAAATTCTTCATACATAAGATTATATATACATAATTCGTTAAAAAGACTTCGTAACGTAACGTAATATTCTAATGTATAATGTATTTCGGAGATAAATTACCATTTTCATGCCAACATATTTCAATACTAAATTTGAAACGTTGCACGCACCTGTTCCGGGCGAAAGAAATGAGAAAATAAAATTCACTTTCCATCTGTCTTTGTAATAAACAATTTCTCATGTCGAGGCGGAGTTGCCAAATTCAAATTATAAATGAACCCGTCTAGGTCCAGCAGTCCTACCTGCGTGGAGGGTGTCGTATAAAAGAAATAGTTAACTTACTTGGTTTGATATAAAAGGAATAGTTAACTCGCTTGGCAACAGCGGACGCTTTACCACAAACCTGCATAGAACGCACGCTTATTATGGGTTAATATGTAAATTGAAGAACTTGTAACATAACCATTTTTAGCTTTACTCTTTAGAAGATTTCAACTGAATTGAGAATGATGTTTTTATATAGCATGTATATTATGAAATAGTCGTGTATTTATTTTCACATATCTCACTATTTGTCACAGAAATTATGATATTTGAAATAGGTATAAATTTCGCTAATATTTTTTATTCAATGTCAAGTAAATTTCAATTCATACTGCACTCACTAAAACTATAGTGTGCAGTACCATACCATATTTTAAACCGATTTTTATTATATATAACGGAACACGTTCAACTTTTTTTATTGAGTGTAATATCACCGAAGTTGACGCAGAACTTAATGTGAGAAAGAAAGTTCTGCTTTTGTGGCTGCAATGAATTTATGAACTAAAATATTATGCATACAGAATCAATACCTGAAATATGAAATATCAATACTCTTTTCCTGTATTCCAATATTTATTTGGTATACAAAGATGAGCGAGGGGAATATTTTCTTCAAAAGACTGCCGTCATTCAATAAAGCTATCTGTGTAACTATAAGAAAAGTAACTTTAAAACTCTGCTATTTTTGTATCATACCTTATTCGGCTTATTGTAAAATATATACGCGCACGCATGGACGCACGCACACACGCACGCACGCACGCATAAACACATACACACACACACATGTAAAAATATGAAAACATTTAAGAAATATAATTCTTAACTATTTATCTTGATAAGTAAAATAAAAAATAACTTGTTTAGGTAAACATAATTAATCCGAATAAATGATCGTATAAATGAATTACTTCTTATTCAAATACCATCACTGGGGTATTAAATAGGAAATATAGTATTACGATATATACTTTGCTTACATTTTGTTAAGGATATTTAAATTATTAAACTACTGCTCTGCGCACACCGAGTTACCAGCACCTCGCAGTTTCTATTTCTTTCCGATGAAGTATCGGAAATTGTAAACAACTTAATACGTGATACGCTTCATCTTAACGAAATTGGAAAGTGCAACCTTTCGGGCCCTTAAATCCTTATCTACATAGTTTATCTAACCCTCTCAGGGGCTTTCTAAACTACGCGCTTCGACGTTCCGAATAAAGCCCAGCTCAGAAAGCTATCTGTCTACCCGTAAGATTTATATTGATTTATGTTATCAATTTATCCTCCGGCTTGACATACTCCCTCATAGCGTCTACACTTAATGAGATTGCGCGGCCTAGCTTCTCCGAGTTACCAGAATAAGGGTAATTTATTCTGAGTATATAAATATCAAGAGGAAACAACATTGCAATTCGCATTCGTTTAAGCTGCCGATAGAGACGAGGCCGGATTACGCGTTAGATAAATATATTTATGAACGGAGGTAAGATATTTTGTATTTTTTGTTTCGAAATGAAGCAGGAAAGATTTAGAGTATTCATCTATTTGCACTTTAATGCGGTCATTTATTTTGATAAAGACGAATTAATATACATTTTAAAACACTGATATCTTGTCTCAAGAAACATAAAGCAACACCTATATAATTGGTAAATATAAAAACAAATAGAAAATATTTTTTTTAAAAATTGTATATATTTGTAGAGTTGTTTATTACAAGCAAATTGTCTTTAGAGTTAAGATATTTTTACGTTGCTCAAGCGGCTTTATTTTTAGCGTATTTCACATACATGCCAGGAAATCTTTCTATATTCTAGCACTAATTAGAATAGTGATTTAAATGATAATTTTTATAGCAAGAATATAAATAAACAATTTCAAAGCTAGCCGAGCCATAAATGTATATGTCATAATATTAGTAAAATATAATAAAAAAAAATAATCGAAATAAATTTTTTTGCAGACATTGTGAGATTCATATTATTTAAAAAAAAACAAAGGTTATTAATATTATTCCAACGGGAAAGGTAAATGGGGATTTTTTTTTTCAATAACAACCAAGCCAAATGAAATTATGATCCATCTAGGTGATGAGCGTGTAATTCCATTTTATGTCACTGCACATGTAATTATATCTAACGACCTAGAGGCAGCCAACTATTAATACGAAGAGTTAAAATTTAGATTTTAAAACAGGCCCTAAAACTTCTGTTTACAGAAAACCAAACACGATTCGATGGCCGCTTCGAAACCCTAAGGCTGTGCGGGCGCTACGGCCAACATTAAATTACCATAACAGCGAACGAGCAAACACATTAGGACAACACCCAGCTCGTCGACACCGCTTGCTTTTTGCGAGCACCGCAACGCTCTCATTAGACAAAAATTTGCAGGTCCCAGCTGTCGGCACCGATGATGGAGTGTAATGTGGATTTTATATGATTCTATTGATTTTTATGAAAATTTGGATGTAATAGTCAGTGGTAACTACGAAACTAAGTCATAGCAGCGTAGTGACGAAAACGTTATGAAGAGAAATCGAGTGCAAATACGTAAATTCTTGTGATGAGGTGTACCTCTACACACACACACACACACACACACACACACGCATATATAAATATATATATATATATATATATATATATATATATATATATATGTGTGTGTGTGTGTATGTATGTGTGTATAGAGGTACACCTCATCACAAGAATGTGTAAAATTATTTTTCTCACACTTATTTGTAAAGAAGTTTGTTTTCAAGGAGTTTTCATGGTTTCGCTAAACTAATTATTGTTTTGGAATTAAATAGATAAGTAGAATACAATGTTTTATGACAGCTATCGCTGTTTGCGCTGATAATCATCTTTTTTTTTATATATGATAACCCTTTAGAAACATCAAGAACAGAGTAGTTCAAGTTCATGCTGGAAATAAGACCGCGTAAATGTTTTTTTTTCTAAGAAGTTATTTTTTGCTTAATAAACTCATTATTTTCACGTTTTTTCAAAAGATTAGTGGAACCATGTACCAAAAAATAAAATAAAACAAACACAGAAACAAGAAATAAACGAAACCATGTTAAAAATAATTTTGTTTCTAAAATTAAATTGAACGCAAAGGCAAAGTGAGTGAGCAAAAGATAAATGAGTCATAATAATAAATGAATTTGTGAGAAAATATTCGCAAAAAAACAATTATTATACATTGTCAAACTTTGTTTTAATGCACGGCTTTGTAAATATTAAATAGTACAAACTGACAAACAGAACCGATTATTATGAATTTCATTAGAGACTTCATTTAGTAATATAGGACGAAGATTTAAAAAATTACTGTCTTTTTTATTTATGGTATTTTTCTGTTTCCAATGAATTTTAAATCGTATTGGGGTAAAAGGTTGTAATTATTTGATAATAGGATAAAAAAGCAATTATTTTTTTTCGAGGACTGCTTCAACGGATCGGTATTACTTCCAAGGAAAAATTGAATGAAAAGTGATTAATTATATTTTCAAATTGTATTTGGCCTTTGAATGTCCCATTGAGCGGTTTTTTTTCGATTATTGGAATAATAATTCACAAAAATAATTTAGATATTCTCGATGCAGGAGTACGCATCACATGTTTTTTACAACCAAATGATATAAGTTAATGAAATTCCACTACTTAAAAACACTCATAAATTTCATAATAGCATCGCCGCCATTACGACTGACTTCAAAGTAGTGAAAGGGAGTTTGACACAATTAGCCACACCTTAATTCACATTGCCTTGAGTTTGATGCTAATATCGGAATAGAACCTGGTCCATTACCCTTTCGTCTATAACGAGTGCCACTAAGTTACTGAAGAGGGTTTGACAAGTTAGACGCGGCGACCAAGTAAACGATCATACGCAATTATGCTCACAATTTAGTAACTGCTATTGCAGTTGGCAATAAAGGGGTCTAATCGAATTGCTTAAGCGGATCGGGCTTAATTACTTCAAGGAACAAAGGAATAATTTATCATTGGTTAATTTATCAAGAAATTAGGGGATATAAAGTGGATTATATAAAACGAATAAAAGTAAAATAATAAATATATAATAAAAAGCATACGTAGAATAGCCAATGTCTTATTTATTAAAGCTGCATGTAAGTTACATTGTGTCTTTGCGCCAGGGGTTCTCAAGATTGCTGGAGAATCATTTTACCTACCTTAATTTCTCTTCATTTCCTTCCTTTTATCTTAGACATTTATATTAATTTATGAGCATAAAATAAAGTAGGTTTTAAGCTCAATATTTCTTATAATATCATTTAAATCATCGTCGTGGTACTTGATATTAATATAATATTTTTATATATATGATACGTTTTATAGATTCTTTTACTGTAAATAAATCTGAAAAGTTTACTCAAAGTATTCGAAAAGAAAATTGTGAAATTTGCACCGATAAGCAACTGATTATAAAAGAGGCAAAAGTATTCCAAAAAAACTTTTAGCATTTTTAGAGGTCCGTGCCTCAAAATGAAAAATGGAACCCTTTTAAAATTAACGATGCATCTATCCAACCGTCCATCATAGTCATTTTTCTCAGAAACCGCGTAACGTAGGAACTTAAAATTTGGCACGGTAATAAAACATGTTAACCAATATAGATCGCAAAAACTAAAACTTAAAAATATTTGTTTGAAAATTTTAGAGGCGGTATAATAAATACGTGAATATTTTTTTATATATCCATATATAGTGTGTGATCTCGTTTGAAGAGAATGTGAATATCGTTTGAAGATTGATATCCTTTATAAGAATCTCAAAAATAATATTTTTTCATAATTTCTGTTATTATACCTTCAAAGACAATGTTCCTGACTGAGAAACATGTAAAATATGTTCCCAATCTCTTTTTCCGAAAAATATGGAAAAATATGGGTTTTTTAGGAACTCACGTAAATATTGTAGGAAAGCTACATCGACACTTACTTGTCATAATTTTATAAATACACAACATATGTTTAAGCCTACAAAATATATAGTGGGCAATACATTTACGCTTATCTATATCCAAAGCCGATTTTCTCCGAAGCCGTGCAACATAGAAACTTAACATTATAAATAGTAATACATAGGTATTATTATTCCATATATTTTTCAGTAGCTAACTTTATAAAAATATTTATATCTGAATTAAGTAACCAAAGTCTTACAATTGTTTTTTCTTTAAATTTAGTGTATTTTGAGAGATATTATTTCAAAATACTTTTCATGAGAAACACAACAATATTTTATCTAAATTGCATATTTAAAAGGATATCCAAAAAATGGGCTAACGTATAGCATTCACCCCTTATTTCTGAAAGTACTCAGCCAAAAATTATAAAGAAATCGGCATTGGTAAAATCTAACAGAAGATTTCTAGCAGAAGATTGGGAGACTGTAGTGACACTTATAATTTTTGAAACCTACATCATATTTACGCCAGTTAAAAATATATTAGGCAAAATGTGGAAAATTAAAATTTGTAAATAAGTTAATAGAAATACTATGTACTTTTAAATATTTATAGCTACCTAAATGTATACACAAAATTCACAGTGTGAGTTTTACTCGTGCTTGATAAGTTTTGATGAGAAATTAATCTGATTCAAAAATGAAATTAAAAAATAAAAATAAATTTCGAAATGTGCTTAATAACTTAATTAGGGCGTGTGTTTGATAACACAACATCAAAAGTATTAAATTAATGATTCAAGATTGATGATGATGATCACTCCTTTTATAAACTTTCATTACCGCTGCTACTACTAATCCATTTATGATGAAAAACAATGATACATCAAATTACAAGATGAATTTCAATTCACAGGCATGACAAAAAAGAGCTTACTTCTGAACGTCTCTTTACTTTTGTTATTTGAAAACATGTCGCCAGTTTCTGTGAATATGTCTTGAAATTTAGACAAGTGTTTCTTTAATTGCATATGCTGATATTCAAAACAAAGTTTTTCCTTCTTAATTTTTTTCTTTTCTTTTACTTTTAAATCTTTTCCTTCATTCGCATCGATACGCAATATTATTTTTTCGAATTTTCATATGTTATTCAACTGTTAACTTTTTCATATTTCACAATTAAATGAAACTACGTGATGTAGTATTATTTCTACTATCTTTAATTTCTTTACCACGACCTAGGTTTCGTTTTATTACAACATCTTCAGGTGGGATATTAGCAAAGATCTTTGCAAAGATCTTTGCTAATATCCCACCTGAAAATGTTGTAATACAACGAAACCTAGGTCGTGGTAAAGAAATTAAAGATAGTAGAAATAATACTACATCACGTAGTTTCATTTAATTGTGAATAATGAATTTCTACAAAATTAACGCCAAATATATTCAATTTTTCATATTTCTTAATAAAAATACTGCTGCTGAATTTCGCTTCTAATAATAAAGCCTTGGCAATTACAGTACGAGTACACAATAGTGAGTTAACAATGAAGCAGCGTTATACCAACTTATAGGCGTACAATCTTAGCCTTCACTCATTACATATCTATGGATCTACAAATACATATATAAATTTGGCAGGCCACCTCGACACGCAAAAGCGTACAACAAAAGGGTCGATTCCGCGCTAACGCAGCGAGACCCGAGCTGCAGAGACTCTACCCAACCCGTACACTTTAGGGGTGTGTCGCGTAGGGTACGAAGCTAAGGGCAGGCGTAATTTATAGCGGATCGAGACGAACACAATCTTAGTGTAAGATTCACGTGTCCGATAAGAAGGCGGTCGATTCTTAGGAGGACGTTTTCATAGTTGCACATACTTTATCATTATTAAGTGACGTAACGCCAAAGGATATGGACCTGCGACCGTAGAGAATATTATTTATCGTTCGCGATACCTAGGCTCGGTTGACTGAGGCCTTTTTGTAGAGCGCTACGGAATCGGGAAATTAAAGTTTGCATTATGAGTCAACTTTCCGAGGGAGGGTCCAAACGCATTATGTTAGGACAATCAATTTTTGCGATAATGTCTTGTATTTGCTCTACATCAGAAGATTTATGGGTTACTTTGCTTTCGATTAAAAAAATCTCTTTTCGTACCGATAGAGAATATTTTCAATTTGTTTTTTAATTTGTGGATACAAATTGAAACATTTTGTTGATTTAATGATAAATAAATGTTTATCTTTGTAAGTAAATTCTTTTAGTATATGTTTTCTTAGAACATTAAATAATGATACATTTTATAGATATTTAAAATGTTCCTAATTGCTCAAAATGGTTTGAACTGTCATTCGGCATTTTTTTAGGATTATTTGAAAAGTGTCTTTGCTCTTCGTGATTTTAATTATTATCTAAGTCTTCTTATTTCTTCTTATTCTATTATCTACCTTGACTGGAAAATAAATCTATTATTTTTCGTTTAACTTTCCCCTATAATAACAATATTTTATTTAGTTCCATAATTTAAATTCTGAACTTATTTATCAAGAACATTCATTCTTTTTAGAATAATGAATAAATAATATATCATAAAAGCAAAAAGTTTCTATTAAATGTAAGTCACGGTATTCATCATCGCGATTGTATCTAGCCTATTGTTTTTTAACACATAATCACACAAAGTTCAATCTTGACCACGAATAGTTGTTAAATTTAACAATGTAATTTAGATAAGTCTCATAACCTGTTTCCCTTTATAATATAGGTTTAACCTAAATATGATAGTGACACAACGATGAAGGTTCATGACATTTAATAATTTTATGAACGTTCAGATAACTTGATAGAATACAAAATGTCCCTTCACATCACTAATTCAAAAATAACAGAGGAATCTCGATGTAATATTACCGGGTGCCATTACTACTTATAGATATTGTCCACGTTTTACATTTTGTAATTTGTTGTAAACTATAAATTCCATATAGCCGAATAGAAATAGTGAAAAACGACAATACTTTAAATGAGAGAGGTATGATTTTTTTTTCTAATTGTTAAATAATATTTGCATATATTTGACTCTTGCGCCAGTATAGACAATTATGAGAGGTTGTACTTTTTATAAAGGTATAAAAATATGGAAAAGTTAATATTAGGAGATATATATATATATATATATATATATATATATATATATATATATGTATGTATATATATATATATATATATATATATATATATATATATGTATGTATATATATATATATATATATATATATATATATAGATACATGTGTAGATATTAATAGGTGATAAGATACACTTACATTTAAAAATATGGAGGCACTAACTAAACCGTTATATTGTATTAGCTGATAGAATTCTTTTTTTTAAATATATCATTTCAATTTTTATAGTTCCTCAAAAGAAAATAAAAACGGAAATCTTATAAGATCTTTATTCATTGATCATAGTCGCATTTTCTCGAAAACATTTAACGTAGAAAATCGAAATTTAGCGTATTAATGGAGTTTGGATGGAGGTTTTGGAATGGACGAACTGATCTGTTTTTTTTTCAATAGCGAGCAAGTAACAAATATTTGTCTGCGAATTCTGGACGGAAAATTTTGTGTATAAATAAATTTTTTGCTGTTTTTTTTCTGAGCTGAGACATTAGAAAATTTATAAAAATCAAAATGATTTATTTTTTAAAATTTTATGTCGTAGTTTTTGAGGAATTGTCAATAATTTTAGGTCTTGAAAGGTATACTAGGTAATATATAATAGATTAACAAAAATACTATCTACCTTACATAAATTTTGGGTAAAACTTCGAATTTTACCCGAAACTGCGAATTTAACCTGTAATATATATAACAATAATAAGTTTATAATATAACAATAATAAGGCCATTATTATACTTAATTCAACTTAAGACATCTATTTTTTGTTCTTAGCGAAGGATTCCTACAAATAAATATGTTTAGATGTTTTAGTTAGCTTTAGCTTCAATACCATGTTTTCAGAGTGAACACACGTTCCTATATTGATGCATGGGGAAAGTTAACGATGTTAGTATTGAAATAGTTCAGCCACAAACATCACGCAAATACAAGCGTACACAACAGTAAAAAAGCTCTTAATAGCTTCAAGATAACCTGTAGTCATCACGATTTCCTGCATTCAGGATAGACTAACGTTACGAGTAAAAGTATTTATCAATTTGTAAAAGTCAACAGAAATCAAAATAAATAACTTGAAATTTCATAGATGTCTGGGAAAAAACGCCATCTACAGAGCGTCAAATTAGTTGGATGTATTATTTTTTATTATTTTTGTTCTAAAAATTATGATGCAAAACAAAAGATGGTTCTTTTGATTAAATGAATTTTGCAAAAATATACCTATTACAAAGATTTTACGTTTGAATTTTGAAATGACTTCACTATATTGAACTCTTTGGTTCAAAATGATGCGTTTATGTTCAAGAGAGGGCTGAAAAATAGTGAAGTGTAATATTAATTATATTATGGTTTTGGTTTTATTAGTGGTAACGTTGTGGATGATTTAAAAAAAATTAAGGAGTAATGAAAATATAAATGAATTGGAATATTTGTGTTCAAAATGCTACTCTGTCCGGCTTTCGATTATATGACGATGAGTCTACAATACAATAATAAGAATTCCAAACAGAAATAATAAAGAGATTTTTTGGAAAATAAAATTGGTGAAAAATATTTAAAAAATTAAAATATTTAAGGGTTGGCGTAGCGTAAGAAAAGGCACTAGTTTTCATTTCAAATTTCTTTTATTCTTTTTTTTTAAATATGTGACAGAAAATGTGAACTTCTTCACTATTGTCGAACAACAAGAAGCAAAAAAGAGACATATGCTGAACCTTCAGCATCGGACGGAGTTCCTTTTTATCGTATTCTAATTCAATGGTGTTTTCAAAATCATATACTTCAAAATAAAATGTTTCTTTATAAATGGTCAAACTATAAACTTCATATCACTAACGTATAATCACCCAGAAGAAATACATTTTATTAAATCTACCAACTTCTCTCTTAAAGGAATGTACAACTTATTTAATGTAAATTACCTAGTCCCCAAGTGACATATTGGTTATGTTCAAAATGGAACTCTCGAAGGATAATAAAGAACGCTTTGGCAGGATAATATTATATGAAACTTTAATGTAGGACAGAGAAATTTTAGGCTGAGTGTAATACCGCACAGAAGTGGAAAATCGATATCAAAATTAGACATAACACTCTTCCCCATAAAATATCATTAAAATATAAGCTTATTAAATAGTCACTATTAGCTTTGAGAGTTATTAAGTGTTATTAACATACGAAAGGCTGTGAAGAACTATACTTCACAAAAATATGAACGTAACGTCGTTTGACATTATGATATTGTGTGATTTGAAATTATTTGGTGATATAGATGGATAAGAAATAAAACAAAAGTAACTGTATATACAAATACTCGTATGGAGAGAGAAGATTTAAATTGTTTCATCGTAGTAATATTACGAATCATGAAGATTTAAGTTTATGATGTAATATTGTTTTGAGGATTAATAAAAACGAATTAATTCCGCTCCACGGAAAACGGCCACGCTGTATTTTCGAATCGCGTGCCATGACAGATATTTCTGCCTCGTAGCATTAAGATATTACGGGAGAATTAACATGCCTTGATACAAATACAGACCCAATTTGACCCAAAATGCGCTAACTAAGCAACAATGGAGCCGCTCGACCTACGTTTAATTATAGCCACGAGTCTATACACGCAAAAAGATGGGACTGTGGCAAGTTACAATACCTACACACATATAAAATTACAGCTAACGCTAACCGAAATATATTCGACTTTACGCCACTCAGCTTACCTGAAAATATGGTTTAACTTAAATATATTTATTACCTTCTACTGGTAGTATTTGTATATAAAGTTCCAAATATACGCTTTCATAATTCCGTAAAATAATACAAAATAAGTTTTTAAGATTCCGTAGCTACACTAGAAACGCGTATAGTTTCGCCATAGCCACCTGTAAGTCACAGCCGTTTTACTCGTAGACTATTAGTTCTATAATATTAGTTTATTTATTAGACAGGGTCATGTTTATTTTTAATGCTTACAAATTTATGAAATATAATCTTATAAAAATGTCTTAAATATTTTTTTGATATAAGGAGCCGTTTACCAAATATTAAGCTTTTGTTAAAGTTACATGTCCCCATCCCCTGAATACTAAAGCGATATTTTAGAATTTCTGACAAGTATTCACATTAATAGTATACATAACGAAATTAAAAGCGAACTTATCAGGGCTTAATCAATAAATGAAACCTACACATCATTTATTTACGGGTTATAGTCGGCCAACTTATAACGTGAAGCGAGTCGACATGGAGTGAGTGAGTCGACCAACTTTTGTAAAAATTGCAAAATAATACTAAACATATGATTTAAATCAACTGCAAAAATAACATTGATTTAAAAATGTATACTTATCTTTTAACCTGAGTAAGTACACTGTACCAGGCATTACGTTTATTGTGTACGTACGCATTAATAAAAAAATTGGAACAATTACAATACAGGCACCGTCGAAAGCACGTTTAGGTTTTGGACTTTGACTCGATCTTATTTAAAGTTTTTCTCAGGGAGTTGTATAAATCCATTCCTTTTTAGTTATCGCCGTCCTATATTGACACGTTTTCAAATCTTGATTAAAACATATAGACACGCTTTTAGCCGTACTGACTACGGAACACTAAACTGCGCGTAGTCTGACACGCACTTGGTCGGTTTTTGCTATCAAAATAGTAAGAAGTTCGAAATGAAGTTATTGCTGTCAGGTTGTTGTAAATAATTAAGGTTAATTTTGGGACTTGCTACAGTATTCAGCATATCGGTTTAAATGACGAAACGTAACGCCGGTTAATGAACTCTTTCCATGTAGAATGAAGATATTTTTTTAACCGTATATTATAAAGGCATACAGAAATGCAAATTATGGGGCTTTTTTCTTCAGGATATTGAATTAAATAGATATGAGTTGGTGCGAGCTTTTTCATTTCGATAAAGAGATTAAGCTATTCGCTTTTTCTACTTTATAGCATTAACACTAATTGTATGAAAAAAAATAAATTGTCAATGAAAATATCGAAAAGATGAAATATATTGGATGATTAAGGATTAAAGGAGTACCGCAATAGCCGCTAGTGGATGCCGTAAGTGTACCATAAGAAACAGCATGGAACATATTATGTCAAGAGTCAAAAATAAGAAAGATTTGTATAAACTAGTTTGAACAATGTTATAGTTTTTTTTTAATTTCAGTTCAAGATAACTGAAAATGGAAGAAGATTACATGCCAAACTCGTTTTAAATTCGTTTTTGATTAAAGAATTTCGTTCGTTTTCGCATTTATTACCGCGTTTCTTATAGTATTTATTTTTGAATAATATTTGGTTGATACTTGTTTAATATTTGGTTAATATATGTGACCAAAATATGACAATTTGTTAAATGTTGACAAAAGCACTTGTTAAATATTGACCAAATATAAATGCAAAAATCAATTTGGCAGAAATTTGGATTCACAATCTAAATGCACGTTTAGACGATATATCGCACCCCTAAATGTATTATCTGCATCCCCAGTTTTATGTATATAACATCCTCTTCAATGTTTTTTCAAATGTTGCTTGAGTTCTGGCTTTGGCTTCGTTTATAATCGCCTTCATTTAAAATCATTTATACAAACGATTTAGGAAAATAATCCCTTTACTTCTAGGGGCAAATGATGGGGATAAGACAGAGAGGCAAATGAACGAAAGCAATAGAATTTGGTTTTAGAACCTTCAACTGGCGTAAAATAGTTCCTTTCTTAAAAACGTAACTGAATTCATTATACTAATAACTATTGAAATTTTAACTGGATATACAAGAGATATTAAGGATTATTGAATTTTGAAATAAGCAAATATTTATAGTCAATAAAAGACAAAAATACCACTAAAATAGAAGCTCTTAGTAACAATTCATAACAATATTCAAGGAATTAAAAGTTAAAAATAACGTAGTACAATATTTCATCTTGTAATAACACTAATTTCATTAACACGGTATGCAGAATAAATAATATTTCGATTCTCCTCCAGTGAACCTGTACCTAGTAATAATTTGCCTTGATTAACCTTGTTTGCTCAAATATGATCAACTGAATAATGATGGAATGATTCGACATTTCTCCGTAAGGTCGTAGATACACTCTATGTATTGAGATAAAGAAAAACGCTCTTCAAATCAAGATAACAAGAAGTAGTCGTAATTTACTATTATCCTTGTAAAATGTTCGATCATAATAAAATGAACGAGCCGTCGAGGCGCTAAAAAAATTCGTAAGCAAATATGCTTTATCATATTTACATTTTCCTCCAAAAAAGAATACGGCATCTGCTAAGTTAAACATGAAAGCCTCGGAGAGTTTTCCGGGCAAAAAGGGGAAAAGAAAAATCAGTTTGACAAGAACCGCGCGATATTGCGACAGTCTTAGCCCTTTATTGGGCTTAGGGAAATTCAATTTTTCATAGGTTAATAAGAACGCTGAAGTTTTCTCGCCATAGGCAGTTTTTGATGCGTTCGCACCGACATCTTTGATGTCCCATCTCAACAAGTCCGCCCGTATGCAAAACAGGGCACTTTGAGAGGAAACATAGTTGTGCTTTTCTTTCAGATATTTGTTTTTTTAGTCAATATAATGTGTGCTTCGTACATACGTTTGCGGGGGGTAGCAGTTTTTATTTTTGTGTGTGTATATCCTTTGACGCGTTAAATACGAGTTAATTTTTAAAATGCTAAGGATCATGTCGCTCTTGTTTATTGTAATTTTTACTTCAACAATAAAGTAACATATCTGTGTTTATTTGAATGATTATATTGTTCTGCTTAGATTGATTCATTTTTCCCAAATTATATCCTTGCGTTTTTTTTACATGTAAGAAAATTTCACATTAATTCATATTAATTTGGGGTAATTTAGTATTTTTATTTTTTTCTATCGGATTCCCTTTTATATGAAAACTAATTTTCTGTAAATAGTATTTTCGTATTGATCGCAAAATATGCGTAGTTTAGTTACATAGATATTGTTTTGGATCAAATAAAAAACATCCCAAATGTAGTATTAGATCTAATTTGCTCTCTTTATATTATTGATTAAAAGGTGATTAAAAGTATAATTTAATGAGTCCGATTCCGGATAAATTATTTCTGCTTAACTTATTATGCAGACTAACAAATATTTAAGGTAAATATACATATTCGTGGAATATTCACACTTTGTTATCTTTTAAAATTTTGTTTAAATTATTAATGTTTTCAATTATTATTTAATATTCTCATTTCTATATACAGCGACATAGCTATAATAAATAACGTTTAAAAAAAGCTTATATCTCCTTTGAAACGGGTGTCCCACGGGAAATTGCTAAACCTAAACGCGTCCTTCTTCCCTTCATAGTTTAGGTTAATGATTTTATAATCTTTATATGTATACCTAAGATACGGCAGGTTTATTCTAGACATTGTAGAAGAAGAAATTTTAGCTTCAAAACGAGCTACTTCACGACAAAGAAAATGTTTAGTTAATCGAGTATCGCAAACCTTATTTCCGGTTTCTGTACTAAATGCGAAACGAACGCTAGCAGCGTTTTTTTTTCCTCATTTACCGTGTACTGTCATTTTATGGGTTTCTCATTCAATTTAATTTTTTTTTAATTTGCGACTTTTGAATGATTATCGACATTTTAATGCAGTATGATCTTCATGACCACAAACCGACGCCTTCGGTGAAGGAAAATGTTCATAATGGAGAAACGTTTTGCAGAAAATCTTAATTGTTACATCAGAAGAACTGCCTAATTATTTGGAATTAACTCTTTTCAATTCAACTATCATAAAGAAAAATTTCGAAGGGCTGTTGAAGACAAAGTTTTTCCGCGTTAGGAAGAAAAACAATTTAAAAATTTCCTTTTTGTAGAACAGGGCGACGCCACATTCTATAATTTTTTTTTGTTTTTCGATTAATCTTAGAAGTCGATAACGATGAATGGGCTAATGGACATTATTAAAATATAATCAAAATCATGTGATATAAAAGTTTTAAGTTTTGTAGAGTTTTCACAAATATTTCACTGGTGTGCAATTAGCAATAGTGAACAATTCGAAAATAGGTGTCGTTAAAATTATTGATTCAAAAAACAAATAGAATAAAAATATTAAAATACTGCAGATAATATTAAATATACAAACATTGCCAAATAAATTAGACTATTAGCAAAATTCTGTTGCTTACGTGCATTAAAAAGCAATAACTTATTAGTTTCGACTAAATCACGTGGAAAAATTCATTAAAGCAATGTTTTTGAGGGGTTCTTGAATATTGTACTATAGTGCCAACATGAACAGTATAGTGTGGGAATAATCGATTGTGGGCTATACGTATGTATTGATTCCGTGTAAAATATTGGTTTATTGCTTGATATTCATTAATATTAGACTAATATCTTCGTCCTTATTAATATTACAGAAAAATCTTCTTGTTTCAGTCAATATAGTAACGAAAAAGATAATACCTGCTCCCGGTTACATTTTTAGCAAAAAAAAATAAAAGTATGAAAATTCCCGTAGATAAGACCCATGCCCTGAAATACCTCCGGGCAATGTTGCGGCAAAATGAAAAGGAGCTTTAGTACAGCCGCCGGGCTCCAGCTGAGATTCACGAAAGCTTCGTTAAATCTTCACATTTGTTCCAGCCGAGGAGGAAATACCCGCCTTAACCTCTCCCATGTTTTAGCTCCCGAGTTATTAATTTCAATTAAGGAAACTCTGAATCGATAAAACGTCTGTAATTAAGAGAACATTTAGTTCAGTTGTTATTTTAATAAGGAAAATTGAATTCTTTTTCGTTGCTTCGCAAAAAGATTTACATTTAAAATCATAACAAATATGTGTTTTGTTATCATTATCCAATTTAATGATATTTTTTATAGATATTTGCGTTAATAAACGAGGTGGCTGGTGATACGCGAGATGGCTGATGAACTTCAAATAAAATTGAATATAAAATATACAGTACACTATAAAAAGAGGAATCGTTTTCCGTTAAATATTTAACATGACTTTTTCTTAAAAATTACATATGACAAATGATATGGAATATGCACAAACGAATCTTATTTATCATCAGAACTATCAGACAAGAAGTTTTCATAATTCGACTTAAATGAAAGAAAGTTCACTAATTTGCGACATAAATTAAAGTTCACTAATTTGCAACATAAATTGTAGCACATCCTTTTTAAAAAAATCCTCAAAAACGTTATACCTGGCTCGACCTTCAAACAAGTTATTGACAATATAATTTCACGAACACTTCATAATAATTTGAAATATTAACGTCAGAGTGAATCGCTCTATTGAATGCCGATCAATGAATCATTAAAATTTCGCAATTCGATTTAAATGAACATGCATTCAGTTTGAGTTCGTCTGTAAAGTTTCCTAATTTGTGGCATAAGTTGTGGCACATTCTTATTAATGAATTCCTCGAAACTTTAATACCTGGTTCCTTCTTCAAGCAAGTTATTGACAAAACTTCGAAGCTTTTGGCCGCACAGCGTCATTAAGTATTCTATTCGAATTCCTTAACGAGTTTCCTCTAATATTATTTCTTCATGCACTTTTGTTTAATTATACATATGCCGCCAGAGCAAAATTGTGCTTGTTTAAAATTCAATTTGTAGTTTGGTAAAGATAAAGATTCTGTGGGCGTCGAACCACACAGTTTAAGAAATTTACGGTAAATTATAATATTATATCACGTATTTAGTAATATCTTTTTAAAAGTTACTTTCAACTTTTAATCTTTCTTTTTCTTCATGAATAATGAAGAAAAAAAAGGTCTATGATTAGATTTAATAGAACTGAATGCTAAATATAAATAAAAGTTATGCATTAAATTGAGAAAAAATACTCTAATATAATTTTAAAGCAACTATTCTCAATGTTAATTAAATAAACTACTTGTGCAAAATACTTTGTGCAGACTTACATTTTTATTCATATTTACATATTCAAAAATGACAGAAACTTTCTTTCAACGACAGAGGTGAGCTGTATTGTTTAATATCAGTTTTTTTATTAATTATATTCGTAGCGATATGTAAATCAGATTACTTAGTGGTCGCTCCAAAGAAAGATATATTGATTATATTATAAAAGATAAATATTTTTAAATGGAAGTAAACATACAGTTTTTTCACAGTACCTTGCCGATACACCGATTGCGCTCCGTCTAATACCCGCGGTAGTAAGTGGCGCGTACACGACAGGAAAGAAGGAGATCGGCAAGGAAACCGTCAATCTTCACTGAGCAAACACCTTCCTTACACGCTGGCACCGCTCACGCGTTCATTTATCTCGAGTAATGTTTAATTAAGCGAGTTCGACGGCGTAGGTGCGCGCGTGAGTCTCGATCGAACGACGAACTTTCTGAGCCATTGTGCCGGCTCCATTATGCCTCGGCGTACTAAGCATTCCGTTTACGAAAACTTGCCAGAACTTAGCGGGGCCTATGGGGCTTATAAGTATCAGAGTAGCACGTGTGTAGTTTTTGAGTAGAATCAAGTGAGACAACATGAAAGGAAAGTAGGGGATAAGTAAATCAAGCAAGTAGTTTGTGAAGTTGCATGATAACAATGTTTAACTGGGGACGTAATGAGAGGGGAGCAAATATTACCTTTATTTCTATATGCCGATCCATACTAGAGGTTATTTGATATTCAACGTCAAAGTTGATCACAATTAAATGAAACTACGGCATGTAGTATTATTTCTACTTTCTATAAGTTCTTTACCACGACCTAGGTTTCGTTGTATTACAACATCTTCAGGTGAGCTATTAGCAAAGACTCATCTCAGACAATCTTTGCTAATAGCCCACCTATAGATGTTGTAGTACAACGAAACCTAGGTCGTGGTAAAGAACTTATAGAAAGTAGAAATAATACTACATCACGTAGTTTCATTTAATTGTGAATAATGAATTTGTACAAAATTAACGCCAAATAATAAGTCAATGTTGAACTTAAATCTCCTGACGATAAGTATAAAATGGCCCGTAGCTGATATGTCGTAATATCATAATATTAAAATTACAATTCACCGTAACTAAGGAGAAATAGGTGTATTAGTTAATGAACTAGTAACAAAATTATTATATCATCTTAACGTCATATATGATACAGTTCAGATGCATTTTTTGAAAAATTATATTGACAACATACTTATACACAAATAATGAAATAATAACTTATACACACCACTATACTCCGCAGCAGTATCTTGTGAGCAGTATAGAATCCCTTACTCCATAAAATTTTAAATATGAAAATTCTATGTAAGTAAAAAACTTAACATAGGTATCGACTCAGTTTCTCGCTGAACCTGCGTTCCAGTGAATAAGAAGTACACAGTAATGAAATAAATTAAAACTAATTAAGTTTTGGCATCTTGGTTAGTTTATCGCAGTATTTTTGGCATATAATAGATAAAATAATACCTAAAACGTTAAACCTTTTGTGGCGGTATTTAGGTTTACACTTGGTTTCCTTAAAAACTATCAAAATCACAAATAACATTAAGGTATAAAAAATTGGAAACGAAATTAATTAATGTATATTTTAAAATAAAATGTTACACCCTAAAAATATTTAGGAATATTTTTATTATAAAAATGCATTATAATAGCCAAGGAGTATTCTTCATATACTCGATTAGAATGTACGTAATGTTCATTCTCTGTATAAAGTAAAAGAGAACTAAACTCGATATGGGATAAAGTTTTTATTAATTATTGATACAAATGGCAGTGCAGTAGTAAGTGATCACCTCGATTAATATTGTTTTTTTCCAAAAGAGAAATAACAATATCAATGTACAATATGGATCACTTCATTCGACCTAAATCTTGGTACTTGAAGATTAAATAGGGAAAGAGTTGTATACTAAGAATGAAAAATCTTTAGAAATACTAGCAGAAACCAAAAATGGTCCAAAACGGAAATCGTTATAAAACAGAGACAACTGCTCTGCGGCGAAAGCGACTCGTATTACTTGCAGTGGATGATGTATACAGTGCAAACTTTCAATCGTCGGATTATCTGGCGGGTCGAGCATCTCGACCCATCGCATGGCGAGCCGCCAGCGACGAACCCGCCAATAGCACCACCCAATATGCTCATATCGACTCCGCATTTGAATTTGTCGAGCAATTGACTAGAGGCTTTAAATCTGTGAATCTGATCGGAAATTTTCATTTGCTTCTGAAATTTCTAGCGAAATTTCAATACTTTGTGGATTCATTAAGTCGATTCAATTTTGGATAGTTTCGTATATTTGGAAGAAGGAATAGGATTTAGGCCGTCTTAATTTCCATTAAGATTATATTGCTTCTCAAAATATAATAATTCTAGCACTTACAGCCCAAAACATATATATATATATATATATATATATATATATATATATATATATATATATATAACCATATTCTGCTAGTATCAAAGCAAAGTCCTCGTTACAAAAAGTAACTACAGTTTTTTCAATACGCGCGTAGTAGGTTTATCACTCTAGTTATGTAACTCAATGCTTAGACACAGCAAATTATGCTGTGCATTTGATGCATTTGCGAAAGCTTTTATATCTGTGGCTTTCATAGATGTAATTGAATTTTTCAGTTTGATTCATGTGTACGTGTTTACATAGAGTCTTATAATAGAATGTCATTAAAAGCTCGTTTTAAAATATTTGATGATTTTAGTTCAGTTATTATATGGAAGTGTGGAGATTCATTCATTAACAATATACGATTTTCTCTGAATTCTTATCTTTATAATAGTTTTTAATAATTTTAGTTACTTTTTATGGCTATAAATTTTTATAAATATTTAATCAAATGAATAATTCAGTTTACTTCAGTATTTTCAAAGAAACCAACCCGCTTCCACTCTACATCCAAGCGTAATAATTTTTTTAATATCATGTACTTATTTCATTTATGGATATCCAAAAGACTCTTTTATCCATCATATCAATAAAAAATATTACTTCTAGACGTAATAGATTTATGTTTCACGATTTTTTTTTTCATGAGTTAAAATAAATTGTAAAATACGTTAAAAAATAAAATTGTTATATTTTCTGCTGTTTTAATGTGGATTCTCTGCATCTTAACCTGTTTTGACCTTCTCTTACGACAAATTCAAAGCTGCAAAGCCCATTAACATAATATGTATTTTAATACGACTATGTTCACGGCTAACCTTACATAACTTAATAAACTTTATACGCTGCACAAGCGATAATATTATAGAACATGATGTCGGTTAGTTTGACTTCGGTTTCTAGCAGTTTTTGTGAATTCGTTTAGAGTGTATTAGTGTTAAATATACTGCCATATATGTATTTCTATTCATTATAATGGCAGTCATTAATGTTATTAAAAGTTATACAATTGAGCAATCAATCTGTTTATTTTGCAGCAAACGCCTGACAAAGCATATGTGAAAAAGTAGCTCCCAATGCTATCTCCAAAGTTACTACAAGACTATATTCCAGTGATTGCCGAGTGACGATTATATGTTAAGGTTGCACCATCGGTTTGTAATTATTTATTTCGACATAAATATCAACACCAGATGGCGCGATTACCCGATCACCTGCAAAATCGTAAACATTCATTGGTTATATCGATATAGACGGCCGATGTTCTTATATCATTGTGGATAAAGTAACCTTGGTACTTTGTGATTATTAATTTGGTTAATGACAGCATGATGGATTCCACTTTGTATCATAAGTAAACAGATATTATATAAGAACGTTATAATAACATATATGTGACATTGCGTCAAAATTATATACCAGATAAAGCGTTTGAAGCAGACAATTTAAGGAAAATTGGCAATCTTTTCTTTTTACGAAGTCAAAAATATTCGACGTAGTTTTGTAATTATCCTTCGACCGGTTACATAGCAAGCAAATACAAAACCTTTATACACTATCACAGGCTGCCTTTTGCAACAATTAATTCCAATTACTCTAGCATAATCAACTTCGAAATGCTCCAAATCGGTGTTTCAAGTACTTGGAAAACCAGGCTTTTCAAAGCTCATGTCTAATCCCTGATATTGTTACTAATTTTTTATAGGTTCTGTGTAAATAATACTACAATTTTTCTGTGTACATATTAAATTGATTTGCAGATTATTTGTCTTATTATTCCATTTGATTAGGAAGTATAAAATATGGTTATAAAAGATAACGCGATCCTCCCTAAAATCACATTTAAATCGCATTTTCATTCTTACTGTTTGTAGAATTCAGGATATATAGTAATTCATTATTTTTGTTGACTTTAGATGCTACCATCGAAGTAAATTATCTTTGTAAAAATTGACCAATTTGCTTTTCATCTTCGGAAATTCATCGTCCTTTTCAATGATTTTTACCGTGATTTGTTTACCTAATAAACAATAAACTCGATTAACAAATAAATCACATCAACTAATAGTACGCTTTTATTGAGAAGTACACAACTGATCGTAGGTGGCTGTTTACATACTTTGCCATAATAAAGAAAAGTTTTCGTTGTATTTCCGCCTACGGTTAACCATGTTCACACCGATATTTTCAGTAGTATGCAAATATAAGAGGAAATGATTAAAATTAACTAAAAGGAAACTGTCAGACGGACACATCGATTTATGCCCCTAAGCCAATATGTTAGATTTATGTGAAGCATATCGTGCAAGCTGACTTTATGTTAAACGTATAGCAATTAGCTTGTACTTAAGTAAAATAAGTAGTTAGCTTGTACTTAAGTAAAATATGTTGCATAACTTTGATTAAAGAATATACGGTGGATCAAATATTGTTTTAATATTTTAAATTATAAACGTGTTCAAAATAAGTGTACTCGCTGTTATCGTCTTACCTCTGCGTACCTTGATGCAAGATTTGGAATGACAACATGACACTATTTTGGAAATTAATTTTGTCTGTAAACATTACAATAGAAAAATTAATAATTTATGTAATATAAAAAGTCGCATATTCGTAACCAAAGAAGACATCCAAAACTTACCTTTATGAAACTAAATGCTTTATGTGATCCATCTCTCAGTAACAATTATCCTTAGGCTAAAACGATTCAAATAGTAAGTATGAATGGTTTAAATAAAAGAAAGACTATAGCATACCCATAATTAATATATCTTGCCTAGTAAAATGTTTTATAAAGGACAATTTTTAGTCAGCATACCCTGCACTAAAAGCATCTTGTCTTATAAAATATTTTACAACGGACAATTTTTAGTCAGCATTCTATAGCATAGACTAAATCCGTAACCTGGAGGGATCCTGAGACAATACGAAAGGAATATGGGAATAGTGGTTGACTAAAGAGCTTATATATAAATATGATTTAATATTATTATATGATTTAATTGAAATAACAGATCTCCAAGGAATCTTTAATTATAACTGAAGATTTCTTGAATGCGCGAATATCGTGTGCATTATATGCAATAATCATTGCACATGTCACACACTTGCTAATTTTTTTAACTACGTCATTTTTACCTACCTAATACCATAAATAATAATAGCTTAGTTGCTTATGTCGTACATTAAAATGTAGTATGCTGTTGTTTCTTTTTTAACCTAGGTATCATCTGCTTTTATAAAAAAAAAATGCAGACAGAACTTGCCATGTACCAGTAGAACTTGCGTTTAAACACTTACATAAACATAGTATTTCTATTCAACTATGACTATTAATTCTTCGTATATTGGTATAATTAATATAAAACCTAAATTTATATAATTAATTTTTTTGCTGTCATCCTCGGATTCAAGTCAAATATCAGGGACATCATGGTATATTTCAATAATACTGTACAAAGTTTGGTTTGCCTACAGCAGGTTTGAATCCGGTCATCGACCGAGCGTTACACCACGGATACAAATAATACAATTAATAAACTAATAAACAATCATAAATATTTAATAATCGCAATGATCAAAGTCGTTTTCACACGCAACGCCCAACGTGAAACAGAGCGACCTGGGCACTATAAAGGCGAGGTCTAACTCGAGACTTACTCTCGCCCACTTATTCGCACCTACTGTGAAACATAACTTTCGTGCTAGCAGGTAGGGAGGATACGAAAGAAATTAATTTGTTTGGTTTATTTGAATTGTTTATATTCAAATATTCATAAACGTAATTTAATAGTTGACTATATGAATAAAATATCAGTATCATTTCTTTGTTACGTTTCATACAATTTCATTACCTACGCATTCATTATTATTCCTCTCCTTTCACCAGTTTTTGCTGTTAATTTTATTATTTGAAATTTTAATGGAGGAAAGGTGAATATACAAATATAAATGGAGAAATTATGTGTAGTGGTACCTTTATTTATTAACATAAATATGAATGAACGAAGAATGGATCAATCAATTATTTATTTATTTTTGAACTTTAATATATACAATTGATACATATGGTAGACTTAATGCTACGAGAGTAGTCTCTTCCAATCAACCAGTTATAAGAAAAAAGATTGATCTCTGAAATTCGCAGTGACGGACGGAATGGAAAATTAAAACCACTACCCGAAAAAGATCCCAGATTTTTAACCTATGCTTTGGCTACTCAACGTGAATGCTATCGCAGTATATTATAGAAACATTTACACGTGTTAAGGAAAGTTTATAAATATAGTGTTTGATACCCCGTGAGTTGAGTCAGAATCAACTACATTGTCGTGAAGTTATACGCACACGATTTTCACCTTTTTCATACGTTCAACCGATTGAATCTCCTTATCATTGGGAATTAGTAGTGGATTGTATATGTGAATCATACTCATAAGTGTAGGTGGTTGAGTCAAAAGAAATTTGGTAAATATATGCCAAAGAAATAAACTCCATCAAAAAAAGAAAATGTGCTTAGTGGAATGTTCACAAAATCATATCTTGAGAAATACTTCCTAGTAATACAACTTTTGAAGTAGGCTGCAGGATACTTTTAAATTATTGTAAAAGTATCCTGCAGCCTGCTTCACAACATGGAATTTTCATTCTGCTGAAAGCGTGATTAATTTTTCTTTCTGTATTATAATGCCCGCCCGCAATTTGCAAGTAATACTTTATTAAAATTATGATACGTATATAATACGACCTTCCTCTTCATTGATACGTATATAATATAACTATTCATAATAGTTATAATATATTGAGATATAGTAAAATATTAGTTAACCCAATAATTTATTATTTTAAATTATTTGAGATTTGAAGTTTCATTTTCATACAATTTTAGCCTAAAAATCTCTTTTTGTGTCTAACTTTTATACACATATGTACTATGATAATTAACATAAAATGATAAGTCTGTAATAAATAAAAAATATTTGTTTTTCAGATTTTAAATTTTAAGACACTTACTTGCCTTAAAAAAATTCTCACTAAAAATAAACATTGTTTTGTTATCTTAAATAAAATAACATTTCATATTTCAATCAAGACATCAGATCGGTCTCATATTGAGATATTCATTCTTTTCAGTAATTATTGGGACCAGAAACGATACATTATAAATATTAAGAAAAGCAAAAACCCATTATTCTTATTTCAACTTTAAAATTGTAATTTCAATTTGTTTTGATCAAGCAGCAGATCATCAATATTACTTTCTTTTGTTGGAGTATTTGATACAACAAAGTTGAAACGCGAGGAGAAAGTCCGAGGTCGATAGGAAGGCGTACTTGAAAATAGATTTCTATACATGAAATGGCGCAGCCAAGCATGACAAGCGAGACTTACAAAACGCACCATTAATACTATAGCTGGGCAATAATAACGCCGGCGCTGTAACGAGCCAACCCCTAGACCGTGCAGTAATCCACTCATCACGCGAGACAGTGAAACCGCTGAGCGGATCGAAGGCATATCGCGGACGACTGCTTTCCCTTGATAAATTATAATAAATAATTATCGTTACGGGGAAAAAATGGATTTGGTTCCTTGATATGTACTGTGTGAAGGCACGGATTATACAGCGACTGAGAAACGTTTACTCGCATACAAGAGAAAATAAAACTCAATTAAATCCCTGAAAATAGCCCGAAAAGCTATGTCTTATTCCTTACATGGATGAGATATATTTTTAAATAGCAGATAATAAAACTGTGTAAAAAGATAAATTAATATAATTAAGTGATTTGCAATTGCTACTTACCTTTAAAAAGTTTGTCTTTTTGCTTAGAGCTGTATGTTATTAAAAAGTAAGCCACAAACAGTATTTCCGTAGAGTAAGATAAAATGAATTTTTAATGACTGCCCATTCAATTATAATTAAAAAATGTGTTTCATAGATCGCTTCGTGAAACAAAGAAAGTATAGAAATAATCCTGGTAAGTTCTGATAGTAAACAAATTTTATTTTTGAAATGATGTTTTTATACCATTAAAATTAGAATTTTTCAAGCTTACAAAAGTTTTACATGTGATTAGATTTGTCGGTGTCTGTAACTCAAGAGGTATATTTAATTTTAAGCGAAATTAAAATGTATTACAAAATATACACACATTATTATGAAATATTGTGCACCTTTAATACTTAGACATACTGATGTAAAATAACTAAATTAGTAGGTGTCGCGCAAAAGCCTATCCGCTAGACATATGTCCTCAGACACACGTCCAGATTTTTCCATCAGCATGACGTCCAACTAGTGACAACTCAAGAATAAACCAAAAAAATGGATGCCAGTAAAACGCATTAATTCTCCCTTGTATGATGGAGTTTTAAGAATGAATGGAATTATTTGTATGGTACTTGTGTTATACAAGTAAGTTTTGTGATTAATTTTCTAGAGTCCCAAATAATCCAGTGAGGCGAGAGAAGTGGGTTAAAATTAACCATAGAAATAAATAAGGCCCTCATTGTACCGTGAAAGCTTGTTCGTTCAAATAAATGAAAAGCAGACTAAAATACAGTTTTATTCGAAACTCATGCTACACGGAGAAGTTTGATTGTTTAAAATATATTATTGCAACCTAATAAATGGTCGTTTTATTTACAATTTGACTGAAACTAATACAATGAATAATAAATTCAAATATAATAAGAAAAAATCACAAAACCTAGCCACTGAGGCTTTTACGATTAAGACAAAAGCGATTGATACCTCATTTGTTAAAACCGGTTTATTGGCTTTCGAGCTACTATTGAACATCCATACGTAAATACAAACATATGGACATGGATTCGTATATACATACACCAACTTTTTAATTAATTATTGTTCCTTTACTTCATCGTGACTGGAGAAAAATAATCTACTGACAAAATTTCGTTACCGTTTTCTAGTTATTGCGCTTTTAGCTCGGCGATGATGAATCAGTAAGTCGTGCAGGAAACTGGAATGATGGAAATGCTGGAACTAAGGTCCATCATTTTGGCAGTCAAAGAAGGGTGACTGTCAATGAAGGAAACTGTCAATTTTTCTTCAACTACGACAATAAAGTTTTCAAATGGAATAACTCTCTAATACACATATAGTAAATGAGAAGTCTTCCTAATTTCGTTATGAAAATAGAATTCAAAGTATATAATCGCACCAATACTAGCAGGGTAAAGGCATAGTCGGAATATTTATTTTGTAGACTTGCGACTCTTGGTTTACCTTTTCAAATTATTTAAAACATTAAATCATTTTTAAAATCACAAAATCATTCATTCATTCGTAAGAAACATTTTCAAATTTTCCACAGAACAACAACGAGCCTTGTCACTGCACATAATAACGCCATCTCTAGCATAAGAACACACCATTACGATTGAATGAGTGATAAAGAGAGATAAATATATGTGTACAAATATATATATATATATATATATATATATATATATATATATATATATGTATATGTATATATATATATATATATATTCTACTGGTATCAAAGCTACAGTTTTTTTTCAATAAGCGGTTAAGAGTTTTATCACTGTAGTTATTTAACTTAATGCAGTTATTTAACACAACAAATTATGCTGTGCATTTGCGAAAGCTTTTGTATCGGTAGTTTGCACAGATGTAATTGAATTTTTCACTTTGATTCATGGGTATGTAGATAGGAAGTCATTAAAATTTGGTTATAAAATATTTAATGATGTTAGTCAAATTATGATATGGATGTATGCATATTCGTTCGTTAGTTATAAATATAGTTCGTTAGTTATAATATAATAATGTTTAATAATTTTAGTTACATTTTATTAATTTCTGTTTTTATAGCAAAAACTATTCTCAGCCTAAATTAAAAAAATAAATAAAAGTTTAAAAATATGAGTGTCTAAAATTTAAAAAAGCATTTAAAATGAGTTGGAAATATATTCATAAATAATAAGTTATTACATTATTTAATGGACTGGTTACAGTCTATTAAATAATTTAATAAACGGAAATAATTATATATGAAAACAGTAAATCGCTACTGAAAATAATTAATCTCAAAACACTAAATAATGACTCTCTGTTCTGAATCGGTACTAGTTCTTTTTGTTCTATGTTTGTGATATCTTCCCTCATTTTGAAAAGACGTCTTTTATTATGTGCTTTAATAGTTTATATTGCGGAAACTTCTATTTTAAGCTATTTTTGAACTGTAACTGACATATTAAATAATTTTTTAAAAATGCTCGTTTATTCCTTTGAGAGTCTCATAAAATAAAGACATAAATGGCATATTTTTTGTTTCCCACCCTAATTAAAAAATGAAAGAAAAAAGGTAAGAACGTTTTACAAATCAAACGCTAAAATTTTAATATCTGACTGGTCTTGTGCGTGTGTTAACTTAAATATGATAAATATTCTAAACTCTTTCAATGTTTATGTTGTTCAATGTAAAAGCTGTTCATAGTTTATTTTCTTTCTGTTATAATAAATATAAAAAATATACATAACCTATCATTTCTATATACTTGACTCACGCAAGAAGTCTCATTTTTAGTTTCTCCTAAGATTACATGCACCCTCATAGCATAAAGGGTGAAATTCGCATCAGAAATAGTCGATCAGATACACTAACAGCCATTAAATTATTTACGATTCTGAGGTCCAGCCATATGTTCCCTGAGTCACGATCTTTCATATTAATCACACAAATTAAATCGATGCGAAAATTTACTCGACCGGGAATCATCCTTGTGAAAAGCTATAACGAATAGGTAATCTGCGTCGAGTTATGTTTACTTTAGCTGACGTAGGTTATTAATAATACAGTCCACTCATATCGTTTCGTTTTCCATCTCAGTGTCTGCTTATTGATTTTTCCTTGTTATAGTTGGCATAAATCTGCTCTTAATGGGTTCTTTTACATAAATCTGGCTGTCAAAACGGCTGTGGCTTAATTACTCGTAACGGGAGCAAGCGGTCTGCTGTTAGAATTATGAATGAAACATTAATTCGATATATCGGAATTAAATATAGTCGACAATTTTCTATTGGAATATAATACATAACCGAAGATAAATAGTTTTCGAAAAATATTTATTATTTCTATCAGTTTAATTTTACAAGAAACGCGATTTATCGATATTTCCCTTTGATTTTCTTGCAAGTTTAAATTTGTGGAAGAAAATTAACTGTTGTTTCTAAAAATTGTTAATAATCTTAATTCTAAATCCTTACATCTGATACTAGCTATCAATGGATTACGCCTCTCTAGAAAATACTGTTCGCTTTGCACGCTTTTCTTCTAAGCGATACTTAGGATCATTTCTATAGTATCTAGATATAGAACGAGAATAGGGTGACCAAGAGGGCGATAGTTGTTATCGAAAACCTGAAGATTCTGTGTATGAGAGGCCGGCGGAGGCATGTTTTCTATTTTCTCGTAGTATCAATTTAAAAAGTGTTTTTAGATCATTAGGTATAACAGCACAATTTAAACATTATGATTAGTTAGTTACTCACTCAGCCGTTATTAACATTTTAAAATAAACATTTTGATATATTCAATTAATAATAGTTTCTTCTTGAACATGTTAAAACATTTAGTGCTTATATTTTTAAAATTAAAAATTACTCGATTATCCCATCAATCAAGAAAATGTCAGTTGAAATCGTACTTGAATCAGAAAATATAAAAAATATATTTTCTATATATACTTTGTAATTGCACATAGCTATTGATACTACATACATAATTTGTAATTGCACATAGCTGTACCTATATATAATAAACATATATGATAAACATATTCACTTAAATAAGTTTGTTTTTTTTCTATATAGCTTAAGTTGCCGAGGGTATAAACATTTAGCAAATCACTAGTTCATATTTCAGTAGGCAATGTAAATTATCACTTACTTGTATGACCATATTTGAATTTCATTATAAAAGTTAAGTTAGAAATTAAATAAATCCACAATCCATTACTACTGCTGTCTGTGACTCCACATAAAATTATCACTTTCTCCTGGGTAGGTCACCCATAAAGTATTACTATTCTTATTCAAAAATTTTGTATTCAAGTAAACTAGTAATTAAAGTCAACTAGTAATAGTACAAGTGTAAAAAAAGTGTTAGTAGCCTCAGCAAACGTCTGTAAGGTTTGATGCAAACTACATAATTAATGAAAATAAAAAAAATAAACAGGATCAGAACCATAAAAGTTTGCAAAATTATTTTTAGTATATCTCTCTCTAATCAAAAAATAGCTACTAAATATTTTTGAGACTCGTGAAACCAACCCTCAAATGATATCCCATGCCATAATATATGGAATTAAAAAATATTTTTCGAGTACTTAATACGCCTCGTCCAAAATTTCCCAAATATTTCGAATTCTACCTATTGATATATGCGCGAATTAATATATTTTATTACACCGCCAAATTTCTATTTCAAGGGGTATCTGACAAAAAATATCAATGAAAGACAGAGAGTCAGACCTGTCCGTAATCTTCAAAGGTGGAACTCTTTTTTTTCTTTTGAGGTACGGAACCATAAATTTAATGTTACTATATTAAAACCAGATAAGTTAAGCAACTTTGAAGTATCATCACATACCTTCAAAACTAATATAAGCATCTTATCATTACATAGCCTTTTGCTAAAAAAACGACCAAGCCCCCACAAATCAGGAGGAAGGATCCCTCCAGCCTTCCGTGCGCTGTTCGCGCAAAACAAATATTACATCTGAACGCTTGCTATATGACCGATCCATCAGACGGTGGCGTGCACGACAAGCTTCTCAAAATATGAACGAATGACCTTTCACAGTCAACCTTCAAATAGGGTGAATGAAAAAAACGTTGAAAATGCAGGTCACTTTTCCTAAAAGCTTCAAAATTTTCATGTGAAAGATGCAGAATTAATGAACAATTTTGGAGAGTGTTTTAACAGAAATCAATAGTACTTTAAGATCCTAACTCTTAAAAATCCATGGCGTAACCTACATGTTTACCTTTTATTCACTTTTATAGACGAAAAGAATAATAGAAAGAAAATCGAAAAAATATTGCATTAATTTAATATAGGCACGAAAACAGAGATACGATCGTAGAGATTCTAAAATTAAAATTTATTTTCTTTTATTTTAACTTATGTCAGGAAAAAATTAAACAAACTATTCTATAAAAATCCGCTATTATCAAATAATTATTTTGTTTTTATAATAATTAATTTATAGACATTTTTAAAATAAATTAAACTATAAACGTGGATGACGATAAACCTAGCAGAAGAATATATGGTTGAGACTCGTTGGGACTGATTTTCTGCGTCCTTCCTTGTTATCTTCCCAAACTTCAATCGACGATGGAGACTTCAACAGTGCCAGGAACGTATAGAAAATTTCAAATTATTATTAATTCACGCTTGTTTCCAAAGTTTTAGCAGTTGTATATTCTAAAACCAGATATATTTAGTGCAGTAAAATACAGACATCTAGATATACTATTAATATAGAACTTTATAACTACAGAATATGTAATAGCAGTGGAATCATGGATATAATTCTTAAGACGAGAGTGAAACTGTATCCACCGATTCTTTAGCTTTGTTCTCATCCAGACTTCAATGTAATTTATAGGGGAAACATAAATAAGGAAAAGATGAAAATATCGTGAGTGACTCAGTTGGATTGCTTCCAAGGAAGGATGAAAGTTAGCCACGTCATGAGATACTTTGTATATTTGTCTTTATTAGAAGCGTATGTGAAACAAAACTTCAGTTAGGGAAAAAAGTTCATATACAAAGATCTAATTTAATACCATTATAAATAAATATATAATAAATATAATACACACTACGAGAGTTGCCTACACAATCTTTGGTACATTTAAAATTATGAAGATTTAATCCTAACTATTACAATGAATTTGAAGATATATTTACTTGTTTATTCAAATGTATAGAATATATTTTATCTTTATGAAAACTAATTCTCCGTGATCTAAACCGCGAGAAAAGGTAGTGATACATATATTTCCTTAAACATTTTACTAATATTAAAATCAATTTTAATCATCTTCGAAGAAAGAGGACGAGATAATATTATTTATGAACAATATTATTACAAATACAAGACAATATTATTCCAAAATAAATAAATTTGGAAAATACTGCTACTGTTGTGAACGAACATAGAGTTTCATTCAACATGATAATTAAATGAATTTGTTTAACTTTTCAATTAAAATGTAGTTAGTACATGATCCAGGAAAAAAAATTAATTAAAATAATATCCTTGTTACACATTTTTATTTGGCGTTTAAATAGTGATCATTTATATTACTTCCTTATTTTGATTATTCTATTTATTTGTTAATACATACTTAGAATGTTACTGTTCTCACTCCTAATTTAGCATAGCTATATAAGTTAATTAATAGAACATATTATGAAAGACAAAAATGGGACATATTCAAAACAATCCTATCTCCTCAAATTAGTATATCGAGTCTTATGTCAACCCTAAATTACACAGTTAAAATTATTTAACATCGCTTTGCGTTATGGAATCAAAACTCTTCATTCGTTTGAATTTTAATTGTTTTTTTTATTTCCTAAATCATAAGTTATAATCTCTCTAACTGTTCGACTCATATAAATAGTTGAAAACATATCTGACTTGCATTGCTTCCTAAGAGTCTAAACTATTATTGTTTTAGGAGTTCATTTTGGAGTCGGTGCCAAATCGAAAGTGACGCTTATGTTTCCTTGTGTGGCTGTACCAGTACGTGAGAGAGAAATAGTAGCAATATTTTCCAAAATTATTTATGAACGGAAATAATATCGTACTGCAAAATTGTTATTAACTACTCGTATCATTATTATATTGTTTAGTGATTTCTTATTCAGTGGTTGCTTGTAGCCGGTTTTTTTGTTAAAAATCTGTATTCACTACGTAAATATGCGGCCTAGCACAATCGTTTATAGGCGATTAAATTAGTTGTCTATATTACTTTACTTACTTACTTGACATTCATTGCAAAAGGTCATAGAAAGCACTATGAAACTAAAATAACTAGAAACTCGTTAATATCACCTTGTATTGATAAATATTTAAGTAAGTTTATTATAAATTAATAATGACCCCATATTGAATATATTTGGCGTTAATTTTGTAGAAATTCATTCTTATTATTAATGACCCCATATTGAATATATTTGGCGTTAATTTTGATGACCCCATATTGAATATATTTTAGAAATTCATTCTTATTATTAATGACCCCATATTGAATATATTTGGCGTTAATTTTGATGACCCCATATTGAATATCTTTATTAATGACTCCATATTGAATATATTTGGCGTTAATGACCCCATATTGAATATATTTGGCGTTAATTAATAATGACCCCATATTGAATATATTTGGCGTTAATTTTGTATAAATTAATAATGACCCCATATTACTTTACTTACTTACTTGACATTCATTGCAAAAGGTCATAGAAAGCACTATGAAACTAAAATAACTAGAAACTCGTTAATATCACCTTGTATTGATAAATATTTAAGTAAGTTTATTATAAATTAATAATGACCCCATATTGAATATATTTGGCGTTAATTTTGATGACCCCATATTGAATATATTTTAGAAATTCATTCTTATTATTAATGACCCCATATTGAATATATTTGGCGTTAATTTTGATGACCCCATATTGAATATCTTTATTAATGACTCCATATTGAATATATTTGGCGTTAATGACCCCATATTGAATATATTTGGCGTTAATTAATAATGACCCCATATTGAATATATTTGGCGTTAATTTTGTATAAATTAATAATGACCCCATATTACTTTACTTACTTACTTGACATTCATTGCAAAAGGTCATAGAAAGCACTATGAAACTAAAATAACTAGAAACTCGTTAATATCACCTTGTATTGATAAATATTTAAGTAAGTTTATTATAAATTAATAATGACCCCATATTGAATGTATTTGGCGTTAATTTTGTAGAAATTCATTCTTCGCAATTAAGTGAAACTACGTGATGTAGTATTATTTCTATTTTCTTTAAGTTCTTTACCACGACCTAGGTTTCGTTGTATTACATCTTCAGGTGGGCTATTACTACGACCTAAGTTCTTTACGAAGACCTAGGTTTCGTTGAATTACAACATCTTTAGGTGGGCTATATAGGTCCTGGTAAAGAACTTAAAGAAAGTAGAAATAATACTACATCACGTAGTTTCATTTAATTGTGAATGACCCCATATATGAAATAAAAGTGATATAATTTATTCATGTACTTAATGTATCTAATTGATATATATGGTGGACTACGAGAGCAATCTCTTACAGCTAAACATAACACCAGTCCAGCCCCGCTCGAAGAGCGGCCGGGAATCGAAGCCAGATCCCCGCGGTGTGCCACTATGTCAAAAGCTTTATCTTCATATGGTTTGTAATCAACCCAACACACCACGGCAATGACAAATATATAATATACCAAAATCAAAGCAATAAAAATTATTTCTTCCTGAGTATCCTTCAATACATTCAGTAATAAAATTTACAAATATGTGTGCTTGTTTATATAATTGAAAATATAAAAAATAAAAAAGGCTTCCAAATATATCACTACGATGACGAGAAGAATCTATTTCTTTTCAATCTCGTTTTTCATCCAACATAAACTTCGTCGCGAACGAATATTTTTGGCAACTATATTACACTAGATTCAAGTCATCTATTTACGATTTCTGTATATACTTAACTATCAAAAATTATATTATATGTCCCAGTTTCTTAACGCAAAGTTTATTTATAATGATAGTCAAGCCACAAGTGATCTAATTCGGAATGAGCTCTCTGAATCAATTAAAAATATTTGGTAATAGAAATGTGATTCTTATGATAATAGATAGATATATTTTCCAGAACTGATTTTGTAAGATGTTCACTATAAGACAGCTAGTGGTCTCTTCTCAATTCCACTAATCTTTGTTTTAGCATTAATAAAAAAATGTATAATTTTCTTCATTAAAAAATATTTTTTTCGCATTAATAACTTGCAATCAAAACTGTTTTGCAGATTTTTTATACTAAATGTTGATTAGCAAATAATTGTTGGCAATAATAATTGTTAACACGTAATACAATTTTATTGAATTTTTATTATTGGTTAGAAGGGGTGAATTTTACAAGGTTTTACTTCTGTCTGAAAACTACACCGAATATTTTTAGAAGGAGATTACGATTTTTTTTAATATCGTTATCATTAATAACATATCATTATAATAGTCACACCCAAATACGAGAAATTCACATTATTAATGAAATAGTAATTGTAGTCTAATTGTAAACAGATTTTATATTTCTCATTTCGAAGTTAAACAAGGATTAGAAATAATTATAAAACGATACGATATTTTTATAGGTGACGGAGATGTCATCCTACGTTCTTTTATGCATTACTTAAGACATCGAATGATTTTAGCGGCCACAAATGTCTGTTTTTTGTCGTAAAGGGTTATCCCATTTTCTTTTTTCCTTTTTCCGAGTGGCGCTCGTCCTCCTTTAGTGAAAAACTTTTCCCAGTGACAAATTAAAGTGCTAGTTTTGCTACGCTGATCAAATAATTACATGGATATCTGTCACTTACCTCATTTTTTCTTTATTTTTAAATATATTTTTCCCCGTTATAATAGCCCACTTTAACGCTCTTCAGGTAATGGAATTTTTTTTTATATAAAATTCTGTAAAAAGTTGTCACCTAATTTAAAAATTTAATTTATGCAATTACCTGTAACAAATTTAAAGTTAAAGCAGCTAATAAAACAGTGAAAACTCATTTTGATTCGCTTGTTTCGTGTTTCGAAATGGAATGAGGAACCTTTATAAGTTTGCTGCGTCTCTCTTTCATATACTCAGGGTTGCTACAATTATTAACATGTGTGCACATTTTTTGCATTTAAATGCTTATGATAACCATCACAATCAACAAAATGAATATATTCAAATAAATATAAATTGGAGATAAAAAAAATCCCCACGATTCATTAGCATATTCTATAATGAAGACTATCACTGAATAGAGGTTTCATTTTGGCATAATATTCCAGACAATTTGACTTTCTCCTTTACCACCTCGCTTCCCTCACCTAACCTAATCTAACCCGCCTCTCCCATGTTTTAAACATATTAAACATCTGGAAAAAATCTAGGAACAAGCTTCCTAAACTTCCAAATATTATTTTGGTTAATTGCATTAACAATTTCAGGAAACTATGAAACCCTTGTTTATGATTCTGATGCGCACTTGTTGGGTTTTTTAAATAATTATAAATGACTAATTTATTGTACCTACGACCGCGTTAACAAACGAAACACTACTTGAGCAATGTCGAAACCTATGTTAAATGCTTATTTACGTAAATATATTAAATAAATCCATAAAGTAAGAAGGTAGCCTTATCCACCCTAGACGATTGCACGTGGAGGCTTGGGTCGGCTTATTCGATACAAGGCAACGCGGTACCACCGCCGGTGGCGTACGACTAACAACGATACGCACTTGATTGATGAATTGCGACGGGAACTCTTTCTGCTCGAGCCATTTCGCGCCTCCGTACCTAAGGTCCTGTTTTGTGGATTCGAATTACGAACTGTTAGGGCTAAGATTAAGTGTGTAGCGCGGGAAGTATAATGGGTGGATAAGTGTGCGTAAAGCGGACCCGAATCTAGCTGCTTTAACGCTCTGACGGCGTAAATGGTAGATTATACGATGTCGGTTTTTTATAAATAGAGGGGAAACAAAATTAACACATGTATAATACTTAATGGTTTTAATATTTGTTGTGAAATAAATAAGGAACCATTCACAGTAATTACAAAAAGCGTGTAAAATAAGAGGAAAGTCTATTCTAGGGAAGGATACTTTAAATTATTGATTTGGGTAGTTTCTTCACTAAAAACGAACGAATATATACTGCGAAAAATATATTAATACACAAATTTATTTTTATGTAAAAGTAAAGCTATTATAGCTTTTCTTGAAGAAAGTTCTATTACGTCACACATTTCTTTATTTTCTTTACTTTTTTAAGTGAGAAAATTTCCCACGGACAGATATTGACGATACTGCAGTTAACAATATGTAAACGTAAATACGTTATGAAATTGAAAATTCTTATTAAAAACAAAATAAATATTATCATTTATTAGAAAATCACAAAATTACTTTTTATTATCAATAATTCAAAGTTCATAAGTTTATTAACATTGTCATCTAGTGTGGAATTGTAAAACTATAATTATTATGGTTTCCTAGATATGTAAAATAAATAGACGTCAATAATAAATAATTTAGCAATAATCTAGTCGTGTTTATTTATATACAGTGGGATTCAGAATGGATTTTCTGTAAAATGTAAAATGAAAATAATGTGTTTATATCAATGTAGCGTCTAATCATTAACATATAAATAGTAAATTATCCAAAATACTTAATACAATTTCAACGCATTTGGATAACAGTAGCTAGATAAGAATTATGACCTTAGAAATAGCTTTTGCTTTGTTTCTCACTATTAAAAAACAATTTAAAAAAAAAAAAAATTTTGTGCTGAATCTCAATAATGTCTAGTGTACATTATTGAGAATAAAAAGATTTAAATTTCTGAATTCATATGATATTTAAATAAAAATTGAAGAAAACGTGCAAAACCGCATTGTTATAATACAAGTTTATAGAAATAGAAATAACACACAGCTTTCCGCTTTACAAATCGAATGTCTTTGTTTACATACATATTACTAAAAAATATATAACATCTCATAAGTCTAATAAAAAAAATGTCAAACTCCCACTGCAAGGGTTCCGTACACAGTTAGGCACATATTAATTTAAAGGTACATAGTATTTCTATTAAAACTGTGTAAAATGAAAATTTTCGTAATATATATTTCTATATATATATATATATATATATATATATATATATATATATATATATATATATTATATATATATATATATATATATATATATATGTATATATATATATATATATATATATATATACATCTGAAGGTATACCTTCCTAAAATTATAAAAAAAAATATTTTGGGGGCATTTATTATTAGTCCTTTCAAAGGATACCCCACAATATACACGAAATTTTAAAATAACATTGTGGTTATTTTTATTGTTAGCTTTTTTTGTTTCTTAATAAGAAACGTATTGGTTAATTTTTTATTACCATGCCAAATTTCTACATCAAGCCATTTCCGAAATAAACGTCTGTGACAGGTAGACAAACACGTGTGTGATATTACAGAGTTCCGTTTTTCCTTTTGAGATATGGAACCCTAAAATCAATGGGTAAGTTTTCATAAATATGTGTCTACAGTTCCTGAATATGAACTTTTACATTGATTATACGGAGTGGACTCCAGAGAGACTAGACACCTAGACGTCGATTTGGAAAAATGCTACTTACGTAAGTCTTAATAATGTGTAAACTACGTGCATACAGTAACACATAAATTTCATCTAGAAAGTCAATATATTTCCTTAAAATCGAAGAAGCTAGTTTAAACGCACTTTTAGGTAAAATTACCTTTCATCACTAATACTTCAAGTCTAGAAGCAATTGACTAAGCTTGACACGAACGGAAAACTTTTTAGAATTTAAGGCGCCATTTCCACCCCGTCGCGCCCTCGTCACGCGTACGTCACGCTCCCTCCCGATCTCCCCTTTTCTTCTTCGGTTTCGCCCCGCCACATCATCTCGAATGACACGTCACTTTAAGGGCTTTATGCATATAAAGAGCATACCGAACAAGTTTGTTACCGATATTTTTTAAATTGACGATGGTTAATCCACCGGGTGTACACGTATTCAAATAGGTTTAGAATTTTTTTTGTTTCTAAATTATTCATTAAGAAATATTACAACCTAACTAAATTAAAAATTTGAAGCAACATATATTTCATTTTATATACAACGATAGTTAATATTATACCACGTCATAACATTGTAAACATATAACCAAATTAAAGATATAATTGCAAAGATATATATAAAGTTATAAATATGTAATAATATTAATAGAAATTTTTGATTATATTTTTTAAAACAGTTCATTGACACCCTGCCTGATAATCCATGTAGGCGATAAGTTTTAAGCTATATAAAGTAAAAGCTAAATACACAATGTAAGTAAATACTTAAGATGAAATAAAAAAAAGTAGCCCATTATTTCCCATAATTATATGTAACTAATTTTATTTGAGTTATTAATATTATTTGATTTATTTGAATAATGACTTAAATATGTGATAAATTAATAATAATCAAATTTAACTTTTATTCCGACACAATAACCTATAACAAAAAAAATGTGTTGAATATATTTGGCATTAATTTTGTAGAAATTCATTATTCACATTTAAATGAAACTACGTGATGTAGTATTATTTCTACTTTCTTTAATTTCTTTACCACGACCTAGGTTTCGTTGTATCACAACATCTTCAGGTGGGATATTAGCAAATATCTTTGCTAATATCTAATGCTAATAGCTAATATTAGCAAAGATCCTTGCTAATATCCCACCTGAAGATGTTGTAATACAACGAAACCTAGGTCGTGGTAAAGAAATTAAAGAAAGTAGAAATAATACTACATCACGTAGTTTCATTTAATTGTGAAAAAAATGTGTTTTATGATAGCAATACATTTTATATATCGTTATACAAAAGATTTTGTGGCAAAATAACGCTGTAAAAATAAATATAAAAACCGTTTTGCACCAATGTATTAAAACAGCACATCAATCAGTCTCAGCTATTTTTATGTTATCGATAATATTAATTATTGAAATTGAAGGGTAAGGTTAAATCAGTTATTTCGTAACTCAATTAATTTGTACTTAGTAACTAGTAGGCATAATTTTATTATAAGTTGATTAGTTACTTATTTCATTGTTCTAAATAATATTTGCAGTGAATGGCATTGATTTGAAAATGTGGCAAACTTATTTACCTAAATATTAATTAATATTCGATAACTGTTCACAAATATGGGCAATCATAACATTTCGAAAATCCATCTTCATAGTTTTGGAAAAGTCGAAACTGTCAATATCAACATACATAAAGCAATGTATATGTGTATGTATATTAGGGCGTCCCTTATATGTGTGAATTTTTTTTTTCAAATATCAAAATACATACCCTTTAATTCTTTTTAAATTACTTAGACGTACTCAAATACAAAATATTATCTTCCTACGTCAATATTAACCCGTGCCGACAGGACTAATATACATACTTAAATACAAAATTTTATCTTCCTACGTCAATATTAACCCGATTATATTTGCCGACAGGACTAATATTGAAGTGAGAAGATAACATTTTGTAGGAAGATAACATCTTGTTTTGAAATTCTTAAATATTCTAATAGCCGTTTTAACGCTTTCTGTTATATAGCTATTACCTACCCTTACGTCTAGCGCAGGTAATAATTTCCCATCTCAAATGAAATATTTAAATTTCATGAAAATATTTATCAAAAAGCAAGTCTAAGTGACAAGTACTTGTTTATTAGAAAAAGATAAATTTTCACATCATTCAAGATATTTCCTTTTAAGTGTCTCCATTTTACACCCTGGATACAATTTTTTATGTTCATGCATACAACGAAACAAAAATTGCTTTTGATATTGCTTCAAACCATGAAAGTCTCGCGTAAGTTTTACAGCTCTTTAAGCTGTATCATTAACTGTTCTTAAAGAAATAATATTTTTTTTGCCTTCAAAATGGCAGCATCTTCTTCCGACGTAGACACATGTTTCTGAAGAAAATTTTCATCAAGACGGACACGAAATCATTCATTGATTTTCATGCAACATTAAAATTACCTAATATTATTATCAGTTTAGAATTTAGAATCTTGTAAAAATAAGGTAAGAAATAAAACTATGTATTCCCACTCACAATACAAATAATCAGATATATCTTCTTTCGATGGAACGTATCGTTTGTAAAATCATACAAACTCTCCCTTTGCAAGTTCACTACAATGTTTCCCTTGGTTTGGTTGTGCCTTGGTGGACTTTTGTTTCAAATATAAATTTTAAGACCAGTTCGTAAACATTATGGCGGCAAGCAAAAAATACAAATTCTGTTTCTAGTTTTGGTTCCAAAACTACATACTGGAACGAAGCGTTCAAGCGCCTGTAGAGACGCAGTTTTGTCACAGCACATTGTTTGTACATTGTCATTGAGGTTCCAATCATAAAGTACATTTGACACAGCTTTAGCTTGATGTTGGCCGAAAGAGCTCTCCAGTTTTGATACAGTGACAGGTTGTTCATTGGCTCCAAATGAAATAAGAATTGGCAAACCTTCTTCTTTAGAACCCTCACGTCTAGCGCAGTTAATAATTTCCCATTTCAATAGATGGTAATTACTTAAGGCATGTATTCTGAAAATCGGATTTCATGGGTTCCGCTCTATATTTTCTACTTTGTGTAAGAATGCATTATAAACAAGATTTGTTGATTGGGAAATCGTCATAGCTAAGATCTAGTGCTTCTACTACAGCCTGAAGTAGATGAACAGAATTCCTTATGCATAATTGACATCTATTTAAGCTGCAACTAACTTAGGCGCAATGAAGTTATTCCTTCCTCTTTTTGTAGTAATTCGGACTTTCGGATTGAGATATCGATGTCAAAGATTCCTCCAGGCTTGCATCAGAGTTGGTAGGTTGGTCGTGTCGTTCTTGAGGTTGTACAGAGTCTTGTGTAGTAAGATATCACGATAAACTCTCGGAACACATTTGCTTGAGTGTTTTTTTCTCTCTTTTTAATTTTCTCGACATTGTCCTTTCTTCTTTCTCGGCTAAGTTTTTGTATACTACACCTGCCACACACCCTGAACGCCCTGGTTCTCTTTGTTTTTGTAAAAAGATCTTATCCTCCTCTATTTTCATTTATTCCAAATCATTAGCGCCTGATACATAGCATGAAAATTCTATCCAAGCTTTCAATTCTCTCCAAGCTTGTTGAAGATACATAAGTTTCTTTACACGGTTATGTATAACTCCTAAAAGAATTCTAGCTTTTTTCCAAATTATAATACACTCTCAAACAACAAGATGTGCCCTTCCACTAACAGTCAATGTAACTTTACAAATATTAAAATAACTACAAGAATGTGACAGGTAGATGATAACTTTGCATATGTTATTTGATGATTGACGTAACCAACCAAGAAAATACTTTTTTTATTGCTTTTTAATTCCACTGCCATTTTCTGAATGTAAAACAATACGTGTTAATTACCCGACCATCCGGGAGCAACTGACAAACACCGCGAGTATACGCTGCTTCTTCCGCGCAACTTACATATTTCGATGCAAGTCGGCACGGGTTGCAGAGCTCCAAACAAGGGAAAAATTTATTACCGAGCTTTTTAGGGGCAAATGAAAAAAAAATAGGACCTATGCATTAGAAAATACAAAGTTTCAAAAATAAGGAACACCCTAATATGTGTATATATATATATATGTATATATTTATATATACATATATATATATATATATATATATATATATATATATATAATTTTAATTTTTTAAACTATATATATAATTCAAATATATATAGTTTAAAAAATTTAAATGATTATTTTGTGACTTCCATACCGATTTCCCGCGAAAAAAACTGCTGATTGAAGTAGCAAGAAATTTGTTTTCAAAGTAAAAAATATTTTAACTTTGTCAGAAAAATTTTACTCAAACAATACTTCTACTCGTTTAATAATAGTTTGTATTTAAAAATTCACTTCTAAGTAAATTTCAGAAATTAAAAACGGTCAAGGGCGCGTTGGACAAGTATTAACTTAGTAGCCCATTGTCACATGTTCATGGACATAATTACGTGGTTTATGCATCGTAGTAAAGCGAGGCATAAATCGCATAAACTGGCAATAATAAAGTTATTTGCGACAATATTATCTTCGTAGCCATCAACTGTAAATTTTACATAGAATCCCACGCGCAATAGCTTGGCTGTCTACACATATTTAATTTATTTACGCAGGTATTTGACATACGTTGTTAAAATTTAAGTTAGTTTGTAGATACGGTATTCAGCATACTGTCTGAAGACTCATATCTCATGAAGGGGATTAGAGACTTTTGGTTGCATTTTAAAAAAAACCTTCAATGACATCCCACTTGAGGAGTGGAAAAAAAAATCCGTGAGAAAAAAATGAAACTCCAGTGTGGGTAATAATTTTTCTTGTCGTACTTCAAAAAAGCAATAAAAATAATTTTCCTCTTATATTTCACACAATTCAAATACGTTTACGTGTAAAATTCCTTAAAATTGGTATTAAACCAAAAGAGTTATGATGTTATTACATGCGGATAAATAAACGGACATAACGAAATTATGAGAGATCCCTTTTTCCATTCAACTACGAAACATTAAAACTATAAACAAGAAAATGTTTGCTGTGGTTTCGTATGACGTTTCAGTGTCTCTCTACATTTTATGATGTCTTAAAAATTTGTCTAAATGATTTGAAAAATGAGGATTGAAAATTAAAACATTTTGCAACATTTTTCTTATAATGAAACTGAGTACACATCGAAAATACACACTTTATTTAAAATAGTTTGTGGATAACTTTAATTCCACACTTACGTTTTTTTTTTACATATGTTTTGCCTCTATCACTCTGAACCAAATATGTTGTCATATTTTCAAATTTGAAAAATGATCTTCGACTAATGAAAATCTACTTTTGAAACAAATCAACGACCTACGATTAAAAACACATGATTGAATGATAGACAGGTAGATGGAAAAATAAAAGAACCTGTTAGGACATGGTTTCAGATTTTCGGGAAGGGAAATGTAACAAAAATTATTACCAACGATGTGTTATTCGAATAGCTATTTTATTTCTTGAAATCAATTATATAATTATTTTTAATTACAGCGTTGTACGTAAGTTGTATTTACAACGATACCACAAATGTAGAGACAAACACCAGCTAAATTATAATTTCATTACATCCATATCTTTTGTTGACGTATTCAAGCAAGGAACTATTTTAATAGCCACAATAATTCAATAAGGAAAACACCCCAGAATACTATATCATAAATTATCCGACGCAGTGCCCCTGTATAAATATTTAACGGGCACCCCACGCATACAGGGCTGCCAACAATATCGGCCACTTGCGTGTGCACACAAATTATTCTCTCGGTAAAGCGTAAAAGACAGAAGCGGCCAAAATACGCATTGCGACTTCCCGCAACCGCCATAAACTGACTCGGCTTGTGTCATTACTGATAATAAAATGTCAATATTGTCAAAAAATAAGAAGCAGAGTTTATAAAGTATGAAATAGGGTCGCGTACGAGGATGCTGCGCGTACGTGGTCGCGTACTGTCATATAAAAAAGGCTTAGTTTTATTTAGGTACGTTCTAGGACGCCACCTGTTTTATTTCGAATGCTCTCTTGGGAACATTTTCTTTTATTTTGTACAATTGTTTGGTAATATTTGAGGAAATCAACACACGACCCTGACAGCGTATCTACCACTTGTCGTAAAAATACAACACCTAATACAGTAGTCGTCTTTATGGTGTTTGTAAATTCTAAGTGCTATATGCTGTAATTTAATATGCAAAGTGTCATTATTATATTAGCTATTATAATGATTGTTAACATATCGATATAAATTGAATACTGACCTATTTAATATTAAATATTAGACATGTTGAATGTAAAATAACCTGACCTAACGAATAATAGAAGCCCAAAACTTTAGTGTCACTATTAGAATGTCAAACATTATTCCGAGATACAGTCAAAAGAAATTTATGACATTATCATTTTTAACGTTCCGTCCTCCAAGAAAAAACGAAACCCTTATAAGATCAATCACGTATCTTTTCGTTTGTCTATTATAGCCGTTTTTCTCAAAGAGCACTTGATACAGAAACTTGAATATTTAGCATGGTAATAAAATACATTAACTTATCTCAATAGCTAAGAATTAAAAATATTCACGTGAAATTTTTGGATGGGAGCAAATTACATAATGGAATTTTTTTTATTTTCTTTGTAATGCAGGGTATAATTTGAAAGATTTAGTTATAAACGTCCCAAAAATATTTATAATTTTAAGTTATCTCTGAAGATATACTGAAAGATATGCAAAAAATGTCACCCCTCTCTTATTTCCGAAACTCATTCTAAAATTATCAGGAATATAGGTTTTTTGGAAGACTATGAAAAAGTTATTGGTTACGAAAAAAAATTGTTACGAAACGTGGCTGAAGTCATTTTCTGCTTGTATGTAAATTGCTTATAATTGCTTATATTTCATCTGTGCGCATATTAATTTGATATGTCATATTTTCAATATATTCGCATGCATATTTTATACTTTGGAAATGATTTAAGTGAAATGAATTTTTCTACACTACACAAACTTCTGAGAAATAATTTTTCAGTTCAAATTAAATTGCCTTTCACATAAAAAAACACGCACTTAATATTCTCATTCGAATTTTTGCCTCTATGTAATATTAAAAAAATCTACGGGTGTATACGCGAAAGCAGATTATGCGTCGACGCATTATTTACAATATAAACTTTGCCACGTAGGGCGAGAGGCCGCGACGTAAGTTCACGGCGCGAGCTCCCGCAAAAGCTCCATGTGTAAAAATTGAAATTGAATACGCTCACGTATCAGAGTGCGCAAGGAAATTCGTGTAATATATTTTAGATGCATAAAGCAGCGTATAAAGAATATTATTAAGAGTGAAATTTAGTGCTTCCTCTGAAATTAGGTTTCACAACTCCGCGTGAAATGGGAGTTTGAGAAAAAAAAAACGTTTTGTGCTATTCGCAAAAAACGTCTGAGGTATTGGAAAAATACACCTCGGGCGTTTAGCGGAAAAAACGGGCGTTTGGTGAAAACACCGAAGTGTTTCTTCTTACTTTATCTATGAAAAATAGGTTTACAATAAAATGAACGATTGTAACGTTTTCAATGGGTATTGCGGAGAAAATCTTGCGGAATAATAATTTAGAAGAACGTTATTTCATTACTTAATTTGTTTTCATTTTAAAACGTGACGTCGTAACTTCCTTTTTAAGCTCATAGAACCGATTCTCCCTAAAGTAGATAGATAACTATAGTTTATATCCAAATTTGTTACACATGGAGTCGGGAGTCGTAATTGAAAAAGTCGTCCGTTTACTGATAAAACTTTTTTTGCGAAGATTTCATTATAAAATCTTAAACCGTTCTGGTTTTAAAGTGAAAGAGTTCATATTTGTCATATCCGCCTATTTTTTCATCCTTCTGCCACAGCTTCAGAGTATCTAAAGTTTTAAATTTTTATAATACCTGAATGCGGATGAACATTTTTGTTTGTACATTCTATCAAGTTGACCATTATTGGATTTACCTATAACAATGAAATATATTTCTTTTCTCGTTTTTTGTTTATATATCTCCTTATCTTGATTGAACAACAAAGTCGAATTATGAATTTTATTATCAATATAATGTAAATATGAAAGAAAGAAGTCTGAAAAAGGCATTTTCCAACTTATTAGTAGGTCATAATTATTTTGTTCCAGATATATTTTTAATAACACATACGAAAAGAAAAGCATTAAATATTTTTTTTAATTATCTCGTAAATATGAATCGTTCAGTATTCGCGGTATTGCCACAAGCAATACTTCAGCAATTAAAATGACACGTAAGTTTGTGTTGCAAAAATAAAATGTCGAATTAAAGATCCAAGGAAATAAAATTATTCTTGATTCATTACAATTTGAATTCTTCCAAAATAGTTTTGAATTACAAAAACAAGTCAATATCTCCTACAATTGCACTAAATTCGGCGAGGTTAATAGCGTGAAAAAGTAGACGTTGATTACAGACGATAGTCGGGAAAAAGTGACAAGAATGATTGTAAAAAAAACTACATATAAATTATTGACGGCATAAAATTGCCATATCAAATATATAAATACATAAAATTGAATGATAGTTTCAAAAAAGGACATGTTTCAGAATTATCTACATTTCAATATTTATCAACTATACAATTGGCGATGAGAAACTATGAATTTAATTAAAAGAGGAAAGACGTCAAGACCCACATTTTTTGGCATTTCCTCGATACTCATAAATCGCTTGGAGACCAATGACATGATTATGAACATAATTTTAAGGACAACTTCTCGTTCTATTTAAAACCACAGCGTACCATTTATCATTCAGGTTCGACCAACCAATGTAAACGAACTAAAAACCCGAATTAGTTTATTCACGCATCATTAGGCGTCAAAATATTATGTTATCGGTGTGCGTATTCAATCGATTTCACTTACGATGACGACTTTCAAGTTGAAAGCTATACTTTAATTGTCGACCTTTTTACTTGCTTTTTTCCAACATTAATTGCGCAAAATAACCAGGTTATATTATTTCTTCCCCATATATATATATTGTATATTATATTTTTCATTGACATACAATTGTAGTGAATTTGTTAAAAGAAAATATTCTAGAATCCTTCGTTTCCGAATATCATGCTCTTTCAAATAATATTTCAAATCAGACCGGAAATTAGTCAAAATCATTTTTTTTGAGTCGTTTATTTGCATCCTCTAAAATTTCCACATACATATGTTCGAGGTTTAAGTTGTCAATATATATGGGACACTATGCTTTATCACTATGTCTTTCATGTTTCCATGTCAAATCATTTTTGAGAAAAGATGGCTGTAACATACAGGCGTACAGACACGCGGATGATCTTCCAACAACGCTTCTTTCGCGCTGAGGTTCGGAATCGTAATACAACGACTCAATTGGACAGATACTTACGTAAGTTTACCCTATGCATTCGTTAAAAAGTAACTGTAAGTAATAGTCTTTACGTCTTGTAGAAAATTACCCGGCTTTTGTTTTATTATAGAACCGTTAAGTTTCCTAGGTTTTTGGAACGAAAGACTTACACAAACGACATTTTAAAAAAATACTTCATTCAGCTCCTATCATTTTAGCTCTTCATTTATTTCAATTAAAATACGTATTCATGTTTAAATAGAGACTAGCGTGTTATTTTAATTTTGCAAACGTAAATATTTGAATAATTAAATTATACTGACTTCTTCGTCAGGGTGCTCCCCAACAAAAGTATACATAATTATCTATTGCTCCTACCGATCAATAAAATTGTATTGTCAGACATAAATTTTCAAAATTTGTTCGTAAATTCTTGTTATCAGGCTTGCTCAGAGTTCAGATGGGATAAGTTATAATTTTTAATTTTACTCCGAGTTGAATAGTCATAGTTGATGTGAACATAATCATTGAAATTTAATTATGGTACTATCCATAAGGAATTTTACGAAATTTTATCGAATGGTATCTAAGGACCCTACTTTAACTTTATATTGTCAAGAACTTTCGACTTATGGTCCTCCATCAACTAACGGGGAGGAAGGGACAGACTAGTTAATAAAACAAGATGTGCTTTATGGCATTGCGGTATAGATGTAACCTATTTTATTTCTTTCCAGCTAATGAGCCAGAGTTTAATATATGACTAGAACAGGCCGAGCTAACAATTTTTTTTTACTATATATTGTTACTTATAATTGTTACTTAATAATCTCATTCTAGGTAATAAAACAATAATATACCTAAAAATAAGTCTGTGTACATAATAAGGATTTATCAAGCAAACTGTACTATCACGAGCTATTGTAAAAATACCATACAGGTCACACTACAGTTACCAGTTTCAAGTCACCTTGTTTATTTGTCTATTCGTACCCATATTTTTAATGCTTCTATCGGCAACGCAGTCATATAATGTCATACTTTTTGGTAAACAGAATGCATCTCTATTTACTTATACTATATAACAATGAAGGGATTATGGGTATATTATGAGTATTATTTATAACTCACATGGAATAAAAGAGTCATTTATTATAGCTGAATTAATTTTTCGTTGCGTATGTACACTTAATAGCAAACAGATAACGGTAGCTGTAGAACCAGATCAAGTCTGCTGTAGGCAGTCCCCAGTATGAACGCACCAGGGCGACGACAAATAGGAATCATGATCGAGAGGCATCATCAGGCGGCCGTTCACAATGTCACTGCATGCTGACCACGATTCCTCTGTCGAGAGCCAAACGACGGAGAGAAATAGAAAGGGATGCAATATTAGAAAACAACCTGTCCAGTTCCGAGTACTTTTAGATACTTATGAACATTTAAATATACATGGTACTTGTATCAAACTGTTTAAAATATTTATTTTTAAAAGCGTAAGATCTATGATAATTGTTATAGTTTTCCTATAATCTTCTAATCATATTTTATCAAACTTGTTTCTTTTCAATATTTTTGATTCGATAGTTGCGGAAACTTTTAAAATATATTTTTAAATATACAGTCTTAAATTATAAAAATAATTGTATGTTCCTCATAGCCCTTTCAAAAAAAAAAATTAAATTAAAATATTTATTTAACCAGTTTTTAATAATTGTGAGAATATATTAAAAAAGTTAGCTAGTGCAAAATAGTTTAATTATTAAGGTTTATTACTATGTCAAATTTAAAATTTTTATGTTGTTTGGTATCTAGGAAAATTTATTGTGAAAACAGAAAAACGTTAACTGCTGGGTAATATACCTAATAGTTGCAGTTATGCTATACTTAATATAGTTTACACTTTAACGAAACAGAAATTTCTCCATTGCTCTAATCGTTCTTACTTTATAAACACATCCAGCAAATTCAAATGCGCAAACGCGAAGACAACATCTAATTGCCATCTGTTTAATTTTTTTGGGAATACATAAAAAAGATAATTTTCTACACAATTATCTTTAACGCTTTTGTGTACGATAATAATAAAACACAAAAACATAAGGGGACTGAAAATAGCATTATGTTAATTTTAATGAGAACGTTTTGCATTAAAGTGGCCTTCCAAATAAGAATAGTGTACGAACGATTCCAATATGGCAATTGGAGCGCAGAGTTAAAAATTAAATACAAAACTTAGCTTGTAAATTGCCAATAACGTCAGAAAGAATACCTATTAAATATAAATTCGAAATGAATATAGCAGAAAATATTTTATGTTAAAAAAATCAATGAAAATCTGTTGAATAAAACAAATATGACTGACTGTAACTGACATCTAAATTATCAAATTCCAAATAAAACACTAACCTTCTGTATTAATTAGACTTTAAACTTTCACAGGGCATTTGTAATATTAACAAACACATATTCCGATTAAACATTTGAAATAAAGTGTTCATGTCTTGTCGAGTCCGGTTAAGCAAACAGTGTTGTGAATTTACAACTAATTATATAAATACCACTTATATTTACAATAGTTACCCCATCGGATAATTATGAAAATTGTCCTTGAAATACTCGTATTTATGATTTATTGACTACAGAATTCAGATTATATTTATCTATACATCTAATAAAATTATGACAGAGTGAATTTTGTAAATGGAAAATATTTTAAAAAGAGTAATTGATATAGCGTAAAGAATGTTAATAGAAGTCAGAAAAACTGTTTTTTCGAATGTTTGTTTCTCTGTCTGAATGTTAATTTCTTTGTCAATCACGCGAAATTTACTGGATAGATTTTGATGAAATTTGGTATGGTAATAGTTTATATCTACCCAAGAGTAATGTATGAAAGATAAAAAATCTATTAACTTTCTGGTTCTGAATTTCACGCTTGTGAAACCGTGGGGCAAAGGTAGTGTTAATTAAAGCGTATGAGAATATAATACCCCGATAATTTAATCGTATATGAAGCCAAATTAAATTATTAGAAATGTTATACCTTTCGATTTTGATGTTCATGAATAAATACGATATCTATAAAACATGCGATCTTTATTTTCACGTAGGTAAATTCAAATTAAAGCAGCTATTTAGTGAAAGTTCATCAAATCCAGTATGAAATTGTGCAAAATATCTTTAAAATTTGCCGAGAGCAGGGATCGTCAATAATTACTTCCAGACTAAATAAGGGTTGCGATAATGGTCCGCGTCGGCATTCCAATTATTTACGGAGATCATTACTGAAATAAATAGAATGATGCAATTATGCTTCCCGCAGGTACTTCTGTATAAGCTTATCGTGTTGGTCTTATTTTAGAAATAATTTTCCTTAAAATCGTCTTCTTTAGAATGCGTAAATAATTAAAAAGTTGTTGGCTAATAATAAACATATTCTTAACCGGGTTTTCTTTATGTCAAATTATAAACCAAAAATATAAATTAAAAATCCGTTTTTAACATTATAATTTTAGCTTGGATTTAAGTCAACTTTATAAAATGAAGAAATGTAATGAGTTCGCATCTTCCTTGATATAAATGATCCCTATATTTTCTTTTTTTAAATTAGTAAATGCTTATTCTTTATATTAGTTATATAAAAACATTGCTTCAAGAACGTGTCTACTCATTTTTTATAAATATCTCTTCACGATATGAAGATCTTTTGTGTCAATATTCGAATGTGTAAAAATAACTTTTTTAATAATATCGGTTACAAAATTTAGTGCTGATGTAAATACACCATTAGTTTATAATTTCAATAATTTATCTTAGATGTTTATTTTCACTGCAAAATCATTTCTAAAGGGTAGAAATTGAAGGCAATCGTTTGAGGTAGAAACAATTACGAAAGTGGAAAGTAAGACGCATCCTGTTTATGTATAGCAATTCCGAGTCATATTTTAAATAACGAACCAGAATTATTCATCAATATGAAACGTTATAAATGCCTTTGTTTGACGATTGCGTGATATTAAAGGCAATCGTAATTTCTCAAAGCATAATTAAATGTCCATATTAAAGCAATGACTTTTCTGTCATCATTTTTATCTATTTGCAAACTGGCTATTTTATTAGATCGCCGGTATACGCTACATTATCTACCTCAAATTCTGAATACAGAATTCATTTATTGCTAGAATAACTTTACAAGTAGCTTAACTAATCTTTAACACAAATTTCAGGAGAGAAGAAATCTTCTTCGCAAATCATATAATTTTGCAATATTTTGGAATACTCTTTATGTCTTTGAAAGATGACATGCAGTTTAATCCCTTGCAATCCTTTAACGTTTTTGACAATTACTTTTATCGATCTTTTTATCAACAGTCCGTCCATTTTGAAAGTTATTTCAAAACAGCAATTTGTCGATTTTCACAATGATTTGCTAAATAGACTACTTTATATTTTAAAAAATCCACAAAAATTCCCTCTTATCATGCTTGACGATTCCTCTGTCTTCGTTTTATGCGAGTCTTCTTGGCCCTTTTCACTTTTCATTGACGTTTTCCCCTTTTTTCCGTAATTTAGGCGTAGCGGCTATAGTATATATATTTTAATTCACGATTTGTAAAAATGATGACTTTTTATACACCCTTCATGGGGTATTTCCACGATGTATGTGCCATACGTATCGTGACTGTTCAACCGTTTAATTAATCTTTAACACACATTTCTGGAGAGAAGAAATCTTCTTCGATAATCTGTATTATTCTAGAAACGAATGAATTCATCTTGTTTCCCTATAAATCGAATTGCATTTTCATGCTGGAAAAATTGTTTAATAAATATTTAATTCACAAAATTTATGTTCGCTGCCTTCATTTTTACTATGGGCATGGTTGAATGTAAACCTCTTCCACTCGACAGGAATTATTTGTGATGTTATTACCTTAACAATCACTCGACAATTTTTAACAAATTAAAGGCAGTTTAGTAGCGCTTTATCCCGCTATCTGTTACATGAAAGGACAAGGTCATAGTTTATTTCACCGGCCTTGAATGTGCAAAAATGTCTTGCAGCATTCACCTTTCATATAATCACATTAATGAACGTAATATTACGAGATTCTCCTAGTCTTGATATTTTGTCTGGTCTGCAGGAAATAGGATTATATAGTTCCTTAATAGTTAAAAGCCGATCACTATAAACAGTGATATCTATTCGAATTTCGGTTTCTTTTTTGTTTTAGACTTATGTTTTGTATATTTTATGACCTTTCAACTCCCAAACATTCAAAGCTTTATAAAATAGGTAAGTTGCGCGTGACATTTTTATTAAATAAATTACTTATAACCTCAAATATAGACCGTTCGAATATTATGTCCATCAATTAAACTTCCACACCTGCAAACATGGTCGATTGCAAAGTCATTTATATCAGAGCCAATCAGTTCAGTCAATAGTATATAGGTGGGCGTGGAGCGGAGGGGTAAACGTGTGCTGGAGTGGAAGGAACAAACTGAGGAAAGCCCGAGACGAATAGACTCACGGAGTAAAACTTTCCAAATTGCGTATGACAACGCCCAGTGGAGTGTAGTCAGGAACTGAGAAGTTGTGATCATTAAATTGACAAGCGAAGAAGCTGAGCGGAGTGTCATCATTATGGTTTGTTGGTACTCAAGTCGATATGCTTGTTTAATACTTACGTAGATAACGACGATGCCTGTATTGTCAACTTTCAACGGTTTATTTCTAAGCACGCGAAATAACTTCCAAATGTTACACTTTGGAACTAAAAGTTAGGTCGTTAAAAAATAAAATTATCTATTGGTACAAAGTAAATTCTTTTTTATGTGTTTTTGTCACATAAAGAGAACTCACAGTTAACGGCAAGAATTTAATGGTCTCATCCTATAAACTATAAGAACTAAGTACTCATATTTTGATTTAATCGGCAACTAACATTTAGGAAAGGATATATTTATGATCATATATCGTATAATACATATATTGTAATATTATTAGAAACGGCATATAATATACAAGAATGTTATAATATATAAGCATGACGAAATATATATTTAAGTATATGAAAATATATAATATTTCGTAATGATATATTTAAGAATTTTCAGTGTTCGATTAAGTTAGAACTGAAGAAACTATTAAGTAAGAGTTGAACTCTCGTTTCAAATTTACCCTACACATACAGATTCATGTAAAGAGTTAACCATTAATAAATAAATTATTACTTATAACTCTTTGCAAAATAAAAATATATTGCCTAATATATTTGTCCCAGACAAAGTATCGTGAATTTCTCAAAACAAGATTGCAAATGACTAAACGTAGAATTATCGCTATAGTTCTCGAGTAGTTTTAAATAAACTTTTAATAGCCTCGTTTTATCGTAATTTTTAATTAAACAGCTTGATAAACATATTTTCTATGCACATTTTTAACAATATCTTTAGGGCTGTGTCACATAAAAGTCTTAAAAAATATATTGAAATTATTAGAATTTTCTTTTCCACTTGATACGTAAGCAAAAATAAAAAAGTATCTTTCATGTACGTACGTCAAATTCTCAGCATTTGTTCAAAAGCCAGTATATAAAAGGAGAAGAAAGCAAAAACCGAATGAACAATTTCGTAGCCTAAATAAAAGAAAATAAACTCAGAATTATAAAAAGTAAGAGAATATAATAATGTATTGGAGAACTGAGGCAGATCTGATACAGCCTTTACTAGACCTACGTAAATATAGATGAAATAACTTACGGGTCATCGACTATCCATTTACTATAAAGATAATACATGAACGTAAATTTCAAACAAATGTTTCAGCAGCAGACGATGAGAGTATCCTTATAACGCCAGTTTACAACCACTTTGGGTATACTCCAGCCTCGTGGCGCATCATCCATCTGCAGACGGCCGATGTACTTACACAAACACCCGAGTACAATTTTTTCCCCGCCGAATGTTTACTTAACACCCATTCATAAAGTAAACAGGAGCGCGTTCGCGTTCGCATTAATGGGATACACTTGGGCACTGAAATATCTGACGCGATCCGTGCGCGACCGCGCATCGTATGATACTTGCGCCGGTTTTACCTACTCAGACCCGTGGTTCTTCAGCTTTAGGAGTACCGATCTAATTTGAATTTAATGTTGAACTGGCACAAATCAATTGCTTGATGTAAAAATTCAATATTTGGCATAGAAATAAAATCTCACAGACTGTAATAGGTAACATTTAAAATAATAAATACAGAATTTTAGGGGGTAAAAGTTACATACTGGAATTTTTTTAAATTTCATTTATGGACAGCGATATCGTTTGAATATCGCTGTCCATAAAAAGTCCTAATCATAAGTGTCCAGAAAAAATAGGGTTTTTGAAATCTTCTAAAATTATAAAAAGTTTTTGAAAAAAGGTTGTAGGAAAACTGTAAAGTTTATTTCAGATTTCATATTTTATTTAAATATGCCTCATGTTTTTACGGCTGTGAAATATATTCATGTTTTAAAAAATTAATATTTTTAAATAGTTTTATAGAAAGTGTTTCTATATAGAAGTGTTTCTATATATAAAGTGGTCGTAAATGTTTATAAGAGCCTAAATGTGTACATAAACGTTGTAGTGCGAGCTCTATTCATATTTAATAAGTTATGTTTGTAAGTTGCACTAGCTTGAATAAATATTAAATGCAATTATAATATATATTATAATTGCATTTATAATTTTTAAATATAAAATACGTGTTCAGGAAGTTTCTTAGTAGTTTTTGAATATTTATAATGTTACATTAAGGTAACTTTTTTGTATATTGGCCTGAAAAGTTTTTAGCCTGAAAATTGGCCTGAAAAGTTTTACATTCTAGAATATTTTGTTATAACGTATAAATTGGCCGAAGTATATTCACTTAATGATAGTTCACGCTAAGCTCGTATCATCGTAAATGGTTTTATACGGACGTCAAGTATAGACTCTTCAACTTAATGAGTTAATGATTTTAAAACGTAACTACGATTGATTGAACCACTAATGATTTTAAAACGTAACTACGATTGATAGAACCACTAATGATTTTAAAACGTAACTACGATTGATTGAACCACTAATGATTTTAAAACGTAACTACGATTGATTGAACCACTAATGATTTTAAAACGTAACTACGATTGACTGAAGCAATCGGTAAACGGGATGACAAGTAGATCACTCAAATTAATCACAAACGCTAATGTCAAACGAAAGCATATCAAAGTAACGAGTTTTTAGTGTTGATTATAGTCTAAATAAATACCGGTACTTTTCTCAACTGCAGAGAGTTATATTCGACGATTATCAAAATGAGAGGCAAACATGTAGATGGTATACATACATTCTTGAATTGGGAAATCAAATGAATTTTTCTATATATTGTTAGAAATAATAGTATTCCAGATAAAGATCATATAACTGAGTTCGTTCCAATTTATTACAAAATTGAGTATTAAATAGAGACTTAACACAGTTGATACTTTGATAATACCGTGAGAGAAAAATGATAAATCCGAATATCCTAAATGGAATCTTATAAGATTAAGAGTAAATGATTGGTTATTATGTATACTCGCGTCAAAGTTCCGTATATTGGAAATAAGTGCAAGACTTTCTAGAATTTCCTTTATAATATAGGCGTGAAAGCGACCCGAGAAAAACAATACCTTAACGCTACCTGCTTCCTTAAATCAAAATAAATCTTATAGCTTGGACTCCATTGTAAGACAAAATTGAAATTGCAATCGTAACATTATTCTAAGTAGGTAAGACTAAGAACATATATTTTAATGTAGAGGAATATTTAAAGAGATATCTAATGCATATAAAAAATGAATAAACATAAAATTAGTTATAAAGCATTGTTATTGTTCTGATCATTAAGATATTAAAATTCAATTATTGAAAAATAAAACTATAGTTTACTGAAAGCTATTTTAACTATACGCGCATTGGAGTTTGCTTCCCAACTCTGTGAAGTTTTGGTAAATTAATTAAATTTTCTCTGCATTATTTTAGACTCCATTTTCTTCGTATTATATGAGATATTATGAAATACTAACAAAGTGCGAAAATAATTGAAATCTAAAGAAAAACGATTAATAGATATTTTATGGTTTTGACAGACCTGGGATATAATAAAAAATGTTATGATCGATAAAGGTAAGATCATGCGCAAATTTCAAGATGAATTGTAATTCAAAGTTCCTCCCACATCCTAATTCTAATGCGAACTAACCTTACTTAGTCTTAACAAGTTCTAACTAATCCTAATTAAGTATATATAATATTGAAATACGAAAGTAAGTTTGTTTGTTTATTTGTGTCGCTTGCACGCATCACTTCCTTATCTATCTGAACACTTAAATACGAAATTGTGCGTACACGTAACCAGTAAAATAAAAACGAATATAAAATATTTCATCCCGGAAGAGAGTTGTTTATTCACGAGGTAACTTTTTTAAATCATTCTTCGTAATTAAAAAAAGTCACGTGATTAAACCTGGTAATTAAAGAATGCATTTCGATAGAAATGAGAGTGTGAATATAAGTGTCAATCTAACTACGTTTCTAATTACTAAGCCATTTCAAATGCATGTATGCAATATATCCACAAGAAAATTACTTTTAAATTATACCACCATTTCTTCTTTATTTCAGGGGTGCTGATGTGGGTAAAAGCTAATGAAAAAATACAATTGTACTTTTGTGGAGTTTACTAATATTTCTTTTTGTTTTTTGAAGTAACGATTATATAAATATGTATTCACAAAATATCTGAATAGACGATAAACTTCTTGAGATAAGTGAAGTTCTAGTGATACTAAGAGATTAATGATATCACCGATTACAGTACGGAATAATCTATGGATTTTATTACCTCAAACCACACAATGATAACGTCGTTTGGACGTACGCCTAAAATTATGGCTAATAAATAATATATAATAAAACTTGCAGTATCATTTTTAAGGCCCATATTTTCGTGCTCTTTTTATTCCATAAAGGAAAAAGGGTATTATTATATTTTTAGGAAATAACTAAAATCAACAAAATTAAAATTAATAACCTCACTTGATGACCTAGGGTTTTTCTAGGAAACTATGGTTATAAGGATAGATTTCATAATATTTGAGAATATTGAATATATTTGGCGTTAATTTTGTAGAAATTCATTATTCACAATTAAATGAAACTATGTGATGTAGTATTATTTCTACTTTCCTTAAGTTCTTTACCACGACCTAGGTTTCATTGTATTACAACATCTTAGATATAGATATAGTAAAGAACTTAAAGAAAGTAGAAATTATACTATATCACGTAGTTTCATTTAATTCTGAATATTTGAGAAATTAATGATTTTACACTTGCGAAAGGTACATTGGATAATATTTTTACGCAACGAAAAATAATATTGTTATTTAAAAATAATTTATTCCTGCAAGTATTATGAGCAACTAAGCCTGCCAGAAAAAAAGATTTTTCTGGCAGAATTGTATTACATCTCTTGTATTACACAAAATCAGTAAATTAGAGCGATTTTGCGTGAACACGCTCGTCAAATCAAGGTAATATATATTTTTATGATTAAATAACTATTGAAATTGTTTACCAGTAGTACACCAATTTAAGTTCAGAGTTTTAATTCCAGAATACACTGAATTATACTTTAATTTGGTATATAATCTTTGCTTTTACTCGTGAAAAGACGTTAAGGTCATCACAACTTATTAAAGATTGTCTCATGCATTAAATGTCAAGAATTTCTAGGTTACTTAAATTGAAAAGAACTGGAGCACCCACTATATGTTTAAAAATATTTCATACTTACTAACCATAAAACAAAAACCTGAATTCATTAGTCAAACGAGATCTGGAGTTTACGAATAGTTCATAAATATTTCCCATTTCATTAATACAAAAGAAATCACGCATTTACAAGTCGAAAAGAAATATATTTAATTTACTAAAAATGCTCGAATTGAAAATTTTTGCATCCATTTAAATTAAATATACCTAATTTGAATTATGAAATTAATTTCCAAATTAAATACCACCTTTCGTTCGAAGATCATGTAAGATTTTATTTATTTAGTTGTTTACGTACTGTAATGTACACAGTTGATACGTATGACGGATTTATTTCTACAGGAGCAATATCTTAGAGTTAGCTAGATCACCGATCAAGCTCCGCTCGACGAGTGGCCGGGAATCGAACCCGGATCTCTGCCGTATGCCGCGTCATCAAAGACCGGTGTGACCTTATGATCAATTCAACACACCACAGCGACGATATATTACCTAAGTAAATTGATTTTTTACGATTAAGATTTGACAATATACTTAGGAAATTATTTAATTGCAACTAAGGAAATCACGAAGTAATTACATATTTTAATAAATGACTATAATTAATTAATGAAAATATATTAATTTTCTAATAATATCATTTACTTTCAAAATTTACTATTTTTCACTTGTTACGAACCACAGGTCTAACGTATTAATAAATGTATAATAAATATATAATGTACGAGCTGAACATAAATAGCGCGAGTCCATGTTGCAACATTGAAGCGAGCGAGTATTAATACTGGCGTCTTCAATTAGAATTATGTGTGTCGGTAATCATCGCGCTATGATAACAATCAAATCCAGTTGATTGAGTGTTTAGCTGAAATCTATATTTAACATTTTATGTTCTAAAGATATCGAATTAAATATATATCGTAAACGTCTGAAAAATTGCGGATAATAATATAAACGGAATCTATTTGTACGTTTGATTAATATACATACAAACATTAAGAGCGTTAACTTTTTTTACTTTTTTTCCTAAGAAAGCTTCATGAAGTCTGCTTACGGTCTCTAAACGGAAATATTTTCTATAGGGGTTAAAATATAGAGCTTACGTGGGAATAGGTCGGTTTCAAAATAGAAAATCTTCGCAATTTCAGTATTTTAAATTTAAAAAAAATATTATAAAATTCATTATAAAATATTTCCATAGAAATATTATGTAAGATATAAGAGTTTACCTTCTCCGTTCAAAATATATAAAAACAAAATAAAATATAATTTCCAAAGATATAAGTGGAAAATTATCCGACATTAGGAAACTCAGTATACGCAAACACTCTTTTTAAGGTGGAACAATTGTAAAAGAGATTCTCTGTTTTTAACCCTAATAGAATATTCATGGAAATATTTATAGTAGCATACATATTCAGTATTTGTGTTGTGTTATTAAATAAAGTAATATGATAAAATATCAATCAATATGAAAAGCACATTACTCATCATTAGAATTGTAGAGTTTCGTAACACATTCATATTTAGTCCAGTAATCACGATAACAATCTTTATACTGGCGTACACATATCTTCATATTTACATGAAATCAACCATTTGATCAAAAAAGTGCAGTGCCACTTTCAAGTGGCACCGTTTTAATACTTTTTTAGTGATAATATAAAATCAGTACAAACATTTACAGTGTTTTAGAAGGAATCGCTCTGAAGAAACCTCTTAAAAAAATATTTTTTTTTTTATACTACTTTTATTATTTAAATGACAAGGCAAATGGAAATATGTTATAAACTTTATTTACCTTAGAAATTTACTCTCGTGTTTTCTATGTTTGGCATTATACAAAAAAAGAATTAGAAAAATCAATTTTTCGTTACTTTCTAACATATTTATGACTATGTTAAGAAAGTAACGAAATAGTCTTTCAGTTCCAGAAAAAATAGTCAAACTTTTTATCGTTTCTTTACTTACTAATTTTAGGTATATACATGGCTTCTTGTCGAGAACAGATTGTCCATATTTGTCTGCATATCTTTACGATGCACTCTACATTATATTGTAAGTATTTATTCAGTTATCTTATTTATTACCTATATATTCAATACTAAATGATTACATTAAAAGATCTTCAATAACATGGTACGATTATAACAATTTAAAATCACAAGTGGACATGAATAAGTAATTTTGAAAATAGGTATATAATATATTCAGATGAATCAAATAACTAAAATTTTCTAAAATAAAGTTAGCATTAGGTTATACAAAAAAAAAGATAAATGAAAAAAATGTCTTTTTTTATCGCAAACATTATTATCGAATAAATAATGATACTTTTATGGAATTGTAGAAATGAAAAAAAAATGGCTATGTATATTTAAACATTTCAAGACTTTATACATTTAGAATCTATAAACAACAAAGTCATGAGAAATAATCAAAATATTAATGGAAAGCAGCGCAAATGATATGGACAACAATATAGTTATTGTATATGGAGATAGTAAATTTTCAAAGACGTTCGGCGCTCGCTTAGAAGTAATTTTAAAATATTTTCTTTTCAAATTTTGACAAGGAGAATATATATACTGATATTCTTATTATTTTAATTATATTCCTAATAAACACCAATATAATACAGTACCCGAGTAACATAAATTCATAGAGTTATATCCTAAAATGAAAATATAACTTTATAGATATTTAGAGAAAAATTGTAAAATTGTTAAAAGAGAAAAATTTTATTACATTTTGTATATACGGCAAAGTAGGCACATATAACCATATAACGATAAATTATTACATAAATAAAAATCTTTTACGATTCAGCTCTCGCAAAATATGCAGTTATCGTACCATACATCTACAATTCTTACTACGTGAATATACACCCTTACTAAAATATTATTGCCAGATAGATCAGCTCACGCCATAACCATAAACTTCGCTCTAGTGGAGAGAAAAAGTCATCGCATCGTATCATAAGGCACCGTCATATCAAGGAACACAAATCTCCCCAAACGCTCCGAAAACAAAGAGATTTCAATACAATAAAAGCAATGATATCAACCAAAACATCGTAAAATGTAAGCAAGAACAAAAACTGCGAGCGAGATAAAAATACAAAGACGTTAGATATACACTGATAGCCTGCAGGAGACTGGGTTATAGCCATACGACGATAGTCCAGTAAAACTGTATAACGTTAAGCACTTCTTTTGATTTAGGATTATGGAAGCATTCAGAAGAGTTACTGTTAAGCCCGAGTGAAAATAAGCAATCTGTATTTGAAACATATGATCGTTTTGTAACACCAAGGCTAGCAGTTAAAATAATCGAAATCCCAATAAGGATCGAATTTTATTCGTTTTAATATTTTTATTCTTCCATAATTTAATCCTAGAAATGACAAAAGATAACATGGAACGTAAAAGTCACGTCATCATATTCTAACCAAAGCTTTTCACCGCTGTATTATACTGACTCGAACGTATTCTGTGAAAATTTCGATAACTCCGATTGATCGTTTGATAAAGTAGAAAAATGGCTGATCATTTTCTGAAAAATTTAATTATGTTACCTATTCATTATTAATATCTAACATGGACACTTTTATTGAAATTTTGAATAGGTCGACAATTATTTCCCCAATATCTTTTTGTACATATAATATTATTATTTTGCATTAATATTATATAATATATGATGACAATGACATATTTTCATTGTAATAATTCTTTATTAGTTACTTGTAAGTAATTATATGATAAAAGAAGTTAATATATGATCAAATTACGAGAAATTGTAAAAAAATCTTATCCAAAAGGGTATATGAATTTAAAAAATCACAAGAAAAAATTCAACGCGTTTGTATAAGTACATATTGTTTAAAATTGCCACGAAAGCTAATTTTATGTTTACGATTCATGAAATCAATATTTACCAATCAGACTTTGATATTAAATCAAAATCGATGTCTCCAATTTAAGTTGTAATACATTTACTGGAAAAAGAAGTGATTATGAGGCTATCCTTAACTTATAAAAATTGCTTTATAGTTATTTGTTATAAGAGATGACTTGAAATAAGGATGTTTAATGATATAAATGATTACAAAAGAGATATGACCTGTAAATTTAACTTAGCTACTATGTTACGAAGTTTGCAATTTGCGCGAATGAAACTGACATGTAAAGGTGTACCTTTCAGGCTTGCTTGCCGAGCTGTGATAACCAAATCAAGATTTAACAAAGGAAACGAACCGGCACAAAGCTAAACTAGATTGCTCGTCCGAGTTCGTAATTAAAACGTCAAGAGCAAGCAAGTGGCTTATTGCCGAGTAAAAGAAATGAATAATAATAATGTTATTATGACGATAACAATTATCTTCTAAATGAGAAGTTAAATAAATGTCATAAATTGTCTGCCCTCAGTTTTGGGCGGACAAATTTTATATTGTCCATTTATATAATTGAATTTTGTGTCAAACATAGCAATGTTAGGCGGCGTCTTTTTGGCAGCGGCTTCCATCATATTTTATTTGAAGCTATGCCGCAGCTTCTATGTATATACGACGCTATTTCCGCCTAAAAGAAAGAAAAACGCTGCGCCGGAGATTTTAATATTTTTTTGCTTTTTGGAACATTTAATTTTCGTTATTCATTGACTCGTTACTTCTAAAAGCGGGTTCGTTATTCGTGAGTCCATTAAGTTGACTTTCAGTAACAATACGAAGGTTTATAAATTTTTTTTTATATCGTGCTTTTTAAATGAGGTTTCCTAATATGATAGTTTGTAAATCGGTTCAGGCAATGCAAAGAAAATATGTGACACAAGGTATTCGGCGTAAGTAAGGATAACACGTTATGTTATAAATGTCGAAGTAAATATTAAACTTACCCCAAATTTAAATCTATGTTTTCTATTTCAATCTATTTAAAATAAAGACATTTTTCACTGCAAATGAACATTTCACCACCATAATTTTTCCACCAGTATAAGGAATACTGGTTCACTGATATACACGTTGACATCAAGCACGTTGATTTTTTCAGAGTTCCATAGCCGACTGCCAAAAAACTAAACTCTTATATTTCGTCATGTTTGCCTGTCCATCTCTCCGTTTGTATGTTAATAAATCATAACTGTTCAATTTTTTTAATTTATGTCACACCATCGTTAATCTTTCTTCTTAAGTTAAGCTGTAATAAAATTTTACAGGATTACATAGATTAATGATCTCGATAAATAAAGATTAAGAAATGAAGTTAATTTTTTTTCGAGCCTCATTTACATATGAACAATGTTTTTAGCGAACTTTATTGAATGGGTATCACCTATTATGATAAATGATGATTGTTGAATGGGTATCACCTATGATGATAAATGATGAAATTGTCTTTTAAAATTGGATCAAAAATAGTATATACATTTTTTATTACGGTAACTCTTTCAGAAAGTTCGAGTCTCCAAAATATCAAAAAGTACGTTACCCCCTCTAATTTTTAAATACGCATAAGAAATATCTGAAAAAATAAGGATAGTGGTATTTGAAAAAAGGGCACAGAGTTATTTTTCTTACGTCTCTAAAATATGTATTACGTGATATATTTACATAGTAACAATGCTCTTAATATTCACATAGTAACAATGCTGTTATTGTGTATAATATATTAGAAAATACTTAATACCTTTATTGTTTGTGCTTTTATAATACTGAAATGAGAATAAGACTCTAGTTTTGCGAGTTTAACTCACAGTTTTTCTTATGCTTTCCAACATTACTTTTTTCCGACGTATTATTGTGTAATTGGTTTTCATCACAATATTTTTATATATTTCGTATAAAAGACAGATACAGTTTTTGAAAGCTGTTTAAAAATTATATATAGCAATGACTCATTATCGCAGTCTTGTTTTGAAAACAATCTTATCGAAATACTTGTACTTAGTATGTATACTAACAGCTTATATTTACAATTTAGCTACATGAAATACAATATAATCATTTGTCGACTTTGTAGTATATCAGCCTATGTTTATATAAATAAGGATGACACGAAATATCAAAAATTCACATTCATTGTTATGTACATGAAATAATTATATACAATCATGCAAATACGTAAGTACTTACGTGATAGAAAATTTATAATAATGTACAATATACGTTGATGAAAGAAAAGACCACTTTTTCACACACGTATAGGATGCAAAATTGCGCGGCCACACGGGGGATGAATTGACACGACCGCCATTGCTCTGCAGTGAACGACGTCGACTTATAAACTTGTGTATTATATATGTACACGTATATAGAGAGACGAATCCGATGTAGAAAAACGATGTAGAAAACGAGCGGTTAGAGAATTCCCCTTCACAAAGAGACCTTCGTAATTGTTGTTTATATTTTTATTTATTCCAACTTTGAACCAATCCTACAGTTTCATGTTGTGGCCACTTTACACATAACTGGGGTTTTATGTCTTGTTAAACATATGATTTATGAGGTATCGGTAAACGTTATTTCTGTGTTCGTACATACGTTTGCTTTACTTTAAATTACTATTTACTTTTAATTTATTAATGTGAGTTAAGGTTTTTTCGTAGGTTTATATGTACAGGTATATATATATATATATATATATATATATATATATACATATAAATATATATATATATATATATATATATACACATATAAATATATATATATATATATATATATATATATAAATATATATATATATATATATATATATATATATATGTATATATAATTTTTCTAACCAACGCATCTTTTATTGTATTTATTTTCTCTTTGAATAAAATAATCGCGCCCTCATCCAATAAAAGAAAAGCAGCTCGCCCATTCAGGCTTTGACTTAGCACACTCTTTAAATACAGAAATTTTCTTCGTCTCATAATTTGTCGTCGAGAAAACAGAAATAGCTGTAAAATGTTTACTTCACAACCTTATTTGAATGTATATTTTTAAAATCTTATATTTGACTATAAGTTTAACATAATGGTACTACTACAAAAAGTTTCCTTAAAAATTCAAGAATTTGCATCTAAATGAAGATATATTTTATTCTAAAATTACATTTAGATATCAATAAGAAATAAGATCCAATTAAATCCAATCGAATCAACGGTATATTTTAAGTCCAATCGAATCAACGGCATATTTTAAAATCCATTTGAATTGAACTTATTATTTATTCTCACCTGATTGTTAGACATGAAAATCTCATAATTTTTAGTAACTAAAGTAAATAAATTTGTTTTAATTATTATTACATTATTATTTGAAAAGTTTAATGTTTTCGATGTTTTTATTTTCGAGTTACCGCAATAACGCTCTCAATATTTCATAGTAAAATTTAAAGAATGGAGCCCTCGCAAAACGACTAAATGCTTCTTAGAATTTATTTTATTTTTTTGGAACTCTTGCAGTTTATACTGGTTCAAATACACACATAAGAAATGGAAACTTTAATTAAATATTCTAGAAGCCATTTTAGAGAGATGGAAAGTGATCGGTAATTAATTTTTTTTTGTTTTTAGGGTTGTTTCCTGGAATATATAATGAAATTAAACAAAAAAATATATATTTACTTGAATAATTTTTAAATTTAAAACTCAGTTAAAACGCTTTGAAAGTGTCGTAAAAAATTTTGTCTTATACAAAAAAAATCTGAAAAAAATCTTAAATTTATGCAAAAAAGTTAATATTAGGAAAGAACTAATTCTAAATAAACGAACAAATTAAATTTATGATACGGAATATATATTGAGCGAGTTCGCCACGTTTTTTTGTTGAATTTTATGGCGTTCCCCTTAGGTATAAACAGACATAAGTTATACAAGACAATGACGAAGATAATGAGTGTCATATATCAAGTTATTTGTTCTCATATTAGTGACATACGTTACTTTTAATACAGTCATTTGCTCTTAATAATTCTGATCTTCTTGTCAGATCTCGTATTCTTTTTTGCTGGCAATAGTAATAAAACAATTTGTTAGTTGCCAATTTTAGTTATCATAAGTATATCGAATATAAAACATGCCAATAAGTTCTTGGCATTCTACGGGTAAGTTTTAAAAGAGTAAAATTGGATATAATTTCGATACAGAATACTAAAACAAAGGTCACGCCTCTTAGATAATTTAATATCAGACTATTATCGTTTTAGCTTAGTATAAACAATTTTACTGTATAATTGCAGACGCAACGAGAGTAATCATTTTGGTTAATGCGGTATTATACAAAATGATTAGGTACTGTCATGATTACTATCATAAATAAATAATTAATTTTCAATCAATCATTGAATAATACAATCTGTCAATTACAACTATACAAGCAAAACCAATAACTACGATTGGTTTTGCTTGTTTTACCAACAGGAAAATTACAATGGAATTACTTTATTGTCTAGCCGACGAATTTCGGTACAAAAAAATAAAGTATTACGTACGACATTATATGGCCGCGAGGGAGTGGTGGAAACAACTTTAGGAAGCTTATCAATAACTAATTAATACCTGAAGCACTGATAAGCCACGTGTTGGCAGCATGTTTATGAAAATCAATGAGTTAGTAGTGAACTAAGAACGTATGGCTTTAAGCTAGATTAGCGAAATTGCACGTTCAGTCTAAAATGCAATTACCCATTTCACGAAATGCTGTATACGATTAGAATTGGTAAACTACCAAACTCTCACCATGTACTGGAGTTCGGGTCAGTACGGGTTCATATACTATAAGACAGCATAAAATTTTCGTCATAATATTTTCGTATCAATCATTGCCATTGCAGAGAAAAGAATTCAGGGAAAAAAATTATGGAAATTAAATAACTTGGAATCAAATCTACAAATTGCGAATAAAAAATGACATATAGAAATAATAGTATATTTTGAAACTATTCATATTACTTATCACTATTATTTTCTAGTGTTTGACTTATAAAATACATGTTTTTCATGGTTGCAAAATTAAAGTTCATATGGGGAAACTCTACAAACCTAGTTTCAATAATAAAACCTTTTTATTTGTCTTTTTAATGCTCTACAGTATTATATAAGTTTTTTTAAAAATTGTTTTTTCCAAATTTTTAAACGAATACACGAACTACAAGACTGATGCAATTTATTAATGCGAACTTATTTAAGAGAATATAACATATACATATGTGTCTAACATAAATATAAAAGAAATGCAGATGGTAAGAATTCTCATTGAGATGTCTGTAAAATTTCGTACTCGAAAAATATACTTTTCACTATAATAAACAGAGACTTATCCCGTTTTTGCTATTTAAATGTCAATGTGAACATTTCTCTTTTTCTATAAATACAATTAAATAACCAACAATTTAAAATACATTTAGAATATAAAGAAAATATAATTATAACTTTATCTCATAACTACAGATGTAATTGACTTATTTTGGTCGATTAAAATGAAGGCATATACGGTTATTATAATACTCGACGAATCTGTTTTTATAATAATACTTATTCTTATTCATCGGTTTTACGTATCAAAGACTTGCCCAAAACTATTTCCATTTGAATTAAACCTTATATTCTGCTTTCCCCGCGAAAATACTATTATTGTATGGGTGGACCCCGTCTCGTTATATTTGAGAGAAAATGTTATTATTCAATCGGTTTATTTATCTATCCGTATATCATAGCATTGAATTAATCGTAATCATAGAAAAATAAATTCTACCAATTGAAAGACCATTCAGAAATAATAATCTATTATAGGTATCTTAATACTGAATTCACAGAATCTTATTTCGTTTATATATTTGAAATAATAAAATAAATTGTCCAATACAAGAAAAAACTATAATAATGACCACATAAAGGTTTAGAGAGATAGCCTAAAAAAGATGGAACAAATTTTGAATCGAGAATATGATTATAGCAAAAATTTTAAAATATAAAGTAAGCCAGACTGAATCCTTATTTGACTTCAAGATTTTTAACACCATTGCCTTTAAAAAGTAACAGTATGAAAATAAACGACGGCAAGTTATAGCATTTTTCATACCTGTAGAAAGTACATAATTTTAAATACTTGATTTATTTACAAACAATATTGATTAATTAAAGGAAACACATTACACAAAGATAAAGATATTAAGATAACACGTTTTTCATTTTAATTTAATGGAATTATCTCTTAAACTTAATAGATATAACCAAAATATTTATGTTTACTTAGTAAGTCGGTCCTTAATTCTATAATAATGCATACATTTCTTTATGGAATATTAGTTTAAAATAAAGATATCAATATAAAGATTTTTCGTATGCTCTTTTTTAAATTCAACGTCAATTCAAAACAAGCGAGATAAAAGAGACAAAAGGAAGGTGACTTCTATTGAACGTGAACCTTTAATGAAATTAAATCTTGAGACATAAAAATAGATCTAGTAATTAAAAATTATTTATTCTATAAAAATGTGTACAGATTAAGACTTCTACGTGAATTAACGAATTTTACTTTAACGGTGCAATTGTATATGTGCTATGAAGCAAAAATACAATAGTCTGTATAATTTCCAACAGAGAGCATGATTGTATTAAGCTAGGTACGTGTATTGTAATTCAAAGAACAAATTCGATAATTTAATCCTTTAAGTTATTTAGATTATTATTTTTACTCTCGTTCATAAAATCTCATGATTATTTTGCGTTAAGTACGTTAGCTGAGCATTGTCTCATATTTACAAACGAACAGAAGTAATTATATTGACGAGGTGGAAAATACATATGGTACAGACTTATTTGTTTAATTGTTTCGAGAATGCCAAAAATAGCTTCCATGTAATGTTCAAGAAATATTTTCAACATTAGTCATATCATAGGAAAAAGAGAACATTTAGACGTGACACCTCTAGCGCACTGTGAAGAAGAATTTTATTACAGATATAATACAGTAGGGAACTGTAATTAAAATCATGGACCACCAAATAGATAAACTGCCTTAACAGAGCTATAATTAGCCTTTAATATTTTCTTAAGGCGTATTACGCACGAAATATGAACGAGAAATAGCTACCGCTCATATGTCCTACTTTGTTAATTAGTACAACTCTTACTACGGATTCAATTGGCAAATGCTATAGGAACAAAATATCACGTATTGCTAATTTAAACGCGTCTCTAATATTGCTAGCACAAAAATATGATAGACCGTCTACTAAATATTAATAAAGATGATCCACAACAATGTTTGGAAGAATACTAATATATTCTGTTGGTTTGTATTTTATAAAAAAAAATCTGATATAAATTAAACATTAAAACAATGTAAATTTATATATAGTATAAGAAACGAAAATATTGAAGACGAATCGCTAGAGAGATTATCTTTATCATGTAATAAACACCTCGAAGGGCACAGAATAATTCAAAAAGTGGCAGATAAGGAAAGGCAAGTAACGTTTGAAGCATCGATGCTTTAATTCGACAATTTTATCAACATTTAGATTACGCGCCATGATTACTCATAACCTAATTTGCTTAATTAAGAATTTGGGCGTTGTGTCCGTTCACTTTGCACGTATTACCAAGATTGTCCGTGTTAATTATTTAAAACACTAGTTTGCATACTCATCACATTTACACCTTGTTTATAGCACACTATTTTAATGATAGATCGTTTAACCTTTTTTTATTAATAAATAAGCATATTAAAATTTTTATATATTTAATTTATTTAAAATCACTATCACAATCACTATCTTTTTAATGGGATGCCCATTATTATTTATGTGCTTTTAAATTTAAATATTAATTAAAATCACTATTATTTTAAGCCCAAATATATTTCCAATGTTTTTTCGACGAATATTTTAATTGTAATATTGATATTAAATTCTTAGCATAATATTGGACAAATAATATTAGATATATATTTAAAACCGTCTAATACGTAAAATTAATATAGGTGAATATTCAATTAGATTACAAAACGAACATAGAGAAACCAATACTACAAAAATTCATTCTCTGCATACAAACGTGAGAAACCGGAGTTCGCGCGAATAATGGGTATTACAATGCCACATTTACATGCAAACCTGTATAAAAAACATCATTAAATATACACAGTTAATCAAATATCTTATTATAATAAAACTTGTGTAAATAATGGTACTTACGCGGCAATACTTTTCGATAGAGGCCAGCGCTCCATAGAGGCTTGGTATTTCATATTTTCAATTTGTTTCTTCAGTGCGTCTTTGTCCATGGCTGCTAAAATACTGGGCTCCATAGCGCAGAATCTAAAGCAACATAAAAATATACAAAGTGCGTGTTTGTAGCATAGATATAAATGTGTAGAGGCGGCGCCCGAACCGCGACTGTATTCCCATTGTGCGATTGTGTGAGTGTGCGCGCGCATGTTGGACCGTTGCTAGGCAACACTTCACTCCTGCATATAAACGTCATTATGTTATGTGTGAGTTTTCTTTTTTTGAGAGTTTTCTGTCTCTCTCTGTCTATCCAGTTGCTTATGCGTGTTGTTTGTTAATTTTTCAATGTTGGTAAGAGTGATAAGTTAGTTACTTATTTTGGAAAGCTATTGTGATACGGTCATGCGAGGGTACCATATTAAAATGGCGACGATCCTAGCTTATATATGACAATTAATTTGGAAATGTTTACGTTTTACGTCTCGTTGTCCAGGTCAGTTGTAAAAAATAATTACGTTTTTAAGCTTAATTTATGATCTTAATGCGGCGCGTTATGGTATTTTGGTGTTCAAATATGTTACTTTTTTACGGAAAGATTTTTTTCCTGCTTCGCACAATTTTATTATCTACATTTTAACGGTCAGCAATAACGACTCGGGCGTTCCTCTTTATTTACGCTCAACAAAAGGGAACTTGGTGGAAACCTTTTTTCACAGTGACATCAGTTATTTTTGCCAAATATTATTAAGAATTTTGTAATAAATTTTCTTCTATGAAGTTTGTAGCAAAAAGTGTGTACGATGCCAATAATTATCTAAATAATATTTTATGACGATTTCAATGGGCAAGTAACGTACGATCCACATGCATGTATATTAATTGATAACAATATTCATACCCACCGTTTAAGTATATTATAATAATGAAATTTTGTCATCAATTCTTTTTTTCTCCCGCAAGTTGTGATGGATTAATGAAACCCCGTTCATACACAGTATATCAAAAAGTATCAGAAGTTATTATTGAATAAAACCCTTTGAAATTTAAAAAGGTAACGAATTTATCTTACAAAGTATTTTTTTAATGCCAAAATTACAATAATTCATTAAAAACTAAAGATTAATAAATAAATAAAAACAAACAAAAAATAAATAGAAAACGAATTGAGTACTTCCTTTTAACTATAAATCGAACAAAAATCGCTGGTGGTAAGCGCAGTTCGAAACGCTGAATTTTGCAAAATATAAAGGTGATGATCACCCATGTTGCTTATGCTGTAAAAATAATACTCATAAGACGTGCATGAAGAAGAAATATCTCGCATTTAATTTATCAAAAAAATTATTTTCAGTGACATCTTCAATTTGTAAAAAAAAATTAAAAGAAAGTTGTGAATAACTTGAAGAAAAAACATTGCAAATAAAGGTTGTAGAATTTCAAAAGTTTTTTTTATAGTCACGTAGCATTTGTGTCCTTGTATTCTAATGTGAATTTTAATTTTTTTTTAAATTTTGGACAGCCCTCAACTTGGAAATAATATATCCGTTTAATATAATAGATCTAAAATAAAACTAGAAGGCTAACTTAGATTAGACTTAAATCATTTTTATAACTTCGCATCATTGTTTGGATCAAATAAGTAATTTGACTTTCAGACTGTCTGCAAATTCTCTTATCTATGCAGTACTACATGTATGTACATTTATGTTTAGATATGTACGTACATTTATATTTGTACACCTTTCACATATATTGACTTTCAAGGTTAGCTTGAATCTGATGTTGGAGACCATAATTAGTAGATATAGTAAAATTAGGTCGAAATTATAAAGCTGAAATCGCCGTAATATATGTGCTAATTTCTTAGAATTTTACCTAAAAGTAAAGGTTTCGAAAGTTTATTAAAGTACTTATATCGCATGTAAACACGCGAGAAATATCGACACAAGGAAAAAGGAGTTATTATTTCCTTTCATAAGTAGCAAACTAAAAAAATTACGTATTAAATTGATTAAAGATTCTCATTTTAAGAGTTATTTCCTATATTTAAGCGGACAATTTTTTCCTCTGAACACCATATGTTTAGGCAATTATACTAATGTAATTAATTTCTACCCCCTCCACTTTTCAACAACTCGAGTTCGACAACCCTTACGTAAGAACTTGGTAGTAATTTGTGAAAATTAATTTCTTGAAATATATCATTGCTAATATAGTTTTAATTAACAGTTTATAAAAATTACATATTTTAGGGCATAACTCTAACAAAAATAACCATTGTAAAACTTAATATTTCGTAAACGATACATGTATCGGAAAAAGTCTTTATGACATACCCTCCATATTTTTGAAAAACCTATTTCTATCCTACATAATAATATATGCGAAAACAATTCACCCTCATTTTATATGCAGGGGAGTTAGCCTCTGCGAGTAAAATGGCTGTAACATACAGACGGCCATACAGACAGACAGACAGACATTTGAAAACTCTAACTTGGCTACGAAATCTAAAAATATATATTTATTTACAAATAACCTTTAAAACTAATTTTATTTCATGATATTAGTTGGACAATCTTTTACATTACAAAAGTAATGAATAGCGTTATCTGTGGTTTGTAGTTCAAATTTATTTCAATTAAAATTACAGATTTCGTTATAAAAATTCTTCCGTAAATAGAGCTATGATTGTGTTAAGATAGCGCCACGTCGAAAAAACGCTACAAAATTGTCTTACAGTCTTTTATTGAATAAATTCAGAAATATACCTCAACACAATTTTATTTAGTAGTTATGAGATTTGTTAAATAAAAACATTACCTAATTAATTAAATATGAAAACTCTTTACTAAATTTCTTGCAGTTCGTTTCGTAATAAATGTGAAATACGGGTGCATTATAGTGCACCGACTAGTTCCAAGCCACACAACCTGACACTGCGCCCTTTACCCGAAGCGCTTGATACCTATTTTGGCACCCGCATAATAATCGAAATCCTAGAACCTGGAAACTCCAGAAAATGCTAGAATCCTGAGAAATCAGGGATTCGGATGTCGGTGATGGTAAACTTTGTACCTATAGAGTAATTCACACGCTAGGCAATGGGTCGTGTTTATTTCATGCTATTTGTTATACTGTCAATTAAAGTACAATGTATATTAGTAGAGTTGGACGAAACATTGTACAACTTGTGATATATGTATATCATTGGCAAGAGATTCAAGTTTACACCTATAACGAACACGGTAAATATTAAAAAAAGCACTTAAGTTTTAACATACATCGTGCTTTATATTTCTCGTTATGGATAAATATTTGAATTGATCACAGGTGAAATGTTTGAAATATATGAGAACAATATACTAAGGGGATGAGTCGATGATGAAACTAGCAGTGTCTGCATTCCTGGGGGAGTTATGTCGGTGGTATTATTGTGTTTATATAATTAGCAGATATTATGACATTTTAAATCGGCGTTGCCAAATTCAATTTGCAGAAAAATAAACGATATTGTTTATTTTCTTGACGTAAAAAGAATACAAGTGATAAAATTCAACCAGGATTCGACGCATGAATTGCAACCTGTTAAAACTAAGGTCGAAATTATCCATAGAGTGTACATCCTTTGAATGCTCTGTACATATAACATACGCTATAACTTTATATAAATAGAAACTTATACAGTTTCAACAATGCCCTGTATCTTTGACTCGGGCTTACTGTTTTTTTTTCTAATGACCAAGACTATATTGCATTATCTATGGTGAAAATAAGGCTAATGTATAGTAGTCAGATCAGTCATCAATCAGATTTTTTCTTGCAAAGCCTTGCTAGAGAAGTGTAGATGAATGAATCCAAGCTTGGCATCTAGACTTATTGAATATCGCATCTGTTATAACACTGAATTTGGCCGCAGTATATAGCTCTTAGATATGTATCTCTTTAACAATCAAAGTTTTATAAAAATTACAGTTTATGGATCTTATTATACAGCACAAAGATATAGGGATAAGAATTTATCGCAACTAAGTTCAAAGTTATGATAGATATAATATTCAATAAATCTAGACGCAAATCTCTAACTCGCTTAAATGTACTTCTCTAGCAAAGTTCTGCTAAAACTTAGCTACTTTTTCTAACTACTTTCCACGGCTCAAATTTTTAAGGGTAATTTGACCCTTTTTACAGTAATGTTTTGGATGAAATTTGTATTAATATAATCATAAAATAGACGTACTTTTAACAAAGCGAGTAGGAAAGAAGTTAGCACAAGACTAAACTAAACGTAACTATCATTATATATACGTCTTATCAAATTTATTTGCAATTATAAATCGCAACTTCTTCGCTAAGTGAGATGTCGAAAATAATCTTTGTAAACGTCAAAAATTGACAAGTTAGAGGAATATTATCTTGTTAGCTATGTATTTTGTTTCTTAGCTATGAGTTTTGTTTCATACTCAAATTAGTTCGTAATTGAATTTAACTTCGAATTCCCAGCATAATTGTTAGAGACGGTGGTGATGGTACTTTTGACAATCTAATTAACATGCTTAAGAGTGTTCGTACACATCATAAATATATGCGAACTGTGAACACGCGATCACGTTATAACTTAACATGATTCCAGTTGTTAAGATTGTATCTCTCCTATATGCATATACTTTGTTACAGACTTCAACAAAGATCTCAAAATTGCTATGTATCGTGCCAAAAAGCAACGCTTTATGTAACACATTTAATATTATCGTGTTACATTTCTGTTCTTAATTAATTTTAGGCATGTTTACTTGTATACATACATTACTATATATGTGAAATCGGATCTTATTGTTTCGTTAAATAATATACAAAACTATTTGCCAAATGAAATAATTTTTTTCATTCTTAAATAGAAGTTAGAAAAAAATATATTCAATATTTATCTTTTATTTGAAAAGTGTATAAACATATATAAGGCAAACTTAGGCAATCTACCGTGTATGTATATAAACTTAGACAATATACCAGTAAATCATAATACCTATTACGTGCTGAGAATATAGCAATACGAAAAACTGCTATAAATTATCTGTGAGATATCTGTGGGTCAGGAATTTTACATACATTTATCACAATTAAATGAAACTACGTGATGTAGTATTATTTCTTTTTTCTTTAATCTCTTTACCGTGATGTAGGTTTCGTTGTATTATGACATCTTCAGGAATAGCAAAGAATGATCTTTGCTAATTGTTCATTTGAAGATATTGTAATACACCGAAACCTAGGTAGTTGTAAAGAGCTCAAAGAAAGTAGAAATACTACATTGAATTGTGAATAATGAATTTCTACAAAATTAACGCCAACTATATTCAATATGCATTTATCTTAAATAATAATTTCAGCAATTGAATTATCAATATGGATAAAGAAGAGAGATGGAATAGAAGAACAAAAGACAGATTAGTGGGAAAAGAGGATTGGATGATTATTTCAGATGACTTTGAAGATATAAATCAATAATATGTTTCGAATATCCGTATTAAGTTTATTCTAAAGTTTGGCAGCATATACCGTGAAGAAGTAATCGCTGTACTTGGTACTATATTTAATAATATGGAAAGTATAGAGGTATTTGTATGTAATCAATATTCAAGAGCACTGAAGTCTTTATGTTGAAAATGAAAATAAAGTAGACTGCAAGAATTCAACAAAATATTGAAAAGAAGACATAGAATATATAAAATGCACGAAATACGTGTTTTCATCTAGTCAAGACGTGATCTAAACACCAAAATATGTTTATATTTTTCAAGATCAAATTCACTAATTACAAACGAATGCATACATTTTAAATTATATAATCTATCATCAATTAAGTTAACGTATGATAACGTCTGTTACAATTTTGGAATATTAGACACGAGTCAAAATTGATAATTTTTTAAATTCTTAATTTGTCTAATTTTTTAAATTCTCAATTTCGTAGTTGGAATAAAAATGAGTTATCTATTTTATACCTTATCAAAATTACCAATTTAAAAATGTCGTATAAACATTTTACAAGAAAAACTTGATATTTAGATCATCTCGATCCTTTAAATAGGAGCCGTGGAATAGCGTTTTCAATTTTCTTTTTATTATTTCAGTCGCTGTATCTAAAAGCAACGCTCGTGATTGATCTCTTGCTAGAAATAATAAACTACCTTTCCTTTACAGACTTTATTGAACAAACTCTTCTTTAGGTACTATCATGTGCTGGTATTAAAACCACCTTAGTAAAATATTGAAGGACCAGTTACTGAGTATTCGTTGAACGAGACGCCAATATTAAACATGTAGAATATCGAAACAACCATCATCAAAATATAGATACCGCATTTATTTTACAATTGTAATGGATATAAATTATATTTAAATACCCTAAAACTATACAATTTTTTTTCTTTTTTTAAGTTATTAACCTTAAACTAAAACTATGAATCGAGGACGGAACGAGGATCGATACACATTTTCCATTTACTAGTGTTCGTTCAGCTAATATGTTCGATCATTTTTATTTGTATTCAATTGACGCTAAGAAAGACAGGTCGAACGTATTAAATTACTAAATATCTTGTAATGTTTAAATTCTGTTGTTAGTTTAATTTTATTTTGAGAGAGATTCGCTTCCAATATTACCTTCATTTTGCAATTATACACTTTATCTTGTTCTTAAGAATGTGATAGAAAAAGTAACTGCCGTATGTAACCCGTATACTCTGTTATTCCGTCATATATTCTATTTTAAAATAAACTTTATACTTGTACTTTAAACACGTTAAACATGTAAATAATTTACATTTAAATTCAAGATTTAATTTAATTTTAGAAATAATATAATAAAATACATTTAAAAAAAAACATCATTCTCAAAATCCAGTTTATGTAGGCTGAGGCCTGTATATATGCCTAAGAATATTAATTCAAATAGTAAGAAAAAAATTTACGACGATTGTTGAATTCAAGAAAAATAGATGTTTTGCTTTTATTTCTATGCATAACAATTGCTGTAATAAATAAAATTGTTTCCATTTTTTTTATGGGCTCTATGTAGTGGAAAAAATATGTTAGGAAAATATACACAATAGTATGTATACTATATCTAGAAACCACCTCAAATATAGGTATTAATTTTAATTAAACTTCTTCTTCAAAAATTGCTTAAACGGTTTTGCTTTAATTTTAAAATATAAGAAGTAATATTACATTCTCGGTAATATACCATAAAGATATTTTCCTAAAATTTAATTTAATATATTATACTTTACTACGTTTCAAGATATATGACCGTATTATCCAATTAACATATTTAATAAACGATCTTTCGTAAAATATTTCAACTCACTTTAATTTTGTGCATAATTTTTAATCGTTTTTCACCTAGTCTTCTGAGGTGAAACTTTTCATACCTCTAAGAAACGAATAGTGATACTTAAATATTTCGTACATTCCACAACTATCTGTGATCTAGCGGTACATAGCCTCATAGTAGCCACCATGACTCCCTAAACTTGTTCGAAACAGCAGTTTTTGGCCTACTTGTAATATGCTAACATATTAAACTACAAAGAATGAAGGAAATATAAGAAAAATGGCGTAATATCTTTGTTTCGATTTTTTTATGCAAAATGAATTCACTGATCACTTAATATGACCAGAAATATACTGCCATCCAGAGATATACTTTTGTTTATAATAACTTCTATACAGATGTATTATATTATATTGAATAATAAAAGAAAACATTAAATTCTTAAAAAAAAAGTTGTTTGTGTTAAACTCATTGTTTTAATATTTTTGCCTTTTCACATCCACAGAAAACATTTTATCGTAACTAAAAATACATTCTGTAAATATAAGCATACATGTCTGCTCCTGCTGTAACTTGCTAAACTATGTGGCAATTACGAAATAGCCCTTGGGTGGCTATATATTACCATAACCGCTCTCGAGTGTCCAACCTTCGTGAAACGTAGTACAAAGGATAAGGCAAATCATTTACGTTAAATATACTTTTTAACATATTACAGTTATAATGTAAAATATATTTCCTTGGATACTTCTAAACTAGGTTGTAAGCACTGAATGATTATTTTTGACAAGTAATTCTACGGTATATTTTGAAACTTCAAACAATTTTTCTATTCATAATATTACATATTCTGAATCTTCATAAAATTTCAGCGTTGCGAAAAGTACGGGAGATAATAGACTAACGGAACAAAATAAATATCTGTTGAGAATTAATTTTCCAATATTCTTTAAACTTCCGTTATCCATTTAGATAATAAATATTTCCAAAGTAATAAAACTCTCTTAAAATAATTATGACTATCGAAGAGTTATCAGACTTAATTTAACCATGAGCAAGTATATTAAGTTCGATATGTGAGCCCAGCAACAGAACATGACCTGGGAAATTAGCCACGTGACTGTTACATTGCGTGCCGATGCGGTTTGAGGGCTAATTTAGATCTCCGTCTCGATATAAACATGACTTATGTGCCTAGTGTATTAGCTAAATTCTATTGTGTCTGTGCGTGTTTTTATTCTATGGTAACCAACGTTGTTTAGAGTGTTATTTATGTTCTTTGATAATTAATATTTGATAAGAATTTTCATTTTTTATTTTGTTGGTATCGTTGCAGAAGTATAAGATTTTTGAGTACAATAAGAATTTTAAAAAAATATTATTTTTAAATTTTTATTTTCTCTAGATTATAATTAAAGCCATGAATTGAAAAAAAAATATTCGAAGTAACTTTTGAAACTATATCCATGTATTAACAATACAATGTATTTTGTGGGCCATTAAATTGACAAGACCATATTTTTAAACATAAACGTGAATAAGGGTTTATTTCTTATAAACTGTGAAAAAAAATATTAATAGACTCTATGTATAAGTTATTTCTGTTATTTTAATTCAATGAAATTATTTTTTACTGAATCACGGTAAAATGAAAGTTTATTGATGAAATTTAAAAAAACCTGAAAATATTTTAAAAAAATCGTTTTTGGAAGATGTTGAACATGAAATTTTCTTAAAAGCTTCGCGAGCTTTGTCAATAGTATAATTATCTTAATGATGTTAGATTAATTATTCATTTCTCGATAACAGTATGAGTAAACAAGTCTCCTTCGATTCATTTCCATTCAATGTATTACCATTTGTAACGATTTTCATTTCAGTATACATAAATGTGCAATATTTTTAAAGTGATGGGAAACAAAAAAAATGCTTGAGGTTTCAATTTCATTTACCCGTACTAAGATAATATATAAAATAATGGTCACATTATCTTAATTTTTTTTAATCTCGTTCAATCATTAATATAATATAGAGATTAAAACGTTGATCCAAATAGGTTGATTTACCAATGTAGATGGTCAATTGTATTGTTCAACTGCTCTGTACAAGGCTTTTAATACTAAATATTTAAAAAAACTATCAATCATGCACTATGACACATTTAGATACTTGTAAACGTTTTAGGATACATAGTACTTGTATTAAATTATTTGAAAATTTAATTTGGCACAAAGTGCTACCGTACACTAAAAATTTAAAAATTTATAAGATCTTTCATAATCATTTTTGTTTTCCTACAAACTTTCGTAGGCTTCTAAAAATCTTGTTTCTTCATACGTTTAGGTTAAGTAGTTTTGGAAATAAAGGGGATGTAACATATTTGTTAATTTTTTAATGTATCTCTGAAAAGCTACTACCAAAAATTTAGAAAAAGATATTTTTGGGACCCATATAACTAGCCCTTTTAAATTATGTCACATAGGAAATTTAAAAAAATCCAGTATTTAATTGCTACTTCGCCCCTCTAAAATTTTCCTTAGAGTATTAGCTATTGAGATATTCGCGAGTTTTTATGCTTGACTACTTTACCATATTTCAAGTTTCTACGTCAAGCTGTTTCTGAGAAAAACAGCTGTGACAGAAAGATCAATAGACCCGTGAATAACCTTTTGAGGCTTTTGTTTTTCCTTTTGAACCATAATATTAGACGTTGAGTTTGATCCAAAAATCACTATACAACCTAGATACTATTTTAGGATTGGTTACAAGATAATATAAACCATCAGATAAATTATAAGCACGAAAAGTGATTATGTGAACTTTAATTATTTATTATGAAGTTTATTGTTAATAAGCTGCGCCCCACAGATTCACTCACGCAAAATTCGGAATATGAATTTTTTATTATATAATATACTTATAAACTATTATCTTACCAAATTTCATCAAAATCGGTCCAGTAGATTTTGCAAGATTAACGCACAAAATAACAAACATAAAAAAATCTAAAAAGGTTTCCCGGCTTCTATTATCACTCCATACGCAAAATCAATCATTGTTTTTTTAAATATTTTCCGTGTACATAAGTTACTCTGTTTTACTATATGTATAGACTACATCGCTACACAAGCGATACAAGCACACTGCCATACGTATCTATCGAATGATATTAATTAAATTACGTGATTGCTTTGTAAATAGATAAATTATTGCAGGGTTTAAATTTTAATAATGTTCATTAACAATCATTATGGAAATACGTGGTGCGTTTTCACATGATAGGAAAGAATGATTTATAAGACGATACTATAGAACAAATAAATCATGTTCTACCATTAACACGCTATTAAATAATTCGCTAGTGACTTACATACAACCGCAGGAGACTATCAAGGCGTTCTTTTAAATTTCGTTTTATGCTAGTATATTACTTTAGATTTGTAACAAATACTGGATTATTCGGAATAATAAACACTAACATTTAAATAAACTGTAGTCATAGTACTCAACTATCTTATATAATACACATAAAAGTTACTCAGCTGTCGATTCTGGTCAATTATCGTAGCTTTGCTCACTCTATTATATACGCTTTGAACGGTTAACAGAATTTTACACGATTATTATGAATGACGGGCGCTGCAATATTTTATTGCTAAATTTATGGCAAGTGAATGTAATACTTTTGTATTCATTTCATAGTATTTTCCAATTTTAAAATGCACAGATCCCATAGATCTTAAAAAGATATTTTAGTATCTAATAACATTCAATAAATAATAGACACTATACAAAATAACATAAAAGAGTAATACCAGTATCATCACACATTTTTTAACATTTCTCATTACCTTGATTTTCCGAATACCCTTTTTCAAACCCCTCAGAGGAGGAACTTAATAGAAAAGACCTTCTTATACCATTATAATTTTTGAACAATTCGAAGATATTTCAATTTTTTTTAATTAACATTGACTTCTCGTTCCGTCTGTCTGTGGGAAGAGAAATGTGATGGAGTTGGTTAGAGTGGAGATCTTTAGTTGACAAGTAAAAAACAGAAACATGTGCACCATATTTCATTCAAATAGCTCTATCATTTCAACAAATTTTTGAAAAATTCTCATTTTTTAAATGCTAAAACCATCCCAAGTAGATTTGCATTTTGGTATATTTAATTTTTTAGGGGACTGGATGGGAAGTCATTGACCCAGTGGTAATTGATCCTTAGATCATGTGTCAAATTCTAGCGAAATCCTTTAGAAATGTGGGGAATGAGATTTAATTATATTTCGTTTGTAATAAGGCCGCCCACACCCCTACAGAGTGAGCACCGCCACCGTCTTAATATTTGTTGCTAGAAAATATAGAGTACGTTTGGAAAATTTGAGCGAAGTCGAAGTCGATACACTGATTTTGATATAAAAGGATGACCAATTTTTAATGTTAATTAATTTTTTTTTATTGTAAATAAATATTAAAAAGCATTTTCTCAATGTATGAGTTGATTGGCTAGTGAATCATAATATTTATCTTGATGGAAAATAATGTTTTATGTCGATATTATTTTTAATAATTATAGCTTCGAAACTGGGCAAAAACTGAAAATGAAAGAATGTTTTTTCCCACGTCACTCTTTAGCCACTGACAAAATATTCGTAGGTAAATTAAGTTATTATACTGATAGTTACACACCAGTATTAGTATTTTTATGACGCACCCTGTTATTAAATATATCATTCGTACACACAGAGTCTAAAAAAACACTATACAACAAAGTTCCATCTCAATTTGAAAACATAATAGATATTTTTAACAATTTTAAGTATCTTGTTAGTGTACACTAGTGTATAGACCAAAATATTTTTTTTATAACGTACTTACTTATTATATTATGTAATATATTTAAGAAGATATAAACAAGAAACTCAGTTTCATGACAGAACCTTGACCCTAACGTATTGAGCGATATAAAAAAATACATTTGCGCTAAAGATCACAAAGTGCAAGGTACGCTATAATAATAACAATATAGTTTGCAAGTTGATAATAGCACGAGGAGGGTGATATAGCTCTTCATTTTACTTTATTTGTGGTTTATTTTGTTAGACTGGAAAAATACTGCAATGAAATTGTTTAAAGGTTTTTTGCCAAATACACAGATCAAAGTTAAGAGGCAGGGAAACAGACGCCATAGATTCCCGACCCATCTTTTAATTTTCGAAACAGGCAAGTATGTACATTAAAATATTAATAAATAGTAACAGAATACAGTATATTATCATTGTTTCATCCCAGCGATAAAATAAACAAGTAACTAAAATCTTTTAGAGTGGAGTCGACGAAATATTATTTTGCACATGCTCTGTTAAGAAAGCACGCTTTTTTGAATAAATGATTAATAAAATTAAATGAAAAAATGGCTAAACATCCGGCAAACAATTTGTGAAGGAACGTCTCGTAAAGTTGTCCACTAAATGTAAATAAGACCCTCGTACCTCTAATTTGCCACTACGCAAGTGCGTTTAGCGCAATTATTTTATTTTATAAATTATTTTTAGACTATTAAATTATTCTTAGTTACTCATTGGTTTACCTATATTTTTATTTAGTGGAAAAAATAGTATTATCGATAATTGAAATTCATAAACTATTAAAAATTGTTTGTCACAGACTGTTTATCCTTAAAATATAAATCGAGTAAATAAATGTCTCTTTACATTTAAAATTGGTGTCATAAAAATACATGCGTTGATAGTAAGTATTACAAGCCAGAATTGATCATTAATAGTGTTTATCATACGTAAGTTAAGTCATCCAAAAGTTAATACCCGCTATCCAATTTTACAGATTGGTTTAAGTAGTTATTTTCAAATAAATTAGTTGCAATGAAAAAATTTATAGAGATTCCTGAAGTTGCAAAGTGCGATAAGGGAAATTATCCATTAAAAACATTCAACTTTACCATGTAAACCACAATATATTTTCGAACATCTAAATTAACTGGTAAAGTAATCGACTGTTAAGAAAAATTTAAGACCTTGTAGAATGTGATGATCAATAGAGAACTAAAAACAATAAACTAGAGAAAATAATTTAAAGAAAAAAAAATTGGTAAAATTGATAAAAGATTTATTATATTAAAAATATAACGGCCAGAGAAAGAAAAATACATATATGGTATTAAAAAAGATTAAACCAAGAAAAAAAAGCAAAGACAGAAATGCCTTGAAGGTAATTGTTCCGCAAATTAAACTTCACACAAAGTTGTGAAGCCGAAAACAAAGAAGTAAAATAATCAGTATATATTTACATAAATACCAAAGTCTTAAATTGACACAATAATCCTATGGTTACAGATAATCAAATTTATGCTCTATGCCTTCAATATAAATGTTATCATTAAATCAGATACAGCAATTATTTATAAAACTACTCACGCATCTTCATAGTAGTTATTACAGGTAATATTGTTTTCAATAATTTTTGAATCTATTAATTAATGCAGATGGTAGTAGAGAGTCTGTAAGAAAATGCAAATCAATGAACGGACAGGAATAGAAGTGAATAGAGAAAGAGACTTTGCATGTTTCATTTGTAGTGACGTGCTGCCATTAGCGTTTATACAGCTCCCATGTGATGTAGCTTGTTCGCCTTGATAGATTCTCCAGTGGCAATTCAAATTAACCAATTATGAATATACTATCGATATCGGGTGAGCCACAACAGAGGACTCTATTAATAGACGTGCGCACCGGGCGTGCTATCGGACATCTGCCTTGCATCGCCCGTCGAGAGGTTAAGTTATTCCGCTCTTCAAGTTTCTACAATGACCTGCTTTGTTCGTGCATTTTTATTACTTCAAGTTAAGCGATGCGTTCGTTGAATAAGAATTTGGTACCACATAAGTTTCATAAGTATTGAAAAAAGACATGGGATTAATCTGATACTTTAATTTATTTACAATAATTTATAAACAACTTAGAAAACTCTATTATAAAAGAAATCTTCATTAGATAGCCCCAATAAACTAAATATAGTTTAGTGAGAGCTCACAAATATTTATAAAAACCTTTAATTTTATTTATAATAATAATCATTTAAAACAAAAATATAGTTAAAACATAGTTTAATTATAAACTGGGCAACCTAGTCAACTAGTCAAACCTAGTCAGATCATAAAGAACAAGTAAGTATATATACTGCACACAGATATAATATAAACAGTTGAAAGTTCTTAAATTATCAATATTATAATTAATAAACAATAATAATTATTAACTTGAATATTTTAATTTTTTAAATTTGAAGTATGTTATAATGTTTACAATAAATGTAATCCGGTGGGTAAATTTATAAATATCTTTACTTTTTGTTAAACAAAAATTTGTAACAGTCAAGATATTATCTATGTGGGCAAGATTCCAGCCAGAATTCGTATATTTATCTTCCTTTAAATCACGTTTAAATAATATTGCAGTGATTGCAGCGAATAAGCAGCTTACGTCAGTTACTACCAGCATTTGTAATGATTAAAGAAATTATTTAATTTGAAAAAAAAAATCTTTTCTCAGTAGTATTTCAAATAAACTGGTGTATATATGTAGGTCTCAGTTTTTGATTAAGTATAGTAATCTATAACTCATTATCCGTCGTTTTCATGAAAAGAAAATTAAATGCACGCTTTCTCCCAAATTAAAATCCGTGAGTAAATCTTTTGAATAATTTTGTTATAGTTTATTACAAAACACTTTGTATTGCTTAGGTGTAAAATATTGAGCCGCAAATAAAAAAAAATAAATCAAAAAAGCATAATAACTTTAAGAATTTGCTCATGAAAGCATCAGTTGATGTACAAACCAAATCACTTACCTATGAACTGAAATGTGGAAGTACAAATTTGATATGTTGCGTAAGATCACTGCAAATACGATTTGTTTCTAAAAATCACCTTACGTTTAAAATAAATTTTTAGAGATCGATTTCCAGGGCGATTCGAAAGTGAAAAATAATTCTCGACTTCTAGAAAAATAGGTGGAACTTAGAAAAGAAACCATTGGTGATTCAATCAACTACCGACTGGCCAACTACCTGGTAGCTCGATAAGCTCGCTTTAATAGTTTTAGAAATAATTTTATTCAAGATTACTGGTGTAACTGGCCAACTACCTGGTAGCTCGATAAGCTTGCTTTAATAGTTTTTAGAAATAATTTTATTCAAGATTACTGGTGTAATTTTATCATCAAAGTTCAATCATGTGATATTTTTAGTTAAAAAATGATTATTATTAAGAAAACAATATTAAAATAACATTATAAAGAAGGTTTCCGTAGTTGTTTCTATCTCTGGACATTAACAATCTTAGGGTAAAGATAAACGTGTCCGATAATGCAGCTACTACCGTACACTTAAATACATACACTTGAAAGTGTATTGTTTTGCTATTCTTCGTTCTAAAACTCATATCTTTTTATAGTGAAAACCTTGGTTTGTGAAATGTTAACGTCACAATCTATGTGCTCAGTAGTGCAATAGTGATTTTAAATTTTGTACATACGGTCATCATAGTTATTGAGGCTTTTTAGCCCGCTAACTTTGATACTGAATGACTCTCTTAAATGATTACCTAAAAAGAAAGATAAAGGAGATATTAGATTTATCATTAATAACTTTGGCCCACTTTTGGGTGGATTAAAATTTTTAATTTAGCACATAACTAGGTTTATACATGAAATAAAACTTTGCGCACTGCAATATGAACTCTACGAAACATGTGAATTTGTGAAAGAATAATATACTTTATACTTAAATTATTTTTAAACAGTCTATGTAGGAAACCTGATTCTTTCTACACAGCGTCTAGTCTGGCCACTGCTTTATTTAGACACTTTTAGAACGATTATTCTACGTAAGATTTGGGTAATATGATTATTAAAAAAAAAAATTAAAATAACATATATAACTGAAAATTAACGAAATACATACACAAATATATAAATAAATTCTCTTCAGCCTAAGTTTACAAAATATTTTCAATATTCATAAATAAAATAACATTTCATTTCTTGAAAGCTGATGATGTTTGCTGTACTTATCGGCAATTTAAACACGGTCAAGTTTCTTTCAATTCATATAATAAGGTGAATCCTTAAAGTCTCTTTTTATAATCAAATACAATTTATAGTTTGCCTGCCTTCAAGTTATCCCTATCGCTTTTTACAAACCAAAATGTATTTTTGAAATAATATGCTAAAATAAACTGAAAATAAGACAAAGTTTAATGTAATATACATACGACCATATAGTCAGGAATATTTATGATTTTTTTATTAACAGAGTATGAATATGACATAGAGAATATCAAAAGGTATAAAAATTTCAGCAAAAATATATTTCTAATTATTACAGATTAATCATTATGGCTCGTTTTCCATTGCAAACGAGGAACGACGAACATATATATGGTATATATGTTTTTTTTTCAGTTAAACAAATTAAACAATTATAGCTACAGAACAATAATGTTTGAAAAAATTATATATGACAATGAAATGTACGAAAAAGTTCCTAGGATGTTAACAGTTAATTTTATTGGAGGTTATTAAGTTCGCGTTTTTAGTTTCCAAGAGTGGGTTGTACAGTTCCGTATTGGATTAAATCATGAAATAAATAACTGAACCGTTTAAAACACCAGTAAAAAATTAAAAGAAAATAATAATTACATTAAAAGTTTTAAAAGCAAAATGCAATCACGATTTCTCTTTTTTCTGTAATGGTTAGGTAGGCATTAAATAGAGCTATCGTGGGTCATTTCCATTGCATAAAATAGTTCTCTTCAGCACAAAGCATCATAGACTCACTTTCGATATCCAAACGCAATATGTGAAACTAACAGAAATCTAAGGAACTGAATTGATATTTACGCTCGCCCTAATTACTAACATTGACACCGGAATATGAGTCGTATTTTGGGACGCACTGACTTAATATATTCCATTACGTATTCAGGTTACTAAACTTTACTTCGAGCAATGTCACTTGGCATTGAAACGTGTAGCGACACTTACGTAAGATCTGTGTAGCCCAAGAGACGTGAAGATATACAAAGGCACTGAGGAATTTATATTATTCATTAGTTCTCGTAGCACAGCTGGGACTTGGGTTGGTATGTGCCCGAGTTTCCACCATTAGGCATGGCGCAGGTGACATAAATTGTCAATATTTAGGGCATCGATGTAACAAATTACGTTGACTAAAAATTTTCGCGTCATATGATGGAGTAATATTAAAAAACACTGATAGTCGGATTATGAAGAAATCAATAGTTATTGGATATAGATAACCCAACCGAGACTGAGCACAAATTTAAATATCACTCGAACTGAAATAATATTATCTTTATTCTAAACCAAAATAAGAAGTTTAAGTCTAACCGCCGATGTAGTGTCCCGTCTCCCGTTTACTCCTCTTTAATTCATCAAGAATAACCTTCAAACATAAACTCCGTGTTTAGTGCAGACTTAACCAAAATTATTATTTCTGAGAGCAATTGTCAACCAAAATACATGACGAAGAAAATGGCGCTTCCGTGACTTACTATCTACGAATAATTAAAGAAAAAGCAATTTGAATATTTGCACATCTACTGACGATTATATTATATATATAGCACTGGCTGCTGATTATAAAGACTTTTTATTTGATCGACTTAACTCTTTACTCGATCGTTAACCATAAACTGAGTAAAAAGTTTTAAAGGAGAAATATTTCATTTAGTAAATCATTATTTTATGGTAAATTGGAAATTATTGCTTCCGTAATAGTAAATCCATGTTTACATCCTTATATACGTGTTTATTATAGTTGAAACAAATATTATAAATAATTTTTATCTATTTTCCATTTAACTATCTGTACTATGGTTGTAATCATTATTGATAAATTTTAAATATTTCAGAAATTAATTAAATTACTTATTTATTTCATATTTTGAGATAATACTTGTATAAGAGCAATCCTTCCGGTCAACACAACTAAGGAATGCAAGCAATTAGTTTCGAGACATACTGCAAATGGTTGTATCATTTTAATTTACAAAACGTTTTTTTCAAAATAAACTTAAAAAAAACAATGTAAGAATAAAAAGTAATAATAAAGGAGGGATATATTCGTATGATGTTGACTATGAACAAGCTTAGGCCAAAACTGTTCATACAGTAGTTCGAGCTCTAAATCGTAGTCATAAATGAATGATCCATCGCCTATCATAACCTTTTTAAGAACTTCATGACTTTTCTCTAGGGTTTTCTAGTCACCTTAATAGTCTGCCTGTTAAAAGTTTTGCCCAGGGGTGAACAGCTCTAGTACAAACTGGGCATAAACTTTTCTCATTTCTGTTAAAAACATGTGAACGTATCACTATGCCATACAGAATTGTTCTAAAATCAGAAAATCAGACTTGAAGTCTGAGTTTGATTTTCTGAATTTTGGTAATTTACGTAAGCGCTGCACAAAAACTGCCCCTGATAACCTTCATTTACAGTGGTTGAACTTTTAAAGAAGGTAAATAGAAACCAAAAGAGTGGTATATGCTCCCCATCCCCTCCATCTTTCTTTCCTGGGAACCAATTGAATCTTTTTGGAAAAATCCGTTATATGTTTCATTTGACATGGAATAAAAAAATACCTGTTATTTTAAGATAGTGCCTACATAATTACAATTATTAGAGAATTTTATAAAACACCTATTGCGATAGTGAGAAATGTATAAAGGTTTTATCAAACAAAAAATTTAAAATGGCGCTCCAAGCCTTGACTTGCTTTTTTTTGTTACAATCAGTTTTGCCGTTTCTGTTAAATTTGTTATTATTCTAATAATGATTATTAATTAATTTCTTTCGGTCATTTCAATAAAAGCTTTGCTCAAAAAAATTTCAAGCGCTGCAGATGGTGTCCTGAGTACTCAAATATAAAATTGTAGTATTGCTAAATATACGAATCACTCGACGGGCATATTTATAGGCGTACTATGTTCATATAAATAAACATAAATAAACCCTGATACTTGCAATTTCTAAGCGTTTCGAATATCACAGTTTATTCATGACGATTTCATAGACTAATGGCAACTGAACATAAACGAGCACATTATTTCCAGTGTAGATTTTAGTGGCATCGTCTGAAAAGATAGCTTGTGAAGACCTTCTAAATAATGTGTTCAGCGTCAATAATTTTAGGTTGATTTTAAATGGGTTTCTAAAAGTGACACTGGATCTTATTGTTTACATAGACTACAAAGTTTTCATCACCCTCATAAAATGAAAACTATGCGATTAATTATAATTTGCGAGTTAATGAAACACACTTTAATTATACAGTACACACTTTTAACTTAATTTAAATTGTTAATTTGTGTTTACTTAAACAGGGTAAACGTTAATAGAATAACCTACTCAGCGTGGTTAATATTAAGTGTTTAATTTGATGACACTACTACCACTAATAAAACTTAACACTTTAGGACTGGATGTCAATTTTAATTATTTTGTTGCTATTTGGAATAATTCAACATGGGCTTTTCCGAAATTTATTATAATATATTCGGGAATTCTTTTTTTCAAAAATATAAGAAATTTAATTCGATTTTATATTATGGACAATTTTTTTATAGTTGTATAAAATTAATGTAAGAATAACTGTACGGAAGATAGTGAAAAGTTCATATATTTAACATTTGCAAGTTAATAAAGAATAAAATCGTGAGATATTAATAAGAATCAAAAGTGGCTGCTCATTCGCATATTATTCAAGGAAGGAAATATATCACAAAAAAATATAATAAATCTAGTGGCATTATTGTGCCACTGTTGGTTTTATCGAGATAGAAACTTAGATTATATATAGATATATTTATATATATATATATATATATATATATATATATATATATATATATATATATACATATATATATATATATATATATATATGTGTGTGTGTGTGTGTGTATATACACATTTGAAAATAAAGTTCCAATAATATCAATTATTATATTTAGCACTATTAAATGAATCTAGTATAGGATAATTTTTAGAACCAGTTTGCAATCTTAATTCCAAAATATCGGAAATTATTTCAATATATGATAAAGGGTATAAATAGAGGAAAACAGTATAAATAAAAGAAATAAAATCACTTTTAATTTAGTTTTTAGCGCAAAAATACTTATTTAACGTAAATATATAACATGCCCAATAGTTTATATTAAGTCATCTTATATCCGGATTGATCATAATAATATTAAAGCAAAAAAAATTAAATCAAATTAAGTTTCTTTAAACGAAAAATGTTAAATATATTTATGACTTGTTAAGCTAATCCTAAAAAAATAAAATTACTCGTTAAACTATATTCATAATAAACATTGTTGGTAATATCGGATGTCGATAATGATTCCTTTAATTTTTAATATCTAACAGGGCTAGAGTACCTGAATACCTGATAAATTTCTTCGTAATTTCGGAATTAGGAAATACCCCAATTCTGGTATACTAACCTTAGTTACAGTTAATTCGGATATAATCTTCCCACTCGAATCTTGGACAAGAAAGAATTAATATTTTAATAATGTTTGTTGGATGCAATAGAAAATTTAAGTCAAATAAATAACCCAAAGATTTAAATAAACAGTAACAGTTACATAAATATTATTCACACAGAAACACCCTCCACTTAGTAAGACGTTTAGTAACAGGAAAGTATTTCGTTGAAAAAATTCTAGTGGAGAATTGCTGTTAAGATTAAACCCATATATCAGAAGGCGCCTTAGAAGAAGATAAAAGCTTAACTGACGATGTTTTGGAGACCGGCTTCGAAATATATTCACGGAATAATGTCGTTGCATGCGAGTACTTTATTGGAATGTTTCGTGTCAATATTTGTTTGCCCATGTGACTTACTACGTGTGCCGTTTTGTAGCAAGATAAATCAGCGAGTATTCGATTTTTGTTTGTGGACAGATTCGATTAATCGAATATCCCAACGAAAAATTAAATGCCTGTCGTAAAGTTTACTCCTCTTTTATTTGTATACATAATTTTTTTATTAAATAAATTCTAATTATTGTAAATACTAAAATATTTTATGATATGGTACCCAACAGCTCTTTTAGGAATGAAGAGACTCGTAACAAATTTTAGAATAAGTAAAAGTATTATGGATAAATATATAGAATATTTTTCTGAATAAATTCAGTTTAACGGCAATAAAAATTTCACTATTTATTGATTTTGACAAAAAATAATATACAACAAAGAAATGAACATATTAAAAAAAAATTTGCGATTATAAAAAATATTTACAAAATAATTCCCTTAAAAAGTGAGTTTTTGAAGAAAACTAATTTAATAATTTGTTGTGGTTTGAACCTTTTCAATATGCAATCACCCTAATAGTTTTAAAGAAAACAAGCCAAAAAATCCAAAAATTTAAATCACTACAAGAGATCACGTAGAAAGGTTATAAATTTGAAGCTTGATAACCAATTTAAAGCCATTTATAGTCTATCAAGTTGTTTTTAACTTTGTTAATGAGGCCAGTTATTCAGAAAGTTTTGATGTATACCATTAACATATACGTTGTAAAAATATTGAGGTACATACAATATTTTTTTAATACAAGTACAATAATTGAATGTAAAAAAAAATTATCAAAGATTACTTAACATACGTAAACTAAATATCTTACGGTGCCTTCAATGGCGATTGAGATATACGGGAATGAAACTCTGAAATTACTAGGCTGCACAACATAACTTTATGTGTTCATCATAACTGTTACTATACCAAATATGTCAGTGAATAAGTACTTTTATTCGTGGAATATATTTATTGATATTCATCCGGCTTCGAAGTAAGTCAGCTTGGTGGTTAATACATACACAGAAAATAATATTAGCATCGACCTAAACCAGGAGACGAGATTTATAAATAACCTCTGGTAATAAATAGCCGTAATAACTCACGTCATTGAAATCAATTTCGTGGGATGTAAGTGATTGAACTACATAAATATCGGCGGACAGTATTTTTGGTTTTTATTCTCGATCAAAGACGTCACCCGGGACAGGATGGATGTCCGTATCTTCCTAATAATAACAACACAAATTATTATTATTGGCCTGGTAATGTTGACATTAAGGCTTGGTAATCGAATGATTATTCAATTTGTTGATATTAGCATTCCACAGGCCATTTCGTTAGTTGCTTGATAAACGGACTTAGTTTATCTGGTTGATTGTTCGACTTTCTGATCAAATTTCTTTGATCTGATTATATAAAAGTTTTATTAAGTAGTGTAAGTATATCTTTATATACGTATACGTATTGTAAATATGGATATATAGACAATACACAAATTTTCAAATATATTTAATCTTTAACTCTATATAGATATACAAGAAATCTAACATTTTTCGGACTTTGTCTAAAAATTTCAGTTTTTCTAGTCAATTTAATTAATGTAGTCAAATATTTTCTACATAATTTTGCATATTGTACGGAGAACTACAAGAGCATACATGTATTTTAAAAGAGATAGTATAAACATTTTTTTGGAGGAAAATTGCGTTTCAAAATAATGAAATAATTTGTTTTTTTCAACTTTGGGGATCATTGTTTTTGGAATCATATTATCGTTCTTTATTAAAACTTGAAAAACAATTTCACATCGACATAAATAGGTGTTTATTTACGCTTTACCGAAAAAATTACGCACTTAAAATATTTCCCGCCCTTCGCAGTTGTAGATATTTAAATATTCTACTTTGATGGGTGAACTCAGGAAAATGCACCAGTATACCTTCCGCCCTTCTAATTTTACCTGCATTACAAGCTTTTAGATCATCGAAATTTTTCCTTTCGGGGTGCTTCCAGGAATACCCTAATCCTTGCAGAGTCTAATAGATAGTGAATAATACTGCTGTTTTCAATATTTAAATATAAATGCATTTTTAATTAAAATCGTGTACTAGAGATAAAATTGTTACCATTATCTAGTGAAAATTTACAAAAACACATTTAAATATACCCATATAAAAATTAAAAATAAATTTTTAAAAGTTGCTTATAAAAGAAAAGGATAACTTGTTAATTAACTAAGTAGTGGTAATATTATGTAAGACTATGAATAACAAGGATCTTATTTAGATTGCCAGTAAACTCTTTGCTAAATTTCATCTAAATTCAGACATTCGTTGAAGAGGACATGATGAACGTATTTAAAAATATAAATGGAGAAATAGAAACTGAGTTCTTTTATATACATACAAGGGATCCACCCTATATATATAAAATGTTTGCAGCCTAGATATGAAATGAAATAGAGATGTTTACCGATTTATTTTTATTTTTCAACGTAGTCACCACGTAACTTGATGCACTTCTTTCGTCTTATTTCTACAGCAGTCACACCACTCTTAAGAAATAGTTCATCAATGCTCTCAAAATAGGCGTTGTCTGCGGGCTCCGGCTTCTTTATTTAATATAAATTATGTCTACATAACTGTTTTTTTTAATATAAAAAGAGATACAAGTTAGAAAGTACAAGATCAAATTTATAAAAGAAGTACCTGTGACCTTACATACAAAATTATTTAATTGAAATTTTCGAAAAAAAGGTGGGAACCCTAAATTTTGTTAAATTTCACATGTATCATTATTATTATTGAATATAGTGGGGTGTACCGTTTGTAAGGACTGGTTATAAACATAATTTTTTAAATAATTTCAGGTGTAATATCTTAACAGATGTTCTGAAAAAAAATATTCAAATTTCGTGTGCAAAGCGTCTAAGGTAATAACTAGTGATGTAGTATTATTTCTAAGTTCTTTACCACGACCTAGGTTTCTAAACTTGAAGAAATTAGAAATAATACTACATCACGTAATTTTATTTAATTGTGAATAATGAATTTCTACAAAATTAAGACCAAATATATTCAGTAATAACTCGTTTTATCTATAAATACTAATTTTATCCTCGGCTTCGCTGACGTGATTATAGTTAAACATTTATAAGAAGAAATTTTAATACGCAGCGCCTTCTAGAACGATTAAAGAAAATTAAATACTAAATTTTCATTATCGTGACTTTCATTATCGAGTACAAATGACAATAAAAATAAAAATATTTCCCTCTAAGATAGGGATTAATTGGAGTGATTCCTTTACTGCCTAATATTGCATGTGTAGCGTTTCAATCTATCCGGGACTCCATCGGGACGTTGCTTCGTTATTTCTATCGTGTACTTTTTGTTTTGAAATAACTATGTCTCCGAAGGAATAAAATTTCCCGAATTAAAAAGTAACCTATGTTATATCCCAGTCCGACCCTCTTCTTTTAAATCATAATTGCTGATAAACCTCCAGTTCCAAAAAGATATTGTATGACACATGTCTACGTATGTATGTACTACAAATTACACAAATGTAAAAGTTTTCATATCAAACTGATAAACCGTTTTATGCTAAATCCTAAGAGATAAATGAATAAAATCCTCTTTACAATGTCAATATAATAATAAAACCTAGAATAAGTTTCAACTTACATAAAATAATATATTAATTAGAGAACGCTTAAAAATTTCTTCTCATCTTGATTTAGTTCTAACCTTAACTTTCCTTTCGAATCCTGTTCTTGACCTTCATAACTTTTCTTTTTTATTCAATGAGTATTAATTTCATGAATTTTGAGGTTTGTATACACACGCTAACTTATACATCTTGGGTACCTCTAGTTTTGAATTTGTAATTTGTATAATAGGGATAATTTAACAAATACAATTCAAAGAGACGATGTTTTATAAGACTTTATAGAATGTATGAATTTATAGAATGTATGAATTTATAGAATGTATGAAACCGAAAACACCCGATTGCCGTAGTAGTATAAGATTTAAAATAAAATAAGTAGAAGGTATACCTAATATTTCGTAATTATTTTATTATCATAACAAATAATTACATATAATGCTCAAAATAGTGGAGAAAGTTCTTTCCCTTCATTTAAACAATTTCATTTAAAAAATTGATTATATGAGTATCTACATTCTACATCTAATATACAATAATTTTTTTCTGTAAGGCTAGCCTAAAGTAAGTGAAATAGTAGCTTCATCTATAATTTATGGATTTTTTTATTTTTACACATTGGAAATAAGATCCTTATTAAAAAACAATGAGGGCAAATTAAGTTAAAGGCGGGGTCCCGACGAGAGGCGAACCTCTATTATTAGGTAGCGAGGGGTGTAACCGAATACTAAACAGTACATGATTAGTTTGTCTCACTGCTTCAAATTTGTAGGTACGCGACTGTGAGAAAGAAGGTGTGTATTAAATATAGGGAGCAAATAGTAAAAAATTTACACGAAGCTATTCAATTATACAGGGGATAAAGTTCTTAAACCGAAAGTACAAATGGCGTGTCATTGTAATGTGTAGTAAACAGTAATCAAAGATAGGTGTAAATGAATAAAATGACCGAAATCCTTTAAAATAATTATACAGTACTTATGCCGCTTAAAATTATTTTTTGTTTTCAATGCCTGTCTACTTTACGCCTGCCTGTTTTCACGTCTTTTTTCTTAGGTACTTTACGACGTACAGAGTAAGATGACCCACATATTTACATAAATTGCAAAAATCTTATTTTTAATTTTAGGGGTATCTAGTCAGAGGAAATCCAGATGAATCGCCTATTTATTGAATACTGGCTGTGCCGACTTAGTTTGCATGGAATTCGGTATGAAAAAGTTATTAAGAATTATTTTGTGTTTTTTTAAATTTTTTTTTCTCTTAGAATTCTACGAGCATAAAGTATACTAAAAACGTAATATTTCTATCAGCATAAAGTTTCTTAAAAACGCTAATAGGTAGCGTTAGCAGTGCCAGTATCGTAATATTCACTAAGTCAGACTGGTTTTTTTTATATATGTAATATTCAGATAAAAAGTTCCTATATGTTGCTCGAGGATATAAACTATTTCCATGCTATTTTTCATTAAAATGCGTCCAGTAGATTTTTCGTGATTGAAGAACATATAAATACACAGACAGACAGACAATAATTCTAATAATAGATTTTCTGGTTTTTACTAAAAAGCGACAAATTTTTAATAAACATCGTTATCCATCCAATCTCTTGCAGCAACAGCAAGAAACATGTAAAGAATAAAAAGCTAAATACAAGTAAAATCCGAATTATGCTTGGTTCCGTACATACTTAGGCACAAATAAATATTTAAGGATATATAGTATTTATATTAAACTATCCCCAAGTATTAATATTATTTTGTACCATAAAAAATTATTATATTATTAAACTACATTTGACTACATTTGGCTTAAAATTATTATTAATATTTCAAAATCAAGAATTATAAAATTTCTTAAACTCTTCGTTCATAATTTTGACTTCAACATTTTCGGCGACGGATAGGTGGAGACGTAGTTTTTGGGGACGTTTTAGTCTATATCTCCAGAACTATCTCACACAAAATTCTTTAGAAAAGCTTTGGATTCCTTTATATTCCATGATGTATGAATGCATGAAATTGAACATACAAAATTTCAAGGTCACACGTAGAACGGTTTCTCAAAAAAACGAATCGTTAGTGATCTTCTGAGTGTCTAATTTTTTTTTCTTTCTAGTTACGTAACCTAAGTAAGGGAGGTATGCAATAGAATATACATTGAACAGAACAGTTACGTAACCTAAGTAAGGGAGGTATGCAATAGAATATACATTGAACAGAAATTATCAATATTACAAATTAATTTTTTTCATTAGTAAAAGAAAAATTTTATAAACTATGTTGGTGAATGTTTTAATGACGTATAATAGCCCTAAAATATTCATTTATGTTACAATTCTTTTGTAATTACAAGCTTTTGTAATGAGAATTTTGTTGTGAAGATGAAGTAAAATAAATATTATGAAATCAGTTAAAAATGACTTTTGAAAGGAACGCTGCCGTGTACATTCAACCCTAAGTTAACCGTTTCTTTTTAACTGAGTACGTAAATTTATGAGAAAATTAAATTTAAAAATAAGTATCCTTGTTTAACATGTGATATGAACATATGCAACAACATTGATAACAATAAATGTCAGCATGAATGAAGACATTTTATGTATAAATTTATGAATTCGATCATTTGATACATTCAATAAGTAAAGCGAAACTATCAAAATTTTACGACTCGAAGATGAAAGTCCCTCCGAACGCACGACAAGCATATACGAGTATGTATATATATTCTTACGTTTCATGTACAAACAAAGCAATAAAGCGACGAACATGAGAATTGGATTTATTCAAGTGTACGGTCGTTGAAAGGTGTAGCGAATTTTGACACATTTCTTTCTGACTACATTTGAGCACACGATATCGATTTGACCTGCTTTTTGTTACTGGAACGTTAGAAGAATATATGGTAGAGATACCAATACATTGCCATTTTTATAAAAGAGAAAAAATAATCGTGGTTAATATGCATTTACATAGTATTAATTGAACATAATTATGTATATATATATATATATATGTGTGTGTGTGTGTATATATATATATATATATATATATATATATATATATATATATACATATGTATATATTTGTGTATGTGTGTGTATATTTATAAATTAAATTGGAAGAAAACCGTCTATATTTCCCAACACCACCTTTATTTAATTCTCATTAAAGTCAGAACAAAATATTATTGCATATTTAAACTTCCAAGTTCACGTTGACAGGTGAATCCAAGATATTATTTTTTTGGGGTTATTTATATCGCAGATCGCCTTAAAATAAGAAGTAACTAAAAGTAGAAAGTATACTTGATGTGTATGCCCAGTGATAAAATATTTAGCATTGGTACCGTATGTTAGTACTTTTTCCCTTATATGTTTAAGACAAAAAAAACATTTTTATAAATTTGAATTGTAGAATAAACTATAGATTTTATAGCAAAATTTGTTTGTTTGTTCCTATCCTAATTAATATTGTAATTATTAAAGAATGTTTGTATTTGTATTTGTTTTTTACCTAACAGCTCTTCAACCAAACACCGAATCGCCATTAAACTTGGTGTGTATATAATCAGTAGAGCTGAGATTTTATTCACATGATTTTCGTGAAATTTGGTACAGATATAGTTTATAGATCGAACTAATATATAGATTACATTTACCCAGAAAAACTCATTATTTTCTGCTCAGTAATAAAAAAATTTAACAGAAAATACATACATTCATATCGCAATTCCATGTTGTGCTACAAATAGACCTGTTGTATTATGAATGCTCTTTAGAACAGGGACAACTTACACCATCCTATTCAAAGATCGACCAGTAATAATTGTCTGTATAAATAGCCAATTATATTTGAATTATTAAATACCATTGCTTTCTGGTAAACAGATACTTCCGTCAATTTGATAGACTAAACCTTATCCTTGAAAGTGTTCGATACTTTGCGATTATGTTTACTGGAATGTACACCGATTTTGAACATATTAATGATTTACCTATTTCAAAGTAACATTTTATTTATTAGAAATTAAAATGAGACATTTTAATTTTTTTTCCCTAACAATTGGACAACAGAGTTTTGTTAAGCGGCGCTTACATCGATTCTTTTTTTACTGTCTGAGGATCGCAATCATTTTAAGTGGAGATAGTGTTTCCCTTTTTTTTACCTGAAAATAATTGCTGAATATTTTTGAGTTTATGTGGAGAGAAATGTGAGCACAATTCATTAAGACACACATATTTTTCCTCTTTATCGGCTTATGGCACGTACTTAACGACTGATATAAATTTTTACATTACGTTTAGTGCTAAATTGTAGCTAAATATGATTATGTAGTTCAAATTGGTTTCACTTAACAGATACTTTGTGATTATATATAAATAATATAGTAATTACTTTAGTCATTTAACGTCTATCAGATATATCCCATACGACGGCGTTTCCTTAATTTTATTGTTTTATAATGCAATCTATTAAGTTTTCTGATAGATTAGGTCATTTAATTGATATTTTAAATTTATTTAAAAAAGCTTTTAAACTAAACTTAAAGCGCATTAAAATATTTCATATTTTCACATTACATTACTTATTTTCAAATAATATTACTTAAGTATATTCATAAATACTTTTTTCATAAATACATATTGAAATTGAAATTGTATATTTGAAATCGTTCTATTGCTATGTCGTTTTAGAATATTCAGGAAAATGGAGTCTCTGGAGAATTTTTATGAATTGATCAAACTGTCATACAATAACCATATTATCAAAAGACCATAAAGTCATTTGATAGAAACAATCCCCTAATAAACCTATGTATTTTTTTCCTATACCTGTATATGGTACTGAAATATTCTCATAATGCAACCCCGAATGTTACCCATAGTTAATGTTAGTATGTTTTTAGTAAATCTCAATAAATACGTTAATTTTAAAGCGTAAAAATAATATAGCATACTTCAAAATTGATTTAAAAAATACTTAACACAATTGTTATTACATTAAATTGTGTATTATATTATGTATTACATTAAAATGTCTCATTTTTTTAATTTGTACTAAAGTAACCATAACACTCGTGTATTCTAAAGAAATCTAAGATTTGACACTCTTCATTGGCTTATTTTCTGAAAGTCCTGAATGATTGACTAAGTCCTAGGGTGGTAGATGTACTTAGTTTTTTGGTACTTAAATGGTTTTTGTTCTTACGTTGCTGACCGAATAAACTAGTACCTAATCAAGTTACAATGAAGTTTGCAATCATTTTACGGCTACAGGTTATTTACCAGAATAATTGACCTGTTGCCGATTGTTGAAATTTATATTAATTTACATAAAGTATTTTTAAATTAGTAATTTTAAATTAATTTACATAAAGTACAGCCCAAAATTAAATTTAACATTTTTTAGCTACATTTACTTTGGATGTAAGTATTTCAAAATACAGAGAACTAGTATCTTATTGTTAAACGAGAATATAAAATTTAGAATTCTTTTGTATAGAATTTGCATGCAAAAATAAATTTTCGACAAGTAATACACATGAAAATAATGTTTTAATTCTAAAGGAATTTTATGTATTTATTTTGAAATACTATTCCTACATAAAGGAATACTTTACCACACTACCTTTGTACAGTGAACACAATATTTGAGACATTCTTCAAGAAAACGAAGTAAGTAATTTCAACTTTGTAAAATTTACATTATACAAGAATGCTTTGATATGGGAACAAAGTTTCCGGAAAGCTAATCCCATGTATGGAAATTATGCAAAAAATATTAACTTTCAATAATGATATAATATATTTAATACTTTATTTTAAAAGGTCTTATGAATTTATTTTGTTTTCTTCATGGGCACACAATTTAATTGCACACATGTACTTTTAAGATATCTAATTATTGAATTTGTTTTTGACTGTGTTTCTTATACTGAAGCTCGTCTCTAACATGACATTTGAATATGATAGCCAAATCGGCTAATAAGGATTAGTTTATTTTTAATCAACATATTTTTTTCAGCAGATTTTTTTCACTTTGTCATCTGAGCTCAAAATTTCACTGTAAACCCAGAATCGCCCCATTAAACGAAGAATATATTTTACCCCTTTGACAATATGCTATCGACACTTTCTTCATCAAATACCATTTTCATATTAATTAATATTTGGTATATTCCTGAATTAACTGTGTCATTTTTCAACGGCCACGTAATTTTTATATACATACTATTGAACTTCTTATGGCATGTGATTAAAAAAATGAACACTTAGATGTGGCACGGGGTCAAAATGAATATTAAATTTTTTTGTTAGGAAATTGTATCTGGCATTATAGCACTTGTTTTCAACATTCTAGTGCAAACGAAGCTCAAAAATGTTTTCATCCTGGTATTAAATTTGAATGGATCGGAGTTGTCTTCTCCAAATATATTTTGGAAAACAGTCATTATTCTAAGTAGTTTTCAAAAATAGTTAATATAGTCAATTTCTCTAGTCGTTATATACTATCTACGTAAAGTTGCTGTATCTCTTACAAAAATTTAGTGTGGCAGATCATGCTGCTCTTTGTAGCATAACTTATTGCTAGTTGCAAATACATATACATCCAATAAAAATCAAATTTGGTAAATCGTATTTATTTTTGAAAATTTCATGTGTGTTTAATTTTATTATTAATGATACCGTGTTGCACTCATATAATCATATTTTTAATGTCCAGACAGTAAGACTTCAAACACTCCACTAACGATTTGAAAATACAATTTGCATTTATATGTTTTAGAGGTTCTAATTTTAAAAATAAAAAGACAACCCCATCTAAATTAAAACTTAAATAACAGATGGTTATTCCAAAAAATTTAGTCGCCCTGACATCTGACATGAAACTATAGGTAATAATATCGAAAATTATGCTGTACTTTTGTATACCTATAAGTTAAAAAGAGTTTCTTTAAAAAGTGGAGCTAACAACTAATTAATAGCTCAGGTTTATTTTTAAGTTTTTGAGTTAGAAATAATTAACAAAAAAGAAAGAAAAAAAAATTTGAGTTTTTTCGAGTTAGAAAAAAAACTTAGAAAGATCAATTGAACGATCGATATACAATAACTAACTCTTTAATTCACACGATTAGCTTATACTCAACCCTTCGACTTTTATTTGTAAGTTTTGACGTTGTAGTGAAAGTTATTTGTTGATTTTTAATAATATGTCAAATTTAGTTTTAATGTTTCTTTTATTCAATTTATTTGCATGGATCATTATTTTAGAATATATTTCCGAACGATACTACGAATGGAATGTCGTTATTAGATGGCTCAAAACTGTTTTAAGCCAATGTGTAAACTTTTAATTTTTTTCCGGCGCTATTCTGTATTTCTGAATATCTTCATATTTTCCTCTTAATGGTGCATCGTTATTTCAATTAAAATAAAACAAGTAAAATGTAATAGAAAACCATCGACATAAAAGAAAACAATAATACGGAACTACTATAAATATTAACCATGTGGCGACAACAACCAAATAGTGATTGCGAAACTTACGCCAAAAAATTATTATCAAGAAGTCATTGAAAATCCATCATTAGAATTATTTCTTACACTAAAATAGTTTATAAGTCATTAAACCGTTGTAAAATTTGTTAAATATTAGGACAAATTTGTTAATATTACAACACCGACACTTAGTTATCTACACAGCAATCTGTTGTGGAAGTTTTTTGTGTGCTTATCCTTTGGAAAGTGTTTACAACTTTCTTTCTAACATCGCACTCATTTAACATGTGATTATGTACGTTCATATAATTTGTTTGGTTTATTTAATAGGTCATCATATGTATAACAGATACGTCTAATAAATAAGTGACTACATCATCTTAAAACATTTGTCTTAATTATTAGAACCGCCCTCTAATTATCTCAACTAATATTTATATAAAACTTGCATCTTCATTTTGAATATTGAAATCATTACCAATAATTATTTTGTAAAGCTTTTGTTTTGACTACACATAAAACATAAAAGATACCGAATGTTCCATTTAAAAACTAGGAATTTATTTTATAGTGGATAGTTTTATAATCTTAATGTATTCATTAATTTCATTTTTATGATCCCTTAATGAAACTATGTTATAACTTGGTCATATCTGTCCATTTGTCAAACTCACACTTTTTACAGTTTTACTTTTACGAATACGTAAAATGAAAACATAGTTTTTTCGCACTCTGCCAAAGCAAAGGTGTTGTCGTAACATACTTTGTGAAATTATATGCAAGTTCCATTTGCTGTTTTTAATTTTTAAGGCTTATTCTTGTCGTAACTTTCTGAACAAATTCTACATAATTGAGCATTTTATTACAACTTTCAATTATATCGAGAAACTTGTATTAACTATTTCAAGAGATATCGACAATTACGAAATCTTAATTTACGCGTTTTCTAATACACTTTTATTCGATTTTTTTTTAAATTATTAAATTAAATTTCCTCATAAAGGTTTAATAGGGTGAACGAAAAATGCGGTCGCATTTGACATTCTAATGTAAGTTATTTTCTCGGAAAACCTTTCCCTTACCTAACATTCCAAAAATATAACAGAATATGAAATATTTATATCGCGTACACCGAATAACTGTTCTTCTTTCCAACACGCGAGAATTTACATAACAGATTTTTGTTACGTGGAAAAATAAGCTTTGGAATTTATAAATTATAAAGTAAAAGTGAAACTTATATATTTGTAGCTGTGGCTTGCTTTAATGTGAAAAGGGTTGAATATTTTGCATACGTAAAAATTTCTCATGGAGACAAGTCTTTTACATTAGACATCTTTTACATTTTAAGAATAACTAAAAGTATGTTTTGGTAACAATACGATGTTTATATGAAGCTTATCACAGTCAATTAAACTAAAAAAAGAATAAGTGTTTAATTTTACGATAATTTACCTTCATTGTTAAATCTAGTAAAGGGTACGAATATGTTAAATTAAAGTCGATTAAGCGAGATTAGTGGAACGCATAATTCTAAATTTATAATTACTTATTAATACAATATTCTAAATGCACAAATCTAAAGTATCACTGAGAACTATTACAGTAGCAAAACTTTTAATTAATGTGAATTTACCACGCACTATCGACCTAAAATATTATAATGCGATATAATAATGCCAGCGAAAGATATATAAGGCAATATATATTTATGTTGGGGAAATTAATTCAAATATATGTAAATAGGTCAATAGAAATACTATGCATAATAAAACGTCAAAAGTCTGTACGCAAACCTCGTACAGTAATTTCTACTCGTGTTTAACATTTTTTAAAGCAAAATAATCAGGTTAACACAGCATTAATAGTCTTTATATATTATTAAGAAACTATATCTGAAAATGTAAAATATGCTAAAGGAAAATTAAATTGGTTTCCATTTGTTCTAACCATTAGTATTTGCTGGTCAGTCTTTTAGAAGTGTGAAATATATTCAACACAGTTGAATATGCTCTAGTCAAAATCAGTAAGGATTATTATAAAGTTCATTCATTCGCACTAAAAACTATACGGCTAAACAGTTCAGACTACAATTTAGATATATAGTCACATATTATATTGTTATAAAAACTTATTACGGTCGGGTAAATCTCATGCCAGAAGGACTGCTTACTTGGGTAAGTAGACAGTAAATGGGAAAAATAAATTAAATTAGGTCAACAAATCGAAAAAGACAATTTAGTCCAAAAGTTAACTGACATGCACTAACAAAGGAAATAAAAAACATTTATACACATATAGTATCACAATTAAACTATTTCCAAATATTAATTACCACTGTTCACCATACTGCCTAATATTTTTTTTGCAATCATAAAAATATCATGCATTTTTGAAAATTCTATTTATTCGCGAATTTTCAGGGTATATCTGAAGATATGCCACTTATATAAGGAGCTCAAAAATAAATATATTTTTAATTTCTTTAACTAGCCTTTTTAAATAACCACTCATGAAATAAGAAAAACAAAATTAAGAAAATAACGAGTACTTAATTACCCTTTCAAATTTACATATAAATATTTTTCAAAGTGCATTAAGTTTCTACGTCAAATGGTTTCTGAGAAAAATTATTTCAATAGATTGCTAGATAGACATACACGTAAGTGGTCTGATGAGCGTTTTACAATTTTGTTTTGAAGTACAGAAATCTAAAAACATATACGTAGTTTACACGAATAGAGTAAACTAAACAAATACAAAACGTACAAATTTCGTTGAAAATTGTTTCATTAAAAATGGTCCCGTGGGTATGTAGTTAAAATATACGAACAACCACAGGGCACTGAATTCATTATGTAATTAAAAGGTACTTTGTATAATTGGTTGCTGGGCATGTTCATTTAAAAAATCAATAAACATACAATTAATTTTTGTAATGTTTTTAAGTAGACAGTAAATGGGAAAAATAAATTAAATTAAGTCCAAATCGAAAAAGACAATTTAATCCAAAATTTAACTGACGTGCACTAACAAAGGAAGTAAAAAACATTATTAAAATACTAGAAGTTGAAATGTTGCCTTTTATTAAAGTCATACCTCGCTTTATTCCAACCGAAAGTTGTGCTCACTCGTAAAAGTTAACGCAGACGTGATGTGAAAGACGACATTCGCGAAAGTAAGATGTCAGCAAATTTGGCAACTTGTTGCTTTGCTTTATTTATACATACGCACAATTCAAATACCGTTTTTTTATTCAAATACATTTTCTAGTTCTTTTTTCAAATATAAGATAATTTTATGTTAATATCAATATTAAAAAAAAAATTAAGGAAGACCTAAATATTTCTAAATACGATATAAAATACAATAGCATTAAATATTAAGTAACCTAAATTATTAAAATTAAAAATATTTTGGCAAAAAGCAATCTTATTCTAGTTTATTCGTGAAATAATTCAATTACAATGTATTTATTGAGCAAAAATACTCGTAAGCATATTACTTAATTAGAGTTAATTAAATTAAGTGAGGTCACTGAAAGGCAAATGAAATTAGCTTTATTGGTTGCAATATGCAGAACATTTGAGAAAACTTTAGATTAAAACATATATATAAATGTAAATGTATATATATATATATATATATATATATATATATATATATATATATATATATATATAAAGCTAAAATGTTATAATAAATATTATAAAGTTATTCTATAACTAATTTATCGAATTTGTTTCTCGATTTTATAATTTATGTTAATTACCTGATATTCAATTAGTGTACGTAATATATCTTCAGATATCACTTGCAACTTCTATAAACTTCTTTTTTCAAAGTACCAATAAAACAATAATAAACAGGAGTATGTATCGTAGAAAAGCAACCAACCACAATGAATGCGCGAGACTTAGTAAATATTACTTATAGAGTAAAATGTATGATAGACTGTAGCTTATAATGGGCTCTATGTAGCGGTGCCTGCGCTCGTCGACTATTGTAGTGATGCACTTCAAATACATCGAGTGTGTGAATACACTTGCTAGAAAGATATAACGTATATACGGCGCATTATAATCAAATGCTTTTTCCATAGCTTGCTATGGTCTCGAGACTTCGTCTGATTAAAACAAAACTTCGTGTGATTAAAAGAACGAAGTAGGAGTTCTTTATTATAAGTTTGATATTGCGATTTTACTTCAAGTGATAGTAGAAAAACTTTCTTTATTGTTCTCTTTCCCAAGCCTGTATATCTATCGAAGCAATCTACATAAAAACTATTTTAATTGGAACGTAAATCAAACTGCATTGCGAATAACTTAACTTATTCCATTTTACACGTAACGTGAGTTTTTATAGACACATAATAACATTTGTAAGTTATATTTATTTTATCTCTCACTTTATACATTTGAAACTTGCCTGTGTTAATCACTTATTAAAATTTATCTTGTTAGATAGGAACAAGGACAAAGACCTTAAACAGTTTCGCTTAATCCATTGTTTGAACCCTGTCCTGTCCTGTGATTGACAAAAATATTATAAAAATTTGCTAGGTATTTCTGTTTGATGATAATTAGTACTATTTTACGTCTTTTTAAAAGTATAAGCATTGATTCGTATTACGTTCACGATATTATAAAGTGCGAGTGCGAAAATAACTACTTGAAAGATCATTTTTTCTATTTTTGTTGCCAGGTGCGAACGGATGTTTTTTTATTTCTCCGTATTAAATGTTGTATATTATAGCTTATTACATACATACATGTTCGTTGGGTTAAAAATAATTCAATAACAACTATTACTAGCAATTGCCGAGTGAGTATAAATACTTAGTAATTATTTAAAATGAAACAAGTATATATTTTACACATTTAAAAATATCATTTTCATGCATGTACTCAGCTAAATTAAAATTCACATCTTTGTTTAATCTTTAAAGGTAGGCGAAACTTTTCAATAATCTACGGAAATTGTTATCTTTAAATATTATTATCAATAATCTCAAACATTTAAGTGGGACAAGTATATAAAATTATATTAACAGGCATCCTTGTAATTTTATGTGCAACAAATCTATTTAAATGGAATAATTAAAATAGATTTGTATGCTAAAATAATGAGGCGACTTTTATAGTCGAAATGACCGATCTTCACCTGTTTCTTCTTAAATCTACATGAATAAGTTTATTGCAAATAATTTTCCTGCGATTAGATTTGTTAACATTGTATAAATATATTCTCCTATAAAGACTAACGTTTCTATGTAGTGAGTAAAATAGTACATATTAAAAATGATGATGAAACATTTATTATAATCACTTATCATGTGACTGAATTGTGAAAATAATATAATCTAGCCACATAGTGGTAACTGTAAAATGTATGTATGTGTACCAAAGGGGGGTAATGGAACGGTATAATTATCAATAAAACATAATAGTCGAGGAAGCAGGATCCGAGATATTACTACTGATAAAATTAAGTATAGCCACCCATCAGCAACAAATCAATCAGCGTTTAGAATTATGTCATATGATATGTTTACAAAGAAAATTTAGCAATGTATCAGCCAGTTAGTCGCGATGCGTGTCAAAGGAAGGGTGGTTTGAGTGGGGCGCGGTGGTGCGGCAGTGGTGGCGGGCGTCGGCGTGGTGAGCTGCACGAGGCACGAGGCTAGGGAAGACTGCTAATGATGGTGGGCGCGTGGCGAACTAGTGGCGGCCTCTTATAAACTCCTTGGTTTACGGCAGATCGAGTGATAGGAAACTCTTTGATGATTTAATTGTGGGGGTAGTTTTTGGTTTTTAAACAACTTCCGTTGCTAAGTTTCCGTAAGTAACTTTCGAAATAGTTTCTTTACATGAATATGTTATACGTTTAGTTAATATTTTCTCATCTAAAGAAATATTAACATAATTCACATCGTGATACCAACAATATTATGATTATTATAATTAATCGCTGCAAATGACCACAGAATAATTATACGAATAAATACACTTACATGACAAAAGCTTGATCGAAAATAACTTTGTAAATTTAAAATTAGAGGCTAATTGACAATTTAGTATTTTTACATTATCGTAAAAATCCAATATCTAAAGATAATTTATATTTAATTCAAAAAGTTCGAATCGAACATAATATATAAAAATAGTTTTATGAAAGCAAGAAATTTAAAATTAGAAAAAAGAAGAATAATTCCTGTAAACGTTTATATCTGAATTAAAAAAAATTAGTTTAATTATTCAATTCGTTCGAATTATGGTAATATAATATTGGTGTATATAATATAGAATATGGTAATGATAGAGTATGGTAATATAATATAGAATATTTTATACTTATAAAGTTCATTCATAGCGAATTTTAACGCAGAAAGTTTCTCAATATATGTTTTTTTTTCAAACAACGGTTGAATTCGTTTTAATATCATAAATGTAGTAATATATTAACTAAATTTGAGGTTTTATTAATGGTGTAATTGGTTTTGTGAATTGAATTCTATATCACGTCCATCTCGGGTAAATATTAAAAGCTGAAAAAATTCAATTTTTTCCAAAAAAATATTTTTTTCCCTTTCAAAGCGCCCCATAGTTAGTTTTGAACCTCAGGAAGACGAGAATATTTTTGTAATAAAAAAGTAGCATTCCAAATATTATATTAAATAAAATGGAAGTCAAAAAGAGAAAATTTTGAGGAAAAATGAAAATTTGTTTCCTTAAAATGTTTTTTTTGCTTTTTTATTAGTATTTATTTTAAATAGACTAAACAAATTCCATGTTTTAATCAAAATGCTTAACGAATATTTATAGAATTTTAAATATAAAGAACAATTATTATTACTACAACTTAAAAGAAAACTACTAAGGGTTAGTTTTTTCTTCTAACTTGAAATCTGTAAACCAAACATACTCGTATAAGTTGTGAAAATATTTGCTAAAGAAATGTGAAGATTATAATCGTTTTCTATTGTTTTATAAATCTTTATGCGAATTAAATCAGAGGGATATTTTAATATTTTCATTATCATCACAGTAAAGCATACAGTATAAAGTATGAGACATAAGTTAAACGGATCGAAGTGGGTGGGGGCCTGTATCTTTATCGAAGTGATGTAGTTTGGTCGTTCACGTGACAACTTGCAAGAACGAGCGACGCTAGCTTTTTAGGGTTGCCAGGTGTCCCAGTGAATTCGTCAATATCAAAGTGCCCATCTGGGACACTAACATATCCTGGAATTTTATGTGAAAATTTTGAGTAACTCATCATAAGTAAGATCTTTCGTACTAGACATAAGTGAAATTTTTACTTACGATATATATTTTGATAATATTACTTCTTTCAAGTAAGTCATTCGTTCATAAAATAAATTTGCTTTATACATTATTAAAAATAGGCATTTTCTCAATGATTTATCTAAATAGCAATATTATTTTAAGTAACCACCTAAATAGTACAAGATAGAGAGAAATAACATAGTTTAAAAACGGACTACACTGAAAGAGGCTAAGAATAAAAGAAAGATGTATATAAATTTTGATGAGGAATTAACCACAAAACCTGATATTTATTAAGTATTTCTTTAATTTATATGATCATAAATGTTACTACAAATTTTTTGTTTCATCAAAATTTATTTTTACACGTGTTTTTCAAAAATATAAAAAACAATTCTGCCGGGACTCGGTAATATGGACAACAGCAAAAACATAATTTTATTATAAATAATTTAGCAACTAATTTCAGAATTGAGTTTAAATTTTGTTGTCATCATCAATAACTGCAAATAAAATAACTGCTTATTACATCGAAGCACATACATGTGAAATTCGTGTGGAGACTGCAATTAAAGAATGAAACAGAGCCTATACATTGCTATTCACGTGCAATAATAGGTCATATAATGCATTTTTATGGAAACTGCACAGCCTTAACATAAATTTATCCATATTATGAGTATAGTTCCGATGAAATGACTAATTAATTACAAAATATACACAATTAAATGAAACTACGTGATGTAGTATTATTTCTACTAAATTAAAGATAGTAGAAATAATACTACATCACGTAGTTTCATTTAATTGTGAATAATGAATTTCTACAAAATTAACGCCAAATATATTCAATATATAAAATATACGTAAAATTCCCAGAATTTAATATGAATTTGTGAATCATTTAATAAAAACTATTAGCCCACAAATATGTACCCGTTTAGAAAATTTTGGGAGTTAAACAAATTAAGTACTCCAATGCCGTATGTTGTTGAAATGGTCATAAAGGACTCAAAAGTATTTTTGAGAACCTTATGACCATTATTTTTCATACTTTTAGATATTATATCTTCACAGTTATACGGGAAAAAGGCAAAACGATATGTTGTCCCCTTATTTTAGAAAATGTTCAACCGAAAATTGAAAAATATGGGTATTTACAAACCCACCTAAAAGTTTGTAGGAAAAATGTAGCGATGATTCCAGGTGGCCTAATTTTTGAAATATGCACCATGTTTTTGCGCTTCCTTTTGCGTTCCATATATTTTCGTTTTCTCAGAAACTATGCGACACGGAAACTTTAAAATTGGTATCGTAGTATATCATGCTTTACACTGGCTAACTCTTCCAAATTGTCATATAAAGATTAAACAGGGGGTAAATAGAGATTTTTTTTTTATTTTATGTATAACCTGAATATCTTTTCAAACGGTGTATTGCGAAGAATACAAAATATTTTTTTCATTATTTTAAGTATTTCAAAAGATATTCCAAAAATATGCGAAAACAGAGCACCCTCTCATTATTATTTCCGGAACTACTGAGATGAAAATCATGGAAAAATAGGATTTGTAAAATCTAACCAGAAAAATACAGGAAAACTATAGCGATTATCCTAAATCTTACAATTATGTAAATATTCATCATGTTTTAGGCCTATGAATGACAAAGTAGCAATATTTTTACACTGTATGAAATTAATATTTATAAATAGTTTAATTACAATATTGTATTCCTTTAATGTTTATAAGTGCCTAAAATGTATAAGAACGTCGTACTGCATGTTCTATTCGCGCTTGAAATATTTTATACTATTTCTTTGTGATAACAATATATAGTCATAGTTTTATTTGATACTGATACATAAAGCATTAATTCACGTCGCGTCAATTCGTACATAATAATGCAAAAGAATATTCAAAGAACAAACAAAAAAGAAAGATAAAATTAACAAATAAACAACAATCGTAAATAAATAATGATACCATAAATAAATAGTTATACCACCGACGTATAAGTCAATAACAAGGCAGATGAATTTAAAGAAATATTAGATACAACCAATAATTCAATCAATACCAACCAATAATTCGATAATAATAAACTTAAATACAACACAAAAGTGTCGCCAAATGTAAACTATATTGCCAGTCAAATAGAGAAAAATGATGTTAATAATAATACCTTAAACTTAGATATCAATAAACAATAGTATATGATTATGAAATCATAATAATACAAACTGCCAAAATAAATAATGTCAAGATTATACGATTATACTCGTAAATTCTATAAATAATAAGTATAACAACAATAATACTTTAAATATTAAATTTCGACCTGTAAAAATACGTTATTATAATATAATAATGATACAAAATGTCAAATAACAAAAAATAGTAAAAATACCATAAGTAAGAAATTAAATATAATGGTAATTATTTATCAGCTAATGCTTCGTTCATTGTATAATAAAGTTTTTCTGTAAGCATGTGCTTCTGTAAACTCTGCTTTGGAAATGAACGTCTTCCAAAATTCAATTGTTATAAAATGTGGTACTATTGCACATAGAACGGTTTATTGCATATAACAACTGGACAGCCTATGCTTAATGCTGCTGATGTTATTACCAAACCTAGTCCTATATTCATGCTCATTACAATTTAAAAAATATTGATAATATTTGTCTTGGCATATATAATATTTTCATATACATGAGCATTAGGCATAGTCATGATTTTCATGCTTTCAAACGCCTCCTTACACGAGTCTCTGGATCTAAGGCTTGCTAAATATCTAATTGCGCATTTCTAAAGAATAAATATTCTATTTCAATCTGTAACAGTACCCCAAAAAAGCAACTTATAAGTCATTATGCTGTGAAAATAACCAAAATAAATCACCTTTGCCTCGTCCACCCCTTACGATACCACCACTTTCTTTACGGTAAATGTGGCGCACTTAATTTTTGAGCTGTCTCTGAGATATGAAAGTCCCAATTTAAAAAGAAAAAGAAAAAAGTTACACTTAAGAATTTTACTTTATTAAATTCAATCAAGTTGTTTCCACATTTTTTACTCGATCCCAAAGCAAAATGAATAACATTTGTCTTATCCATATTTAGTATTAAATTATTGTCTTCGTACCACCTATATAAATTGCGGGTGATTTCTTTAAGATTATTAGAAAGATTGTCATGATTAGATCCTTTTATAATTAAATTCGTATCATCTGCGAACAAGGAAAATCTCGTTTTTTCCATGAGAACAAACACTGAAATAATTTATGTAAACTGGGAAAAGTAAGGAACCTAGCACCTATCCTTTAGGTACATCGTACTTGATTGGGCGTGGTTCAGTTTTAGAATGTTTAAAATCTATGATTTGGTATCTTTCTGACAAATATGATTTGATTAATTCAAGTTCCCTTCCTCTTATACCGTAATATTCCAGTTTGCATAACAGTATACTGTGGTTCACGCAATCAAATGCTTTTGGTAAATCACAAAATAGGTCTATAGTTTTCTATGATTTATCCAACGCTAATAAAATGCTTGCGGTGACTGCTGCAATTGAATCTGTTGTGGACTTTGTTCTCTGGAAACCAAATAGGATGCAGTTGATAATGCAGTTTTTAGTCAGAAAATCTATCAGTCTTATCGCTATAAGTTTTTCAAAGAATACCGGCAGAATAGAGATAGAACGATAATTTTGCACTTCACTCTTTGAACCCTTGAAAAGGGGGATTGCCTTCGCCAACTTCATGAGATCCGGGAACAAGCCAGTATATTAAAAATTATTAAAAACTGACATTAAAGACATTACTTAAACTGTTAGGAGACACATCCCATAAACCAACTGATGTTTCGGTTTCATATTTTTAAATACATCACTTATTTGATCTACGATAAATGGTTCAATTTTAATTTTTTCATATGTATGTTAGTATACAAAATTAACCAAGACAGGACCGCTTCTTTAGATGAAGGTGGATGTTTAGTTAATGTTTCCGTTATATTTGAAAAATACTTGTTGAAATGTTTGGCAATCTTACTATTATCATCTGTACTATATTATTCTGTTATTTGAAACGTGATTTTTGCATCAATGTGTTTATCATAAGATTTACCAGTTTCTGCTTTCACTATTCCTCAAGAAGTCTTCATTTTATTAGGCTCATTAATAATTTCTCACTTTAGATAGTTTATTTTAGCTTCAACTCAAACTGTCTTAAATATTTTACTATATTTTGATACTATATTTTTGATAGATCACAAAGGAAGAATAATTCCCTTCGAGATATTCTAATCACAGCCTTAACCCAATCATTCAAACATATTTTTTATTGTTTATGTTTCAATTTATTCCGTATGAAATGTTCAAATCGTAAAATAATTTGTTTAAAGAAATCTTTATAACCTGCTACGTTATAATTTTCAAATATTTTCCGAAGCGCGTTTAAGGCGCTCGCCTTCCTATAATCTACCTTCTGTGTCGTAACTAGTTCGTAATTTAATTACTTTTCCATAGTGATCAAATTCAATATATTTAAGCAAACTCTTATTTTCTACCCTCATGTCCGTAAATATGTTATCAATGCATGCTGCAGACCGACACATGACCCTTGTAGATTCATAAAATTGTCAATTTAAGAGAAAACTATGTAAAATATCAGAAAATGGGTTCTTGAGAGTTGATTTAATTGGAAAATTGACGTTAAAATCCCCACATAAAATGATTCCCTTATTGTTATTTTGTATCAATTTAACGAGGCACTCTTCAAGTTTTTTCTTAAACACCTCCATGTTTCCTAGTGGTGATCTATCAACATTCAAAACGATAAAGCTATCAAAAGCATCGAGCCTGTTCCTAGATTTTAAGTCACGTTTAGCTAAGATAAGCGTCCCTCACCTATTAAATACAGTACGATGGTTACTACTAACAATGTTATAATACCTGCAATTGTTATAAATGATGTTGAAACGATTCATATGTTTTTATTCATTTTTCTGTCCAGCATAGTGCATCAATAGAATTGTCTTCTAATCACATTTGTTTACTGTTCTTTGCCTGTATAACCCTGAATTTTTATGAACTACGGTAATAATACGATTTTTATAATTTCTTTTAAACCTTGGATTTGTAACATTTAATTTATTAATTATATGTCAAAACAGAATCTTCTTTTTGAGGTATTAAACTACCCTCAAGCTCGGTATTATTTGCTATATAATGAAGATTACATTCGTTGAAGTATTTAAATTAAATAATATATTCATGGCTAACTGGGTTATGCCTTTATTATTAAGAAGTCCATGTCTGTTGAACATGTATACTTCCATTACATTTAAGTCAAGAATTTTACGTCGGTGGTACTCGCTGTCATTTCATATAGTCTACAATTGTTTTTATAATTTGTTTGGTTTAGTCCGTTAGAATATAATATATTATGACTAATGTATAGGTTTGAATTTATACCAATAGTTGTGTCTTTAGCAGTGCACAAATTCTTAATATGTTCTGAGCAGTAGATGCGTTTTAAGCTATAGCTATGGTAAAAGTTTTTTGAAATGATTACTATAATATATTTTTTGCAATGACCTTTGATATGATCGGGGATTACTCTCACAATTTTTTCCAATGAAGCATTAGGTTTGCAATAAGAAATAACATGTATATAAGTACTGAAATAGCGAAGCACTGTACCAAGGCATTTTCCTAGTTTGTCACAATACACTCTATTTTTCGTATTTAGGTATTCAGTAGATAATTTTATACGTTACATATACATTACGTAGGACACTATTTAATTTCACGATCTCATAATTTAATTTTTTTCTTCTTATTTTAGATACGACTATTTCACTATTCGGATTTTCATATTTGATAGTAAAGTGATTCATCCATTTTTAAGTTGTACTACGTATTCATATAAAGTATATCTTTCAAACGGTGTGCTGTAGTAAAAACATTGTTTAAATTATCTTTACTTTTCCAGAGTGGGGCAGTCCTGCGCCCTGCAACCCTAATGGGGTCTAAAATTGAGGCTTTTAACGAGCAGAGGTAGCAATATGATACTAGAGGGTAGCGGCCGACTGGCCACGATTTTATTTTAATAATCGTAATGTATTGCTCGTAAGAAATTGATGTAAGCGTTGATAATTGAAGAGGCAGGGCCAGCGGGTGGTTTAACGTGTTCTATCCAATTTGGAATAATTTTGTATTTAAATTGCGCGCGTGCCGGTTTGTTTCTTATGTAATATTAATAAGAGTTGTTCGAAATTTAAGTCTTTGTTTAGTACGAGTACTGGACAACAGGTACTTCCTACAGTTGCAATGACATTCTTGTATTTAATTGATTTGTGTTTAGTGTTTTTAAAAGTATCATTATCTTCATCGATTTATTTTATGTCGATTTTTTTGCTATCGTAGCTAACTAAATGCATTTCCATTAAAATTAATTAAATCCGAAATTCTTTAAATAATTTTTTTATCAATAGTGTTATGCAATAATCACTCAAACAATTAAAGAGAAATAATAGTTCACTGTTATATTAAATAAATAATGATAAGTTAATTAAATCTCCTAATATTTAAGGCATTAAAAATTTAAACCCGTTAAGTACGAGTACAACTTGCTCTACGAGGGCTCCAGCGACATAAACACATTTAGGCACTTATGAACAATTATGTGAAGGTACTTGGTATTTATATTGAATTACTTACAAATATTAATACATCATAACCTAAATATACTATCTACTTTAACTTTTACTGCGTAAAGCATAGGACATGAGAAAAACATATGAGATTCAAGATAGTCGCTATAGTTTTAGTGCGATTTTCCAGTCAGATTTTACCAACCCTGTGCTTTTTCAGATTTTTTGTATATTAGTTTGGGAAATAGGGGAGCAAATTTAAAGGGGGAGGGATGGGATAAAATGTCCTATTTTCAAACAATTAAAGAGAAACAAGAGTTCACTGTTATATTAAATAAATAATGATAAGTTAATTAAATCTCCTAATATTTAAGGCATTAAAAATTTAAACCCGTTAAGTACGAGTACAACTCGCTCTACGAGAGCTCCAGAGACATAAACACATTTAGGCACTTATGAACAATTATGTGAAGGTATTTGGTATTTATATTGAATTATTTACAAATATTAATTCATCATAACTTAAATATACTATCTACTTTAAGTTTTACTGCGTAAAGCATAGGACATGAGGAAAATATATGAGATTCAAGATAGTCGCTATAGTTTTAATGCAATTTTCCAGTCAGATTTTACCAACCCAGTGCTTTTTTAGATTTTTGGTATATTAGTTTGGGAAATGGGGGAGCAAATTTAAAGGGGGAGGGATCTTTTTTAATAAATATTCAATTTAAATTTCTAATTTTATGATATATTTTTATATATGCATTTCCACAATTAATTATTTGAATATCTCGAAAAGGGACAATTTTAAAATTCAAATCAAATAATTTTGTTAGCACGATCATTAATCCATTCTACTATTTTATCTGTAATATGGAGAGTTAGTGAAATCTTACTGGCATATTTTTTAAATATATATGAATCTATTATGATTCATATATTACTGGTTTTACTAGTTTTTATTATATAATATTATGTCGTTGTTCCTTATTTCTCTGATTATGGCTGCCAATCTCTAATTGATGACAACGAAGATGATAGCGTATGGGAAATATGATTGCACTTAATTTTAAAAAATCTATTTATCTATCTCGCGTATATGTTTTTTATATTCATCTAATAATAAAAAATATATGAAAATTTTACAGTAATAATTTCAATATTTCGTTGTAATTTAAATTCTTCGCTCAGATTTTAATCTCGTACTTAAAGGAGCGAATTATTTAATAACTGGACGGTAGTGTAGAATACTGCACAATTATTGTCGTAATGAAATTAAGGGATGTGCTCATTAATATCAGAAAGTTTAAATTTCCTTCTACTATGGATCAAATACGACAAAATTAGAGTAATAAAGAGTAAAATTGACGACAACTGTCGTAGTAAATAAAATTAAAAAATTGTATGGTTTAACTACGTCATTATTCACCTCAACATGGAAGAAATAATCTTTATACGATTCAAACGTTTTGGGCTTTCGTTTCAGTCAATGTTCATATGGGTTATCGTTAGTACTGACTTTAAATATACAGCAATTAAAAATTGAAAAGCAGCTCTGATCTATAGTTAAAAAGAGAAGGGAGATAATAAATAGTTAACACAGATGTCCCGACGAAAATTAATAACGGTATGTTGAAAAGAAATCGTATGAGTATCGCGCTCCAAATTCTCAGTACAAAAGTAAAACGGTGCAAAAAATTGTTTGATATTATTCAATGTAACTCGCATAAGTAACGTAGCTTATCAGAACTATACTCTGAAGGAGAATATGAAAGATAATCAATGTTATATTGGTTTATGCGACATTAGTAAATCAAGTCAATTAGTGAAGTTCACAAATTTAATTTTATAGCACTTTGAACATTTAAAAAAATATTTAATATCAGTAACAGATGTGCGCTATCGATATCAATAAAATTTGTCATATTTGGTCTACAAAATAAATTGTACTTTTATATTTTAATATCTGTTTTCTTATATATATTTTTTATGTACTTTCTGAAGAGATCACAACATTATGCAGTTACAAAATTAATAAACTTAAAAATTACAAGTGCTAAAATTTCTTAATTTAAGACTTAAAAGATATTTAAGTCGTTATTCTTTTGTAATTCTGGTATAATCGAAACTGTTTTTCTCAGAATAGAATGACACAAATATGATTTTTAATTAAAATGATAACTCGAAGTTATATGATATGTCTCATATTATGTGAATCGAAATAGAGGTGTGCTTTTCCGAAGTGCCATGGCAATAAATTCCCTTGTTATAATACAATTTTGTAATACCAAGTGGTTTCACACTGATAAAATTTAAAGTTTTGTGATTATGTATCAACTAAGTGACAAGCTGTGGTTCGTTGATATGATTATTGTTGTTATGTAGTTATTATCCAAAATTTTCATGATAATACTTTTAATAAAAAATACGTACATTTCTTTGGATTATTAATTAAAACTGACCGAAATAATTTTGCGTTTCGTTAAATAAATTGTTCAATAATAATTAAAGATCAGGAAGGAGCTCTCCTTTTCCATCGCAATACTTTTTGGAAACATATATCGCGAAAAAAATTCCATGTGACAAGATATTAAATAGTTTAGACTGTATTTTCCAAAACCTCTTTAATGACATCTCATTCTGTGGCACCTGTTAGAAAAAGATTGGTCATGTACAAATTCGAAACATACAAGGGTAATAAAAAAAGCGAAAAAATAATTTTTTTTACTTTCTATGTGTTGTTTGTACAACACATACAAAGTAAGAAAAATATATTTTTTCAATTAGATATTTTTCTAAAATTTCATCATAATCGTTTTTAAATTGCTAGAGTTAAACTTAAACTGGCGAGGCGGACGTGATATCCATTTTATACTCTCATTATAAATGTTTATATATGTTTAGTGTAACAATCTAGTGATTCTGTAAAATTAGCATCTATTTATATTTGGTCAAACTGACAATTTCATTATTTTTGAGATAAAAAATGGAGTTGGAAAAAATTAACTCGACATGTCTCAGACCAACCATTTTACTCTTATTACCCACAAGACTACTTCAGTGTTAAGTTATATTTCCCGATCATTTCACTTCTTCAGATATTTGATCTCGTAACATTTATCTCCTTTAAATAACAATCCAGAGGAATACTATTAAAGTGCCATCTGAAATCCAATCGCCTAGTGTAAAAATTGATATCTTCATTTACTCAATACCGTGAAGCAATGCATTCTTTTTAAATTACCTTAGTTGAAATTTAAATTCTTCCCTCAAAATATAAGTGACTTTTGATATCCGAGCAAGGGCGAAGAAGTCTAATAACGATTCGATATCTTCAATCCCGTTCGTAACTGCTGCGTAGGAATAAAAATGAAAATACTCTCGTAGAATCTTATAGTGATAATGAGAATTTCATAGAGAAAAATGTCTGATGTTTGTATAGATTTGTTAAACGGCATCGAGCTCAATGGTATTTGCCATCACGTTTGTACAGAATTGAAATTGAAACGAGAACAATGTTTAATTTCATCGTTCACTTCATTCATTTGAAACGTCAGGTGTAATTTTTGTGTTCTTTTTCGATCCCGTTGAGAAACAAATTTGAACTGCAATAAGTGAATCTTCAACTCTTTATTCTTTCGAAGTTCCGCGTGAACAATTTAGAAACAAGTACTAGTGATTGATATTCTTACCTCAACTAGAGAACTTTTTGAAAAGGTTTCAACGAATCATGTAAAATTGTATATCTATTTTAATTTTTAATGCTTTCTTAACTTTCAGACTTTGAAAATAGCTTTATTTTTCTCTGTATAGTAATTGAACTAATATGAATATAACTACGATATATGAATATAACTACGTATAATTTTTAGGATAAGTACTTACAGATAAACAGGTAAAATTATTTTAGTTATTGCCAAAAATGATTAACTTTATAAATCAAACCGTTATGTAGCACAATTTGCGTTTATATATAACACGACTTGCGTTTTTCAAAATGGCACATTTAGCAATTGCCCCACACTCCGCCATTTTCTGACAATGTTGCGCTGATGCTTCAAAAAGATAATGCAGAAAAACCGTGTGCCATTTATATTTTTCGACAGCTATGTGACGTCTGGATTGCCTTAACCAAAAATAACTAAAAAAGCGTCGGGACTTAATGAATAGATTTGTCAATTAATATGAAAATACTCGTAAACTAAATATGAGTAAATGTCCATATTGTTTTAGTTTTAAAATTATCTCTATAGGTAGTGGATTTCTTTTCCGATACAAATATTATTAATATATCGCCATGACCCACCATTATGTTCTGAATTATGTTACTCGGAAAAGTCATTTAGTCTTTTCAGAATACCGTAGAAATGAGTAGTTAAAAATTATTATCTGAAATAAATTATTGCTACATAATTTTTTTGTATGCCTTCGAAATTATATGTACACACACGTATATATATATATATATATATATATATATATATATATATATATATATATACATACACATATATATATACACACACATATATATATATATATATATATATATATATATATATATATATATATAGATAATTTAACTCTATACATTATTTCCAATATATGGACGATGGATCAAATATTGATAAAATTAACCATTCGTTTGTAGTAATTATGGAACGACTTATTTGACGAATCACTTCATTCTTTCAGGTTTAGACAACATTGAAACCGATGTTTATTGCTGTTGCAAATGGATATACTGAAAGAGAACAGACGTACTTGAAGGTCCCGTCCCTAAAAAAATATGATCTTTAAATTATCAATAAGAAAACAATGAATGAAATAAAAACAGAAAGTAGACAATTTCGCCGACTGATTTAACGAAAATACAATTGATTTATTTGGTCGCAAAGTAAGCAGCTCCGATGGAGTTTCCGTATTGGCCCTTGAAATATTTTCATGAAAAAAATTGTACATTTGTAAGTCATTAATAAGTACTGATGTTATAAAAATATACATTCGTGCAGTCTTATGCTTTACAAAGATAACAAAGGTAACTGATAAGGTAACCTTAACGAACTGAAAATCCATCCTCATTACCACATTACTGAGTAAGATAATGGAGTGCATCACTAATAGTTGTCGGTGACTTAAATTTAATTATATTGTATCGTAAAACCGAAATAAAATTTCCACTATAAATATTAATACTCGTACACGAATATATTACTTGGCTAAAATCGGAAATTCCATACATTTCGTAATTCCGCTGAGAATATACATAAAATATTTTACACTGCAGAACCTACAGAACATGCGACTCTATTAGTATCCAAACAAAGAGATAATACAAAATATTCCTGTAAATTCTTGCATTAAAATTTCACACAAACTGGTAAAATAGTATGCATGTAACATAATTTTAATCAAAAATGGATATATTTAAATCTATTCAATATTACATTAACTCCTTTCACCGTAATTTTCCAGTCACGTACTGTATATGTTTATTAGACTAAACCTTTACAGTATAGTAATATATTATGAAAAATCTGGTATTTAAAAAATGCAAGTATAAAGAAATGTAAAACAAAACAAATATTACACCCATTTCTGGCCAGTTGCTATTAGCTAACAATATTCTAATTTGATTATCGAACAAGTATTCTTTAAATACTAACCAGGATCCCCATTAATATCACAAATGCGAAAGTTCTCGTATAATGGTTTGTTATTTAATACTCGGCTATTTTTAAAGGGTGAACAAAATCTTTCTAAATAGTCATTAATGGAACGTATCACGTGCAGAGGATACGGAAAAACTTACAGTTACTTAAGTAATAACAAACAACTTTTTTTGGGCCATCGCTAGTTGGCACTGCTGTTATTTTTCTTATAGAAAGCACCCACTGCCTGCTTATAAGTGCAGGTTAAAAGATTATTAAGTCATTTATACCATTTACAAAATATCGCTTTTGAAGTATCAAACTTTTGGCATAACTTGATTTTTACCTGAACGAAGTTAAAGCCGTCGGAATATAAAAAAAACCTATTCCACTTATAAGTAATTAGATTGTCTTTCTACCTGCATTAATTAAAAGATAACAGCCATGCCGGTTGAATAAGTCAACTCGGGTTGAAATATGATTTGCGCATGTTGTTCAGGCTAACTCTATGCAAACATGTTGCTGTTTATATTCTGCATTACGACGTCATGAATATTTAAAGTCCCGGTTAAATTTAACCGAATGCCTAAAAGTCGATGGCGTTTGATGTTAAACATGCGTATGTTCTTAGCCAAAATCTAATACTACGGAATGTGTAAATCTACTGCGTCAAGTTACGTAAAAAAATAGTGTAGGTAATAAAGAAATTTGTGTATTAAACTCACATTGAATATACAAATATCTGTGTTGTTTTAACATCAACGTGACTTATACATATGAAATTGATTCGTACCCATGTACATGACGATATGATTGAAAATAATTACTACATTTATTTTTACACAAACTCAACTTGTACAATACCTTAAGTAACTATATGTGAAAAAGTAACTCAAAAGTTAAGATGTTAAATAATATACATATCCCATTTAATTTCAGTTTTCACTTAATTTTCGTATTAAATACATTAGAATTGTTTTTCCAAAGTAGATAAAACTTCCCGGTATTTATATTTTATTTTTATATAGATACGTATTTTTTCACATTTCACATTAAGATATTTATTTTTTAATATATCTTAATATGAAATGTGAAGAAAGTACATACATCAATCAGCATGGGGATGCTTATGTATACCTTACATTAACACTTGAAAATTTAAGTCATTAAATACTATTTTCCATACATTATAAATTTAAAGATATATAAAATAAAGAAATATTAAACCCATTATTATTTAGTTGCTATTAGCCAACAATATTACAAGTATTTTTATACTCTAACCAGGTATTTCCACTAATATTTTAAGTATTTCTTGATTTCTACAATACGTACTCAGTCATATAGTGTAAGTTTCAATACACGTAAATATCATAAAAACAAACGTCAATTCTTTGATAGTAACGATGAGAAACCGAGACCTATTAACGAGGCATGACCAATTGATTCAAATGTGGAGAAATCAAATTGTATATTATTTTAAGATTTCTAATTTAATTATATAAAATTTAATAATTATTTGGCAAAAATATACATTTGTATGTACTTGTCATTTAATGAATATGGACAATCTTCATTGTTATTTTATGGCTACTTTTCTTTTACTACTTAATTGATATTTTAAGTCACATTACCAGATCTTCATTCATTTCCAGCCATTATATTAGACATTATTGTCCTCCCTTTTTCACTATGGCAGCTATAATTTCTCAAAAAGTATCAATATCTATGTGCAGTTAAATACCGCACTAATATTGTAAAAAACAAGTCAATTACTACGGTCAATATCTGTAAACACTTTATCAAATAAATTTAATGATATATTAATATTGTATTTTGTGTTTGCCACAAAATTTTGTTAATGTGCCTCAGCATTAACTTCAAGTTAATAATCGCAGCCCTAAAGCTAAGCAGGCGTCGCGACACCGTCGTAAAACTAAGTGAATTTAGACATTGGCTGTACTCAGTAAGACAAGCCATATGGCCAACGCCTGTTCCATCTTAAAAAATCTCAACTTTACTTATTTACTCGTAATTTTTGCCTTTAATTATGTATTATTTAATTACATAATGGATTACTTTTTACTATTAGAGCCTTAGTACATTTATAAAATACTTTCGTCAAAAAAGATGTTTAAAATTTCATCTACTTACTGACTATTTGTTTATCGTATTTTGATATACTATAACGTATATCATAGAAGCAAATTAATTTAATCGGCGGCATTACTTTGAAAACTTAAAGCCACATGGTAAATGTTATTTAGAAAAACAAATTTTCTTGATTATTTATACTCTTACAATTACTAGGTTATAATTATTGCTGTAAAGATGTTGGAATTCACAGAATGATGGAGTTTTGAGATAAATATATACATATATATATATATATATATATATATATATATATATATATATATATATATGTGTATAGTCTCTGGGTAAAAATATGTTGTTTCATCTTAGTTACATTTATGTGCCACGTAGGTAATTATCAACATTATTATACAAAATTATTTGGGAATAGGAACAGAGGTTGTAGATGAGTATGTATGTTGAAAATTTTCATCTAGTGTATATTTGGGATCCAATCCTCTCTCTCTGTGTCTATTTGTCTGTTTCTAAGAGCAGTACACAAAAGCTACTAAATCAATTTGAATGGAGCATTCAATGGAGAATAGCTTTGGATTTTGATTAAAATCTAAACTAAATTTTGTCTTTACCAAAAATTTTCTATAAGATTTTTTATCTGTTTCTCTCATTATATTTTTGTAAAAAAATATCAAACCTAAATTGTTATATCGATTTAAATGGTATACAAATATTAACAGTTTAAAAAAATTAACAGTTTAGATTAAAACCTCTGCCAGGTTTGGTTTCAGTTGAAAATTTTTCAAGAATTTAAAATCGAATTAATATCTATGACACAGATGCAACACTCAAGCAATGACTTAAGAACCGATGAATAGAAATTCTCAATACTGTCAGTCATTGAGCTTAAAATTAAGTTCTAAGTTATTTTATTTCTTGAGGTATAAATATTATTATTATAAAAATCTCTTTTAGAGTCGTGGAAGAAGCAAATAGGTATTAAATAAAAAAGTAAACTATACGATTGCATTTCCAAAAATAATTACAAATAATTCTTGCTGCTCCTTTCATGAGTATGTATTTTGGAAGCAATCAATATAGCTCCTGTAACAAGATTATTTATAAAATTAAATATATTTTTTAAATTAATATCGGATTAATTAAGTGGATTTCATCTGGCAGTAAATTGAAGACATTTACCATAAATTGTAAATGTCCCAATAGAAATAAAAACATAAATCATCAAACCATGTTACTTGAAAGTGATGCGTTTTAAAGGCACAAAGTTATTGCACAAACATCAATTAAGAAAGAAACTTGCACAAATACAAAGTTACCCAAGTTTCACAAACATACAATACGACGTTATATCATGGCTGATTACATAACATCGATTGAAAATAACTTAAAAGTTTAAATAAAAACAAAAATTAATTTCACATAAAAAAAATATATATACATATATGTACGTGTTATATATATATATATATATATATATATATATATATATATATAATTTAAAAAACCGTAATTTGTCTATTCGATGAAGTATATAACCGTGAAGTATGTGTAATAAAATAAAATATTATGAATAACATTGCTATAATTACTTAACAGTTAAACTTACAAATGCATCCAACACACTTCGACTACTTTACTTAAAGAGTTGTCACTCATCACTCCTTGTACTTGTACTATAAGCTATAATATAATGAAACTTTCATATCAATCGGATAAGCCATTTTTTTACAAAACCCAAAAAAAACAAGCAAAAATGATGAATTTTTTATATTAAATTAATATGATGAATTTATATTACTTAACAATTTATATTACTTACAATTGCCATTTTACACTAAAACATTGCACACTTTAGTAGTGCTAAAATTATTCAAGTACCAACCATTTACAAAAATATATGATCCTTCATCGACATAGGTATATATAGTGATCAAACCAGTGACAAATGGAAATTCACGACCGACTGGTCCGATAAAATAAGTATATTTTTTTTATATCGTCAGACTCTGATTTGTGACGATGCTTGATATACCTAAAGGGGGGGGGGTAATTTGTTCAGAGACCCAGTAAACTGTGCACGGATGGACGCATTGGACCGACTTCATCCTCTAATACAATAATTGCGAAGGATCTATGTAAACAGCTGGACGCGGTTGATGAAAATGTTAGCATTATTTATTCATGGTTACAATTCAGTATCCCTATAATGAAGAAAAATAATTTCGCTTACGTTAAAATCGCTATTTGCGAAGAAATAGTAATCTTCAGGATATTGTATGTCTTTTTCTTTCCCATATGCCATAGAGCCATATTAGAATAATTTTCGTTTTGTCAGCTTTATAGTTCTATCACGAATTTAGTAGATAATGCGTTTAATGAAAATATTTGCATTTAAATGTATCAAGAAGTCGATTCCATTATAATTCCACATTTGAGATTCTTTTTATTGAACGAAACGAAGTGATTCTCAATTCAGCGCATATACATTTTTTTTAATTTTATTGTGTCTGTACAACTGCAAATCGAAGATGCATTCACCAATTTTCATTATAGTTTTTTGTTGAAAGAAAGTGGTTTCAGAATTTTCCCATGTAAATATAGTCAGTATTTGGTAATGGACTCCGAATATATATTATGGAACTCTTCGATGGATGAGAAGACATGGCTTCTTTGAGATAAACTTATGCCGAGTTTGAACTCATTTAACATTTCTTTATAGGTACTTTATCGGGAATGGTGGTCAGGGCCTGAATATGGAGCTGAGCAGTGCAGAATTCGCCAAGTAAGAAGCAGATTCATCAAATTTGCGTTCATTTAACTTGTTTTGATTTGTTCTCTGATCCCAAAAAGTGCCAAGGGTTTAATGAAGAAGCCGGAACGAAGGGACACAAACGTTCTGCATAAAATATCATAAGCGCTAAAATCGTAAAATAAATGTATGGGCTTAGTAGATTCATTATGTTTTGCACTCATTTTCCATTTCTTGAACAGTCTTATGGTCACAAATAGTGGCCAAAGTTAAATGATCTAACCGAAATGTTATGACTGTACTACTCAACGAAGAGAAGCAATTTCATTGAGTTTAGGCTCGTTTGAATAATCTTGACTAGTCGTTTGGTTAAAGTTGAGTTCATGGTCAAATAATAGAGCCCGAATGTGGTAATAGGTACTCTTCAAGGTAAGGAGTAAAGTTTGGTAAGGAGTACATTCATCAATTTTGGGTTCATTTGACTTATCTTGACGGATCCATCGGTCGCAAATTGTGACCTGGGCCTGATTACAAAGCTGGGAGGCGGTGACAGAAACTCCCCAATGGCCAGGTTTGGATCAGTTATACTTGCGCTAGTTTGAATTTTATTGAAAAATATTTTAATCACAAGTAGTGGCTAGAGACGCACAATGGAGCCGAAATGAGATAACAATACTCCTTAATGGTTAGAAGTAGTTTAATCAAGTCTGGACTCGCTTGACTAATCTTGACGATTCCTTTAGTTATAAATTGTAACCAAGGTCTGGTAATGGCGCCGAGAGGTAACAATGGGAACTCCTCAATAGCGGAAGTATATTCGTCGTGTTTGGGCTCGTTGGATTTGTGTTGATAGTTGTTTGAACCCAAATAGTGGTCAGGGTCACTCATTAATTTGACGTTTAGTCACAAATGGTGGCTAATATCTGATGATGATGCCAAAAAATAGTGGCGAGAACTGCTCAGTAGTAAGGAGTACACTCGAGGAGTTTGGATTCGTATAACTTATATTGATGTAGGCAAGAAAGTAACAAAGTACATAGGTAGCTATGTGTGTGCAAGTATATACAATGACATGAAGTAAAAAAGCTAGTAAATAGGTAGCCAAAATTTTATGTACCAATATAAACAAAGTCACGACTTTATTACATTCCTTAGATAAGTAACGAGGAAGAAAAAAGGTAATTCCTTAAAAATATCTTTGCCTCTCCATTTCTGCAAAAACTGTGGTCTCGATGCCAATATTTTTATACTAAACTTGACAGAGCAAGATCAAATAATAGCTGAATAGAAATACCTAGTCAGATTAATAGTATATTTTTAATCAACTACGGTGAAGTCAAAAGAAAGTAATGTTATTAAAACGTCCGTATGTGGGTATTTAAGTATAATCGTACACATATATGTGTGTAGGTAGATATGAATAAATTTGTGTCCATTAAATGCTACAAATTCATATTTGAATTTTAATAAAAAAAATTATTAAATTCTTCTCGAGTTCGTGATTTTCTGGGAACAATAAGATATCACAAAACAATGAAAATAAAACATATAACTTTATAACAAAGAAATTAACTGATTTCAAGTTACATTGGTGTAACATTGTTGATATAAATATAAACATGGAAATAAATAATTAAAATGAAAAAACATTTTTAAAAAGTTTCACTTCAAATTTTGCTAAACTCTTAAGCCTACTGTAATGAACGGAAAGTGTAATCTCCATGTGCGGTTAAACATGCCGGTACACTTTAATATTTATTAGAACTCGTCTATAAGAACTAAAAATATACTAATTTGTGTATTTATTTGTGTTTTTTGTAAAGATTTATTACTAATTTTCGGCGTTAAGTTCAAATTAATAAGCTGAGCTGTAAAGCAAACTTGTTTACTGGAATAGTCACAACTTTTCCTTTTGTTTTGAATATCCCTAAGTTTTTCTTTTTAAAACACTTTGCCAGATTAGTTAATCGATTTTAAAAAATTAATTATTTTGAGAGAGGCGAGGATATTATTATTAAAATATTGAAAAACATGTTATACGGTAGACTGTAATATAAAATTGGTATCAGAATATTATACAGACCGTGGATTCCGAAACTTTAGAAAGAGAAAGGACGTTAATATTATCATCTAATTACAATGGTCTGTTTTAATATTTAACGAAGAAGATGATGTTCATATTATAAGCACAAATTTGTCATCAAATTTTGTAAACAATTTAGAATATTTCAAAGATAAATTTGAAAATTAGTAATTTATTTACAAGACAAAATAATATTTTCTGTTCACCATCATTTGAAACAAAAAATAAATGACGTTTTAAAACACAAGAATCAATGACATAAAATTATAACTGAAAAATATTTTTTTTTCCAAATATTGAAGATTAATCTACGATCGAATAGATAAATAGTATAAAATAAGATCGCATTATGAAAATAAAGACTACGTCAAACTTAAATATTGATTTCAAAACAAAGGATGAACAAATGACACAAAGTTTTCTCTAGGTAGTAAAACTTGTATTCCCATGTTGGCTTGAAAAATTATAATGAAACGGATAAAAGGAAAAAGGAATCGAAATAAAAAATTAAACGATATTTGAAGACATAAAAATTGTTCAAATAAAAACACAAAACAAGATTTGAGATAAATGCAGTTGAGATAGATGGTGTACAATCTATTATCTCAAAGACTAATCTGCTAGTTAGTTAGTTTGTAAAAATCATTTATGTATACCAATTACAAAATATAATTTTTGTAATATCAAATAAATTTTACGTGGACTTACTTATTTCGTAACAACGTAATACAATTGCCTTTCAATCTGTATTTGTTTCAAGATAATAGCCATGCTTCCAAAATATGGCAGTTCCGGTCGAAATATAAGTTATGCATGTCGTCGGAGCTAACTGTATACACATATTTTGCTGTTTATGTTCTCCTGTTAAGAAATCATGAATATTCAATATCACATTTAAATTTTACAGTACGGCTAATTTTCACAAATTTGATGTTGTTTGACGTTCAACGTGGACGTCTTCTTTGCCAAAAACTGAGATGGCAGCATGTGTAAATCTACTGCGTCCAAATTACGTAAGGAAATTGCTATATTTTTGTATACGATTGTGACTCGTGCGATTATAAATAATTTAAACAAATTTTATTAAAACTTGCAAATGAATTTGACAGGTAATTTGTCGAAAAGTAATTCAACGAAAAAAAATATTGAATACCAAGAATATAATTATGCTATTTTAGTGTAAATTTTCACTCAGTGGGTTATCACATTGTTTTTGTAAGGTACGTTAAGAGGTCAAAGTATTTATAAAATAATTTAACTTCCATTTAAGACTAGCTATTAGTAATTCAATTAAATATTTGTAGACTTCACGTGTCCTTTTTACTTTCCGTGTCGTAATGTGAAACGTGGATAAACGAACACATTAATTATCAAAAGTGATGTTACTATATACCATACTTTAACACTTCCAAACGTATTTATTTACATAATATGTTGTGTTACTAGGTATCGATAATAAAAAAACCATAAAATAAAGCAGTTGATTTTAACAAACGATATTCTAATTTGACTATTGAACAAAATATATTTTGTTCTCTAACCAGCCAAAACCGACCACCATTTTTACAGGAGAATATATAAATATATATACATACACACACACACACACACACACACACACATATATATATATATATATATATATATACATACATATAATCGAAACAAACGTCAATATCTGTAATAGTGGTGGATAATAAGACATGGACGATTGATTGAGCAAAATAAATGTTTTTTTTATCTCGTCGGATAGTAATTTACGGTAACGTTAGATATGAATAAACCTGAAAGATAATATTTTTGTGGAGCAAATTAACAGTAAACAGGTTGAAGCATTGAATGGCCTTCATCATCTAATACAATAATCATGGAGAATCGACATGAAACGCCAAATGTCAGCAGAAATCAAATCGTGATTCTTTTTTAATGGAAACTTTTCAGAGTTATTTATTAAGACTGTAGAGATGTTAAATTAGTTATCATTTTATGAATATGAATGATTCTATTTATATGAATGATTCTATTTCATATTTCGGATTGAAGAAAAATATTTTAATTTTTTAAATTGTTTGGTTATGTTGAAGAAAAATTAGTTAGTCAGAGTAGCCAAAATACTGAATCGTGTATTTTTAGTAGTCCAATATTCTATTATTAATTGTCACTGAAATTTTTGGAAAAAGTTACATTTGAAAAAAAGTAGTTTTGTGTATGTGCAAATTATGAACAATTTGACATTATCTTTTTATGTCGAACTTCATAAAATATGGAAAATAACGAATTAATTTTCAAAACGTTCCAAATTTCTAGGTCACATTGATTTCCACGCTTGAGTTCGGTGGTTTGTATTACAACATTAAGTTATTATAGTGGCAGTACCATATAAAATTTCATTTAAATTTATCAATGGAAATCAAAAATTTAAAGTTATTTTCTTCAATTCAAACGATATGTGCACCTCTCCGTGGGGAATTTAATTTTATTCCACGTCAGAGACAAAATATTAACGTCGTGTTTGCAGCCTTTTCAAGTCACTAGTCGATTTACTATCATGTGGAGAATATTGTTTAATTACTATGACTGATATTGCATTTACTGTTATGAAGTTGAAAATTATTTTATGATTATTAAAAGTAATAGGAATACCAACAGGATTTATTAATATTGGTCATGAAATTCATGGTTAAAAAGTGTGTTTCCATGCTACTAAATACCTTTAATTACAGGACTGATAGTTAATTATTATGATGTGTGTTAATCAAAAATTTCCTTACTATTGAAAAATATATTTCGTCACTCAATTAAATGGCTGGATACATTAGAAGCGGCCTATATACAAAAACATGTTTGAAGTAACACTTTAAAATTAAATTTTAAAAAAAGTTTTAGAAAATTAGCCGCGTGTATGAATACATGCGAGTTAATTTGATATATTCAGTCTATGTATATACATTTATTGAATTTAAAACATTCCATTAATAACTATTAAAAATGTACGGTAAGAAGAGGCTTTAGCAAACTTTTGATGAAATTAAAATCTCATTGTTTGTAGATACAACTGATGAAATAAAAATAGTTGCAAAAGTACTGCGTAGTTTTTTATAACTTTTTTTTATGCTAAAGAATATTTTTCAAATGTCGTTTTCTGGTTTTTAATGTTGTGTGTATGTATACATATTTGTTCATTATAATAAAAGATCAGAGTAGAAATATAGCGTCGATTTAAAAATAAGTGACAAATAAAACAATTTGATTAAATGCGAGTCGAGTAATAGAAAATAAAATCCGTAACTGGCGGAAACATGAAGACAACATTTCGTCTTATATCTTTACAATAATTGTAAACTTTACCCTCCTCTCTCTCTAAATTATGGCAGATATAAATTCTCATAAAATATCAATCTATATTTGCAGCTAACTGTTAGTCATAAGTCGATTATTACTAACGCGACAATATCTGCAAACACTCTGTCAAATTAACTTAATGAAACATTAATTCCTATATTTTCTGCAACGTAATTTTCTTACTATTTCTCTTAAGTTCAAGTTAATAATCGTAGCCGTAGAGCTAAGCAAGCGTCATAATGCCAATGTAAAACTAAATGAATTAAGACATTGACTGCGTTCAGCAATACAAGCCATGTGGCCAACGCCAGTTCCCATTCGAAAAGTCTCAAGTCGTTTATTTAATATCATCGTAATGTTTGCATGTAATGACGTATCATTTAATTACTTAATGAACTCCTTAGAAATTATTCATACGTAGCAAACGAGTACGTTATGAAATACCTTGTTTATCGTATTTAGAAATAATATAATACATACAATGGAATAAAATTTATTTAATCATAGGAATCAAACAATTAAAAATACAAAAAAAATTAAAAATGTATTTTTATTATTTCTATTACAATTCATATATAGTATTGTATTTAACCATTGCTGAAAGTATGTTGGAGTTCTCAAAACTGGTATGGAAAATGTATTATAGTGAAAGAAATATTTATATATCTAGGGGAAATATGTTGCTTCATTGTAATCATATCTGAATACTATACAGGTAATCAATATTATTATACGAAATTATTCGGAAAAATAAGGGAGGTGAAGTGATAAAGGAACATTTTTTTGAAAAATTTTATATCCGAAGCATATTTGGAATTAAACATCAATAATCAATCGTTTTATGGAAAATTATACTCGAAGCAAAAGACTATAGCAATTTAAAATGAAAATTTTCTTTAATTTTTAAAAATGGCTAGAGCCGGTTAATTTGGTATATTCAATCGAATTATACACAATTATTACATCTAAAATAATGTTATAATGTCTAATAAGAAATATACCACAGAGAGGGACGGCGCTCAGAGATCAAAATTTAATCTGCTTTTTAGAGCAGCACACAAAAGTTACTGGATCGATTTGAATGAAAGTTTATCAGAAGTAATTAGAAATAAACTTTGTCTCTATAGGATATTCACCAACGAAATTGTTTGTTTCTCGGCTTCTCTCATTACATTTTAGCTATTTGTTAGATCACCAAAATGTGGTTAGAATTTAAGATACGTTTTATTTTAATCAAGTATTTCCTGAGAATGATGAAATTTTATTAATAACACACAGAAACAACCCTTTGTTTCTGTGCACGGGTTTAACAATGGATACTATGACATTCATTGAACTTAAACTCAAGTTAGGATGCATTTTATTTTTGTCCTTATTATGTTCTGAGATGCAAATATGACTACTATAGTGTGTAGTATTAAGTAAACTTCTAGCCTGACGGAGTCACGACAAAAGCTAAAATTAAATAAAAATATGAAATATACGAATATGTTACTTAAAAGTCTCTCATTTCTTAAAAATAATCATAACAAATATTTGTCACTACTTTCAAGAGTTCGTATTTTGTAAACAATCGTTATCAGTCCTACAATAAGATAATTTAAGTATTTAGGTACGCTTTTTTCTCCAGCTCCTGGCCATTGGCGTTTACGCTAAAAATTAACATAAGCCGCTCACTTTTCGTCTCATGTAACCAGACAATAGCTTTTCGTTGGTACGGTAGCTCTCCTCTGAAGTTTAAAAGGTGTTAGCTCATGTGATAGCCAAACGGAATATTTTCACCACTTTCTCAAAGCTTAAAGTTGTTTTTCGATTTCAGTATAATATCATGAAAATAGCTCTAATAAAATAACGCAAACTTAATGTGGTATCTGTTAAGGGTTTTACACTTGGAGTATTAGGAGTTTTGTCGCTTTGGATAAGCTTTATCAGGCAGATCAAAATTCCCTTCTTTGGATATTTGGAATCAGCGCTTGGCTGTGTCATAAGAGGGAATACCTGAATGACATCCTAGAAGAAAATTGCCCCTAAGTTCATTTCGAAATACTTCCATTTTTAATTTATACTTTACTTACCGATTACTTAATTGCAAACTGAACAGAAGTTCGAATGGTGCACTCTTCATTTACCCTACAAATATTCTAGAAGCTTTTGTAACATTGCGGAAATCGGTCGAAAAAATAGCGGGTTTATAAGTTGCTAGCCTAATGTATCTAATAAAATAAAATATAATATTTGAATAAGATTGTCATAATTGTTTAAAAGTTAAACTCGAAAATGAATATCACACACTTCGACTCCCTTCACCTAAATAGACATAGCTCATTCATTATTCACAGACATGATATACAATTAAATAAAACTACGTGATGTAGTATTATTTCTACTTTATTTGAGTTTCTTATCACACCTAGGTTTTGTTGTACGACAACATTGAACATGCAAAGAAATATAGTCATACAACGAAACCTAAGTCGCGATAAAGAATTTAAATAAAGTAGAAATAATAGTACATCACGTAGTTTCATTTAACTGCGAATAATGAATTTCTACAAAATTAATGCCAAATATATTCAACATATCATGTACTCTATATCCATCTCCGCACGATAATGTTATATTTGAAATGAATGACCTAACAAACCCTAAAATTATAAATAAAATATTTATCTTCGTGAAATTAATACCTAAAACTACTTAATATCAGATAGTACAACTGGCATTGACCACTAAAACAAATATCATAAGACGTTATATAAAAATGTATGAGCCAGCATTGTCATACGTACACCTATCAGAGAAGTGACAAATAAAGATACACAAACTGTTCACGACCGATTGGTCCGATAAAATAAATGTTTTATTTTATCTCGCCGGACGCTGATTTGTGGTGATGCTTTATATACATATAGGCGGGTTAATCTATTCAGACGATCAGTAAACTGAACGAATCGACCATTAATACGACTTCGCTGTCTAATACAAAAATTGCGAAGTGTCAATGTGAATAGCCGAACGTAGGTTGATGGAAATGTTATAATTATTTTTTCATAGATACATCTTCTTATTATTAGCTATACCAGCTTACACGTTCTATTACATAAAATTCAATAATTGGAAATTTAAATCAGTCTACCGTAAAATTACAAAGCCTGTTTTAATTTACGTTCAATCAAAAACCAAATGTTTCTCAAATACATAAATACAAAATAATTAGCTGTCTTAAAACGTTTTTGTTACAGTTAAAATTGCCAGCAGAGGAATATATGATTATATTAGCCGGCAACCGTAGTTAGCCCTCAATGTTTAAAATTAAATAAACCATAATCAAGACTAATTAGTTCATGTGAAATGTGGCTATATTCATTTATGACTCCACAAATTCTTTACGGCTAAACTGATTGAAATCAATTAAGTGTTTTTTAATAAAACTAGAAATTTTAAAATAAAATCACTTAGGAAAACTAAACCAAGTTTAGTACAATATAATTTTATAGGCAGTAATACCCAATTAAACAAAACTAAACAATAGTTTAAAAAATTTGTGTGAAGTACTGATACTAGGGAATAAAGGCCATTAAAAAATAAAGACTCACTTAATGGGTAATGTTTCCATAACTTAATTTATTATTGAACCTCTTTCATTAACAAAACTCCTTTTTCATCATTTTTAAAACGAGAAATTTTCAATGTTCTGCTGCTAAAACTAAATGGGAAAGTACTTAAAGGTTGCAATAATACTTAAGAAAACATATTTTTTTCATTATAGTATGTCTGCCGTTTAGATAGTTACAAATATTATAAATTTTCATATTTTATCTTTCGTTTGCCTTAATATAATATTGTAGAACTCACATAATTTCTTTTACATAACTTAAATAAACAATCACATTTCAGATTTTGCTAACCTCATATAGCCATAAGTTTACTAAGCTCTTATAGTATGTAGCAGCAATCAGAAAAACGAATTCTATCAATGGTTTAATACGCCGGTAAACGTCAATATTTATCACAATACATTTATATAAACTTAAGGAATACTAATTTGTTAGTTGTATCCATCATAAATTTATGTTAATACTTTCCCGTGTTAACTTCAAATTAATAACCTGGGCCGTAAAGTTCAGCGGGTTTTGCTTAACTTTACTCAAATAAAGTGAATTAAGATCTAATCCAAGCAACCGTGTACCCAACGTTAGCTCTTTTTGCAACAGTCTCAAGTTTTCCTTTTGTTTGAAATATCCGTTTTGTTTTTAATGATACTTAGCCTAATTACCTAATTAATATTGTGAAATGAATTTATTTTTGGAAGACAAAAGCGTGACCACTGAGCATTATTCGAATGTTGGAATGTACCGCGCGCAGTGGACTGTGCGAGAGATATCCCTCCAGAATGTAACACAAACCGTGGATTCAGTAAATTTTTAAATAGAGGTAGTATGTTAATATTTTCCACCAGTTTCAATAGTCCATTTTAATAAATGATATTGAAAATAATGCTCACATGGTAAATAAATTTATTCAAAAATTTATAATATTTCCGAAGTAAAACGATTATAAAGAAGACTAGTGATGTATACATTAGATAAAAGAATATGCTTTAATGATTATCATGTGAAATAAAAAATGTTTGGCCATAAGATATTTGACATTGTTGAAGTTTATACACTGTCAAATAACCAAGTAGAGATGTGTATAAAATCAGAACGGGGCGTAAAATTAAGCAGTTGCTGATAATGTTTACTCAAATTAATTGAATTAAAACCGAATCCAATCAATCATGTGCTTAAGCTCTGTGGCCAGCGTCAGGGTTTATTGGAATAATCTCAAGTTTTCTTTTTGTTTCAATAACCCTGTAAGTTAATTTTTAGTAATAATTTGCCTAATTATCTTAATAAGTTTTGTGAAATGAATTGGTTTGTGGAAGACGAGAAGCGTGTCCATTGATCATTATTGATATATTGAAATAGAGGTGGGGAGGTGAGCTATGGAAGCACATAATGAAATAAAAGAATATTTATTTTCTGGTAATGATTATTTGCAACAAAAATTAAATTAAATTTTAAGACTGAAAAATTTCAAAAACTCAGATTACAATTGATAAAACTTTTTTAGCCATAAGATATTCCACAATGTTGAATCCTAATCCACGATCGCATAGACAAGTACTTCTGTGTATAAAATCAGAAATAATACTTTGTAAATAAACCGAAAGAAGGGATGGAGGTGCAAACTAAAATATTGATCTCAACTGAAAACAACGCAAGCAAAATTAATACAAATGTTTCTTCAAAACGGAAAACTTTTTTTTTTTCTGCACTGAAAGAATAATAAGCAAAATATTGTAGGCTAGAAATTAAATTAAAAAATATTACATGGCAGATATAAGGTGACACCTCATGTCTGCCATGTACTCCTTATTTTTTATAAGGATGGGGATAAAAATCTCCTGAAAGGTATCACATTATAGGTTTCCATATAATAGTTATGGAAATATCTAACATATATATATATATATATATATATATATACATAAACGGAAAAAAATTGAAAATTAAATAACACCTGGCCTTGTCAATAAAAATAGGAAAAGGAGATTAAAAATAATTAAATATTAAATAAATGCAACTGACTCAGATTGCTTAAAAATAATTAACCAATGGAAAAATCAAAACAAAAATTATGGTTGTGAAATAAAAAAACCATTCATAATTTAATTTAAAGGAAAATAATAATGAACATATAAATATGATCTGACCACAGCTTTTATCGTCAATCTTGTTTCTATTTTTTTATTTAAATAGTTTTTACCTTACGGTTTTGGTTAATATTCACTTAGCATATTTATTTTAAATTTTATACACTTTTCTTAGAAATAATTTGTACCTTACTGCTTATGCCATATTAAATTTTATCCTTTTTGGAGAAATTGATTAAAAAATTAAGCAATTTCTCTGTCGAATATTCCAAAAAAATTCAGTTTCGCTATTATTTTTGTTATTTTCCGCATACTGTAAAACGTAAAATGTCTAATACAAAATATATATCTATTATTTCAATTTGACTGTAGGGAAAAAAATATCTGCAGACTTTTGTGATATTGCAAAAATCCAAAACAGCATTCAAGTAACAATCATAAAAAAGCAACCGATGGAAGGACATTGAAATATAATAACGAACAACCTAATTTTTACGCCATTTAATATTTCGGACAGGCGGGCAGCCAGCCAATTTTTTTATTAACTCTAAGGTTACCGATCATAGAACTTTATTATCGAGTAAAAAGTAAACCGATAAATTAAAAGTATGATAATGAATGTGACAGATTTATTGCCATATTTTTATAAAATTGTTTCTCCCATTATTGGCGATTTTTGCATTGTTTGGTTAAGAAAAATTTTATTTTAGGTTCAAGGTTGATAATAAAGAACATCATTAAGTAATTTAGATGTAACAGGAAAATTATTAACTTATTTCCTTTTAACGGCTAAAATAAATAAATTAATACAGGTCAATAAACCATTTACAAACGAGATATACAATAACTTAACCATGCACATAATTAAATTATTCTATTTGCTTGTCTGTTCTTCTGAATATCATTAAAAACTATTGAACTGATTTCAATAAAATTGTCACTGAAAAATCCCTTGAGGCTCACATTTATATTTAAACAACGTCTTGTCTCTTTCGAATATTTTCCAAAGTCGTTTTATTCGTGTGTCCCTTTTTTGTTTTTTTAAATTTTTTTATGCTTTTGCTTAAACATCGTATGCTAACCAAATAAGTGATTTTAAGTAAACGTTACTGGATACAATATTTTGAGCTATAATTTTTATCAGCTAGGATAAAAAATCCTAAACCTCACTACTAAAAACTCCGCCGCAAAAATAAGAAATATACGGGAGTCAAATTATGGATAAAAGTTAGTTTAATAAACTAACTTTAATAATAAAACAAATAACAATAACTGATTAGTCTGTGTCGAGCGCTATGCAAAGTATACATAAAAAGAAAAAAAATTGTGTAAGAAAGTTATTAATATATACATAAGTATTAAACTATAAAAAAGATAAATTTACTGCAATCAATAACCATTATATTGTATTAGGTTCATTTCCCAGACGATTTTTTTATTGCTGCGTTTTGCGCAAGAAAATTATAACATTTTACTTGTTTTTTTATTTGACTTTTAACAAACATCTCAGGACTGTTACTTTCATTCATTTCAAAATTAGCATAGTGGCAGCTACTTTGTCGTTTTATTCAGATATATTTAAAGTAGTTAACAGCATCTTTATGCTTTAGAGTATGAATTGAAATTGTCGTGTATATTTGTTGCTCTGTATATTTAGTTGAAATGCCTTGTATAATCTCTTTATCACTATTTATTATTTTCTCCTTTATTTCAAATAGTCCTGTCATTGCAGTAATTCATACAAATGACTTTTCAGTAATTCATCACCAAATTCATAAAAATTAAGAAAATTAAACCAATAATAAGTTCCATTCAAAGAATGAATTCCATAAAGTTTGTGATTACCCACATATATATATATATATATATGTGTGTGTGTGTGTGTGTGTGTGTATGTGTGTGTGTGTGTGTGTGTGTGTGTATAGTTAACATATAATTACTTAATGAATGAATAACTTTTAAAAGCCACCGTATAATTCTCAAATAGAAGGGTATATTTAATATTTTTTTAATTACATTAATTTAATAACGCATTTATATTTTATATTATTTATAAATTATCAGTCAATGAATGCTTCTCAATGGAAAAATATTTTAAAATATAGAAAAGCGTAATACGGCACAACTTTTTCCGCTAAATACGGAGCAGAATAGCCATTTTCTATAACAAGTTATTTAGTATACTTTTCTCTTCAAATTGTCTATAAAGCGATCGTGGGAAATTTATAATTATTATACTTATTTATTTTAATTATTTTAATTATTTGAAAAAATTTTATTATACGATTTCTTAATAAGAATTTTTAAACAGGGATAAATACCCAGCACAAAGCTCCACACGATTGAGAAATAAGATGACGGAAAGAAGGAAATCGTACATTAGGAATGGATAAATGACACCATTGGTTAAAAGAAATGTCTCCTGATTTAGATGCAACACTCAGTTTCAATTCTAGTAATGTAACCGAAATTACATTTAAATATTCTGGACTCATTTTCAACATTCCTTTAGAATAGGTCATACTATAGACTCCAAAAACATACTGCTTACTTAATAACACAGGCGAAACAATGAATGATTTATTGGTGTGTGGGTCTATTAACAAAATATTGTTTTGGATATACAAGTACGAATTCCATACATGTTGATAAAATATCCTGAGTGTAATATAATTTATAATATCAAATAGGTAAGTTGAACCGATCACTGGACTATTCGTTTTACTATTATTTGTCATTCTCGTAGTGAGTATGTATATTAGTCGAATTCATTATTGATTAGTAATAAGCTATGGAAATGCTGACGTTTGAAATATGGCGTTAATATAAAAAATACAAATTTTATTAACAAATATGACTCCCATTCAAACTGACCCAAATCTGGTTCAAGGATACAACTAAACGTAAATAGTTAGGTTGAAACTTGGGATAAATATATAGACAATTATATTATGGGAAATAGAATAAAATAAAGATAGATCCATAGAACGTACGGTGATTTATGCCACCATAATTTGAAAATTGAGTATGATTGTATTTTGGATTGAAAGTTGGTTTGTGACTATGGAACAAATGTATATGTGCATTTATTATTTGGCAAAATGCGGACGTGAAAATGTCACTTTTACTTAAAAAAGATGTTCGTAATGTTATTGACTTGTGCACGTTTCAATAAAATATTTTTTTACTTGAGGGAGTGATTTACCTTTTTTATTTTCATTTGGCGTATACGATCAAGACCATCACCATACCCATCAAGACCTCATACATACACAGACACTTCATACATCACCAAGACCATCACCATACCATCACCATACCGACCAAGATCATACGGCGTAAGATTTTACCACCTACTTAATTGGTATTTTCGAAACATCAAATCAACTTTGACGTAGACGAATTTCCGGGTAACAGCTAGTAAAATATCTAAAAAGCAAATGTATCCCGTTTGTGACAATATAACTATATTTTACATGTATTCGTTACTAGATATTATATGTATCTGCTGAATATGGCCATTCGGATCGAAACACGATTTTGTATTTTCTTCATGCTTACTGTATACTTAGGTACAATTTGCTGTTTATGGTCTCGTATTAAGATATCATGAATATTCAAGACAGTATTTACATTTATCCGAAGCCTAAGTTTTGCAAAATCGATGAAGGTTAATATTAAATATGCTTATTTTTTTACTAGGACTACTAAAAGTATGTAAGAAAATTGAGTGTAGTTGATAAGAAAATTTGTGTACTAAGCTCGCAATCAATGTACATATAGCTGTATTTTTTGTATACAATGTGACTCATACGATTAGAAATAATATATACATATGTTATTATACGAACATTCAACTTGCAAAAGAACTGAACCGGTAACATGTTGAAAAGTAACTTAAAGAGGAACGTTTTTAATATTAACACTATACTTTTCCACTATGGTTTAAGTTTTCATTTAACATTTTATGATATTAAACATTCTAAAAATTGTTTTTCCAAGGTATAATAAAGCTTCACTATATTTATAATTTATTCTAAATTCCATCTAAAATGTAGCCATTAGTAAATCAATAAAATATTCTTAGACTCCACGTGTCTAAGAATATAATATATAAGTTGAAAGAGAAAACTCTTATATTAATGTAAAATATGAAGAAAATACAGACATGAAAGAAAAAAAATAATCTTCATATATACCATGAGTTAATATTTCCAAATATATTCATTTACATAATATATTATACGTTAATACTTGGCATTTTTTATAATGGAATTTATAAAAAAAATAGCAGGATTATTACGTTTATATAGTGAAATACAAAATAAAACAAATAGTATACCCATTACCATTCAGTTGCTAGTGGCCAACCATATTAAAACGTATCTTTATATTCTAACCAGACATCTCCGCTAATATTTTAAATGTGAAAGTATTTTTTTATTTATATAGTACGTACTCAGTCATATAGTATAAGTTTCAGTACACACATATATCATAAAAATAAACGTAAATACTTTGATCATAGCCATGAGAAATGGAAACGTATTAACGAGGCATGGAAGATTGAGTCGGCAAAATAAATATATTTTATCTCGTCTAAAGCTGAAAGGTAATCAGTTCCCGGGGCCAGTTAACCATAAACAAAGTGATGCAGTAAGTCACCTCCGTCATCTAATACAATCACCACCGAGGTTTGGTATGGAACATCAAATATTGGCAGAGATCGAATCCTAATTCTATTGTAAATTGGTTACTATTTTAAAATTTGCAATTTACATTTATCACTTAATAATAGCTTGTAAATTTTTTATTTTGCGTTGAAATATATTTGGTTATAACAACCGAAAAATTGGATCTTAAAAAATCAATCTTATCATCTTAAAAAAAAAAATTGGAAAGATTTGGCAAAAATAGCTTTCTTTCACTTAGAATTTTTTTTGTATATAGATAAAACGAGTTAATTGGACAGCTAAGTGTAAATGCTTATTAGATAAAAAATGATGTATTCTTACTGAATATGAAGTATACCCTTAGAAGAGATAGCAGTAAACCATTCACGAGAGTAGAATCTAATTGTATACTATTTGTATTTTCAACAGATGAAATAACAATTATTGAAAAAATATTGCGTAGCAGGCTGCGCAGTTTTTTTCACTTTATATTTAAGCGCCAAACAATAGTTTACAATTTTTGTTTTCGTTTCTTCAATTTTACATGTTTAAAGTTTATTTATTTACCCTTATAATAATAACATAATTCTAATCCCAGATCAAAATAGAAACTTTACGCCGGGTTACGTATAAAACGCAAAAACAATTTTAATAATTGGACTCTAATTATACACAATACAATTTGTAACCGTCGAAAAGAAGACACCTCAAAGTTTTTTCCTACATCTTCAAAATCACTTTCAAGTAATTTTAGACTTTGCCTTCCTTTCCTCCTTTGGGCAGCAATAATTTCTTAAAAAATATCGCTATTACCATCTTGCATCCGGGTTGTCTCAAGGCACCTCCAAAAACCCGTAATATCCCTTTCATACAAAACAGGGGAAAAGGAAGCCAAGAAAGGAACAAATAATAACTAAACCTAGTTGTGACCCGCTAAAGTCTTATATCTAAAGAATAGAGAGGTACTGCGTAAACACGAATTTTCAATATGATATTCTGTCTTAATGCGCCGTGTCTCGTTAAAAACTGAGAAGTGTAATAACTACTAACGAGTTAGGTCTTAAGCAACCGATCGGACACCTCAGGGAAAAATAACCGTATAGTTTCCACCTTGTATTCGGCAGAAGTCCACCTAGACTAACAATGAACACAGGCTATATTTAAAACACATATAGTTGGTGATTGTGCAAAACCGCGTGTGAGCAGTTTGTAAATACCGCGTATCTGCAAAAGAGGTAAATTTGAGATTTCGTGCCTACGGATTTTGAAGATTGATTGGCTTATGTTAGAATTAAAGGGAGTTTGACTAGCCAATCGGAAACCTTGTTTACACCATCAAAACAATGTTGCATAACAGTCACAAGACGAAACTTGGTAACAAATCCGTGTATTTACTAAGTACTACTTACTTAAGTAAGTAGTCACAACAAGGTTAGAATGCGTGTTCCCAAAAATAAATATTTTGTAATGAATAACTATCATATAAGTATATTTATTTTCTTTATATTATGTTACTAGGAATATCTTTGTTCGTTAGTAGTGAATTTTGTGTGATAATTTAAACAATCTATTTATAAAGTGTAGTTACGCGATATTAATATTAGAAGGTTTAATTAATCAGGCCTTTTGCAAGATAAATAAATTGAATGTTTTATTACTTTTCGATGAATACATCAGAGTATCAAATACCCTCAAAGCACTAGAATAATCGTGGAGGACCAAGAAATTGACCAGTCTTTTTTTATATTAGCAGCGATGTCTTACCTCTGCGAGAACTATGCGAAAAACTAATGACAAGTGAAATATTAAATAATCACAGAAAAGTAAATCGACCAGCATCGCAAATATATAATATGAAATAAACTTTATTGTAAGCACTGTAAAATATGTGTGTGTGCGTGTGTGTTTGAGTGTTACTCTAAATTGTTTATTAACCAATAAGTATTTTTTATCCACCCCCAAGTGTCACGCCTTGGCCATTGAGGCATTAGAGAAAAAACCTCAATATAAAAAATTAACATCCGAGTTTGCTACTTTTACGACAGTTTTTAATCCGTAACAACACCAGATGAATATGATAATATTCTTACTCATATTGATATTAATAATAATGAAATCGAGTATCAAAGTACCTCCACTGACTTGTCATGTTACGATTCCGTAGCTGATCATTAGTTTATCCCCCTTTCAGAAATCACAAACTTGAGACCATTACTGCTAGAAAATACTAAGTAGTTTCCCGAAAGACAAATAGAACAAAAATCAATTACTAAAAGGAAGAGTTATCGAAATAATTGACGGAGAATAAAAAACAAACTACAGACGTTGATGGGAGAAGATTATGCTTGATTCAAAAAAGTAGGTAATAGATATGTCCAAAACGAATAAAAATCAGCATAAACAATGAGTCCAATATTTATGTCAAGACGATGTTTCAGCGACAAAGCTGTATTCTTCTAACTTAACAGAAAAAGTTCAATCTGAAATTTTTGAGGCCTTTTGAAAAATTATTTGACAAGAAAAGAAAATGTATTTATCATCAATATTAGATAAGAAATATGCAAAAAGGAAAACTACGAGCTCAAATTTAAGACGGAACTATACCAAAGTTTACAGTTGTAAAGTTAATTATAAAAAAGAAGGAATTTATTTCAAAACGTTTTTAGAAACATCGGTTATAAAATAATGGACTGTACATTATTTTATAACCGATGACAGTAGTAGTAGAGTAGTTAAAGAACCCAAAAAGGAGTTGATTAAAAAAACATTTGTCTACGTTGTCAAAACTACCATCACATTACTGTAGACAATCCACTTCTGAGCTGTATTTAGAACCCATAATCCAAACAAATTCAGTTACACTGACTGTAGCAGATTATTAACTTGAACGAAATGAACCTGTGGTTTCGAGCATGTTATTTGAAAGCATTATCGGTTTATTTCATCCTAAAATAGATGCATGTGGTCAGTGCTTTATTCACGAAGCAGGTAATATACCACGTGAACAGTATAAGAAACATATTGTAATAAAAGACATAACTAGAGCCGAAAAAAAACACAAACAAAGAAGCGGCACAGAAAGGAATCATTGCTTTGGCAGCAGATCTTCAGGCTGTAAAATTGTGTCCTTTGTTGAAGGCCAGCGCACTTTATTTTAAGACAAAACTCCCAGTCCACAATTTTTTCATTTACAGTCTGGGATAATGTGGTCACATCGTGGTTTTACGAGACCGTACGTAACTTACAAGCTACAAAATAAGCATAATTTTTCATAGATTATTTAAATAATTTATTAAATAACGATCCTCAGAATGTTGTCAATTTACCGATTGTTGTACAGCGCCGAACAGAAACAATATTGTGTCGAAAACTTTGTTGTGATTAGCTATAACTAAAAATATAGTTATAACTCGGAAATATCTATAAAAAGACCATACGCAGATGAAAGTGGATTTCGTCCATCTGTTTATTGAGAGGAAGCTGAAAAATCGCGAAAACTGTTTACCCTCACAGTACGCTGCTATCACAAAAGGGGCCGGAAGTAAACCATTTCCTTACGAAGCTATTACACCTGATTATACGTTTTCTTAATGACTATGGTATTCAAAACCAGATCTATGACTCAATAGATTCTGATCGTGAAGCGAGTGATCACTATGTCGTATAGCGAGTGATCACTATTAAATAGGAGCTATAAGGTATAATTCGAATGGTATAATGGACTTAGAACTTCACTTTTCAGATGACTTTATCCCCTTACCTAGGAGGTCTAAGAAAATATCACCTTTAATTGACAGTGTACCTGGACTCTACGAATCAAAACAAGCTATATCAAAAACCAAGTATGACCATTTATAAAATAAGCTCTTAAGGTATCATACCAAGAGATTGTTAAAATTTTTATGATAATTTACTTTATAAAAGAAGACTGTTTTAAAAAGGAACCTTAAATGCTGTGATTAGGGCTGATTTTAATTACAATTCAGGCGATACCAGACTTATGGACCTATTATTCATTATTACTTTCTTTTTGGTAAGATTGACCTTTATTATAAGATTAAAAAGATAAGGAATGCTCAGATTATGAAATGTCTTGAGCATCATTGTTACCATGTATGCGAATTAAAGTATTATTAGGTATTAGTTAATTAAATAACACAATGAAATTTTAAACATCAGACTCGGCAAAGACTTTGATTATAGATGTTAGTTTTTTGTTGTGTTCCTTTATTTACAAATTATTTATAAAAATAAACGTTTAAGTTGGTAATTCGTTACTAAAGGTTTGTTTGTTTTCTTAATTTTTACTTCACTACTAAATAAACAAGACTATTTAGCTATTGAAGTTGTGTTATTAGTGAATTTATCATTTGGTGATTCTCTTTTCCCTTTAGAAAGATTTTTCATAATGATGATTATAAGTAATAGTTATTACTTTCTAGTATTTTTTTCTAAAAAGACGGTTATTTTTTAGAAGTTGTGTTTTAGTTTTTTTCTCAAAATAAATCTAAATGCTTCAATAATTAAGTGTATTATTTTTTATTTCAAATCCGCGTATCTACTAAAAATAAACAATTTTTCATATCATTTGGCGCTCCAAAACCTTATGTTTCATTTATGATGAATGACTTTACACTGAATCTGATGAAATATAAAATAAGTGACAAAAAGGTAGAAAACCAACGATATCTTTCCGTAATTAAAGGATTTTTTCTTCCAAAACATCGAAGTGTAGCGGACCGCATCGAAATTCTTGCCACGTACCAAAACGAAATGTGCCGCGCTATCTACTACTATCATACTGATCATTGTTTTAGACTATTCAATTACTACTGACGCATTGATACTAACACTCGTGTTTGGAAGGAAATGTTTTTAACACCACTTTTTACAAAATATTTATTTATCTCACTGTTTTGTTTTTCACTTTTTAGCAGCATACAAAAGCTACTGAAACGATTTAAGTGGAACTCTCACTAATATAATTTTGGGGGGCTAGATTAAATAAATTTACTTTTTGTCTGTATAGTACATTCTCCAAAGGACTTTTTTGTTTGTCCTCTTATCTAGTTCTCCTTTGTCTATTATGTTAAAATATCAAAGCCTAAACTTCTGTATCGATTTAAATGTAATTCTACTTAAAATTTTAAATTAAATATACACTACGTTTTTTTATTCGAGCATTTCAGAAACAAAGGACTGGGTGGAGTTGAGAATCGACGAATAGAAATTGTTAATACTTTTACAGTTATGGATTTAAAAATTCAAGTTGGATAGTAAATTACTTTAAGGTCTATTATTTTCTTGATTAAATATTATTTCTAAGGAAGTCTTATTAAAGATGAAACAACCTTTGAGCAGCTGGGGGAAGAGTTGATAAGTATTACATAGAAAGTTGAACTATGCAATTCCCTTAATCGATAACCTCATTTCTAAAAGATATTTACTATGAACTTTTGCTGCTCATTTTACGAGTACGTATTTTGAAAATACTCATGACCACCATGACAAGATTATTTACACAATAAAATATGTATTTTTGAGGTAATATTGAATTAACTAAATTCACTACTGACGTCGTAAACTGTTTAATAAAAAAAGAGATGGAGTAATATGTACAGAAGATCAATAAATTGTGAATTGATTGTCGCATTGGGCCGACTTCACCCTCTAATACAATAACTGCGAAGGGTCGATTTGGTCAATCGAATATATATATATATATATATATATATATATATATACATATATATATATATATATATATTTGTATATATATTAGCATAATGGTTGAACGAAATGTTAGACGCTTTTCGTGGATACATTTTATTACTATCGCGTTAAAGAAAAATTATTTCGCCTACATTGATAACGCCACTTGTGAAAAATTCTTAGTCGTTGACACATTTTGTATGCTCTTCTTTTTAAGCCATGTCGAATGTAAATCAACTTTTGAAGTTAATTTACATTCGTTCACAAACTTTATTTATATTCGCTACTATTCAATCAGTAATTCAAAGCTATCTTTTTCTGAACATAATAATACCAAGTTGTTGTAGACAAGCATTGCAATGTCACGTCACATATGCAAAGCCAGAATCAGAATTTTGAAAGAGCGCGACCGCTTTTGTTCTCAACGTTATGTAGGTAAGAAATATTTATATTAAGTTAGTATTCGATTTACTTTTACGATTTGCAGCGATAATGTATTAAAACAAACATGAGATTAAAACAAAAAAACGACAATAGTACGGGCACAAATTATTGTATTGACATCTCTGTTACTAAACTGGATAATCAATTGTTTAAATGCTGATATAATGAATTTCTTTAAACAACTTTGTAATTCTCCACTTCTTTTTTTAAGCCGAGTTAGTTTCCACGTAACATTCGTTTGATACCTCTTCATTACTATTCTTACCTCTATGCCAATTATTGTATTTTAACATGAGATAAGTTGATATCTTTCTATTACATTTAGAAAATGTTATGATATTCTATATTATCCACTCTCAAAATAATATACAATCTTAATTAAAATTACATAAATTATCAATAAATGAGAAAAATTTCTAAGTGTACCTTTAAATTTATAAATTTACTTTTTATTTGATGACAAAATTTCTATAAAGCTTCTATTGCTAATTCACGAAAAAACATTGGCTAGTATTAAGTGTTTGTAATCTCTAAAGTCTGCGTTAAATATTAAGTGTTTGTAGTTAAGTAATTACATTCTTCATTATTAGATGACTTCCCTTCGGTCGCCATGCTGCTGTGGTTACGTGTTTGTGTATTGTTTTTTTTTGTTTTCGCAATATCACAGAAATACATTAAGTATTATGGATATATTTAGGTTGTTATCGTCTATGATATTAAATAGAAATAATATAAATAAAAACGAAATTAAAATTATTTTCGGATTGTTTTACGAAGAAATTCCTTAACAAAATATTTTGTATTGTTGATAGAAGAGAATATAAAATAAACAGAGGTGTAACTGAATTATGAACAAATATCTGGAGCCTAAAAAATATCCTAAAGAAAATATTAACTTAAACCCGGAGAAATAAATTTTTTTTTTGACATTTTTGTCAAATATAAATACAAAAATGAATAAATTCGAATTGTAACTGAAAAAAACATGTTTCATTATAACATACTCCGCAATGTTGAAACTTAATTTACGGTCGAATAGCCAAGTAGCTCCCTATATAAAATCAAATCGGATTTCAGATGAATGAAGGAGCAGTGTTTCAAACCTAAATATTGATCTCATCATGAAGACAATAGATACACTATTGATATAAATATTTTTATTGTATATGTATTGTAAGTGAAATAGTTTCCCCGTAAGAGCTGAACGACATAATGATTTCATACGTAAAAATTTGTGAATTCATCTAAATGAATAAAGGTATATGGACAGAATACTAAATGAAAAAATTAAGAGGGCAAGCGTGATATGTTAAAGGTATAAAAAATATTTTACAAAATCTTCCAAATGGATATCAAATAAGAAGTTTCCAGAAAATATAAAAAAATGTAAAAAAATATAATATATGTAGGAAAATAATGTAAAGAAAAAAATCTGCTGTGAAAATTAAATAATAACCGACCGTATATAGCAAAAACTATTTATATACAGAGACAAAAACAATATTACTGATAAATGTATTTGAATCAGATGTTTTAAAATTAATTAACCAAAGGAACAACCAGAACAGATGATTCTGGTTTCGAAATGGAAAATATTCCACATTTAAACTTAAGGGAAAATAATAGTAAATTATAAAATATCATCTGACCACAATTTTATCAAAAATCTTGTTTTGCTTTTTGTCAAAAAAAAAATTTATTTCTCCGGATTTTAGTTAATATTTTCTTTAGGATATTTTTTAGGCTTCAGATATTTGTTCATAATTCAGTTACACCTCTGTTTATTTTATATTCTCTTCTATCAACAATACAAAATGTTTTTTTAAGGAATTTCTTCGTAAAACAATCCGAAAATAATTTTAATTTTATTATTATTTATATTATTTATATTTAATATCACAGACGATAACAACCTAAATATATCCATAATACTTAATGTATTTCTGTGATATTGCGAAAATAAAAAAAAACAATACACAAACACGTAACCACAGCAGCATGACGACCGAAGGGAAGTCATCTAATAATGAAGAATGTAATTACTTAACTACAAACACTTAATATTTAACGCAGACTTTAGAGATTACAAACACTTAATACTTGCCAATGTTTTTTCGTGAATTAGCAATAGAAGCTTTATAGAAATTTTGTCATCGAATAAAAAGTAAATTTATAAATTTAAAGGTACGCATAGAAATTTTTTTCTCATTTATTGATAATTTATGTAATTTTAATTAAGATTGTATATTATTTTGAAAGTGGATAATATAGAATATCATAACATTTTCTATATGTAATAGAAAGATATCAACTTATCTCATGTTAAAATACATTAATTGGCATAGAGGTAAGAATAGTAATGAAGAGGTATCAAACGAATGTTACGTGGAAACTAACTCGGCTTAAAAAAAAGAAGTGGAGAATTACAAAGTCGTTTAAAGAAATTCATTATATTATCCAGTTTAGTAACAGAGATGTCAATACAATAATTTGTGCCCGTACTATTGTCGTTTTTTTTGTTTTAATCTCATGTTTGTTTTAATACATTATCGCTGCAAATCGTAAAAGTAAATCGAATACTTAACTTAATATAAATATTTCTTACCTACATAATGTTGAGAACAAAAGCGGTCGCGCTCTTTCAAAATTCTGATTCTGGCTTTGCATGTGTGACGTGACATTGCAATGCTTGTCTAATTTACGTCGATGCGCAATGAATGAACGCGTTTACGTGACAAAGGCTATCTTTTTCTGAACAAAACAATACTAACAACTTGGTATTATTATGTTCAGAAAAAGATAGCTTTGAATTACTGATTCAATAGTAGCGAATATAAATAAAGTTTGTGAACGAGTGTAAATGAATTTCAAAAGTTGTGTTGAACAGTGTTGTGCATTCATTTTATATTAAATGTGACTACCAACAAAAATTTCATTACATTTAAAAAAGGCACTTTTAATTTGGATTTTGTGTTGGATACACGTACTATAGCCACAATCTGTGAAACTTTTCTGGATCTCATTTTCGTTCGTCACTCACAGCAACTCCTGGATAAATATCTTATTTTTCATAGCACCGTTACACTAAATCGTGTGTTCCATTGACACAAGTTAAATTAAATTAAGTAACATTGCGTTAACATTTTAATGTTATTAATGAATTGAAATTCTAATAAAAATATTAAGTAAAAATAAATTAGTACATTACAAAACAATTTTTAATTCTTATATTTTATATATTATCATGAGCGGATAAATATTATATTTAACAGATTTAAATATTCCAGAAGACCAATAGCATTCTTCATGATATTTTGAACAGTTTAAATGTCATAAAAACTCAAAAATTTGTTTTATTATTTTTTGGAAGCGGGTATATTGGAAGGAATCAGTATATTTATATTTTTAATTCTGGTTGATACAAATATGTAGATATATCCCATCTACCTATTGGTATATCAAAGTTTGCTCTCTCTTTTAACTGAAAACGAAGTTACCCTTTAAAAACGTGTAGTTGCGTTATTTCTGATAATATCGGTACTCTTATTGGAATCTATGAAAAATGTTCGTAAAATCAATAATTTTTTCAAATGTTCTGAAAGGAAAGTTAGATATTTTGAAAGGAAAACAAATTGGGAATATTGTGTATATATATATATATATATATATATATATATATACATATATATTATATATGTACACGCAAATACTTAAAAAAATTATGTTAAAAGTGTAATAATGAAGAGAAAAATAATTTTGATAAGAATAAAGAACGGAAAACTAGATAATACGGAATCGTTAAATGGATTTATTATTTACAGTGAAAGTAAGGTCACCACGATAGCCAAGTTTTTCCTCTCTAATGCATATAAAATATTAAATATCGAATAAATAAAGATAAGGAAGGACACATGAATGAAAAATTAAGTAAATTTAGTAACGATTGGAACTTAAAATGGAATAAAACGGTTTGAAATAGAGAAAGATTTGAAGGAACGCCACGTAACATAAGGATATATGTCATGATTTTGGGACAAATGTAGTTTAATTTAAGTAATAAAAATTAAATAAGTAAGGATATTTTTAAATTTTTATGTCAAAATGCTAAAACAGAGAAGTAGTAATGTGAATGAAAATAAAAGAAAACATTACTGAAATCGAATGACGTAAAGAAATTGACATAAAAACTTAGTAATAGCTAATTTTTTCGATTGAATTGAATAATATAATTATAATAACAAAGATCTATGAATAAAAAGACTTATACACAAATTTGTGAATTTCATCAGAATCAAAATAACTAAAAAGTAAAAATGAAATAATTTTGTTCTTCTAATTTAAATATAATCTATTAAAACAAAATCGAATCAATTATATCACTTTGTGAAGGTTTTCAAGGCAATAATTTACGTCAATTAATTAAGTAGTATTCAAAAACTAACAAAGTGAAGAAATAATTTTAGACTAATTGTCCTCTACGAACTGCCATAAAAATTATCCTCTTATTGTTGATTTATCGGATTTTACTTTCATAAGAATGTTTCTATGCTCGCTATTTTCAAGGATATTTGAAAAATTCGCTTTAATACTTAAAAAAAATAAAATTAAGAAACCTGCTTGCTTGAGTGTTAATATGTTTATAATTTTGTTTCAATTTTCTTCTTAGAACACAAGAAACTGATTTTTTTTGTTTATACTTTTGAAAAAAGTATCGTTGAGTTATAGATTTTGTTTTCTGTGGTTTTAGAAGTAAATACAGAGGAAAGGAACTGACAAATTAATCTTTGTTACTTGCTGTATGGTAGACGTAGTAAACTCATAAATTGTTTATCTGTAAGTGTTGAGAAGAATTTAAAAAATACGCGCACACTCGTATATGTAAACACACACGTGTGTGTATACATATATATATACACACATATATATATATATATATATATATATATATATATATATATATATATAAATATATGCATATTGTCGTGTTAAAACCTGTCTGTAGTTCTAATAGTATAGTTCGTTCTTTTCAACGAGTACATAATATTTTTATCATATATTTTTCTTTATATTACCTACCCAACAATTTCAGATTTACTAAAAAGAATCTTATCAAAACTTGGAACTTTAATTTTTAAATAAAGATCTAATTCATAGTTTTGTTTTTTTTAAAATCTTCACGTACTGAAGTGAAAAAAAATGTTGATTAGTCTTTTTAAGCTTTTCAAATTTGACCGAGGGTGGATGATTTGTTCTATACTCCTATTTTTAATAGACGTTGAAAAACTAACATGTCTCATTTTTGCATTTAAAATGGGATATACACACATACATATATACACACACACACACACACACATATATATATATATATATATATATATATATATATGTGTGTGTGTGTGTGTGTGTGTGTGTGTGTGTGTGTGTGTGTACAAGGTCAGGAATAACAGAAACTTTTTCATAGAAGGAAAATAATAATGAAAAACAAAAGAGATGATAATGTTTGTGATATTATTTATTGTCATCATTTTAAATCTCTCTACAATAAATAGATAAAATTCTGGTTTATTCTTATTTTGTCAATTGTTTAATTATAAGTGTATTATTAGGTTCCCATCTTTCCTTGTATAAAAGAATTCACAAACATTTTTTTAACAGAATGTCAATCAGTTTTATGTATCCTTATATTACTTACACTACATATGCATGACGATCATATTACACCTACGAGTGATTGCTTATTCTATAATTGAAAGAAAAAACACAATAATATATCTAATTCCACTTCCATAAATGAAACTTTCTTCAAAAACTAATAAGTCGTTAAACTTATTCCGTATTCGTATCAAAATAACAAATATGGCGGCTGGGGACGACACAAAATTTCCACCCCCAGCTACATGTTATTCCAGCTAACAATTTACACACTCCGCTGTTTGTCTTCTCTTGTCATGAATATTCAAAATTACATTTAAATTTAAATGAACGTCAAGTTCCTCGAAGCTAATATGGTCTTATGTTTAACATAAGTTCTTGCCATAACCTAATACTACAAAACACAAAACTTTACTTTGAAAAGAAAATTTAATGGAATTACTAGAAATTGGTCTATCAAACGCGTGCTCAAAATTTATATTTTAAATGTCACATTGAAACTAAAAGTCATCATAAAAATGAAATTAATTTATTACTCGATCCTATAATGAGTAATTACATTAATATAAGGTAATCGATGACTACTGTTTTTTTAGATTTGCATGCTTTTTTTTCAAAATACGCAGTGACTTTTTATTTTTTTAACATACTTAGATTAGCGAACTATTATTACAGTTTTGATTTTTGTAAATATCCGTTTACGTATTTATTTTAATATAATTTTCCATTACACTGTTTGAAAGTCTCCAGCAAAATTATTTCAGAATCTAAAAGTGCATTTTTTTATATTAATGTAGAGAACTGTGTAAATCGAAAAAGTGGTATGAAGGGAATTTTTACGAGTTTTGCAAAATATACAAAAAATGTTTAGTTTTTTTAGGTCTAAGCCTTCTTATTGATCATAAGGTATACATACGAATTGGCACATGTACATATTTTCAATTTAAAAATATTATTAAGTAAATATCGCTAGAATTATTCCGACTACTCAGAATTAAGGTTTTAAATTTTCACTTTCATAATCTTGTTTTCATAGCAATGTTTCAAAATAATCTTAACTCCTGTCTGAATTGCATTACACTCGTCCATCAGTAAACGTGAATGACATTTAATAATACGACATTCTGTTCTACGGTTCGTAAAATAGGTAAAGAACTCTGAAAAATCCATATTTTTATTACTTTTATAATGTATAGATACATTATCTTAACAACATAGGCCCTCAGCACATTAAAAAAGTTAGATATTTTTTTGGGTTCCGTACCTCAAAAGAAAAAACAAACCCTTATGGGATCACTTCGTTGCCCGTCTTTCGATCTGTCAAGACCCGTTTTCTACTTATTACTACCATACTTACATATTAATACTAAATACTTAGGTCTACGCTCCTTCAGAGCTGTTAAAAATTCAAGCTTGAATTAGAATCAATAAGAGCCCTAAAAAATCAAGAAGAATCCTAAGAGTAGGGCCATTTATGCCGCATATTTTGATATTCGCAAATAAATCGAAACCTATTGGGTACTTCCCGTTGAGTTAGAATTATAAAGTTGAATGGCAAGAAGCAAAATCTCCCAGCAAAGTGAAGAAAAAATCTGAAAATCGTTAATTTGAAATTATATCACATAAAAAAATATTTTAAACATGCGCCTGTGAAAAATATGGTAGGCAATATATTTTCGTTTTAAAAAATTAAAATTGTAAATAGTTTAACACAAATATTATGTACCATTAAATTGTTATGTATCTAAATGTGTACGGAACCCTCGTAGTACGAGTTTCACTTATACTTGAGAGGTTTGGGAGACTAGAATGATTCGAGGAAGTAAAACCTCGTATTATTCTAATAATTTTCTTTATTAGTGGTGTTTCACGTAATGCAATTCAGATTTACTATTTGGCGAAAAATTACTTATTTGGAAGGAAAGCCATTCAATTTTAACAAAATTGTTAATTGCGACAAGAGCTCATAATATTAGGTCCCACACTTCTCAAAAATTTAAATATTTAAGGGTAAATAGTGTTTATTTTAAACTATTTACATTTATTAATATTATGTTTCTGTATGTAAATATATTGCCTGGTAAATCTTTCACAGGCGCAAGAAAAATAACTTTGTTGCCTGTATATCTTTAATTTATAAATACAATTTGACCGAAATAATTTTGCATTAAATATTGAATATTATTATTTATTTTTGATTTTATTTAAAATGTTCTCTTAAATAACATTACGGAGAAATGAGGAAAAAATTTCTTCCTCAAATTCAGTGTATAAGTAGATACTTTAAGGAGTTGTCGTGTAAAACGCGTTGTCGACGAAATTCGCTGAATTTTTTATGAATTATTCCAATGATAAATGTTTAGCTTATTTATGATTTCAAACTTGTTTACCGTTCGGTTTCGGTAAAAACCGCTCTAAAAATTATACAATTAACATTACAGGAAAAGTCATAATGTCACCACACTTTTAATTTTCTTTAAAAAACGCGACGTGCGACTTGTCTAAGAACTAAATCAATGGAAACTGATGTTATATTAACATTTTGAAAAAAAAAATCATTTTAAATAAAACACTTTATAGTAAATTTTGGATCTTACTGTCACGCGGCAACTACCTTAAAAATACTCTTTCTCTTTTTTTATGTACTCATGTAATTCAACGATGACTTTTTTTAAATTTCATCATAACCGGCTTTAAAATGAAATATCTATGACGCTGTGTCCTACAAAATTGGCAGATATATGGATGGCACGATATATTGTATAAAACTTAAAAGATTTTGTGTATTATGCTGGTATAGCAGAAATTTTAGAAATAGTGCCAGAATTATGTTTACAAAAATTTTTAAAATGCGCCAAAGTTCTAGCGTGGTAATTGAAATATTGAACGTTGACCGATGATTACTTGATCATAAAAGGTTACGGGAAGATGAATATGTAAATGCAATTAAATGATGGATTTTGTCCAGTCGAGAAGGAAAGAAAAATTATGGATTCTTAGTTTACAACATTTACCTTAAGACATTAACCTGAAAGATTATATGTGCTAAATGGCTGCTAGGTAAAAATATGTACTCGTATAATAAAAATAAAGATAAGTATTTCGGTCCAAGCAATAGGAAACAAAAATATATAAACGTTTCACTGCTCCAAAGTTCGACAAATAAATGTTTTTTTTTAATCTAACTCTAATCTATGGTGTAGTTAGTCTTGAAAAATGCAGTAATTTGTTCACGAGATCAGTCAGCTACGAACAGGTCGACCCATGTGGTCGAATTTATCCTTCAATATAATAATCTACAGTAGCGCTCAAAAGTATTTTGGCAAATATAATTTATTAGATATCCCAAAAAATAAATTTGAATTAATTATATGTTTTACATATAAGCATCCCTAAATGTTTTGAATTTCCAAACAAAAAGAAAATATCGAACAAAGTCTGATAGATCAAAATTACTTTGACAGTTAAAGGATTTTTTATTTTATGTAATGCTGATTATTTTCGGAAATTTTGATTAGTATTTCATTACATATCCATTGGTCTTCAGGACAGCTTTACGAGATGTCGGCATTAATCATTTCCAAAACTATAAATATCAAAACTATTTGGATATTTTATAGTTTTGGAAATGATTAATAATTAATAACTAATTGCTTGATAGAAGCCTGTTGCAATGCGAACAGCATCGTTAACAATTAGGAACGGAACTATTGCCGATATACTTATTAACGCAAAATTTGAACTTCTTTTCAAGTGTACGAGGAAAGTAAACAAACAAGTTCCAACTTGTTCCTTACAATAATTGCAGGGACGTCATAAATAATAATTTAGAAAAAACGCACTTATCTGGAAGTACACGGGAACCAAATAATAATAAATTAGAAATACTTTCGGGAGCTTAGTGTATTCTACCGGAAGCAACCGTCACCCTATGAATATATTAGTGGTATAGTAATATTGTAATGCTGCAAGAGAGGAAAAATCACTTCGCTACGATACAATATATATATTTCCACTTTTATGTGGCTTTAGAAATGAAGAACTTTGGTTTGCGTATTTTGAAATATTATAATAATTTATTTTGTTTGGCATAACTTATACAAAAAATTCTCAGAAATAGTTATACATGTTTTAATTTTAATGCCACTATGCACCGAAACTCTTCACGGATTTAAAATTGTATATACCACATTTTACAGTTGACTTTGTAGTTCGACAAAATAATCCAATATTTGTCTTGTGACTGAACTGAAATTTGACCATTTGAATATAACGACCAATTTGTCAAAATTTATCACGCACGTAATATATATATATATATATATATATATATATATATATATCTTTTTTTTTTTTTCTTTTTTTTTTTTTTCGACCTAATCAATGTTGAAAAGTTTATTATTTTGTTAAAAAAGCTTTTCAAGTATATTTTGAGAAACATCGACAGTGATTCTTGGTCAACAGGAAAAATATTGTTTACCTCATAAAGTTTGCAAAACATATGTAAAATTATTTTAATACTGGAGCCAAGAGAAGGCAAAGAGATTCCAATTGAAGTGTCGAAGATATGGAGTGAACCCAGAAATCACCTTAATGACCGCTGATTTTAAGGTGTGAATGTAAAAAGTATGAACCAATACAAGAAGCTCTTTTCAATTCTGGCATCTGTATGAAAAAGTTAGACGCAGGCATCAGACCCATACTGTTTAAACGATAAATACGTCTATACGTCTAATACTCTTACGGTAAATACGTCTAATGTTCTTTAACGATAAATACGTCTATATGTCTAATAGGATAATACTTCTAATACTCTTTAAACGACAATGGTTTCACAAATCATATGATTCAGGCAAAGGTTTCACAAATCACATAAATTGGAAGCAAGAATAAGATGTCAGGTATCAAGGATTTATTGTTCATAGGACAGTTGTTGACCCAAAGACAAGGTATAGAATATTCCGAAACAGTCGCCAAAATGTTTAAGCCTTTTGAAAAACTACGATAAAAAAATGATTATCAAAATATATTTCTTGCACAGCCATTCTGAATCGACTCTAACAATCTGGGCAATTACGACGAAGAACAAGTGGAACAGTGCCACTAGGATATCAATGTAATGGAGGAAAGCTATCAACAGCGTAGGAATTCACAAAGAAATTTTTCTGATCAAAAATACGGCAGACAATCATAAACAAAATGTTTTTCTTACTTATTTTTTGTCTAATATGATTAATGCTATTTGAATTATGATTTATAACCGTATTTTATTCGAAAATGTAGTTTGTTGCGTACATTCAATAACGTATTGTTATTATTTAATTTTATTTTCAATAAATGGGAGTTGCTTTTATCTAAAAATAAGAGTTAATTTGACTAATTTTCGTATTCAGGATATCAAAATTATTCAAAATAAATTCCTGAATTCAACGCTGAGGAACCATTATTCTTATGTGGTTATTTACCTTATCATTCTTAAAATATATACATGTCGGTTACATCGTAGTTTCCCTTAACACCCATAAATTCTCAAAAGAAAAAAAAATAACTCACCCATAATTCAATTTTAATTTGAAAGACACTATTATTTATCGAATATTCTAATACTTTTGGCGTAATGAAAATTAGAAAAAAGGGAAATCAGCTATAAGAATTTATTTTAGAAACTACAATACTAAATATATAATACAGAACTAAATAGTATATCAGAAATTGTTACCTTTTTTATGCAAATAATGTAACGTAGTCACGTTGTGCAACACCATATTGTAAACTATGATTAAAATTTACATCTGCATATATATTTACATCTACATATTAATTGCAATCAGTATTTAACCCAAAAAAATGACACCAATGTACATATATTCTTATATTCCCACTATTTTGTAAATTTCTTTACGTATCGAGAAAATAGAAAATTAATCTGATATTAAGTTAATTGAATTTAATAAAAACATACATCAATTTATTATGACCAAATTCAAATATCTGTTAAAGTCATTAAAGTTCACGAAGACACTAATTGTCATATTAATTGTATTGATAATAAAATGTTGCTAATATACTGTCAATTAAGTTTAAATTAATGACCAGAACTAAGATCTAATGCTACGTGGATGTCGTTACGCGGTAATAAAACGAAGCAAATTAAATTTCCAATGCACTCGGTAGAATCTAAAGGCAGCTTCCACCCTAAATGTAAATAGTTTTTTTTTATTACCTTTTTAAGTATATTTCGTTTAATTATCTAATGGATTTGGTAAAACAGATTCATTTGCCAGGGACGAGATTTGCCCCCATCGGGTATTATTAAAATATTAAAAAGATTGTGGCGCAGGCTGTATACTGCAGATGAATTTTAGAGCTTTTGATCAGTTACATCTTCAAATTACTTTGGCGCAGATTAACATTTTCATTCATCATACATGGAAAAATTGCAAATATTCTTCTTAAAACTGATTAGAGAAATTTTTTTAAATTTTGAAAAGTGGAATTAAAGACAAAGTTTACACGTTCCGAGAATTATTTCAATTAGCGTTTCTTTTATAGATTTTTTCAATTGTAAAGTAATAAATTAAACTATAATTAACATTATAATTCAAGTAAATACGTTTAACAATAAAATATTTCATATTTTCAGGTTACAATAAATGAATAAACAGCGAAGCATCAACATCGGCTTTCAAATTCTTCAATCGATGAGTGATTCATTTTAGCTTCATTTTATCCAGAAACTAACTTTTAACTTCATGTAACCTTATTTTAAATCCACACTGAAAAAATATTAAGAAATATATTTTAAAATAAACCTGTCGAATATGAGTTTTACTCACACTCCGAATCTTCCTCACCTACTTAGACCAAAAAACGACGCAGTGTAACGTCTTTATATTTAGATATACATTATCACATATTTAAGGATATGTTATTGTTAATAAATTTTTTCACATGACAATATTACTTTTATTATATAAATATATTTCTTAGCGTATATTTCACGGAATTGCGAATCATACGGACGGTGGCGTATATCTATTCAATTATTTAATGTAGGTTAACGAAGTGGAGACCCATATCTCGTGAAACACCATAACAAAAAATGCACGCACTACTTCTGAAAGACCCTTTCTATCGACTCGATGGTGTCCGCGAAAAAAAATTCTTATCCAAGTAAACCTCATCTCGCATCAATCCCGTTAAAAAAAGAATTTAATTCTTTTTGTTTTATTGCAGTATATACTATACATATTCCCGTAAAATTGTAAAAGATCGCACGCTAATTGAACGAGTTGTGATGAACAGGTAGATATGATGAAATTTTTCTGGACCATTTATTCAGTTGAAAAAGTTTTCAAAACGTGTGAATTGTCATATAAATATGCAAATATCGATAAAATATATATGATATAACTGACCAAATATATATCGTGTCGAGAAAATAAGTATCATATAACATTTTGCTCTGAAATATTTCCCTTTCTACATTTAATTAAAGGTTAAATAAATCTTTAAATTAAAATTTCTCTCTTTAATTGATTCAATTTAACAATGTAGCCATATTTCTTGCATGTTTACATTTTATATCACGAAAGATGAACATGCTTTTATAACATCAACATTTACATTATAAATTCAGTACGGTTACAGAAAAGGATATCTTCTGACTTTTCCCTCCCATATCCCATAACTGACAACAAATATATAATTTTTTTTAATAATCAAATCTTTAGATAAATAAAGGAATTAATATGGAAGGAAAAAGGTTATTACTCGATTACAATAATAAACAAGGTAATTTCTTTTCTACTTCATTTTTAGTGCAAGCGGACAACGAGCCAATTCCTTTTTAATTACCTTGAAAGTTTTTGAACCTTTCTGTAAAAGAATAAGTAAACCAATGGTTGAAAGAAATATAATTAAATTTATAGATATTTTTCGGTATAATTTTACGAGTTTAGCTAAAAATTGCCTAAAACTGTTCCTTCAATTGTTTCTTTCTTTGCCAGTACTTTACGTAATGTATATAAATTATTACTTTGAAATTGTTTAAAAGATCTCATGTAATGAACGGTTTCCTTCGTTTTGCCTTGGAATATTTCATTTGGAGAGAAAAGTTTATTTTCATACGCATTTCTCTTCGGTTGGGTTATTATGTTTGTTTACTTTCAGACTAAAATATTACGTGTATTAATTTTATCACTGGAAAATTATGCCGTTAATTATATATTCTTCTGTTTTACTGGTACTTTGCCTTCATTTTCGTTCGACGTGTGTTTTAAAAAAATGGCCTTATTATTATTCTGCTCACATTCTGTAAACAAAATTTTCCTCTTTTTCGTGTTAGTCAATTTAACATGGTATATTTTTCATTTTCTCTCCTCCGTTATGTATATTTTGAGCGAAAAATGCGAAACTGCCTTAAGGAAGAAATTATTCTGAACGAAAACGAACGTCCGAAACGAAACATTAACGCCATTTTTGCAGCCTTTAAAAATTGTTGTTCGATTTAGTATCATGGAGAGAACACCATCTAATTACTGTAACTGACATTGTCTAAAATTTATTTACTTTGGTTGGCATTAGTAAGTCGCAAAAGTTGAAAGTTATCTGCTAATTTAAAAAAACTGGTTGTAGAAAAGCCATTAGTATTCGTAGTTATCAAAATATATTAACAAATTGATGCATAAACTGTCTACTTTCATTTTAGGAATAGCAACTCTTTTAATAACAAGATTGATAGTTAATTATTATGGTGTATGTTAATCAAAACAATTTCCTTGGCATTAAACATTGTATTTTAAGTCTAGATTAAATGACTGAATACGTTACAAGTGGCATATGTTTGGCACAAAGGCGTGTTTGGATTAATAATTTAAAAAGTCAGTTTTGCTTCGGTTTTTAAAAATCAGCCGTATATAATTAAATAAGAATTCATTTCGTATATTGAATCTAAGTATATATACTTACTAGATGTACAGCAGGAAGAGGCAGCAGTTAATCTTTGACGAAATTAAAATCTAATTGCGTACTTTTTGTATATACTAACGGTAAAATAAAAATGGTTGAAAAAATATTGCGTAACAAACAGAGTATTTACTTCATTTTCTTTTTAAACACTAATGAGTATTTCATTATTTTAAGTTTCTTATTTTAAATTTTACATGTTTATAGTACATGCTTTACCATTATGATAATAACAATCCTAATCACAAATTTGAAGTAGAAATTTCGCCGATTTACGGATGAATGCAAGGATAATTTGAATAATTGTGAGTTGCATCTTGCAAAGTACAATCTGTAATAGGCGGAAAATAAAAATAAAAGTCAAAATCTCTTCTTGCATTTTCACTATAATTCCTGAAGCTTAAATTCCTATAATTCCTGAAAATAAGCTATAATTTCTGAAAAAGTATCAATCTATAAGTGCAGTTAAACACCGTACTGTTCATTTCTGAAAACTAATCGATGACTATTACCGTATTAATATCTGTAAACACTTGTCCGAATAAACTTAATGAAACATTAACCTTATATTTTCTGTCTGCCACAATAAATTGTTAATGTTTCTCTACATTAAGTTCGAGTTAATATTCGCAGCCGTAAAGTTAAGCAGGCGACGCGATGCCGTCATAAAACTAAATGAATTAAGACATTGACTGCATTCCGTAACGCGAACCATGTAGCCCGCGCTCATCCCCACTCGAAAAACTTCAATTTTTTTATTTAATGTACTTGTAATTTTGCTTTTGATTATGTATTAATTAATTAGATAATAGATGACATTTAAAAGTATTCATATGTAACAAACGAGTTCGTTATTAAATTTGTGAAATATTTTGCCTAACGCATTTTTAAATATTGTACTATTTACCATATCAAATTTATCTAATAAGCGAAATAATTTTAAAAACTTGATGCTGCATGGTAAATATTAGTTAGAACAAAAAAGCATATTCTGTTTGTTTCTATTACAATTCTTAGATAATCTAATATTTAATTATAACTCAAATGTATGCTGGAGTCCCCACAATTGGTATGGAAAAATGAATCACATTGAAAGAAATATTCACATATATATAATCGAGAGAAATATGTTGCTTCATTTTAATTACAACTGAACATTACACAAGTAATAAATATATAACAGTATATAAATTTATATGGGAAGGAGAGTAAAAGTGGCAGGCTAATTTTTAAGTTTACTTTTTTTGGAAAATTTTATGCCAGATTCAGTATTCAGATTAAAATCTAATCTACTTTCTCTATCGAATATTTTTTAAGGGATTTTTTGTCTGTTTGCTCCTCCGATTTTCTTTTTTTATATTGAAATATCAAGCCTAAATTGATCGAGTTGAATAGGATGATACTTGTAGGCAGAGCTAATGTTCCGTCTTTGTAGAAATCTTTGAACCTTTGACTGAAAAACCGTTGTAATTTGATTTTGATAGGACTTTCGTCTTTAAATGTTCTATCACGTAAATTAATAGGGAGAGACAGAGCGAAACAGATAGTAATTAGATAGCGGAAGATCGGAAGAGTACGATGGATAAAGTAGTAATCAGGGGGATAAAATAGTTTTGCTACGTAGGGTCGAGCATTGTCATGGAAAAAATAAACTTTTTCAAGTAAGTTAAGTGGTAATTTTGTTCAGTTATTGACAATAAATCTTAGCTATGATTGTATTGGTAGCTTGAAAGAGTTTCCAATGAATAACCTCAATTATAATCCACAATGCACTCAAAATTATTTATTGTCCCATATTATAATTTGGTTTTGGTACACCTTTTTCTTCAATTCCTCTCTCTGCTTATTTTATATTCTACTCTATCCACAGAACAAAATATTTTAATGAGCAATTAGTCCCTGATATATGGTAATGCGAAAACAATTCGCCATTATTTTATGATTTTGAATACAATATAATGCAAACGATATATCTATAATACTAAATATACCTCCATTCTTTCAGTTTGACTCTAGAAAATATCTGCTAAGTTCTGTTGTACTAAGAAAACCAATAACAATATAAGCAATCGCATAAAAAAATAATAAAGCGACCAAAGGGAAGCCATTAAATTATTATAATGAGCAACCTAATATTTATGCCATTTCATATTTCGGACATGCGGGCATCAAGTCATTTTTTTATTAACTCTAAGGTTACCGATCATAAAAACTTTATAGAAACATTATATATATTAGAATAGAAAGTAGACCAAATATATTAAAACTACGATAATGAATGTAATATATTTATTTTCACACTTTTATGAATCTATGAAGGACAATTCGACTAAAATAGTTTTTATTGATGACTTTTTCCATTGCTTAGTTAAGAAAGGTTACATATTACTGTCAAGATTAATAATGAAAACTCATTCAATTTTATATGCAAAAGCAAATTATCTTATGTAAATTATCTTATGGTATCTAATAAAATACGTTTATTAGACACTTATAAATGAGTAAACTATTTAGAAGCTATAAAAACAAACAAAAAAACAACAATGCAAACAGTTGAATTATTCGAAAATTCTTAAAATCTCCACTTCTAATATGGCTGTGGCTAAGCGAGCATCACACTAGAACCACTGGATGGATTTTAATTAAACTTCTCTGTTTTTTTACCCCGTGACCCTAATTGATATCTACAAAAGAAATAATCTAGATTATTACTTAATTACTCTAATTATTTTATAAGCAACCATCATAAAAACGTAGTTTTGCAAGATGACATCATTTGTTTTATTTTAAAAATTATTTTAATTTATTAACGCAAATATATGTACACAAAATTAACAAAGTATCATTACTATCTATGGGACTCTAGTATATTTTCCTGAATGCAAATCATAGAAAGAAAATTTTAATATCTAGAAAGGTGTAGTGTTGCAAAACTTCCCTCATCCGAAGAATGGGCGAATAATTAGTTTTTATAATAAACTATTTATTTAAACTTTTTCTCAAATTGTCTGTAACACGATTGTGGATCATTTTGAAACAAATATTGTACTTGTTAAATGAAATATTTATTCCTCCCGATTAAGTAAGCAAAACTAATTAAAAACTATTTCGTAACGTTTTCAAATACGTTGACATTTCTTGAGAACGTTTTTCAAAAATGTATAAATTATCCAGTACAAAATTGGAAGATGATGGAATGTGGAAACCCTATTTTAGGAATAGATGAATAGCAGCATTGAGTAAAAAATGTAACACTCAGATTTATTTGAAAAAACGTAGCAGCAATTAAGTTTAAATATTTTGGACCATCGATGTTATGGATATGGTGTGTCCATACGATACAAGAAAAAATACCTGAAACCTACCTATACCTGAATTTTTTAGAATAAACGAGACAGTGATATAATTTGCATAGTTTTTTTTTAACGAGAATAAACTACATATGATGTATTTCTGCCTAAACAGATCGAGACACAACTGCAGCTGATGAATCACTTGGCATAGCACTTTTTCTTTTACACCGTCTTTAATATGATGCATATTTTTCATTAATTTTAGTACTCGATTCTATTTTTTTGTTAACATGAGACCGATTTTTATATTTCTTTAAAATATAAGTGAGTATTTCTTTAAAACGTAGGCGGGTAAATTTTGCCACGCAACACCTTTCTAGGTCTTCAAATTTTCTTCCTACGATATGGATTCAGGAAAATATACTAGTCCCATAGATAGTAGACACTTTGTTAATTATATATATATATATATATATATATATATATATATATATATATATATATATATATATATATATATAATATATATATATATATATATATATATATATATATATATATATATATATGTACATATTCGCATACAATGTTCATACTATCAGTTTGTAAGTGTTAATGAAAAAGTATATTATCATAAGATTACAGTGTCTCAACCCCGCATTACTAATCCATTACATCGATATGGATATAAGTCCTATAATTTGTTTGTACACATTGATTCCTAAACACACTGCTTTACCAATATTATAGCCCAAAACACTGTATTATAGCCCAAAACAAGATTTATTGACGCACAGAACTATTAGCAATTATTTCTGTGGATGCTTGAATTGAAATGTCACACAAGCTGATAAAATATTCAGTGTGTGAAACTGAATATTTGAAACTAACTCATCACTAGATTAATTCTTTAACCTTTAGTTTTCAGTCTTGTACGTATACAAAATTTATTCGAAAATTTTATTGATTTAAAAACGCTGAGGAATGGAAAATAGCTTTAAAACATATCGAGTAAAAAAAATAACGCCCATTTCAAGTTACCTGCTGTTAGCTAACGATAATCTAAATCTAATTTGAATATTGAACAATTATTTATTTTACTAATTATATAAAACTTATTGTAAATATGAAAGTATTTTTGTGTGATTTCTTGTTACTTAATACTCGCAGTTCTTTAGGAATTTGCAGATCCTTCCTATACAGTACACTAATAGAACGTATCACATGTAAATGGTAGTTTTTATACCGGAAAACTGTATAGTCGTACCGACTCTAGTCGACTTTAATGTCCCTATATGGGATTATTGTTATTTTATTTATAAAGAAATCTTCCACTAAAGACGTAAATACAAGTCAGCCAGTTGTTATCCTTTACTTTCCTAGCACTTATTATCCTTGCATGCTATTTAAAAGATTCTCAAGCCGTGTACTTGTATCACTTCTGAATTATCAAATGTTGGTCATGAATCAATTTTCTCGAGAAAGAAATTATGGGTAATAGCTATTAGAAATTTAATAAAAATTCAAATTATCTTCCTACTTATATTCATTTTGAGATATACTTAATGAATATGGAAACTAGGCGCGAAACGTGATTAACGCATGTCGTTCGAACTAACTATATAAATGCAATTTGCTGTTTACGCTCTTATATTAAGACATCATGAATATTTTAAATTACATTTAAGAATAACCAAACGCCAAGTTTCACAAGGTTGGTGTCATCTAATGTTCAATATGCGCGTATTCTTTGCTAAAGACTAATACTGCAGCATTCACTGTTAAATAGTTAAGGAATATGCTCGAAATAGACCCGCCACGGAAATAGAAAAAAAATATGCATAATTTGAATATTTGAATATATTGAAAAAAATATATTAAAAAATCTTATTGTTCTAGGCTATTTCTTATTACTAAAGAAAGATGCGTTTAAATACAAAAATTAATTAATAAAAAAATATTTTTAGGACCATTTCAAAGCATTAAAACACGTGATCTCTAGCATACTTGTGCTACACCGGCTGACAATTTACTTCCGTTCACACTATTTTGATCCATACATACACAGTACTAGTGGTAATAAAATAATTTGATTGTCTTCAGTGATACAATTCCGATATGTATACTATAATAAAAAAAAATTGCTGTAAAGTGCATGAGGTGTTTCTTTTTATAACAGAAAGGCGAAAAAGGATTATCGGCTGTTTATCCAGTAACACGAAATAAATTTTAATGTATTATTAAAAATATTTTTAATGATATCCAACGACGTAAAAATAACAAAAATATATTGGTAAAGTAAATCAAAAATTGTGCTAAATTATTTATGTGATACTAAATCTGTACAAATATAATATCATTTTGCAAATATTTTAAAAAATTCGACAAATTAGTAAGGAAACTTTTATTAAATATAATTACAATAATTTTAATCTTCCAAATAACATATTTAAATCTTGGAAAATGTTACTCAGCGATCTCTGGCAGCGTAAAACCAACAAATACAATGGTAAACATGGGCACTTGACAGTTGAAACACTTGTGCTAGTTGACAGTTGAAACATTAAATTTTCGTAACCATGAAATGTAAGTTTCTTGTATATTTTGTTTTATTCATTCTTTAGTAGAGAAAGCCGAAAATAGATCATAGTTGCTTTTACCAGCAACCATGATCTATTTTCGTAAATATTTAAAATACGCAACTCAATAAAAACGATATATTTATTAGATATATTATAAAAATTTGACCTTTAAAATGACATAAGTTTCATATGTGCGCAATTAATTCTTTCCTGAGCTCAACACCCGTAATAAAATTCCCCTTTGTAATTAAATTAGTCCCTAATATACACATATACGTGTTTTTTGTATCTTAACGTGACTTATTTGATGGAAAAAAAATTTAAATAATTCTCATTAAAATCATATTAAAAATATTACAAAATATGTATTTATAAATTATTCTAACTTCCATCTAAAACATAAACATTAATAATTCAATAAACTATTCCTAGACATTGCGCGTTCTTTCATTTCCAAATGATTTTTTTTTACATAACAACGTTGCACGTTACTAGATAAAATATTTTATACAATAAATGATTAATATAAAGAAATATGAAATAATGCAAATATTAGACCAATTTCTAGGTAGGTACTATTAGCCAACCAGGATGTGAGGATCCCCTGATTCTCCCTGTGAGAATGCAATTCTACTAAATGGAAAGGTATTATTATATATGGACGTATTTATGTTAGTTAGCACTGATAAGTTCCAAATATTGAAAAATTTTGTTCAGTTATAAAAAATAATTAGTCGTAGGTAAACCAACAGTAGTTATCAAAATTGGTTATGAGAATCAAGAAGATTTCATTACTAATAAAAATTGCATTTAGTACGGCTTCAATGGCTTACGTTTTGTAGAAAATTAAGTTAGATATGATAATTTAAATTCAAAATTTTCTTTGGTTTCTTAGATTATAGCCATATGTATAGAAAAATAATACTTAGCTTGAATTTAATATAGATAATTTATTAAATTCAAGCTAAGTAATATTATATATATGTAAGATGTATATATTTAATCTAAGTATTTATCACGCATGCAATGTCGTATTAATAATCAATATGAAATACACGGTAATAAGAAACGGCGGTAAAAGTGTGAAAAGATTGAAGAATATTACCTTGAAGATCGTGTATTTTTTTTTTTAAATCTTATATTTAAACCCTAAAGAATATGATAAACAATATGATAATAAGACAATCCTAATCACAAAACAAAAATAGAAACGTTGCGACGATTTGAATAATTGTGAATCAAGTCGTAGAAAATACAATCTGTAACCGGCAGAAAAGAAAAATCACCATAATTTCTGCCCACATCTTCACAGTCACTTTAAAATAATTTTAGACTTTATTCTCCATATTATAACAGCTATAATTTTTTAGAAAGTCTCAATCTATATATGCAGTTAAATATCGTGCTGATCATATTATCAAACACTAGTCTATTACTACTGACAAATCAATATCTATAAATACTCATCCAAATAAATTCAACTACACATTATTGTTATATGATATTGATACATGTCTGTTTTCAGCAACACAATTCAAGTGGCCAACGCCCGTTGGTGCCATCGGAATCATCTCAAGGTTTTTATATCAAATGCTAGTAATTTTTTGCTTTTGATTATGTATTCTTTAACGACCTAAATGGATTCCGTGGAATATGTCGAATCATCTTAGTTACATCTATATGTTATGAATAGTATTACATAAACCAATTCGAGAACGTTCAATTTTTCTTGCAAAGTTTTATGCCCGGTGCACATTTGGGGTCAAACATTCATTAGACTTCTATTTACGATAAGATAAGATATATTCTATCTTGATCCCCTATCTTTTTGTTTCTTAGAGATAACTTTTAGGTTCAGATTTAAATCCAATAAACTTTTTGACTTTTTAACTTTCAAATATTGTCCAAAGGACTTTTTCGTCTTTTTCCTTCTCTTTTCATCTCTTTGTCTGTTTGTTAGAGGAACAAAATGTTAGAGGAACAAAATAAAACTGCTAATGCATATAATATATGGAATTTGAATGTTAATTAAAGTTTAGTTTAAAATATAAGTGGCACTTATTTCTAATGAAGTATTACCTAAGGACCTCAAAATTTACTTAATGGCGGTCACAAAATAACAAAGCACTGAATGGGTTTAAGAAACTATGAATATGTATATGATATTGTTACAGTCATTGAGCTTAAAATTCAAGTTAAAATATAAGTTACTTTTATTCCTTTATATGCAAATGCTATAATAGAAACAAGCATTAAACAAAAATCTACACTTGTAGAGCTGTGAGAAAAGTTAGTGTTAAAATAAAAAAAAGTGAAATATGCGATTACCTTGCTTAATTGCCACTCATTTCGTAAACATAATTACAATAAATTTTTGCTTAACCTTTTGAGAATGTGTTTAGAAAACACTAGGCACAACTTCGATGAAAAGATTATTTATATAGATAAATATCTTTTCAAGAAAATGTTGGACAAACTAGATTAGAGTTAATACTTACATTGAACACATTTGCCTTAAGTTATACAGATGACACTAAAAACGAAAACATAAATCACCCAATTTTGTTCCATGAAAGCAATACGTCTGAAGGACAGGTAAGTATCGCAAACACACAAATTTACAATATGTTATTCTGTCAAGACTGCTCACATATCATCAATAAAAGATGATTTAAAAGAGTAAAAAAAATCATTTGATTGTAGTACTTAAGGTATACGAAAATCACAAAAATTGTGTTAAAATTTAAAAGCGTATTATTTAAAATCCGTAAATTTTTTTGTTTATTTTAGAAGTCCCTGCGTACCAACGTATTACATTTAGTGACATGTGCTGAAAATGTTAATAAATTCTTAATTATTATTTTACAAATGAACTTTTTTACCATATTTCCATTCAATGATTATAAAATTAGCGATCTGTTCGAGAAGGAGAATATTGAATAAAATAAAGTATTGTATCCGAATAACATTATAAATTAAGTTTTTTTTTTCTTATCATATACCTCGTCGGATACTGATTTGTGACAATGTTTGATATAAATATAGGCGGAGATAATCTCTGCAGACGACCAGTAATCTATGGACGAATCGACGCATTGGACCAACTTCACTCTCTGATACAATAATTGCAAAGATTCAATACAAATTACCAAATTATGTAAATAATATTATTATTTTTTTCATAGATACATTGTATCGTAATGACAAAAAAACCATTTCGCTTACACTGACGTCGCCGTTTGTGAATAAATCGTTATTGTCGGCACATTGTATCCGTTTTTATTTTCGAACCATTTCGGAAAATTATTCTTGAATGAGCTTAAATGTTTCATTATGTGATTTGATTAATATTTGGTGTTTGATCATTTTCAGACCCAACATATTGGGTTTAGCAAAAATAGCTACTTGTGAATGCACCAGGAAAACCATCCCAATTAAATTCCACATTTAAGGTCATTCTATAATTATTCTCCTTATTTTTCTCAATTTCATCTCTTGATTAAAAATGTTATTTATGGCAAAACTTCAAAAGAAGTTACTCTTTTCTGTGATATATAACATAGAATTGAAAAGTGATAAATGAAAACTGAAACCAATCTACCATAAAAGTACCATGTCTCTTTCCATTTGTATTCAGTGTAAAATCTAGGAAGTATTGATACTAGGGAAGAAATAATGGTCACTGTGAAAAAAAGAAACTGCTTTAATGGCGGCTGATATTTTCGTAAATTATAAATTTATGCATACACAATTCTATTTTTTGAAAATGATTTAGTTATATGGCGGATTTCATTCTAACTGACTTCAAAGGAAAAGAAGATTCTTCGATGTGCATGGATTTTTTTTCATGTATATTCAGTTTCCATTATTCTTTTTTGTTTTAAAGGAAATTATTTCAGAGGAATCTCATGTAAATATAAACTAGTTCTGATAACGAATTCAGGAGATATTCTACGGAATTATTTAACGTATGAAAGTACAAAGCACCTATAAAAAAAATTGTACCTAGTTTGAACTCATGTCACACGTTTTTATAAGCACTTTATTCACAAATGGCAAGCCTAATGACAGATGTGAAATATGGTGACAGAATACCTCAAGTTAGAAGTAGATTCATCGAGATTAGGTTGATTTAACTTGCCACGAGTGCATTGATTAAAAAAAGTGTTCAGGATTTGACGAAGAAGCTGGAATATTCTGACAAGAATTCCTTAATAATAAGGAGTAGATTTATCTCGTTTGTGCTCGTTTGAATTTTTTTACAAGTTTTTTGGTCACACGTAATAGCCAAGATATTATGACAAAGTCGAAATGTGGTCACAGTACCCCTCAATAGGAAGCAGTAGTGTCATCCAGTTTGGGTTCACTTGACAATTAACTTACCTTGACTTAAGCGAGGAAGCAGCAAAGTTAATAAGTGGGAATGTATGTGCAAGTACATACAAAAGCAAGAAATAAGTAAAGCATTAGTAAGTAAAGAGGCGGGTAAGAAAGTCCGTACGAAACTTTAACGAAAATATACAGTAAACGAGATGACCTATTTGAAAAATAAAAATATTATAATTGTTTTATTAACATTTATGTAATTAAATAATATAAGGAATATATTAAATAATATATTTCCAAACGCTTGTGGTTGAAATATGTAATAATTCAAAATCGTAATGTTTTATTTTTTTTCATAATTATTGCATGAGAATAATTTATTTAGATATCAATTAAATTTATTAAACTTAATTTCATCGCCACCTGTGTGAGGAATGACACAATGACATTTACGACTTGACGTTTTGTCAAATGATTACTAGTTCCAATGTTTTTTTCTTCTATATGGCTTTCTAATGTGTAAGTGCCAACAACATTGTATTGCATTTTATTGAAATATGGAATAATTTTTGTAAGGTATACAACATTCTCGAAGGAATTTCTGTTGCATTCCTTTTTTAAATAATAAAATTGTCTCTTTGTTTTTAGGCGCTCTTTTAGCAAATTTTTCCATTCAATCTTTTCGAAACCTTCTACAAGTATACATCGTTAATCATTTTTTTGTTTTCGAGTTTTCAACGGGCTTGGATAATAACTATATATCCTAGCCGCAAAGTTACTTTCAAATATTAAAATGCGAGGATCTTTAATTGTATACTATTGAAGTGCGAGTATTTTTAATTATATATCCTAGCAGTAAGTTTTGTGAGTAGTTACTTTAAACTCGTAAAAGGCTAGGGTAATTATTGTATACCGTAGCTGCAAAATATCAGTTTCTTTGAACTCTTATATTATTTTATTTATACATTCAATCTTAGCCGCATGGCCTTAGCAAAACTTTAATTTTAAATCGAACTGTGCTATGGAACATTAATTCGAGAAAGTTCTATATCCTAATTTAAAGTATGAGTATAAGAATATTAATGAGTTGCATATTATAAAAATAAAGAATGAAACTGGTCCTGATTTTTTATTTCAAAGACACATTTCAAAGGTTTTGTCCAATTTAAATCACATCGTGAATTATCGTGCGAACCAACGACGATCGATCTTCGTATCGGGACCACACGACGATCAGCTTTGAGTCGAGATTCTACATCATCATCGTCAGGGATGGACTGGTGGAGCAGCAAAGGACTTCGAGAAGCATTTTGTTCCCTTAAGGTCAGTGAATGTCAATTTTTCATATAGATGGCGAATTTTCGTTTGTCGTAAAACAGTAAAGAATTGATATTCATTATTTCATTAAAACTTAATTTAATTGTTAAAATATTAATTTGAATTTAAAAATGAACTATTATTTACAAAGATTAATTTGTTGAAATATTTTTGCTTCATAATTCATTTAATTTGATAATAAAATTCACCATTAAGATATTCTGTCAGATTTGAAATTTTGAGAATTTTTATTTTTCTAAATAACAGCTTGTAAATTGAAATTTTTTGTTCAAGTGCCATTTGATAACTTGTAAGTCAATTAGCAGTAATTCTGTTTAGAGACGTCTGAAGTCTCAATAAAACACCTCACTTCGGATTGCTGCTTATATAGCAACTAACACAAACAATCATATTGCCTTTCAAAAAATAAATGTACCATAATATAATACGATTAATAGCACATTTTCATCTGACTACTATGCATTCAAAAAAGGATAACGTGTTGATATGTCCGTGTGCTTATTTATATCTATATCCGTATGCATATATTTGAAGTATAAATGAATGCAATAATGTTAATTAAACATCGAAATGCCTGTTATGATTTCTAAAAATAAGGTATAATTAAATTTTTCATAAGTTTGTGACATTTTGATTAACATAGAATATGATGATCACTAAAATTGAGAAAATAATAATTTTAATAAAAAATTTAACCGACTTCAAATACCCAATGAATAAGGAGCGCACTGACGAGTATAAAACAATTGAAATATGTGTATTAATCATAAATTTGCGGTGAAATATATTTACCAAACATGAATAAACTTTTAAAACATTGCTACTTTAAGGATTTTTAGGGTCGGTGCCAACTCAAAAGTGATACTTAGATACTTGTCAAATATCGACTCTTCTCTATCTCGCTCTCACGTACATGCGCACCCTGGCAGAGATACGTAAATGTAACGTTTTGATGAGAATAACAAGATAAAGAATTAAATACTTTCAGATAACTAATAATTATAATAAATAATTAACTAACTTAAAGCGTTAAAGAGTTTGACTTTCTCTGTGTCCTTGTGTGTAAGCCCCACCTTACACTTTTTATTGATTTACGTATGTTTAGAAACATATTTCAGAATTTCACTTACAATAAAAATACAAATTTTGTAATAAAATTGTATTGCTATTAATGGTATTCCAATACACAACACGATACGTTGCAAAAACCTTTATTCTCACCTTATATATGAAATCACTCCCAAGTAACGTTGCAAAAACATTTATTCTCACCTTATAAATCAAATCATTCCCAAATAACCGTGATCAGGCAACTGAGGAGTCAAGTACCGAATGAAATTAGAAATTACAATAAAATTCAATCCTAGACAGTTGATATTATTAAAAAGATGAATGGCTACAAAAGCGCAGGAGACTCTTAGGTACGAAATCAAGAGTTTTCTCAACAAAACGCTGCACGAAATTTATCTATTTAATATCGGTTATATCGGAATTTCGTATGTAATAAGAATAACTATTAGTATTAATTTAAATAGGGGTAGGATGACAAAAAGTAATATAAGAAATGAAAACTTTCAATGATTAAACGCACTTTGGCTACTAAAATACAATGTCTTCTAGTTCTGTGCAGTTTATTGAAAAAAAAGTAAGTGTATTAACTCAAAGTGCTAAAGACCCATATTCATAACCAAAATATTCCGTAAGATAATGTAACGCTTAATTAGCTAATGGTTTTTAATAACTTAAAGTCATCGTCAGACAAGAAATAAACTTTACACTAGAAATTATTAATACTAGTTCATGAAGATATTACTTGTATAAAATGGGAAATTTCATATGATCATATGGAATTTCCCATTTTTGCATTGAATGCAGATTATATATTTTGTACTACAAAACATATCGAATATGCAATTTTTCCAGAGCGTGTTTTATACAATAGTAACTCCTAAATATACTGCTCTCTTAGTAATACAGCCCAAATGGTTATATATATATATATATATATATATATATATATATATATATATATATATATATATATTAAAATTTTATACATACCAGTAAAATATTCCGTATGTAATATAATTTCTAATTTCAATTGGACCAATTGCAATCTATGCATAAAAATATTAATTCCTTCTACCGTTATTTTTCAGTCCCATGTAATTTATGTACATTAGTCAAAACCTTTACTGCATAGTTATATGAAAATGGTAGCATCAATATATTGATATATAAAATAAAGCAAATGATACACCCATTTCTGATCAGTTGCTATTAGTCAATTGAATATTGATCGAATATTCCAATTTGAATATCGGACATATATTTATGACCTAACCAGGCATACTCACTAATATTATACATATGAAAGTATTATTGCACGGTCTAAATACTCTTAACTCTTTAAGCAATGAAATGGTTCTTAGTAAATAGCACAATAACAGAACCTATAAAATGTAACGATAATTTTCATAGTGGAAAAACCAACAGTTACATAAGAAATAAAAAGCAACTTCTCTTGGGCTGCCGCTAGCTGGCACTATTATCATGATAGTTTTGATGATAAGTCTTTTCTATCAAGTTGCAGTGCTTTGCTTCACTAGAATCGACCGGCTTTGCTTAAAGTTTAAAAGATTCTTATGTCATTCAAACCAATTACAAAACATCATATTCGGAAAAGTAAATACGTTATTACGTTAACAAAGTTATGGCTAACAGCTAGTAAAATATAAAAAAAAACTTATTCCGCTCATCAAAAATACCTCTGTGTTTCTACATGTATTCGTTACAATAGACATGCTTATTGTATGTGGCGGCTCGCGGCGAAACGTGATTTACGCATGTTGTTCGAGATGACAATATACAAACACTTTGCTGTTTATATTCTCGTATTAAGACATCATGAATATTCAAAATTGCATTTAAATTTAACCGAACGCGAAGTTTCGCAAATCTGATGTCGTTTGATGTTTAACATGCGTATGTTCTTTGCCAAGGACTAATACTGTACCATGTGTAAATCTACTGCGTCAAGTTACGTAATGTGAATGTAGGTATTAGAGAAATGTGTATATTAAGCTCTTACAGAATATACATACATCTGTATTTTTGTGTAAATAACTCGATTCATATGATTGAAAATAATTTGAACATTTAATTAGACAAACTCAACTCGCAGAAGAATTGAACTGATGTTCAAAGGTAAGTGAAAGAGAAAAATATTCAGTATTAACACCATGCTCATCCCATTTTAGTTTCAGTTTTCACTTAATTATTACATTAAAAATTGTTTTCCTAAGGTTCATTAAAATTTCGTTATATTTACAAGGCAACAAATTCGCAAATTTAATCGACAACATGGAAAATATTGAATGTTTCAGATTACATCTGCTTCGTATAACAAAGAAATAATGATAGGTTCGTTGTGACAGGTCCTCAATTCAGATATATACATTTTAAAAAATAGGAAATTGAGATATATTTTAATAAAAACATGTGGTCATTATGATATTAAAGAATATTTTGACCTACTTGATAAACATACAATATGCTTAATGACTTTTTATTTGCATATTATACGGTTATACATATTCCGTTTTTTAAGGACCAAAAATAATGGCTCATCATATGTAAAAAATGTAAAAAAATTAAAAAATATTAAAGAAAGAAATGTTATTTAGTAATTGAAAGAAAAAAAAATACATGCAGATACATCACATAAAATTCATTTTTCTTATTTTCCAGAAGTATTTTACAATAACGACGAGACAATTCCAAATTTTTAGCTCTTTTTCGTTTACTTTTTGGAGAAAAAGTACTCCTTTTAAACAATTTCCTTATCTGAAGATCAATAAAAACCCTTTCTTTTAGCTTAGTATCGCTTAAATTGGGGAACATTTTTTAAAATATTTAAATCTATATTTTCCTCCACAGATGGCTCAGTTTTATTTTTTTGTAATTCGTTGACTTTAAAATTAATTCCATAATATAATAAATTTCTTTTGTCGGAATAGAATGAGCTATTGGAATTGAAGCTTTGTTGTTACCATTGTGTAAAAGGAACACATTTAAACTGTACTTTGATGAATAGAAATAAAGTCGCTCAGGTGGATTACGGTTTATATCTGGCTCTTTCATAAGATTAGAAATATCCTAACACACACATAAATATTTTTCCATTTTAATATAAAATTTAAAGGGTTCGTTACACTTTCTAAATAATGTGACAGTCACTCCACTTGTCAAAAGTTGTATTGCTGTAGTGTAAAACTCAATAGTTCAGCTTTTTCTTTTGATGGACTTTAGCCAAATTATTTAGTTTACTTTGGTTTATTAGGTGGGATTCCCTTATAGGAAGTACATATAATAAATCGTCAGGGGTCAGGTCTAATAATTATTCTGGTGCAAATTTACAAATTCCTTCTTTGTCAGCAATCGATGATCACAAAATGGACGGCTAAAGAATGTTCTTAGTATAAGAGATTGACCGTGAAGCTGAAGGCAAAATTGGATATTGTATTTTATTTTTGTGTTCCTTAGAGTATGATTATATGCTAGCGAAATAAAAATTATAATCATCTACATTATTTGAAGGCTCGCGCCACAACAAACGACAATTTCTTTTTTTATACCATTCAACCACGGTAAAAGTTCGATATAACAAGTTTGTATAACAATTCCAAATCCCCGATTCTAAAACCAAAATGCAAACTGCAAGCTTGTTCATATCTTGAGTAACGTAACAATAACAGAGGAAACGTGGAATTAATTCGGCAAAATAAAGTTTATTTAACTTGTCGGATGGTAATAAAGCTAGGAAGCTTTATTTCTTTTGGCCTTTTAGTAAACGCATCTTAAATAAAATAAAACGTAAAACTGTGTTGCACCAAAACGAACCCCCTGTAGTCTTTTGCAGAAATATCCCTTATTCTAAATGAGCTACGTAGCTTATGGTATATTGTCCTTAAGTTTAAAAATTATAACACACTAATCAAACACTTTACTTAGACTTGCCTCTATATTTTTGATATGCGATTATTTAAATTAGATTATTATACCGCTAGAATATGATATACAATAAAATATCTATTTATTTTATTTCAGTGTTAGCTTCAAAACATGCATTTCGTTACGCCAAAATATAAGACATGGGTTTTTAATACAAAATATTATAGAATATAGATCAAAAACTGGTCATCACAGTTATTCTCAGGTAAGAAGAGACCATGACCGCATTTAGTTTCAGTTGTTGTTTTGAAATAATTATTCACGATATGAACGGTTTTCTCAAAGCATTAGTTATTTATTCAGAGCGTTAATTATAATTTCATTCTACTTATTCTTATACAGAGTATAGAAATATATGTACAAATCTTGTAACGTAATAATAATTATAACAGTTTATAATAATTAGCTATACAAAACCTGGAACTTTTTCTCTCGATTTGCAAGCGTTATTTAGATTTTTTATAAGAAAATACTCATATACAATTTTGCAAGAAAAAACTTGTCATAATAGAAAATATCTAATAATTCGTAACATATTCTGTTCAGTTTTGTTGTACATTTACACATAATCTTCCAATACTTAGTGTATTGGAAGATTATGGGAAAATTAATTTAACATACCGTCATTTAAATACCACATTTAAGCTTATAATTGCATGCCACACATTTCGACTACCTGTAAATCAATAGTTATCATGTGGTGGAAATCCTGTAAATCAATAGGTATCACGTAGTGCCTTATAAACAATTATGCTTAGCTTGCCCTGAATATTTAGCATTTATACTTCAAGTATTTATGAAAATTAAACATATTTAATTATCAATTCCGTAATCCAATATATGATTTACAATTCGCATGCACAAAGCAAACGTACCAGTACGTGGAATTTTAGATTAAGCGTACTAACTTCATTCCTATAGTATATCAAATCACAAAAACTTCTCGAATCAGAAATGATTCATACGAAATTAAAATTGATTAATTCACTTCAGAGCGTCAGTTCAAGGCAAGCTGACGTGACGCGACCTTCGGCTATATTCAGACTGAAATAATTCCGCATTTATGACATTTGCATACACAAAATTGAATCATTGTTTTATTATAATAATATCTCTGCTGTCAGTTTATCATTCTCGTCCGAAAATAATTATTAATTTATTTTTGGACATGCATTTTCGTCGCGAAACTAAATAAACAATGACGACTATCCAATGTTGCTCTATTTATTACGTAACTAAGATAGGATTCTTCAATTTATCTTTTAGTGAAAATAGTATAATTGAGAATGGTATATTGTCAATTTTGAAATTATACGTTCGTAATTGATCTAGTGAACGACATATTTTCAGTAATTTTTACGATTAGCATTGGTGGCTAATTAGAAGTTGCATTTTCAATAAAATGTTTAAATGACCTTGTTTATTATTCAGAACTGAATATAGTAAGTGGAATATAATCTAGATAATTATATCTATCATTTAATAATCTATGTAATTTTACATATTCTGTTAAAAATATGCTATTTCTGAAAAATATTTAGCGTACATAGTAAAACTACAAAATTTTAGCTCTTCGCATATAAAAATTTGTATCAAGGGGCAACTAATAAAATTTTATAGAAATTCAAATAGATAAATAGATACTATTGTAATTAAATTTAAGCAAGCATTAGCTTTTCATGGTCACAATTATAGTCACAGTTCGAAAAGTGGGGGTAATTACGTGGAGAGTTTATTTTTTTGAATACCTGGGTGGATCTCCAAGTTTTCAATTATTTCAACAAGTTTTCGTAATTGTTATAAAAACATTTTTAATTTAATTCTATCTCTTGAATATCAATCTATAGCCGAAGCAGTGATGCTACGTGGCAAAGGCATTTAGATTTCTGGGTTACAATTAGTGCAAAACATGTTTGAAAAAATGGATGAGGTCGGTAATGACATGTATTACCTGGTAATGATTTTTTTGTTACTGGCAATGATTTTTTGTTGGTAGGAATGACGAAATAATAAAATATTTTTATTTGCATTGTTAATTTATTATAAAATAATTAAACTTGTACGAACTCTCATAAATCAGTCTCAAATAATGAACAGTAAAAAAAAAGAAACGGACAATCACAATCCTTATAAAAATTCACACTTCAAATTGCAATTAAATGTCTCGCACATCGTTTTGACATTTTTAAACAGGTCTCTAAAAATCAAAAAATGCCTTTCCATCTTAAAACTTAACTAAATTAGTCTTCCGTAATAGTCTTTCGATTTAAAATAGTCCTAAAATCACATTTTTATTCGCATCTTTGTAGAAATCATCTTGTAAGAATTTTTATAAATCAGTCTGAAATAATCAACAAAAAATGTCGTTTCGACATTTATAAGAAAATATCTGAAAGATCTACAAAACACCTTGCTATCTTAAAAGTAAAATTCAGTAAATTGGACTTCCATATTAGTTCTTTCATTTTAAAATCACATTTTAATTATCATTTCTTATTAGTTATTACTTATTTCTTCTTCTTTTTAAAAGGTTGATTGCTAAAATCTTGGGTATAAATCACTGCTGTATGCAAGGCTACTTGAGAGCGACTGCCACCAAAATGGAAGCTCTGAACTTCTTGAGCATACTTCAACGCATAATTTTCGGAAAAATCGACGTGTAACATAGCTTCATCAAAACGTAAATTTTCCCTCAAATGTTTCATTGCATTATGTTGTTTTACTATGTTGTAAGAATGCGTAAAGAATTTTGAAAGAACTGGTTCCAATTTTTGAATCAATTTTTTAGTGTTTTCTTCTTCTTTCTCTTTGGACGTCAATTGTTGTTTTTTCTTTATGCCTTTGCTCGTCGTGATTTATTTAGCCACCCTTTTCCATTCGTATTATGTTACTGGTAAATCATCACGAAATTCCTTATATGCAGGAACTTTTTTTTCACAAGCAGCACAGGTTCTTTCTAATCATTCTGGGTTCCAAATGTCGCAACACAGAGTTTCCAATAATTCATTAGAATTCTTTTCTTTAAGAATACGCGCCTTGTATAATGCTTCTATTAGCAGATCCATATTGGTATGTTGCATGCATAGGCATGTGTTATCTTTGTCTTGCTGTATTGGGAATAATACCCAAAAGGGTCTTTTTTTGCAGAAAAATGAGTAGGAGACGTGAATATTTTTTTCCTTGATATATTTCTTGTAGAGCTCTTTCAAAGGTGCAGTCAAAAAACGCTTTTGGTGCCTGACTTTATTTTTCGCAATGTATTCTTTTTTTCCAGCTCTGATGACACTATTACTACCATCGTTATAAAAGCAATGAATAGATTCAACGACGTCAGTCTTTGCAGTCTGTAGCACTTTTTGTTCATTCTTTTTAATGTTTCTGTGTTTTTTATCAATTTTTGTGTTTTTTTATTAATTTTTTTGTTACTCGCCATCAATTGGAAATCACCATCGTCATTGATAATAGGCCTTTTTTTCCGCAACTCTTGACGTCTATGTTCTCTCATTCGGTACATGGCATTTTGTTGTTTAAGTTTTTTAATAATATCAATAATTTTTTTTTGCTTTTTCTGTTCTTTGTAACGTATTTTTCTGACGATCAGTGAAACTTCATGGGACGTGTATATACGATTTCCAGCGCCTTTCAATGGATCACTTAACAGCTGTTCTTGCTCATTATCTCCTTTATTTTCTGGTACTGCTTCTACTCTTATGGGATCTGGTAATTTTTGTTTATTTTCTTCAGTCTTCCTCTGCCTGTATTGTTTAGAATTTTTCTTCCATTTCAATCTTTGTGTTTTCTGTAGTGTTTTGTTTTTTTCTGTAATGCTAGTGATTTTTTTCGAAGCTGTCCTTTTTAAATATCTCATTCTTTGCTTTTCTTTTTCTATAATATATAATTCAGGATCACTTTTAATTTCCGCATAGCGGCGCCTTTTGCAGAGCCTTTGTTGAGCTAGGCGGTCTTCTTTAGATTTGTTTATTTTTGCCATAATACCTACAACAAAGAATATAATTTATTTAACAAAACCGACTGCATAAATTTGTGAACTATTTTATGTCAACCATTTAAGCTACAGCAAAGAAATCAACATAATATGGTATCTGCCATCATTTCAGGGAACGAACTATTTTTACTTTTTTCACGAAAATTTGTCTGTTTCCATGGTACATTAGCCAATTTCTAGATTTTTCCTAGCGTTTGGGCTGAAAGATCTAAACTCAAGCCAAATCATGGGTTTCTAGCTTATTTAGAAGTGACCATTATAGGTTTTGATGTATTCGTAATTACAGTTGTTTTCTTGAAAAAGTGCTTAACAAGCAATGCAAACCAGTTATTATATTTTTTCCTATATTTGTGCTGTAAGATCGACATTTAGGCCACTTTTAAAGTTTCTTACTCATTTGTACGTGACTATCTCATTTTGAAATATTTTTTGAAAAAGTTGTATTTCTCCGAGAGTACATTAACAATTTTCAAATTGGATATATTGTATCTTAGATCAAGTGATATTACCTACCTACTGACATTCTCCGCTAGGCTAAAGGCGCTCTGCAATTTACCCGTTACTAGGAAATATCATTACACTCAACACATTTCATTACCCTACACAAGAATGTCATTACCTTACATCATTCGTCATTACCATCAACATAAAATTACCCGGCAATGATGTTGCTGGCAATGACGAATTTGAAGAAAAGCATGTCGCGACATTTTCAATTGATGTTATTAAAAGTCACATTTAAGCCAATCTAAACTATGTTATTTTGAGTAATTTAGAGTAGCAAAAGGTATATTAAGATAGTGATACTTACTCGGCAACCCAGGGTTCTGGCAATGATGATATTTTGCGACAATAACGTGCGACAAACAACTTTTGACACTTTTTGCAAGTATACACGTGCGCCCAGTAAGACGGATTAATGGAGACTGGGGTTGTGACGTGCATGAAGCGGGGGGAATGTCGCTCGGCGCGATAAGCGTAATTAGTGTTACTTTTCACTGATTTTTATTCCTGTTTCGGCTAATGACGATATTTGGTCAACATTTTTTTAATCATCTGAATATCAAGGTCCATTTGTTAGAATAAAATAATCCTGCATGTTAAACCAGAGCAACTATTACTGTTATAAAAATTATTCCAATTATATCAAATATTTATGTTCCGTTTTTTAAATATGTGTGTTCCATTAAGTACATATATGGTATGAACGTGGAAGGAAATGACGAATCACTAAATTTTTATATCATAAAATGAACATAAATACACTTATTTTGACAATTTAACTTGCAACTTTTGAGAAGACCTTTTTATCGACTTTTACCATAGTTTAAATATTATTAGTGATTGCGGGTCAAATAGCAGTTCAAAAACCTGATTTTTCTGCTGTTTTGGAGATTCACCCATCTACAGTTCAATTATTGAGACACATTTTCAATCTGTTACAACTTTAATGCCGATTTTAAAGGCTGTCAGGGGTGATCGCGGATGCTTATGAGCGTGTGTATGTGTATATATATATATATATATATATATATATATATATATATATATATATATATTTACGTTCATCCCTTCGCAGCTTACCCTTTCCAAAAAGCACTGCACGCCACTGGTTATTACTCATTATTTCTCTTTAAATTAATTCAATATTTTCATTTTGATATTATTTTAACATTTTACATCATCGCAATCTTTAGTAGTGCTAAAATTACTCACGTACAAACAACATATACAAATATGTATCAGCCAGAATTGATGTACATACACGGATCAAACCAGTGACAAATAAAAATACACAAACGATTCACGACCGATTGGTCCGATAAAATAAACGTTTTTTTTATCTCGTCGAACGCAGATTTGTGGCAATGCGTGATATAAACAGAGGAGGGGGTAATCTGCTCAGACGACCAGTCAACTGTGAAAAGATCAACGCATTGGACCGATTCACCCTCTAATACAATAATTGCGAAGGGTCGACGTGGGCAGCCTGATGTGTCGGTGAAAATATTATGACTCTTTTTTCACTTACACTCAAATCTCAGTTTGAGAACAAATATTTATCATTGTTGGAAATTCGATTCTTTCTTTTATCTTCGTGCCATATTAAAATAGAGTTAATTATTTAAGCTTAAAATTGTATTACATGATTTTGATAACTTTCTAATGTTTAATCATTTACGCACCCCGAAATAATGGATTTACTAAAACAGCTGCGTCTTAATGCATCAAGAAACCGATTCCAATTAAGTTCCACATTTGACTGATAAAATTTGAATTCTGGTATCCTGGCGAATATGGCTATTTTTAATATGAAAAAGTGGCTAAGTTTCTTATAGATAAATTTAGTGTAATAAATTGTTTATAAACATATTCTGATAAAATTAAGGTCACTTTGGAAAATTAACCCAAGTTTTGTACAATGTAACTTTTTCGGTGTAATATCAAATTAAAGAAAGTGAAATAATGCTTTTAAAATATTTAAAAAATTGCTATGTATAAAATGTTGGCACTTATGAGCGAACGTCAATGGTCTTAAGTTACAAATAAACTCCTTTAATGGGTTTTTTTTTTGTAGAAGGAAGAAGGAGATTGTCAATTCGACGCATGTGTATTTTTTCAAGTATAAGTACATAGATCACAAAAAGTGGCAAAGATCTGACGATGGAGCTGGAACAAATAAATTCATCATATCTGAGCTCATTTGACGTTTCTTGGCGAGTGATTTGGTCAAAAAAATTTACCAAGGTCTGGGAAAATTGATGACGACGCTCGTCAAGGATAAAGAGTAAAGTATCATCGAGGTTTTTGATACGTTTAATTTATCTTGACGATTTATTTGACCACCAATGGTGTCCAAGTTACGATGATTGAGTTGGATGATGACGACAGCAACTCTTCAACGGTGATAACGAGATTCATCGTACTTGGGTTGGATTAACTTGTCTCGATGGGTTCTTTGGTCACAAATAGTGGCTAGAGTCTATTAATGGAGCCGAAAGATGGTGAAAGTACTCTGCATTATTGAGGAATCGTTTCATCGCATTCGGGCGTATTTGAATTTGTTCCATGAGTTCTTTGTCACAAATTGTGCTAAGGGTTTATTAATACAATCGGCAGGCGATGACAAGAACTAGCTATTAGAGAAGGGTAGGTTCATCTACTTTGAACTTGTCTAAAGTATGTAGAGAACGTTTGGTCACAGGTGGTGGCCAGCGTCTGATGATAGAACCAATAAACTATGACAGCAACTCCTTAATGGGGAAGGGTAGATTAATCAACTTTAGGCTCACTCGATTTGCCCGATAGGTCATTTGGTCACAAATGGTGACCAGAGTCTAGTGATAAAACCTAAAAATGGCTGCAGGAACTCCTCAATGTCGAGGAATAAACTCATGATCTCTCAACTCGTTTAATTTATCTTGAATAATCAAAAAAGCAACAAAATAAATATATGTGTATGGATAAACCAAGCATGAAGAAATTAAAGTACTGTTAAAGAAAATAACGTATGCTATATCCGTATGTACATACTTACAAGTGTATCCATGCAGTATGTATGTAGGTATACATGAATATATTCAAGTTCATTAGACGCGGCAAATGCCTGTCTGATTTCAATAAATGGGGTATTGTTTTCAAATTATTTGTGAGTTCATCACGTTTTAAGTGTAAGATATTATGAGCACTAAAAGTAAATAGAACTTTTTAAGAAAAAAAATAAAACGGTTTAAAATAATCATTTAATTAGGAACTCGGTAAAAACTGGATAACACAAAAATTAACCGGTAAAATAAAGTTACCCAAGATGAATAAATTTCAAAAATATTGCTACTTTTATAGATTTCTTAGTTGTTGCCAAGTCTAAAGCGATGTTTACATACTTGTCAAGTATCGACATCTCTCTATCTCACTCTCACATACATACGCAACCACATACAGATCCATAAGACCCACATTTTAAACCACACAAAAAAGAACATACTTCTACAGAAGTAATGATAATTATAAATTATTAATAAACTTTACGCATTAAAGAACTTTTACTTCATTCATGAGCTTATGTGTGTGTGTCTAACATATTTTTATTTATTTTTTATCCGTAGAATAAAAGATACATTATAGTTGTTCCCTTCTGAAAAAAAGGTCAAGTTTATGAAACTCGAGTGCAACTCATTACATGTAACAGAAGTTGAACTTCTTTGGCAACCTATACCTTGATTTTAAAGTATGTGGTAAGGGGTAAAACGGCAAAGAGAGGGGGAGAATATAATAAGTATCCATAGATTTGTACTAAATTTGTTTAAGTAGATTTTAATAACATACATTCAGAAAAATTAATAAAATGTCGTTAGAAATTGACGTAAACATCTAATAAAATCTTCATATAAATTTCCATAGACAATTTTTAGTTCAAAAATAATCGTGATGCCAGTACCAGAACACGGCTAAGTGGGGCTAAAGGAAGTCGGGATGTATTACATGAATTATATTTAGGACAACTATATATGCGTATTCAACGCGGATTTATATATAAATCAAGTACATATGTTGTTAATCTTTTAATGAATGAAGTATGCAATATTAATGACAAATCAAACATAAATACATAAATAACTCAACAAAATTTTTGACAGTTTATTGTTGACACATATAACGGTACAAAACAGCCAATAGCAATAGTGAGCGCTATTTTTGTTTGTTTTCGCGCATGTGTACAAATTTTGTCTTATTCTGTCGCATTCATTTCTCTCGGTTATTGGCTAATTACCTATATTCCCTCGGATAAATTTGTTACATTTAGACGTTACAACAAAACGTTACTTGGAAACGTTGCGTCAAATTTCACCTTGAAATTCTACTATCATCACACCCAAAGAAGTTTCACTTCAATAATCTATAATTATTGTTAGTTAATAACACTCGAAAACCCAATAATGACATATTGCCAGAAATATTTTCACACCCGTCATGAAACAAACCACTCTCAGGTATTACCACGACCAGGCGGTTGAGAAGTCGAATACAGAGTGACATAAATTCCTACTGAAGAACCTATTGAACATACAACTATCCAAATAACATAATGATATAAAATATAACAATATGTTTCAAATAGTGAATGAATTCTTACATATATTTATATGATACATTTTAGCAAAGAATTACTATGGATGGGCGAACTAAATTTTTTTATACTGGCAAGATATTCAAATTCAAATCGACAAATTGAAATTTATCCATGACTAGACTAATTCCTTCGTTATTTTTCATTCTTGTGTAGTTATGTATATTAGATAAAACCTTTACCGATTAATAATATGCTTCCGGTGTTGTAAAATTTAATATAAAGAAAATTAAAATAAATATTACAAACATTTCTTGTCAGTCGTTTTAACCAAGTATATTCTAATTTGAATATCGAATAAATATTCTTTTTATTCTAATCAGGCCTGCCTGCCAATATTGTAAATGTGGAAGTACTTTTGTGTCATTTTTACTTAATATTCATAGTTCTTTACGGAATAACAGGTACCAATAAAATTGCACGCTAATAGAACATATAAACGATAGTTTTTCATACTGAAAATACCTACGGTTACTTAAAGGACAACAAAAAAACTTTTCTTGGGTCGTTGCTAGTTAGTTATTTTCCTTATAAAGAAGTCTGACGACTGAAGTATCGTTCCTCTGCAAAGACTGCAAGCCTGTAAGTTACTATGCTTTACTCTCCCAAAGTCCACTGGCTTTGTTTAAAGTTTTAAAGATTCTTAAGCTGTTTGGACTATCTGTGCTGCTCTAAGAAATAGATAGAGAGATAAAGAAATTTTTGTAACAAATTGTTTTGAATATTAATTTTTTTTTAAATATTCAACACAAAAACTTAATCTTCGCCCCCCAGCTCCCCTTCTTATTTTAAATAATAATTTTGTTGACCTACTTAAGAAACAGATAGAAATAAAATATACATTATATAATATTTGTTTTACTGTGATACATTTTTCCACACTCGTTCTGAGAATATCGTCATTCTTTCTGCAATAATTAAATATAATATTGCATAAGTATTTTAATACAAACACAAGAGTTAATTTTTATTGCACAGAATATTTATCATTCATTATTAATTTTTCATAGTAATTTCGCCAATTAAATAAATTTGCTTCTATGCTAAATACTATAGTATTTCAAAATGCGATAAACACATAGTCACATAAGTAAACGAAAATATAAACATTTTTTGAACAAGTTATTTAATAATTTTAGTGATGTTCTCGTTTGCTGTGTGCGTTCAACGGAATCCATGTAGGTTTTTAAATAGTACATAATTAAAAGTAACAATTACGATTAAATTATATAAAAACTTAATATTATTCGAATGGAAACAGTCGTTGGTCACATGGATTGTATTACTGAACGCAGTTAATGTAGTTCACTTAGTTTTACGACGTCACCACGACGCTTAACGTCACGGCTGCTATTATTAACTTCAACTAGCTTTAAGACTACGATTATTAACGTCAACTTACTGCTGAGAAACATTAATTGTTGACAAATATTAAGTTGACACTTTTTGAAAAATTATAGCTGCTATAATATAGAAGGAAAGGAGTGTAAAGTCTAAATTGTTAACTATGAAAATTCGTGACCAAACATTAACGTACAGGTTATGTTTTTCAAGACTCGACTCAAAATAATTCAAATTGTTTTTTGCACTCAACGGTAACACATCGCAATGTTTTTTCTTTGATCTTGTTATTAGGATTGTGTTATTGTTATAATGTACATCAATCATATAACATTTTAAAGAATGTATTTCAATCATATAAAATTTTAAACACTTGAAAATAAAAATGGCAAAATATTATTTAGCCTTTAAAAAGAAAATGTGAAAGTATTCAATCTACTCGCAAAAATGATATTCTAGCATACATCAAAAATGGCTTATGATTTATAAAAAGTACGTTATGAATAACAATTTATAGCGGAAATTTTCTTTGGTTTTCAGTCTTTTATTTAGATACAGTATTTATTTGATCTAAAATAATTAATATGATATACACTGGAAGAAGAGTGGTTGTAAAACTTTGACTAAATTAAAATCTAATGGCCATACTGTTTGTATATTTGAAACAAAAATTATTGTCAAAATATTGCGACAGCCAAGTAATCTTTTACATTTTTTTGATGCTAAAGAATATTTTGCCATTTTTATTTTCCGGTTTAAAATTTTACATGATTGAAGTACATTGTTTACCATTATAACAATAACACAATCCTAATCTCAAGATCAAAGTAGAAACATTGCGCTGAGTTACGGATGAGTGCAAAAAATAATTTGAATAATTGTGAGTCGAGCCGTGGAAAATACAATCTGTAACCGACGGAAATGCAAAGACACCAAGGCGAAACATATTTTCGAAGTTATTTTAAAATATAATAACTCTTAATTTTGACTTTACGCTCTATCCTTTTTATATTGTAACAGCTATACTTTCTCAAAATTTATCAACCTCTTTATGCAATTAAATACCGTACTCATTTTTACTAAGCATAAGTCGATTACTGCTGACGCATCAATAACTATTAACATTCGGCCAAATAAAAATAATAAAATATTCTTATATTTTCTGTATCTGCCACAAGCTTTTTAATGTTTCCCAGCATTAACCTGAAGTTAATTATCTCAGTCGTAAAGATAAGCATACGTCATATTGACGACTTGAAACTAATTGAGACATTGGGAAGTCATGTGACCAACGCCCGTTCTCACTCGAATAATATCAAGTTTTATATAAGTTAATCGTATTTATTACTTTTAATTACGTATTTTTTAACGACCTAAATGGATTCCGTGAAATGTCCACGACAAATGAGAACATCACTAAAATTATGAAATAACTTACTCAAGGGAATGTTTATATTTTTGTCCACTTATGTGAGCAGACATACTATTGCATTTTGAAATATTATAGTATTTATCATAGAAATAAATTTATTTAATTAGTAGAATTATTTTGAAAACTAAAAAATGCATAATAAATATTCTGTGGAATAACAAAGAAACTTCTATGTGTTCCTGTTACAATTCTTATGCAATATTATTTTTAATTATATCAAAAAGTATGCCGGAGTTCTCGGAATGAGTATGGAAAAATGTATCACAGCGAAACAAATGTTATATACATTGATATTCTCCGGGAAAAAACATTTTTATCATTTTAATTACATTTGTATATTATATAGGTAATCAAAACTATTATATAAAATAATTATAGAAGGGGAGCAGAGGCGAGGTGTGAGTTTGTGTGTACAATATATTTAGAAAATTTGATACCTACGGCGTGTTTGAGATTGAACATTAGCCAAAGCAATCTGTGAGAGAGAATTTCTTTATCTCTGTCTGTATCTTAGAGCAGTACCCAAAACCTACTGTATCGCTTTAGATGAAACTTTCACAATATTTCCAAAACAACTTGTTTATCAAACCTGCGTTGCGGTAAAAGCTAGTATTAAATAAAAATGTGAACTATGAGATTACTTTACTTAATAGCCTCCTATTTACAAAAATAATTACAATATATTTTTGCTTCTCCTTTCATGAGTATGTGTTTTGAAAACATTCAATATGACACCTATAGTAAGATTTTTCCAAAATTAATAGTATTTTTAAAATGTTCTAGGCAATGTTGAATTAACCTTAGCAGAATTACAACTGACATAGTATATAGCATATATTTTCCGTAAATTATATCTATATATATATATATATATATATATATATATATATATTCCCGCTATAAACAAAAAATAAATCACTCAACCGAGTTGCGTTTCATGACAGCGATGCATCTGAAGAATAGAGAAATACTGCATAAAAAACAAATTTATAATATAATATTCCATCTAGGCTGATTACATAAAATCGAAAAAAGTATTAGAAAGTGTAAATGAAGAGAAACAAGTTTATGATAAAACTTAGTATTTAACACTTAGTAAAATTATAAAGTATATAAAAAATAATATGAGAGAATATTACTTGAAAGTCGTTAATTTGTTTGTTTATTTTACGAGTGAAATTCGCTGCAAATAAAACACAACACGCTTCGGTACGCGTGTTGAGTTTTATGTTTATTGAGGTATTACAAAGAAAAAATATATTAACAGAGTACTAATTAATTTTTTATGGGTGAACTTTTCTCCCCTAGTTTCGTTGAATAACTATAAAGTTAGTGGTCTACTCAAGAAGTACATGACCATAAAGAATATTGAACAAAATAAAATATTATTTATGAATAAAAATGCATCCGATACATTTAGACTCCCTCCACATAATTATATATTACTCACAAATTATACAAATAAATTATATAATCTTCATTCATCACCGTACTATAAGCAATACGATAATGAATATTTCATATTATGAATTGTATGAACAGTTTTCTCCTTATAAAATAATTGGTTTATTAAATTAATATTAACCTCATTTAGATATTATAAAATGATATATACCGGTATTCCGTAAACTTTAAAAAAAGGTAGTAAGTTTATATATATATATATATATATATATATATATATATATATATATATATAAATATATATATATATAAATATATATATATATATATATATATATATATATATATATATATATATATATATATATATGTATGTATATATATATATATATATATATATATATATATATATATACATTGAATTACAATTGTCTATGGTATAATATTGAAAATAATGTTACATAGTGGACAAATTTTGCAAACAATTTAGAATATTTCAAAAGTGAAACTGAAGACTTGTAATGTGTTTATAAGATAATGGAATGTTTTGTAATTATCATTTAAATTTAAAAAATGAGTTAAGTTTTATGGCATAAGAATTAATAAAATCATGTTATATCTCGCCGTAAAATATTTCGCCAAGTTGAAATTTAATCCGCAATCGAATAGCAAAGTAGCCTTGTGCGTAAAAACAGGACGTGTTGTGAAAATAAAAACTATAAAAAAATTAATGAATTTAAACGGTGGTTCAAAGTTAAATATTGATTATATGAATATATGAAAACAAAGGATGTACAAATGATACAGACGTCAACTCTATAAAGAAAAACTTGTATGCAATCCGCACTGAAAGAATGACAGGTAGGTAATATAAGCAAGTAGAATTGTAAATTCATACGTGATCTAAAAGGACATGTAATTATAATACCTGAGAACAAAAACATTATGGTATTCAACCAACTACGTGACAACAGAAACGAAGGTTTGTGATTTTAGCCATCTATTTATTTTATTCGTCTAGTATGTTGGTTTCCTCGTAGCAGCTAAAGAGCTTTATTAATTTGAATACGTAGATTATTACGAAGATTTATGAATCTATCTACATCGGTAAAATATTAAAGACTAGAAATTAAATAAAACAATGTCCGCAATGGGATTTGAGGTATTAAGGATATAAAAAAAATATTTCTCAAAATCTTCCTGATGGGTATCAAAGGTAAAAAAGATAGTTATAAAAATAACCAACATGAATGGAGAATCAATGAAAATGAAAAAGATCTAGAATAAAAATTAAATTATAGCTAACCACATAAAACTTTGAAAATAGAAATTTAAAATAAGATGAGTAATATATCCATTTGAGTCAGATGTTTTAAAATTAATAAACCAAAGGAACATAAAACGCAGATAATTTTGATTTTGAATTGAAAAATTATCAATAGGAAAAATTATAATGGAGTTATAAAATATCGTCTCACTATAACTTTTAACACAAATCTTGTTTTTGTCTTTTTATTTAAATAGCATTTACTTCTCCGGATTTCCGTTAATATTAAATTTAGAATATTTTCTTTAGGAATTCTTCCGTTGACCAATCCCAAAATAAAAAAAATCCCTTTTTATTATTTTGCATATAATACATCTATAAAATAAATATCTTTCTGTGATTCTACGTGAAGGAAAATAACATACAACAAATTTAACAACAATAACAATGGGACTGAAGAGGAGACATTAAAATGAGAAAGTAATAAAGAACAACCTGGTACAGTTAGTAATGTATTCGGAATTATGTTTGAAGATTTTGAATACATAAGCGGCCAGTATAAACAATACCTATATACTTTATGAAACTGATGCATACAGTTAAATTCAAACATAATTAAATGTTATTGATGTGTTGATACAAGGACACAAAAGTGATATTTTTTAATTATTAGCTCAATAACCTTTAACTACATTTTATTTCCAATAGTCATCAATAGTACACAGAAATTACGAAAACGGCAAGTACATATTATTGTTACGAACGCAAAAAGCGTCTAAATTATATTGCTAAAACTAGTTTCTTCTTTATACCCACCTCCACATATATCTTTAGATCCACATTTCGGGGTTCCATACAAACCGAACGGAGTATTATATATGGCAACACCATCTGTCCATCTAGCTGTCTATTAAAGGTTTCTAACTTCTAAACGCAATAAAGCAAAACCACGAAAGTTAATGCCACCAAATCAAAATAACTAAACGTAAAAGCGAAATAATTTCTTCTTCTAATTAAAATATCAATCGAAATATAATTGAAATATAATCTCACAAAGTAAAACGGAATCAATTTTTACTTCGCAAATCTTTTCAAAGTAATAATTTAGGTCAATTAATTAAATAGTGCTCAAATAATAAATAACTGAAATTATTTTAGACTATTCGTCTTCTACGAACTGCCACAAAAATATAACTTTTTATTGGTTTAATTTTCTTTTCAGAAAGTCGTTTCTATGGTCGCTGTCTTTCAAGGATATTTAAAAATTCACTTGTTATAGTGGAGAAATGGAATTATTCAAAAGTTCCATTTCTCCACTATTACAAGTGAATTTTCTTCTTTAAACAGAACGAAAGTGACATGTGTTGTTAATATTTAAAAAAAAGTTATCACAGGATTTTCGGAATATATACACTGAAAATTAGCTACTAAATAGTGCCTGTTCAAAACTTATAAAATTTATTTTAAAATAAAGATATGATTGATTGCTTTATATTTTTAGAAATTTTCAAAACAAAGTTTATAACTAAAAATTCCGATAAAACAAAATGCAAAATTCAACTTATAGGTTGGTCAAACACTTTTGAAAGCTCGAAGCGGTTCGTATAAATAGTTTTTTGATCATTCCGTGCACTTTCGATCTAAGTTCAGACTTAGATCGAAGATTTTCTTTTATCAAATATTTTACCATCTTCATTGACTACTTATTTCATTTGTTTGAAGTTAAACATTAAAATCAATTGGGTTCTGCTACTCATTTTTTCTTCTAGCTATGATGAATGCATTTCCGGCATTCATCATAGCCAGAAACAAATAAATTTTTCTCAATAAACTAGCAATTTTGCTGACATTTTCAAAAAGGGATGCTGTGCTATATGCTTCTAGTCGTCAAACTTTCTCCCTCTTTAGAGTGCACCCAGAATGGTGATCTAGAAAAGAATAGATAGTTATAATATAGAGGACACTCGTATTTTAATATGTTAATATTAATAACATCAAGGTATTCTTTAAAAAGTTAATAATTAAATGTATATTGCCAAGCAGCGCAAGTAAAAATTAAAAAAATTTGCTTTATTATTAACAACATAAATACAGTTTTTTCGTAGAGTATAATAAAAAAATCTCATTATAACGCATCTTTATAAGAAAGGGTAAATGGTAATTTATTACTTAATCTCTCAATTTCCATGACGAGTAAATTGTGTTTATTTCTATTGTCGGATAAGTCTCTATGGAACAAAACTAAAGTTTCATTAAAATCAGTCTAGTGATTTTGCGTGACACCTGCACAAATATGTTGTCGTTGTAATTTTTTGTACTAATACATTTATAATCTTTCTATCTTCAATTAATGTAAATTATTAATTTGGTTATTACATTATTATATTGCGGTTAAAACCTTAATGTAATTAAATACAAATTATATTGTTTAGAAAAGAAATAATGAAGAGTAATAGAAACAACAAATGCAAGTTTACATGTGTTTTTCTCGTCATACGCTTTGGAAACATGAGGTGCGTATTTTCTATCGGTATGAGAAAAAACAATCAGTTTTAACTGAGAAAAGTGTAATGAACAAATACATAGTCGATGTGTATGTTTGTGACGTACTTTTTAGACTTTTCGGGACTTCTATCTTGCGAAGAGGACGCCGTAATAAACAACATATTTCATATTTTTGATAGTATTTCGAAAGATCTTTTCTATGATGGGGCAATTGGAACCCCATAAATATAGGCGGGTATTATACCGAATGAACTTGAAATATTAGGAGGCAAAAGTTTCATTTTAAGATATGTAAGATTTACTTTTGACATGCTGGCGGTTCCAAAAATGTTTGATTCTATTATATTTTGTGTACGTTACACTATCCTGAAATATTTCCGTTTGGCTGTTATACATAACGGTTTTTGCTATATTCACTCAAGTATCTGAAAAGAAATTAATAGCTAAACAAATAAATTATTACGCAGGAAGATTGGTCATTTAATTATAATAATTTGCGACGTAATTTTAAGATTTGTTATTAATTTTTTCGAAGTCAATTTTTTTCATTTTCTCGAACGTCAGCAAGACAATAAACTTTTCAAACAGGGAAAGTTAAAAAGAAAAAAGGAAGATAATATTTGTGATTGCTTTATTGCTATAAATATCTTAAAGTATTTATACCATAAATATATCTATATTGAACTTTCTAGTTATTTTATTAATCTATTAAATAACACGGGCAAATTATTATTTTCCAACTTGACTTTTTTAAAACTTCGAAATATTTATAAACTTTAATCCTTTTATTATTTATTATACGTATGCATGAAACATAAATCAAATTAAATCTACACGTAACTACTTATTCTATGCTTTAAACATTTCCGTTGACGAAACTACCTTTAAAAACAGATAAGTCTTTAAACCTATATTGTATTCGTAAAGAAATAAGTAATGAATATAGCGACTGGGAACAAAATATAATTAGCACGTCTAGCCACACGTTATTCGAGCTAACAATTTACACAAACTCCACTATTTATTTGTCTTCTCTTTCATGAATGTTTAAAATTACATTTAAATTTAAACGAACGCTAAGTTGCGCAAAGCTAATGTAGTCTTACGTTTAACATAAGCTCTTGCCAAAGCTTAATACTGCAAAGTATGTAGATCCATATCATTTCGAAGAGAAAATTAAATGGAATTACTAAATATTATTCCGTTGAACGTCCACTGAACATTGTATCTATTTTTATATACTTTAAGATAGTCTCGAGAATTGAAAATAAATTCTAATTTGTCTTAGCATATTCCGAATCAGAAAGCATCTTTTTCAAGTACATAGCTTATGCTATGTTTCCAAAGTGTATGACGAGAAAAACATATGTAAATTTGCATTTATTGTTAGCGATGGTACGAGGGAAATAAAATATTTGCCGGATTAAATTTACAGATCATTTCACAGATTAAATTATTTTGTGATTCGATGTTGGTGTTAGTAGCTGAATGAGTATAATATATTTGAAGTATAATCAACCCCCACAGTGGTGGTTTTTTTAGGTTTTCGCGTAATTTCAAAATACGCAGTGATTTTTAATTTTCTTTTACAACTGTAAAAACATATCTATATATATATATATATATATATATATATATATATATATATATATATATAAATAAATACCGGCTGCATGAATTTAAAAATATATTTATTAATATATTTTTAAATTCATGCAGCCGGTATTTAATATATTTATTAATTGTTAAAATCTAAAAGTGACTTATTATTGATATCATTGCTATCGTTTAAATAGAAAGAGAGGTAAATGAGATTTTTTTTATTGATACAGATTCTTACTCAAAAATATTTTTAAAAGTGTTGCATAAAACATTATTAATACAGTTTTATGCCTTTTTATGAATGGAAACTCATTGTTCATTGTTGGTAAAATACGTACATAGCTTACATTATGATCAAATGAAAATTGCTAAAATTACTCCGTATTTCCAAAACAAAAGTTTTAAATGCTCACTTTTATAATTTCAACTTTGTTAGCAATGTTCCAAAAATTCTCCTAACTGCTTTCTGAAATCTGTAACATACACTCATCCATCAATAAACGTAAATAATATTAAACAATAACACATTACGTTCTAGAATATGCGTACCTAAAAGAGAAATGGAATGGTAAAAATCCTATTACCCTATAATGTATTCAACAGATAGTACAAACCGTTAAGGCAACAACAAAATTATATATTTTTTGTCCTCGAAATAATTTAACCACTTACCTAATTAAATGGTATTTAACTTTACGTGATTCAATTTTAGTAATTGACAAAGAATTAATTATTAAGAAGAAAAATAAAGTGTGACAAGATTTCACAATATTAGGATTCTATATTTTCAAAAATTTAAATATCTGAGGAAACTTATTATTTCTAATAAACATTGCCATTATTTCTCGCTACATACATATGTTGCCTAATATATGTAGCACAGGCCTAAAATAAATAAATTGGTGGCCCATACCTCTTTATTAATATATGTTAACCGACATCATTTGGAATTGAAATATTCAATATTATTATATATTTCTAAAAATATGTTAAAGGATCTTTTAAATAACATAACAGATTCCTTGAGAAAATATTTTCCCCAAATATGATACATTTAAAATGAAACGTTTCAGATGTTGTTTTCTGCGAACTGATAGGCAGACTGACCCATGTATTTATATCTTGTATATGAGAAAATTGAGATAAGTTAAGGCGAGAAGATTAATAAATAAATGTCATTAAATAGCGGCTTTCGTGCAATCAAGAAGAAAAAACAAATGACGAATTTCTAATTTACAGTACTAATCTTAACGCCTAGGCATTAACCTGAAGGATTATTTTATGCTAAATGTCTAGGAAGTTCGAATATATGCTAGCATAATACAAACACAGATAGATATTTTAACAAATCAATAGGAAACAAAACTATACATACGGTTCTCGACCCAAACGTTCGACGAATAAATGCTTTTCTATTCCGTCGGACGCTAATTTGTGGTGCTGCTCGTCATGAATAGAGGCGGTAATTTCTTCACGAGATACGTCAGCTGTGAATGAATTGATGTATTGTAAAGACTTTATCCTTTAATACAATAATCTAGACTATCGGGAGGAGATAGTGGCTGTCACATTGTGACATCCTATGGGTGGGAAAACATAATGTTGCAAGACAGGAAAATATCTCCACTTTCATTTACTTCTAATAAAGAACTGGGCGGTATATTTTAACAGAATATAATGGTCGGTTGGGATTCCAAAAGTGTAACATCATACTGAGGAATAGGTATAGTTTTTGTTTTAAATGACATTAAATACCAAAAATTCTCAAATATATATTATAATTTAAATTTCATATCGTAGTTCGTATAAGGTGTAAAATTATAAATTCCCCAAATTGTAATTGAATTCGTAAGTCGATAAAGAAAGGACAACAATTTAATTTAAATTTGAAGGAAACAGTTATTACCAATTTCATAATAACTTTGACGTAATAAAAATGAGAGAAAGCAGAAATGTAACTATGGGGAGTTATTATAGAACCGCGGCGACCCGGGTTCGATTTCCGGCCGTTCGTCAAACGGGGCTGGACTGGTGTTGTGGTTGGCTCTATGAGATTGCTCTTGTAGCAATAAGTCCGCCATATGTATCAATTAGATACATTAAAGTAGATAAATTACTATAGAATTGACGATACTAAATCTAGATACAGAACTAAACAAAGATATCAGAAATTATCGAAAACATCTTTTTTACTAATTTATTTAATCAATTTACTATGTGCAAACAATGTGGTCATTTTCTGTTAATATTTAAAAATAGAAACTGTATCATATATAACTTTAAATGAGACTTAGTACTAAGACATAATGGTAATAAATATTAATTTATTGTTACCAACATTCCAATATCAGCAATTAATGACTAATGTAATTAAAATTAAGGAAAACCTAAATTTTCACATTGTTTGTATTCATAAAATATTTCTAATACACTCTTAATGAAGTTTAAATGTAAAAGACCATAGGCTCTGAAGCTAAGTTAATGTCGTCGGTGTTAATAAAACTAAGTAAATTTAATTATCGGATGCATTCGATAAAGTTCAAAGGCAGTTCCTACCTTAAAAGTAAATAATTTTCATTATCGTTTTTAATTAAGCTTTTAATTATCTAATGGATTTTGTAAAACAGATTCATTTGGCAAAGATGAGAAGTGAGTCCACTAAGTTTCTGTGCAAAATATTACTTTTGTGAGATGCCTTTCATTATTTTTTAAAAGTAATGAATTATGTACTGTAGATGAATTACATAATTTTAAACAGTTATGAAATTTATCTCCAGCCCATTCTTACATCTTTTAACCATCTACGACAATTCCTTATTATGTAATTGATCCTTATTATAAAATTTCCGTCTATCGTTCTTTAAACAATTTCTAATAACATTAGTTCCCTTGTGTAATTTAATAAATCAACTAAGTTACAGAAAAAATTACCCGAAATTGATTTATATTTTCTACAACTTAAAATCAAACTAAGCACAAATAAAATAATAATGATGATTTGAGTTTGTACATATAATATGATAATGATGATTTGAGTAATGATGATTTGAGTTTTGTACATATAATATGGAATAAAATTGGAATTTTAGAATAGTAAGGCTTGCAATATAGGTATGTACATACTTATATACTGACATAATTTTAATTCACAAAAGGAAATTAAAATTAATTATTCTCCATATTTTTAAAACGTGCTCTAGATGAAAATAACTTATTAGTAATTTTTACATAACTAGGCCTAATTCAACAAGTTATATTTAATAATAATAACACACGTTCGTGCGCGCGTGTCTGTGTGTGTGTTTGTGAGGTTATATAATAACTAGAGTATTCTTGAAGCATTATTGAACCATTATTGAAGTCGGCTTTATTTTTGTAATAAAAATGACTTGTTGAATTAGGCCTAATTATGTAAAAGTTACCAATAAGTTATTTTCATCTAGAGCACGTTTTAAAAATTTTGAATTGTTTTAATTTTTGACAATAATACCGCCTACCATTTATTAAAGCAAAGAGTAACTGAGCTTAAATATTGGATAACATACGTTAATGACACACGCAAATATAAACAGTTTAGTATCGACCAAACAAGTGTCAGTACCCAAGCCTGAATTAAATACCAAAATGGTAATACTGGTGGAATATCAAGGAAGTTATTAATTTTAAATTACTTTCGGCGGTATCTACGATAAATTTACTCCTACATTAACTTTCAGCAAGACTACATACTGCAAAATATACTCGCCAAAGTTATTGAGTCGGAATGGGTTCTGCTAGTACTTTCACCTTATTGACTCGACATTACACAATCTGTTCATAATTTGTTCGCAACGCCATATAATAATTTATAAAATAAATGAAACGACAGCACGAGGACCATCAAAAAGACCTCATTACCTATCAGATAGCATCATCTTCTTCTTCTTCTTCCGTGCCTCTTCTCTTTATTTGGGTTCGACCCTCCTCGTATTCCGGCGCCAAGTCAGACGATTTTGGGTTGTCCCTACATCTAAGTTTGCCCCCGCCAGATCTTTGGCAACGGTTATCCACCACGTAGCCTGTGGTCTTCCTCTACCGTTTTTTTTTATATCCGGGATAGCCAGGGAAGTTTTTACGGCGTTACAATCATCCCGTCTCATCACATGCCCGTACCATCGCAAACGACTTTCCATCATCTTATCTACTATGGGTGCGACCTTGAAAGATACTCTAATGTGCTCGTTCCGTACTTTATCAAGTCTTGTGACTCCCGCTGCCCATCGTAGCATTTTCATGTCGTTTGTGTGCATTTTCTGTTCATACTGTTTTTTGACGGCCCAACATTCTGCGCCATACGTCATAGCTGGTCTTACGGCTCTTTTGTACATTTTACCTTTTAGTTGTATTGACATCTTTGGATCCCAAAGTATACCGGAGAGCATTCTCCATTTTTTCCAGGCAGCATTTACCATATAGGTAACGTCCGTGTCGATACTGGCATCCGCACTCAGCATTGCATCCAGATATTTAAATCTGTTTACCTTCGGTAATGGTTCTCCGTCGATGTTTATAGAAGCATTAAACAGTGGTTGGTCATAAAATTTGCAATGTAGATATTCAGTTTTGCTTCTACTAATGCGCAGGCCATTTTCCTCTAGTGCTCGTTTGATCGTATCTCTAATTAATCGTTTCTGCGTATTTGTCGATCAACACGATGTCGTCGGCATACAGCATACGCCAGGGAAGAGCAGCCTGGGCATGTTTGGTAAGATAATCCATGGACAGATTAGCATCAAATAGCATAATGCTTATAGATAAAGATTATGCATATGTAGTTTGGTTTCTTTATGATGTTTAGATTTCAAGAATCGGAGTGAAAAACTTATTGATAAACACAATACAATAATTTCATATGAAATGCATGCAAAAATCTCGAATTGATATGTAAATAAAAGCTTTCTTAATGACATAATTTTAAACACGTTTCAAAGAGTAAAACTAAAATTAAAAAATCGTATCTACTTTCTGATTCACTGTAAGCTTTGTAATTTATCAATAAGTTGTACATCCCGTTGATCCCGTATACTATATCTCAAATATAATTATGACTTACATAATATCAAATAATAATTTGTAGTACACCTTTGGGTGGAAGCAATGAACAAGTCGAAATAATTTTTCATTCCTTTTCGTTCCGTAAAACGTTTTGCAATGTTATGTTAGAAATTTATTGGAACCTTCTATCTCAAAAGGAATTGCAACATAACTCTAAATTTAAATTATTTGGAAATAAGAACAAAATAATAATTTATACATGGAATAATAGGTGAGTTTATATTTAATGACGTAAATCCCAATTATATTTCATAAGAAAAAATATTCGCTTAAAAATTAGTAAATAATGAAAACCACGTAGTAGCAAAAAGTCAGAGCCCTTTGCTACTACGTGGTTTTCATTCCTGAAGCTTCAGTCTTGTAAAAATTCTTTAGTTTTCCGTTCGAATTACTTTAACTAAATTATTATACCCGGCAGCGTATAAAGCTCTTGATTACGAAAATTTTGATTGAGAATAAATACTTTTTATGAAGTTTCTCGCTGCTAGTACTCAACGAACTATGTGAGTAGGTCGCATATGAAAATGAGAAATATTCAAACTTCGATCATACGAGTGTAGCGCGAGCGGCGCGGCATTGAGCGTCGTACGGGACGCATAAAGGAAGCCCGCGCCACACCGGACGTAGCGCTGTCACGGCTTCATGTACTGATATCGCCGTATTGTAAGCGTTAGGGTAGTAATGTATTGGGGGAATATTTTTATCTAAATGTTATATATGGAGAACGGAATTAATTTCAAGTATACGAATTACAAAACTTTCCCCGATTAATGGTAATTAGAAAGAATATTTGAAAAACGGATTTGATGGGCCCACAGTTTTCGGCCAACCTAAGTTAGTATAATTTAATAAAGGTTGGAATGCAATTATATTATAAATATATAAAAGGTAATAATTTTTAATTATAGAATTCATAAAAATAGATACAATTTTCGAAAAGTACTATTTTCGAAAATATTATTCATCATCTGAATATTGGCAAAACAGAAATAACAAAACATTAACTTAAAAGTAAACATTGTTTACAAAGCAACGAGTTTCGTTCTAGAATCGTTTGTATCTGCTATTTATGATTACAAAATTAGCCTAAATATTAATCTGAATCACAATCCCTACCTAAAGCAAGTTTTATAAAAATCTATGCATTTCTTTAGGTGTGACTGGGTAATAAACACAATTTTTATTAATATTTCCCGCAAGTGTAGCGATGGATCTACTTGTTTCCCTAAATTTCAAATATAGCATACCATTGTACAATAAATTTTAGTAAAAAGATTGGTGTAATAAATAAATTAATTTATAATTGTTTAATATATAAATGAGCTGAATGCTTTTTATGATTTGCAGTTATTTATGTAGATCTTATTATTAAAGAGTGGAGTTATAAATACGGGCAAAAAGTAATAAGTTTTGCTATCTAATATCTTGAATTCCAGATTTTACATCCTTACGTTCAGAAATAGCTTATGTATAATTCTTACATTAATAAGTGTATTGATAATTTCCAGAATCTATCCAATAGTATGAAATAGAATGGTTTCTTTTACTTTAAGAAAACATCCTACGCAGATGGCAAGAAAATAATTTGATAGTAACATTTCTCTTTTTCAAGTGAACGTTACATGTAGATAAAGGATTATATCACGCAGAAAATACTCCATTAGTCCTTATCTTTTACGTAAGTGTGGTTTACACTCTAACTGACTACTCGCGATCTAAGTGCTGAAAGCACTAAACTAAAACTACTATTAACTAATTCAGTGCGGCTCTACCCTTACAGCACGGCCTGCATCAACACATGCTCGTCAAACAATACAAACGTATTGGTGAAGGTAGGCGCCGTTACGGGTCCATTATAAGCTCATACAATGTTAACATTAGCTAGAAGCCTTCGAGGTGTAGCGGCCGGGAATCAATAGTATTTATGCGAGGGAAACGCTTTGTGGGCGCGACGGTAGTCAGCGAAGGTACTCGCCTACGGTGATGGAAAACAGACGTAATGAAAGGAGATTTATGTTTTAGACATAGATATGTCGGTAGTGATAGGTTTGAATTTATTTATGTATGTAGTCGCATTATTCTGAAAATATGTACGAGTTACTATGTATAATAAATATATTAGTGATATCAGCCGAGCCTAAAGTCAAGGTCGTTTTAATAGAAATCAAATTTGGACACAGATCTGTTACTAATAACTCAGGACTAAAAGAAATTTTGGATTGACAATATATTTAAAAACTATCTTTAATTGATGATAGATGCCATATTACGACTTGTAAGTTTTTTATTTATTATTTATATTGCGTTTTTAACATTTGTTTCCACTCAAGGTCATCTAGCCAATTAGTGAAAGAAATACCAAATTTTTTGTTAGTTTATATATGAGTAAAGAGTCAATTCAAATATCAGAAAAATAAGAATGATACACATATTTGACATTGAATCCACCTTTGAAATTACATTACAAAAGACACACATATTTGACATTGAATCCACCTTAGAAATTACATTATAAAGGACACACATATGTGAAATTGAACCACCTTTGAAATTACATTACAAAGAACACACATATTTGAAATTGAACCCACCTTTGAAATTACATTATAAAGGACACACATATATGAAATTGAACCCACCTTGGAAATTACATTATAAAGGACACACATATTTTAAATTGAACTCACCTTTGAAATTATATTATAAAGGACACACATATTTGAAATTGAACCCACCTTGGAAATTACATTATAAAAGACACAAATATTTTAACTTGAACCCACCTTGGTAATTACATTATAAAGGACACACATATTTGAAATTGAACCCACCTTTGAAATTACATTATAAAGGACACACATATGTGAAATTGAACCACCTTTGAAATTACATTATAAAGAACACACATATTTGAAATTGAACTCACCTTTGAAATTAAATTATAAAGGATACACATATTTGAAATTGAACCCACATTTGAAATTACATTATAAAGGACACACATATTTGAAATTGAACCCACCTTGGAAATTACATTACAAAGGACACACATATTTTAAATTGAACTCACCTTTGAAATTATATTATAAAGGACACACATATTTGAAACTGAACCCACCTTGGAAATTACATTATAAAGGACACAAATATTTTAACTTGAACCCACCTTGGAAATTACATTATAAAGGACACATATATTTGAAATTGAACCCACCTTTGAAATTACATTATAAAGGACACACATATGTGAAATTGAACCACTTTTGAAATTACATTATAAAGAACACACATATTTGAAATTGAACCCACCTTTGAAATTACATTATAAAGTTTACACATATTTAAAATTGAACCCATTTTGGAAATTACATTACAAAGGACACACATATTTGAAATTGAACCCATCTTTGAAATTACGTTATAAAGGACACACATATTTGAAATTGAACCCACCTTGGAAATTACATTATAAAGGACACACATATTTGAAATTGAACTCACCTTGGAAATTACATTATAAAGGACACACATATTTGAAATTGAACCCACCTTGGAAATTACATTAAAAAGGACACTCATAATTATAATATTACTAATGTTAATATCAGGAATTGGAAATTAGTTGTAAACATAATTATGTAGGTGCAGTAAGTTCACATATTATTGGCTATTAGGCGTACCGTGTTATCATTAAAAATATAATATTTATTATTTTTAGAGTTTCGTACCTCAAAGGAAAAAACGACCTTATAAGATTACTTCGTTTTCCGTCTGTGTCGGTCTGCTAAAATCCTTTTTCTCACGAACGCGTGGATATATCAAATTGGAATTAATGTCAAATAGTTATACGGTCCCTTGATTAAAAAAAATCAATCAAACAGAACCCTAAAATATGGCGATTTGTGTCGCGAATTTTGACACTCACAAATAAATAAAAAACTATATGGTACTTCTCGTTAACCTAGAATAATTAAATTTTCCAATAAAAAAAGTCTCACAGCACAAGTAAAGGAAAAAATCTGAAAACCGTTAATTTTTATATATATATATATATATATATATATATATATATATATATATATATATATATATATATACATATATTATAAATGTAATTAAAAGTAGAAGGTGCTCTAAGGTAATTTATTCGTCCCGTTTTCTATGTTCAATTGTTCGTAGCCTTCCTTCAAGGAACATTGTTACATAATTCATGCCGCATAAAAGCACTCAACCCAAATGTTGCGATTTAGCCTTTTTTTATAAGTCACATGTTGAAGTAAAATAGCAAATGCGTCTTCTTTCTCAAAATTATATGAACTGAATTACGTATTGAATTTATGTCTAATTTACCATTTATTCGTCGAATTAAATACAAATTTTAACATCCGTAAATGAGTAAATCAACGATTGTGTAATACATGGATTGAATATGTGAGTGCACAATAGTCTAAATTGGTCCACAATAATTAACAGGTATATTCTTATAAGCCAGATCACAAACACGAGATGCGATAAGCTCGTGAAAATGTATGCAGTATTTTGAATACTTTGCTAAATATACAATATGAATATGATAAGAACAAGAGTTAAAATAAAAGTAAACCTTTATAAAGGTGATGTAATATTTTAAATATAAGACGTTTTATGTATATATTTAAATTTTTTATACGAATAATAAAAATATTTTTTTATACAAATTATTAGCAAACTGGTTCAGAAAGCCAATATGCGATGAAAAAAAGGCATTCGTATAGGTCAATTATTTAAATTTAGTAACTTTAAAATACGTAATGATCAATATTGTAACCGCAATTAGATGTTTAACAATATCATAAAATAAAGTGAAAAATGTTGATAAAACTCGGTTCTAGACGTCGGTATAACAAAAACATGAAGATTACGCGAGAGCATCAAGTACGAACAGATAGAGTTTTTTCAGTTTTTTTTAACAGTTGGAAAATAATTACAGCAAAAATATGTATTCTCTTATGGTGACACAGCGTACTCAAGAAAATCGGTAGGTAATAGGAGAGGAAAATAACAATAACACCACATGTACAAATAAGGAAGGGGCCTTTTTGGACACGTTCATTTATGAGGCTGTATTTAGTTCCATATGAGTTCCAAATAATAGAACTGGCTTCTGGTGACTAATGAAAGACTTGAACCTCCACCCTCTGATCCTTACTATAAAAGTTTAAACACGATATATAAACTTTATACGGACAGGGGATATACGAGTTCACTGTGAGTTAAAACGATAATTGCTTATAACTAACTAATTTATTTACTATGAAGAGCGGCATTACACTAACAATAGAGTAATAATAAAGATGTAGAAAAAATCTCCTAAATGCAAAAGTAACTGATAGCACAATCTCCTTGAAAAGGAGGAAATAGAAAGGTAATACTTCCTGGGGAGAGTGTGGTGAAACGCTTGGTGATTGAACTTGAGAAGTCTGGATGTAATATTACCTAGGCCAATTTTTAGTGTGAATCTAGGTTGAGTTTATTATTTGTTATCTAAGAATCTAACAATGGTTGGGGCCATCAGGAAACGTATAGACCAGATGCTTCTTGAGTTTGTGATTTCGAGAGAATGAGTAATTCGCTCAATTTTGTTTATATTTCATTCGATGTTAATATCTCATGTTACGAATAAAAATAAATTTGTTTTCTTTTGCTGTTTAGCCAACAATATATTTATTACAAAATAAAAAATCAGATAATACATTGAAATAAAATGCTTATTAAATTAGAATGAAATCGATAGATCAAAATTAGGTCATCTAATGTAAAAATAAAAAACGAAACATTAACTTTCTATTTTGCTTTTACCGTTATGGATATAAGCGTCATGAATTATTTTATTATTTGAATTAGGCTGAGTCAAGAAATCTACAAAAGACGTTAACCATTCCCCAATTGTAGCAAAAAACTCACTGGCCCCGGCAGAGAAATAATCACACCTGGATCTTCCCTAATATCATCTGAAAGCAGAAAAAAACAGTGTAGTTCCTACACAATAAAAAGAACAGAAAAAGCAAAATGGAGGTTGAAAACTTGGGAATGTGGAAAACTTTTGATTTCATGCACATGCGTTATTCACATGGCCTTAAACAATTTTGTGTAGTTAAAAAAAATTGTAATTAATGAATATAATCTTCTTCGTTTATTACAAGTTTTATTTCTAATGCAACCTACTATATCCAAGAAATCTAATATACTAAAAAAGCGGTCAAGAGCGTGTCTGAAGCGCGTATCAGGATGCTTTATAACTATGCCAAATTTCAAGTTTTTACATCAAGCGTTTTCCGAGAAAAACGGTTGTGACAGGTGGAAAGACAAAAACTAGAGTAATGTTACATACAGGAGTTCCATTTTTCTTTTAAGGCGCCCTAAAAGATTAAACGGTAGCGCCTACAATTAATGAAAATTAAAAGGTGGATCTGGAAATCCTGCCCGGTGACAATGGTTAACGTAATTTTGTTGCGAGCAAATGGTGATATTGGAACATAGATATTTATGGTAACCATATTGATATTTAGAAAACAGTTAGGAGTAAATATGTATTAAAAATAATTGAATTATCACAACTATGACAGAACTTAAAATTCAGGAACTTTAATACTGAGATACAAAAACGTAAGAAGTTTTGGTGTTCAGTACTTACTATAAAATAGTTATCTTTAGTAATAGTTGCTTAATACTTACTATTATATAAAAGTTCATGACATCATTTTAAATTTAGGTAAATATTTTTATATTATAATTTAAAATATATAATTAAAAACCAAATGTCTGGATGAAACCATATATGAAAAAAAAAAAATAAAGCATGAATTTGAAGTGAAAGAAATATACGATAGATATTGGTTTTTAGCGAAACAAGTATTATCCCTTAGAAGAAAAAAATCTAGCTACGATAGTTTGATTGATGATATTTTATAATAAACATTTCAGAAAACCATTTAGAAATTTGGGTTTTTGCTTACATCTATATTTAAGTTATAATGCAATAAATACCGGATTTTGGTGAACAATTATTTCTTCAGTCGTAATAAATTAAATTTTGCTGCAATTTTATAACATAAAGAGTATATTTAAAAGATTAAAGATACTTCAATGTTTTGGCGCTTCATTTATTAAAATAAAAGTTCATTATGATACTTTTATTCATAAAAAATATTGAACAAATATGAGTGCAAAGTAAATGCATTTCAACTAACTCACTGTAATGTCAAAAGCAAAGAAAATAATAAAATATGTTTAACATCTCTTGGCATTATGATATATGTTAATATACGGTTCATTAGGCAGTTAATAATTCTCCAAGGTTCAGATGTTAAATATTTGTATTCAAAACAACATTTCTGTGCTAAGAATATTATTTACAAAGAACAACTCATTACGTTTTTTAAAACAAATATTCTCCACGTTTTACAGTATTTGAATATTATTTATGGACATATCTAAATTAAAGTTTTAAAAAAATCCCTTATAATTATTTTCAATCGACAAAATTAGAGATGTGATAAACATAAAGAGAACTGAATCTTTTTGCCGTTTACTTTATTCCTCATTTCACTCAATAATGATAAATAATAATAAAAAAATTACATGACTTTAAATATTATCGCAAATTTAATAAAATTTCAATATATTATTAGCAATAATCAAAAGTGGAGAGGTTTTGATGGATTAACAGATTATAATCAATAGTATTTATATTAAAAAAAGTCTGATATTATTTATAATTTAGGATATATATATATATATATATATATATATATGTATATATATATATATATATATATATATATATATATATATATATATATGCACATCACTTATATACAAAATTTAATTGAATTTTTTTATATTGTTTTAACTTGAAAGAAATACGAATAAGAAAAAAAAAATTTTTAATACATTAGTAGGAATCGTCAGAAAATGTAACGAGTAGAACAAATTCAAACATGACAAAAACCGGGCGATTGCAAATCGTGTAGTTGAAATGCACGGATTGGTTCAAACTGATCCACGGGGATCAGGATCCGACCGTAAAAAAAGCTCCACAAGATTTTCGCGCGGTTCTAAAGCCTAAATAGCGTTCAGTTGACGCGTGGAAGCCGCACGGATCCATCATCACATGTGCCATTTTACAAAAGGAACAATTGTATATATATATATATATAGATATATATATATATATATATATATATATGCACATCACTTATATACAAAATTTAATTGAATTTTTCTATATTGTTTTAACTTGAAAGAAATACGAATAAGCAAAAAATATATATAATATATGTATGTATATATATATATATATATATATATATATATATATATATATACATACGATAAGCCTGGTAGGAATTAGTGGATACATATGAAGAAGGAAGAACTCGTTTCAAAAAACAATACTACATTTGTGATTTCATCAAAATAATGGAAGTATTAGAAAAAATAAAAATAAAGGAGAAAGGTTGTTTTCAAAGGAAAAGTAAGTAAATAAGCACGAATCACATCGGGTATTTATGTACGTATGTACGTAGTATATAAATATGTGCCCTTTCAAAAACTAGTAAAATCTTAAGAGAGCATCTTGTTGATTAGAGACTTCTCTTATTTAGTAGTTATCAGCAGACCAAACAAAAAGATACGTTTCTGAGCTCGAAAATTCGTTCTACCTTTAATTGTGCTATTGAAAAAGGTATACATAAGTCCTGCAAACCTAAAGAAAGACTAATTTGACTGGAACCGGACCAATCGCAGACCATTCGTATAGGTTCATAAACGTTACCTATTGGTCTTAATTATATTCAGATAAATATTTCTGGAGTTAAAGGCAGAAAACTCACTTTTTTTTCCGTACACTAAAATTTAACGCCAGGCTGCGCGCGTTGTATAGGAAGATGAGCGATGCTTCAAGGCCGTTGCTGTGGTTAAGTTGTGTGGCAACTCAGATCCTAGACCTTATCGTTTTCTGTTATAATTCGGGTAAATCTGGTACTCTCGAAGCGATATCGTTGAACTACTTGTGTGACATAAATAGTTTTGAAGTTTGTCTATAATATAAAAAGAAATACGTCAGCCACTTTACCTACATATCATCTTAAAATATTTGTCATTGGAGCCATGTGTAAAGTATCTCTAATACTTATTTAATTATAGGAACACAACAATATAACACAACGAAATAAAGTTTACATGTAAGTAATATAGCTCAAGTCAATCTCTTATATGTAACTAGCATTACATTTTGCATCTAAACAATAGCAACGCCCACTACTAATATTAGAATATATTTAGCGACTTAAGCATTGGTTTATAAATACTTCTGCCATAAACATCTATGTCAACAAAATATTTGTCTGTATATTTTTCCACATATTTGTCAGAAACTATTAATCAGATTATACTTATTCTATTTTGATTGGCTTAAGTATTATTTATTCTATTTTAAACTTAAGTATTCAACTTAGAAAATAGTGAAAATTTTATAAAAATCGATATTCTAGTATGCTTAAATTCTTGTTTCATTTTTTGTATTGAAAACTTATCAACCCCTCAAGGTTGAATATCGGAAAATGGTTAAACGCTTGTTTAATTATATGTACTGAAATATATTAATACAAGTTTTTAAGTAAAAATAATCATATCAATTTTTCAAAAAAAGCAGTAATACAAATTTTGAAATAAGAATTACCATAACAATTTTTCCTATACACAGGTAAAAAGGGGTGACTCTTTTCTCTCCTTAGGGGCTGAATATCAAAAAGTGCAATAATACTTCATATATTATTTGTCTTGAAAATCATTAATACAAATTTTACCATTACAATTTTATCCCATATCAATTTAGCCACCACTTTTCACCCCGTTATGGTTAGAATTTCAGAAACTGCTTAATACTTATTTAATGATTTGTATGGAAAAGTATTAATATCAAATTTTAATTACAAATTACCATAATAATTTTTTCCCATACAAATTTGGCCACCCTTTTTCGCACCCCTAGGGGTTGAATTTCGGAAAATTCTGAAGTTTATGCTACATCATTTGTATGAATTCCTGGATATAATGTTTATAGCACTTAAATAAATTTATTTTACTTTATTAAATTTTTTTTCCATATTTATATTCTCATTTTCATGTAGGATGAAATATTAACTTTAGTTTTACATCAATTAGCTGTCTTCTCTCTTAATTTCATAAAAGTTTTCTAATGTTCTTAAGCATGGTTTTTCAATACTGTTATGCATTAAAATAGTAAGTAGACTATACATTCCAAAGTAATTCTATAATAATTTTAATTACTAAATGAACATATTATACGTCATGGCTACACATCTGTCACATGATCAAGATTACGACTGTGAGATGTAAGATACTCGCCTTTTTGTTACATTATTATTTATTCGTCGTACTAATATATCAATCACTATCGCTAGATCTACTCAAATTATTATTTCGATAATAGAAGGGCTTGACTTGGGAGCTTGCTGTAAGTTAACAAGTTTAAGTTTTAAGGTTTCATATGGCTTGAGCATGAGCTTTACGGTGTCCGCACAGCCAAGTTGCCTTATAATTATGTGATGTGAGATTATTTAGCTTGCAATAGTGTTTTTGAATAAAAATATTGTCAATAAATTAAAATATATTGTTTAGATCTACTTAGTTCATTAACTTAAAAAAATAAGAGGCAAAAGTATATTACCTTTATAAAAGGCATGTTATATTTTACTTTATGTTAAATATTTTACTTTGTGACCACATTCCTCATAAACATGAAAGAAACCAGGACAATAAATTTAAATAAATCCAAGTTCAAAACTTTAATGGGAGTAAATATTATTACATTATTTTTATACCATTGCATATGTTATCATTTTGAACCTTTTTATTAGATTAAAAATTAAAGAAAAAGTGAAACGGAATTTATTACCCTCGTGGACAATACCGACTCGTAATTAATCCGTTTCCAAAAATCAAAGTTTATAGATTGTCGTTATTAAATTTCTTCGGAAAATGACACATATGTCCAAATAAATGCAAACTTAAATGAAATAGAAATGTAAAAAAATTAATGTATTCCCGGTAAAGTGTCGTCGTCGTGGTGTGTTGGGTTGATCACAAGGCATACGGCCTGCGACGACGCGGCGCACCGCGGAGACCCGGGTTCGATTCCCGGCCGTTCGTCGAGCGGGGCTGGACGGGTGTTATGGTTGGCTGTAAGAGATTGGTCACGTAGCAATAAGTCCGCCATATGTATCAATTAGATACATTAAAGTAGATAAATAAATAAAGTAATATTAATTTTTATATTCCATTACAACTTTAAAATATACCTTAATCTCGTGCTTTCACGACAATAAAACTAAGACGTATGATTTATTTAAAATATATATATATATATATATATATATATATATATATATATATACCGCTATATATTTATATCTACTATACATATATCTACTAGCGCTTGAAAATACTTAGGGTTTAGGTAATTACATAATTTTTTTAATCGAGAGAGCATATTTTCTGAACATAGATCCAGACCACGAGCGAATAAATAGATTAATGTGGCACGATGAGGTAAGAAAGTTTGTGTAAAGTAAACGGAAGACAAATAATTCTTAACATTTCTCAATCGATCGCGAACAGAACCATGACCCATGCTTAGAAATATGGTCGTATTTCTTGAAGCTGAATATGTGATAAATGTACAAATTTTAAAAGATTTCTAGTTATTAAGCAATTATTTGATAAATTCTGCATTACACACATATGCATAGTCAAGTTCAGGTATAAAAATATTTGATATAGATAGATAGTAGTTTTAAGGGCCTCCAACCTTTTATGATCGTCGCCAAACCGCCTTCCCAGCATTGCTGTTGTGGACCTTAACCTTCAATGATACGTGCATTGGTATAGGCCTATATTCAATAGCTGATAGAGACTGGATGTTGATAAGGTGATAATGTAAACAGTTTGTGTTTTAGAGAGTGGAATCTGCTACCATATTTACAAATATGTTTCTGTGTAATTACCAAAAATTTTAATCAATCACTTGGCTTAATGTCTTCAGAATGATTAATAAAACGTAAAATATTAATTTAATAACAATTTCAATAAATAGATTAATGTTTCAGAATTGACCAGTTTGGATAATAATAATTCTACTTATTAAGCCATCCTATAACTCATTCGTCTTTCGCTGAGATCCTTGCTGTAATTTCAGATAAATTATTGATTGTCATTATTTAAATACTAGTAATTATATGTCGTGTTACAATACATCTCTATCAATAGTATCATTAAAATAATCAAGTAAAATCTGAGTTAGATTTTACCTTAAAAGCTTTAAAACATAATTACCAGAATTGGACTTCTGAGACTATTGTTTGTTCTCGACTTAATTTTAATACGTTTATGAAAAGTTAAAATAAGCTCCCAGGCATAAGGCGGCGAGAAGTTTTGACTGCGCCGGTACAGTTCGAAACTCTGCAAGCATGCTTACGGAGCTCCGTCGCATTCCAACACTTGCTCAACAGCAATGCGCCACCGGGAAAGAGTCGGAATATCATTTGCATAACTTAAAACGTTCGTGGGCTTTCGGTGGGCCGTTCCAACCTAACAACTTTCTATAGGGCCGATTAGGGTTAAGCGAGATGTATACAGCTGAAAAATTTACGCTAACGCTTTAGGTTTAGTTTTGTTTTTTACATCTTATACTTTTAACCGCAATAAATATCCCATTACTAGCGTTACTTCTCCTTGCCGATCTTGTGTTTTAAGTATATAACGGAATAATTATTTCAACAGTTGTGTTTTCCCTTTTTTTATGTTTTAGCTCCAGACTACATCAATATTAAAAGTATATAATTATTTCGTGATACTTTACTTCACCGAATAGATATATTTCATGCACGTTAGATCTAAAGACGCAGACTATGAGATAAAAATATTTTTAATATATTCCTAAGTTTAGAATATTAATTCTTCCAGCATTTACTGAAAAGCTTTTAACACTTTATATCGGATGAAAAAACTACAAATTGGAAAAACCTAAATAAAATCATTTAGTTGAAAGGATAATTTTAATTCACTGGAATATTAAATCTAAATTTATAATTTAAATACAATGGTCTATGTTGCTAAAAAAGATTAAAGGTCAATCAATCTAATTAGCTCTATTTAAACGATAAAGCGCTATAAAATTAGTCGGCTCGCCTTGCTTAGAATTTTATTCGTCAGTGTGAAGGGATTTATTAGCAATTTATTGCAAGAAAAATTTTCATAAAAGTCTGAATTAGTCTGAATACTAGCATTCGATTAGGGTTTTTAATAGACATTCTAAGATCTATTCGAAACTATTTCTAAGTTCATTGTTGCAATGTTAGTCACACACTGTGTATGTACAAAGTAGTCTTCAGAAGATCTATAATCTATATTTTCGTGATATATTATCATGATGAAAATACAGGTAATAAACTCTCTGATGACTACTATGTAGTCGTCATCAGAGTTTATTACCTATATTAATAACTATTGATCATAAAAAAGCTGTTACTTTCTGGCAACATCATCTTTGCCATATTTTTATCACTATTAAAAATAATATTGTATATAAAAATAGATAATCATCGATGTTTGTAAAAATAGGGAATTATTTCAGAAAAAAAATTACGAAGATTTTGTCAATTCTTTTATCAAATTAATAATAAACTTGCACAAAATTAATCGCAGAACATTAAGATAGTACTTGTGATAATTGTTAGAAGTTGAATTGGAACTAAATTAAAACACAAAAACTTTGCAATACATTATTCACACAAAAGTTACAGATTCGTTTATGATTCAGTTACCATTCATCTTAATTCGTATACACATAACAATATAAATAAAAAATATAACCTTTCATTTACATATTTTCAAATTTTTAGCCTTTCAGAGGTTGATGATATGGAAATACTCAGAATTTAAGAGTTTCCTACTATTTAAAATTGTTGACAAAGTTTTTTCTGCACATTATTTTTCACTAAATTTCCACATCCAAAATAAGCCGGGCTTAAAGGACCACTGATTTTCTTTCAGACAAGTCACATCTTTTTTTGTTCTGAAAATAAAAAAATTTAATTCAAATGAAAATTAATTATTGTATAATTTTTGCATTTCAATAGTACTTCAAAACTATAATAATGAATCGAATGATTATTTCAAGAATAATGAAAGTAAAACGTAATTATAATTGTATAATACTCAGTTCGGTTTATTAAAAAAAGAAATCATACCGGTATGATTTAACGAAATTAAATTTTAACTACGTTTTCGAGTTTTTTATATTTCGATGTGTTAAATAAATGAAAACAGGTGGAGGAAATAAATTAATTTATAATTTTAGAAGCGTGTAAGAAAATTATTTGTCACAGTTCACTTTCAATATTTTAGTAAATAAAGAAGACTTGTGTAATAACAATAAGTATGACTATCAATAATGCATATCTACAATAGATAATCAGAACAAGTGAATCGCAAGCATCTGTAGTATCTGCTTACACCGGACTTGACAAGTTAAGTTTACCATATGATTGATAAATATCTATATTAGAATCTTTTGTTAATTTCTGTCAACTTTTGTTGACAGAAATATTTATCGATACGGGTCCACATTCAATCATTTGTCATATGTAGGTGGAAGTCAAAACTTTGTTCGGTTTACTTATTATGTTCATGGTTATTCCGGCGATGTTTGGATGACATAAAATTGACATCTAAGACGACTTGATGAGAAATTCTGTTCACAATCGTAATATTGTCTACTTAAGGCATATTCCGTATAAAATTAGTCTCGTTATGGTCCAGGTTGAATTGTTATCTTAAAATTAATATTGTGATTTGATTATAATAAAAAAACAGATGTCAGATTAATTTCATTAATTTTGAACGTAGTCTAATCAGCTAGATATATTTAATGATTCGCTCATGATTCGATTTAATATTACTTTAACTAATATCTTCCATAAAAATCCTAGAAATTATTCCTTCACTCTATTGCTTCTTAATTAATTATCCGATAACTACTTACATAAATGACAGCTATATATATTTCCTCCATAAGCAACCATAGTAAATGTATATTTAATATGGAGATAAGAATCTAAATAATGGGTTTACGTCCATATTTAGCCTGTAGTAAGTTTGTCAATTTTTGACAATTTCTGTAAGCAAATACACGTCTCATTTGATCCCAGCTGAGACAAAATGCTTCCCCTTTGTGAAATTATAAGATGGTTTTTATTAGAAGAATATGGTAGTTTTGTACTTTTTGACTGTACACGTCAAAAAGTACAAAAACTACAGCGGAAAGACATGCGAAGTTAAAAATAATATCTACCTGTATCATAAGTAAGTCTACTTTTATTTAATATTAGTGATACATATTATTCATAAATAATACATCGCGATTTGAAATCAATGAAATATTAAGCGATGTAACCCACCTTGTGATAAATGTAATGTATTCCCCCGTCCCCTTCATATGTTTTAGTGGCAAAATAGGTGTTCCTATGAAATATCTTTGATACCATCTCCACAGATTTTTTCTCCATGGTATTTTGCAATTATCTGCTAGAAGGGGGTACTTATTTTGATTTAATTTTTTTTTTAAATTTAATAACGCAATGATGTTTACATTATAGTAACTAGAATATCATCGCTATCTATAAGATTCTGTGGCACCTCTAGAATACGTCTTAGAAGACACAAGTTAGAACATCTAGAAATGCATAATACAGATTAAATTTTCCTTTGTGACGAACCGATAAAATTCGTAAAAATAAATATTATTTCTCATCTTGCTTACAATTCCAACCATTTAATTTCAGAACTATTATTTAAAAGTATCATTCTTATAAAAATAAATAAATCGATAAAATATACACTTTGGATACAAAACAAGAAGAAAATACTAATTATATTATAAACCACAATGAAGTTTGAACTTGCAAAAATCCTGTGTTCAGATGTTAATGAATGTTACATCACGTTTTATTGATTTTTATTGTAATAGTTTATAAACAGTATATAGAACAGCACATAGCAGTAGCCTATATTTTGACTTCCATAAGCTTGCCACAAAAGGCTAAAGAAGCAAGAATAAATGGGGGAAACAAAGAATTTGGCGCTTTGTAGAGATCTATAACACCGGGCGTTGAATAAAAAGACTCACCGTAAGAATATATATAGGTAGGGCAGCTTTACACGAAAGTAACAGAAAGGCAAACCTTAGAATATGAAACAATTTCTTTAATTTTTTTTTAATTTCAGATATTTATGTCATTTCCTACAGCGGGGAGTAAATTTAGTTTTATGGTTTCTTATATGTTCGTTTATTTCGTTTTCTTAGTAGTATAGGTAATGATAATCAGTTTCATAGCACCCCCTGAGATTAAAATAGTTTCTAACAAATTCTCTTTTTTCTTTGGTTTATTGCAGCTTACAGAGTAGTTTAATGCGACAACCTGTATTCAAATTAGAGAAGCAGGTAAGTGGTAGACTTCTAAAAGGGAAAAATACAAAAATATTGGATCTAAAACGAGTTGCTACTTACACGGGCCAATTCGTAGTTTCTCTATATTTAATAAATACTATAAATGGCTTCTACTTCAGTCAAATTAATAGCTATAATTTTGAATTGTGAATGTTCATGAATTCTAAAATCAATTACTAATTAACTCTGCAACGACGTGATTACCATGGACAACGTTTTGTATCGTTGCGCACAATTAACAAAGTTTCCTACTAAATCAAGCCTAAAACGTGATATGATATCCTGATTATAAGATACAATGTTATTGCATTTGACAAATCTATGCAAAAATTAAAATTTTCGTACTTATTTTACGATAGAATATTCTACGATTGTCCCTATACGCATGTAAACTTAATTCGATTAAAAAGGTATAAGTTAAATTTAAAAGAAGCCCAATGTCTCTTGACGTAATTAAGTCAAAAGGTTAGACAGAAGCCAAGTTACATTTAATGTATAGAACGGATATTTCAGGAAAATTTATTGTATACACAATTACTCAAATACGAATAGACTGATGAAACTGACTATTAACGATTTTACTAGGGACACTTGTTATGGTGGTAAATGGACAACTCGTGAAAGCCGGCGGGTATAAGTTTGTCTACTTAAAGATACCGTCATGATTTTTGAACTATTTGTTAAAAAGCCACGGCATGAAAGGAAATTTTTTTCTATATGAGCTGACAACGATAATTGTAAAATTTAACTGAACAAGAATTAAGACCATCTTGTATAAAAAGCTCGAGACTCTATAAACTAGTGGTCATCCAGCGGTAGAAATTCGACCGTAATTCATTCAATTCTTAAGTTTGAACGTTATTGAGGTTCTTTTGTCAAAGAGTATACCTACCCCTATAATCATTACATATATATTTTTTAACTTTGTCCTATTGCGTTAACTGAGAGAGTGTATGAATAGGTCATTAGCGTGTGTGGTTTGTCTTAATTCCCTGTAATACCTATGAAATTTAAAATTTAATGTTAGTAGCAGTCGAAAAAAAAACAAAAATTTTAACTATGCCAAATTTCACACTCCTTAGTGCGCGCAATATCGTTAAAAGGGGGTATACATTTTTTTTTCACTTATTAATATGTAGACATATAATTTTAGCTTTCTATAATCATTCTCCATGAATTAGGCCAAATTTCACATTCCTCCGTGCGCTAAACATCCTTAAAAAGGTATATAAATTTTCTCTTCACGTATTAAGATATAGATATTGTCACAGATTTTATTATAGAACTTTTTGAGAAGAATAATATCGCTTCTCCAATGAATGCTTTTTCCGGCTTTATCGGTATTTATCATGATAGATCAAGTAATTTTTATAGAATGTTCACACATTATATAAGTAAACCTTTCTAGCTAATCGGTCCATATTATAATTAAAATTAGAATAAAATATACTAATAGTTACTAAAAATTGCGGACGTGCAGACAGACAGACGCGGTGAAGAACTTGTCTTGTAATATATTGATGATCATCATTATATTTACGATGCTTACGAAAGAAATGGTAACGGTCTAAGACGAATTCGAAAGACGGGAATATAAAAAAATCATGTTTTTTTATTGTACGTTTTCCCACGTTATGTAGATAAACGATAATTATAATAACAAAGTATTTTTTACTTCAAACTGGAATGACTCAGAAAAAACTGAATTAAACCAGCCATTACAATGAACTGATAATATTAATCGTATAAAAGAAATGTATTATGTTTACAGAAAATCTAGAAATTTAAACAAAATTGACCAATATTTTGAATAATTAAAGTCATACCCCTAACACGACCGCGGCCGAAATTACTGACGGTGCGTATTTTTCTCGTCAAATGTTAACAGCAGTCGCACGAGACAAACCTCTGACCAAGATATATAGATTTGAATCCTATTAACATCATAAAAAATATGATGTTATTTTATTTAATTGCGACACTGAAATAAGTAATTAAAATTCAATTTTGCAATAGATGACACTTTTCATATCTGTTTTGAGCGAATATAAATTTACATGTTCTTGAAATGTATGTTTAGTTTGGCAGGTGTCACTAACGAGTGTTGTTATTACCACTCACAGAAATGTATGTTAGGGAACGTACCATACCAAGTTATGTGCAGCTAATATTTGATAACATTTTGGAAATCGAGTAATAGCATGGACCGACTGGTTAATTGAATTTACCTAAAATTAACACGCAGAAATAATTAACACTTTTCTCTGAATTACGACTTCTTAGTTCATACGTAATTATATTTATGAGTACAGTGTTATGAAAAATATGTCGAGGAAAGTCTAAATCAATGTTTTTACTTCATCGAAAATTGGGCTAGAATTATTGTATTAGGATTTACAAAATATTTGGCAAAAAGAAAATGCAAAATAAATCGAATGTCTAGTTAACAGAAACTGGATAACCAAAAACGGTTTTTATCTGCAAATTAAATTTAAAATTTTACGACACGTTGGAAAGATCTCTAAAACGACGTAAGGTTTCAAATATTAGAAACACTTTCGAGGAGCGTAGCAATTTCTAATATTTACTCAACAGTCGAAAGGTAATTAGAATAATTTAATGGTGCTCTATCTGATTAATAGATATGTCGAACGGCCGACTAGTCCCAAACATTGCTAGAAAATTGAAGAATTATAATATCAGAGCAGAAACGTAGGTTTTTCGTTAATCGGTTTCAATTAGAATTATACTATGATTTTGATATTAATCAATTTTATTCACCTTATGATAAATAAAATATAAGGTACATGAACTTATAAAGAAAGTTTAAACGTTTTACGTTTGTAAAGAAACTTGCGTACAAATTGCGGTCCAGTTTTATTCACATTACGCATATTTTATACCAATCATAAACCAATATATGTTCGCATTGAGCACTATTACATTTATGTCACACCTGGTTGTTTAATTAAAATAACTGTATATTTTAATTTTTTACAATTACATAATTACTTTTAATTAGTCTCTATTGGTTACTTACTAACTATAAGTTGTAAAAGAATAAGTTTTTCGTACTTCATAGGAAGTATAGGAATATATCAAATTTACAAATGTGGTACACGTGTTTTTCCAAATGTATTACTAATATATCCATTATTAAGATAGTTTGTAAAATACTCTTTCAAAATTATAAATATCGATATTATTGTATTAAGGTGAGCTATAATATTTCAGGCGTTTTCCACGATTAGAGTTCAGTGACTTAACGTCAACCGATAAGAATATTAAATTCGTTCAACCGTATTGCGAATGTGCACATGACAGAATTAAAGATGAAAACGAATCGAATGAAGTAAAAAAGTGTTCGTTGAAGCATTTACGTGCGAAGAATATTTGAACGAGACACTCTGTTAGGAGACGAGGGCGTTGACGAAACCAAAACGTATTGAATAAGCAGGTAAACTTGGGAGATAAGACTCTGTGCGTAATTAAAAAAAAAATAATCTAATAACGCCTACTGTACACTTTTTTTGTAAATTGATACATTAAAATCAAATTAATTTTAAGCTTGTACGTTATTTTTAAGTTAAATCGTTATAATTTAATTGTGTTTCCGAATAAATTTCTATCCCACAAAAGATGAAAACATTGTGGGATAATTCATTCTACGTGACTGCCAAATTGTAGAACTATTCAAAACGTCTACTTATAAACTTATGAAGCAAGGTGCAGAGACGGATGTTACCTAATAGATATAAAATACTTACGTAAAATGGAAGAAAACTAAGATGTATAAAAGTTTATAGTTTCAGAGTTAATATTGAACATATTTTCAAATTATCATATCGTAAAAAAACAATTATTTTGTTACAATATAACCGTATAAGCACGAATCTCTTCGCGATCGCATGAATTCAAAAATCTTTCTCCCTCCATTACGATTGTCTACTAGCCTAAACCTCACCTAAGCTAACCTTAGTCGCACCCTAAACGCATGATGTTGCCAGTAGAATAAATTTACCGACCACCTCTGTGTAATCGACGCATAGAAATAAATGTTTCGCGGCAGTGCTATACACATTTCTATCGGTTCATGTTTTGCATTGTTTGGCTTGCGTGAAGCATTACTATGGCCTCCATGTTAAAGTTACAGAACATTTATTCCGAACACTCCATTTATTATTAGTTTAAACGTATATCGGACACATACAGCCGTACCCATTTTATTTCTATACTACCCAACGTTTCATTACAATAGAGTTTAAACTATTTACGTAATTAATTTAAAAAAGATTAACTACATAAAGACTTATGAGATAATATTTATCAAAAATACTAAGAAATTCTACAAGTATTTTTACAAATTTCCCTAACTAATATTATAAATACGATAGTGTATTTATTTGTCCTCCTTTGATGTCTCGGCGAAGCATCGTATCGACATGATATTTGGACATAGATAGTCTCTCCGGGAAATGATAAAGGCTACTTTCTATTGCCAGAAATTTTATCCTAACTAATATTACACAATTGCGCAAGTGTGTTCGTTTGTCCTTCTTTGGCAACGGAATAAAGAATCGTCGTGATTGTTTTGCACAGTTAGTCGGTGGGCCGAGACATCAACTACTTTTTATAGCCGAAGATCTTATCCTCTCTAATATTATACATGCAAAAATGTCTTTGTTTTTCCTTCTTTCACGTCACAACGGACCAACACATCGACATATTTTTTTTATACAGAGATAGGAGTTGACGGGCCAGGAAATGAAATAGGTTGCCTGAAACCTGACTTTCTTGATCTTATCCTAACTAAAATTATTAATGAGGAAATGCCTGTCTTTGGTCTTCTTTTGCTACGGACCGACATATTTTTTGCACATAAATAGTTGGCAGGCCAGAAAATGACATGAACTATATTTTATTACAAAAATTTCATCCTAACTAATATTATAAAAGCAAAAGTCTGTTTTTTGTCCTTCCACGTTGCTCGTTATGAGCAAAGGATCGGCATCAGCAACTTTTAATCACCGGAAATCTGATCCTCATTAATATTTTAATACAAAAATCTGTTTGTTTATTCTACTTTCAAGTCGCAAGTAATGGATCGATTTCCTTTTTTAAAACAGAGAGTTAATAGACCACGAAATGACATAGACAACTTTTTATTGCCGGAAATTTTATTCTAAAATAGTAAATGTAAAAATTTGTTTGTTTAACCTTTTTTCACGTAGAAACAAGAAACATTTTGATATTATTATTTTACAAAGAGATAGTTAGTGGGCCGGGAGACCACATAGACTACAGAAAATCCTATTTATTCGTAAAATTCTTATTTTAAACTGAGAAAGTACGTAAACGGAATAATAAGGTAACTGTCGAAAATTGTTTGTGTAGTCGAAACACTACGTACGCAATATAAAGGAGCAATAGTATCATAGCCTTTGATACGTAATTTAGAGTGAAATATTTTTTTCATTGTCACTTGAATTACAAGGTCACGAAAATAAAGATTTAGTATTTTATTTTCCTTGATCTTTCTAGACAGTGTTGTATGCTTTAATTTCTCCTTATAAGTTTGGAACTATAATCACGCGAGTAAATCTACGAGTGAAAGCTTGTTACAAATCTCTTTTTCTTTAATATTATCTTTTGAAATATGTACCAATTATTAATCATACTTTCGTGCGCAAAGTTATATCCAATTATTTTTCAAAAATCGCACGTATTGGTTTTATTATATAGCTAGGACCGTTAATGTGGTTACGATCTAATAAATAAAATATATTTTTTTAGAAATTAGTTGTTTATAAATTGTCGTAATAATATATAAACGGTATTTCTTTGTAATTATTTTGGATTTTTTCGCCGACATTTTTTTGAAGTGCAGTTCTCAGATACAGTAAATCTCAAAAACATTTTGTGAGAGATTTATAAATCAAAAGTTTGTGGAAGCATAAAATGTTTGAAGCTGTCATTTAGTAAATAAAATGAGAATTTAATCGATTTGGAAAATAATTGAGGACGATGCCGAACTATATATTTTGTCTAATGATATATGCCCTACAATATATTTTGTGAAACCGGAAATCTGAGTGGTTTGACTATTCAGTAGAATGGGTATACTTCCACCATTTTTCAATAAGTTATAGATTTAAGTCGTTAAGTAAATAATCGTTTAATTAATTTGTTTCCGATAATGTTGTGGAATTTAGAATCTTAACAGATAAGGAGCAATTAAGGATACCTATACCTTCAAGTGGAACACAATTTCCACCACGAGACATTATTTATCCAAATGACAGCAACCTCCTGTAAATAATCTCAAAATGTTTAGCATTTGGATTACCATTATACCTTCTGAGAATTCGTATGCATCCAAATAACAACTCAATATGGTCTTGACTCCATTTATAGGTAGTTAAAAAGGCCAATGATTTTTCTGTTCTGTTCAAGTTTACATGAAGTGATTTCAGACATTCGAACATTTTTAAAAGCCTAATATTACACTTACACACCAAAATTTGTACGAATTTTTTTTTAAATTACAGCTTCTTAAAAAAATAAAAAAAGGTTTATATATCGGTTATTTAATTAATTATTGATATCGATACGCCCTATGTTTTATAAATTTAAAAACCTGACAAGTACTCGCATTGCAAATGCTCCGTACACATTTAGACCTTCATAAATATTTAATTATATTTATAAGGGCAATTATGAACATTAACTATATAAATTATTTTTTTACAGCCTAAAAATGCTGCTTACTGTTTCTTTCAAAGACGTAAAACATGATGTATATTTCAAAAATTATAAGATCTAGGATAACCATTATGATTTCCCTCTAATATTATAGTCAAATTTTACCAATCCAGTTTTCTTTAAGATTTTTGACTCTGTAGCTTCGGAAATAAGGTGATGGGGAATACAATATTTTCGGATAGTTTTTGCATATTTTTTTAAATCATTAAAATCATGAAAAGAATATTTTTGTATTTCTCATAACAAGCTCTTTGAAATAATATCCCACATGGCATAGAAAAATATGAATGTTTGAATACTTCTACAAAGTTAGCTAATGCAAATTATGTAGGTTAACAATATGCATTACTAAGCCAAATTTCAAGTGTTTGTTTTGTACGGCTTTCTATAAAATCAGCAATGTACATAGAAACACATATATATATATATATATATATATATATATATATATATATATATATATATGTATATATGCATTACCTTCTATACCTTTCGTAGGCGTAAAACAATGCGTATTTAAATATGTATATATTTTTATATTTTCAGTATATCTTTTGGGATGTAATACCCAAAATTAATAAAAAAATATTTTGGACACCGTTATAATAGCTCTTTCAAATAATGTCTCGCAGTGTATATGGAAAAAATACCATTTTTCGAGTAATAAAATTTCCAAACAAATATTTTCTAGTTTTAGCTATTAAGATGTACACGAGTTAATATGTTTTATTACTATGCCAAATATCAACGTCAGGAGGTTTTCGAGAATAATGGTGACGGGCGATCAGAAACCATAAAAAAGTCAAATTTAAGTTATTTTTATAAAGTGCACAACAAAGAAAAAATATCAATTAACCATCAAATCGTACATCGAACCGTGCTCTGATTTCACTACTCTCAGTTGATCAACTTATAGCTAAAGAATATATACAATAACACTGACTATTTTGCAGTTTAGGAATTAATACAAAAAATATAATCATGATTATACGCCATAGTCAGATATTACTCTCATGTCAGAAACTTCTACTTCGGGTAATATTTGTTGAGGTTCTGATTATAAATTTTCTGTTGAAATCGTTAAAAACTGAAAAAAAACAATGCATCTTGAGTTCTTACTTCAAGTAAAATAGTTTCAAATTAAAGCTGTTTTATTGATGAAAATGTTTTAGTAATTTAATAAATATTGTAATCCGAGTAATCCTTAAATAATAATCCTTAATAAATATAATTATATACTAGTTTAGAGTGTGATGTTATTATTGGACCTTAACCAAACAATAACAAATAAAAAAGTTACAAAACTGTTTAAACATTAAAATGATGCTAATGAATGTGACTTCTAAATCAAAAAAGTTAATAGTTTTGATGTCTCTTTTTTCGTTATGGTGACATTGAAAAACTGTTTGCGTTAAACCATAGTATTTTTTTATTATAAGTTCATTAAATACTTTTACAATAAAATATTTTTCCCTATCCAATGAATCTTATATCAAGTACATATCGCTAAACACTCAACTAGTTTTATGACTAGAAAATGTGTCTCTCGATCTGGAAAAAAATCATTTGCGTTACGCAGAATTTTTTTGTTATTATAATTGGCGTTACGCAGTATTTCTTATTATAACTTTCATAAAAACAGTCATTTCTTAAATAAAAATTTTCGTAACAAGATAAATTTGAAGCAATAATTATGAAGGTTATTTAAAACAAATTTAAACATAGGCTTAGATGGAAAATATGGTGGAAGATCTGTCCACCCGCGCCACCTCGCAGAAAACTATTAGTGGAAGCCATATTCTACATATCCATACAAATTCAAAAACATATACATGTACATGGAAAAATAAACGCTTACGTTTTCCGAAATAGCTCCTTTACCTAACGTACATGCCTCAATCCTCCTTTTAATATATATTTCACTTTCTTTAAAATGTATTGAGGATATTACGCTGATTTTTTATAGTTTCGAGAAGCATCTGGTCGGCTTTATTTTTTTACACAACCCTAGTCCAATTTTATGGTTCATCCAAGTTCATAGCAAGTTTAGCTGAGAATCAAAAAGTTACAAAATAAAATTTGAATCCATGTCTAATATAATTCATCACATTGAGAATACAAGCACTCTATTCTCATATGTCAATTAAATACACATTTGCACCGAAATATAATAAATATTCACAATTCCACATCACTTTATCCTCTTACTACAAATTAGAAACAATCAGCTTAGTACTTTAAGATACAAAGAGTGGTTAAAAACCCGGAATAAATATTTGAAAATAGCCGCTTCAGTATTGAAGGAATACAAAGTAACAAAGTAGAATAAAAAATATAATATTATATATCAATTAGCGTTCAATGTATATATAAGATTTCTAGTTATCTATACGTATAATAAAATTGTAACAGAGTAAATTCAATACTTGGGAAATATTTAAAAAAAGAGATTGATTTAGCATATCGAATAATAATAAAAGCCGTGAAACCTTTTTTAGAATTTTATTTTATGTGTCAATCAGGCAAAATTTTCTAGATGGATTCTAATGAAATTTGGTATACTCATACCTGAAATTAACTGGACGAATTTTAATGAAATTTTATAAACTACTACAGGTTATAACCAAGAGTATCACGTGAAAGAAAAAAAAACTTATTCTGATGCTAGTTTTAAATAATATCGGTAATCACCTAGTATTCAGAGAATTAAAAAAGGCGGCCAAAATAACTAAAAGTAACATCTCTTTATTTTGTGCATCTCTGTAATTTTACTAGAATAATTTTAACCGCATTCAGTAATTTATTCTAAAAATTTAATTCGAGTACGGAAGTTTAAGATCTTACACCATATTCTCCGTCAACAACTCCCTAACTCAAATTTTTGTATCACACACTAATAAGCTTTCATTTGGGTAACCAATTTTTTATTAGGTGACAACGACAATGAAAAAGACGTGCTTCTATCACTAGTAATCACTTCAATATTTTAAAATTGAATAGTTAATTGAAAATTAAATTAAATAAAATTACTCGCTTATGAAAAGTAATTCCCTAGTAGTTTCTTTTGAAATCATTGATATTTTTGTAGGTGAGAATAGTACATGCTAATTGCATTTTAAGTGACGATGTCGCACATAAATTACAAGACCGTGCGAGACTGTGTTAAGAGGCACTAACTAACGGCGTTTTTATACTACTCACGTTATGAATGGTTTTGGCGAACACATTAACGCATATTGTGGTGGCGGACACATTGGGACGCGTATTGGGACGCGTACTGAGTTGCTGTATGTACTAAGGATACAGAGTTAAACCTAGCTCTAAACTGACTTCAAAGAAGATTGTAAAAAAATACTACATCGGAACTATAAGAAAACACTACATCGGAAAAAACGGATATAAGGTAAAAAACGGAATCATACTTGTTTATTTTCCCTTCGCTTATTTCAAAAGTAATAAGCATATTTGACAATAATTTGGAGACAGAAGTACACACAAGGACGTAATACATTCCAAATTTTGTTAATTGTTAACTTTTAAAGTCTATAATATTGATTAAGAAAAATAATTCCATTCAGAATATATATCATGCTATGACCCATTCGATTCAATATTTTTAACAATGATTAAGAAAGGCGTATGAAGCTCTGCTTGCGAATTTAACAAACCCGTGCTGTATAGTTTCAACTAACAAATTAACATATAAAGTGCTCCAAACTTCCTTGAAACTGCAATGTGCTCGATATAACTGCAATTAAAATTGATAATTTGTTTTAAAAATGATAAAGAGAGTGTTTCTTTTAAAATACTCTTTAAATGATTAGAAGTGGTTAACAATAAAAGCAACCATTTACCCCAATTTTCATCCGACGAAATTTTCTTGGGATATGGGAAATTCATTCAAATATTATTGCAAGAAATATGTTAACGTTGTAAATTGTAGTAACTTATAAAAAATGTAGTGTATAGTAATTTTATATACCGAAGTATTTAAAATTATATATATATATATATATATATATATATATATATATATATATATATATATATGTATATATAGAAAAATACGTTCGGCGTAATAATGTATTTATTAAAGTTTATTAAAAAAATATGAATATATAAATCAAAACCCAATATTCATCTTTTTTCGATCTCGACAGTTATGTATTTGTTTATAATCATAAAGATTCTTACTGAAATTTAACATTATTGAGTTATTTATACTTTGACGTACAATACCAATTTAGGACTATGCATTTCTTACGAGCACCAACATTTGCATAACACTCTTAACCAACTGTGTTAAACGCTAACATCGCACTCATTAAATTAATTATAATGGTATCTGCATGGTCGATCTTGTTAAGGGAAATATTCACAGATGGAGGACTAGATAGAGTCATCTGTCATCTATAGGCGGAAACGGAAACTACGCTCAGTCCTCCCGCTCTCTCTACAACTCTCCCTATGAAATGTGGTTGAAGTGAAAATGATATCCACGAAAACTCGAAGAGGGAAAGATTCTGTTTTCAGTTTCGATTTTATTTAATTCAATGGTTTTGCTTATTACTCGCTTTTGTATTTAACATTAATTCTGATTAAAAGCCTTTTTTAAACTAATCTTATAATTAAAAAAAAATAGAAGTGTGATATATACGTGCGCATCGAGAGCTTGGCAAATTATTATATTCTATCAATTTATTATATTTAAATGCATCAAATATAATGTATAGCAAAAATTAAATCTTCATGTATCCATCATTTTTTGGAAATATTTCTTGACTTTTTGCTTTTGTGGTTTCTAAAACAAATAGACATATTTTCAGGAAATTTTTATAATTGTGAATATTACACGTCACTTTTATTTGACGTTCGTTAAAATCTAAAAACAAAAATAAATTTCAATACCCCTCTTTGAAACTATGAACAAATTAAACAGCTAGAAATTTTTGCAAGATAAAAACCCATTTGAACTGCTAATATTAAAAAAGAAAATTCACGGGAAAGTTTTGAAAAATAAAAATTGTTTCTTTAATAGACGCAATAATTTATTTCGAAGAATTATTAATAACAATTTTTTTTAGCAATTCCGCGAGTCATAATTATTATTCAGTATTATATTACAGCAATATTCATTAAGACTTATGAAAATAACATTTCTAAATGTTAAGTATGATATTTTTTAGTAATAAACTCGTAATAAAAATATTTTTAATGAGACTTACATCAATTTCAGAAAATATTAAATTCTTGGTAAAATTTTATGTCCCTGGTAGCTTCGTTTATTTAAAAAAAGATTTTGGATTTTTTCTTTTTTGATTGATAATAGCCCATAAAATAAGTTTAAAATAAGCAAAAAATGCAGCAAGCATTAAATTTGCCAGTAATGCCGTTAATTTTAAATTATTCTATGTCAATTAAATTATAATTCTTAATTTAAAACTTTACAAAGAAACGTTCCCTCCGTTAGCACGACGAAATGTGCTTGGCCATGCCTTCACTGAGTCATTTTCTGTACTTGATAATATTTTTTCATTACCTACTAAAAGTAAGCTAAAATAAAATTTGCTCATTTACCATATATGTATATGTATTCATTATAAATAAATAACGAAACTATGAAGACAAATATTATATATTACTAGAGGTATTAGTTATTGATGCAAATGGACTTTATAAACAAGAATATAAAGTTTGCTTGGGTTCTAGGACTTTGATTAACCTACTTACGTCATTGGTTAATTAGTCGTTGTCAGTGCTCTTCTAGGTAAATTTTGCCAGAGAACAAGCGTTATAGCTTACCTTTTGTGCCTTTCCCGATTTCATTAAAAACATGGAGGACATTTGCAGCTTTTGAAATACTATTCGTTTTTTTAAATTTTGCATCCATTACATAAAACAAACTCCTCCTTCGCAATCGATGATGTGTGACTTAACAAATACGCACGCTGCATTTTTTGAGGGAAATTGGTAAGAGGTAGGCAAATGAACATGTCTTTCTCATAACACTCCCACACCATGAATTGAACCACGGTTACTTGATATAAAAGACGAATTTATTCCTCTGTTATAAAGAATAATAAAAGCAATAAATTCTCAACATATCTGATTTTAAAATATTAATATATGGAGTGGGTGAATTTAACTAGACCACGTTTTGAAAGAAATAACATTTTTGAAAATATGTCTCTTAACAATCAAGATAACATTTCAGAAATATTGTGTAATGCCTAGGATAATTGATAAAAAGTTTTAAAAATGAGGCTCTAAGAAGAATAGAAAATTTAATGTACCAAAAAAAATTACCTATAATTAATAAAAAACGCCAGCACTACACGTGTTACCGAATAAAGTGTCCTTTTGTATACCCCTGATTCACATAATTACAAATATAGAAACACCAAACAGAACATGTTACGTTATAGAAATCTAAACAAATTAATGTCGTTATGAGTTATCGCGTTAATTTGATTATTTTAGAAATTTACTCCCAAAAATCTGTGAATTTTTTTGGAACTAAATGAAAGTGTCGTTCAAAAGAGAATTATTTTATGATCCTCCTTTGTTTCCAACGTATTCAGTAGAATTCAAGGTTATAAAGTATTTTGTACCATTCTTAATTTAATTAAGAAAATCATGTACTTCTTAATTTTTTAATTTAAACTTTTAGTCTTCCATTAAACATTACGTAAATATAATTTATAGCTTAAGTATCTACTTATTCTGTCATTAAATTACTTATCGATGTTGAGATCTGAATTATGATCTCAACATCTGAATTACGATCTGTACATTGATTCCCTGTTTTGTCAATTACACTGATTACTTTGTGTCTATGTTGCGCGTTATTTTCATGTTGAGCGTCTTTTTGCTTTTGTTAAAGTAATCCTCAAAAAAATTAATTTATCATTAGCATAATGAACGAGTTGTGTGTCTTCATGTTAGCCGTAACCATTTATTATAAATATCTGGATTTAGTGATGCGTCGAAAAATAATTTTTAAATTTTTTTTATGGTCGTACTTTATGTAAAGTGACTGCACAAATTCTTGACGGCGGCGATATAAAAAAATTCACTAATGGTATATTAGTTTGGTTGAATATGACATCATCAAATTGAACGACCGACGAAATTTTAAACGACTATAACAAAACTTATATTATTTTTTAAATCACTCGCTTTGGGCATTTTGTTGTAAGAATATTAAAAGTATTAATACTCCTATTAAATTATTTCGACTATTTTAGATACTTTTTCAAACAATTATCAAAGTCAAATTAAAATTAATTTAATTAGTTAAAAAGGTCCAGTTCCGGAAAATAGGAGTTCCATAGCATTTTACTGCTGTCACTCTGAAAATTGAATTAAAAAGATAATTTAAGAAGACTTCTTTTGAATAAAAAAAGGGATTTTCTAATTAAATTTTAATTCGAGCAATGACGTCAATTCAGGATAAATAAGCTTCGTTTTTATGATCTTTGGTGTACTCCACTCCTTTCTTTCTCTTCTTATATATATATATATATATATATATATATATATATATATATATACGAGGGAATAGCTAGGTATTATTGTAATAGGATGACTCACGCTCCACATTTCGATTGTTCTGGCACATATACTACAGCATATCCTTTTTCATTCTTCACTTGCCTTTGTATTTATTCCTTTCACATTCTATGTGTTATGTTGTTGACAGAATTAATAATCCTTTGAAGACAATACTTACGGAATTTTTTAATTTTTGCGAACTCATTGATTTTTCAAAAAATATTTTATATTACGGATTGCGTCTTACTTCGTGTAGAAAAACTAAACTTTTTCAGAATATAGAATTAAAAAAGATCATTGGGTAGAGTGTATACAGTTTATCTCGGTAATAATGAAACCTACTACCTACGTCTGTTAGATAAGATTCGCGGATCAAAATCATTTATTGCTCTAAAAACTGTAGCAGAGGTAGTCCAGTTAACATTTCAAACATCTTACAAAGTACTTTGCTTACTAGAAGCGACGCACTGGAAAGAAGTACTTATTTATGTTTGAGAGCCGTTTGTATTAGTCTTTTGTCAAGTTGGAGATCAAATAAGATAGTGGGAGAAATAAAAATATAGTCTTGCAAAAGATATTAAAAGACAAATAGAAATAGAAAGTGGTAATATGGAACTCATACTTATCATTATCTACAACCAGTGTCTTATGTCTCTTAAAGATATTTTCATATCTATGTCAGGTGAACCGTTCTCACAGTTTGGACTATTATCACTACCACAAGTTCAAGGTACCGTTAGTAGTGATCGTCAATACCTGAGGGAAGTGGCTTATGGTTTCTTTCGTCTGATTAAAGTAGTTGCTACAAATATTCCGAAGTTAAATATTAATCTGAAAGAAACCTATCATGAAATATTAAATTATATTTCTTTTGATTCTGGGCAGTTTTTTTTTCTCTGGCAGCTCTAGCAAAATATTCTTGATCAACCCGTTACTTACCAAAGTTAGAAGTGAGGGAACTATCGCTATTGCCGGTACTTCCTCTGAAATTGCAGCTATTTTTATTGATGGAGGCAAAACGACTTACTTTATTTATATATTATTTCTTAAATTGAATCATTCTAAGTCTGCATTTTGTAGTCTCTCTAAACATAGTAATATGGCTCATATACTTAAAAAAGGTAAAATGATATGGGATGAATGGATCATGACTCACACGAAAGAGTTGAAGCTTTGAGCAGGACATTAAATGTTTTAACTATCTAATGTGTGGAGTTGTTGTTTTGGCTGGTGACTATAGAAAATCCATACCTGTTATGTCACATGAGACACGTGCAGATAAAATCAAAGCCAGTCTAAATTCCATAATGTTATGGCCTAATGCTATGACCTAATGTCTTGGCTATGTTGTGAGAGATTTGACCAAATTAACTGACAAAATATATTCCAACATTCGACAGGTTGAAATAGATTGCACTTCGTGGTTAAAATAAAGAGCTATTTTTACTTTAACAAACGATTCATCAACAACCTTTCGCTTGAAAATCTGCTAACTGAACATGCGAATTATGAATATGTAGATACAGTAATGGGGATAGGGGATGCTGACCATTACCCTGTGGAGCTTTTTCATATATTTAATACACCAGGTATACCCTCGTACGTAATTTCGTAATGTCTTAAAATTGTCATACCAATCATACTATTGCGTAATTTAAACCCTCCAAAACTTTGTAACAGTACCTGGCTACAGGTAAACTTCTACACAAAAACGTAATTAAAGCCACAATTTTCACTGACAAACATAAGAAAGAGAACATTATCCTAAGAATTCTTCTGATTCCTCTGAACTACTACTTTAAATTCAAACATTTACAATTTCCTGTGAGAGTTTTTTTATGCTATGACTATTAATAAAGCAAAGGAACAAAATTTGAAAGTCGTCGCTGTTGATCAGAGAAGTGACGCTTTCCCTTACTTCACCTGTCACCTGACAACCTGGTGACTATTCAACCGGAAAAAAAGAACGTTGTTAACAGGGAAATATTAAGTATTTTGATTTGTATATTGTTTTAATATATACTTAATAAATACTGGTATAAAGAAAATTTCGTAAAAATTAAATAAATTGTAAATATAAATCGATTAATTCTTTATTATATACATATTTTGCAATTCTTTCGTGAAAAGTAGGCGACCATCAATCTCGTCTTTATTTCGTATCATTATTGGAATACAAGGGTATTGGTATACATGAGATATGTTAGTAAAGTTAAACCATTTTAATTTATTTATCAATATACTAGCCACCTGCTTGCTTCGCTGGATATATCAAAATGTAAAAAAACATACTTATGCGTTTAGGTTCTAGATTTACCATTATTTCATAATATATGACTTATTATTAAGGAAAATATTATAGTTGATTGCTCCGTTTTATTTTCGATAAGTATCTATTAAGAATATAATTCTTTTTCACTAATTATAGAGGCATACCATTACTTATATACTAGTCTGCGGTAGTTGTCATTTTATTTTCCAAAAAAATCGTTGTGTAATATACCGTCCGTCAGAAGTACGTGGCGACCATGTCTCATCACTTTGTCCTTTCTTCCCCTTTGCGGGAAACTCTTCAGAAGGAAACATTCACTGTGTAGGCTGTATCGTAGTTTCGGTTTCTTAACGGAATTAATTTATTACCCTCACTAAAATACTTGTATATCGTATAACTCTCGGAAATACAATAAAACCTACACTGTTCCCCTACAATAAAGTCACTAACATAAGCAGTGAGAAAACCTACACAAACCCGACTTCCGCTATTGTGTTTGAAACATATAAATGCTGTTGGATGTTCCTAAGAGTTAATCTTTGCTAATAGCCCACCTGAAGATGTTGTAATTGAATGAAACCTAGGTCGTGGTAAAGAACCTAAAGAAAGTAGAAATAATTCTACATCACGTAGTTTCATTTAATTGTTGATATATATATATATATATATATATATATATATATATACATATATATATATTTGTATCGCCAATTATCCGATTCCGAATTTTCGTCTCACTCACTGTTAAAAATATTTAGTTTCTGGTAATGTCACCCCTTTTTTCATAATCCGTGTAATCTATAGTAGAAGATATATAAACCGTAACTACATCACCGCAATTCTTTTTCTGTTCGGTGACAACAAGAGTTCCGGTGGCTATTTATCCGGACTTCTCATCAAGAAATATTTCATCAATCAACCACGTGGATCCACCAGCACAACAATCATTTAACGTTCAATTGCCTACCATATACATTGCAAAGTACCAAAATCGTATGAATATCGATATTGTCTATAACGAGTCCTATAGACCATTCACTTTTGCCTTCATGATTTCCACTTCATTAATACACAATACGACAATAAATGTAAAATATTTTAAGATAGATGAATTTAAAAAAAATATTTTTTATATATTTGTAATAAAAACGTATATTTGCAACACTTGGGACAGTGTAGCCTTTTCCTGGCTTAGTAAGAAAAGATAAAAGTATATCTAGTATAAAATGTAGGTCATGGAGAGCGCTCAGAGTACTCAGAAAGAAATGTTTCTATATATTTAGGAATATAAAAAAAATACTATATATTTTAAAAAATTATACTAAATAACTTTTTTCATAAATCGTCGCTTATTTTCCATCGATCTAATAAATTAGACTTGCAGTATTATTATTTTGGTATGTAACAGTAAGTAATTTTTTACCGTAAATATATCTGAAATCGAAATTAAGGCAAGTTTTTTGTAATTAATACAAAGTTAGTAATGCATTAGTATCGATGTTCTCAAACTCATTGTGAATATTGTGGTTTTTACAAGTACTAAAGTGTTTAATACCATTATCCACATAATGCTATACAATGATATACGTTTTACCAAAAATAATGATACTAAATCGATAACCATTTTATTACAAATAAAAAATCTAAAACCGCAAAATATCATATTCTGTGTTAATTAACTACTTATTCCATTATATGCATTTTTTTTTATTAAAAATACAATAGAAATTAAATTTGAAATCAGAAAAAATGTAACAGCGGTAAGTAACATCTTTTACTTGAAGGATCTTGAAACCAATATTATTTTTCTGCTATTAATTATCATAGCGCTATAAAAACAAGTTAGGTAATGACATCTACAGACTGCAAAATTACAAGTATTATTGTTAATTTAAAATAATATTATTGTTATATTTTCTATTATTCTTAATATAATACTCTATATTTGCTTGTGGAGATATAGCTGAATATATTTCTATAACTATGTCTTCAACGCAACATTATTTATACTTATATATATATATATTGATTATGAATTATATATATTACATATACTTACATACGTTGTTCAATTTCCGTCTAATTCATCAAGTACTTTTCCTGGTTCCCATAATACGATCTTTTATTTTCCATTTATAGCTTTATGCATTTTATTCACTTCCCTTTCATTTCATTTATCTAAACCAACTCGATATTTTTCTCATTGTTTCATTGTAATTACATTTTGTTTGAGATCACATAATGAAAAATAATTATACTCTCATTCTTATTATTTTCGCTTCCAATCTCAGTAACGTCGTTCCATGAAAGGATGTTTTCATTGAATATCGCATTAGAAATGTACTAATAAATATCTTTCTCGAAAGATTTTCATATACCTAAGCATTTTATCCGAGATCTGGTATGCTGCGACAATAAAAAAATATCAGAGGCGAATGATAAAGTTGATCGGAATAGACTTGGGAAAGGACCGTTTTTTAGGTTGTAGCTTATTCGAACTTATGTAAGTTAAGTAAAAAAACTTATACAATAATCTGACCATCCTGGTTTCAAATGATTAGATTATTGAATCATCTTAACAATATTAGTAGTCACACTTGTAAAATACTTCGAATTGCGCCACGAAACTAAGGATGAAGTGCATAAAGTTTGAATATTTTTCTGAACATGACGTTAGTAAACTTATATTATTATTTTTGGATGAAGCGTCAAAAACTGATCTCGATTTTTTTATGACAGCTTGATATATTACGGAATCTTCCTGGTCATTTTCTTGGGCAATTTTGATAATCCTGGAAACACACCACTCTTTAAGACTTCATCACCCTCCTCCAAGACGCCAATTTTCTCAAACCTCTCTATTGCTCTTTGGGGCATTTTATCACTTCTTTCTTCCTATTATAAATGTACCTCATACCATCTCTATATATACGTTCTGACAGTATCATGGAAGAACTTTAATATACCAGCAAAAAAATTCTTCTTCTTGACCTTGAATGGAGGTTTTATTACAATTGCATCCAGGTTCAACAGAGTATCTAAAGTTCGTAGATAAAATCACAATAGCACAACTTAGAGTAAAGAACTATTTTCAATCCTAAATTGTTCATCTCAATGTAATACGAATTTCTACCTGTAAGTTTAACTCACCGACGCCAGTCAACTAACATTCTAAAAAATCAGCTCCGCTAAGGAGGCTAACGTCGGATATATTTTATTCTATATCAGATATTTCAATTTCTTTAATTTTTAAACGGGGAAATACAGAGTTTTATATATATTTTCCATTTATATATCTATGACTTTTGTATATATTGCTTATTCGTTTTATATATCTAGATTGTGTTAGTTTCCCTTTGATTCAGAAAGTCGAAATCACCAGGAGCTATAGCTGTGAATCTCGAAAAGAGTTGCTTCTTCCATGAATATCTTTTATAGTTTCTATAGGTTAAAATATTTAGCAGGGACCCAGTCAAAATCAGAAAAATTGCCAAAATCATCAATAAAAAATTTAAATACATATTACATCCAGTACACTTCAACTCCATTTCACGACTAATATACGACTAATCATACGACTTTGAGTAAAATATGATTTTTTCATATTTTAAAATAGAAAAAAATTTAAGTGAATAATTTTTTTTTAAAAGTGATACTTAAAGTGTAATTATAGAATTACATTTATACATGTTACATGATAAAATTATTTCACTCATGGTAAAATTATCGCAATGTATTTATTTGAATAGAATAAATGTACTATCCAAGAATTTTAAATTTGTAATATTCAATTAAGCTATTTTAACTAATCAAAGAAAGTAAAAATAAAAGCACACACTTCGCTCGATTTATTGAACGTGAGAACATTCGTCAAGTAATAAATATCCAGGAAAATAATAAGTTCTTAAAGACCAGCCAAGTTCTGACCTCTCTACATACAATCATTTAAAACTATAATATTCCCGTTTGCATTATTCATTCAAATCAATCATTCAATTGTGTTCCTGCATTTTGTTTTTCTTTGAATTTCATCATATCCTATTTTTTTCATATCAGCTTTTTATACGAATTCAGTCGCAAAGTAAGCAATTACAGTTGATTTCATAAAAACGTACAAATCAAATTAAATAGACGAGCGCACGATATGCAAATCACTTTCGTGTAATTACTTTCGTCCTGGAAATTTCGGTCGCAAGATGGATCGGCCATAAAGGAAAAATTGGTCACGATATTTATAAATTTAAACCCGTAAAATTTTAATCGTTCGAAATAAATATTGTAATTGAATAATATTTTGTCAAAACCCAGATCATATTAGTGTAGGAACCACATATCGCACTAATCATATTAGTATAGTAACTTTTGATTATTTGACTTAGACAAAGTGTGTAAGGCTATTTACTGCTCTTATTGACAATGATATATAACCTATTTAATTTATAACGGATATAACGTCTTCCTTTATTGCTTTTATTGTTGTCAATTCCTTCGTCTTTTGCAAAAGTTATTTAAATTAACTGGCATGAAATTCCATGTTTTTTATAACAATATAACTTTAGATTTAACAAGGAAGTACCTCCACAGAACGTTGTAAATAAATGCCCAATATATCAGCTCTTATTCGTAACTCATTGCGAAATTTCAGAAAGAAATTTGGTTAAAAAAAAAGTAACTGATCTAAATATTAATTTTAAGTCTATTCATCCCTTACAGATAATTGGTTAAATTATTTTGTCAATTATGAATAAACCTTTATTTTATTTATAAAATTCGTTTAGAATTTAAGTTTCCCCGAATACTGGTTATAAATGGCTGACAATGTATTGTGATGGTTCATTAAAAATTTGATATAAAATAAAAAAAATAAAGTTATGTAACAATGACGGTTTCTGAAAAAGCGTTTACTTATTTTTAAATCACACGAAACGCCCAATAAATATGGCATATTATAAAGACGTACAGATAGATCATAAACATATGTGTATATTAATACGCACGCACATACACGCCATGCATACATGCGGAAATGATCACACACGTGTACGTGTGCACACGCGTCCACACACGCACACGCGCACTTCCGCACCTACATATATTTTTCTTTAATTTGGTATTATAAGAGTCCATAGAAAAATTATGGATCCTTTCAATTTCGTCACATCTGCCCGTTTCACAATCTTACAGTTTCTACAGCTTTAGATTTATATGAATGTAATTTTGCATGTTGATGCTTTAATAAAGATTTCAATTAATATGCAGCAAAATATTAATTAAAATATTAACACTTGTTTAATATATATATATATATATATATATATATATATATATATATATATATATATGTGTGTGTGCTGTCTTCAAGAACTTCTTCGCGTACTGTCTTCAAGAACTTCTTCGCGTACTGTCTTCAAGAACTACAATACCAGCTTCCTATTTCTGTGTATCTTTTCTTTCCGATTTGGGCTTGCCATGCGTAGCAGAACGGAAGTTTATTTAGAGCGTCAAAAACTGTAAAATAGAGTATTTACTTTTGTAGTAGAAAATTTACACTTCAGACTGTGGTACCTGCAAAACTTTATTAAATCAAAAATGACAATAAGGGTATTATCTTATCCTTTTTTCATTTCACGAATTCGTACTTTCAGTTTCAAATGTTTCCTGTAGTTTTCTTCTACAGACGCCTTTTCAACGGGATCTTGCTGATATTGCGCATACAAACTTTTCGAGTTTGAAAAATTAAAAGTTATATTAGGTGTTTAACACTCTTTCATATCGCCGTTTTGAAGCCATCAAAACGTCATGTGAAAAGTTTTATTTTGCAAACCTAGACTTGTAGGCGTGATATGTTTTTAAAATATTTAGCGATTCGGCCTATTACTCTCGTTTAGATTTTTTCTTGTGTAATGAAATTCCGTCTTTGGAAATAAAACAATATGTTTTACTATACTTGTCTGTATAGATGATTTGATTTGATATAATCGGTTCTGATGAGCCGCGTTTATCGATCAAAGTTTCATCTTTTTTCTAAAGCCGTGTAAATAATTTACTCAGCAATAGAAAAAGTATTTAAAAAAATAAATTGCATGCTTGCATAACTTCGTTGGCGAGGGGAAAATAGTATATCAAAGTTTGAGGTCTGTTATTTTTTCTGTTCATAGAAAAAATAACAGAACTCAATTTGTGTGTTTGAAAAAACAACAAAACTTCTGTTATTTGTTCTGTTCACAGAGTTTGTATTGGTATTTCAAGTCTACTAAGCCTATTAAGTTCCTAGTCAACAGAACTTATATTTGGTTGATTAATCAAATCTAAAGAGTCTAAGTTCAACGTCTCGTTATTTTCTTGTTCTATCAAATTTTCTTCAGATTCATCTAAAAATATTAATTTTTTTTTCATATTTTGTCTCTCTTGATTGGCCTCACTAACTGTTTGGTTTGTGCTGTGTAAAATACTCCTGCGATCTTTCTCTATGCCATCACAATTGATTAACTATTTTTTTTCATTTTGCTCGAGATCTGTGTGTTTCTTTGCTCTAACCATAACATCTTCATTATCTTTTGAGTTTTTTGAATCAATATATTTTATGTTTATTAGTTTGTCTACAAAAATGTCTCTTTCAGTAGATGCTAGCTCAATGGTTATTAAATTTTGTAATACGCAATCCATATTCGTCTTTTACGTTCCAATTTTCTGTCGTTTCTTGTTTTTTTTATTAACTCTGGATTATTTATCGTTATGACAAGGGCGGTAATTTCAGTTGGTGTTAATATCTTGTCTACATATTCGATTGTTGATTGATTTGGTATCGCAGTACAATGAAACAAAGCTGGTTCATCATTCATAGTTTCAAATGAAACATACACAAGTTCAAACGGTACATTTTCTTAGTTATTTTTATCTACTTTTATTCTTTGATTTTTTTAACTTTTTTAAGACAATAAGAATTTTTGAATTTGTACATGACATTAGGAGAAGCCACAAAATCAGTTTCTCCCAGTATCAAAAACAACTTAGAAACTGCGGATGGAGATTGCGTGATACTTTCACAATCATTCCCGATGCCAGAAATCCTACAACTATTTGACTTTTAAACATTTGGATTGTTTGACAAAATATTATCCACATCTCGCAAATTAGTACCGAGGCTGTAGGTATTTCGACTGTCATGTAATTCATGCTCTAGACTTGGAATATATTCAGAACAATCAGAAGAAAATCGTCTGTATCAATTTCATCTTCAAAACATTTCTTATATCTGTAACAACACAAAGACTTGTTAAAGCTCAATTAATTTAGGTTAAACCTCATGACATCTATTTGAGATTTTTCTGATAAGATAATTATCATAATGTATGAACATACCTCGCAACTTGCAGACTTTTTATTTAGTTTTGTTATTATAGGTCATTGCAGCATTTGCAGTTGCTTTAACATTTGCAGTAGAAGATTCAGAAATTCCATCTTTTTTCCGATATCAAAAGAATCTGAAATTGTATGTAAATATACAGTTTAATTTATAACGATGGAAGACATTTTTGGTAACAATAATACTACTATCTGCAAACTTTTAAAAAATAGGCCCTTACCCATAATTATTAAATCGATTAACTCCGCACCTCAATAGTACACAAGTTAAGAATGTTCCTCAAAAACTTATTTTTGAGATATTTCTATTTAGCTTAATATTAACAGTTAAAAATTGAATAAGCACGCAAAAAATAAAAATAAATTTGCTGTGCAAATATGTTGTGTCATGTATCTATTTGCTATTTCTACAATTATCAATGAAAAAGAAGTTAAGGTACTAAACTTTCATTTCTTGCTGTAATTATCTTCATGGTGCTCATCAAAGAGCAATTTCCTTTTTATCGGCCATGTATTTAACTTCCTTTATATTGTAATAAGTGAAATTATTTTGCAAAACGCACATTAATTGAGATATTGAAGTCACACGAACTCACTCGCAAAACGATCAAATAATTATTAGAGCACGACCTTTCACCGGAACGGCAATTTTAGGACTAGTTGCCGGTAAGCATGTAATAATAAGGACGGTCGAGTGAAGTGGGTGGAGTTTTGACAGTAACCGTTAAAATATGTATAATCGAAAACAAGACATGTCTATGCAGGCTCATAAATCAAGTGCGGAACATTGGTAATATATCATATCTATTAAGGTTTAGTTGAAGTATAGTTACTTACATGAATAATATTTTAATATCCATGATGAAAAGGATTGCATCTCAATACGCTCAGCAAAGAACTTAGTGTAAACAGGTTTTATTAATAAAACTCGAATAAACCTGTACTAGAAGTTACTGAAATAGAGTAGTAAACTTTTAACCCGAATAATACCGTAAAAATGTTTGAAATAAAATAATTTGCATATTTTCTTTCCTAACAGATCAAAACCATATTATTAGTCAACAAAAAGCTATAACGCACTTTCATGGAATATACGTGTAACGTTTCATATCTTTGTAAATATCGGTAACAATCTGGAAAAAATTGACAGTCTGTATTACGACCTGTGGATGCAAATCAAACAATCACATAACACGAAAAAGTCAGTTATAGCATATTACCGGATTATTCGCGGGCGGCGTCGATACACACACACACACACATATATATATATATATATATATATATATATATATATATATATTTATATTTTTATTTTAGTCACGCTATGATCCTCTAAATATAATATCGTATCGATCGACTATGGAATAAAACTTTTTGAATATATGCAAGTGTTAATTTATTTTTTATATATAAAATGTAACTTATACACAAAATATATACAAAAAGAATGTGGTGTGAATGTACCGGTAAATAATGAAAAAAGTCTTTGAAACTTGTTTTTTCATTAGCGATAAAAAAGACTACAAATTTCAATCTTTAAATTTTAGATTTATTGTGAAGCCGCATTCTTATATTTTTTTATTATGGACAATTGATCATTAGAAATATAATCAACAGATTCTACGACCACTACAATCAGTATAATCACTACAATCAAAATAATAAATAATTACTAATATTAAACAAATATTATATGAAGACATAGAAATCTGATGACCGGACATCAAAATATATTTAAACCTATCCACTTTCAAATTTCAAAACCCTCTGTCTGAGTTGCCACATGCTGATTTATAAAAAAAAAGTCTATCAGCGCCCGCCGCCAATCGCGAATCAAACATTTCAAATATTTTATTATGAACAATTTTGATAATTTGGTGTAACTCACCATGCGGCTTACGCCCATATGCAACACACACGGTCAGGACTCTCAGTCGGATTTACTGATAGTTAAAAATCTATTTTGTATGGAGACTTTAGAAATTGGACTATGCAATAGGGTACGGTCGGTAAAGTAGGCTCTTGTTCCGACAGAACTGACAGTTAATGATAAACATAAATACGTTTTTAACTGTTAATAAGTCCGATTGACAGTCCTGACAGTATGCGGTGCATATGGGCGTTATTGATGCGACCCATACGAATTTAAACATTCGTTTCGATACTAATACGTTTATATCAATCAAAGCCTGTATCATAGTTTTACATCGATCTAAAATATAGAACTATCGTATAAACTAATAGTATTGATACTTAAAAGTATCGGATCGGATAGTGGAACGTTAGTCTTGATTTCAAACATACTCATATCATGCTATCCTCGTCTAATTTTTTTATTAATTAACCAAGCTGTGCCCATGACTTTGTTCGCATATAGACATTTAGAAAACATTATTAAGTTTAAGATTAATACACGTAGCACTACATTTTGTTATAATTACAAAAGTATTTATAAGTAAGTATACTTTGTTTTGAAACGTCCAATTATCATATCGACCATCAAACTATTGCCATTAAACATAGCCTACATATTATTCCAGAACCGACAGAATCTAACATAAAAACGTCATCGAAACCCATTTACCTGCTCTTACGTGATACGCGATCAAATAAACAAACTCACAGATAAACGGACAAATACACCAAAGTTATTTACTTTATTATATGTATAGACTTGTAATTGTAAAGAGGTATCTTAAGTTATTGTTCTTCAGAATTCATTACAATATCAGAGTTAAAAACTAAATAGAACCTTTATGTAACAGGAAACATGGAGAATAATTCAATTCACAATTAAATGAAACTACGTGATGTAGTATTATTTCTACTTTCTTTAACCACTGTATATATATATATATATATATATATATATATATATATATATATATATATATATATATATGTATATATAGTGGTTAAAGAAATTAAAGAAAATAGAAATAATACTACATCACGTAGTTTCATTTAATTGTGAATAATGAATTTCTACAAAATTAACGCCAAACATATTCAATAATTCAATTGTAATTATACAAAATTTGAATTACCGAGATTAGTACTTATCCTTATTTTCAATTTTATACCATTACAATAAGTTCAAGTAAGTTCTTGATCAAGATGCGGCAGCAAAATCCTCTCGAGCTTTATAAACATGCTTACGGAGTGCTTTAGAAAAGTTTACCAATAGGATTATGTTACTGAAAACGAATCAAAATATTATTTGCATAATTTGAAATGCTTAGTGAGTTTTAGTGAGTGACTTGATTGTTAAATACGACATAAGGTTGCTTAGCTGAACCATCAATATATAAGGAGAGGGAGAGGTACTGTTATGGAAGAATTAGTTTCTAGTGGTGATAATTATAAGTATTAAGCTTATGAATATCTATAATTTATTCATGTATCAAATCTAAATATAAGGCATAGATAAAGTTAAAGGAATGTTTGAAATAGAGAAAATATTCAAAAATTTGACATGTATGTATAACTTTGAAAATACATCGAATTCTATCGGATAAACCGATACTGGATCAATTTTGGTATTCTTTATGACAATAAATAATATAGGGGCGATGGGGGAATTACGAACGCGGGGTAAAAGTGGACACGGCAATATCTACTCGATCGTTCCCCCTGCGATTAGCTGTCATGATCACGTGATACGGTCGGCCATCTTTAATACGAAACAGTAACGACTGGTAAGTCATGTTTTGTGACTTTGATTTAATTTTAGGGTTTATGGTATGTCTATCAAATAAATGACGTCAAATAGTTGATAATTTCTATCGATTGCTTTGTTATAATAGAAGTGATGTTCAAATAAATTTCAACGAAATATTTTATTAACCTCAAATTATTGTTTTATTATTTTTTGAATACTATTTGGGTTAATTGCGAATAAAGTAAATACTCCTGATTATATAATTTTATATTTAATTTTCAGATGCCTCAAAAATATATAAGAAAGAAGAAACAAAAAAAAAGCTAAAAATTGCTGTACAAAAATTAGAAGACCAGGAGATTACCTTCCATCAGGCAAAAGAAAATTACGGTTTTCCAAGAACTACAATTTTTGATCATATGAAAAAAGATTCCAAAACTATTCCGAAGAAACATAATAAGCCAGTTTTTAACGCAGATCAAGGAAATAAACCAATCCAGATTAATTTAAAATCGTGTAAATCATTTCGCTAATGTCAATAATATAAAACACTATTTTATTAAGGACACAGGAATGGTAAACATCCCGATATATCACTTAAATGGCCCAAAGCTATATCAATAAATATAATTGCGGCATTTAACGCAGAAAAAAACCAATATATTTTTTGAGAATTTAGAAAAGACGTTAAAACACAAGTTTAATTCAAATACAATGGCGATGAAACTGGCATCAGTACAGTACAACGAAATTCGGAGACTGTTGCACCAAAAGGATTGAAGTAAGTTGCGAAATGCACAAGTGTAGAACATGTTATCTTGACAATTATTGACTTAAAAATTGCAACAATAATTGACTTAAAAATTGCAACACCAAAGAAAAATACAACTAATACATCTAAAAATTAAAATAAGGAAAAAGGTGTGAAAAATCTTTTTGAAACAGAAAAATAAATTGACTATTTTTGAATTTCTGCCAAGAAAAGTGTTGTGAGTCACCCATTGAAGAATGGGTAATGTGTGAAAAATGCGGTTATTTAAAAACAAGTGTTATATTTAATTTCCCTTCAGCTTCCGTGATCCGCCCATCGTCCCCTACTTGTACATATAAAATTGTGAAGCGCTGTCTTCAAATTTTGTAATAAAATAATTTAAATAATTAAAAAAAATAGTTAATTTAATATATTCCTTACTGCGGTCAAACTGTGTATTGTTTAAATTATTGTGACGTTGTGGATAACGTTAAGATTTATAACATCATTTTTTCTTATATTTATGCATTTCATAACATGAAATACGATATTTATTCCACATAAGTTTATTATAGACATTATACTATATACGTATTCTGGATAAAGTTTAAACTTAGTTTGGAATATAATTACATGGAACGTAATTATATTGTCAAAAATATAAATCTCAGCGGGTGTAGTGACGTGTCTTTTGAAAAAGAAATTTCCCAAAATGAATAGTTATCATATTAGAATTAATGTACAATATGTTGCCCCGTCATTGTGCATACTCCAACTCCTTAGGATATGGTAAAAACACGTAATAATAGGTCAATGGTGTTATCTGTCACAAACATAATTTGTATTCTTGGTATAGTTATGGATGACAAAATATATTACAAAATATATAGGAGCTCAAATGCGTAAAATCAGCGACATAATATCGATTGACACGAGTGTATCTATATTTAATAGATGGAAATACATTGCCAATGTCCATATGATAAAATATTAAAATGAATGCGAGTCAAATGAAATACAAAAAGTTCCTCGGAACATTTAGGTACGTGTGAAGAATATTGCAAGGAGACGCGCTGCTAAGCGACAGCGACAAGACTGTTGGTGGGAAATGAAGAAATGCAAATGAGCACGTCAACCTTTAACAGAAGCTATTATACTAACATAATGCTGCTGAGTTCCCTATAAACATTTCAAGTGTGCTCCATTGTACATTTCTTCAGTTACAAAATTTAAGTACGAAACAAAGATTATTTAAAATTTGTAGTTAGAAATTATACATAAATAAAAGCTGATTAACTCTTGAAATATGTCACATGCTATTCATTATTCTTGTATTTTGTGCATATTTATTATTCGCGATTTTAAAACGTCTATCTTTTTTTGAAAATCTGCTCAGTTTTTCATCAAATTCGAGCTAAAAATTATCTTTCTATAAAAAAATAAATTACCGATTGTAAAAAAAAAAAGGAAAGTATAATTTTGCAATAACAATGGTAACAAAAACAATTTTGTGTAATTGTCAGTATTATTTAGTTTTTCAAAGAATGTTTTTATATCTACCTACGTAAACAACCGAAAAACTGACTTTTCACTGTTCTTTTTTTATTCAAAGAAAAATTATATTTAACTTTATTTTGTACAAATACTCATCATAATTTATTTCATTAAAAAGTCAATACAACAAAACTGTTCATGTTGCAATGAAAAATTGATTACATTTTATTCGAGCCAAATGCATTTTTTATCACTAATCTATAAATAATAACACAAATTTTGTAAATATTTAATATAAAAAAACAAGGAAACGTAAGAAAGAGAAATAAATAATACTCGTAAAAATCTGTGAAGAGATAATGCGTAACGACATCCATCAATAGAAAGAGCAATTTTTAAAATGATTATTTTCCTAAAATAAACCTTAAGCGATCAGTAAGTTTTAAATAAACACGGTTTTTCTTTTAAATTTTGATTTTAAAAAGAAACGAAATGTTGTAGTATTGGCTTTATCCCGCATATAGATTTTGTTCGTTTTTTAACATTTTTTTTCCTTTTCGACATAACTCTACAAAGTTATTGTTATATTCGTTGGAAGTTCAAGTTAAAAAGTAGACTGCATTTCAATTGAAGTATTAGTGTCCTTAGGATAATTATAATATCAATTTATATTTACTATATTTCAGTGGAGTTTTATTATTTTACATATATTGGTGTATTTACATTTACATATTATAGATAACTGTAAAGAAGGTAATTATTTTTAATTTCTTCGTGAGATAATGCAAAGAAAAAAAAATTACTATATACAAATGCAATACAGTTTTATTTTACGAATAAAACTAGTCGCTAAAACTAACAGATAATGTGCTGAAAATTCGAAAATTAAAACCACCATTCGAAATCCAGGGGCCAAGTTCTGAGCTCAAATTGATATACGGTTGTTCGTACATTTAATTGGGTGAAAAGTTAATCAATTCAACTTTATACAAACAATACGGTGTTCAAATGAAGCAATCGCTTATGCATGAATATTTACTGCACGAGCAAATCGAATTAATTGCATTCTACTGCCAAAAATAAAAAATTGTATTGTAAATCTATATGACTTTTTATACTGTTATTTTATTTATGTAATGAAGCTAGTATATTATTGAATTTTCGTTATGTAATAAAAATAAAATAAAATAAAATTATAAAATTATTTTTAGAATAATTTTGATATCGTATGTTATTTTAACACTGGTCATGATTACATTTTCTTTGCATTGGATCACATTTTCTAAACATAAAAATATATACAACTTTCTGACATATTTATTGTAGATAAAACAGCTGTAATTTACATGACCCATGAACGTTGTAAGTTACGGTGAATAAATTTGAAATTTTAATGGCTGAAATTTAAAATTGGGAAAACTACATACCAGTAAAATTAAAATTTACGCCATATTTTTTTCATCTCGTTCACATTCCGCAACTTTTAGATTTCATAAAATGGTAATATTAAAAACATTTCTTTTTTAAAGAAATCGTATAACTCTAAATTGTTAATCTGCGTATGTAACAAAACGGTAACTAAGCATTTTCTGAGCGCGCATAATGCAAAATCCACTGAACGAATTTTTATGAAACTTTGCCCTGGAAGCTTCCTCATACAGTTGATTAATGGATTACTTATTTAAAAACAAAAATTGTTTTTTTTTTTTTATAAGCAGTCATCACAACTATAGTTTGAATATTGTATTTTTGTAAATTATAAATATTTTAAATTTCGTAATGCCTTTGTATATAAATATTAGTATCTGCAGTATCATTACTATCTATTAAACTCTATAGTACCCTTCTAGATGCTCCCTAGAAAGAACAATTTGAAGATCTATAAATATACAGATTTTCGCAAAAATAGTGAAAAGCGGAAGCACAGAAGTAAAGAATATCAAGGCCTATCTGAAACATTCCTATGTATGTTTACCGATTTTTAATATTTTTCGAGTTATACATTTTTTTCGGTTTTTTTTTTCAGCCGAACTCAGGGATTGAAGACAATATGTTTCTTTGTGACATAAATTACGATAGAGACTTTATTCCTTGTCAATTAATTGACCTTTACGTACTAACCCTAAAAATGGGCCCAAAGTGTAATAGGTGAAAAGTTATAATTTTTGTGGATAATTAAACAAATCAAACTTGCGGTAGAAGTAGTGATTCGTTCGTCCGCCTACTTTCGCGCTTACGATTACATCACACTTGTTTTATGGTTTACTTCCTTAAATATTTTTTTTATTTTTCTGGATTCTTCTGGTATTAATACTTAATACATAAATTGAAAATCTTAGTGGTATTAATAGATTATAATTGAACTGCTTAACGTTTTTACTTTTATACTTGGAACAGTAAATTAACACGTTTTCCCCGGAGTAAGTCCTCGTGGTTTTTTAACAAGGGATTATGCAGAAATATTTTACTACTATGGTTAAGCGAGATAAAACAATTCGGTAAAACTACTTGTCATAAAGAGTCTGAAGATAAACAAATAGCAAGGCTATATTAGTCAAGTTTACAATGTAGAGGTGGGCTATAACGAGCGGTTTCTCTATGAGTTTGATCTTAAGAGTCAACAGTGAATAGGAATCACCGACAAACGTCAATTTGGTAGAATGCTAAACCTCTGTCTCAAAATCTGGGATAGATCGCATATTCTGGAGAGGGAGATATCACTCATACTGGATTGTTAAAGTTCAATAATTGGAACCAGAAGATTACGACTAAAGAGTACGATTTTGTTAGAAAATATTGAGAAGGCAAGAGGAAAATGAAACGGTTAAATTCAACATTACGTAATTAATTTTTAAAACTATGCAGTGTAAATCTTTATTTTGAGGTACTAAACAGGCAACTGAATGATCTCTTTCGAATCTCAGGTTGCTGGAGCAGGGAGTCTTAAATACAATTTTTAGGAAAAAATCTGAGTTCCTTGAGGATGTATACTTATAAAGATACGATATTACAAAAAGATGGGGCATCTTGTCACTGTACCTTGAACGTAAGTAATAATTTATGATTAAACGAAATATTCCCTGGAAAATGAATGTGGCTTGGCGGTCCTATAGTTTAGATTATCCCCACGTGGATAATTAATTTTTCTATGTGCGGATACTACCAACAGTTCATGTACTTGAACAAAATCTAAAAGAAAAATTAATAAGAAATCTGGGGTAAAATGGAGAAACAATACCATTTTATCGTCGATGCTGTATTTTTATTGAACAATATGATCGTAATTTTAAGAAATTTATATAATTTTTTAAAAGGAATACATTTCCCATCATTTTTATTTAGTTTTAGTCTTTTCTGTAATTACACCCAAAAATTATAATTTTCCATTTACTCCATTTTGAATCCAGTTTTATGGAAAATTCACAAAGCTAGCGCTGTTGAATTTCTTAATAAGAAAAAGAAATAGAAAAGTTTTTGTAGTACATTTTGAAAAAAATCTAGATGAACTTTTTCAAAAATTAACTTCAAAATCTAGTATTTCGAATATCTCGTTTTTCTATTAATTTTGTAATGCCACGCTAAGACTTAAATTTTTATACAAAATAGGTCTATTAATCGATTAGTTAACAAAAAAAATAGTTTTCTATCATAATTATTCATATCAAAAAGAAACATTTTGCCTTTAATCTATGAGTTTGTTTAAAAAAAGTAAAAAAGAAAATTGATAACTAAGTAACTATAAAATCGCTAAACATGCATGGGCCTTAATATTCTCTATCTCTGTGTTTCCATTTGACACTGTTTCTCGGGACAATTTTTCCATTACAAAGAGCCAGCAGCAATGCTCGTAATAAAATAGAGCAATAACATTATTAACAGAAAACATACAACTACAAAGCGGTATTGAAACTGCGAATATGCTACTTTCGGCTTAATTCGAGAAAATTATTTACTATAAACTACAGCGACTTTCTTAGTCTTATCGATATCGAATCTTCGAGTTTTTTTATATATACATAAATATAGGATCTACGAAATGCTTCTGTGTCAAGTTGAAGAGGTCATGCTTTGATTGTCAGATTCTATTTCATTCGCAATTTACAATTAGTCTATGGTGGATAACGCAAGAAATAAGTCAGGAACTTGATCTATTGTTGCTAATATTTTCTGTGCCAAGGATTTTACCTAATTCTGTTTAGGCATCCATTAATTTGCTATTTACTCCACTAGTTCCAAGCAGATTCGAATACGGTTTTATTATCTGCAGTTCATAAGAAGCCAAGCGAAGTCAAATAATGATCAGGTATAACAAATTTCCTTTCATACGGAAAAGGTATGAAAGAAAGCATACGGTGCTTTACTATTTATGTTCTTACTCATTTTTTTCTGGGTATATTAAGTTCCTATTCATTGTAACTCAAAAGCGACATAACTTTGGGAAAAATTTAATTTTCGTGTTTAAATAGCAATCAACTTTAGACTTCATATGAAGTTTGCATTCTTCGTATTAAATATATTTTCGAATTTACTCATTTAAAAAGACTTTCACTTGTATTTACATTTTTTCTTATAAGAACATAACTGTGTATAAAATAAAAAGTATACTTTAACCTTTGTTATTTATTGGAATTTTCTTTTATTCTGTTCCCTATTGACTGATAACCACATTTCTTGCCTCACTAAAAGAAGTTTTTCTTTTATTCATCTAATGTATTTAACTTCCAGACAAGTAATTTTCTTTCGAAATTCTCACACACTACCTATTCGTTACCATGCAGAATAATATGCATGAACTCACTTTGTATCTTTGAAATATTAGTTTAATTTTTATTACAACTCACTGCAGTATTCCTTAATTTACCTTATAATATTATTCATTATTTGTTCGCATTGATTATTAAGTATGTTTATATGAAATACCCGTATGTAAACGAATCCAAATTATGAAGGTCTGTGCAAGATACGATAAAATGTAGAAGACTTGACAGAAAAATTTTAATATTAAGAAGGGTCTTAAAAGTGTTCAATAACATCATAGTTTTATTTTTTTTTGTTATTTAGGAACAATCAAAATAAATGAAGTTGGAAAAATATTATTTTTTCAAATTACAATATGGCTAAGTATATAATCTGAATTAATAATATAATTACAACACAATTTCCATTATAAACAATTTAAATTTATTAACAACAGTACAGTGTAATTTTAGTTACAAGCAGTTGTTTAAATACGATATTATTTTATTCAATAATATAATCTTCAAGATTCTAAATATTAATTTCTCAACAAAGCGCTGTAATTTTGGGCTTAATTACTGAAAGCTACATGGACTGGAACAAGCCACATATGCAAATGAGACAAGACCTCGATACATTAATCTACACAGACTGTATTTACATACGCAACGTGTATTACTTTGGAGCCGTAATTTGAAACTGACTCAATATTGTCACAAGATGACAATTTCACGTAGCGAACAGTCAGATTCAGACCACTTATTACTGGTTCTCCGTGTGTTCAGTTTTCTTGATAATATTTTTATAGATACCTATTAAAAATATAAACGTACCTATTAAATAGTTTATTTTTTTTAATGTAAGTATACAAAAATAATATATGTAACAGTAATTAATGTTTAATATCTGATTATGTTAATTATATACAACAAGGTGCATGTGGCATGATTTCACTACTTTTTCATCCAAATTCGATATATTACTTTTATCATTAGTAATTCATGGTTTTGAATTTAAAAATGTGAGTATAAAAAATATGACTTACTAAAATGTAAATTTATAAAGTGATTGTGAAATCCTTATAAGATGAATCGCATATTATAAAAAAAGCTGTATTAGATATTCCCGTAGTGAAATCTCAAGACGTCATCAACTCTGTGAATTCAAATTTCTGTTAACAAAATCCACATGTCCATAAGGTAAGACATAAAAATATATAAGAGACTCCTTCCAGTCGAACATACCCTATCATCTTTTGGCGGAAATAGAATCTTCATTCCATTCGCTCGCACCATTTGCAGTTGTCCCCTTGAACCTCGGGTGATGTAACATTGATATTGGCAAATATTCAGAAAGTGAAAGATGCCTCGTAAAATACGTTATATTTGTATTTTAGTCTATGTCATCTTATTACATTATTTAAAATCACTTAATTAAATGAAGTGTCTTAGGGCACTAATTTATTTAAATATTACAATCACCTGATTTTGCTTCACGAGCACGTTTGAAATACGATCGTTGGTAACAAGTTCAATGAAAACCTAACATAGATTTATTATAAATAATTTTCCATAAATTTTATGTGATATAATTGAAATTATATTTAACAATAATGCTAATTGCTGTTTTCTGATAGGCGAATTTTGTATTCCTTTACAATATTTTGAAGAAATTTTAAAGAGCTTCTTACGTCTTATATATTTTTGCACCATAAGTTATCAAATTATTACAAGCACTCAAAGCGCAGTATTCAATCGTTTCCTAAAAACCTCTTTTCCATGGTATACTGTACGGGTAGTATTGCGAGTAATCAACTCTACAACAGCCATCTAATTTACACCGGGTATATTGAACATGCTATTGTAATTCTAGTTACAGTTTTATTTAATTTATGATTGAATTTATAATTACCACGTTACATTATTTTTTACGTTATAGAAACTATGTAGTAACAAATTTAACCGGTGTGAAATTTGAGCGTTAGCTTTTATATATTATTTCATTATATAATAATTATTATTACGCCTTGTTTTATAGTTATTTTTTTTTTCAGAGGAGACTGGCTTCTATTATCCTCAGGATTTTCAATTGACCACGTCCGGAAACTACGACTAAACTAAAAACTATTTCTTTCAAACTATGAAGAAGTTATGCGTAACCGAGATGAAGTTTGAGTGATGTAAGGAGATTTGAAAGTATTGTACAAAAAATAGCAGCTGAATTTTTAACAGAAATCCATTCTGATTTGACTATGAACTAAAAAGAAGTAAATTGAAAAAGATCTATCAACGTCAGCGTGTCGATATTTATCGCATAATAGTGGGGCCAATTTTGATGAGGTTTATTTACTTCTCGGAGTTTTATCAAATATCTTTGCTATCCTTCTATTTTTGTAAAAAAAACTGGAGATAAAAATAATAATTACATTTTCATAAACAATTTTTTTTATGAATATCATTTACATTTCCACTTGTTAGTATTATTATAAACATACAGTATTTGGTATCACCAAAGGTTTTATTCTCAATCAATCTAATTGGTTATTCCTCGTGTAATGTTAAAATAAACAAGAGAATGGGCCTGGAGGGTATAAACAATGCAACAATGGTTAGTGGTTTATGTATACTTTGTTATAAGTACTTTATGAACCTGGCAATAAAATATGATTGGAATATTACCAAAAAAAAAATAAACAGGCTTGCATTTTACAAAAAATCTATGCAGTGCGGCTATATAATTTCTTTAACTATACGTATTTTTCTCACAGATCCCATAGTGCGAAGGTCTTTTTAAATGCTATTGAAAACGTCCAATATGATTTTTGGATACTGGTTCTTCTTCATAAGGCTGGACTCTCCAAAACGTTTTACAGCAGTTACACAACTTTTTTAACCACGTGTGTGAGACATGTCTAAATAAGCGTAATGAAAGTTGGTTAGTGTTTCTGTACAAAATTATTTCAATTTAGTTGCAGCAGTAAATTAAAAATAATTTTACCCCTGTAAAAGCTATCTACGCAATATACTTACATATTAAAGCGTTATATTAATATTTAAAAAAATGTAATAGCAATACTATGTACCTTTAAATATTTAAAACTTTGTGAGTGCCTAAGTGTACACGGAACCCCCGTAGTGACAGTTCTACTGGTGCTTAATCGGTTTAGATAATATTAGGTTTCCAAATTGTATTATAAAAAACTAACAATTTTTGTCCTCGTCGAACCCAGACCTTTGACACTCTCATCAAATATCGAGATACATAAAAGCAAAAACATTATCTTAAACAACTTTCATTTATATGTTTATTATATCTTATTCTTCAAATAGTAGTAATGGTACTACTAATTCAGTGAAATGGTACTAAAATATAACTAGCATTCCATTCTAAACGATAAAAGCTATAACTTTTTAGATATGCAAAGTTTTCATATTTTATTATATAACTTAATATGACAAGTTATCTCAAAACCGATAAGACACGATATTCTTCGTTGCAAAAAAGATTCTTAAAACGTTATTAAAAATAACTTTTTAAAGAGTTGAGTAGCAGACGAGCAAATTTTTTTGACGTCAATCAAATTAAAATTAATGGTTTAAACGTGTTTTATTGAGCGAAATTATTATAGACGTAACTTTCAAAGATAACTTTTAAAAAGCTCTTTGAAAATAAATTGATTAATTATACAAAAAAGTTTTAGCAGTATGAATCCACTTAAGGTTTTAATTAAATATATCTATAAATTATTGACATGTTAACAATATAAATAATAGAACATAATAATTAATGATGAAGACTACTATTTTTTATTCTCTTATCTGACTATTTGTATATTTATATGGGAAATAAACAACAACGGACTATGAAGGAAGTGGAGGTATTATGGAAATGAAACTAATTTAGTATCAATTACTTATTTTATTAATTAGAAGAAGTAGACTTCTTCTGTATAATGTTATGTATAATCAAAGAGATTAGAAATTAAATGCAAGGTAACTAATAAAGTCCATGACACCCACGTTCTCAACGGTCATTTTAATCAATTGAAAGCTGTTGGATAAAACTTCCCTTGAGTTTAAAGTAAAATTGAAATGTTTTTACGAATATATTTCATTTTATGATTAAAAAAAGGTTTGAGCCTCAGTAGTAACCTTAACCCGGATAAAAATAACTTAAGTCTTAGTCGAAACTTTGGACTGAATCCTAATGACAGTTTCGGCCATTTCTATTCAGGTATTCTTAATTCTGCACATGGACGGCTACATTAATTAACACCAGGTTCACAATTTTTGGTAAATTTATGGCTAAGCTTACATCGCGTTATCTTGGGTGAAAACTTTTAATAGCTTTCATTTAATTGACTTCGATTGGTGTAACGATTGAGTCCAAAATTGGCTATCGCAAAATTCAAAGGATTGAGAACGATCCACAGATGGGATTTACCTGCCATAAAATCTAAAAAGTGTTACCTCTAAATAGTCAAAATCAGTGAAGGAGTAATGCAACCAACTATAGCTAAAGTTCAAAGTGCTAAAGAACTCTAGAAAAAGAAAACGATGGACAAAAGTAAAGATTAAATCAAGACTACGCCTACATTATAAAAACTCGGCAAAAAGAAGTAAAATCCTGTCAGAAATTTTACTGACTACTACAAAAAAGGCAAGTTACGCTTTGAAAAGTTATCCATAAAAAGTAGCTAGATAAAAATAGCCAAGGCCTTGCAGAGCTTTGCTAGAAAAATGTAGATGCATGAGGTTGAAGTTTAAATCTTATATATCTATCACAACAATAAACTTGACCGCGGTAAATCATTTTCGAATATTAATCACCAGAACATACTTAAATAGAAAATATAAAATACTAATAATCGTTAAGATCTTACGATATGGCAAAGCGACGGCAAGATAGGTATTTATCGCGGCCATGTAAATCTTTGCCATACACATATCATATTCAACTAATCCAGACGCAAAGCTTTAAGTTATTTTTCTCTAACCGTTTAATGGTATATTATTTATCACCATTCAATTCCTTTACACACGCCTACTATGTTTGCTTTAAGGTTCTCAGTCCAAACAAAATAAAATTGAAGTAAAGCTGGTTACCAGACGTATGCTGTCACGTTTTAATGTCAAAGGTTAATACCGAACATACAAATTTCGGGATAAAACGACGGAGTTAAAGTAAAAATATTATGTTGTGCCAAACCATACGTCAGGATGTAGCAGTTATTTAACTTAGTGACGTGCACACGGAATACGAATGCGTCTCGGCTTGTTATACCGACGTAAGATTTACAAAATACATTATATTTCCGACGTTGGCTCTTATTATTAGACGTCGTCGTAGAAAAACATGAATTATGGATGTAAGCATGTTTAAGACATTTTATTTGAAATTCCAAAGGTCGTAATATAATATTTAAACATAACGGAGATTGTGTCTATAATGTTTGTAATTTCTGTGACGTGATTATTTTGAGGGTCTAAATACGTACATAAACTTTAATTATTTTGAAATTTCCGTACAACCTGTCATTTCTATTTTCATTTTTTCAGGGATTCAATTAAAAAAAATTACAGCGAATACATAGAAGTTAAGAAAGATATGTGTCAACATTTCAAATTTGAGGTTTTATAATTCCATACAGCTCGTAGTGTGACAATCAGGCAGCGAGTGTGATAATAACAGTAATAAACTGAAATATAAATTTAAGAACTAAATAAATTTCTTCTTAATTTTCGTTTTCTTCTTTTTGCAAAACATAAAAAATTAGTTTGATCACATGACATACCTCAAAATATATTTATTAGGTTGGCAACTAATGGACTGAATACGTTTTCCCAGCCTTGTCTGGATTGTTGCAGAACCTTCTCAAATATTTCTAGTCGGGTATCAAAAAAAATGCGGTATTCGGTCTTGATCAATTAGGTATTAAATTTTGTGAGTAAAGGATAAATAAAATATTGAAATTTCAATAAGAAATTTTATGTGGATTTGCCTCATGAATTTCGTTTTAGCTGAAAAATGGAATATACATAAACATGAATAAAACTATTAATTAAGACGTATTTTACTACTATACCATGAAGTATCGGTTCCAAAAATTTAAATAAGAAAATATCGATCTATCTGGTCCTTATTCAAGGCGAGCTTCTATATTAAATTTAGAGAAATTAAAAAGCCTTGTTAAAACAGATCCCAAATTAAATTCGCGTTGTCTGGCAGGATAAATCTCATGTTCTCATATTGCATTAAAAACAACTACTTTGGAGAAGAAGCGGTGCTACGGAGCCGCTGAACTTCCTTCGTGCCAATGATTGGCTCAAATATCAAACCGTTCTTCCCGAAAATCTCTCGACTTCCGTTTACCATCTATTTCGTTCGCTGTTTAATTAATATTTAAGTGATAATCAATATAAAGACGCAAACCAAATTAAGATTGGACTTACCCATTTTTTTAGTCAAAAGTCTAGAAATTACACAAGAAGAGAATTTTATCTCTGGATACCGCTGCCGACAAATGATGGATAACGATGTTTCTTATGTAATTGAGGGCTTATTTTATTAATTGCCTATAACAATAAAATAAGTTAATAAAATCAGATGGCAGATTTATTTATTACCAACCTTCTGTGATTTATTCTCAAGGTTTTGATTGTTTTCTCATTAATGGTCTAAAAATTATTTGAATGATGGCACAGTAGTAAAAACTTGCCACTTCGTTCCTAAATAACTTAAAACGTGGTAATTTAATAAATATAAAACGTGAATATTACTTTAATGCCAATTTACTATCCAAAACTGCTCACGCAATAATTTACCACATAGTCAGTACGAAACTATACAAAATAAATATGAAATATGTGCTTATATGTATACGTGCGTATGTATGTACTACGTTATGTGCTTTCCACGATACAAAGTCAAACTTATGAGTTACATTTATCGTATCTCCCTGTCTCACGCAGACTGCGGCAAAGGAACATGTTTATTACGATACAGCGTCTAGTCTGGCTGCACGCCAAGAGAATTAGGATCTAGATCTTATTAGATAAATTGTCTAAGGATTACTTAGGTACGCCGGTCGCTTCCATACATTTTTATCGAGCGTATATATTCGAAGTCGGTTATAAGTATATGACTTTCAAATAGAATATGCTAATAAGACCTTTTTCTGTGCGATTTGTAAAAGAAATGAAAATTTTTGAAAATTATATTTGGAAAAACAAATTATCCTACAACGTCAAGAAGAGTAAATATTATAAATTAACTAAATACTAGCGTGACCCGTGCGAAGTCTTCGCATTATTTATTCCATTATGAAGCTCAGATGACAGATCAAACAAATATTTTACTAAAATTGACATATAGAGGCGCAAGTATCAAAAGCATTGAGCTAAAGCGCCACTTTATTTATACGTGAGTGGATTTGAAATTAAACAAAAATTTTACCGACCGTCAATCATATTGACGTTGAGCCGTTAGATGGCAGCATTGCTGTTTTGTATATATAATTTTAATAATTAATTAATTTGCAAAAACAATAGCAATAATACTTTTTTTAGTTCTGGATGCCGGTAGAGCAAGCAATTATCTATAAAATGATATATAATTTATGTGGATTAGTTGTGAGGTTTTTTCTAAAAAGGGAGTGTAACATCTTAACCTTAGCGTATTAATATATATGAGCGTATTAATATATATGATGATGATGATTATTTTCAACAAGGCATATAAAAGTTAATTAAATTTGTACTCCTAACACGTTTAGTAAAACTAACGACTGCGTAAAAATTTTGCTTCGAGGGTTTCATGCATACAAACATGTAAAATTTTAAATACGGTAAAGGTACGTAATATTTCTGTTAAGTTATTTACAAATATTAATAATTAATTCATACTATACAAATATATTATCAAGTATATCTTTTACAACCGTAAAAAAGCATCGTGAATCTTAATATTACTATTATTCTTAGTATTACATAAGTATAACAATGATTTTGATGTCCTAATTTATGCAAATTTCACGATACTTTTGTACGGTTATGAAAAATATACTTGAAGAAAAAAAAACAAAAAAAAAAAAAATAATATATATATATATATATATATATATATATATATATAGTTCTAGTCATAATGTATATATATACATTATGACTAGAACTATCTCACATAAACTTTGAGAAAGTATTTTGGAATAGTCGTAATAATTGTCATCTTCCAATTATTCCTGCACAATGGAACGTATTTTGTATACCAGACTTACTCTCCAAAAATTCGCAGGTAAACATTTTTAAGTTTTATTACAAAATATGTGGAACAGTAAACTTCGTTATTATGCCGTAAGTTTTAACTTTCTACTTTAAAGTTTTTCATAGATAAAACAGCAGTGATGGACGTCTGTGTGATACTATAAATTTCCTCTTTTTCTTCTCTTTTGACATGCGAAAAATAAAAATAGTGTAAGAACACGTACTGCTCCCTTAAAATAGTGTACGTGAAACTACATCACATGAAATACCTGTTAAAAAACTGTATACGCTCGACGTTCCTTTACTTTGGAAACTATAATCGGGAGACTGCATTTAATAGCCGAGATGTATATAATGATTACTTTCGAGCTAAACCTGCGACAAAGAATTTTCAATTTAAAATCACTTTTAACTGAATATATGCAAAACAAAAAATATGCAAGAAAATTCAAATTTCTATCAATTTATCAAATGTTCAACGACATATTTATTAGGATATTATTATATAAAAATACGCGACATCTCGTATGGTGTGGAAATGGTACAAATGGAAGAATAACAGACATTATTTTAATGGAATGTAAACATTCCTTCTGATCATTTGTAAATAACAAGCGTGGCGATTGTGCCGCTTTACAGCGAGTCTCGTTCCGCCGAACAACGCACAAGGGTGTGGCAGCCGCACAAGTTTATGCCACGCGTTTAATATCTGCTTATATGCTCAGATATAACCGATGCACCCGTACCATACTTGTTTAGTAGTGGCACAGCCTAGAAAAGCATTCCGCGCTTGGTTATTATATTGACAAAACGTTAAGCAATTAAAACGCTCCATAAGTACTGACCATTACGCCTAACGCATGCGTTATTATTAAATAAAAGATACATCTGACCCGATGGAAATTATGCTATTTACTTTTATATCAAAAAGCGGAAGAAGGTCAGAAGTTCAAAATTACAAGCCCATTGCGATCCTTTTGTCTGTTCCTAAACACGATTTTATGCTACATCGAAAGGTTTATTGCTAATACGAAAATCAAAAAGCCGACAAGCAACACAGCTTCCATATTGAATGCTACATACTTCGACTTCTACAACTACCAACCATGGGTGTTTAGTACGAAAACTGGATCAGGGTAGTCAAGTAAATGTAGTATTTTTCTATCGCTAGAAAGTTGTGTGAAAAATAACGTTTTTCCAAACTGACTCGGAGGGGCAAATTTCTCGCCAATATTATTAACTTTTTTTCTCCTCGTGCTTAGCGGATAGGTTCCAATATGTAAGATTTAATAACTACGAATCAAACTCATTTTTAACACGGTCGGGTTTGAGTCAGACAGATTCTATTTACTATCTCAGTAAATTTTAACTTTTTCAGTGTTAATCCATTATGTCATTGCAAAGGAGCTGCGATAGTGGCTTCACTTCTGTGGGGAAAAGCTTATTAAAGAATAATATAATTTTCAAACTGTCCATAATGTCCAACTTAACAAAAGCTATGTAAAATGTACAGAAAATCAAATGACTGTTCAAATCCAAATGTGATCAAATTATTCAGTGCAGAAGTTAGTAAACATCTAAATAACCATCTAAATGTCTATAAACGAACTATTTTTATGCGTGGTAAATATTTTTTACTAATATAACCAATAAATTAAAAAAAATATTTTTCACAACAGTAGAAATAAATTTATATATTTTGAAAACATTTTCGTTTAATACCCAAACACGAAACGATATCGTAACAAGCTTTCCAAATAGGTCCTCCGTACAATTGCGTTTGATTATTTTGCTTGCGACATTGCCCCGTTACGAGCCGGGACCTAATTTGATTTACGACACTCCGATATAGTCTACCTCATCCAAATCAAATTTCTATATCGCATTATCAAATTGTGTCGCGTTCGAGGTACCAATAAGGTAGCAGCGAGTTGATTATCTTAAGTAAGTCTGATTTCCCGGGAGGCAGTATAGGAGAACTTATGTCATTGCTCGCGACGATGTGTGCCGCCCAAGATTTTTCCTGATTGCTTTGTTTTCGCTTGAATAAGTTATTGCGTCGTTTATAGTTTGGCTTTTATTTTGAGAAGTGGTTCGAATCGCCTCTGCCCTGTCTTGGTAAATGAGAAAGTAGCGCTGCTTGTTGACACCAACTATTTATTATATTTGATATGTGATATGTTTATATATTTCAACAAAAAAATCATTTCGTATTTGCTTCTGTTATATTCTTAAAGTACGTATTTTTTGTGAAACTTTGTTTGAATTCAAGATAAAATATTTAATCTTTTCTTTAATTACCCACAGGTATCCGTTACACTTTGATGTGTCTTATGGTCAAGTATTTTATATGAAGTTCAACTAGTTTTTATTGTTCATAATATAGACACTTCGAACCAGGGTCACAGTATATGACGGAGTTGGGTGGGATACTGTTTTTTTTATTAAATACTAGTATATTTTCATGTATTAATTATCCAAAAATACTATGATTCAATTATGTTTATTGCTCTGTACCTGATTTTATACCTGTGTTCAATACTTTTTTTCAATTTAATATACTAAATAAATATCAATAATGCATATGTCGCAGATCAAAGATACCTTATAGTTACCGTTATCATACACAGAATTATTCAAGTTATAATATTTAGTACATGACAACTAAAATCTCGACACCGGAAGGTTCTTCAGTGCTTGTACGCATAGGGATATTTTGATCAATTTCTTAAAAGTATAGGGCAATCTTAAATTGCACGCTCTGAAATCTGAAATCGTCGTCAAACTTTTCAGTTTTCACGCAAAAGTTAAAGGCAAAGTTAAAGGTATTTTCCATCTGTGAGAAATTGAGTTATAATTTTAATACATCTTAAGCAATGTAGAGTCTGTATTCAATAATATGTACCAGCCAGTCATTAACTATCACTATTCTGGCACTTCGTTTTTGAATTTTTGAATTGGCATAAGCAAATATCGATAAAACTTTTATTAAAATTTGAATATACAATAAATTAACTGGAGCAACTAAGAATATAACCCTTTTCTTATCACTGTATTATTCTTAATTGCCTGAAATTATATTTTTTATACCTATACGTGTTCTTAAGAAATATATATGACTGAAATGATCTACACATTATCATTTTAAGGGAGTGAAATGGAGCAGTTTAAAACTAGTTTTAAGACATAATTTATTAACTATAATAGTAATTATAACTAATAGGTATATGTCAAAAATCATATAAAGTGATGCCAAGAAATATAGTTTATTCGCAATACAATATAACATATATTTAGATCTGATCAATTAAAAAAAGATTTTTTTTGAAATATTGAGTGTGATATCAAACTGAAAGGTATTTAAGAGTAAATTATGATTATTAACATCTTTTTAAATACGGTTTTTGCTTTATCTGACGTTCTATTACTATATCTTAATCCCATGGAAAATCGCAAGTGAAATTTTCATGCGACAAATTACTAATATAAATATGCATGTAAAATAGATAAACAAATGAGCAAATAAACAAATGAGTTTATATTATAATCATATTTTCCAAATTCTAGGTTAATTCTATAAAATCATAAGAAGTAACTGATATAAATGCTTATATACGACGATTATTGAATTAATCGAATATGAAATGGAAAGTACTTTCTGCTGTGGTTATCGTTTAATCTAGATTACTTATCCTTGAGATAGCAAACTTGGCATTTCGTAAGTTAAAGCTGAAACGATGAAACACAAGTGGGACAAAAAGTTAACGCGACTTTCAACAAAATAAAATCTCCAAGTGGTGACATTTACCTCGTGACGTCGCTCTAGATTGAGAAACTTTTTTCATCAGAACTCTAAACCGTCTTCGTTCTTCGTCCATTTGAATTTGTAAAATATATTGAGAATACCATTATCCGTAATATTATTGTAACGATTGTATAGTCTGAAAATATCATAATTATTCGATCGTATTACCAAGTACAGTAATCTAATTAAATGTATAAATTACATGCCAGTCAATGTATTCTTATGAAACGTAAGTGAAAATTGTTTTGAGTTGCCCCTGGCACCTAGAATATATATTAAAAAAAAAAAAGCTATATAACTCTACGATATGGTTTTTTATTTCAATTAACATTATTTATATTTAGTTTAAAAATCGTGCATCTTGAGGTATTAGTAGCGCGCCATTTAAAATAATTTTATCTTATTCCTTATATCTTTGTCGCTGTCCTTGTACAGCACAATAATACAAGATAAAGTAATGTTTACATAATATTTGTTTTACGTGTTTCACCCGCAGTTTTTTATTCTCATTATTTTTCTTTGTTCAATTGTTTAGAAACTATATAGAAAATGTATGTGTTTAATTGTAATAATTTTAATAACGTTGCGTTCCTCGGCAACTTTAATTTACATAGTGCATCCCAGTCAGTCGGAAACTACTTTTGCCGTCCTGTGTCGAGCACTCGGTTCGGTGATCTGTTCACTCAGTCGATCTGACGCTTATTTTAATGCCGAGCAGTCATAAACGAAGTCGTAAAAGTGGATGCTTACTAAACCATGGTTTGATAAGGTGACCGTGGTTTCGGTATTAAATGGGATTTGGTACTGATTTATTTTTAAGTATAATTTAAAAAAAAAAATATTCCGTTCCGAAAAAAATAACGATTAGGTTTAAATAATTGGTATCAATATCTGATCTGATTTAACATCCAATTAATCTGCGACATTAAAAAAGTATTTTTACCATAAAACTTTCAAATAACTAGGTCATGAATGTAACCGTACAATGTTTGGTCTGTGGCGAAAAAAGTTAAAACCGATCAATAGATCACATTGATCCATTAACTGGTGCATCCACAATTTACTTTAAATTTTTTTAACAGATACAGTGAGAGAGAAGAGTAAACAGTGAGGATATTAATAAATTATAAGCCTAAAGCCGCTTCAACCGAAGCGAACGTATGGCTAAGATAAATTCCCACTTTATTTAGTGAAAATGTGTACTATTTCTTTCTACTACCTTTCATTAATTAATCTCAATTTGGATTCCGGTATATGTCTGACTTGTGGAAACCTTCACACGTTACGTCCCTTTACAAAAGCGGATTCAGGTCTGAAGTTAGCAACTATGGATCTGCGGTGGTGCTATCCACGATTGTTAAAGTTTTTAAAATGATCATGAATAGACATATTTTAATTCAAATTCAGACTCAGGTCACTGATTTCGACATGGTTTACAATCTAAACCTTCTACTATCAAAAGTAGTTCTTTATTTGTGATGTAGCCTATTTCAGTTCTAAAAAGCTTTTGATCATGTTGATGATAATGATGTTTTTCCAATAAAAAATTTTAGAGGTTAAATTATTTTCCAATTTAGTCCAGTTTTCGCCAAATACTTTTGATCTCGGAAACAGTTTGTCCAATAGAAAAGTTTTAGGTCAAACTATTATATAACTAACTCTGGGATGAGCTAGGATAGTAATTTAATTAAGTCCTCTTTTAATGATATGAGAAACAAACTTCCTTTACCATATATAAATTCGAAGCGGTGGCCTAGTTCGTATATGAATTAGTGGGCTCTTGACTAACAGGTTACGGGCAGTCGACTCTTGTGATCATATTATTGATACTTGTGAAATCGAATTTGTCACGCGAATTTGATAACACCAACTGGATTTCTTCTTCTCGTCAATAGAAAATTAGAAATGAATTCAGTTATTTGGTCTCCATATAAGGTAACTCATGTAATTCCTTATCTTAGAAAAAATGCAGAAAAAAATTTTCAATTTTTTTATTTTTCAAGTTATGGCTGCCATCCTAATAATATGGGCCTCTTGCTTTTCATTTTAAGTGTGGTTGAATATAACTCTCCACATAGGAGAAAAGATTATATTTCCAACCCACCCGTGTTGGGATTGGTATTATTTTTTGTACCGAACTATTTTTTGGAAGTAGAAAGACGTCCGTTATTTCATATTCCGTTTGCGTAACCTGTAAGCGCTTAATTTAGGTGACACGGTATTGGATGCATTGTCCTCCTTGAGTTCACCTTTTTATTCGCGGATTCAGAGTCAATATCGTGAAATATTTGGATAGACCATAGCCAGCTCATAATTATTGCAATGTTTAATTCATATCAAATTCGTTGTATTTATATAAGTTGGGGCAGGATTTTGTAAGTAAACAAACAAGTAAAAATTATTTTAATCGTATTTTGTTCATGTCGTAACTAGATTCGACAGCTATTAAGCTTTTATAAGAAAGCGAATATTTTATTTAATTTTCGTCCTATAGTCTTTTTTTCCGTGCAGAATAAGTCATATTAGAGAAATAATTAAGAAGTCCAGTAAACAAGAAGTTATCGTACTTTTGAAAACTATGATTGAAAAAAACAATTATAATAACCACAGCGGTCAAGAAAATTTATGAAATTGTATGGGAAAATGTATTGAAGATCGAAAGGTACAATGTAGGTTTCATCGTTTCTATACTCTTACATGAAGATGGAGGGCGTTCGAACAATAAGACAACACTAGACCTCTCAAACTAGAAGATAGAGGGCATTCGAACAAACAAAAAGACAAAAAGACAACACTAGGTATGGATGTGCCATAGACTAAGATTGCAGAAACTCGCGGTATCAAACTCTTGCCTCATTCACCATTTATTCCGAATTATGCTTCGTCCTATTTCCTATTTAATTAGATTCATGGTACAAGTTATATCTAGAAAAAAATCATATAATCATATAAATTTAGAAACACTTTGCGGTGTTTCAAATTTAGAAACACTTCTAAATAAAAAAATGATTTTATATACGACTCAAGGAACATAACACAATAAATATTAAAAATTTTGTTTAATGGACAAAACTGATAATGCAAATTTTTAAAAACCAAAAAACTTTAAAAACCTAGATATTTATGAAACATCTCTCCATAATTAAATGTACAAAACATTTGTACCTTCTATTGCACTTTCTTTTGTAACCTATTATTTTTCGACGTTTTGTTTAATTATTTTCCTTTAATTTTTGGTCACTTTAATCGCCAACATTTCAAAATCAAAAATAAATATAATATTATGAATTACTTAATGCCCAACCCGGTTTTACCTGCGGAAAAGAAACCGTGTATGTGCTTTATTATCTTGCTTTTTTCCTTGTTAAGGGTAGTGAGTTCTTACGTGCCGTAGATAAATAAAAAAGAAAAAGTTTAAAATCTCACACTTCCTGTTCAGTACGCTTCATAATGTTGATGAAATGGATCTAACTGTTAATCTCGATATTACATCAAGTTCGATGTTTATGCCAATAATAAGATATATTACATCTTCTCAGAAATATATTAATATTAATGTATACAATATTATTCTAATTTTATGAGAAACTACGAACAATACATATCTCAAACTATAATTAATAGATTAGCTCATGTAAATAATCGTAAAAGTAAAGTTATGAAAATCGTTTTAATTTGTTGCATACCACAGTTACTACTTTGGCGAAATTAAAAGATATCATAAAAGCCAAAATTCTTAAAATATCCCTTTGTTATTTAAATAAATTGAAAGCTATTAACGTAAACCTATGCAATGAAATATATTAATATCGACGCGAAAAGCATTCATTCAAAACTCTCATACGAAAAGCAGGTTTACTACTTCTAAATAAATTGAGTTGCCCGTGAAAGCCAGAGGCAAATGGAATGAAAAATTGATCCGGCCTACATTCAGGTAAAGGTTTATTTATTTGGACGCTAGTAATTTCATCTTTTTGGCTAGTTGTAGCCGCGAACCGACAAAAGCTTTTTGCGGTGAGAGACCATGAAAAATGTTTGCAATTTTTTTTTAATTTAACAGGTCTATGTATTTACAACCCTGTCAATCTCTGTTCTATCATCAACAAAAGCGTACTTTTAAAGTTCGGGGTATTGAAAATAATTAAATATATTATATAATATAAAGAGACCATAAAATACGCTTACAATAGAAATAGAATCATCTGTGTCTTTCGTTTTTTATAAAATATCTGTTAATTAATTTATACCAATACATACAATTTCTCATTAATACGTATAAATATAGTAAATTTGAATAATTTGGTTGAAAAGGATTAAAGCATTTAAGATTGTCATGTTTCGCTAAAAGTAAGGTCTACATGAGACCCACACGAATATTGGTTGTGAATGTTAATATTGATTGTGAATGTATTACCAAGTCAAGGTCACAATTAATATCGAAGATATTAAGCCATGTATGCCCAATCTATCGACATTGTAGATTTTAATCTTACCCTTAAAATTGGACATTTTATATTGTTACTTATCTAACTTGCCATAATAATTATAATTCTTACTAGAAATACCAACAACGAAGTAAGGGATATATATGTAATTAGATCTCATAAATAGCTTTTATTTCTTCAGAATTAATGATCAGATTTCAGAAGTTTCTTTTTAATAAAGGAACTAAGAACAAATTTATTGTATGAATTTTGTAAATTTGGTACTTGCACCTTTTTATATCTGACATTAAATTTTTTTTAAACGCTTTGCAATCCTTTAGTTAAACAATTCCAAAAAAAACGACCAGTCCTCAGAATCAGCTTTCAAATATCAATTAACTTATAACGGTTAATTAGAAATTTATTTTGATTTGTGTTCGTATTCGACGTTACAAACCTTAAATCTATAAATATGAGAGAATTTAAATTGGTAAGGCATTTTACAATAATTCTTAAAAATATATGTACTTCTATTATACGTTATAGTTTTGTTTGTCAGAATTTTTTTCCAAAAAGTGCATTAAAATACTAAATAACTAAAAATGAACAACCAATAAAAAATTTCGTTTAAAATCGTAATACAAAAATAGGAGAAAAGTGTGTTTCTCATAAAGAAAAAATATTCAATCCAATCCATTGTCGCATTGGATTAAATATTTTAATAAAAACAATAAAAATTTGCACCTTCACAATTTATATTATTTGAAGAGATAACGAATTCTGATGGAAGCTTGCAAAAAGTTATGATGATTGTAAAATAATGTCTGTTATGAATATAAAAGTCGGAAGCCAACAAATCCAGGTATCTTAAATTTATTTAGAAGCTTTTTATAGTTTCCTTTTCATATGTATTTAATATTATTGGACTTTTTTCAGAACGAAATATTTTCTACGTTACTAGGTATTGCTCAATATTCGAGTCAAAGCTGTATTTGCTTCCTTATACGGCTTTCTTTATTCTACTAATCGAGTTACACGGGTTGCCAAAACGTACAAAATTTAATATTAGACGAAGTAAATACAATCCAATCATCATTTCCTTCTATTTACTGTTTAGACACAGAAGTTACTATCAAATAAGATTTCTATAAAAGTTACTACGTAATAACCGTGTGCTCCTTTTTGAGCCACCTATTTGAAATTATATTAATAAAAGATGAATACGAGACACTGACTTTGTATGGGTACAACATTACCCAGCATTTACTTTTCTTCGTCCCGTAACTTATTAGTCTGCTTTCATTGCTGAGTTGGCGATACTCGGATAAATTTGGGAATATTCATCGTAATCTTTATCAACGTAGTAAATCTTAATAAACCTTGACTCACTTTTGGATGCAGAATAATAAATGCTAATAAAATTCCCTGTCCTGGTTAGTGTATGTCAATAATAATGATTCTAACAATAAATACTCACTCTAACAATTAATTCATAATATCTAACCTAGTGTATTTAGTTGTTTTCTATACACAGATTTACAAATTTCTCGTAACGTGGGAAATATATATAACAAGGAAACTAACAAAAAATGCAAAATAACAACGATCAATGAAGAATAACAAATAAACACAGCACAGATTATATAATTGTGAAAATAAAAACCAGTCTACATTTATATCTCTGAAGAATAGTAAAAAGTACAAGCGGCAAGCTTGCAAGATCAATTAACTGTGTGCATGTAAAACAAATGAGCTTTATAGTATTATCCTGTGTACTTTGAATATGTAAAATAAAATATGGCTTCGTTCGCCGAATTTAAAATGAATAATTTTTCGATACTTTGAATAAATAAAGACAATAAATAAAAATCTCGCATATTTTATACTCTTAAAAAGTGTAAGAATTTTAAAAATCATACAACTATTTTCTTAAAGATACCACCATTGAAAACCAGAAAATTGGTGAGTTTAGCTAAATCATGATGTACCGGATCAGAATCAAAACCAAAACTTAAATTATGGAAAGGACACATAAAAAATCCTATATACATGGTGGCATAACGTGGTGGCATAACATGGTGGCAAAATTTAAAATAAATCCGTAGTGATACTTTGGATTACGCATAGCGGAAACTTGCACGCATAATGGAACGAAAACCATAAGACTTTCATCATCCCAATATTTATGCAAAAATTAAAACTTTTTTAAAAACAGAACATAAATTTTACGATGCAAGTAGTCTCGTGGGTTGCTAACTGGGGAAATTTAATATATCTAGTAAGTAATCCGTAAAAATAATAATGTCCTTTCGTGTACAAACAATGTAAGGACATCTTTTGTAGGTGAAGTGAGATTAAAAAAATAAATACAGTAAAATTAAAAGAATAAGTGTTAGCATAGAAGAAAAAACTACATTCATAAATGAATGGATTATAGAACAAGTTAATAGAGTTTAGTAAATTTAAAAAAAAAATAAACCATTTTGCCTCCTCTTTTAAGGAACTTTGTACATTTACTTAATACATATATAACTTAATACTTAATACATACATAACTTTGTATATTCCTCCCGGGTACAGCCACCTGCGCAACTGAAACCCAACCTTCACCGTCACTAACTTTGATTGTCAGACTTCTTGGATTCATAGAGTGTACCTATTGTTTTGAGAGCTATTGGATGACCAACCATACAGTAACACCAATGCTTACCTTATTTCGCAAACTGACTGGCGTTATGTGAAAAAAAGGACAAAACATCTCAAAATTTAAATTTAACGTGATAATTCACAACCATACATAGCAAAACTGCCTAAGGGTTTCAATGTGCCATACGGGTTTTTAGAAAATTAAACTGGACGACGATACCTTCAAATGCAATATATTTTTTTTATATTCCTCTTTTTATCAATATGCAATATTCGATTTGGATCTAAACAATTTCAAAGAAATTAATAATACTTAAGGCGTATTATATTCTTTTTACGTAACTAATTACCGCTGTTCAAGTAACTAGTAATATATATTTTATTAAAGGAATTGTCCACTTTTTACATTCACAGCTGTAGGAAGCGTAGAAGTAAAAACATGTCTATATCATATACGTGGATTTTTCTGTTATCGATTAATAAAAATTATCACTATCGCTCTTATATTTATCCTCAATAATTACAGTTGAACAATAGACATATTAATAAAATGTTCTTTGTCATTTTAAAACATTTGTCAGTATCTAATCTAATATGGTGGGTGTGTATTTTGAAAGAATTCCCTACTTAACCATAACAATTTGGAAAGCGTCATTATTTCAAAACACATAAATGAATGAATCATAGTTCAATGAATGAATCACACTTTTTTTAATAATTATGATGTTTTCTCAATGTCTCCGAAACAAGATATGTGGATAGTAACTTTGAACTAATTTTTTATAACTATTCAGCTAAGAATTAGATAGAGAATATAAAGCTTCAAAATAGTTTTTTTGGTTTATACATATAGTAAAATGTGTATGATATTTATGTCAAGATATATATAAATGTATATATATATATATATATATATATATATATATGTATATATATATATATATATATATGTATATATATATATATATATATATTCGTACACACTATCACTTTTTAATTAATTATTTTGTGTGATTTGATATTTGAACATTAAAAATAATTATAATAAACAAATAAGGAAGCAAGTAGTGTCTTTTTTTAAGAACATAATTTTGAGAACATGTTGATGGAAAAATCCAGCCAGGTCAATATTCAATTTTTTTTAAGAAAAACGCGCACTCTTTATATATAAATAAAAACTTTAATAGTGCTAATTTATGAATATTTAGTCCAAGAAAAATGGATATTTTGGTACCTACTACTAACAAAAATAATATACCACTATATATTTTCGTCATATATTTTCGTTGCTTCTACAGTAGCTTATCATAGAAATCAGTTCATAAAAAGTTGATACAATTAAAAATGGTGCTTTTATTTTGTTCCTTTTCGACATGCTTTTGTTTCTGATTTGCTTCGCTATTCTTAAAGTACTAACAATATATATTGAATCGCTCCATATTGCATACCATATAACCTGTGGAGGGATAAAGAGGGGACCCTGATATCTAGCACCATACAATCAGTCCAACTCCGATGATTTGATTATCTGTGACTTAGGAGGAGATTTTGCTTGTCAGTTTTCCGTTTTTTCTGTAACTATTTCAATTTGATAATTTTATATGAAAAATATAATCTGGTTCCTTTTATAACTTCTATTCGAACGAACCGAACGTTTATTCCGTCTATCTCGGCTCATCTATCGGACTACGTAAATTGTTTCTAGAATAGTCTATGACAGGAAGACATTGGAATTATGTGACTTGTAAGTGATTAAGTAAGTTACCTGTAAAAAATTTTCGACATGCGCAATCGAACAAGAATTTTCTTGTACACTTAGTTATAATTTATTTAATTACTATTTTACATGTTTTTGTTAACCATTAATCCATACCTGTTAAGCAGTATTCAGTTCAGAAAGATTTTTTTATTTTAATTAAGAAAACACCTTTATATAATTCATTTTAAATCAACTCAACTTCTTTCATGTTGTACATAGCATGCGATCTATATATCACGGTAACAAGTTGGTGATGTAATTGGACGTACAGTTCCATTAATTCAGTGTGCACCAAAAGCTCTAACTATTGGCGATCCAGGCGAATAAATCATGATGAGTCACTAACACTGAGTAATTGAAATAGTGAAAAGTAGATTTAAAAGTGATTTTAAACTTCAACGAAATAATTATTGTGACAAAATACTTCAAAATAATATAGTTTTATAATATAGTTTTTAAAATCGATGAATGATGAATAATGATATTTCTGATTATATACTTAATTTGATAAATGAAGAAATCAATTTGATATACATTTTATGTAATTGTATAGAAGATAAACTCTAAGTAGACTAAGAGTTGTAATTGGTGTAACAAATGCAAATCCACATATTGAAGTAAAAATCTTATTACTGATCATGATTTGTTTTCATTGAACAAAAAATAATACATAGCCGTTTGCATTATATATTTTCATAAACAAGTACCAACGTCTTAATATACAAATACTTGCAAAATGGTTGAAATGCCATGAAAAATACAATAAATTATTCGGTGAGTACAAGTAAGAATAATTAGGAGTTACTGAGAGCACATAGTCGTGTACAATCATGGCATGTTCCACCGAAAATGTAATAATATTATCTTTATAAATTAATTGATCGAAATATAATCATATAAATATGTAACATTGACAAGCGTACTCTAACTTGCACTTATTAAAGATATGCGCTTATTGTATATATAATTTGATATCTTGGATGTTATCATCATTTTAACTTTCCAGAAGGATTATGATATACGGAAAACAATCCATTATTAATTCGATCAAATCAAAATTCACAAATATATGATAAATTTACCAAAAATAATATATTATGGGTACAAACGTATGTATCGTTCAGAATATAACATCAAGAATTAGTTTGGCAAAACCAACATCTAACATAATAAACGTCTGTTCTTACTTGCAATACTACGAAAAAGTTAATATTTATTGTAGTAGAATCTTCATACATAGTGTCGTAGAATCTTCTTCGTAGATTAAAGATAGTAAACACCTGTTATTTTCGAGATAAACTACTAGATACTTCTAGTAAGAACAAGGCGACATTTTAACACTATATCCATCGGTATTAGTACGCATGATCAGCTTCCATACACTTTTGTCCGTCCTTATTTTATTCGAAAAGTGACTGATTAATATTTTATAATATATTCAACATACAGCACGTAAAATATTGATTATTTAAGTTTTTTCGTTATTAACCTATACAAATAAATAAAATTGAAATATCTGTGATTTTTTTCTTAAGCCCTTGTGGTTATTTGCACGTTACTAAAACCCAAGTCCAACTTTTTGTCTGTCCATCTATCTGTTTGTCTGGACTTATCTTCAAAATGACTAAACCAATTTTGATGGGACTTTGCGAATCATCTAGGCTACTTTTTATCTCGAAATATTTAGGCTACAAGCGTAAAAAATCAAAAAATTAAAATTAGGGGCAAAATTTTAACTGTAACTATCATTATGTACATAATTAAAATAATGATAACATATTGCGCGTAGCGTATTTAAATTAAATATTAAACGAGTCCGCTCGTGTATCGCCGATGCGTCGTGTCACCGCGCCCCGCGCTACCTCCTCGTTTAGCAGGCGGCCGGTATATCCACAGTGCCGTGGCGAATGAATTTTGTCACAAGGATTCCGAACGCGCGGGCTCAGAACATGCGAACGAATTGATGCGGACGATCGTGTCGTATCGCGTCTTGGGATAATTTTGAGTTGTATGTGGTAATAATTAACGGGGTAATAGACAACGTAAAAAGTTTCTACAAAAAATGACTTGTATCTACATACTTATAATGGCGATATGAACAAAATTATAAGTATCTACATACTTATAATTTTGTTTCCAACTCTGTAGTTTTAATTTCGTTTTTCATAAATTTTTCAATTTATTCTCGGCATAAATAAATGAAATGATATTTATGCTGAGAATACTCATAATCCCATATAATTATCCATTCTATTTTAAAAGATTACAATTCCCTATTAACGTTAGCCTCGCAGTTACTGCTAATTAATGGCAAGGTCAAACCTAAAGGAAACTCTGCATTGATTTGAATATGGATTACTTTGCAATGGACAATTATATGTGGCGTGTGATTGATGCTACAAACGTTGTTGTTCTAGCAAATGGAAATAATACCCCCAAAATTGTTCATAAAAAACATTACAGTGAATTGTTAACGTTAAGCATATTTCTGTTTAATGAGATTGTTTAGTTTAATGAGATGTGATTAGATTTTATCTATTCTATAAATATACTCATACGTATATTACTTGTATTTGCATTTGATTTCTGTATAATATATTTAACAAAATTCTTTCTAGTCTGTTCCTGTCCTTAAGTCGAAAAGGATTTACGTAATTTTCACGGAATAAATTTTTATAGCACTTTATTTCAAGAAAGCAAAGTATTTTCATAACCGAACGAACTTACTTTTCTGTTTAAAATTCCACTCGGACAAAGATTCGGGTAATGGGTAGTAGTAAAATATAAACACTCTCACCAAAAATATTTCCGTCCAAAAAATATCGTCATAAATACGCTTCGTATTTCACATTCGTCATTTCTATCGTCTGAGAAATTGTGGTTTTCAAACCTTGGTATGTTTTAAATACAAATTAACTTTAATTGTAGGTAAATCGATTTCAAAAATGTTTTCGTTATACGATAGGTTATGTCTATGTCCTAAATGAACAGTCCTTCATAATTAGTTGTAATTAATGTCCTAAATAAATAAGACATAGGCCATTAATTATAATTAATTATGAAGTAACTAAACAATTATTATAAAGGAGAAAACTTCACGAGTTTGTATGGATAAGCTTATGCACTACTCAACCGACTTCAAAAATGTTCGATAGGTAAACTTTTTTCAGGACATGGGCTATTAATTATAACTAATTACAAAATGATACAAAGAAAAAAATTTCGAATAATGTAATTTTTAAAGAGATTCTGTGGTAAATACGTCTTTTGAGTGGATCTGAAAGTTGCCACGTTGAAAATCGTAGTACAGAAATCCTCTAGGATTATTTAAAAAGTACATATATAATTAATTAAACTGATAATTGCATTTCGCGCTTACTCTACTTCTTCTTTAAAACATTTACATCAAAATTATAAAATCTTTTGATTGTAAATGGCTATATAGCATCCTAGTGATTTAATCATTGAACCCCTAAGCACTCCCTCTAACGAAAGAGCCAGCGCTAAAATTTTATCAATTTAGCAAATATTTTCTAAAACATAAATTTTATCACAATGAACTTGACGAACTTGACCTCCTAGTGGACGGATATTTCAAGATCCAACTATTGAAGAACCACATTTAATTATTCAATCGGATTTAAACAACCTGTTACAGATTGAAGTTTGACCAAAAATATCCAAAATATTAGAATCTGGTTTAAATCAGTGGAATATTTTACACACTGGCGTTGAAATTACAAATTACCGGACGCGCCATAGTTCTATAACTAATTTTTATACAAAGGAGGATAATTTAGGTCCCTGTAAAAATGTCGATGATTTAATGCTGGTTCTAGGCCACCAATATTCACAATAATAGTGAAGACTATTCACTGACGTATTAAAATTAAGTCATAAGGCAGTTTTAGTCCATACCGACAATATACATCCTTCTTTACCTGTAGCGTATGGCGCTCAGTTAAAATAAACTTATGATATCTTAAAACTCATTATTGAAAAGATCAAATACACTACGTACAAATGGTAAATATGCGCAATTTTAAAAATACTTTTAATTTTAGGATTGCAAACTGACTATACGAAATATTGTTGTTTTCTACGTGAATGGAACAGCGGAACGTGCTCAGAACATTCAGTAAAAGAAAACTGCATACGTAGATGCGGAAAATTGTTAATAATTAAACATTAGTCACACTTGAAAAATTATTTTACCGTCATTACATATCAAACTTAACTTATTCAAGAATTTTGTCAAAGCACTACTTAAGTTTACCTGGATTTGAGTTTCTAAAAAAATGTCCTGCACTAAGCGATGCCAAAATCAAAGAACAAATTTTTCTTTTTTTAAATTCAGAGTTTGAGAAGCGTTACCAAGGTAGATGGTTACCTTCAAAGAGATACTATCAGGACTCACTACAAGAAGAAAGCTAATCGTTCAAAAAAGTATAATTTTTTTTTTAATTAAGGCTTTATGCGGCTAATTTTGTATATTTAAAAAAAAATCAACAAATGTTTTTTTTGGTGTGAAATTTAACTAGATGTGATTATTTCATTTATAAACCTTAAATGAATTTGAAGTGAGGCGTATTTAATTGCATATTGCATATTTAATTACATATCGAAAAATGATAAAGAACGAATAAAATAACCCACATTTTTACATTTAACACTTGAAAGTAAATTACAGATAAGGCTGAATAAAAACACGCCCTTGTATAATCTAAATAAATCGAACGTTTTGATTAAATTAAAAATCTCTCAATGACATGGAGATTTCATTCCATCGTTAGGAAAATAAACAGGTAAAAAGTGTACTGAGGTCAAGCCTAAATGAAATGAAACGACGGGGTTGCCAAGTCGGGCGAATATACAAAGAGTTTTATTTTGCCTCTCTGTAATTTTATTGCGCTTTTGCTTTTGGCATTTTGGGCGGCATCTGAAAGCTTTCCACAAAAAGAACTCTCGCTATATTCCTGATAGCAGAATAAACTTTTTGTCAGGCAAATTTGGAAATTTGTTTTATTTTTAATAAATGTATACATTATTACTACTAGCAACAGTTTATTTGTGGATTTTTGAATTGTTTTCATAATTTTTGGCATTTTTATAAATAACGTGTGGCTTGCATCAAAATATTATTGAATGTTATTACTTCCAAAGATATTCTCTTAACATAGACAAATTTAATTTTTTACAAATGTGTATTAATCAAAAGTTACGAATTCGTGACAATAGTTTTAATTTAAAAACCGCATGCTTTTAACATAATTATGACTTATTTATTTCCTACTAATTTCTCAAGTCAGATGACTAATAGTCATCTTTTCGCACTAAATGTCAAATTTCCACCTCCATTGCAAAGTATAGTTTCTAAAAACCTATATTGCTAATAACTATGGATTACTCTATAGTATGGTAGGAGACAAGAAATGGTAGGCATGCAGGTGTTCCTTTGCAAGTCATTATCATAGTTTTTTCTTTTGTTTATTCTTTTCATGTTTTCGACAAAGGACATGGCCAATTTCTGCCTAGTTGTACCTAGTAATGCCTACGAATGTAAAATAAACGCGAAAAAGTTAAAAACAATTTAATGAAGAGCTCGGGAATAATTTTTTATGTGAAATAAAAAATTATTATTTCGACGATTATTCTTTTCTTTTACCTTGCCTGCACGTTTTATTAACGTTCCATTTAATGTATACAAAAAGTGCCGAATAATCTGATGTTGTATATTTTTATATTGAAATTACGTAACTTTTTATCGTTAAAAATAATTATTACAGGTAGAAGTTTTCTGAAGCACGCAATGTAATATAGAAATGTTATTATTAAAATCATAACGCGTTGTAACAGAACTATTTTGAGAGTTGATAACATCAACAAATGTCATTTTGTAGTGTCGTTTATTGGCAATTTGCTTGCGTTGGTTGGAAATTTTTATTGACAATTATTGTTATACCTGGACTGATTACATTCACCTCAAAATTCCATATATTTTGGATACTGTTTACCTAATGTTGAAATGCATCAATTGCAATACAGACATGGGACAATTACGATGGTATATCGTGTCCTCGCCATCAAGCAGTTTACAAACGAGACTCTGACCATGACTTTAATTCAGGTTTGTAAATGCTTTAATTCTCTTCGATGACTTTGATTCAGGGTTTGTAAATAATTTTTTCTTTCGCAACGTATTATTATTTTAAACAAAAATTACTTAATATGATACAGCTATCAAATGCATTACATTTATTATTGCTATATATATATATATATATATATATATATATATATATATATATGTATATATATTTGTCATATTTCATATTTTTATCGATTCTTATATCAAGAAGATACAATATTTTGTATCTAAATGATTATAATAATTATATCATTAAATGACGTATACTAGAAAATATCATTACTTATATTGATAGCTCGTATGCTGAGAGATGATAGTACCATTTCAGTTTCTTCATTACGTTGTGTACTGTGTTATTTTTTGTACCGTTTTCTACCATTTTTGTTATTCCTTGATATTATATGACGTTAATTACTTGACGGAGTGGGTAATAATCTTCAAAGAAATCATTATTTTTATTATATAATATTTTATATAAATAAATGTATATTTTCTTAACTTTGACGAAACTCTGAGCTTCTGAAACCTAAAACTTATCAATTATTAATTTATAGACTGGGCAATATTATCATCATAATAATTTCGGGTCTTCAAGCTCATTGTGTACTAAGTTACTTTACATATTTTATGATTTATAGCTACATCCACATTTCAAATATTTATGATCCCCTCTGGAGACGGTTCAAAATACAGACATTTTTGGGGATTGTTCATATTAATTGCGATAAATGAATATAACTTTAAAAATATTTGGGCTTCTTTAAGATTAAATTATATTGGCGTGCTACAGAAGAACGTTATATATAAATGAAATGTAATGTATACGTCTACAAATCTACGAAAACCTACATTTATAGCCACGAAGATACTTCACGTATATTTGAGGTATTTATAATGGAGAGGATGGTTACTCTCCGCATCGAGTTTTGTGAAACAAAATAGTAACACTTTTCGAACTAAATAACCTAACTAAATCTGTAAACCACATCAAAATATATCCAGCTGAAGTTTACTTATAAAGAAAGGACAGAAAAAAACACGCGCACGTGCCATTTTTGCATTTCATGAAACGTAACGTAAATAATAAAATGAGATATTGATGCATTGATGCATAAATTAAAATCTAAATAAGATTCCATTGGGTCATATGTCTCAGCACAAATCTAACTTAAGCTATAAATATCTCCGATAAGTAAACGAAAAAGCTAATGGAATTACTATACATTTTCCCGCCACGGCAATGAATGTGGAAAAGTATACAAAAAAAAACAATTGAAAATATTTTACGATCATACCAATAACGTGCTTTTAAAAAAAAATACCCTTTAGTTTTCGATCCTTATATAATTAGGTGTGGATTTTCAATTCTTAATGCATTTTTAAATGGCAAGTAAGACTTTAAAACAACTAGAATCGCGGCGAAGGAAACTAAAACTGTTTCAGTATGGATTTCAGAGAAAGATTGATCTGCTTGTCTATAACTAAAAAATCACATATGTTAGCATTAATGCCAATAACACAACAAGATGATTTTTCGAAAATCAGTCGCATTTCACGAATCTTTAATTTTTATTATTTGATACACATGAACAGCAATTAAATAGTGATTATCAATCATAACAAATATATTAGTAGCGATTTCAAAATACGTAGAAAAATAATGTGTAAATACTGGGTGGTAAATTAAGTTATTTTAAGTTATTGTGTAGTTTTGAAATCTATGAACACCAAATCTTTCTAATTTCTAGCAGTCTAATAATATAGATTTCTGCTCAATCGGATTATTATAACAGAAAACTTTGGCGAATAAAAACAAAACAAAAAATAAAAAATATTTTCGTTTCAAAATTTTAACGGTTAATACAATGGAAGATTGTCATACTTTACCTCAGTGACATATTAACACACAGACCCATCGCATGTACAGACTTTTAATATTAACGAAAATATCTAGTTATATACTGTGAAGGGGACGCAGCATAACATTTTTTTATGCAGCGTCCCCTTCACAGTATATCACACTTCAAAATATTGCATAGTATGTACGATAAAAATCTGAAAAATAATAGAACAACGGCATTTATTAGAAGCTAAAGTGAATTTTTTTTGATAATATTTCAGTGATACAACTAAACTTCACCTTGTCAAACATAATTTATTAACCTTTACTTTGGTAAAAATGTTTTACAAAATATGATTTCTAATTTCTTTTATATTCATTATCGACAATTTAAAGCAAATATATGAAAATATAATCAAAATATACTCTTACAAAATATGTGGGTACATCAAATCTTTCCAATTGGATTAAAAAAACCTCCCAAGATCTAAAAATGCGACTCGCGTTTCAATGCTACAGAGACCGGAAATAAACAGGTAAATATATATTCACACTGGTCAAACCCAAATGAAATGAAATGGTAGAGTTACCACCTCGAAAAGAAAATATTTATTTATTTTGACTCCATATATTATAGCTACGCTTTTTTTTGGTCATTTAGGACCGCACCAGTAGATGTATAAGAGCCTTCTTTACTGAAGAGCTTTCAGTATATTTTTCGCACCAAAATGTGACTTTATGCTTTTGGAATGTTTTTTTTTTCGTTTTGCAATAAATTGAGAGATTATTTATAAGACTCGTTCGCTGTAAATAGGTGGTTTGTTGTTAATAAAATCATTTTATTTAACAATATTGAGGGTGGAAATTTTCGATCGGACTTGCTTTATTTTCTTTTTCGAATTACGTTTTATTTTCTTTTTGCATCTAAGAAATTTGTATTATAGTTCATTCTGAATTGTATGCGATAGTTTAAAAATAGTTAATATCTTGAAAAACTTTCATTGATTCTTCGTGAAATATAAGAGATAAGTTTTTTTTTATGATTCGTCGACTATATAGACCAATATTGTAATCATTCTAGGCGATTGTAATCATTCTAGGCGATTTCACCCGCTAATTTCAATGGAATAATAATGATAGTTATAGACGATTTAATAGACTTTTATAGTCATGGAAAATAATATTTTCCTTATTAAATTATTTAAGATGGGATTATCTTTCAATATACTATTGATCTCGAAAGAAATTTGTTGTAAAAAGAAGTGTTAGTTCACAAATTTGCATTGTTGATTCTGGTTCAATCAGAGTAGTCGTTTAAAATGTCTTCATTCCTTTTGACAAAAATTCAATATTTGATATTGGGAAGTACAAGAATTACCTGAGATCACAGGGTTCTTTAAAGAATGTGTTCACTTAGATTTTGCATAATGAATTTCACATTAAAATACTTTACGCAAGACGAATGTCGTATTTATTTATTCCAGACAAGAGCGAATTTACTAACAAACATCTGGCGACAATTTGCGATTTTTAAAGAATAATTCAGTGAAGTTTTAGCGTTTTTTGGTGACAAACAGTGAAACGTGGATACATCACTATATTGTCATCACGAAACATTCGAGTATCTTGAAAGAATTAGTTAAACAAACGTGTTAAAAAAAACTCAGGACAATTTTCGTTCTTTTTGAGTATTTTTTAAAGAACGTTTATTCTGTCTCTCCGTATTATGTTTATATCTTTATCTATTTAAGAAGAGATAATACCTAAAATATAAATATACATGTAAAACATATTTTATCGAATTTTTGAAATTAGAATTCAATCAATAGTAATCAGATATAAATATTGATCAAAATTATTGGATGTATTATATTCGAATTAACATTCAAGTTAAAATATAAGATATTATTTATCACAATCTAGAGTGCTTTTGAGATGCAAACGTTATTTAACCTAAGATATACCTAAGCTATTTTTGGGTTGTATTTCAAAAAGCGCTACATGAATTAGGATATGGAGGGGTGAGGGGTTGGTAAGTTGTTATTTCACCATCCCTAAAGCAAAGCTTTCCCACCGCGCAGACGAATTATTCTTGAGAAGTAAATTTTAGGTTAGGTTAGGTTAATTTATTTATAGATTAACATGAATTATAATTATTTTTATTTAGATCAGTAAGTAATATATTTCAATTCATGAACATATAAATTGTTAACATTAAAAAGCTTCATTATTCCTAAAAATGTTATAACAATATTTTTATTTTTGTGTTATTATTTTTATAATTACATTATAACGCATGACAGATATTTTTACCTCCGGTCATTGGCGACTCGCACTTTTTAGTGTTTCTTAGTAAAATAAGGGATCTTTTTAATTTTACGTCCGTCCATCTATCAAAGATTCGCATTTTCTCCAGATTTAGATACATGCGCATAAAATTTTGCAAGTAGATTTTTCATATAACGATCTTAATTAATATGTAGTAAAATACTTAAAAAAAAATTAGTAAAATTAGAGGTTTTTGTAATATTAGGCATCAAAATGAGGACCGATATGTCTCACCCGTCTTAGTTTTTCTAGAACCCGATTACTTTTAGATTTCAGCATTTGATTAGAATTTTGGAATAAAATAATTTCTGTTAACTCACACTAACAATTTCAAAAGACACAAAACATTACTTTGTATTTTTCCCAACATGCACTTAGTCGATGTTATAGTATTCAAATATTATATTCCAGTGTCCTAAAATATATTTCTTGCCCTTTATTCAAGAAGAGTGTATTTTTTTTATTTGTTATGTATATGTACATATATGCACACATAAATACACATACACACACATAATATTTACATTACATTTTTAAAAAGAAATGTTTTGAGGTTTTTTTCTGAATACCAATGCAATTTAATATTTCTATTTACAAGAATTATATTGGCGCTAGATATGTCATATTTATTTTATATTTATATTCTCTGCATTGACCACTTCAATAGATGTAACATTATAGTATTTGAAAGAAAGAACATCAAGATAAACCAACATCGGTTCTATTTTTAATTTCTGACATATGTAACCATGAAATGAGACTTTCCAAGTAAAGTTGTAAACAGACATTATTCATTTCGTTGCTCTAACATCTAACTGCAAAATAATGGGAAGCGACGTACCGCAGCGTTAATCAAATATTAAATTTCTCTTGCTGGTTAGATATAAACAGAAAGTCTACTTTACTCAAATATTTATTACGGATTGGGCATTTTCTGGCACGATCGAGTAATGAGGTATTTGAAACTAATCATACCTCCAGCATACAATTATCATTCGTAATAATTACTAAATTATGCAGTCATGTTCTGGCGTCAAATATTATTCATATCTCAGTCTGTTTTTTGTAATCAATTGAAGCTGAAATTCCTGTTTACATAAAACAAAAAATCTTTATAAAACTTAAGGAACGCGCTCTCTTTTATGCAACGTTATCTTCTGTTTTCCAGATTCTCAGTCTTAAGTGTGTATTTCCTGTTCCGCCTCAATTTTTTTTCTTACCGTAGGTCATTTATTTCTCGCTGAAAATGTAGAACTTTGCTAAATAGAGGCTCACAAATTATTCTAGAAGAAAATGCGTCGTGTGAAGAGTCTTTTTCGTAAATAAAGGAGAGGATTTGATAAATATTTCAAGTAACGTTAATTTTCACTTATTTGAGAAAATGGCGTATTACTGATATTTATAATGTGTTGAACCTATCCTAGGTTAGACACACTATAGTTTAAATCGAAACAACTATCTTGATTCAAATATCAATAGCACGAAAGAGAGATTGATACTTGAAATCAGTGCTAATATTATTAAATGTGGTCGAATGGCTTTTCGGTAAGTGTTCGATGCACTTAATAATTTTGGACATTGATACCTTTAGTATAGATAAATAGGTAATAAAAAATTTGCCTGACCCTTTTTTCTACAGAAGATACTGCGCATAAAGCAAAATTGCAAAAAAATATGTGCAAAGAAGAGTGATTCACGAGCAATCTATTAGACAAAAGCTAAATTAATTTTGAACACGAAAATAAAACAGGTAGATTGTTTTGGAAATTTAAATACAGAACTAAAGTCCCCCAAGCTTGTATTTTTAAAAAATCAAAAATAAATATTTAATTTACGCTGAAAGTTTAATGGGACTTTAAATTGCATATCTTTAAGAATACTTGCAACAAGGCAGACTTTTCTGTCAATGTTTAATAATCGGCAAACATAAAAATAAATCTTGCATGAGTTAGAGTGAAAAGTGCTGCGACCAGCACAAAATACATCGGAAAATAGGTTACACATTTTTTTAATTATGTCTACTAAAAATTCGCTATAACAAAATACTTTAATAGCCACTGATAGCAAACTATGCCGCTAATAAATTAGTCGTAGCGCTTCTTATTCTATCTCATGCAAGATTTATTTTTATGTTTGTCGATTATTAAAGATTTACAAAAAGTCTGTATATTTGCAAGTACTCCTAAAAATATGTAATTTAAACGCTACTAACATTTCAGCCTAAATCAAATACTTATTTTAAATTTTTTTTAAATGTGAGTTTCGGCTATTTCGGTTCTCTATGTACATTTCCAAAAATGTCTGCCTGTCGTATTTTCGTGTTCAAAATTAGTTTAACTTTAATATGTTTTTTTTCGCAATTTTGCTTTATGCGCAGTACCTCCTGTACAAAAATGGTCAGGCAAACTTTTGTTTCCCAATTTTTCTATCCCAAAGGTATAAATATGTAAAATTACTAAGTGTATCAAACACTGAAAATGGGCCACAAGTTCTTGGACTAATAGTACATCCATCCACATCCTAAGTAAATCCGATAATTTTTTCGCATTATAATTTGAAACTGGTCAAATTTTATTACAGAGAGGTCTGGTGACAAGTTTTCCCACTGGGTCATTTAAAAACTCCCACTGGAAATCTATTTATCTGTTTTAAGAATAATTTAAACAAGTTCCAAGAATTAATAGCGAAGACATATATATAACAGAATATAAAAAAATAAATGTATTGTCAAAATAAAAAAATGCGTTAATAAATTTATAAGAAATCCTGTCAAGTACGAGTAGTGATAGCACTACTTAGACACTTATAAAGATTCAATGGTGCATATAATTTCTATTAAACTACTTATAAACATTAATTTTACTGCCTACTACATCTTTCACAGGCATTGAAACATATTGTATATTTCAGAAATTATAAAATCTACGATAATCGAAAAATCCTATTTCTTTCATATTTTAGAAGTAGTTTCAGAAATAAGCAAAACTATTTTTCAGTGTATCGTTGAAGATATATTAAAAATAAGAAACGAATAATTTTAGTAATTTTAGGGGAAACAGTTTAAGTACTCAACATTTTTTTTTTAAATTCTTTATATTGCGTGTGGCATCTTTATAAATGGAAAATAAAATATTATATTACTGTTTTCAAAGTCATTTCCTATAAAATTTCCACATGAATGTTTTTGAGTGTTAGCTATTCAGATATGTGCGGGTTAATATATTGTATTATTATGGTAAATTTTAACTTTCCATGTCAAGCGGTAACTAAAATAAATTACCGTGACAGACAGACAAACTGGTTCATGAGTAATAGTATAAGGGTTCGTTTTTCCTTTTGAGGTACAAAATCATATAAATTAAAAGAAAAAGAACAGTATTGTTACATAAAATATCATACCGAAAATTTCCGACCATCTAAAAGAAAATCGAAAAAAGGAAGAAATAATGCAAATAAACTATATTTTGAAATATGCGGCAGGAAAAAAACATTTATATAAGGGGCAGGGTAAAAACATTTTTATATATTAATTTTAATTTTAATTGCCCCGATAAGAATGTTAAAATATGTGAATATGGACACAGGTCTTTAAAAAAAAACAACCAAGTAAAGTTTAAGGGCACATTATTTAAGCTGAATTCATAGCTCAAAATTAAGTTTAATTTCTCTTTGTAAATTAAGATGTATTTTCTAAAAGAAGCCATTTAAATATTTTGAGAAGAATTCTTAATTAAATGAAAATGCTGTTCTATATAAAGGCTGAATTATTAATGCCTACACATTATAAAAAGAAAAATGTAATCTATAGCTTGATTTGTGCTGGAGTAATATTGACTTTACCAAAGTTTGGAAGCAATTTCAGTATTCTCTTATATCTATATGTTTTTCCGTCTGACTCAAATAAATATTTTAAAACAAAAGGATAATATTAACATTGTTCCAAAAGATAATCTGTGAGCTGGTATTTGGGTTTAATAGTACCCAAATACCAGCTTTTCATACATATATTAGTCGTCTTTTAGACTTAATCACATAAATAACTGAGAATTGTTTTTCATAAGCGTATCAAAAATTTATTGTATTATTCGAAAGACATTAAGTGATATTATATAGCTTTCAATCGAATATATTATAGAATGTTTTATTCTCATCATTTATTTAAATGATGGTAAAAATAAAAAATAAAAAACTTTTATAATTTCTTCAAATAAGTGATCCATAACATCTCAAATATGTCATAGTTATAAAGGAGAAATATTATAAAACTGGATCTTTTATACCAGTCTCCTTGGATTTGTAAGTTTGTGATTATTGTATACTCAAACTTCAGTTAGGCGCAAAAAGGTATAGAATTTTTTTTATGTAGGACTTTTATTGCCACTGCACACCAGCGGCGTGCAGTGCTTTTTAAGAAATTCAAGTTGGGATGAAACGGACATATGAAAAATTATATAGATATACAAATACGCCCGCAAGATCTGCAATCGCCCATAATAGCGCTGAAAACGATATCGAAGGAGTAATTGATTGCAAATGTGTCTCAATAATTTAATCGTAGACATTCAAAAACAATAAACTCTCGACCTAATTACACGGACTTATCAAACTATAACCTTAATCGTGACCATGAAAAGCTAATTTTTGCTTCCCTAAAAATATAATAGTATCTATTATCGTTTCTATATTATTTGAATTTCTATGTCATTATGTTGTTACAAATTTTTATACGTGAAGAGCTAAAATTTTGTAGTTTTACTGTGCACGATAAATGTTTTTTTTTAGATTTAGCATAATTTTTACCAGAATTTGTCAAGGTGTTTTGATATTTACCTGGATGATCACCTGTTATTAACCACCTTAATTCCATTTATTATATTCAGTTCTGAATAATAAACAAAGCCAGCAAAACATTTTATTTAAAATGCAACTTTTGATTAGCCACCAATACTAATCATCAAAATTACTGCGATAATGCCGTACACTAGATTTATTATGAACATATAATTTCAAAATTGTCAGCGATCTACCATTCTCAATTATACCATTTTCTTTCACGACGAAAATGCACGCCAAAAAATAAAATTAAAAAAAATTAATTTTAACGCACAAAGAAAACTTCACTGAAAAAATATTACGTGTGTTTTAAAAACCGGACAACTATTAAAATTATTTGTAAATTTTTTGTCGAAAGAGGACAATAAACTGACAGCGAGCTCGTTATAACAACACAATGATTCATTGCTTGTATGCAAATGTCATAATTACGGTATTGTTTCAGTCTGAATATAGCCGATAATCTAACAAGCTTCAACTTCCCTTGAGGCTGTGAACTGACGTTTTGAAATGATGGAATAATTTATAATTTAGTGCGGATCATTTCTGATTCAAGAAGTTTTAGTAATTTCATACAAAATAGGAATGAAGTTTGTACGATTTATCTCAAATTGCAGCAATGGGAAACGTTCGCTTTGTTTGTACGAACTGCAAATCATTTATCGAAGTGTGGGTTTCACTCGAGTAGCACAATTTAAATGTGTTTAAATTTCTGTAAATATGTTATGTATATATATATATAATTTATCAGGCCAAGCTACCTGTAATTGTTTATGAAGTACTGCACGCCACTGCTTAAAATAAAAAGTTAACATAACGGATGCGAGTTACATTGTATGTAAATTATTTATCAAATGAGTAACTGTCTTGTTTACATTAACTCATGAGAGGGTTACGTCGTTGAATGACTTTTCGATACTTATGATATGACCAACGTGAATTATTACACATATTATTTTGTCAATTCGACGATAATATCCTGCTTTTGAGAGTCGCGTGAAAACTTATTGGAAATTATATGCTGTCAAAATATTTTGAAGTAAGTATAGATCAGAATTTTTATATATTGACGCCATTTATAACTTCTATAATATTATGTCATAAGCGATATGTAAGCGCTATGACTGCGGATAATTATTTTTAAATAAAAAAAACATTTCAATGGGAATAAAAATCGAATTCGAATCGATTCGTTATGAACTCTTTCTAAATCCATTTTCGACACGAAGAAGATCACGGTGTTATGGCGAATCGCGTGTAAATAGCAGAACGCCATAAGAAAAATAAAAATTCTCAAAATTTGAAATCTGACAGAATATATTAACGAAATGGTGAATTATATTATCAAATCAAATGATGAAGCAAGAATATTTTAACAAATTACTCTTCATAAATAATAATTAGTTTTTAAATTCAAATTAACATTTTAACAATTCAAATAAGTTTTAATGAAATAATAACTCACAATTAAATGAAACTACGTGATGTATTATTATTTATACTTTCTTTAAGTTCTTTAACACGCGGTAAAGAACTTAAGTGGTAAAGAACTTAAAGAAAGTAGAAATAATACCATATCATGTAGTTTCATTTAATTGTGAATAATAAATTTTTACAAAATTAACGCCAAATATATTCAATATATGAAATAATGACTCAATTCTTTACTGTTACACGACAAAATAAATTCGCCATCTTTTTTAAAAATTGGCATTCACAACATGGAACAAAATGGTTCTCAAAGTCCTTTGTTGCTCCACCAGATGGTCTCCTGAAGATAATGATGCAAAATCTCGAATCGAAACTGGTCGTCGTTGATCCGCAGGATAATTCACGATGTGATTTAAATTGGAGAAAATCTTTCAAATGTGTCTTCGGAATAAAAAATCGGGACCAGTTACATTATTTGTTTTTATAATACACAACTCATTAATCTTTTTATTCTCATATTTTAATATTAGGATTTAAAAGGTCCAAAGCACAGTCCGATTTAAAATTGAAGTTTTACCAAGGCCTTGCGGCTAAGATGTGTAGATGTTCGCGCATTTTAATAGTTTAAGAAACTGATATTTTGCGGCTATGGTATACAGTAATTACCCTAGCCTTTTACGAGTTTAAAGTAACTGATCACAGAACTTACTGCTAGGATATATAATTAAAAATACTCGCACTTCAATAGTTTAAAGTAACTGATCATAGGACTTTACTGCTTGGATATACTATTAAAGATCCTGGCACTTTAATAGTTTAAAAGTTACTTTGCGGCTAGGATATATAGTTATTATCCATGCCCATTGAGAACTCGAAAGCAACAGAATTGAAATGATTAACGATGTATACTTGTAGAAGGTTTCAAAAAGACTGAAAGGAAAATTTTGCTAAAAGAACGCGTAAAGATAAAGGACAATTGTATTATTTAAAAAAGGAATGCAAGAGAAATTCCTTCCAGAATGTTCTAAACCTTACAAAAATTATTCCATATTTCAATAAAATTCAATACAATGTTGTTGGCACTTAAAATTGGAAAGTCATACAGAAGAAAAAAGAAAACATTGGAACTATTAATCATTTGACAAAACGTCAAGTTGCAAATGTCATTCCTCATATAGGTGGCGATCTAATTAAGTTTAACAAATTTAATTGATATTTAAAATAATAAAATAGAAATAAAATATAATTTTGAATTATTATCATTTTCAACCACACTGCAAGGTCAAAAGTTCCCAGCTTTGCATTGATACATCGCCTTTTTAATTTTAGAAATTAATTTATTTTCATCTATTTCCATGAAAAGTACTAAACATATTTTGAAAAGCTGTACAAAGAAAACTAATTGACACATCAAATTAAAATGTCCATTCATTGCTAGGACACGTGTGTCAGTATAACAAATTTCATTGTGTAGAATAAATATAAGATAAATTTCATTGATAACCAGGTCATTTCTGTGCTAGGCTTACGTAACTTTCACGTTGCCCTCACACACTAAATAGTGTATTATTTAAATTTGCAGCCTCTTAATGTCAAGTTTTTTATACACATTTGAGGGATTAAAGACCCATAGGTGATCACGTAGATGCACAAAAGTGACAGCGTAGAAGTAGAAGTTACATTTAAATAAATTTGTTGTTTTATTGACATATGACACAGTATGTTACATAAATAACGGTACATAAATGATGATACTGCGGAATGCCATCTTAAAATACAATATATTCTTGTCTTTACAAAGAGTTAATTTCAATATTAAATACTATTTCCTTTTTTTTAGTTCACTTTCTTTTAGAAGCATATACTTGTAAAACATTTATTTTCAATTATGTTACAAGCCGTTAGTAAAAAGTTATTTATTTCGATTTATAGTAAACATAATGTAAATTTTATTTTATTGAACTAATGATTTAGTTTTTATTCTTTATTTTATTTTATTGAACTAATGATTTAGTTTTTATTCTTTATTTTATTTTATTGAACTAATGATTTAGTGTTTATTATCATGCATCTTATTCGTTGAAAAATCGGATCAATGTGACATAAATATTTTTTCAGCATGTTAGAAAATACCATGTTCATCACAGTATGATGAACATGATATTTTCTAAGTTGTTGAGAAAATATTTATGTCATCTTGATCCGATTTTTCAACGAATAAGATATAGTCAGATTTGTTAATTGGGTTAGATTAAAAGTTGATTAATGCACATAGCAAAATAACCTAGTTTATTTAATTTAAAATAGCAAAAGTTGTGAATAAATTTTTCAAGCCATAATTTTTTCAAAATGTTTGTTCGCAATGTGATTTATAATAAGTTTTAAACAGGTTAAACAAAAATATTTAAATACACTATGTTTAAAATTAAACTAAGTTTTACTTTCATAATATTTCTTGTAAATGTTCGTGTCACGTTTTGCATATAATTTTTAAGAGTTTCGATTTGTAATTATTTATTACGTCTAGAATTTACTGAAACGGGTTTTTGAAAAGTGTCTCGATTTTTATGTCATCTGTATCTATTAATATCATTTCATCATTTTAATATATCATTATAAACTAATGTGTTTATTATAAACACGTTATATAATATGGGGAATAGCGAAATAAAACTATGTTTTGTTGCTCTGAAAAGAGTAGAGGTTTTTATTAATCACTATTCGCAAATCACATTATTTTAGGAAAAAAAAGAAAAATATAAATGTATATATGTATATATATATATATATATATATATATATATATATATATATATATACAGTTAATAACATTTTCCTTTTTCGTAATACCAACATAGACATCTTCATCTGTCACGCCGCATAATATCAGCGTGTTTTTCCATATTTACCAATGTTTCGTAAAACTATTCATTTAAATGGAATTCTGCAACAGATTCAGTTTATGTATGGTGAAAACATATGAAGTGCTTCAGCATTTACATTTCAAAAACACTTATAAAAACGTCTTTATGTTTACGTTCTTCACCACTGAATTAAAAATAATGATATTTTGTTGCGAAAGATCAGAAAATATTGTACTGTAGTACTATTTTATAAAGTTATATAAGAGTTATAGCTTTGTTATATATCATAACAATAAATTTATAACGACTAAATAAATTTATAACGGCAAATATCGCCAATACTATTAATAATATGTTCAACTAGCATATAACGTAATTGACGTTACATTTAATAGAACTTTCCGGAACAAATGACATAACTTACTCTGTAAACTGCATCAAAATACATCCAGCTGAAGATGATTATAAGAAAAAGAATAGAAAAACAGGTATGTAAACGTGTCATTTCCGCATTTCACCTAACGGGTTGTTAATAATAAAAGAAGACATTGAGGCTATGGATTATTTAAAAATGTTTTTTTAAATAGAATAAAAATGTGAGCGTGAAATTTCAAAAAAGCGGAATGTCAAATAAACTATAGCCTAAATACATTTCCGTTGGATTATGTGTCCGAACACAAGTCTAACATCGCGTCTATCAATATTTATTTATTTACTTATATACCTTAATGTATCTAACTGATACATATGGTGGACTGATTGCTGTGAGAACAATCTTTTACAGCCAACCAGATCACCAATCTAGCCTCGCTCAATGAGCGACCGGGAATCGAAGCCAGGTCCCCGTGATGCGTCGCGCCGTCAAAGGCCGTAGATCTTACGATCAACCCAACACACCACGGCGACGACAACACATCCGATGAGTGTAGTAAAAAGCAGATAGAATTTCTATATGCACTTCGCTGTCCCAGCAATAAATGTGGAATAATATAAAAAAAACTATTGAAAACGTTTCACGGTCATACCAGTTACGGGGGCCCACTTTTAGATTCCTATACTTAATATAATTAGATCCGATATAATTAAGTGTGAATTTCAACGCTTAATACACTCTTCATAGCTAAATGACAAGTAAGAAACATAAACAACAAAAATCGCGTGGAACGAAACGAAAACCTTTTCAATACGGATTTAAGGGAAAAATTGGTCTGCCTGTCGTTAACAAAACACTACATGGCGGCATTAAAGCGCATAAATACGGGAAGATCTTCTTGAAAATCACGAAGTTTTTTCGAAACTCAATAACATTTCATGAATCTTTGATTTTTAATATTTCATGCACGTGGGCAGTAATGAAATATTGATTATTAGTCATTATATATATATATATATATATATATATATATATATATATATATATATATATATATATATATATTATTAGCAGTTTCAAAAGGATTGAATGATCACCAAATATTAATTCCCAGCGTTTAATAATTCAGATTCCAAAGATTAATTGTGTACAATGGAAATTTTCATAACTTATTTCCGTAACATATTAGAACAAGCATGTGTGCAAGATAAATTCTAATAAATAGCACATTGAAGTAGAGAAATTAATCAATGTTGGTTGTTTTGAAGACAAAAAATAAACACCTAAAATAAAATGTTATATAAAAATTGGAAGTAATCAATCATACTCTAAATTAATTTTTGAACGCAAATATTTATAATAAATTATTTAGAGTTGCAGTCGAAGACGAGTCTTTAGTCAGTTTTTTGAAAAATTTACCTATGTATGTAAATATTTAGAAATATTTTTATATGGTATCTCATTCGATCCAATGATTGACACACGTGTCCGATCGGTTGACGCACGTGTTCGAACAACGTGTTCGAAATTATTTGTCAGTTGTTCGAACACACGTGTTCCCAAATCATTCCATATGTGTACATGACAAATAATTTTCTTTGTAGGTCTAGGTTTTCAAAGTGTGTTCAATATTTTTCGTCGTAATAGATGAAAATAAATGCATTTCTAAAGTAACTGCATCAATGCCAGGCCGCAAACTTTTGACCTTGCCGTAGACTCCTCTGCGTCGAAAATTAATTTTGAAAGAACTGCGTAACGAATGTCTGTAAAATTTAAAGTCTAATGGTGGACACATTGTTAATAAGTTTCTACACGACCCATAAGAGGAGCATTTTATCGCACAATACGGATAAACTGATATGTATAAATATATTATTTATCCTTATTACTTTCAGATATTTATATTTAGTATTATTTTATCCTTATTACTTTCAGATATTTCTTGAATTTTCTTGTAAACAGAAGAACTTCACGTTTCTGATGTTTTATGACTACAACAATTTGACTTATTCGTAGAAATATAAAGGACTAGTTTTCTATTTTATTTTTCTATAATTTAAATAAATAATGGAAATATATCGTTCTATAATATGTCCGACTGAAAGTTAACTTTCAGTCGGACATATTATAGAACGATAACACATAAAACAATATGTCTTTCGAGTAATACAATAATTTTGTGTTACGCTTATGAAAAAAACATCAATTATTTATGTGATTTTGTCTCAAATACTTTTTGAAAATAAACCACAAACCTGGTGCAACCAAGCAGTAATAAAAAAGCCGAATGATTAAAATTCTATTTCCATGATCGACGGCGTCTAACAACAGAACGAGAAAGATATTGTTAAACTCAAATATCAGCTCACAATTTCCCTTATAGAATAACGTCATAATATTCTTTTGCGTCAAAATATTTATTCAAGTCAGACGGAAAAACCTATATAAGGGATTAATTTAATTGCTTCCAAACTTTATTAAATTTAATATTACGCTAGCCCAAATGAAAATAAGAATATATTTTTCTCGGTTTTAGTTTGTATGGGCATTAATGATAAAGCATTAATAAAGCATAAGATTATCATTAAATAAAAAAATTCGTATCAAAATATACAAATGGCTTCTCTTTAAAAATAGATCTTACCTTGTGAAGAAAAATTTAAATTATTTTTGAGCTATGAATTCAGATTAACGTATTTAGCGCAATAACTATTGTACCTTGAGACCTTACTTGATTTTTTAAAATATAGACCTTTGTTTTTACATAATAACAGTCTTCCATCGTCTTGGATATTACAGAAAGAAACACGATCTCTCTGTTAATACTCAAAATTGTTAGCCTGTTCTTTGCTCATTATCACATACAAAATTGTGAAAAACAAATACTAAACTCATCTTTGCCTAAACTGCTGTCAGCTAATGAAGATGAAAAGGGATTATTTAATGCTTAGGCTAAATAATTTTAGGTTAGCTGGCACTTTTTAGGGCTGGAATATCGTTTGAAAGGGCTAATATATTATCACACACACTACACAAAGTATTAAAAAACGACTACTACTTAAATAGTTTTCCCTAAAATATCTAAAAATATTACTTTCGCAATTTTGAGTAATATATCCTAGTTGTAGAAATGTGCTGAAATTGAGGCAAAAAAAATTGTTGTTGCAATTAATTCTTGGAACTTGTTTAAATTATTCTTAAAACTGATAAGTTGATTTCAAGTGAGAGTTTTCAAATAACTCAGATGAAAAATTCGTCAACAGACCACATTTGCATTAAACGGAAATGGCACAGAATAGTCGACCAGTTTTCAATCGTAACGCAGAAAATTTGTTCGATTTACTTACGAAAGTGCATACAAAAGCAGTAATTTTCCCATTAATTTCAAATATCAATGTCCCTTTTACGATACTAATATTTGAAACCAAGTTATATGTTTCGATTTAGAAAATCATAAAATGCTGTAATTATTTTAAATTATGCGGTATACATATCATACCTTGTTATACATATTGGTAATATATCGTTTGCAAAAATTAGTAACAACGTCATATAAAATATGTTTTTATTAAATTCCTTCCCACGTTATGTAGATTACCAAATTGTCCTTTCATATTTATAAATGAGACTTTATACACGGCGTGACGTATTTTACTCGTAAATAATTTGTAGAAATTACTTCAGCAAAGATCTACATTTTCAGTGGGAAATAAATGATCATTGAAAGAAGGATCCGAGGCGGAACACGAAATAAACACTAAGATTGAGAATCTAACAAACAGAGACTAACGTCGCGTAAAAGAGCGCGTTCCTTAAGGTTTACAAAGATTTATTGCCCCATATAAACAGGAATATAAGCTTCAATTAATTGTAAAAGCTAGAGTAAAATAAATGTAATATTGAAAGCAAGGACGTAATATTACATAACTTATATGTATTAGAAATAATGATAAACATATGGTAGGAATAGAATTGGGGTAAGTAATAATAATTAACTAAGAACTTAGTAATTATTATTACTTACTTAGTAATTGAGAACTTAGTAATTATTATTATTACTTAATTAAGAACTTAGTGTAACACATGATGGAGTTAAGTTATTACTGCATTAAAAATAGCTATGTAATAAATTCCTTTAAAATTACTAATCATTAAAAAATCTGTGATCACGCTCGTCACTACCAACTAATATGTCCTAATAAAAAAAATATCCGGACTGTACTGATAGACTGGAATTATTTAGAAAAAATTTCCATAGAAATTGTTCAGACAAGTATTAAAAAATTGATCTTTTAGCATACTACCATCGTTTAACCCTTTGTCACAAAACGACGTTAAAACTTAACTTAATTATTCTTTAACAATCTCAAATTGTCACCAGATGTTTACCAATAAATTCGCTCTTGTCTGGAGTAAATAAATACGACACTCATCTTGCGTAAAGTATTTGACTGTAATTCATTATGTAAAATCCAAGTGAATCTGTTCTTTAAAGATGCCAGTGATCTCAGATAATTCTTGCACTTCTCAATATCGAATATTAGATTTCATTAAACGCTTTGAGCATCACAGCTAATTTCTTGGTATCAAGGAGGTGATTCATGTTCTCTACTTATTCTGCCACGCTTGAATTCATTTAAGCAAAGTCGAAGAGTTTTTTACATAAGTCGTCAAACATAAATAAAGTTTTCTCATGAATTTTCTTCGTGGTTTTCCCTTCCAGGAAAAAATAATCGCAACGCGAGTTCCGATTTTATTCATTTTTCATTATTACTCGAAACATTTCCGTTTTATCAATTGTCAAATAAAGAATTAATACCAGAACGACGTATTACTCAAACACAGCATTATTCATAAGAATAAAACTGTATAACTACGTATACAAATGAGGCTATAGCCATCTTTTAATATAGAACTAAATTACTCATCAAACCACCCATGTAAATTACAATAACTATGTTAACAAAACGAAATTACGAATAAAATATTCTGTAAGCTCAGATGTTTGCCTACAACCTGTGTCAATTGTATCGTTTGTGATTCCCCCATTCCCATTTCGCTGTCGCCATTGATATCACCTATATGTATTTATTATCTCATGAGTTAGAATCTATTGTTAGGTCTACTATGCGCAACCAAAAAAATCGAAACCAAATAATTGAATATAAAAATTAAAAACTCTGTTTCAGGAAACAAACTTCAGTCACAGGCTTTAAATTTACATTAAACAAAATTCATAAAGAAACCCCTAGCGCTGTATCTGCTACATGTCTAAGGAATCACATAAATATAGTTTTCATTATTTGTCGATCCACTGTACATCGATCTCATTGCCGATTCGCCGATCTTGTTTCCGATTCCCAAATTTTCACATTCAGAACTTCGCAGTGAATTACATATAAAGCTAAATGAAAACACACCCTATTACAACCTAAATAAATCGACCGCTTTGATTAACAATCTTTTAATGTTATGGGGACTTCATTCCATCATAAGGAAAATAAACAGCTAAAAATCTATCAGGTTAAGAAACGGCAGTGTTGTCACCACGGCTGAATATATAAAAGGCTTTATTTTATCTCTTTCTAATTTTACCATGATTTTTCTTTTTGGACTGCATTTGAAAACTTTCCACCGAAAGAACTCTCGCTATATTTCTGGTGACAGAATAAAAATTTGTGGCGATTTTGGAAATATACTTTATTTTGAATAACTGTAAAAGTTATTTGGTAGTTCTAGTGTGTTGCGTGTTTCTAAATTATTTTAATAATTTTTTGTTATTTATACGAATACATAATATAAAATACATTAGGCTTGCATCGATACATTATAAAATTTTATTATTTGCAAACATATGCTATTAATAGAGGAACATAATGTTTTTTTTATAAATGTTTATTAATAAAAAATTACAGATAAAATAAATTTTAACTTAAAAACCCACCCAAATTTGATGTATATATTTTTTTAATTGTCCTATGTTTACGGTTTTTTAACGAAAACGTCCTACAATTTAAAAATACTCGGACTATATATAACGAATACACTAAAGAGCAGCAATTTACTTTTATGTGTCGCTCATTCGTGCCGGTGATTTCGAAAGAAGAGAGAATATTGTTAACATGACAATAATTGAACCGTTTTCGCAATAATACCTATAAAATTATCAAATTTTAATTATTTTCTTTTGTTTTTTAAATGTAGTTTCGTTAATCATATTTCTTTATTAACTTATAATTGTCTATACCAATTGCTAAGTATAGTTTCTAAGAATTCTATAACTTTCGAGTATTGTATAGTATAACTTGAAACAACAAATGGTAGTCGTGCAGGAGTTCCTTTGCAGGTTATTTTAATAGTCATTTCAATTTGTTGATCCTTTTCACAATTTTAATAAATTAACACGATACCTGCATCCATATTCTGATGTGAAGGCAATATAATCATCGTAATATGTTCGGGTCAACTGGCTTGCTTATATAATATTTTTTTTTAATATTTTCTAATTTATGGCTATTTCCAGATACCATGATTAAAATACTCTCTGGAGACTATACCGATGTATTTGTAAATCATTCGTATCAATTATGATAAAATATGTAACTTTGAAAACTCGTATAATTGGATTTGGTTTAGATTGAATTACGTTGCTATGCTACAAAACAATGTGAATTATAAATGTAATGTGTAAGTGTAATAACTTATGTAAACCTACGTCAAGAGCCGTGAAGATACTTCACGTATATTTGATGTATCTATAACGTAGAAAGCGTCGATAAATATCAGTTATAATATATAGTTTTAAATAGCGACACAGAAAATTATTATCTTTTTCGTGAGCTCTATTATCACCTTTCGGATAAAGATTGCAAACTATTTAATAGAACCTGAGACAAGCAATAAAAGTAACTTTTGTGAAGTGATGTTTACTTCACGCGGTCGCTCCAAACAGTAAAACTTTTTTTATTACTATCCAACCTACTCGTGACTGAGAAGAATTTGAAAAATGTACGAAATTTACTTAGCGGTCGTCAAATAGAATGTTTGCTTTAAAGAAATAATTTTCTCTTAAAGAAATTACAATCATCGCTGAAGACATATATTCATTCGTTATAAAAAAAATTAAGTGTTATCTTCGTAAAAAATATCGAAAGATTTTTTCAATGTTAAACAAGTGGTTAAAGCAAAGCAATAGTTGGCACTATATTATTACTACAACACAATACATATTTCTTTATCATTCCATGTTTCCAATATTCTTTAAATAATTTTCTGCTAATGAAAGTATTTATAATATTAATTATAAAATCGCAATTTCAAATGGCCTATTTACAGCATTTTTCTATAAAACTGATATTGATGACCGATAAGCAGATTGTATTATCCATATAATTTAAGTGGATTTCGTGAAGTTAAAATTGTGAAGTAAACTGCAACGCCAGTCCAATTCAAATTTATTTACAATTTAGGCAAATTTCACATCTAAATTTTCTTTAAAAATCCATGCTGATTTCCATATGTATAAAAAATACTAATCCTACCACTTATTAATACTTAATATACATAAAAGTATGAATAAATTCACACCGAAACGTAACTCTCATATGCCGAGAGCAAAATGAAAAATGTGCACGAAATTTATTTTGAACATTTCCTATATTTTGAATCGTTCTTCATAAAAGAATATTAGTTCGAACAAAAGCATTAAATAGAGATTTAATTCTTGAAAGATACTTTAATGTTAAACAAATATATAGATGTGGAAACATGTGGCACACATTTACATGATAGTGAGCCCAGTTTAGCCCAGATACGTGAATAAGTTATAATTGCGGAATCACTGAAGTTAAATTTAAAAATAATTATAAATCATTTTAGAATTATAAATCATGGATCAACAGAGGATATTTGATAACAATGAAGATTAATAAAAGGTAATATACGTCGTTAAAAAGAATTTACTAATGTTTGGTTAAAGTATTCGTTTAAATAGAATTATGCAGTAGATTTAGTTCACGTATATTGAATGCATTTTAAGAACTTCACCGCTTATATTTCAAAGAAATCATTAGTTTATTTTTAAAAATCAGACATCGTACCTATCAATATATCCGATAATTATTTGAAAACGCTGACAAAAACACTACATGCACTTTGCCTCCACTGCAATAAATGTGAAATAAAACACAAAAAACTATTGAAAATATTTCACGGTAATACGTATGTAACTAACATACGTTCTAAAGAAGTAGACCCACTTTTAGGTTTCGATCCTTGTATAATTAGATGTGGTTTTTCAATGTTTGATACATTTTTCTTAGCTAAACGGCAAGTAAGAATCTAATACAACAAGAATCGCATGGAAGAAAACGAAAACATTTTCAACGTGGATTTAAGAGAAAGATTGATCTGTTTGTCGATGAACAAAAAGCGCACGGCAGTGCTAATGCCAAATATACGATAAAAAAATTTTATTGAAAATCATTAAGTTTGTTCGAAACTCAGAGGTATTTCATGAAATTTTTATTACTAATATTTCATGCACATGGAGAGCAATGAAATATTGACATAAGAAATACATTATTAGCGATATCAAAATGATCAAAAAATATACAGAAAAATAATGTGTGGATATTGAGTGGTAAGTTAAGTTATAACCATGGTCACCAAATATTAATTCCTAATCCTTAAACAATAAAGACTCCAAATATGAATACATGTACAAGGGAAATTTTCATAATTTTCTTCTCTAACATATTAAAACAAGCATGTGTGTAAGATAAATTCTGACAAACAGCACATTAAAGTAGAGAAATTAATCAATGTTGGTAATTTTGAAGACGAAAAATAAACACATTAACGGGTTATTAAAAAATAAACACATTAACCTGTTTTTTTTTTAAATTAAATGTAATCCATCACACTCTAAGTTACTTTTTGAACGCAAATATATAAATTAAATAATTTACATGGAATTACAATTAAAAAAGAGGTTTTGGTCAGCTTTTTTTAAAAATTTACCTATATGTATTAAACAGTGAACTGGTCAATTTTTTATGTGAGGAAACACACAAGAAAAAATATATTAAACCTTACCATAAATCAAAGTCGGGCATGAAAATTTTCCTCTCACGGATCCCATCAAATACGGAGACGTTTTAAATGCTATTCAAAGTGTCTAGTAATATTTTTTACACGGGCCTTCATTCGCAGTATACACTCCAAAATGTTTTACAGTGTAACATCCACCAGCCCGCCTAACTTTTACTCGCAAACGTAAGTTAAAAATCTAAAAAAAAATCAGAAAGACGGCATTTAATCAATAATTAGTAACTAAATGCAATTTTTTCAGAAAAAAATGCAATAACGTAAACAAACTTTACCTATTAAGATACATTGTGCCATATATTTACATAGTTAAAAATAATATTAGTATTATAAATAATTATTGAAATATAAAAATTTTTATAAATTAAATAATTAAATTAATTTTGACCTCAAGTTTTTAAACTTTTATATGTACCTTAAGTATATAGAGGAATCTTATGATGCAATTTGTATTCGAACTTAGTACATTAATTTGCAATTAAGCGTATAAAACATTGTCAAATATAATTTATTAACATTTCCTTTGGTAACAAATATGCATTATGAATCATTTAAATCAAAATATATGAAAATATAATCAAAATGTAATCTTATAACTTATGTAAATCAAATGCCTTCAATTGAATTAAGAAAAACATCAGCGATCTAAAGATCTGACTCAAGTTTCAATGTTTCACAGACCGGAAATAAACATGTAAATATATATTCACTGTGGTCAAACCTAATGAAATGGTGGAATTACCATCACCGTCGAATTTGTGCAAAATCTTTATTTATTTTATCTACATGTAATATTGCGACGCTTTTTTTGGTCATTTAGGACCGCACCTGTAGGCGTATGAAAGCTTTCCTCACAGAAGAGCCTTCAGTCGCCCACGCACCAAAATGGGATTTTTATGAGGAGGCTTTTGGAATGCCTTTCTTTTGTTTTATAATATATGAAGAGATTATTTGGAAAGACTCGTTCGTTATAGATTCGTGATTTGTTTTTGATAAAAGTATTTTGTTTAACAGTAGGTGGAAATTTTCCATCAGACTTGTTTCATTTTCTTTCTCCATAAGCAATATTTTAATAGGCATCTAAGAAATTTTGTACTCTGATTTCAAGGATAATTGTATTACTAAATAATAAACCATTGTTTAAAAAATGTAAAAATGGTTGAATTTAAAAAATAATTAATCATTTATAAAAGTTTCGTTAATCCTTCATGAAATATAAGCGAGAAGTTTGTTTTTTTATGATTCGTCGGCTTATATACATTGAAGGACAACAGCATACCTTATCTGATTTTACAACTAGGTTTGTGTGAAATGTAAAATATAAAAAATCGTGATTGTCTTTAAAAATCCAACGATACATCATGTTTATTACATGATGTAAATAATTTATATTCTACGCAGATAGGTGTTTCCCAATAAATTTCTTAAACCTCCAGTGTTATCAATATAATGTAAACTTTTTACGTAATGCGGAAGATAAAGATATTTAACTTTAGCGACGGACTTTAAATTAAAATCCTATTTAAGTTAGCGCGTAATTCAGCAAGATAACCTCAGTAAATTCTAGATGAAGAGAATAGTTACAAAAGTAAAACTGTCAGAAATTATATGCAAGACGTGACACGAATATCTATGAGTAATATTATGAAAATAAAACTTTGTTTTTTTTCAAATATGCATTTAAATATTTATGTTTAAATAGGATAAACAAAAAGTTTGCATAAATTATGGCTTGATTAATTAATTCATAACTTTTTTTTTTATTTTAATGAAATAAATGAGGCTAGCGCTATGCTATGTACATAAATCTACTTTTAATCTAACCAATTAACAAACTTGGTGTTATCTTATTCTCTGACGAATTGAATCAATATTGCATAAATATTTTCTCAACATCTTAGAAAACACCACGTTTATTACGACTTAAATCATTTGTTTAATAAAGTACGTGTTTATATTTAATAAAAACTAATAACTTTTTACTAACGGCTCGTAGTATATCATCGTTTTTAATGTTAAAATAAATTCCTTATAAAGAGATGAAAATCTATTTTTTTTAATAATAACTACAAATGATGTAAAATATATTTTATGTATTGAATATATTTGGCGTTAATTTTGTAGAAATTCATTATTCACAATTAAATGAAACTACGTGATGTAGTATTATCTCTACTTTCTTTAATGTTTCTTTATTGTTCCGGTATTGTGAGGTACGGCCATAAGAGAATATATGAAAGCTGTTGACATTTTCTCTCTCAGTTAATATCTTTCACAGTTGTATCAGATGTCCCCATACAGCATCGCTCACATTCGCAAATGAACTCATCTGTACCGTATTATCACATTTGTCATAGAATACGCCAGTATGGATCGATAGTTGGCCTTTAGATGCTACAAAATATGTTGATTGAATTTCTTTAGCGTATTTAGTCATATAGTTTTAAGCAAAATCCAATCTAAATCATAATATCTTTGTTATTCAAACTCTTTTTGGTCTCGTTTCACTTTCAAAATCTCGCTGATTCCACACATATATTTCGTCATATCAATAACATCTTCAAGTATTGTTGTTTTCAAATCTTTTACAATATTGGTAACAAGAACCTTTTGGGTAATTTTACTTAATATATGCTTTCCTTTAATTATTCGTACTTCTTTTGTGATTTTCCATTAAAAATATTCAATTGTATCTTCGCTATCACTGGAATCAGTTTGAATTTTCCCGTAAGTAGTGCCTTTACCAAACATGCACTTGTAAGTATTCAAATCACAACTGTAATGTTTGGTTAATTCAGACATAAAATTGTACTTTAGCAATCCCAATCTGTTCAGTTTCTTTAGCTTGTATTCAAAATTTTCGTGTATCAAACATAAACAAGTCTCCTGGTCTTTAATTTACGATACATAATCCAAGATGGCTTTTTCTCAAAAGAATAGAATAAAGTAATTTTATTCAAGTCTTAGTAACGAATTTAGGATGTAAGGTCTTGACGGAATCTAAAATCAGATGTGTTTGCTATCCACCTTAGACACAGTCACCGCACATTCTACTAACGTCAATTTTTTCGAAAAATTATTGGATTCCCTTAGAATCGAGGGAAAGTCGAAGACTTCCTTGTAGATATTCTTGTTACACTTGTTTTTTGTTGAATAGTTTTTTGCCATATTAAATAATCGGTATTTTCTCAAACGATGAATGCTTATGCCCTTCTGAATCACTTCCTTTTCTTTTGAATTTGGTTATAATCTGGTAGAATTATTTTTCAATCGGGTTTGTAAAACCTCTGAAAACAATAATTTTTTTCTTTACCTCAGGAGTAACATTAGTACAGCCTTTTATTATTTCTTTCACTTTCCTGATATGTGACTTGGTAATCTTTTTAATATTTCTCTCATGCGCACTCTTGCTATTTTTTAGTTTTTTTCCTTTGGTAGTATTCCCTATCTTTTACTTTTTTATTTCTTTTTGATCAAGAGTCATTTTGTTTAAAAATTTCCGCTTTCTTGCATTAGTTTTTTCACTCGCCTTTAAATATCTTGCACTATTTCCATTAATTTTTATTTTGAAAGCTGTTTTTTATTACTTGTATCATTTTCAATCTATTTCGCTGCGTAATAATATAAAATTTATAAAACGCCAAAACCTTCATTTTAGAGCCCCTTTTTATAGAAAATTTCATTTCGAAAACCCAGGTACCATTCCGGGAACGCCAGTCGTAGTTCGAGAACATTCTCGAAATGATGATTCGATACTTTGTTTTTATTTGTAAACAAAGACGCCATTTTGAATGCCAGCTTTGAAGGTTATTATTAGATAGCAAGCCATAATATTTATCAGAATTACGCTAAAATTACACATTTTTTAACGAAATCAATTAATAACGGAATGCCCGTAATGATAGGAAACAAAAGTACGCTATGCAAATACCAAAGTAGGAGGTACTTACTATTTAAATAAATTATTTAATGAAGAAAACATGTTGACACCACACACATTTATAGGTTATCTGTCACAACTGCTCGCTACCACCATATAGAGAACTTAGTTTGAATGATTTAGCCAAAAAGTAGTTCGAGTTCACTAAATAAGGTAACCACTGCTAGACATCAATTAAAAAGCCAATGATCGAACGTTTTAAATATTTCACTAAACGTTTTTCTATAATTAAGCTAAATTAATTTCCCAATTAAATGAAACTACGTGATGTAGTATTCTACTTTCTTTAATTTCTTTACCACGACCTAGGTGTCGTTGTATTACAACATCTTCAGGTGGGATATTAGCAAAGATTTACAATGAAACCTAGGTCGTGGTAAAGAAATTAAAGAAAGTAGAAATAATACTACATCACGTAGTTTCATTTAATTGTGAATAATGAATTTCTACAAAATTAACGCCAAATATATTCAATATTCAATCAATTAATTTCATTAACAACGTTCTCGAAATGCTTTTTCGTAAATATTTTTATCGTAAAATATAAGAAAAATAAAGAGTATTTTTTAATTTACGGTTAACACTTTAGTTTCCTATATATGTAATCAATATTTAATTAAGAACTTAAAAAATAATGAACTTCATTATTACATCTTTACCTAAATCAAAAAATTCATCTCTTTGATTCTAACTCGCATAACGTCTTATGTCAATAAAACAATGAATTTATTTATATATTTTTTCTGCCTCCACTTCACCATTTATGCGTACTTCTGTAATTGTCTGTAGCTCATTCAATAATTATAACTATAGACAAGTGTTGTGAAGTCTGTGTGATGTATTTACCATGACCGTCAAAATACATAACAAGGAGATAAAACGTATCCGTCTGCGTCGAAGAGTAAGAAGGGACGATGTTATATTGCTGTGCTATTCACAAGTATATTGGAAAATTTCTTCAAGACTTTGGATTGGAAAGGTTGGTACATCACTATAAATACAGTTCATATCATACCCGAGATTTGCTTATGACAACGTAATACTGCACACACATCACCAAACACATCGCAGGATTTGACGATGACTGGCGTAAATAAAATTATACTGTTAATTTTTTTTGTTTTTTGTAGTATTTATATAGTTGTTTCTTTTTGTTTAAGGTCGGTTGTAATAATAGTAAAATGGACGATATACAATGTCATCGTATTCTAAGATGGTTGGAAGAAGGAAATGAGGAAATTGTTAGTGGTGAAAAGGATGACGAAGAAAATATTGATTATCCGGATGGACTCAACACGGAATTAGAACAAGACTGCGAAGACGATAATCGTCTTGAACTGTTCGAACTATCAGAAACATCGAATACTGACAAAGATAACATGTCATTAGCAAATTTATCATCATATAATTTTTATATTATCGAAAAAAGGTAAAGAAACGGCACTTACACGACTATTTGCAAATGGAAAAATATTCCTACCCACAAGGTGTTAGAACACGACAACATAATATAGTGACAGAACGAGCAGGTCCACAGGATGCAGCGCGAGAGGTTAGTAACCCTTTAGAATCTTGGTTATTCTTTATGGATATAGAAATGTTGCAGCATATAGTGGATTACACAAACATAAAAATAACATCAATGCAGATAAATTCTTACAAATTTAATTGAGTTGAAAGCTTTGTTTGGTGTTATGTATATAATAGGGCTACATAAGTCATCACATACTTTTATTGATGATGTTAGGATTACTGATGGAACTGGCCTTGATTTTTGTAGCGCTATGACGTTTAAACAACAGTTTTACATAGAGCACTTCGGTTTGATGACATTAAAATTCGCAGAGAACGAAATTAAATTGACAAACTGGCACCAATCATGTGGATTTATGAAGCATTTATCAAAAATTGTGAGAAACACTACAGCGTTTCTCACAATTTTTAACAAATAATAAGTATGTTACTGTAGATGAAGGCTAGAGAGTTTCAGAGATTCATGCCAATTCCCTCAGTACAGGCCAAATATGGAATTAAATTATTTTCTTTAGTAGATGCTATTTCATATTATACAAAAAAATTATATTTCAGAATATCGTAATATTTTCATATTACATAAAATTTATCAAGGTAAACAACCTGAAGGAGCTTTTTATCTATAGACTTCGACAAATGTTCTTGTCAAGCGACTAATTGCTCCAATATCAGGTACAAGGCGAAACTTGACCATGGGCAATTGGTTCACAAGCGTTACTTTGTAAGAAGAACTACTCAGAAATCACAATTTGACAATGGTGGGCGCTGTTCGAAAAAATAAACCAGAAATTCCAAATCGGTATGAAAGAATTTGCAACAATTTTTTTTTTGCAGCCCACACAAACTTTGCTATCTCATTGCCCAAAGAAAAACAAATTTGTTATAATGCTTTCAACACCGCATCATGATAGAATAATCGATGATAATCAGAATAGGTTGCCAGAAATAATATGTTTTTAAAACTAAAGGGGGCGTTGATATTGTAGACAAGCTTATTAGTACCTACTCGATTGCACTAGTTTGCCAGCCCTGGCCGCTGTGGCTGCTATTTACTTTTCTGGATGTAGGTGTAGTAAATGCTCATATTATACTGGATACCGTCAACCAATCAAATACGATGGAGCGCTAAGTTTTCTTGAAAACATTAGCATTTGAACTGTCTCACCAAAACTCCTATCACGAGTCTGCCTAGTGAATTGAAAGAATATATGACGATTTATACCTCTCTGTCAGGACATGCCACCTGATGAATAATTAATTGGTACCTATGAAAAAACGTTGGCGAAAATTAATAAGTAGACTTGAATTTCCTATCTGTTCAAGACGAACAGATAGGAAATTCAAGTCTACTTATTACTTTTATAAAGGTAACATTTTTCCAATTCATACCAAATCCGAATGCACCGATTACGTCCAAAATCATAACTAAGGCCACTTATATAACCTGAAAGTATGTATTTTTTGGATTTTATTTTTGTTGATTAACATTTTATTTTAATGTTTAGTTTTCGTTGATCTCAAAATAAGAAGGAAATAAATTGTTTATTTCTTTTTATAAAAAAGTTAATCTTAAAATGAATATGTTAAAATAATTTTAAAAATATTCTCCATTTTTTATTTCAATTGTATAAATAAATAACTGATTTGCAACATCTTTTTTTTTTATTTTCGATTCGCATCACAAAAAAAATGCGACAGGTGGAGGGTTAATATGTTTCCGAACGATTCTCCAGTGCAGCATATTAACGCAGAATACGGATAAACTAATATTTATTATTGGAACGAAGTTCCTTATCGCGCGTTGCGAAAGGGGGCTAGACGGAAAAAATTAAGACCAAAAGTTGAAACGACACTTTTTGCTATAATTGCTAGCGGGCGCGCTGCAAGCCGTGCGGCGTGTGCGTGTTTCTCTGTCTGTCTCTCTGTCTCTCTCTCATAGAAAGCAAGCCAGTTATAATCGTTTCGTCTTTCTATTTCGCATTGAACAGTGTGGTGTCGCGACGATTATTTTTGTTGAGTGTATACAGGTTTTTTGTACATAATAAATAATAAAAAAGAATAACAATAATTATTATTATAACTTAAAAGAAATAAAATTTTATTACAATTCCTTCACTAATTAATCGAAAGGAACTTCGTTCCATCCGGGTATCCCTTGACACCTCTCAAGTTTTTATACATATAAGTTTATCTTATTACTTTAAATATAACAAATATATAAAACATCAGGTTTTATAACCATCACGATATCACTTATTCGTAGAAATAAAAAGGGCTCATTTTTTTATTTTTTTCATCATTCAAATAAATAATGGAAAAATATCGTTCCATAATATGTTCGATTAAAAGTTATGTAAAACAATTTGATGTTTTTCGATTAAGAAGATAATTTTGTGATATGTATAAGAAAATCACCAATATTTATATGATTATATCTCAAATACTTTTTGAAAATAAACGATTTACTTGACGTAATAATGAAAACAAAAAAGCCAAATGATTGTGGAATTGTATTTCCATGATCAACTATGAAACTCAAATATCAGCTTACAATCTATCTTGCAGCACAATGTTATAATATCCTTTTGTGTCAAAATATTTATTCAAGTCAGACAGAAAACTCTACGTAAGGGATTACTGAACTTTATTAAATTTAATATTACGCTAACCCAAATCAAAATAAGAATATATTTTTCTCTTTTTTAGATTGTGTGAGCATTAATGATACAGCCTTAATAAAGAATGACATCATTATTTAATAAAAAAATTGTCTTAAAATATTTAAATGGCTTCTTTTTGATAATAGATCTCATTTTGCAAAAGAAACATCAAAGTTATTTTTGAGCTATGAATTTAGATTAATCACAAATATTCAGCGTAAGAATTATTGTACCTCAAAATCTTGCTTACTTTATTTTTTTTAAATACAGACATTAGTTTTTACATAATCACAGTCTTCCATCATATTAACAGAAAGAAGCAAGAAACACGACAACTTTGTTAATATCTAAAATTGTTTACCTGTTCTTTGCTCATCAAATTTGTACTCGCAAAATTGTACAGAACAAATGCTAAACTCATCCTTGTCTAAACTGCTGTCAGCTAATGAAGATGAAACGGGATTATTTTGGTGCTTGGGCTAATTTATTTTAAATTAGCCCGTACTTTTGAAAGCTGGAATATTATTTGTTAGGGCTAATATATTATTACATCCACTATACAAAGAATTTAAAAAATGCCTAGTCTTTAAATAGTTTCCCCTAAAATTTCTAAAAATATTATTTTCGCAGTTTTGGATAGTATATCCTAGTTGTAGAGATGTACTGAAAATTATGCAAAAGATATTTCCTACCTCCTTATTTCCGAAATCACTCAACCTAAAATCATGCAAGAAATAAGGTTTTTCGATTATCCTAAATCTTATATTTTTTAAATATGCACCGTGTTTTAGCGTTTGTAAAACATGTAGTAGGCAATTTATTTTCATCTTATTTGTAATTTAGTTTAATAGGAATACGACACAACATGAAAGGCTTATAAGTAAATATGTATGATACTCTTGTAATCCTTATTACTCAGGTTTAAGAGGTTTTTCTTAAATTTATTAGGGCATTTTTTAATTTGACAATATATTGTTATGTTTTCATATTTCGACGATATATGCCTTTGTATTTTTCTTATGTCGACGATATTTGCGACGATATATACAATACTTAGAATTAATTTAAATTATTTTTGGAACCTAATTAAAAATCCTTACATTATAATATCATGGAAGATCTCCTTCCCTAATCAAATGAAAACTTTCCACAGGTATTCATAATTCCACAACTGTTAAAAATTTGGAGTGTAGTATAAAAGCAGCAAATGGGCAATAAAACTCCAAGAATTTATCCATTGTTGATTGACTCTTTATTTCTGGGTCACCACGGGGTAAATGAATCCCACTAATTTGTTTTAATAATCGATCCTGTGATAAATTCACTGTTTTAAAACTGTCATCTGTATGCTGTTTACATACTTTATAATAAGAATATTATATCATCTTGGTATCATGAACTCAGATTTGAATCTGATCGATCAGTGAAACAAGCGAAAAATGTTTAATAATTAATATTTTATTATTACTAAAATTAGCCACTAAAATTAGCCACTAATAGCTCGGCGATTGATCTTTTTCTACTATAAAAGAACTCAACCTATCAACAGGTCATCAACTAATATTCTCAGGACAATAACATTAGTGATAGCACTTGATTCTAAAATATTAAACATATTATTATTAAATCTATTATTAAATTGATTGTTATAAATATTTCAACTTCAAATGCAACTCGCCCTTATCAAACTATATTTTTATTTATTTAGATTTATCTAGAAGAGCTTTTTGATAAATTAAAACTCAATAACGTGGATATATGGCTTATTTCCAGTTTCAGAGAATATGAGTATATATTCAAATATCAGTTACGACTTGAATAAGTGAAAAGTCTTAACCAGGGCATTTACGTCATAATTTTTACATAATCTAGATTCTAACATCAATAGGGATCATCTTGAATTTCATTCCAAAGACCAAAAAATTCCAATATTTCCCCAAAATCAGAAATCTACGGCGACCTACTCATTGCCCATGTAACTAATTTATGAAAACCACAGGATGCAAGTTTAATGCAAATCCAACCATCTTTGCTCGTTTGGCTAGCGTTGTTGCTTCCATATGCCGTTTCTTTCAACATCACCTTCAATTCTCTAATTTTGACATATCAATTCTCTAATTTTGCGTTTTAACTTCTTTCCTTTTGAGTATTAAATGATTTATAACTGATTATGAAGATTATTTTATTACATTTTTAAATAAAACCTTACCATGTTTTTTCTTTGTGACAAGTTTGTTCGCGAAAAGAATTAATAATTTACCACGATACCGTTATTTGATAAATATAAATCACCCGTCTGTGTACTTAGTTTTCTAAATTTCCATATTAATTTTACAAGAAAGACTCTTTTTACGCACGACGGAACAGAGGAGGTACATGCGTTTAGGATGAGAGGTTGTTTGTTCATTTGTTTGTTTGTATGTGCAATCCAATGTTCCCATTTATCCCCAAGACGGTTTAACCAATTTAGATACGGTTTTCTAAAAAATGTTTGTGATTTGTTGCAATGGTTCTTAGATAATTGTTACGGTGATTACTCACTGATAATTTTTACGGGTCGCCACGATTAACATTTTGTTGCAAACAAATGTCTCTATTTTTCTCCCAAACGGTTTGACCAATATTGATAGGGTTTATTTATTATTTAAACTATTTGCGATTAATCGGCGATGGTTCTTAAATAGGAATTATGATGATTATTCATCTGGGAACGTCGCAATAAACATTTTGTTACAAACGTTCGACGTTTACGAATGTTCCCATTTCACTACAAAATAGTTTGGCCGATTGAGGCACGGTTTTCTGCATAATATTTGGTACTAATCGGCGATGGTTTTCAGATATGTACATATTGCAAACAAATGTTCCCATTTATCTACAAAATAGTTTGACTGATTCAGTCACGGTTTTCTGCAAAATATTAGGGATTAATTAGCGATGTTTCTTAGACAGGTGTTAGGCTGCCAGGAGGTCCTACAACATTTTGTTATAAATGAATGCTCCCATTTTTCTCTAAAATCGTTTAGATAGATACGGTTTTCGGTAAAAAGTTTATAATTTAACGGCGAAGGTTATTAGTTAGGAGTTATGTTCATAACTGGTCCGGGGACGCTCCAGTAAACATTTTTGTTTGATATAGATTAACTACTTTGTAGCCTTTCTTCGACTTCATCGATTTGTGATCCAGGTAACATATTTCTCAAACGCTCTAATTCTTCCAATGCTATGCTATTGTGTCAATTGTTGAAGAGTTTTCTTTCATCCAGATCAGTTATTACTACGCCGTATAAAGATCGTACTCTACTAAGAGCCACATAAGCTTGCCCTTTGGCGAATGTTTTTTAGAAGCTTAGTTATTAAGACTAATAATAAAAATTTTAATTTTTATTAAGCCTATAACAGATGTAAAGGTTTTACTCGAAAAAGTATAAAAAATCAAAATTAAACATTTTATAAAACTTAGCTGTAATTGAAAAGTTATTAAATAATTTTTTAAATCGTGTCCTGCCTATGCTTAAAATTTTGCAATTTTATCAGTTCGTAACTAATTGAAATTCTCTTGGGTGCGTAAATAGCTTTTCTATGCTGCTACAATGTAATTGATATTGGGAAAGGAAATGACAATGGCAGCCCCGACGGATTGTTTGAGTTTGTAATTATATCAATAGGTTTTTATCTTCTTTCTTTTAGTCGCGGGGTTTTGATAAAAAATTATTTAATCTTTTTTCAATTACAAAAACTACATCCGTCGTGGGTTTTTTCAAAATTTTAATTTTACTTTTTATGTTTGTTGCTTTTTTAAGGTCTGACAAAAAATACATAGAGAATTGACACGAAACTTTCACCATCGTATAGTTTATAGTGTCGAGGTATATATATATATATATATATATATATATATATATATATATTAGTAACAACGTTTCACATGAATCTTTGAAGTGTAATGGGTACATTTTCCATTTAAATTTTTGGAGCTACATTCAAATAATGTTAAAAAAAATTGTAAAGAACAGAAATAATACCAAAGGGGTTCATATTCAATATAGCTAATTACGTATTTTTATTATAACTGTTTTTCGGATTCCGTACATAAACTCGGTACCCTGATAGCTTTGAACTGTTCGTCGCTCTATCTATCAGTTTGTATGACACTATTGTTTTACTTGACATGATATGGTTATACATTTTATAACCCTTAAAAAGTGATGGAATAAAATGGATTAAAATAATTTCTAGGGTACACATCCTATATGTGAAAGTAGGGTGATTTTTTTTTGCATACGCCATTGTGTCGGATATTGTTATAGTTCTTTTAAAAGTATTGGGGACACCAGGAATGCTTACTCGATACAGGGATTCGTTTACAAAATATTGTAGTTGAAAGTGTCATTAATATTAGAGTACACCTCCTATCAGTTAAATTGCAACTTTTTAATGTCTAAAAAGTATTCACAATAGTAGTACATATAAACAAATTGAAAGGAAACTTATTAAAAGATATATTCATTAGAATATATATATATATATATATATATATATATATATATATATATATATATAAATACATATCTATATATATATATATATATATATATACATATATATATATATATATATATATATATATATATATATATATGATGAGAAATAATATTATTTAAATATGCACCATATTTTTACGCCTCTAGTAGATATAGAAGGCATTAATTTACATCGTAACAAATTAATCTTTGTAAAGAATTTAATAGAAATATGCCTTCTTAAATTTTAATAAGTACCTAAATATGTACAGAAAACGTACGTGATCATGACATGAGTTCTGCTCGTACTTGGTTTTCATGTTAGTTTTCAAGATAGGGCCGTAATATTTTTTGATCATCTAATATATGGAATTTAATTTCTTACGTATATGAGAAACTAAACAGAAACTTGAGATAAACATTCAGAACAATCATCACTAAAAAAACAAGAGTATCTAAAACGAACTCAAAGAAACTAACAAAGATATTCCTAAACAATAAACTCAGACAGCAACTCGTAGATTGGACCACCAAAGTGAAACGACTTCAAACATTGAACATTGTATTTATTCAACAAGTGACGCGAATAAACAATAAAATGAAACTAAGACCAAAAAATATACTTCACTTTGATGAACAATAGTAAGTTAATGAAATATTTCCTGAAAAATTGAAATATTTGGCGAATGAATCATATACAACTTTTCATAATATATTAATAGTCAAAATGGGCGAGCTTTTAAGGCTACTTCCAAAACTCAGACCAAACGTAATTCAATTATATCGAAAGGAATTTTTCAAGTATCCTATTTAGAAATTTTCAAGTATATTTCAAGTATACTATTTGATAGCTTCAAGTTTTTCAACGTATCTCAATGTTAATTCATCCAAATCACCTAATTTCCCATTATTTACAACTAATTCTTAATTTTAAAAAAACCATTTCTTCTAAAACGTATTTGTATTTCGTTCGTCTGGTTTTGCCATATCTCTTTTATATTATATCTCATTATTCGACTTTTCTGATTTCAAAAATATTAACATAAATTGTTTTCATTACCGTGGTACTTATCTGCTCTACCAGTTTTACCACGGAAAATGGTTTTGTCTTTCTTATACATTAAAAACAACTATATTTTTTAATATTGATCTTATTTACTTCGTACTTACTTTCATTATACATGACTTCAGACATATAGGTATGTAATCTTGACTTGCAAATAATATCAATATTTTAAGCTACAGAATTATATCTTAAAGAATACATTATTTAAGAAAGGATTCCTCTATCAAACGAGAAAAGAGAAAAATCTATCAAACGTTCCAGTAATGTCGACGGGAAAAGCCAAGATGTCTAATATGGTACAACTCTTACACGCCAGTTTCGTAGGGAGCACTAAAAATTTACAATTCACTCATATTCGAAAAAAACGAAACCGGAAACAATAACCATCCCTCCGCCTAGCACGAACACAAAATGAACACACACTTTTTTGGCCCGTTTTTGGGCTATCAGTCGATGACCAAAGATAAAAATATTACTTCAGACATATATTGTAATACATCATGACCTATACAAAAACCACGATATCGCTTTGCTGAGGTTGTCCATCGAATACACACAATGCAGATTGTTTTACTGCGAGCCATCACTGCGCGTAAGAAAATAGGGACCATAAAATAGCAGACTTAAATAAATGTTACAGAACAAAAAACAAAAATACCTTCGCCGATTACCAGGCACTTCAATGTAAAATGAAACCTAACCGTCGAAAATTGTTGATATAATTATGGAGTAATTTTATAAAATCGAACCTAGTAACCAACGCAATTTTAAACGTATCGTAATTTTGTACCATATTCTCATTTTCAAGATTAGTTTTACTTCGCAGATTTAATTTTCAATCCAAAATAAGAATCAAAAAAAAAAATTTTATATTTTTACGATTAACTACCTTTAGACTCTGAAAATTACTCACTTTGATGTGGGCGAGCACTTTCACCCACGTCTAACCGATTATACATTTTTGCTGACGCTGAAACCCTTTGCTGACATAATTATTTCATTGTATTCTTCTTCAGTAGCTTGAAATAAGAATACTGCCCTAATAATTTTGTACAAATATAAAATATTAACGACACGAGAACTCGTCCACGCTTAATCACATATAAAGTTTTAACATTTTGAAATACCTGGTATTTGGTGAGAGGTGTCGAGAAGTGAACAAGAAAGTGGAGAAAAGTTTTACAGGTACGACATAGTGACGGCAAGACGAAGACAAGAAGAAGATATTGCGTAAATGTGTCGACATCGAAAAAAACCCTTTGAGTATTCTCAAAGGGTTTTTTCGATGACATTACGGTATATTTAATAAAGATTTGAGTATTGTTAGGTAACAAGACTTTCTAATTTTTCTGAAATAATTTAGATCACATTTCTCACGCAGTTGAATGAGCAGGCTTTCAGTACTTTTGAATTTCCCATCGATACTTTTATGAGTTTTTTAATTCGGTTTAAAATTAATTATTCTCTTATATAATTTATACCCTTGCATAAAAAAAACATATTTGTGATCGACTCGTCGGCCAGCAACTTAATATCGAGCAAAAACTTTAAGAATATATATTATTTTCATAATGGAAGATAATTCTAAGGAAATTGAAATTTTAGGCTCCTTAAATTACAACTATGTATACGAATAATATATTCGTGCATGGATTGATCGAAGTTAATTGATTTATACTAGATCATCGTAATATCCATAAAAATAATCTAAATTGTGGAAATTTCAGCTCGCCGCTTATCCATTACATTGCTCAAATAGTGCTTTCGGGCAGTTACATTTTTAATAAATTATTTTGTATAAATCGATTAAAACTTTAACTGAGTTATCAATCAGTCTTAGCAGAATATCCTATTTAAAGCGTCTTTTAGTCATTTCTGTAATCGCTTTGTATTTTACTATCTGTTTGAATTAGTATGGATAATAAGAGTTATGTATATATATATATATATATATATATATATATATATATATATATATATATTATTTTAAAAAATTATTACTGAAAACATATTGTCTAAATATTTTGATAGTTAACGTTAAGCCAAATCTTATGGCAAGTAGAGGTTGACTTATATGCAATAAGATTCGTAAATAATGAATTTATTACTCGTGCAAGTCGTTACTTATATCACCTGCTAATTCCGTGATGAATTTTTTATCGTATATACATAATAATAGGCATGATCTTTTACCGACCGTATTTTCCGTTCAATGCTTTCAAGAATGGGTAATATTTATACATGTCAATAGCAAATCGAGATTCATATAGAATTATCTATAGTTATACATCCACATGTGTTACCAAAATGTAACATTGAAAAATATTAGGAAATGAAAAATTTCTGAAATAAATCATTTTTTTAATAATAAAGAAGTGTTTATCGTTAAACTTTAATAACTTTACTTACTTTCAATTCACTTTTGAGATATAAAGAACAATAAGAAACGTAGAATTATAAACGTGGATAAACTTGAATTATTAACGTAAACTTTCAACAGGTGCATTGATGTTAATAATGTTAAAATTTTTAAACTTAACTTAACACTAACTGTGTTTGGGACTAGCTGATTATGCGAACTTGATATTGGAATTTGTAAAATATTGATAAATATTTTATTACTCGATCGAGCCAGAAAATACCCAATCCGTAATAAGTATTTGAATAAAGTTTCTAACAACGATTTGAATAATATTTCTATTTATATCTAACCAACAAGAGAAATTTAATATTTGATTAAGGCTATGGTACGTTGCTTCATCAATCAACAAAATGAATAATGGTTGTTTTTATAACTTCACTTATAAAGTCTCAGATAAAAATAGAACCGAAGAGGGTTAATCTTATCATTTTTTCGTCTACCGTAATGTTATGTCTATTGAATTGACCGATTTAGAGGCATCGAATTAAAATTAATGTGACGTATCTAGTTTTAATATAAATAATATATAATATAATATGTAATAATAATTATTATATATATATATATATATATATATATATATATATATATATATATATATATATACAGGTGTCCAGTGGCAGATTCCAATGTTTGAAAAATTGTAAAAAAAAAACTACAACTCTAATACAAAGTAGGTTTATTTTAACTTTATAACAACAAATGCGGATTTCATTTTTAATAACCACGTTTTCCAAATGGCGGCCATCGAGTCTGACACACTCTTCGAGTCTAGCATGCATGTTTCCAAAAACGCGTTTGCAGAGCGACTGGGGTATCCTACTGACTTCGGCTGGAATATTTTCTTTAAGTTGTGTCACAGTGCTCGGATTTGTTTTGTAAACAACGGATTTTAAGTATCCCCATAAGAAAAAGTCGCACGGGCTTAAATCGGGTGACCTAGGTAGCCACGGTACGGTACCGTTTCGGGATATGTTTTTTTTCTGGAAATAACTGCCGCACTGCATTCATGGACACATTAGCAGTGTGAGCTGTGGCTCCGTCCTGCTCGAACCATGTGTTTTGGTTGAAGGATGGACTATTCTATAGTTCTACTCTGAAAAAGTCATTTAATATATGGGCATATCTCTCCGAATTCAGTTACAGTTTGGCCACGTTGATTTTCAAAGTAATAAGGCCCTATGATTGCAGATGCAAACATGGCACACCAGACTGTTACTTTAAGCTTATGTAAAGGTTCTTGATGCATTTGTCTTGGGTTGTGTACATCCCAGTAATGAAAGTTCTGCTTATTCACATATCCTCCAATGTGAAAGTGATCTTCGTCACTAAAGAATATGTTGCCCATCCGGGTAGCAGTACGAAATCTCAACAACATCACCTCCGCGTAAGTTTTTATTAATTCTCATTTTCTTAAATCTCAGACAGCGAAAATCCACTCTAAATGTACGCCTCGACGGCAAAAGCCGGCGGTAGTAGTTCATACATATGATGGCGGCAAGCAAAAAGTAACAATTCCCTTTCTAATTTTTGCTCCAAGAGCACACAAGCCCCATTTAAGCGGTCTGTATTAGAAGCCGTTGTGTCGCAGCACATAATCTGTACCTTGTAAATGAGATCCCAATCAGAAAGGGCATTTAAAACAGCTTCAGCTTGATCTTTGCTAGTAGAACTATCGAGTTTTGGCACTGCTAGAAGTCTTTTTCTCCGAATGAAATTAGAATTGGCAGGCGTTCTTCTTTTGAACCTGTCACATTTAAACCGGGCAATAGCTTTCCATCCCAATGAATAGTTACAGTTTCAGGCACGTTGTTCTGAAAATCAGTTTTTATCGATTCTGCTCTCTTTTTTCTCATTTGGGTCCGAATTCGTTGAATAGAAGGCTTGTTGATAGGAAAGTCTTCACAACTGGGACCAAGTGCTTCTACAACAGCCTGAAGTATGTAAACAAAATCCCTTACACTTAGTTGACATCTATCTAAAGCTGCAACTATTTTAAGGGTAATAAAACACGTCCTTCCTCTTTTTGTAGCAGATAGCGAAGTCACGGATTGCGATTGCGAGGTGGAAGGTAAATTTTCTTTCAAACTTTCGTCAGAACTGGTAGACTGTTCGTGAAGGTCTTGAGGTGGGATGGAAGTGTCTGAAGTCAATAAATTCATATCAGTCAAATGCTTTAATCTTTTTTCCTCTTCTCCTAGTTTTCTCTGCCTTACTATTTCTTCTTTCTCAACTAACTTTTTGTCAACACCCGCTAAGCAATCCGAACGCCCTGGCTCTCTTTGTTTTTGTAAAAATATGTTGTCTTCCTTTATTTTGATTCTTTGTAGAGCATCGGCATGCGCAATATCAAATAAATTATCTAAATCTTTTTAGAACTTCTCCTCGCGGTGCTTATAATCGTCCTGTGTTTTTTTACAGTTTTTTTGTAGCTCTCTCCAAACATGGTAAAGATCCACAACTTTTTTCGCACAATTAGGTACAGCTCTGGTAGGTATTCTAGCTTTTTCCCAAAATATGATGCACTCACGAATCACAAGATTCGCACTTTCATTAACAGTCAATTTTACCTCGCGAATATTAAAAAACAGATCTGAGAGAACTTGACGTTTTGACGGCAACTTTGTACCCGTTATTTGGTGATTTATCTCACCAACCAAGAAAATATTTTTCTTATTACTTCTAAGTTCCACTGACATCTTGAAAATAAACTATTATGCACGTTAATTAAGCGATACGCCGGTGAAAACTCGGAAACAAATGACTACAAGAGCGAGTACGCGCCAGTCATTCGCGTTACTTGTATGAACATGTTTCGCGCTCAACTCGGCACGGGTTGCGGTGCTTCAAATAAGATAAATATTTATTTTCGAGTGTTTTATGGCCAAATGAAAAAAATTAGAAGGTATGCGTTACAAAATAAAAACTTTTTAAAATAAGGGACAGCCTAATATACATATATATATATATATATATATATATATATATATATATATATATATATTTATATATATTTACGTATGTATTTATGTAGGTATACGAAAATACATTTAAACACTCTGATTTTGTTAATAACCACGCTCTTCTTAAGTAAAAAGTAAGAAATATATCACGGAAATATAACATTCGAATACTTTAACAGCGACTAAATGCATGTTGGGATAAATCCAAAGTAATGTTCCTTGTCTTTTGAAATTGTCTCTTTGCAATTATGAGTTAACAGAAGTAATTTTATTCGAAAGTTCTAATGAAATGCTGATAGCAAGAGGGAAAAAAATACCCCTCACTTCGAAGCTTACGATTTCGCAAACGGATTTAAAAATGGAAAAGAAGAATTTCAAATAAAATCTCCCCTTTAACTTCAATTTTTTTTGGATTACACTGCATATTAATTAAGTTCGCTATATGAAAAATTTACTTGCACAATATATGTACATATATTTAAACCTGTGGAAAGTACAAATCTTTGATAGACGGACGGACATAAACTTATTTTACTACGAAACAAAAAATGCGGGGTGCCGATGAGCGGAAGTAAATACAGAATGCCTCTGTTATACTGTGACGTGGCAAAATATTTGTAAAAATAATAAATATAAAAATAAAAACTTTAAAATAATATTTTAAAGAGCAGTGAAACTTTTTAATGTTATAAATTGATTTATCTGTGAATTAAAATATATTATTTACTCCTTAGTTTCCTTGAACTTATACGATTTTTTTTAAGTTTTTAAATGTACACTCATTATTCCCTAGAACAATACACTCTCCGGCACAAATTCTTCTCGACTTGGATGTAAGTTTAATATAAAAGTAAATTTAATATAAAAGTAGTCAAGTGTAGACAAAATTCTCCCGTGAATTTTCTTCATGGTTTTCCCTTCGAGAAAAAAAATCGAAACATGAGTTCCGATTTTATTTATTTTCACTATTATTTGAAACACTTCTGTTTAATTAACTTTCATACAAAAAATTCACTCAGAACGACGTATTACTCACACCTAGTACATATTCACAGGCAGGACACAATAGAGTTATATAATATATACGTAACGAAGAAATTACATAAAAGTAGTTTTCATAATTTACCGATCCGCCTCGTGAAGCTATGAAAACTTAATAAAACATCACATATTTTCACATTCAGCATTATGAAACAAACTAAAAATAAGGCTAAATGAAAACACATCCTGTTATAATCTAAATAAATCAATCGCTTAGATTAAAAAGCTCTTAATAGGTATAAGAAATTTATTCCGTCATGATTTATTCCATAATAAACAAGTAAACATCCTACTGCGGTTCAGACCAAATGAAATGAAATTGTAATCTTGCACCTCCGTCGAACATATAAAAAGCTTTACTTTGTCTCTTTGTAATTTTGTCGTGCTTTTCTTTGGGCATTTTTGACGGCACTTGAGAACTTTCCACACAAGAACTCTCGCTATATTCCTGGCGACAGACTGAAGTTTTTGTGGGGCGATTTTGGAAATGTATTTTATTTTTAATAAATTTTGAGGATATTTGGTGGCAATAGTTTGTTGCGGATTTTTAAATTATTTGAACGAAAACGTTCCACAAGTAAAAAATAAGTGAAGTGTATATTACGAATCCACTACAGGGCAGCAATTTTAATCATTGCTCTATTCTAAATTGTAAATTTCTACATCCATTGCAAAGTATAGCTTCTACGAACTCTATAACTAGGGATTACTGTATATTATATTTCGAGGCAGCAAATGACGGCCGTGCAGGTATTCGTTTGCTAGTCATAATAATAGTATTTTAATTTGTTAACCCTTTTCACGATTTTGGCAAATTTACTCGATACCTTCGTCCATTTTAGGATGTGAGAGTAACATTGTCATCGTAATATATCCGGATCATCTAGCTCGCTTGTGTTAAATTATGTTTCTTTTTTATTTTATTTCGAACTAAAGAATTAAATAGAGCCTTAATGCCATTAATAATTTAATAATCCTTTAAATATTGCATACAAAATTAGAATATTTTATAGGCATTCTTAATAATGTTAATAACATGCTCATGAAATACCTAAATATTAAAGAAATATATCGATATGAAAACACATGGCACACATTCACGTTATAACGTGAAAGAACGTTATAACGATAAAGCCCAGTTTAGCCCAGATAATTGAATAAGTTATAAACGCGAACTAGCTGAAGTTAAATTTAAGCTTGCTGGTTAATCTTCACTGATGTTTGTCAAAATCCTTACCATTACATGTTCTTAGAAATAATTATATATTATCGATGAACAGTAAAAAATTGATAACATTGAATTCTAATAGAGAGTGATTTCTCATTAATATGAATGAAGAAATTCTAAATGACTTCTCTGATTTAACCAACGCAAGATTGTGAACTAAAACTTCTTTTTACAACAAATTACTTTCGAGATCAAAAGTATACTGAAAGATAATCCTATCCTAAATAATTTTAAAAATAAAATATTATTTTCTATGAGGATAAGAGTTCTATAAAATCATGCGTACCCATCCTTATTTTTCCATTCAAATTGTACAATTTCCTAGCGTTTTTCTATATTTACTAATGTTTCCTAAAAATGTTCACTTAAATAGAATTCTACGAGAAAATTAGTTTATTTATGTTGATTTCATTTGAAGAACTTAATACTTATAATAAAGACTCCAAATATTAACATGTCTACAAGGGAAATCCTCATAATTTACTTTTGTAATATATTAAAAACAAGCACGTGTGCAAGATAAATTCTAATAAATAGCACGTTGAAAGTAGAGAAATTAATCAATGTTGGTAATTTTGAAGATATAAAATAAATACCTTGTTAACCTGTTAGTTAAAAATTAAATGTAATCCATCTCACTCTAAATTACCTTTTGAAGGCAAATATACAAAATAAATTATTTTGTTAGATTACAGTCGAGGAAGAGGTTTTGGTCAGCTTTTTTAAAAAATTTGCCTATGTATGTGGAACAGTGAACTGGTCAGTTTTAATGAGAGCAAACACACAAGAAACACATTTATAGTTTTTTTTATGAGGTACCTCACCATAATGGATAGTATAATATCTTTTTTCTTTAGATTGTAATCTGCCTCAGTCGTGGGATATTCGGCAATTTTTGTGATCGCATGTTCTTTAAGTCTTGCAGCGTACGTGTCCAACGATACATCCTTGTAAATATTTAATGCCTTTCCTCATATGAAGTACTAGAACATCTTCATTTAAGTCTCCTATCAAGTATATTCTATTAAGTTTCCTAGCAAGTAAATCTCAAATTATCGATTAGGGATTTCCTTATTTCTTTAGATACTCTTTTTTACGAAATAATTTTTTGTTGGGGCTTCGGTCAACGTAAAATACTTTTTATGAGATAAAGTATTTAAGAATGTTTGTAGATATCTAATTGAATATATAACATAATTTTCATAACGTAACTATAAAAATGAGTGGTCTTAAACTTTCAGTTTGCTCAGTTAATTCTGCAAGGTTAAACTTACGAAATTATTGAAAGAGTTATTTAAATAACCTATAAAGTCAGCCGTAATATTCTGTATATTAGCTACCTTTATGTTGTTCTGTATATTAGCTCCTTAACTGTATGTTGTTCTGTGTATTAGCTGCTTAACTTTATTATTAGTTCTAGGGACCATTGGTATATCTAAAAGTCATATAATTTTGAGTCTTGCGTTTGAATTCTTTCTAGTTCCTGCCCTCAATTATTTTTTTAACCGTTTTCTTTTATATCAATTATTGGTTCTACATAATAATTACATTCTGAGATAAACCAATATCCTTCTGGATCGATTCCTTTTAAAAAGTTACACTGCGAGCTAAAAATTGCGCACGCCTTGAGCACTTGTTAAAACTCTAGCAATTTACTTGCAATATTTTTTGCAACCATTATTTGATGATGGAGAGCAGATCTTTCTCATGTAAAATAGTTACAGCGACTGGCTCGCTGCGGAGTACTTGGATTTTCTAGTATGTCTACCATACTCAGTTCAACTTCTATACCATTATTTAGAAATGTGTAGTTCTACTTGAGAAGGGCAACTGGATAAAACCCAAATTTCATTTTGGTAAAATTTTGGTTAATTTTTTTCAACTTTCTCCATCAAACCTACATTCTTTAAATAAAGTAAAATTTCTAACACAAAATGCTTATAAAATAATGATTTTAATGTCTAATATAAAGTATATTACATTAGCTTTATAATTCTGTGCCTTGCATTATAGATATTTGAATATTATTATTGAAAATTAAATAAAAGAATATAAAATTAAATATTATGCAGTTGTTCTACTAGATACTAGTTTAATTTAACCCCTCGAGCATGTGCAATACTTAAAATAACAATGTACCTTCACTATTGAAACGTTTATATTTTTGTTAAAATGAGATAAACATGTAAAAAATTATATATGATGAGAAATAATTAATCGGATGGTGGATAGCGTATAGTTACTTCTATTATAATTTTTGCTCTGCTCAAGATGCAGAAAGAACGGAGATGGCTCATCAATACTTAACGATAACTTCAAGTTTTTTAAGATGAGATATGTTTAATATACATTTACATTAATGGTTTTTTATACAGTTTTATGGCAATAACAAATTTGCATTTTATAAAGACTTCTTTCTTCTTTCGGGAACGGGAATTTTTTGTTATCTTATTCATTATTTTTTACACGCATAACTAGGTATGTGAGGTACAAGTGCTTCTACTATGTTATAACATTTCTTCTATATTTATATAAACATTCATTACAATGAAATCAGTACTTTTGTAGTTATACATTATTTTATCGATATAGTGAGAGCGCCGATATTACGTAAAACTGACCTGCCTGCTCGAGGATTTAACTCTGAATGCATAGTCCCTCTTTAAAGAACAAATACCTTTAATACCATTCACAAAAAAAAAATAATCGTTATCGACCAATAGTCGATCATACAGAGTAGAGAAACCTTTCCGAGATTTATTTTTATGCCGCACATAGAAATATGTATGCAGAAGTGCAGGTTTTATCCACATATATAAATTAAAATAAGTGAAATTCATATTTTTAAAAATTAAAGCCATCTTCCCATACCTATGACAGCTAGCTACGACTAGTTTAATAACTAGAGTTAGCAACAGGTTATATCTAATATCACTTTTGTTGGAAGTAGCGAGGTTCTGGACGTGTGGCAATAACACTCTCAATACGGTCTGCCAACTTAAGTTTTGCAGTGTACTTCCACTCCACTTTTGAGTGACAAACTAGTTGAATTGCAAAGTGGTATGCAAGTTAAAAGTTCAGTAGCAGACTAATCGCACCGTGTGGAAGGAACTAAAACACATTAATTGCTCGATTTTTTGTAATTTGATTTGTAAAATTTTGAATACTTGGAATTGCTGATCTGAATTTATATCGATGGCATGCATGTAGTACGTATAAGTTGTCAGTCGGTTTCGGGTATATTATGAACTTTTTAGTTCCAAAAAAGGGGAAGGTTGGCAGTTGATTTTGTATATTTTGTAATAATAGCTTTAAATATCTGAATCTATAGTTATACATTATTTTGTGAACCCCCCCCCCCCCCCCCCAAATATATGAATTTGTGCGTCTTGTGACTAGATTTATATCGTGATGTAATCCATTAATTGCGTTGCCTCAATACAAGAGTCATATTTTTATGGTATGCAAAACTTATTTATATTTTTTAATTTCTTGAATATTTAATAGAAAATTACTTTTAATTGATTAATATTTAAAGCAATTTTGGTGTCTGCGATGAGGTTTTGGGCTAATTCATTGTGATGACTGTCCATTCCATTTTTAACATTCTCAGTAATTTCAATGGTATGCAATTCCTTTTCACGACTGCAGGTACATTCAGGTCTTTAGGCAGGATCTCGTTTGTAATATACCAAGGCGCTTGGGCGATCACTCTCAGTATTTTGAGTTGAAACCTCTGGATAATGTTGACGTTAGCTGGTGCTCCACAACTGAATCTAGCACATCCAAATATGTGTAATGATACATTTATAAATCATAAGATTTAATGGCAGGGATAGTTGTGACTGATTACGTAGCATCTAGTGTAATTTCTTGATTAGAATATCAAACTTTTGGAATCAAGATGTCTACACCATGTAAGGTGTCGGTCCAGGTGCAGGCTAAGGTATCTAAGATCATTTTCTGGAGGAATTTTGACACCATTAATTTGTGTGAGAGGGCATGTTTTGCGCCAAAAGGTAAATGCTACGTGGACTGACTTCATCTCACTGACCTTAATATGCCATTTTTTTAACCAAAGTGCGATTTCGTTTAGGTAGTTTTGCAGGATATTTTTTGTCATGGTTAGTTGGGGTGTGTCGCCAATATAGCTGTATCGTCAGCAAATGTAGCAATTGCGGCATAGGTATTAGTTGGAAGATCATATGTATAAATGAGGTAGAGTACAGGGCCCAACACACTGCCCTGTAGCACACCCGCTTTAATTTTATGAAGATCGGTAGATACATCACCACACTTTCGACAAATTTGTTTAATTAAAAATATCTAGTATACACGGCCTCTCATTAGCGATATTTCATACTTCAAAATATTTTACAGTATACCATCTATCATCTCGTCTAACTTCTACCCGAATATGTACATTCAAAATCTGAAAAAATCAGGGAAATGGCATTTAGTAAGTAATTCATATGCAGTAATACAACCAAAATTTACCTATTAATTTACGTTATCCCATACATTTACATAGTGAAAAGTAATACCAATATTATAAATAACTTACTAAAAAGCAGATTTGTCCTCAAGTTTATAAACTTTTATGTGTACCTTAATATGTAGAGAAATCTCATGATGTAATTTCTAATTGAATTTAATAAATTAATTTGCCATTTGGCGCATAAAATATTGTCAAATATAATTTATTAACATTTCCTTTGGTAAAAAATATTTTTACCGAATATAATTTCTTACATATTCATTATCAATAATTTATATCAAAATATGTTAGCAGAAAATTAAAATATACTCTTATTACTTATGTAAATCAAATGACTTCAATTGAATTTAAAAAAACCTTCAAAGTTCTAAAGATCTGACTCAAGTTCAATGTACACAGACCTGAAATAAACATATAAATATATTTACACCCACATATGTATAAATATATATATATATATATATATATATATATATATATATATATATTTATACATATGTGGGTGAATACGTATTTACTGTGATGAAACCCAAATGAAATGATGGAGTTACCACCACGGTCGAATTTAAAAATACCTTTATTTTGTCTCCATGTAATATTGCTACGCTTTGTTTCTCTCATCTGTAGGCGTATGAGAGCTTTCCTCACAGAAGAATCTACAGTACATCCCTCGCACCAAAATGGGATTTTTATGAGAAGGCTTTTGAAATGTTTTTTTTTCGTTTTATAATAAATGAAGATATTATTTAGACAGACCCGTTCGTTGTACGTTGGTGATTTTATAATAAAAACATTTTTTAACGATAGTTGGGAATTTTCCATTACTTTTCTTTCATTTTTCCTTAATTATCTTTCCTCATAAGTAGCATTTTAATAGAAGAGTTGTTATTAAGTTATATACCATCGGTTAAAATATCTGAAAGTAATTAATTTTATAAAATAATGAATCATTTATTTTCAGATATATTCGTTAATTCTTTATAAAATATAAGTAAAGAAGCTGTTTTTTTTTATAATTCGTCGGCTTATTATGTATATATTGAAGGACAACAATATGCCTCGTCTCACTTTGCAACTACGATTGCGTGAAACGCAGGATATAACAAATTGTGAACTTCATCAAAAATCCTTCGACAATAAATACCAAATAAATAATACACACACACACATATATATATATATATATATATATATATATATATATATATATATATACAACGCAGATAGATGTTTTCTAATAAACTTCTTAAAACTCCAGTATTATTGATATAATGTAAACGGTCTTAAATTAATGCCGAATCTAAGGATATTTAACGTCTGCGTCAGACTTTAAATTACAATTCTGTTTAAGCTAGCGCCTAACTCAGCAAAATATTTTCAGTAAATTCTAGATGAAGAGAATAATTACAAAGGTAAAACTGTCAGAAATTATATGCAAAATGTGACACGAATGTTTACAAGAAATATTATGAAAGTAAAACTTTGTTTAATTTGAAATATCACGCATTTAAATATTTATGTTTAAACGGGATAAAGAAAAAGTTTGTATAAATTATGGCTTGATTAATTTATTCATAACTTTTGTTACTTTAATGTAAATAAATTAGGCTATTTTGCTATGTACATAAATCAACTTTTAGTCTAACGAATTAACAAACCTGACGTTACCTTATTTTCTGACAAATCGGATCAATTCTACGTAAATATTTTCTCAACATCTTAGGAAATACATATTAATTATAACTAGTTTAATGAAGTATACGTTTGCAATTAATGAGAACTAATAAAGTTTTAATAACGGCTTATAATATAATAGAAAATCAATGTTTTATATGTCACTAAAAATCTCTTTTCCGAAACAATTTTTATGTAGAAATAAATTCAATACAAAGACAGGAAATCTATTTTTTTCCTAATAAAAATTACCAATGATATAAAGTATATTTTAAGATAATTTTATAGAGCATCTGTTCGCAATTTTACCATCATGTATATAATATCTTACGCCCACGAAACAATGAATTGAATTATATATAATTTCCTCCTTTACATCGTCATATGTATTGATCTCAGTGGTCGTATGTAGATCATTAATTAATGATGAGTAAGGACAAGTATTGAAAATTCTGCAGGACACATCTGCGATGACTGGCGTATCCAACTGCCCTGAAGAGTAAGAAAGGGAGACGTTATGTCTCCGAAAATGTTCACAAGTGAGTTAGAAAATGTCCTTGAGACGTTTGATTGGAAAGGTCGGTGTCTCTATACGAATGGAGTTCACCTAATACCTGAGATTAGCTTGTGGCATCGTAATACTAACAAATACACAGAAACAACTTCGACAAAGCACCTAACAGAGGAATTTGTTTAGGCTGCACAGCATTTGAAAAATTATGTTAAATCTTTACGTCATCGATTGCACAAACGCTAAAGACAAAAGTGTATAATCAGTTTATTCTGCCCTTAATAACCTAGGACGATGAAATGTGGACGCTAACCACCGGCCTGGTTCTTAAATTTAATGTCGCGCAGCGACGCTAAGGACATGGTTATTCGGATTATCCTCTAGAGGATGAAATCCGAAATAAAGAAGTCGGACAAATGTTAAGGATAATGTCGAACCAAAGTAGTCGACCTAGCCCTTAACATCAGCAAACAGAAGTGGCAATGGGCAGACCATATTTGCCTTATAACCGAGAACCATTGAGCTAGACGAATTCGAGAGTAGAGACTATGAACCTTGAAGCACAATATGAGACACTTTCCACCTAGATGGACTGACGTCTTAATGAAGTCGGCGGGAAGGGATTGGATGCAGCAGGCAGAGGACTACGTGTGATAACGTTAGTTGCAAAAAATGCAGCAGTTGATAGTACAGCCTGATGATAATGAAGTATAAACAAAACTTGACCTTAATGGGCTGCAAAAACGAAATTAATAAAATAATAATCAATGGGTGAGGGCAAAAAGGTAAATTCTCGATCTAGTACAGAAATAACGTCCATATCAATAAAATTTTTCTGATCTTCTATCTTGTAAAGTGAAATATTATTAAGTTGACAGACGTGTCCGAACAACGAAGCTCTGTCAATTAATTTTCTTTTTATAGCTTTTCAAATTTTGTTCATAATTTTTAGTCTAAAAAGATGAAAATAAATGCATTTCTGAACTAAAAAACACAAGGTATCAATCCAAACTTAGAACTTTTGATCTTGTCGTAAACTTCTCCGTGCCGAAAATTGTTTTGAAAGAACTGCGTAACGAATGTCTGTAAAATTTGAAACCTAATGGTGGACACATTGTCAATACGTTTTCACACGACCCTCAAGAGTAGCATATTATCGCAGATATGAATCATTATATATATATATATATATATATATATATATATATATATATATATATATTATTTCATATTTGTTGAATTTAATTAGAAACAAAAGAAATCAAAAAACAAACAAAAGTTAACAATCCCTAGTAAAACTATGAAATTAATGAATATTTTGTTTCACGTCACAGAATTCTTTTAATTTTTCTTCCTAATTTCAAAAATACTTCCCAAATACATTTAAGTACGTTCTATAATGAACGTAACACATATTTATACCAATATGTTTTATTTTGTAACATGAAAACTACCCTCGTATCTTGCTGTTCTCCTCTCTAATGACGTCCTCCTGTCATAAACGGTAAGGTTACTTGATATTTCTTTTTAACATGGTATCTTGTTTATAAATACTAATATTTTATTATATAGATATATTGTCTAATATATATTTCACAGACGTAAAAAAATGAGGGTATTGCTCGTGTCTCTTTAATTTATTATTTCAAGTTGGGCAAAATAACTTCGCATAGATACACTTACTAAATATCGTTGTTTTGATTTTTTTTCGATCTAAGCAGACGTGGTTAAAAAATTAGCGGGTCTCTGCCAAATACTTTGGAGACATATCTCATGATGAATAGTACGAGGTATTTTCAGTTGCATTTTGAATGATCCCACTACACGATAAAACGGACACCATCGCCGGAAAAATATTTCATCATTAATTTCTATTTATTTGTATCTAGGATAGCCTTTGATAAATTAAAACTCAAAAACATGCGTATGTGATTTATTTCCATTCTCAGAAAATGTGAGTATATTTTCGAATACCAGTCACGACTTCAATAAATGAAAATTCCTAACCAGTGTAATCGACGTTTTCATTTTTACATAACCTACTTTTTACATAAGCATAATTTTTACATTCTGGCTTCAATAGGCTCATGGTCTTGAATTTAAATCCAAAACCAAAAAAAATCCATTGATTCTCCAAAATCAGAGAAAAATCTATGCCAACTCACTCACTGCCCATACACTCGTAACTATTTTATATAAACCACAGGATGCAAATTTAATGCAAATCAAATCATATTTGCTCACCTGGCTAGCGTTGTTGCTTCCATGGGCCGTGCCTTCCAACAACCCCATCAGTTCTCTAATTTTGACATATTGACCCGTTTTACTTATTTTGCTTTTGTATTTGTTTTGTATTAAATGATTTATAATTGATTATGAACGCTATTTTATTACATTATTAAATAAAACATTTTCATTTTGCAACCTGTCTTGCAACATGAAAACCACTGTCGAGTACGAGCAGAACTTACATCATCTAACCTCATGACGCGAGTCCTACTCGTATTTGACAGTGGTTTTTATGTTACAAGATAGGGCCTTAATATTTTTTGGTCATATAAATTATGGAATTTAATTTCTTACGTATATGAGAAATTAAAAAGACTCTGGATAAAAATATTCAGAACAAACAAAAAGAAACAAAAACATCTAAAACTAACTCAAAGAAACTAACAAAGAGACTGCTAAACAATAAACTAAGACAGTAACTCGCAAACTGGACCAACAAAGTGAAACGACTCCACAACACGATGTTCAACAAGTGACGTGAATAAAGAATAAACTGAAACAAAGGACGAAAGAAAGGTGCTTCACTTTGATGAGCAATAGTAAGTTAGTGAAATGTTTACGGAAAAATTCAAATACGTGACAAATAAATCATGTACCACATTTCATAATGTATTACTAGCCTAATGGGGCGAGCTTTTCAGGCCACTGCTGAAGTAAAAACTCAGACCAAATATAATTTAATTACATCTAAAATAATTACATAGAAAGTATAATTTAAGCTTTTCTACATATCTCAATGTTAATTTATTCCAGTCACCTAATTTCAACTAATTCTTGGTTTCAAGAAAACAATTTTTTCAAGATATTTTTTTTTCCCTTATCTTCTTTTACCATATATCTTTTTACCATTATATCATTATTAGACTTTCCTGACTTCAATAACATTAACATGAATTGTTTTCATTACCGTTATACATATCTGCTCTAATAACAATTTTGCCACGCGAAACTGTTTTTTCTTCCTTATACTTTAAAAATATAACTATTTATTTTTCTAATGATGTTTCTAATGATCTTACTTACTTACTTTCATAATGATTGACTTAAGATATAGATGCATGAAATTTTTACTTGCAAACAATATCTATATTTTAATCTGCAGAATTCCATCTTAAAGAATATATTATTTACGAAAGAATATCTACGTGAATTTAAAAAATCTATCAGAGAATTATAGTGTATATAATAATAATGTATATAACATTTCGAAACGTTCCAGTAAAGTAGATGAAAAATATGGTTCATCTTTCACACGCCAGCTTCGTAGAGAGCACTAAAAATTTAAAATTAACTCAGTTCTGAAAAAAGAAAACCGGAACATACTTCGAAAAAGTTTGAATATATATACCTCGCGAAAGAGAGGCCTTTTTAAAAATATTGGTTATATACTGAAAAAATTATAATAATGTTGACAGTACGAAAATGCAAACAGATATGACGATTTATGAATCGTTTTTTTTACCTAGGAAACCTTAAAAAGGCAAGTGCTTAATTCCTCACTTAACATCCATAAGTTCGTTAAAACGTTACAAGGTGAGTCTCTTTCACTTGTATAAACATACAAATGTATAATTGTTATTTTTGGGCAAATCATCAATATTTTTCTTTGAAATGAAATAGTTTGGTTTTATACTTTGTCTATCAAAATATGGAATACTAATTACACTACAACCGAAAGTTAGTATTATTTTGAACATTAAGCAGAAAAACCCTTTCCAACTTTGATAACGGGAGAATACGTTCGCACGTACTTTAGGTTACAGCACATATGTTATATTCTGTAACTATTCATAAACCGTATTTAATACTGTTGTAACGCGATAACGGATGAGTTATAGTGATACAGTATCATCGTACAATTTATATTTACGAAATGGTAGTTGGCGGTAGACGCACGGTGGTTCAAAGGTTACTGGACAGTGTTCTGTGGCTAGTAGATCGATTTATGAACACTTTGCCGCTCATACACTTTACCGTGAGTGTGCCAAGTTAAAAGTTATCATTGGGTCTCCGATAATTTTTTTCCCCGCTGTTTATACTATACAATTGTCAGTGAAAACATGTTTTGTTTTAATATTATGATAGTTAACGTTCAGCCAAATTTAGTGGCAAGTTGACTTATCTGCAATAAGATTCGTAAATGATGAATTTATTACTCATGCACGTCATTGCTTATCTAAAGTTTGACTTGCATATCCTGTTATTAATTGTTTATCGTATGTGAGTAATAATGGGCGTGATTTTTTACCAACCGTATTTTCCGCCCAATGCATTCAAGAATGGTAATATTATATATGTCAATTGCAAATCGAGATTCATATAGAATTGTCTATAGTTAGACGTACACGTAAGTACGTCTAACTGTCGACAATTCTATATAAATCTCGTATACACATATATCTCAACATGTAGAAAATGTAAAGATTTGATCGACGGACGGACATAAAATGTCCCTAATTTTACTATAGAATAGTAAAAAGTGTAGACACTAATGGGCGGAAATAAATAATATATTCATCTGTTACACTGTTACGTTATAACACATTTGTAAAAATAATATATACAAAAATAAAAACAATAAGATGATATTGTAAAAGATGATTAAACTTTTTATAGTTATAAATTGATATGTTCGTAAATTATAATGTAATATTATAAATTATAATTATAATATTTACTCTTTATTTAACTTTATAAATGCCAATTTTTATAAGTTTTTAAAATATACACTTATTATTCGATACAGCCGTACAAAATTGAATACAAACTTGTCTCGACTTAGACGTTTGGCAAAAGGCCTCAAGTAAGACAAATAAAGGTCAAAATTTCGTATTTGGACTAAATACCAAGTTTAGTTAGCTGTTCATTGTCATGGACTTCTATTCCTCCACATCGAATACCTCATCTTGGTTATTAAGATACTCTTTCACGTAAATTACTCGACAACCCTAAACTTATCTGTTTGTTCAATGCCGTCGGCTACTGTCAATCATTGAAGATGATGATGATAGAATTTCTGTAAAAATTGCTCAGCAAAATAATAAAACAAGCAAAACACGTTTTATGCAGCTGAGGAATTCCGATGAGTTTTGACTTTCCGGACTACATCATCTGATTAACCAACTACGGTATACGGTGATCCTTACTTTCATTTTTATAATCGAAATCACATACGCATATCAAGTTTCAAATCACTCACATTTGTCAAATTGCGTCAAAATCAAATTACAAAAATTGACCCAGATTAATTGAGAACTGTGGCTTTATACTGTATATTTCATTGAGTTTCGAGACCAAATATTGAAAAATTGATCTTTTTCTAAATCGAAATGCAAAAGAAGTACAATAATTTATGACGTTCCGTTTTAATTTCTAATTTATTTATTTTTTATTCAAATTTAAATCTTTCTCTAGTAATCATGTATTTATCCCAAAAGCATCCCTGATCAAAATAAAAATAACGATCAAATTAAAAGCCGAGAGCAGTAAGCTAAGACGTTTGCCAATAACCTTTGTCCTCACTTGTGTCACTTGTGTATCCTCCACTCCCATTTCGACACCGCCGATAAAATCGTCATTCTACATAACACATAAGTGTGATTCTACAGTTAAGCCTACTGTGCCCAGCGGGACTTTCAAAACCAGATTTTGTATGCAAAAATTAAGAACTCAGTTCCAAAAAAAACAAACTTTAGTTAGGGGCTTATAGATTCACATTAAAAAATTTTATGAAAAATCCCGAGTGCTGTATCTTCTACATGTTACTAAGAAATTACATAAAAATAGCATTCATCATTTGCTGACCCGCCTCGTGAAACGATGAAGATTTAATAAAATATCCCACATTTTCACATTCACCAGTACGAAACAAATTACATTTAGGGCTTGATGAAAACGCACCCTTTTACAACCTAAATAAATCGATCGCTTCGATTAAAAAGCTCTCAATTATGTAGGAGATTCATTCCATCAAGAAGAAAATAAGCAGTTAAAAGTCTACAGGGATTAAATCCAAAAGGAATTAAAAGATAGTGTTGTCACTTCCGACGAATACAAAAAAGTTTTATTTTGTCTTTGTCTATAATTTTATCGTGATTTTGCTTTGGTCATTTTAGAAGGCCCTTGAGAGCTTTACACCCAAGAAATCTCGTTATATTCCTGGTAACAGACACAATTTTTGTGGAGCGATTTTGGAAATATATTTTATTTTTAATAAATGTTGAGGTTATTTGATAGCACAAGTTTGTTGGCCTTTTTTAAAACTATTTAAACGACAACGTCCCACAAGTAAAAAAATACTTGAAGTGTATATTATGAATCCATTAAAGGGCATTTTTACTTTAATATGTCGCTCACCCTTGCAAGTGATTTCCGTGGGAATATTACAAATATAACAATAATTTTACCTTTTTCACAATTATACAATTCATGTAATCAAATTTAATTTATTTTCTATTATTATTTAAGGGTAGAATGTATCTACATTATTCATCTTTCTTTACTAAATTATATATTTCTGCATCCATTGCAAAATTAGTTTCTAAGAACTCCATAACTATGAATTTTGGTACAATGTAATTCAAGACAACAAATGGTAGTCGTGAGGACATTTCTCTAAAGATCATTGTAATAATTATTTTAATTTGTTGATCCTTTTCACGATATCAGCAAATTAACTCGATGCCTGCGTCCATATTCGGATGTGAAGACAATATAGTCATCGTTATATGTGCGGGTCATCTAGCTCACATACACACACACACACACACACACATATATATATATATATATATATATATATATATATATATATTGTATAAATATATAGGTACTTTAAATATTTTCTCGTTTATAACTGCTTCGACATGCCACGTTTAACATACCCTTTGGAGACAATACTGATGTGTTTGGAGATCGTTCGTATTAATTGTAATAAATATATGTAACTTCAAAAACTCTAACCCTGAAGATACTTTACGTATATTTGATGTATCTATAACGTAGAGTAACGTAGTAATGTAATATATAGTTTTAAATAGCGACACAGAAAATTACTATTTTTTCGTGAGCTTTATTATCACCTTTCGGATAAAGATTGCAAACTATTTAATAGAACTTGAGACAAGCAATAAAAGTAACTTTTATGAAAACCAAAACTCTCGTTGAGTGATGTTTACTTCACGCGGTCGCTCCAGACAGTAAAACTTTTTTCATTACCGTCCAAACCTGCTCGTGACTGAGAAGAATTTTAAAAACATACGAAATCAACTAAACGGTCGTCTGCTTTAAAGAAATAATTTTCCCTCAAAGAAATTGCAATCGTCGCTGAAGAAAGAAGTTCGCAATATATTCTTATGTTATCAAATATTAAGTGATATTTTTGTTAAAATTACGGAAAGATTTTTTCAATGTTAAGTGGTTAAAGCAAAGCAATGTTTAACACTATATTTCCACTATTACACGATGTATATTTCCTTAGTAATCCATGTTTCTAATATTAGTTAAATAATTTTCTGCAAATGAAAGTATTTATAATATTAATTATAATGTCACAAATTATTTAAATGGCCTATTTACTATTTTTGTATAATACCGGCACTATATTGATGACGATACCCAGATTATACTATTAATATGATTTCATGGGATTTAGAAAAATTTAAAATTATGAAGTAAACAGCACCAATAGACAAAATCAGTATAATTTACAAATTAGGACAAGTTAACTTTTAAGATATTAAAAGTTGAAGCTGATAAATACTAATCTAAACACCAATCGGTACTTAATATACATAAAATTCACACCGAAACGCAACTCTCATATGCCGAGATCAAAATGAAAGGTAGGTACGTAATGTAATGGTAGTATTCATAAATAATAAAATGTTGTCGTGTTCCACATAGTAAAATAAATAATAGTAAAAGGAGAAAAAAAGAGGATTAAATTGAGTCAAAGCTTTTTAAAACTACCTCCGCCAGTGTGCGTGCCTCGTTGCTATACTATATTTCTTGCAGCAGATCGCTCAGTGGAGACATTCCCACTTTTAGGATGTTTGCTGCGAAAGCTGGGCACTCAAAGATGTGCTTGGAGAAGATCTGGACTTCGGGACAGTTCTTGCTATGAATATAAGTTTTGGAATTATCTGGGTGGATCTTTACAGCTTTAAGGTGATTAGTTCTTAGTCAGACTAGTGTAGATGTGATAAGTTTACGGCAGTTGAGATCAGTAATGAGTTTTCTTAATGGTTTGGGTCAGAATTCTGCATCTGGCAACTGCGTCAGTACCTGCAAGCGTGATGGTGTTACGTAAAAATGGTGGTGGATCGAGGTATCTGGCTAGAGTAGCAGCGCACTCGTTTCCCTCTATATTAATGTGTGCAGGGATCCATTGCATCATACAGGATTATTCCTTGCAGTGCAGCTGTTCGAGGAGAGCATTAATTTCGGATGTGATATTTGTCGCTCCATTTCTAATGGCTTCTAAGGCAGATTTGGAATCCGAGGATAAGTAATCTCTTTGTGGAATTCACAGCTTGTGAGTCAGTTAAGTGTAAGGTGATGGTTTCTTTAATTGCTAACAGTTCACTGGTGAAGTTAGTCGCAATAATTCCTCTGTTAACATTGTGATTATTCTTTCTGCTGCCTAACAAGAGGGGGTGATTCTTTATTTAGAAATCTGTATGAGGAACCATCTGTTTAGGCTACAGCTAACTTCTCATTGGAGCGTTCTTTGGTTGCATCCAGTCCTTTTTGTTTTAGGGCGTTGAGGTCTTCTTTTTTGGAGCTACCCAGCTCCAAAAAAGGGCTATTTCTAATATACCACCAAAAGATTGTCTAAATATTATTTCAGGTATCCTAGAAAAGAAACCGTTAAACATTCATCCCATTTAAGCATCGGAAATTAGAGACCTCTTTAAATTACGCATGGACCAAAATTATTTCTTATTTGATAAAAATATTTTTCAACAAGTCAATGGCCTTGCACTGTGCTCCCCCCCTCAGTCCCCTTTTAGACGAGTTATTTATGAACAATCTGGAAACCAGCCTCTTAAACAGTAAATTAGCGACCAATTTATTACACTATTATAGATACGTTGATGACATCATTATCTGCTGGAAAGGTCCACAGCGACAGTTAGACCAGTTTGTTAACTTTACCAACTCCCTACACAATAATATCAACTAAACTTTTTAGATATCATAATAGAACGCACAAATAATAAACATAAATTTAGTATATTTAGAAAAGACACTCCACAATTAACGGTCGTTCTCAAAACCCTTGGTCCCATAAGTTAGCAGCCTTTCATTCGATGATTACACACAGAGCTTTAACCGTCCCTCTAGAAAAATCTAATTTACGTAAAGAAATAAAAACTATAAAACAAATCGCAGTAAATAATAATTATAACCCACCTATTGTCACAAAACTGTACCATAATAAATTAAGAAAAAAAATGCTGCAAGAAATGTTGTACAAGAAATATACCCGGTCGTAACAAATAATAATAATATTTACTATAAATGTACCCCATACATAGGTAATGTATCACTAAAATTAGGATAACTATTAACTAATAATGAAAATATAAATATTACATGTGCTTATAGTACTTTAAATAACTTATGTAAAACCCTTAATAATAATAAAGAAAAAAAAGGTAAACGTAAAAAGAGTGGTATCTATAAACTTAAATGTAACGACTGTAATAGTGTATTCATAGGTCAAACAGGAAGAGATTTTACCATAAGATATAAAGAACACATTGCTAGCTGGCGAAATAACAGACCAGACACATCTTGCTTTGCTAAACATCTCATTGAAAATAAACATCACCCTCATACTGATAATGCCCCCTATATATTACAAATAAATACAAAAGGTAATAAACTTAATATTCTAGAAACATTAGAAATAAACAGACATAAAAAGGTTAATATATTAAATGAACAACTACATATAATATCATCACCCATACTTAATATCTTCTAGACATAATATAATTAAACAGCGTTGATACTACAGTACTCTTCAAATTGTTTAATTCCAAATATACATATAAATATAAGTATATATAAAAAAAAAGGGGAAAAACAAAAAAAAATAGGAGAAATAAACAAATAAATAAATATAAAAAAAAATTAAAAATAATAATCAATATATATATACATATATATATATATATATATATTGATTATATATATATATATATATATATATATATATATATATATATGAATAAATAAAACCGGAGATATATAGAATTAGTGGTATAACCTTGTTCTGACTTTCAAATACCCTTGCTTTTGTATAAATATACATTTGCATTGTACAACCTCATATAATAACAAAAATTGAATTTATTACCGTCACTAAAATACTGGTATATCGTATGACTCTCGGAAATATAATAAAACCTACACTGCTCCCCTACAATAAACTCACTAACATAAGCAGTGGGAAAACCCACACAAACCAGGCTTCCGCTATTGTACTTGAAACATATCAATGCTGTTGGATGTTCCTAAGAGTTAATCTTTGCTAATAGCTCACCTGAAGATGTTGTAATATAACAAAATCTAGGTCGTGGTAAAGAACTTAAAGAAAGTAGAAATAATCACGTAGTTTCATTTAATTGTGAATAATGAATTTCTACAAAATTAACGCCTGGTTGCTTCTGCTTGTTTTCAGGTATTGAAGACTCTAGTGGAGATGTGGTCAGTGTTATTGCTGTGAAGTTTATTAATAAATTTGATGGTAGCAAGATTACGTTTGCTTTCAAGGGGAGGCAAACCACTCTCATACTCAGCTTTCTTGTTATTTGTTGACGAAACTACGCCAATAATTATTTTGGCAGTTTGATGTGTTTTATAAAGCGGAACTCAGGATCTAGGAAATCGTCAAGATATTTTAGGAGATCGATCTTTTTTAATTGAGAGTCCTTGATTTTAAGTTTGACTTTGAAAGACTGAGCCCTGTGCTGGTAATTTTTTAAATATATTTTGCTGTATTATCGTTAAGGACTGTAAATTTAATGTCAGACAGAGAAGTTCCTCAATCTGTGAGCCTTTTGAATCTAACGTCGATGATCCCCAAGAGGGGCTCTTAGCGTTGAAATTGCCAAGGATAATTCTGGTTTCAAAGCTGGAAATATCCACTGACAAGTTAAGGAGATCAGTGTTGAAGGCCGAATTATCTGAGGGGTATGCATTTACTACTATAACTTCATGTTGAGATAATATGACGTTGATTGCGTGCGCTTCAGTGTAATTTTCACTGTTGCTATTTGGAGTTGTTGAAAATGGTACTTCACTGAACTTGACGTCAGCAGTTTTGATGTGAAAAGCATGGCCTCCGCCTGACCAATCCGTCCTGTCCCTAAGCAGAGTAGTATAGCCCTTGATTGATAGATTTAAATTTGGATAACTTTGTTTCTTGCAGTCATGCAACATGATCATTGTTTTCTCTAAGGATTTCTGTTGTGACGTTTATATTTAACTGTAGAATATTCAAGGTCTATATATATATAGAATATTTAATATCATATATTGCAAAACTTTCAGTAATAAGTGACCTAACTAACTCTGAAAACGGCATCAAAATATATTCAGATGAAGTTGAGTTACAAGGACAGATAGAAAAACATATATGTGAACGTCTTATTTACGCATTTCACCTAATGGATTGTTAATATTAAAAGAAGACATTACGGCTATGTATGAATAAAACATTTCCTTTTGAAACAGTTTTATAGGCTAGATTTTCCATTGGTCCATATATATGACCACAATTCTAACATCGTACCTATCAATATATCCGATAAATATTTGAAAACGCGGACAAAAACACTACGTGCACTTTGCCTCCACTGCAATAAATGTAGAATATTACACAAAAAACCATTAATAGTATTTCACGGGTTTCTCACCACTTTTAGGTTTCGATCCTTGTATAATTAGATGTGGTTTTTCAATGTTTAATACATGTTTCTTAGCTAAACAGCAAGTAAGAATCTAATACAACAAGAATCGCATGGAATAAAACGAAAACATTTTCAACGTGGATTTAAGAGAAAGATTGATCAGTTTGTCGATGAACAAAAAGCGCACGGCAGTGCTAATGCCAAATATACGATAAAAAGATTTTATTGAAAATCATTAAGTTTCTTCGAAACTCAGAGGTATTTCATGAAACTTTTAGTACTAATATTTCATGCACATGGAGAGCAATGAAATATTGACATAAGAAATATATTATTAGCGATATCAAAATGATCAAAAAATATACAGAAAAATAATGTGTGGATATTGAGTGGTAAGTTAAGTTATAACCATGGACACCAAATATTAATTCCTAGTCCTTAAACAATAAAGACTCCAAATATTAATACGTGTACAAGGGAAATTTTCATAATTTACTTCTGTAACATATTAAAAAAGCATGTGTGCAAGATAACATTTAATAAATCGCATATTGAAGTAGAGAAATTAATCATGTTGTTAAGTTTGAAGACAAAAAATGAATACCTACATTAACCTGTTATTTAAAAATTAAATGTAATCGCTCACACTCTAAATTACTGTTTGAACGCAAATATTTAAAAGTATTAATTTACATAAAGTTCGATCGAATCGAGGAAGAGGTTTTAGTCAGCTTTTTTTAAAAAATTGCCTATGTATGAACTGGTCAATTTTTGATACGAGAAAACACACAAGAGAAAATATATTTAAATTATTTTGAATGTACCTTACTATAAATCGAAGTTGGGCGTGAAAAATGTTTCCCTCATGGATCTCATCGAATATAGAGACGTTTTAAACGCTATCGACAATACCTAGTAATATTTTTTACGCGGCCTCTCATTCGTGGAATATCACACTCCAAAATGTTTTATAGTGTAACATCCACCAGCCCGTCTAACTTTTACCCGCATATGTAAAATCAGAAAAATGGCATTTAGTAAATAATAAGTAACTTTTAGTAAGAAATAAGTCAAACCCAAATGAAATGGTGGAAATACCATCACAGTCGAATTTGAGAAAATCTTTATTTATTTTATCTACATGTAATATTTCGACGCTTTTTTCTGGTAATATTGCGTCATTTAGGACCGCACCTGTAGGCGTATGAAAGCTTTCCTCACAGAAAAGTCTTCAGTACATCCCTCGCACCAAAATGCCATTTATATGAGGAGGCTTTTGGAATATATTTTTTTGTTTTGTAATCAATGAAGAAATTATTTGGAAAGACTCGTTCGTTGTAGATTCGTAATTTGTTTTTCATAAAAGCATTTTGTATCAGGTGGAAATTTTCCATCAGACTTGTTTCATTTTCTTTCTCCATAAGCAATATTTTAATAGGCATCTAAAAAATGTTGTACAAAGCCAAATTTTATTATTAAATACTAAACCATTGTTTAAAAAAGGTAAAAAAGACTGAATTTAAAAAATAATTAATCCCTTATAAAACTTTCGTTAATTCTTTATGAAATATAAACGAGAAGTTTGTTTTTGTTTATGATTCGTTGGCTTATATATACTGAAGGGCAACAGCATGCCTCATCTTACTTTGCAACTACGATTGTGTGAAATATAAAATATAAAAAATCGTGACCGTCTTCAAAAATCCAACGATAATAAATATGATGTAAAGTATATTCAACGCAGATAGGTATTTCCTAATAAACTTTTTAAAACTCCGGTGTTATAAATACAATATAAACTGTTTAGGTAATGCGGAAGATAAAGATATTTAACGTTAGCGTCGGACTTTAAATTACAATCCTAGTAACTCAGCAAGATAGTTTCAGTAAATTCTAGGTGAAGAGAATAGTTACAAAGGTAAAACTCAAAAAAATTGAGAAATTATTTTAATGAAGTAAACGAGGTTATTGCTATGCTATGTAAATAAATCAATTTTTAATCGATCGATTTAACAAACCTGATGTTATCTTATTCTTTGATAAATTGAATTAATATTGCATAAATATTTTCTCAACATCTTGGAAAACACCATGTCGATTATGACTTAAATCATCTTTTTAATAAAGTATGTGTTGACTTTTAATCAATACTAATAACTTTTTACTAACGCCTCATAGTATAAATGAAAGTAAATGTTTTACAAGTATATGCTATTAATAATCTCAACGGGAATCATTTTTAATTTTGAAATAAACTCTTGATAAAGAGAGGAAAAACTATATATTTTTTTCTTAATAACTACAAATAATGTAAAATATATTTCAAGGTCATTTTTAAGAGTACGTGAAAATTCTCGCCCATATAAACGATGGTAAATTATCTGTTCGCAGCATCATTTACCATCGTTTATATCGATGAGAATTTTCACGTTCCAATTTTTTAAAAAAATGTCTGCTATAGAACATTACAGAAAACATACCGTATAGAACATTACAGAAAACTATAGAACATTACAGAAAACTATAGAACATTACAGAAAACATACTATGCGACCTGTAATAAATATTAAACGTGCCACGCAGAAAAATAATTACTTCTTGAAATATTCAGTAAAATAACAAAAATGCCCTTGAAATGAATCATTTCGAGTTCTTTCTTTGAGTTTAATAAAATGTTATTTAATTTACATTTCAAAGGTTTTCTTTCACAAAAATACAAACTAATATGATACCCAAACCGAATAACATTAATATTTAAAATACTTCAACTTAACAAAACGAAAAAGGTTTATTTTATAGTATAAAAACAATTACATGAATTCTCTAGAGAAACTTTTAACTAATTGTTTGTTTTATTGAAATATTATATTATATAACTATGTAATGAAGTATTATTTCTTCTATTAAATATATCTTTGCTAACATCCCACCTGAAGATGTAATACAACGAAACCTAGGTCGTGGTGAAGAACTTAAAGAAAGTAGAAATAATACTACATTACGTAGTTTCATTTAATTGTGAATAATGAATTTTTACAAAATTAACGCCAAATATATTAAATATAAAATCTTTTGTTGTTTTATATTTTTAATACAGAAAACCTGAAAATTTTATCATTTGTGCTTTGTAATTAATACTAAGTATAGGAATTTTCTTAAATGAGATAATCATACATTGTCTCATAAGTCTTTATAATTAAATAAAGAGAAACAAGTAGAGATAAATAACAATATTTTAAACATACATAATAACAGTATTTAAAAACCATCAAAGATTAATGGAAATATATAAAAACCTAGAAACAACTAGCAATATCACAAATACTTAAAATACAGTTTACTGATATTTTGTACTTTGTAATTATACTAAGTACGAAATTTCTTAAACTAGGTAAACATAAATTGACTCATAAATCTTAACAATTCAAGTCTGAAAATTAAGAATATCAACGATTAAACTTATTAATCTAATAAATATAACATTCTTAAACAGGTCGATGTAATCTTTTAAACATTACCCAGATACAATTAAAAATATGAATAGAAAGCAAAATTAACATTTTGTTAAGAATATAAAACTTTTGACTAGTACTATAACCATTATCATAAATTGACTTAAAAGTCTTTACAATTCAAGTCTCAAAATATAGACTATCAAAAGTTAAATTTACAATCTAACGAACTTTAGTCTTAAAACGGAGTTGCAATATATAAATAATCAATATTTAAATATTTCATCATTTATCTTACTTCTCGAATATATCAATATATTCTTCGAAATAATAGTTTTTAAGACTCCGTTTTTTTTATCTGAGGCGTTGACAAAATTTTTATTATCTGATTAAATTCTATATAAGAAACACATTTCTTCTTAATTCTAAATATTTTTACAGTCACACTGACAACGCAAAAAGGTAACTTTTACCTCACCATCTTCATCAACTTACGAATTTGCAACAGCAGTGTATCTATACTCGGTGTTTTTCTTTTCATTCGGCACATTTACAAGTAGAAATATCTGAGAGGAAATCATGTTTGGATGCAAATCTTTATTCTTATCGTATGATGTACCAGCACCAGCATCGTTCATATAGCCTTCATGGAAAGGCTCTGCAAATTCTCTTCCTCGATACCACTGGAACTTAAACCGTAAACAGCATTATAAATACTATTTTTATTAACAAAGAGAGGATGTAACATCTCTTTGTTCATGTCTAGATTTATGATTTCTAGCGTTATAGCTTATTCTCTATTTACCTTTGTAAAAGCCTCTAATTTCAATTTTTTCAGCAGTTTAGAATGCTGATTTAAAAAAAACGAAATATCCAATGCTTTTGAACATGTAATGTTAGTCACATTCATAATACCGGGAATAGCGTCTAAAGTTTCAGGGACTAGTTGCTTCATATTTGAGATTTCATCATCTGAAATTTCTTTGAACGAAAACTGTAGAGTTTTCAAATAAATTGACCATATCCGTAGTTATCTTCACGTCATATCCTTTCAAAATATATTTATCTGCGGTTCTCTTCGATAGCCCCACCTACCCCATCCATGAACCCATTGCCATATCCGGGCTCGCTGTGAGTTCAAATTGCACTATTTATTTGTGGAATGTGACCCATCAGTATTTCTAATAACGGATGAATGTTGATATTGTGAGGTAGGGGTATTGTGAGGTAGGGCCATAAGAGAATATATGAAAGATTTTGATATTTTCTCTCTCAATTAAAATCTTTCGGAGCACAGAGATACAGCATGAGCCTGATATTCTAAATTAACACTCACATTTGCAAATGAACTCGTCTCTACCAAATCATAACGATTGACATAGAATACGCCAGAACGGATCGATAGTTGGCCTTTAGATGATACAAAATGTGTTGATTGAATTTCCCTAGCGCATTTATTCATATATTTTTAAGCAAAATTTAATTTGAATCATAATTTCTTTTTCATTCAAACTCTTTTTAAGTTCACGTTTTACTTTCAAATCCTCGCTGATTTCATATATTTATATATATATATATATATATATATATATATATATATATTACTTCATATCAATGATATCTTCAAGTTGTATTGATTTCAAATCATTTTACTGTATTGGTAACAAGAATATTTTCATAATTTTAACAAATCTCTGCTTTCCTTTAATTATTCGTAATTCTTTTTTTGACTTTCCATTGAAAATATTCGACTGTATCTTTGTTATCACCGGCATCAGTTTAAACTTTCCCACAAGTATTGTCCTTACCAAATATGCAATTTTAATTAAATTTTATTAATTCAGACGTAGAATTATATTTCAGCAATCCCAAGCTGTTCAGTTTCTTTATTCAAAATTTTCGTGTCTTGACCATAAACAAGTCTCCCATTTTTTTAATTTAGGATACACAATCTAAGATCGATTTTCTCTCAAAAGAGATAAGATAATTTTATTCAAATCTCAGTAATGAATTTAGGATGCAAGTTCTTCACAGAATCTAAAAGCAGACGTTTTTACTGTCCTTTAACTCAGTCACTTTTAACTGGGTACATTCTACTAACGCCATTTTTTGAAAAAAATATTTAATTGCCTTAAAACAAAAATAGAATATTCTTGTTACACTTGTTTTTTGTTGTATAGTTTTTTGCCATATTAGATTATCTATATTTTCTCGAACGATCAATGTTTATGCACTTCAGAAACACTTCCTTTTCCTTTGAATTTGTTCATAATCTGGTAAAATTTTCTTTCAGTTGAGTTAGGAAAACCTCTGAAAATAATTTTTTTTTCATTACCTCAGGAATAACATTAGTACAGCCTGCTATTATGTCTTCCACTTTCCTGGCAGGTTACTTGGAAACCTTTTTAGTTCCTCTCTCAGTGTGTCTCTTATTTCTTTCAATTTTTTTCACATAAATTCTCAAATTTACGCTGCATGTCATAAATTTTACTGTTCTGCTTTTTAATAGTTTAATATGGCTTCGTTCGGTCTTTTTTTATTACTTTTCTCCGTAATTTCTTTGCAAAGCCGACGGCCAAATATAATTTTCATTTTCAAAATCAGGAGGCCCGTCGTTTAAAATTTTTGCTAACATCTTAGCTTTTCTCCATATTTCATAGAATTCCTTTTCTATAATTTCCTTTGTGGTGTCTTATCTCTTTGCGACATACCATTTATATACTTTTTTGCTTTCTTTCTTCAGTAGTATTCTCTATCTTTTACTTTCTTCATTTCTTTTTTCTCAGGAGTTATATTGTCTAAAAATTTTCGCTTCCTTGCCTTAGCTTTTTCGCGCACCTTTAAATACGTTAATTTTCTTTTAGAAAGCTTTTTTTTATTATTTACATCATCCTTCATCTTATTTGCTGAAATAATGGTACAAAATATAAAAAGCCAAAACTTCATTTTAGTCCCGAAATGATTATTTGATACTTTGTTGTGATTTGTAAACAAAGACGCCATTTTGATTGCTGGCTTTGAAGGTTATTAGTTGACGACCCACAACATTTATCAGAATTACGCTAAAATTACATATTTTTTTCAACGAAATTAATTCATTACGGAGTGCACGTAATGATAAAAGTATATAAACACCAAATCAGAAGGTAATTACCACTTATATAAATTATTTAAGGGACATGCCAACACCGCTCACATTTATAGATTGTTCGTCACGTAACTGCTCACCAGTATCATCTAAAGTACTTAGTTTGAACGATTTAGTCAAAAAGTAGTTGCGTCCACGAAATAATGTAACCACTGCCAGACAGCATTTGAAAAGTCATAGTTCGAAAGTTTTAAATATTTCACTAAACATTTTTCTATAATTCAGCCATTAAATCCATTTATCAATATTTTCCGAGTCTTAATTAGTACATTCCGAAAACATATATTTACTTTTTTGAATCACTGGGTTCTAAATAATCACGTAAAAACACGTTCCCAAAATGCCTTTTCGTAAATATTTTTATCGTCAAACATGGGAAAATCAAAGAGTATTTCCATAATTTACAAGATAATACTTTAATTTCTTGTAGATATAATCAATATTTAATTAAAAATTAAAAAAACAATGAAGTTTTCTTTACCCAAATCCAAAAACACAGTCTCTAAGTCCAATTTCACAGTCGCTAAAGACAAAGGTGTGTAATCAGTATAGTCTGCCCTTAATAGCCTAACGAACTGAAACGTGGACACTTACGGCCTGCCTGATCCAGAAATTTAATATCGACATTACGGACAGGGCTATGGTTGGTTTATTTCTGGAGAATAAATCAAAAATAGGAAAATCTGATGTAGAACCAAAGTACGACGATAAAATCGGCCAACTAGAAGAGCAATGAGCAAGCGATACTTACCCTAGAACCGACAATCATTAGGGTAGACGAGTTTTCGAGTGGAGACTAGATAGTATGACAATCTAAAGAAGTCGACAGGAAGTGGTTAAATGTGCAGGCAGAGAACTTTATGTGATGACGTGCCTTGGGAAAGATTCAGCAGTTGATAGTAACCTGGTAATAATGAAGTATAGACTAAACTTGACGTTAAAAGGCTGCAAAAATGAAATGAACATAACACTAGTTAGTGGGTGACGGCATGATAAAGAGTTCTTGACCTAGCACAGAGATGACGTCGCAATCAATAACATTTCTCTAATCTTTTACCCTGTATAATGAAATTTTATTATGTGGAAACATGTTATTGTACATCACGTATTCGAACAACAAAGCAAGTTTTAACATGATCTGTCAAATAATGTTCTTTGGACAGCTTTTCAAAGTATGTTCAGCATTTTTCGTCTAAATAGATGAAAATAAATGCATTTCCAAACTAAAAACCACAATGTATCAATGCCAGGTCTGAAACTTTTGACCTTGCCGTAAACTCCTTCCGTTGAAAATAGATTTTGAAAAAACTGTCATAGTATAATGTAAATAAGATAGGTATTATACGTGATTTGTATAAAATTAAACCCATTTCAAACACTTTTTTTCTTAATAAAAGCCTTACGTAATATTTTTTTTAATAAAATCCTTCACATAAAGCAATTCGTTTTACCATTTCCGTCTAAGTGCGGTTCAAGTCAGATTCATATCATGTAGTCACAAACTTACAAACCCAGAGACAGTGGTATGAAAGGTTAAAGAATATGGGACGTAATTTTATATTGAATATATTTGGCGTTAATTTTGTAGAAATTCGTTGCTCATAATTAAATGAAACTACGTGATGTGGTATTATTTCTACTTTCTTTAAGTTCTTTACCACGACCTAGGTTTCGTTGTATTACAACATCTTCAGGTAAAAAAATCAAAAGGACGATGTTTAGTAAGTAAATCTATGCAAAATTGTTTCGCCCACCTTGCCATAAAATAAACACAGGCTATAAATGAATTTTTCTTACGCCTGTGAAATACGTGTTAGGCACTATACGTAGTTACGTAGTAAAAGTATTAGTATTCATAAACAAAAACACCAAGTGTAATAGAAATATCAAGTACCCCTAAATATTGAAATATTTATTATATGTGTATTCTGAATTCTCTTAATGCGAGTCCTAACCTTACTAAACAGGTTTATATTTTCTAAATTTTTGCACTCGATCGGTAACAGTTCGCATTATTTTTTATTTGTACTTAATGTTTAGTAGTGATAACAGATTTCTTAATGATCATTATTTTTAAAGAAATTATTACACAGCTATTTCTAATACAGTAATCACTTACCTCTATCGAGTGTTCATTAAGTTCTGTCATGCGATTATTATCATTTACCCCAATCCTACTCCCACTATACGTTTATTATTATTTCTAATATATATTAAATTGTGTAATATTATGACCTTTATCCAACATTATATTTATTTTAGCTTAGTTTTTAAAATTAATTGAAGCTTAAATTTCTGTTTACATGGAGAAATACAATTTTTTAAAACTTAAGGAACGCGCGCACTTATATGCGATATTAGCCTCTATTTGGCGGATTCTAGCCTTAGTGTTTGTTTCCTTTTCCGCCTCGGATCCCTTCTTGCAGTGTATCATTTATTTTCCACTGTAAATATAGACCTTTTCTGAAGTGAGTTCTATAAATTATTCGAGAATAAAATACATCACGTCGTGTGAAAAGTCTCATTTATAAATATGAAATAAAATTTAGTAAACTGTATAAAGTGAGAAAAGAAAACTGACCAATTTTATGCGCTATCTTCGTCTAAGAATAATGGAAATCAGGTCTGGTGACAAGTTTCTCATCTGGGTTATTTGAAAACTCCCACTTGAAATCAAATTATCGGTTCCAAAAATAATTTAAATCAATTCTAAGAGTTAATCGTAAAGGCATATTGCGTAGGAATACGAAACCTTAAGAATATATTAACAAATTAAAAAATCTCCTAATAAATTTAAGAAAAATCTGTTAAGCTTGAGTAAAATACGGATTACGTGAGTTCCGTAAACATTTAAGCATTTATAAGCCTTTAATGTCATGTCCTATTTCTATTTAGTTTAATAGAAATAGGACATGACATTAAATATAAATTTTTTACAATGAAAATAAATTGCCTGCGATATCTTTCTCAAACGCTAAACAAGGTGTTTATTTAAAATATATGAGATTCAAGATAATTGAAAAACCTTATTTCTTGCATAATTTTAGGTTGGTGATTTCGGAAATAAGAGGGAACGGAGTATTTTTTGCATAATTTTCAGAATATGTCCCAAAATTGCAAAAGTAATATTTTTAGAAATTTTAGGAAAAACCTATTAACCACTAGACATTTTTTTTTGTACAGTGTGTGTGATAATATATTAGCCCTTTAAACGATATTCTAACCCTAAAAAGTGCCGGCTAACTTAAAATCAATTAGCCCAAGCACCACAATTATCCCGTTTCATCTTTATTAGCTGATAGCAGTTTAGACAAAGATGAGTTTAGTATTTGTTTTGCACAATTTTGTGAGTGATATGTACTGTTACATCAGAAGTTTAACTGTTGCATCAGACGATTAATTTCAAAAAGTATTTGAGACAAAATTATATAAATATTGATGATTTTTTTCATTAGTATATCACAAAATTATCTTATAATTCGAAACAATCTTTACTCGAAGCGATCTTTACTAATAGCCCACCTGAAAATGTTGTAAAACAACAACACCTAGGGCGTGGCAAAGAACTTAAAGAAAGTAGAAATAATACTACATCACGTAGTTTCGTTTAATTTTATGTTGTTTCTGATTTTTTATTTTTTTTAACTGTAACGATCTTATTTATTCTTAGAAATAAAAATACCTATTTTTTTGTTTTTTCTATCATATAAGTAAATAATGGAAAGATATCGTTCTATAATATGTTCGATTGAAAGTTATGTAAAAGAATTTGATGTTTTTCGAATTATACGATAATTTTGTGAAAAAAATTATCAATATTTATATGATTTTGTCTCAAATACTTTTTGAAATTAATCTTCTGATGCAACCGTTAAACTTATGATGCAATCGTGTATTAATGAAAACAAAAAAGCCAAATGATTATATATTTTCTCTACGAGAAAGATACTATTAAATTCAAATATCAACTTACAATTTATCTTGTAGAATAATGTTATAATATGCTTTTATGTCAAAATATTTATTCAAGTCAGAAAACCCTACGTAACGGATTAATGGATTAGGAACTAACTCCAAACTTTATTAAATTTAATATTACGCTAACCCAAATGAAAATAAGAATATATTTTTCTCGACTTTAGTTTGTGTGGTCATTAATGATAAAGCATTAATAAAGCATAATATTGTCATTAAATAAAAAATTAGTATTAAAATATACAAATGACTTGTATTTGATAATAGAAGTGTCTTTGATAATAGATGTGAAGAAAAATTAAAATTATTTTTATGTAATATAAATTCAGATTAACGTCTCCTATTCAGCGCAATAATTATTGTACCTTGAAACCTTACTTACTAGATTTTTTTAAAACACAGACCTTTGTTTTTACATAATAACAGTCTTCCATCTTCTTGGATATTAACAGAAAGAAACACGATCTCTCTGTTAATACTCAAAATTGTTTGCCTGTTCTTTGCTCATTATCACTCACAAAATTGTGCAAAACAAATACTAAACTCACCTTTGTCTAAACTGCTGTCAACTAATGAAGATGAAACGGGATAATTGTGGTGCTTGGGCTTATTGATTTTAAGTTAGCCGGCACTTTTTAGGGTTGGAATATCGTTTGAAAGGGCTAATATATTATCATGCACACTATACAATAAATTTAAAAAAAATGTCTAGTGTTTCTCCTAAAATTTCTAAAAATATTATTTTCACAATTTTGGGAGATATTCTGAAAATTATGCAAAAAATACTCCGTTCCGTAAACAAGGGCTGTTTCCCAAAAAACCAACCTAAAATTATGCATGAAATAAAATTTTTTGATTATCTTAAATCGTACATATTTTAAATAAACACCGTATTTTATCGTTTGTGAAATATATAGCAGGCAATTTGTTTTCATTGTAAAAAATTTATATTTGTAATTTAGTTTAATAGAAATACGACATAACTTTAAAGGCTTATAAGTGCTTAAATGTTTACGGAACTCACGTAATCCGTATTTTACTCAAGCTTAACAGATTTTTCTTAAATTTATGAGGGCATTTTTAATTTGATAATATATTCTTTAGTTTTCGTATTCCTACGATATATGCACTTTACGATTAACTCTTAGAATTAATTTAAATTATTTTTGGAACCGATAATTTCATTTCAAGTGGGAGTTTTCAAATAACCCAGATCAAAAACTTACCGCCAGACCTGATTTCCATTATTCTTAGACGAAGATAGCGCATAAAAGTTGGTCAGTTTTCTTTTCTCACCTTATACAGTTTACTAAATTTTATTTCACATTTATAAATGAGACTTTTCACACGACGTGATGTATTTTATTCTCGAATAATTTATAGAACTCACTTCAGCAAAGGTCTATATTTACAGTGGAAAATAAATGATACACTGCAAGAAGGGATCCGAGGCGGAAAAGGGAACAAACACTAAGGCTAGAATCTGCCAAATAGAGGATAATGTCGCATATAAGTGCGCGCGTTCCTTAAGTTTTAAAAAATTGTATTTCTCCATGTAAACAGAAATTTAAGCTTCAATTAATTTTAAAAACTAAACTAAAATAAATATAATGTTGGATAAAGGTCATAATATTACACAATTTAATATATATTAGAAATAATAATAAACGTATAGTGGGAGTAGGATTGGGGTAAATGATAATAATCGCATGACAAAACTTAATGTAACACTCGATAGAAGTATTGAAAATAGTTGTGTAATAATGCTGTATTAGAAATAGCTGTGTAATAATTCCTTTAAAAATAATGATCATTAAGAAATCTGTTATCACTACTAAACATTAAGTCCAAATAAAAAAGTAATGCGAACTGTTACCGATCGAGTGCAAAAATTTAGAAAATATAAACCTGTTTAGTAAGGTTAAGACTCGCATTACGAGAATTCAGAATACACATATAATAAATTTTTAAACATTTAGGGGTATGTGATATTTCTATTAAACTTGGTGTTTTTGTTTATGGATACTAATACTTTTACTACGTAAATACGTATATTGCCTAACACGTATTTCACAGGCGTATGAAAAATGAATTTATTGCCTGTGTCTCTTTCTTTTTATTATGGCAAGGTGGATGAAAATTTTTTGCATAGATTTACTTACTAAATATCGTTGTTTTGATTTTTTTTCGATTTAAGCAGATATCCTGAAATAACTAATCCTTTATCAAATCATTTACATATCTGTGTATCCCTCTGTCACAGCCATATTTCTACGAAATCACTTGACGAAGAAACTTAATATGTGTCATAGTAATAAAGCATATTAATCTGCACATATCTCAATAATTAAGACAGAAAGCTTAATTATTGAGATATGCAAATTAATTCTATAAAAAATTTTGTATTCCATATGTAATGTGGGAAATTGTCTTAAAGGTCACATTATGAGAATCACAAAAATATTTTTTTCTTAGGTATAATATGCAAACATTTTTTTTACTGATTTTTGAAATTACCGAAGCTAAAATTATGTAAATAACAGAGTTGTTAGAAGTGTACCCAAAGATTATAGAAAAGTAAAACAATAATTCTAAATGTCTGTGTTTGAGATATTCCCCATAATTTATACAGCTCCGCTATTTATATTTAAATATTAGGTGGTATTAAATATTTAATGCGCTGGAAGTTCATTTCGGTGGAGGACATGATGAATAAAGCAATTTTAGTTCAAAATCATACAGACACTAGACTAGCACTTACATTTTTTAAATCCTTTACTTCTATACTTAATTCAATATTTGTAGTTAGTAATAACGTTCGTTCAATTACGTGTGCTGTAAGATTTTATCATAACTGAGTTTTAAAATTAAACTGAAATAGTTATGATGCCCTGACATAGACAAAGAGATAGACATGACTATATAATTAGGTTTACCGTTGGCGAGTCAACATTGATGATGTTAATACTTTTCACAACACTATCAATTGTAGATGTAGAAACGAGACGGAAAATATTAAGCCACATTATGTTTTACCATTAGACTTCAAGATTAAATCAATTCATACGCAGTAAAAGTTTTAGATATAGAAGCACTCACTCCCATTATTGAGGTATAAAACCCAACCATTACTAATACATTCGATATTTCTAGGATAAACTCCAGGTTTCCGTATGAATGAAAAACTCTTGTATTATAACATCATGGAAGACCTCCTTCCCAGATCGGCTTAAAACTTTTCACGGGTATCTATAATCCCACTACTGTTAAAAGTTTGGAGCGTAGTGTAAACTTCCCTTCTGCAGCAGTGAATACCCACTAAACTCGGAAAATTATTCATACTAGACCGGCTTTATTTCTGGGTTACCGCAAAGTATTAATTTCCTACTCTTATCTAATTTAATATCGATCCTAAGATAAATCAACTATTTTAAGATTGTCATCTATACGCCCTTAAACTCCTATCAGAATAATAAATCACGCTGATTCAGATTTTAATCCAATCAATCAAGCGACATTTTTTTCTAATTAATATTTTTAAATTAGAAATATTATTATGGGTTTTATACCAAAATTAGTCACTATTAGCTCAGCAATTATATTTTTCTTTTATAAAAGAACTCAGACTATTAACAGGTCAACACCTAACATTCTCAGGACAATGACGTCAGTCGTAACATTTCAGTCCAAAATGATAAATATTCTATTATTGAAATTACTATTATGTGTCAACTTCGAAATATAACTAGCATTTACCAATCTCTACTTTTATTTATTTGGACCTACCTTTTGATAAATTAACAAAACAAGTGACAAATAAAATACATAGAGAATTGACACGAAACTTTCACCATCGTATAGTTTATAGCGTCGAGGTAGCCGTATATGTATATATATATATATATATATATATATATATATATATATATATATATATATATATGTATATATATGTATATATATATATATATACATTTTTTTTTAAAAATTTTTATATATATGTATGTATATATACGTGAAGTATGTATGTATACAAGCATATAGGTATAACATGTGAGAAGTGAGTTACAACGTTTCACGTGAAGCTTCGAAGTGTGATTTTTAAACCATTATAACTACATTAAAATAATGTTAGAATAAATTGTAGTTAACAAAAATTATCCTAAAAATTTCAGATTCTATATAGCTAATTATTAGGTATATTTATTATAACTGTTTTTAGGGTTCCGCATACAAACTATAGTTCCCCATTGTTCGTCTCTCTGTCTGTCAATTTATATGACAATTGGTTTGGGCATGACATGTTTACACCCCTGAAAAGTGATGAAATAAAGTCGTTTAAAATAATTTCTAGAGTATAATTATTAGAGTACATCCCCTACCAGCTAAATGTTAGCGTTAGAATATCTAAAATCATTCATAATAGTAGTATATGTAACGAAATTAAATTATTTAATATATTTGGCGTTAATTTTGTAGAAATTCATTGTTCACAATTAAATGAAGCTACGTGAGGTAGCATTAATATTTGCTAATAGCTATAAGATGTTGTAATACAACGAAAACTAGGTCGTGGTAGGCCCCACTAGTTTATGAGAAATGACATGCAGTTTAGTTCGTAAAAAGTTTATAAAAGCTGTACACAATTTACATAAATCAACTGCAAAATTAATTTTGTATTTTAAAATATATATTTATTATATCTGTGAAAGATACATTAAATTATATATTTATGAATATATATATATATATATATATATATATATATATATATTTATATACATGATGAGAAAAAATATTATTTAAATAGGCAACATATTTACGTCGATAAAAAATTAATATTTGTAAACAGTTTGACAGAAATATTATATGTCCTCAAACTTTGATAAGTACATAAATATGTATAGAAACGTCGTAGCTTAAGTTTTGCTTATACTTGATAATAGTTTTTATGTATCAAGATATGGCCGTAATATTTTTTGCTCACCTAAAATATGAAATATAATTTCTTACGTATATGAGAAATTAAAAAAACTCTCGAGATAAACATTCAGAAAAATCACAAACAAAAAGAAACAAGGTCATCTAAAACTATCTCAAAGAAACTAACAAAGTGACTGCTAAACAATAAACTAAAGCATTAACTCGTAGATTTGACCACCAAAGTGAAACGGCTTCACAACACGATTTTTAACAAGAGACGTGAATGAACAGTAAACTGAGACAAAAAACGAAAAAAGGTGTTTCACTTTGATGATCAATAAGTTCGTTAGTGAAATGTTTATGAGAAAATCCAAATATGTGACAAATAAATCGTATATAATGTGGTTATAATATATTAAAAGCCAAATTGGCGAGCTTTGAAGGCCAATTGCGAGTTAAAACTTAGACCAAATATAATTTAATTATGTGGGAAGGAGCTTTTCAAGTATCCTATTAGATTTATTTAAGCTTTTAAACTTATCTCAATGTCTATTCATCTCACTTGCCTAATTTTGTAATATTTACGACTAATTCTTGATTTTAATTTTTCTTTTACTTTTCTTATATCATTATCTCATTATTTGACTTACCAGACTTCACTACCATTAATATTACCGTGATACATATCTACTCTAATAACAGTTTTTTTCCACCGAAAACTGCTTTATCTTTCTGATACTTTAAAACAACTATTTATTTTAACAATAATCTTCAGTACTTATTTTCATGATGCTTGACTTATGACATATAGGTATATGATCTTTACTTGCAAAAAAGATGTGTATTCTAAGCCGTAAAATTATTTCAAGAAGTATCTTCACGTGGATTTTAAAAAAATTCTGTAAGAGAATTATAGTTATCCGCACTTCGGATAACTATAACGTAGACGTCCGACGTAGACGGAAAAAGCGAAGATCTTATAATACAACTTTCACACGCAAGCTTTGTAGAAAGCACTGAAAGTTTACAATTCACTCAGCTCCGAAAAAAGGAAATTGGAAAAAATAACCATCCCATTGTCTAGCTCGTAGACGAAATGAATACACACTCGTTTGGCCCGTTTTCCCCAAAAATACGTCTATTTTAGTGAAAATTAGATTACTCGCACTACTGCCTCGTTCTTTGCTCAACCGAATATAGGTTGTTGCGAAAATATTTCTCATTTCCAACTTTTCTTTTTTCCCAAAGAGAACCAAGAAATATGGTGGATAAACATGGAGTGATATAAATCACTTCAATTATTATTGTTAACTTAGTCTAGTGTTGTACATCTTACAATGCAAACCACATCATTGTGCGAATTTATTACACGTGGCTAACATTAACGGTCTTATTCATGAAAAAACACATAGTTTTAAATCATATGTTAGTTAAGTATAATTAAATAACTTATTTCACCATATCATGTACAAAATCGAAAAATAATATCAGCAAACTGTCGAACTTGGACTGAAACATTTAAATAAATTGAAAATATTGCTGATTTTTGTAAAAATGCTTGTTTTTCAAGTATTTTATGTGTTAATTTTATACATTGAAAGTAATAAACTATCAAAAAAGAGACAACACAAAGAAAATTAGTTAGAGAAAGATAAGTAATATATAAACTTATAATGTTTTACATAGAAATATTTTTTTTTGTTTTGTTCATGGTTTTTAGCATTCATGTAGGTAATTGCTTAAATTAGTGAAGGGACGAGTGCATGCGATTGAAAATAAGAACCCCGACACGAATACAAATAAAGAATACGGCTCGGGATGACTTACTTCTGAAATTGGTTCTTCCTGTCATTTGTAACTTATAACACAATATTCATATTAAATTTTGCTTCACCTAACATTAACAATGGAAATAATTTTTAGTATTAATTAATGCAATGTGTACGGGTGTACACCGCTCACTCAGTTGCAGAACCGGTGGAATATGGTTAAAATTAGTACCAAAAATTAAAATCTGTTGCAATACAGCACAGATTAACACTTTTCGATGTATAATTTCACTGATAAATTGCTATTTTTAATTTTGGTTAATACTTCTTATCATAATATCTATGCTTATTACGGTGCAAGAGCTCACATCAATGGCCTTTGTATCAGTTATCGTTTGTGGAAGTTCAACATCAACAATAACCGATGCATACATTGTAGTAGCCTTTTTTCATCAAACATCGTTTAATTTGTAATTTAAACTTATAAGAAGGCAATTTAACACGACTTCGTGGTATTTTATTAAATATTTTAATACACATCCGCGCAAACAATTTGCCTGCCTTGCAAAGTCTGAGATTAAGAACAGAACTCCGACACGAATACAAATAAAAATCGAGGGAGAATTGGTGTAAATAAATATGACGAAGAGGATATCCAGAATCACCAATCAACCGTCCTCTAAAATCCGTCGACTATTATGAGTTCTTCCAGTCCATCTCACTACTACATATCTGATTTTTAAATAGGTATCACGGACAATCTGGAATAAAAAAATGATTTTAACTAACTTTATAAAAGAGTTTCAAATAACATGTGAAAATTCATTCAAGGGGAGAGTGTTAAAAAATGTTTATGACAATATTCATCATTCAGTGAACATCTTTAATTAGTCCAAAATAATAGCAGACAAATAATATAAATTAATTTTACCTGGATGTTTAATGAATAAGCTTTATCTTATTAAAACACAAAGCCAATGGCCCCCATTACACGTGGAAAATTATCATTCACCTTAAATTTAGTCATTGTTGTTTTTCGCTCTTCTACAGGGGCATATTAATAAATAAATGAGCCTTGTGAGCTATGGTATGAGCTAATCTGACGCATATTTGGCTCACTGTCGACTGACCCGGACTATAAAAATCACCAGCATCATCTTGAACCTAAAAAGTTACGTATAATCGTTTAATTAGAATAAATAGTGTTTAAAAAGGAGAATAGAAGATAATATGATAAGCTTACTTTATCGTATCTCCAACACTTTATGGCCAGCACTTGCAGTGTGGAGAACGTGCCAGCGCATCTTGTATTTTTCACGAGATCATTTTTTGATCTAAATTTATGATTTCCGAATAATTTTTTTTTTGGTAAATCTATACTTAAGTTTAAAATTCAAATTGCGATGGTTGAAATCCGGTAAACTTTTTTCGTTGCTTTTGCTCTGTGGCATCCCTGTTTTGAAGAACTAGCACGATATCCATTTTGGGCTATAATAGCGTTCATTTTTAAAACTATTTCTGTACAAAAGACCGTCAAATATTACGGAGACATCAGTCGCTGAACAAAAACAACACTGTTATATTAAACATATGTTACAATACATCGTGAACCATACAAAAACCTTATCGTCACTTTGCTGAGGTTGTCTGTCGACTAGAAGAAAATTTCTTAACCCTTGAAAGCGCACATTATTGAACTGCCAGAACCCGGTGCACGTAAGAAAATATGACGCACTGAATATGTTTAATTCAAGGTTAAGGCTTAAGAAGAAAAACACCTTCTTCTCCAATTACAAGATATGACAACATAAAATAAAACCAATCTCACCATCGAATAAAATCGATTAGTCATTTTACGAAGTAAAACATTTAATTCATTTTACGAAGTACAATAAATTAAATATTTTACTATGGCAATCATTGGAGTTGTACCGCGGAGAAATCAACAGGGATTATGTAATTATGTAACCTTGTTTTCTTTCGTATTTCATGTATTTTTCGGATTCTTTCTAATGTATTTAAGCACCTTAATACAAGCTACGGTCCTATCACATGGAGGCGGTATATATAATTATTTAGCTGTAAATAAAACATAAACCAAATTTATCTGTTTTCCGTAACAATTCAAAAATTAATATTACAAGCATCGTACGCTTGATCATTTCGACCTGTCATTTCAATACAAATATTGTATTGTAAAATTACCGAATTTAATTTATCCAATTTTAACTATTAGCTACTCTTTAATTTTTAACGCTTGATTTATGTATATATATATATATATATATATATATATATATATATATATATGTATATATATATATATATATATATATATATATAATACTACTTAATCTTTACGTTTTAATTCCCTTCAACTAGTTTGTAAACAAAATGTTTTGCTTAAATAATATCTTTAACACCCTTAATAATTGGATGTAATAGTAATGTATAAATTAATCTATACACGTGAATATATCTTATATTCATAAAATAATACCGATTTATTAACTACTCGTCCATCTTTAAGCGCAGGTTTCAATGTTTCTAATGTAACATTCTATCCGGTCAGAATACATTATTTAAGTGAAAATAAAATCTGCAAAAAAAATGAACCCAATTTCTCGTGTACACCTCAGATTTAGAAAATCTATTTCCATAAACTTATGTGTGACTAACTAATCCAAACAAATATAACCACACTTAAAATATCTTTCTCTTAAATTATCTCGATAACATTGCGTTATCGGAAGATTTTTAATTAATTATATTTTTATTTACTGAATCCAAGTTTTCTACAGAATTTACATTCAAATTAGTAGTTGATACTTCAGATCACTTGTTAACTATAACCAAATATAAAATCGATTTACCTAATCGTATATTTATTTATAGCCGTCAAAAAACTAAATTGGCTAGCGTTAATTAATGAAGCCGTAAATAGAACAAGAAAGGTAATTGGGTAACCTAATCACACTGGAGATTTATTTCGCTTTGAAGATTTTGAATTTCAATATATGTTTACGATTAATTCACCTTAGTACTTTCAGGCTTCGAAAATTATTACTTTATTATTATTATTACTATTGTAAATTTCTATAGTTATTTTAATATAACGCCGAATCCCTACGTTTTCATAAATATTTCTTTATGTTTACTTTTATTTTATTTTCCTTCTGTAGAAGTAAGTCTGATATACTTATAAATAAAAACACAAACGTAATAATCACTCAATATAGCCTTAACAATTTGGTTCTAATATAAAATAAACATTTAACCTATGAGCAGTTGCTATACGAGGATCCCTAACACAATTAAATCCAAAAGTTTAAACTCTAAGTGTACACAGCATTTCCATTCAACTAGTTTTTGGTAACAATAATATTTTTGAAGTAAAACTTCTTTGAACGATAAGGGTAAAATACCCTGGTTCAATTTAATGCAACATTGTAAATGCAAGGATTTACAGGTTTTGTTGTAACATCTGAATGTAACGAATCTCTCGCTAGAAGGACGGAAAATAGGTACATAGCTAACAACCGAGAGAGATAGATAAACACGATAGAATGAGACGAGAAGTGTACGCATGCTCGAACAAAATGGTACCCACTACTGCTCTCAGGTATTTTGTAAGTTATGTATGTCAAAAGTAAAAAATGGCGTTCGCTAATGCTATTAGTTGTTTTGTATGTAAGGTGTGTCAAAAGTGAACTGTCAAAATTTTGTCGATTTATTTATCTGTTTGTGATTAATTTCTTACTAACTTTGCCTATACTTCATCCATTACGAAACGAACAACATATGTACTTAATTTAATTTATAAATCCGTAATGAGCTCTCAGATACAGTTGGAAATATAATTTACAACAGAAGCTACACATTTCGACTTTCTTCAATCACATTTAGCGGTGTTTTGGTATTGCCATCACGGCTATTTTTTTAATGGTCTATGTAAGTTTTGTATGCAGATTTTATTAAATGTTTATGTCGATTTGTAGTGATATTTTATTAATTTTTCTGAATATATGGCGGTAAAATCTTCTTATTTCTTATACGAATTTAGTACAATCTATGCACTTACACTTAGTACAATCTATATACTTATACTTTCCCTCTCTCTCTCTCTCTCTCTCTCTTTCTCTTTCTACCGTTTTATCCCTTAATATATAGTTACAAATCGAGGTTTAGATCGCCAAAGAAGTTTCACTTCTGTCATTTATATTAAGTTTCAAGCGACTTTTTTCATTTAGGTTCCATGTCTTAGTCGGTTGCTATTTTTTTACTTTACCATTTTTTACTATACAATTAAAATCTTTAATGAGTAATAAGGTTTTAAAGATATTTTCGTATTATTTACCGAAAGTATACATTGCTTAGTATATCTTTCACAGATGTAAAACAATAAATTTGATTGTCGGAATCTCTTTACGTTAATGGAAGTAATGTTAATACTTTTTGACACACGTGGTTAAAAAATTAGAAGTAAGGGGTAAGATGTAGACATATATAGAAAAATGTTTGAAGTCATATAACTTGTGAAGAATACACCTTATTAAAAAAAATTCTTTTAAACTGAAAACGCTACTCGTAATTTCAGGGGCGGTCAAATGTATATGACGAAATTGTAAAAATTCCTTTTTTACCTTTGGCTGAGAAATATTTAAAAAAATAAAATATTTAATTTCTATCCTAGATTTCTGTCGTATTTAGTACCAAAAACCATATAAGATGATTCCATTTCACTTCAATAACATAAAATGAAAAAATCTATATTTTTGGGAGAACATCGGGTTTTCTCGATAAAATGAAATTATTTTAGTTATTTTTATTTTACTCTGAATTTTTTTTTTATGTTTACTCACTTAAAATAGAGAATACTTGTTAACTATGATCGAACGTCCCTATTATTTTGAAAATTATGCAATAAACGCTTTTCACATTTGACAACTAGAGAATACTTTGTCATATACTTTGGGTTCTAGAATACATATAATAATTTCTTTACGTTCTTTCACTATTCATAACCCGTATCCAACACAGATGTGCCGCAGTAGCGAATTAGTTACAATTATACCGATTGCCGCACATTCTATATTTATAACATGGTTATTAGCGGTAGACGCACGTTGGTTGAAAACGGACTGGAGAGTGTTCTGTGGCTAGTAGATCGATTTATAAATGTTTTGCCTTTCATGTCATTTATCGTGAGAGTTGTTGTTAACTATCGCCTCGTGCAATAGTTGTAACTGTGTCTCCAGTAGTGTTTTTCATTTTTCTCCTTTGTTCATTTTGAATAAATTGTCAGCGAAAAGATATTTCTTAATATAGCGAAATTTAAAACTTAGCCAACTTTTATGATAAATAGCAATATTATCAGTAAGATGCATAAATTATCAATTTGTTACTTGTGTTAGTCATTACTTATCTAAATTCTGACCTGCAAATATGCAAATCTCCTTATCAACGCTTGATCACACGTGAGTGATAAAGGATCACTTACTGATCGTATTTTCCGGTTAATGCTTTCAAGAATGGTAGTATTATATTTGCTGATATATTTTCTATATACTCCATAAAATTATTACCAATGCATCTCTTGGAATTTTAAGTCAACAAATTAAGTTTATCTTAATTCCACATTTATTAGTACTCTATATACCTAAAAAGTGAATTGAAAGCAATTAAAATTATAAAACATTTAATGATAAATAGTTTGTTTTCATTAAAAAATTATTTAAACATTATTTATTTTACATGGTTAGGAAGTTGATATTGGTATTTCGTAATATTTTTTAATGTTACTTTTTTATAATCACTATAGATAACTCCATATTGATCTCGATTTTCCATTGACATCTATATATATACTAACATTCTTGAAAGAATTTTCGAAATTCGTTGAGTTTTTTTAAATAAAAGTTTCAAATATAATATCAGAATAATCTTTTTTTAATAGAATTAAAAGAAGTAATGTAAATAATTTACGCATTAAATATATATCAGCCATTCGAGTCGAGAGTAATAAGGGTGAAGACCAACCACGTACATCATCGTCGAGACCACGACCACTCTAACAAGAGTCTAGTGTCTAGATTATATATATATATATATATATATATATATATATATATATATATATACATATATATATATACATATATGTATATATATTCAAACCCATATTCATACGAATTTAAAGAGATACTTAACTAAATTTTAATTAAAAAAAAATTAACTTTAGATCTGTCTTGAATTGAAAAGTCTACTCAGATTAACGTCATTACCTTGGCAACAAGTGACACAAATATTTTTTTAAAAATGTAATTGCCCGTAAGCACAATTCACGCAGACGTAAAGGAAAAGCGGCACGCTGACACTTTCCCCGTCGTAACTTCTTCTTTTATGAAAATTACAGTGATCATCTAATTAAAAAACCTGATATAATCAATTCGATTATAAATAGTATCGTAATTATAATTTTTGGAGTCTAATATTATATTTTTGTTAGCGTTTGCCTCCGTTCTGAAAAGAAGTTATGTTCTTAAACTTTGTACTTTATGTTAAATTGCAGACCAACGAGTCGAATATAAATGAGTTTTTTTTTAATAAAAGTATCAAATATAAAAACATTTATTTTGTCGTGGTGGCATTTAAAAAAAATATAAAAAATCAATATCTTTTGTTAAGTTTTGGAGTATTCATGTCCGCAATTAAGTAACATTTTTTCTAACCATAAATTACATTTATTGCTTTGCTTAGGAGAATCGAATATTTTTCTACAAAAAAATTTAAAACATTATTTACATAAAAATATGAACAGCGGATAATTATCCCACAATGGGCGCCTTTCGTGATTAAGTCGCAATATCTTTTTTTGATAGATAAAATTAGCAAGTTCTTTTATCATAATAATTTCTACATTGAATGTACCAATTTTTAAAATAAACTTCGAATTTTGAATAACTCATTTTTTGACACACAAACAGTCAAAGTTAAGTGATGTAAATTACCAAACCCGAAAAAGCACGCTTTTGATTGTTTTATGAGAGAAGAGTGATAGTGATCGCAAGATGTTTTAAGTAATTCAAAGCAAGCAGGCATGTTACTCAGTTATATTTGAAAATACAAAAATTAACAATCAAATTTTATTTGTAGCCGTGACACTAAAATATCGACCCAGAGTTAAAAATGGAAAAGAAAAATATCAAATAAAATCTATAACTTTACTTAATTTTTTTAAAATTGTTTACTACATATTAGTTGAAATCGCTAATTGAAAAATCTATTTGCAAAAATTTATGCACATATATCCAAAACAATGGGAACCACGAAGCTTTGACTGATGGACGGACAAAAAATTACGAAGACCCCATATTTTACTAAGGAACGCTAAAAAGTGCGGGGCACCAATGAGCGGAAATAAATACAAAATACACTTATGTTACATTATAACACTTTTATAAAAAAACTAAATATAAAAATAATAAAATAATGTTCCTAAAAATAATTCATCTTTTTAGTGATACAAATTTATAGGTCCGTGACCTAAAATATATTGTATACTCTTTAGTTCACTCTATAAATGCGAAATTTTACAAGTTTTAAAGTATACTTTTTATTCCCTATGACTTTACACTCTTCGGTACAAATTTTGCTCGACACGGAAATTGTGCTGTTTTGGCAAAATCCCTTAAACATGACAAGTAAAAAAGTCCAAAACGCGAAAGTTTTGCTCACTGTCTATCGTCGATAACTTCTATTCCTCCACTATCAGCTGGAAGACCTCATCTTGGTAGACAAAAATCAAATGACTAGATTACTAATTATTTATCAAAGTCTGCACACATATAAATTGCAGTACCGTCTAGCCCTGACCAACAATCATCTTAAGATCCAAGCCGTGACAAATCAGGCGTTCTCTTATGTCGGCTGTAAATGCCGACACAGATAAGTTTTCTACATGGTCCAACCCAATGAAGGGCTCATAAACTGCTTAAATGACGGACAAAACAAACCACATCAAGAGAGCAACAATTATTTTTGTGTATTCGTCATGAGAACACCTAAATAATGGGAGCACAAAATAATTGTGTCTTGTGTTTCATTCCTCAAAACAGGGAAATAGTTTCATGCACTAAGTTACCACATAATTTAACAATTTTATTTTAAACAGAGATATGTATATTGCTCTAATATTTAAAGTCTGAGTCTACAAATAACTTTTCAGAGCTTTATCTCTAGAACGACCCCGATGCTAAAGAAGATCTCTGAAATTGCCATCGTTTTGAAGAGTTCAATGTGTTAATTTCAATATCTTGACGATCGTATAGAATAACTATTTTAAATATGGCATTTTCTATTTTCTGTTCTGATTACTTGAATAACAATCGAAAGAAAATTCTTCTTCTCGTTAAACAATAAATTGGTAGTATCCTGTTTTTCACATATTTCAAATGTGAAAAACAGGATACTACCAAAGACTTTTATATTTTTAATTCATGAACGGTTTTTAACAAAAGACTCAAGTTGTATGGAACTTTGTAATAACATGACCATAAATTAATCAAATTTATCGCACCATGCAATAACGTTAAAATGACAAGTGTCTTTCTGTACCCAGAACTCTCGAATTCTTCTCATCATTTTGAGAGGGTTGTTTTAAATATATTTCAACATACCGTCCATAAAGTACATAAGCTTCTGGATACACTGGGAAATGAAGAAAAATGGTATATCATTTTTATTTCACTTTTGAAAACGAAATCATGGGAATGCAGCTGTCATAATGCCTATAAAGCAGAATTTCTTTAGTTTTTCTTAATTATATACGTACCATTGAATGTTTTTATTATTAAATATTACTATAAAAATATATTAAACTGATGTGAAGGCAAATAAGTCAATCTCTTACATTTGAAGTATAAAAAATATATAAGTTTTACTAATATATAATTTCATTTTTAAACGAGAAGTCACTCAAAAATTACACAAATATATAAGTTCATTTTTAAACGAGAAGTCACCCAAAAATTACACAAAGTGTATGATGCTACCTTTTATACTTCAGTCTTAAAACTGAAGTTCACGTTTTCATTAAAAATAAATATTTTTAATAAAAACGTGAATTTGCACATTTAATAACGAATTAAATTGCACATTTAATAATGAAGGCGAAATCAAATAAAAAAATATAATTTCGCATGAGATTGAATATAGGTTATCCATCCATATCGGAACTCATATGCTGAAATATACAAAATTACATATGAGTATAAGATTTTAAGGTATGATTTAAAAGGTATTAAATATTTTGACGTTGATTGCGGCAAACAGAAGTAGAAAAAGAATCCAAATTTTCTTTAATGACAATCATGCTTGCGTTGCTACTCTTAGAGGCTATTCGTGATCTAAACAGCGCAACATCAGAAGTAATAAGGTAAACAAACAAAAACAACATTAATGGCAAAGGTGCAGTGGCACTACTCATAGAGGGATAAAGACAGTTCTAACCGATTGTTAGGTGATTAATCGAGTATATTGAAATATTTTAAAACAAGCTATTCATATTTCTTTAGCATTGTATTTCATTATGTCGGTTTAATAAACTTTAGAATTTCTACGAATTAATAGAAATTATGCCCCAAAGATTATAGATATTTTTTTACATCCGTTAATCGTGCCGACAAGTCCCAAAATAAATATAATTTGTACTCATATAATATACATATTTATTTACATTCAAATCCAAAATCGATTTTGACTGCTATTATTGACATAAATGCATATCTCTGTCTAATTGATTAGAGGATTCAAAAATATTTTTTTATTAAACCTTGCACATATGGGGCTATTATCATCACCACTTAGAACCTTTTTTTCGGAATAGTTTAGTGGGTATACCGCAAATACTTCTAAATGATATCATACACCATTTTCTTTTACTATTAAAAAACCAGGTCTGCTGATTACGTGCGTATGTGGGTAATATAAATTAAAACAGCAATTCCATATGTTGATGAAATGAAAATACAATAACAAAGAGTTCCAAAAAGTTATAAATATGAAGAGACAAATAAAATTGCAATATATTCAAAATAATTTAAATAAATTTTCAAACACGTGAGTTCATTTCTAAATTTACTTATTTTATAAGGATACGTCATAAAAAAACTATCGCTAAGAAAGGCTATTGTTACATGCATAATTATTATTTATGCTTTTGCTCTATGCTAGTACTCATTTATCCAAAAAACTGTTTTCGGTAAATTATTACATAAAGATATATCAAATTATTACATAAAGATATATATATAAGATAGACTTTCTTATTTATTTTATTAACTTAAATATACTGGTTTTAAGCAAAAAAAACAACAATTCAAACAATCGATTATTTTGAGAGACAAATCTCAATAATAAAATTACTATTCCATCGATGGATGTCCGTCCGTCTTTACCTAGACAAATAAAGAAACCTTCTACTTTAATATTTTTTTTCATACAATGATTATTAATATTTTTCTCGGTGGTTTAGTTGTTTATTTTGTATTTTAATTGCGTTCGGAATTATCCAATATTATAACGTAAAAACGCTTCTAACAAATAAAACCTCTAATAATCCGCCATCTTCATTGCGGAACTTTTTCGTAGATTTTCACGTGGTCTATAACATTTTCATACATTATTTGAATGTAGCTTTGGTTTAGCGGTAGTAGTGGTTTAACAATCTAACCCAAAAACAAACTCCACACACTTCAACTCCAGTCATTCAAATCGCCATCTAATTATAAAAATAGATTATAAACTCTTTGTGTATTCGAACACAATCAGCTATACAATAGTGAAATTATTACATCAATTGGATAAACTGTTTTTGTGCCAAATTTCAAAAAAGACAAACACAACAGACTTCTTTATGAAATGATTATGGGAAACATTTAGCACAAGTTCACTCTATTTAGAAAATTTTCAGAATTTAGCGTGAAAATAATCCAATTATTCATTAATGGGAATTAAATATGACAACTCCTTACGATAATAAGGCGAACGACGCTAGAACATCTGACACAGCGATTGTTTTGTATAACAATCGAAATTTAAGCATCAACTTACTGGAATCGTTGAAACTCACTCCAAACTCTCCAACTAAGTCATCGACGTACAATAATAAACACTCTAATCTTTGTTATCCTCAGAGACCCTTTGTTGCGCCGAGAACACTCTACGCCACTTTCAAATAATCAACTGTCAACTCATTTCGCCATTTGTTTTCACAAACGAATTAAGCGAGATTAATATTCAGAATTCGGAGTGAAGTCATAAATGTGAGTGTTATATTTAAATAAATATGAATGTTAATACTATTCAAATTAATTTGAGTTTGAAAGCAATTTCAAATATAATTAAAACGAGAAATGAAAAATATAAACCTTATAATATCGTCGGCAACCTAGTTTGAATAACGAAATAATGAGTATACCATAAGGTTAAACTACTTCCATATCTCAGCAGCAAAATAAGAAAATATTGAATGGGGTTTAATTGTAATTTTATATCGACCGTGCAAAATTGTGTGTCCAAGATATCCGAGTTATTTAATTTCTGAGAAGGAAATGTGCGCGTATATTTTAGTTGTAAGAATTTGGTTGTTTCGTCGTACTATACAAATTAATTTTATTGTAAGACAAATAAAGCTCGGCGTGTAATAAATCTCAGAAGACAGAAATTACATTTAAAAAGAACAATTACATTTAAAATAAATTTATTCGTTTAAAGCTTCACATTAACATGAATACCTATAAGGATAGCAAAGTGGCCTCGTATCGCTCGTTCTATCTTCTTGTCGGCGGTGTTGCGTTCACCATCGGCGTCGGTTACGCAACTGTTTTATAAATTTATTTTAATAAACCACGGTTAGTATTACTTAATGTATTGCCTTTTCAAACAACTTATTTCTTTGTTACATTATTAGAAACTATTTTTAATAAACAATATATATTCTATCTCAGTGTAAAAGTTTATTTTGGAAAATTAATGTACTTTTGTGATAACACATTAACATTAATAAGGCCCGGTAAGTTTGAGATTAGTCTCATTGAATTCTCGAAATATTTAAAAAAATTAATTTTTAATCTATTAATATTTCGTAAACTTATATATTAAAAAATCACCAAAACTAAAGAAAATGTCTAACAACATACCTAATAACCTTGTTTACGTGGCCAATATTATTGCATTATTTTTTTCTTTTCCCAGTTAGCATATAAGGAAAGTACAGGCACACCCCCGACACTCCATACTAGCGAAAAGATTTAATTGCTTACACTATTCCATACTCGCCTATCCGTATCCGTTTGTGTGTGTGCGTCAATTAATGTAGGGCAGTTGCAACGTACAGGTAAAAAATATTTACTTACTACATATTACATACATCTACGTTACGGGCAATCGCACCGATCGAGTGAGTCTATGCTATACGTCAGCAACATAGCTGTTTCTAATCAATGGCATCGACAGAATTACTGCCTCGATAGCACGCTGGCGCAGTAACTTTGTATTTATATTTTACCTAATTGTAAAAATTCTCATCTTATTGCTTTCTAAGAACTCGTAAACAGCATAATGGACCGTTATAATGGAATTATTAAAAATTAATTACGAGTGAATTACACAATTTAAACTCAACAAAACGTTGCGAAAACGAACAAATCACACGCGCGCTCAGCAAGCGGCAACCACTTATCACAGCGCGTTCCTAGCGTACCCATGATCGCACTTGTTATCTACAGGTGATGTTATACTGGCGGGAGGAGATGAGTGTTGCTTCTTTACGCAGTAATAGTTAGTATTCTTCAATATTAGTTTGTTCTTAAGATGTAAGTACTATATAGTTCTTTTTTTTCATTTTTATCCACGGCGAGAAGGTATATGTGTTTAGGATGAAAGGTTGATTGCTTGTTTGTTTGTGTGTGCAATCCGATGTTGCCACTCATCTCTAAATCGTTTTGACCTAATTAGATACGGTTTTGTGTAAAATATTTGTGATTTATTGACAATGGTTCTTATATATTTGTTACAATGTTTATTCATCAGTGGGCGCCGCAACAAATATTTTGCAGCAAACGAATATACCCATTTATCTCCCAAATGGTTTGACCAATTTAAATATAGTTTTATTCAAGATATTTGGGACTAACATGAGATGGTTCATAGATAGGTGTTATGGTGATTACTCACAAGGAGGTGCCGCAAAAAACATTTTGTTGCAAACGAATGTTCCTATTTATGTCCAAAATGGTTGGTCCGATTTAGGCACGGTTTTCTGCAAAATATTTGTAACTAATTGGCGATGGTTCTCAGATATGTGTTATCGTGTTAGCTCATCAGGGGGCACTGCAACATTTTGTTACAAAGGAATGTTCCCATTTATCTCCAAAATGGTTTGGCCGATTTAGACACGGTTTCCCCAAAATATTCGGAACTAATCGGCAATGTTTCTTAGGTGTTATGGTATTAACTCGCCAGGGGGCGCTGTAACATTTTGTTCTCCAAAACCGTTGGACCGATTTAGATACAGTTTTCGATAAAAAGCTTGTAATTTAACGGCGAAGGTTATTAGTCAGGTGTTATGTTGTTAACTCGTCAGGGGACGCTGTAATAAATATTTTTGATTGATTTAGATTAACTACTATGTGGCCTTTCTTCGACTTAATCGATGTATGATTAACGTAACATGTTTCTCAAGCGCTCTAATTCTTCCCATGCTATGCTACGGATTGTTGAAGAGTTTCTTTGATTTAAATCAGTTATGTGTGGATTGTTGAAGAGTTTTCTTTTATTTAAATCAGCTATTACTACGCCGTTCAAAGATCGTACTGTACTGTGAGCCAAATAAGCTGTCCTTTGGAAATTTGAAATAAAAAGAGCTTGAAAAAGTATAAAATAAAAAGCAAAATTAAAATTTTTTAAAAAACTCACGATGGATGTGACGACGGACGTTGTAATTGAAAAACGATTAAACATTTTTTTTTTAAACACCCCGACTAAAAGAAAGTAAGAACATATTAAAATATTTACAAACCCAAGAAAATCCATCGGGGCTGTCATGACTTGCCTATGCCTAAAATTTTGCAATTTTATCAGTTTGTGACTAATTCAAATTCTCTTAGGTCTGTAAATAACTTTTCTATGCAATGTAATTGATATTGGGAACGGAAATTATGGTTTTTCAAAATATTGTCTTTTTAACTTCTCGACTTTTTATTCACGCAAGCTTAATTTCGGAGGTATTCACGAATACGTAACAGAAAGAAGGCGAGATAATGATTTTTAAATGTTAATTTCAATGCATAATTCATGCATACCAAAATTATACTAACTTATTTAAGGTATTAGCGATTACATCGACTCTTTTGGATACAAAAAAAGTCACGCACTGACCTAAAATATTACTTCTAGAATTTTCGAATAAAAAATTTACGAATCTTTTATTCGAAGTATTCCCAAGGTTTAGATAATCATAAATTTATATAATCCCTTATTCCTTTACAATGGTTTCCAGCAACATTTTCTTTTAAGAAGTAGTAATTTAAACTTCGGCACGAAACTTTCACCAAACTATCATAATAATTCTTTGATAAAAGAAAATACAAAATAGTCTTAGATGACTTTTTTGACACACCTTAACAGAAATGTATTGAAAACAAAAAGAAAATGTTTGTTTACACAAAATATGAAAAATTCGTAATTCCCAACGTTAAAAAGACTTTTGTTTTCGACAAATGAATCGCGCGCAGCTACTTCAACAATTTTAGGCTCATATATGGTTTAAAGTCTATGTAAAACAAGAACTCATTGCATTTAATGTCACAAACAGCTGCTGAAAAAACTCACTAAAGATCATGAACATAAAACCGTGAATAAGTTACGTTGCAGGATTCTTGTCTTGATCAATTGAATTCCCCAGGAATTTAGCGGACTAGACGATATAGACGCGAAACCCTCCTATCATAGACCAACTTGCACAATGGACACACAGAAATGTCTTTCCTGAGTTAGCCTTGCAGTTACAATAGTATACATCATATAAACCCGTTTTGGAATGTCAATAAGATGGAATATAACAACAACTACGATGGAATATAACAACAAGATGGAATATAACAACAACTACGGCAACACGCAAGAAGAAATTTGCCAATTTCACTGACACATAAGTGCTGATACTGGCTTATACGTCATGTATGACTCACGAAATATAATTCAAGATATATAATTATTTTTTGAAAGGGTTAAATAAAATGTATAACTTTCATGGCTTCTAAGGTATTTTTTATTAGATTTGATAATTGTTTAAACGAAAACAATGATAATTTTCTGTACAAATAAAATGAAACAAAATTAAATGTATAAAAATAGTGTATGACTCGTATCTCTTATTATTACAGTGAACGTAATAATGAACACAAACTCCTCAAAGTAAGCATATAGAACCTATACACATTATGAGGCTAGTCGAATTTCAAACAACGGTTACGTAAGTCTTGTGCAGCAATAACGAAGCGCAATGCAGAGCTTCTTGATTCTGGTGCATCGACGTTACATCTAGCTGCAGTTTATTACCCTTTGGACAGTTTATAATTTAACAGTCAGCTTATATCATGAAAGGAATTTTATAAGTTGTGTTGGTGAAGTTTTAAAAGTTTGCACATATACATATATATATATATATATATATATATATATATATATATATATATATATATATATACATATATATATATGTAAAATTAATAAGTACATAATGAATAGATTGGGTTCACATCAAATTACAATCTCTTCAATATATGAAGAATAATTTAATTTACGTATTTTAATGAAATATTAAATTAGATTTAATAACTAATACCCGACTTATTAATTTTATTTTTTTTATTTTCATTACAAAAATATTTATTATCGAATGTTAAATAAATAAAGGAACAAAAACATATAAAATGTGAGTGAACTCGCACTACAGAAATTTCATACGCACTTAGATAAAAATAAAACTATTACATATTTAAAAGAATTTAGTATTTCTATTGAACTGATTTTAAATATTCATTTAAAGGTATTTTGCCTTTATCTTTCACCGGTTACGAAAAGTAAGTTGGCGCTAGCATTTCTTTAATTTGTAAGATTTGTGTGATTCACGATAACGATTGCAAATTGTTCGATGGCAAATTATTTTGGCATCGAATAACTAGTAATGCGTTATCTTAAATCTTTGTCAGGTTTCTGATATGGTATGTATAAACATTAAAAGAAATACTCTGCCAAAGAGACTCCGAGAAAAAGAGACTCCGCATCTCGCGAACGAGACGATATACTCGTATAAACAAATTTTAATAAACAAATTCGGTTACATATAAGGAGCGGTGGTGGACATATAACTTTCAAACATTTTCAACAATACGTATATATGCTTCTGAAAATGGTAAAATATTCTTTCAAATAGATACCCCACAAAACAAATAAAAACTAGTCTCACTATAATCATACAACACACTATCTCCCATTACGAGAAATGAGACATACGAAGAAATGGGATGACTCGACAACATCACGCCATCCCCTTCTGAGTCTCAGTGCTTTTTTTGTTTGGGTCTTTAAAAATTGTTATTTTTAGGGTTTCATAACCCTAATCTATAAAGGCGAAATATTTAATAAATAATAATTTAGAAAAAATATGTACGTTAATTGAAAATCTATAGATACAAAGGAAATATTAAGACGTGCAAAACAAAATGACAAAGTCAATAGTCTGTAGATTCATTAATAGTTATAATCGGCCACTATAATGTTTCATGATGAAATTATTTACTTTCTGAAATTACTATATCACCACAAAACATATTGAAGGAATTTATGTTTGCGGTGTCTGCTATTTTATTAATTAATTCTTTGCTTTTATAACCTTGAAAGTATGTGTTGTTAAGTACCTTCACACATCCTTGTCCTTCAAACATCTTTGACCTTCGAAAAACAGATAATTTTATGATTGAGACTATTATCTATATAGAGTTATGTAGTAATTTCCACCAAACTTTTTTGATGCATAAAACGATAACATTTGAAATTTAACGGTTTTCCATAATTTCTTGCTGAAAATAATTGTTCTTTAATGAGAGTAAAAAGTCTGTCTTCCCGCCGGTAACTTCATATTCGTGACACCAAAGTTGCTGTAAGAGTTATTTCTTAAAGGAAGTTAGGGAAAATAGAGGTACATAATTAAATATTTTTATGATAATAAACAAAATTTAATACATTTTTACTTGTATTATGACTAGAAAACCTTCATAAAAAAAGATGTAAGAATAAACTTTAATGTAAAAATAATGTCACTTTATGGGGATATCCCAAAACTTGTGTTTCATAATATATAAATAAAAAGCACATTTTTTTTTTATTATGATAGCGACATTTGTTGTCCATAATTGGTCATAATAGAATAACTTTTGAACTGATAAGTCTGGAACATAAGGGTTTTGCATATAGTCAAACAATTCTAACAAAATAGTATCATTTTCTGCTCTCTTCACATGTTCTTCCAAATTCTTTAAAAAATTGAATTTTCAAGGATTGTCGACAAACAACTTTCAGGAAGAATACTGTAATGTGTTCCTTCATTCAAATATATCCATATTTGAAACTTTAAATATATTTTTAATTTTCAACTACACAAATGTCCCGTTGGGGTGTATTTGTACGTATATAACTTCAACTGTGGACAGTCATAAGTGTTGAAATCTTAGTGTAGTTTAAGATATTAATCATTTATTTTAGCTTCCATGGCTGATATGTTTGGTAAAAAAAATTAAAAAATATACATATATATGTATGTATATATATGTGTGTGTATATATATATATATATATATGTATATACATATATATATATGTGTGTATATATATATATATATATATATATATATATATGTTTACATATTTTATTTTATTTAGCAAAACCGATAAATATAGCTTGGTAACATGAAAGTAATGAACCACTTTTTTGATATTGTGTCTTTGAAGTCAGAAATCTTGTTTAATCTCGACATAAATGTTTTCTTTACCAATTGAACTGAATTGATATAGAGGTATGATATATTATCGCTAAATGCGATTAATAAAAAGATTTACATTTTTAATTATTTATTCACTTTCAGTTTGTCAAGGGCCTATATTTTTGTCACCATTACGCTACGTAAACTGAAAAAACTCTTTTTTGAATACAATACTTCTTGTAACATATTTCAACAAATATTTAACTAATAAACTTATCTTTACTCTATAAGAGTTCTTTGTTTACCCTGTCAGAATTTTTACATTTTGAAATATATTTTATTCTTTCTTGTCGAATATATATTTATCTTGTCGATCTTTATCAATAAAATTTTTCATTTTGTGGATTATTTTATCCAGTCTTCAGTTCACAATGGATCGAAACGTTCAGTGCAATATTTCGAATAAAACAAATATTATGGAATCAAAATGTTGTGAAGGTGTACAAGCACTTTAAAAATAATTTATACGCTAGCACATCATTCATCTTTGATGATATTAAACATCTTGCCTCTGAAATTTATGTGAGAAAGACTAATAACTCTTCCAATTTTAATTAGAGGATATTTGTATTTTTCCATATTTTCTACTCTTTGTTTTTCTTTTCTCGATACTAACCTACCATCCCAATACTGAGATATATTCCTTGTCTTATGAGGATCGTGATAATTATGAAAAAAACTGATAAATTAATTCTTAAATTCAAGTTCAAAAATCGACAAAATTAAATATTTTTGAATTTTTGAAATTTTTATTGAACATAGCTTGTAATAGCAGTCTGTACTAATGAAATCCGATTGATATTTTTACACTAATATGTGTGTACCTACTTATAACAGATATTGAAAAAAATGAATAAAATTATATAAAATAAAGAGCTTAAACGAAGAATTGTTATTAAATTATAGATTTAGTGGTGAAAATAGTTTGATTAAGGTTACAAAAAATGTAAAATAATGATTACCAAAACCATTCAAAATAACTTCAGGAAACTAAGAGATAAATAGTAAAATTTTGGTATCAATTCAAGAATAATTCGATTTCAATTGACGATATCATATTGTACCTACATGTTAACTTAGCTCAACAAGCAAAAATTAGAATATTATATAAATTTAGTCAATAAAGCAAAAAACAACGGTTCGTTAAAAAAACAATTATGTCGAGACTAAAGAAAACTATCATAATAAACAAATTATTCATGATATATCATACAACAAATTATTATCATATTGTAACCTTACGGATTATGAGTATTGTTACACATTTTTTAGTTTTTATCATTATTGAAAACTTTCGAGGAACAGACTAATCGAAACCAAAGCACAAATCATAACAAAATCTGAACATAATTCAATTATTCACTAAAAGTTAAATTTGTTGACTACCTCTCCGAACAAACTTACGATGCGTGAACATTCGGTATTCTGATTATTATATAAAACATTCGCATCGCAAGCGTCAACTCCTTCGAACTGTCAAAACTCTCCGCAAACCCTTTTGAGGAGCAATATCAAAACACTTTAATCTCTGTTAACCTCGAGGGCCTTTGTCAAGTCGACAAGGACATTCGTCTTACCACAGTCGACTGTCATTCAAAACGAGATTATTTTCCAATTGTTTTCATGAATATAATGTACAAATTATTGTATAAAATATGAAATAATCTTGGAGAATTTAAACATAATAAATCGGAAAATATAAATAATTACTAACAATTGTAAAACAAATATAAAAAATACCACAGAGATTTTACCTACCCTTATTGTATTTAAGTTAAACTTACCCTATCCGACTAACCCATCGAATGTAATATATATGTACTTAATGATAAATACATTTAGCACTTTATTGCAATATCATTGTATACATCCCAGGTAAACAAATCGGTTTAATTTTTAAGATTGACATTCATATGTAGAAAAATATTTTATTTATCTACCGCATACTACCATATTATGAAAATAAATTTCAAAGGAAAATTTTCTCTGGGAACGTTTTGCTTTTTGCTTTGATTTTAATCAACAAAACTTTTCCAATGAAATGAGTAGTAGTATTTTATGATAGTGAATACGGTGCAATGGTTTACAACTAGTTTAATCAATTGAAGCGCAGTACAGTGTTACGCAGTCCTAAGGCGAGCGGTCAAAAATAGACAATTTGGAATTAAACATTTCATTTGTATTAAAATATTCTTAAATGATAATACCAAGTGTTATTTAGTTAATTAATTATATTATATCAAATATTTGTCAATAATTTGGTTACAAATGACAAAAAAATTGAAGCAAATGTAAAAAATGGTACATGTCTATGTTAATTAGTATTAAGCACAATTAATTGAAATACTTGGCCTTAAATAAACCGATAGTGACGTTTACTATCCTTAAACAAAAATTACATTAAGAAAATGTAAATAATTAATAAAAAAACATTTAAATTGAGAAAAATAAGCAAAATAATAGAACTACACTCAAATATTCTTGCAAAACCTATTACATTTTCTAAACTACTAAAAAATTTGACATCTGACTATTCAAAAAACCCTTTTTTTCGTGGAAGCTTCCGTAGGCTGATAACGAAGGGTCTGACTGTAACATGATTCTATTCTTTAAATTGGTATTAGCAAGTTCCCGAGCCATTTTACGTGCATAGTCTCATCTAAATGACTACAAATTATTGTTATTAGCTTCGGCAGCGTCTTCAGATAATGCTCGAATAGAACTTATGCATGTTATTGATACTTTGTGGACGAAAGCCGGGAGATTGTACAATTGATATTCTTATACCAAAAGTCACGCGATTTCCAAACCGAATTTACTACATGACTACATTGATATTGTATCCCAAAGATAAAGCTTGCAAAATTGTAAAACAACGGTCAATTCAATTTCTGTATAGATCCTTGATTTTGGCTAAACCATCTGAATTCAAAAATATTTCTTTGGTGATATTTCCAGTCGTTCCATATCCCGCTTCTGTTACTTCGTAGTTTATCTCTAATTAAGCCTAATCAAGACCTAAACTGATTTTGGGCGGACAGTATCTTATCATCTAACATTTTTATCGTCGTCTGACCTAATCGACTAATTTTTAAAATTTACTCTATAAGGAAGGTGAAATCAATGCTGAAAGCAACGAATCGACGAATGTAAAAGTGACAAACCGAATTCAAAACGATTTTCAACGCTTTCTTTTCGCAAGCACTTATATAGATAGATGCTTGCGTCAATAATTTCTTTGGGTATTGCTTCACAATTATAACAATTAGCAGATAATGTTCCACTTAACACACTACAAATGTTACCATAGACGATAGTCAATTGCAAAAAATGCTAGATCTTGAAAACGCGTTCATCGAATGTAAATATTATCGGACACAAGGAAGCTATATTTTCTTTAAAATAAGATTCCTTATTCTTAGAACCAGTAAATCAATTTGCTTCCGATTTGTGAACTTTCTTTCACAAATTGGAAGTAAATTGATTTACAGTATCTCATAGGCGAGAAGCGCAGATTTTTCCACAAAATGTTTTACTATCTGAATTTGTCACTAACTGCAAAGGAAATTAAGAAGTTAAAAATAAACTACTATATCATCTAAACGAGAATCCGGGAAAGACTGTTTATACTTCCGAATTAAAGTTAAATTAACAGACTCTACTAAAATGCTATTTAACTATACTTGACTCTCCTGAAATACTATTAAAAATATTTTAACTCTCCTGAAATACTATTTAAATTACTCAGACTCTAAGATCCGCGAAGCTGTATCACTACCATATTGCTAGGATATCACTTTTTCTTAGCTTGCAAAACACTGTAATATTTTGGTTAAATCTTACTAGACAAAGAAATCTTACGTGATAGAATTTTAATAGAAGTCTTACTATTAACTAAGTTAATTATCAACAAATATTGATGTTTCGTAACCTTAGCCTCCACAAAAAGTTATGAAACTTCATCCGTACTAATGTTCGTTGATATTAACGCATCCGAGCTGTCAAATAATGTACTAACTGCTGAATCATCAACCTACGATAATTATGTTAATCTTCTAAGTTTCGATCCTTCTAAGGTCACTACAATTTTCCTTGGTCGACTGCCACCATAAGAACGTCTCCCTCTGGTTACCGTTGAGCTAAGTCACATTCAGATTTACATTTTTTAATAATTATTGCAAATTCAATACATTCAAAAACGCGAAACCGATCACCATACATGTTAAACATTTTTTATCCAATGCAATTCATAAATTTATATTATTTGTCGACACCTTTACACAAATTAAGCATGCGTTTATCTAAAGAACTAATATCTATATTCTCTACATTATCAACATTTTCTAACAGCACTGATAAAATACGTTCGTGTTTTTCTTTAATATATCCTTTTACTAAATCCCATAGCCCAAAGAAATTCGTCCTATAAAAGGAAAACTTCAGTGCATTACCTGAAAAGGAAAGCTCACAGTTTAATTAACATTGTAAAAATCTCGTAAACTTGCTTCGGAAAACGTATGCTACGAATGAAGATAAAGAGCCATAGTATCTACAGGCTATGTTGGCTTGTATATTTTAAGTTAAATTACACTTACATCGATATGTAAAAATACATTCCAACAATTACCAACAAAACCAACCAAGGGAAATCAAAATTATACATTTTTATCTCAAGTTATAATTACCCTTCTTAGCACTCAAATATTACAAATACTACAATTCATATAAAATTAAAATACATTAAATATTACAATACATACCTAACTTTTGGATTTTCTTTTCACAAACACACAAATAAACAAACAAATACCGGAAAATGTCATTGCAAAGATGAGTCACTGATAAGCGCGCTATAAAAGGTTGTAGTAAACAACGCCGAATGCCTTGCTTCCAAGGTCAAAATGCAAATGAAAACAAATAATAGCGATGGCATTTATCTGTTTTCGGGTTGTTTGTTTATCGTGGTTATCGAGTTAGTGAGGTAGTTAGAAGGAGAATTCAAGGTACAGATTTTTCTATTTATGACCTATGAATAGAACCACCAAATTCTTGTTAGTAATCATATTTGTAAAGGATATCCCCCTGTGGTGAATTCCTATGGGGCGATTCGTGTTTAGAAACATATAAAAGAAACAACCACATGTACAGAGGATGATTTGAGTATTGGTGTGAGTTATGTTCAATAAATCTTACTTGAGTAAAGTGGATACCTACTTTTTAAATAATACCTAAAAATACCATCGTGTAGATTGATATAACTAATTGATATAAAAATTCAAAAATCACACATCTTACAATCCCGATTTCATGCTATGTGACCTAATTAACCAACAAATAAAAATATGGCTGCTTTCCAAACGTCCCTAAAAGATACTTTTAAAGAAGATAACAAACTTAAACAATGCCATAGTGACAATCTTGCAACCAAATATTATCCTCACATAGCAATTGATCATTTCCATAACTCGTTTCCGAAACACTCACAATAAATTAACTTAAATAAGATGTACAAGGTAAATAAAATTATTCAATATCTATTTCTTTTACATATTGGGCATAATATTAGGTCTTAATGAAGCTCGTGTTACATCTTCAAACTACATATACATGTAGTTTGAAGATCATTGGATACTTCTTACTCGTTGGTTGGTGTATAGAATTACAAAAAAGCTATAACATCATTGTCATCATAAGTCATAAACCTTCGAAGGAACTTCATAATAAATTTTCGAACACTGGACCTTTTAATCGAAGTGCATATTAATAATTTTGACATCCCCAGAACATTACTCTAGCAAGTAATTGAAGTTTAATTTTACCGTATAATATCTATGATTACAAAGTTTATGTATGAGGAAAGTTGGAATTATAGTAGTTTTTAAAATATCTGACATGAGAAATGTTCACTTTGTAGGTCATTTAGTCATACAATCACTTATTAACAAATAATCAAAACCTATAAGTAAATTTCATAAGAGCTAGAAAGTTGAAATTGCCTGTATTTGTAGCGTTTAGGATATCAGTAAAGGAAAAAGAAAAACCTGGAAATTGCGCACTAAAAACAAAGATATAATTAATTTCCATTTAACTATTAAATTTTATGCATATATAAGTAATATACCGCCTTACATATTTATTATAACAAGAACCGTGATTACATAAAATAATAAAAAGCTAAATCTTTCCTAATATTATAAGGATAAAGTTTTTTTATTTATTGATTACTTCTGACCCTATTGACAAACAGAGTTCGGAATATGATAATTTATGTATTCCAATATGGTATATATGTATACATATTTTATAATTTTTAAGATTTAGGTAGTAATGTTAATCGGAGAAAAAATCTCTGGCAATGCGGCTCTCATGACGAACGCTGGTCAAACTATTGCAGATACACTAATAAAACTTCTATCTAAATGCTTCGAAGAGTTCGTACGTAATCAGCATTAAAACAAACATACGAACAGGCAGACAAACAGGCAAAAATTCCAGAAATGGCTAAGTAAGAACTATTTTACTTAGTCACCTGGATTATTTCCTTTTAGTGTTCTACAGGCAAACCCACTCAAATAGTTAGGATAATAGGGACATTTCAATGACTCTAAAGTATTTACTACACACTTTTGAGCGCTACTTTTTAATAACTTCTACGTACAATCTTTTTACCTCTACTATTTTCTAATACGTATAGGCTGCATTCAAACCATTAATGGAATATTACATCAGATAAGAGTCTGAAGTCATAGAAGTTGCTATTAAATATAAAATTAGAATTTTTTTTAGATTATTTCAATACAAAACAAAGCTAGGAATTTATACTTGTAGGCATCTCATAAAAATAAATGGAAAATTACATCAGATAAGAGTCTGAAATCATAGAAGTTGCTATTAAATATAAAATTAGGATTTTTTTTAGATTATTTCAAAACAAAACAAAGCTAGGAATTTATACTTGTAGGCATCTCATAAAAATAACAATAAATTACTTTTAAAGAAATTATTAATTTTATATCCATTATTTGTTACAAACACATTAAAATCATAGCAAACAAACGTAACATTTCTTTTAGCTTGATGCGACATGCAAAACAAGATACAAAATAGTGACCGAGTAAATATATGTTATATTAATCATATAATAATTTCACCATATTTTATCATATTTTTTTGTATTTTTTCAATTCACATTGTTACATAAACACATTGTTACATTTCTTCCAATACTACAAATTGATGTTTTTAACAAAATATAATTTACATCTCATTTTTTGTCTTTCAGATTTAAGAACAAATATATTATGGTGATTTTTTCACTAAGACTATGCCTATTATTAGAATGATCTACAATGCCAGAATAAATCTAAAACAAATTAAGAGATCTTCCTAATATTATGTTTTATATACAGTTTAGTTTTCCATTTTAAAAAATTAGGTAATAAAATATTTCTAAAAAATTTAATATATGGGCTATTTTATGAACTATTCTGAATATTTAAAACAAGTAAATATCAAAAATATTAAAAACGTGTAGAGTTATCATGAAGCAAGTATCGAAAAAGTAATTGATAGAAAAACACATTTAAAGTTATGAGAGTATAAAGTACAGAGAAATACGAAAAGACAGTATAAAACGCTTCGTCGGATTACGGTTCAGTTAGTTTTTCATGGCCGAGCTTGGAGAGTAACTTTCACGCTTCATTTTTCAGACCAAACCCGTTTTTGGACATATAGATCGTTAATCCTTACTCTCATGGAGAGTCCCAGAGTTCAAACATTGACGGAAATCGCAAGGAAATAAAACAACAATATTCTTCGAAATATACCTGCAAACTAAAGTTGAAACAAACCGTATATAATAAGAATACTCTGAAGAAAGAAAAATGGTACTTTTTTAAATTTACCTAGGCTAATTTCCGCACGGAGAGGAACTAATCGTGGCACAGGTGTTCCGTAAAAGAAACATCTCTCGGTTCAAACTAGTTGAACCCAACGTTCATTTTCGGAACACCTGCCCTATTTGTCATAAAACTAGGCTGATCATTTCAAATGGTTCAACCCCAGTTACCCGCAGACTGGGAGATTCCTTTACACGCGGCCACTTTTATAATTTCAACGGATTTTTTTGAAAAATGTTTATTTTCTTATTTACTTGAAAGTATATAATCCCTTGGAGTTCCTACATATTTTTTTCAATTTTTAGTCAAATTTAATCATTCGAAAATAATAATAAATGTTCGTTTATTTAAATAATATGTTTAAATAATAATAAAAATATTTATGTATTTGTATAAGAAGAGGCATGAAAACATTGATAAGTGAATCTAACCGACATTTGACAAGCTTTTAAATATGGATAATATATCACCTTAACAAACTGCAAGTGTACATTGCGGTGTCAACGTAACTTATCAAGGTACAGTTTTTAAACTTGATTAAAAATATTTACGTATATATAATACACCTTTTTTATTGAAGGCTTTGTATTAAAGAAATTTTGTAACATTTAATTGTTTATTGTGAATGACGTACCAAAGAAAAATGTAATTATTCCTTCAAAATTTATTATTTTTTAAATTTAACGAGATTTTTCTTGTCTTTCTTGGACAAATATAATTATTTTATAACTTGTTTGAATTCGATTTTAACCGGAAGGAAAATCGAAATTGTATTACATCGCGATATACTTTACCTAAGTTTAAATTTTTTTATTGACTTCTACTGACTCTACCTGTAAAAATAAATATAATAGCTTTTAAAACACATATACTTTTAAATATATGAAAACAAAAGTTATCACCCTGAGTAGTATCAATTTCAAAACAAACTGAGTAGTATGTGGTAGTAACATTTATTACCATAATGACATAACAATAAAAATTTAGTACTTTATGTTTACAAGATGCAGATGTTATTTTTGACAGTTTACCCGATTTACATTACAGACTTAAAAAGTACTTCTACGTGACTATACAATTTTTATTGGTGTTTATGAAATTTTGTCACACTGTTGACAAAGTTCATAAATACTAATAAATATTTCAAAAAAGAGCTTTTTTAAAAACACAAATTTTCATTGACTAAAGTTCATTCAATATATATCAAGAATATGTTAATAATCTGCAATTACTTCTTAATCTCCGTTTTGTGAGCATGTAACATCACTGCACTACGCACATTATTATATTTATAAGGTTATGCTGTACACCACCCGCATTTTAGCTATTGTTTTTTGCATTAAATGTCTTCCGTTTTCATTATATGTACTCCTAATTATATTTACAAAGCATTTTTCACTAAAATATGTTCCGTTTTATGTCCTTTTTTATATACTCTTTGTGAAAGTTTTGTAAACCGTTTTAAATAAATAATTCTATTTTTAAATCATCTCAGATCAGAAGTAATTAAGATCATAAAAATATCAATGTGAGAAATTTGTTGAAACTCGATGGTGCTTGTGAAAAATAAGTATAAATTTATTGAAACATTACAGTCTCGATATGACTCCCATTAAAATAATTGATAAAACTACTCTTTGATACTCGTACACTGCGCTGGAGTTACTGCATTTTAAATTGAGGTGTTACCTCTTGAAATAAATGGCTTGAGCCGTATAGCAGTTAACTATTCAAGGACTTTCGAAAAATCGAATTTTGAAAAAACCACAAAAAAAATATTTCGATAGATTTTTTTAGTTTTTAGTGAATTTTTTTTTGTTTGATGAACTTTTAGTATATGATTTATCGTAATATCGTCGAAAGATCATATGACGTGATATGTAGAGCATAAATTTATCAAACTTTCTTTTATTTTCTAATATACTACTACATTATTTTCACTCAAAATTTCACTGAAAAACTTTTATGTGGACAATTATTAGTTGGAATGGGAAAACAATATTTTTATTAGACCGCACAAATTTGGTTTAAGTAATGCATGTGAAGATCCACATTTGCGTCAAAACATGAGCTAGGGGTTTTAATGCTAATACTGAAAATGTGTTATTACTGCAACGTTAAACCGTCTCCATTTCCAGTCTGCCATTTTTCCAATATTGAAATGTGATTCTGACAGATTATAAACATCCACAGAATTATTTGGCCAGCAGTTTAAGTTGCCGTAACCAAAGGTTCTCTCCCTAAAGAATAACGAGCCTCGCTTTGAAGAAGAAGAAGAAGATTAGTAGTTCGGTAGCAGTAGTTCGTGTTACGAACCAAGTAACAGTGAAAGATAACCAAGGAATGATTTGGTCAGTACAGCCTAACCAGTCCTTTGATATGATATTGCTAAAGTTTCTCCCATTAAAAGTGAATAAGCGTCAAAAGAAGAAGATTTTGAAATCGTATGACATTAAGGTAAAATTTTGTTTTTAATTTCTACACACGTTGCAAAAATGTATTAAACACAATCGTCCATATTATTTAATTAAATGTATTGAATTAGAACTACCACTAAGTAAATTAATTTTTTATATATTGTAATACTATAAATCAAACAAATTAAAAACTATGCTTAGAATTAAAAAAACATGTAAAATGTATGTTTTATTAACGATATTATATGTATCTTAAATATTAAGTCTTTTTAAATAAGCGTATTTTTTTTCAAATCCCCAAGATAAGTTTAGGTGTAGTGTTATAATAGCTTTTTGCCAGTGGCTTCGGCCGCATTGATACAATCAAGGTGGCGGGACTTATCTCCGATCCAATGAGACATAACATAACATTTACTTATAAATAATGTTAAATCTTTTGTATATATACATTAGTACTTTTGTACTAGAATTGAATTATTTTTAAGTCAAAAGTAACCTATATATCAATTTTAATCATGAACTACGTCCATACCAAGTTTTATGAAATCTGCCCTGCCGTTTAGGCGAGACTGAGTAACAAATTCAGAACACACTTTTTACGGTATTAATATTGCACGCAGTCTAAGCCGCGGACATTAACGTATGTTTTACTCGCCCGTCCGCAATTTCCACGTACATTGTACCAGATTACGTAACTTATTTCAATCTACAAACATCACAGGTTGCACACCAGGTACATACACGATATAATTACGTAGGAAACTCATGCCATGCACAAATTGCATTCTGCGGATGGAGAAACGTCGGCTGCAGACATTCTCCGGTTGGTTTTGATTAACGAGTTTGTTCCGGTCCCACTTACCGAAATTACTTCCCTTCAGGGATAACTAACGTTGCCTCCCTTGTATGTTATGACATGTACTAATTAATTTAAGGAAGCCAAAGACGGGAAGATCTTTTATTTTATGAATAAATTTGTTATTTCCTTCTATGGCTGTACGTTTGTTTTATATTTCTTTGTAGTGTTTTGAACATAAATTTTTAACGGATGTGTCAATTTAAATAGCGATTGTTGTATTATATGTATTAGTAATATTATAAATTATTTTATTTAATCCTATTTGCTCTGTTTTAGCGAAAGCCATGAATCGAATTATGATTGGATAACCATTTGAGGATCTTTGAGTTTGCAATCTTTAAAAAAATAATTCTTAAAAAAACATTTCTAAAAATAAGGTAATTACGGCGTTTTCGGATGGTTTACTTTTCAAAACGTTTTAAAGCTAAAATACGAAATTGTTACATTTTTACATTACGGTTAACTTTTCAAAATGTTACTCGTAACTTTTTAGTGGTTATTATATTATCATTATCTTTTATTAAAATAATAGAAAATGTTCCTTTAATTATTTTTTTTTAAATAATTGTTACTACATAGTTGTTATCCGCCAGTGGTTTTAATAGCATTTAAGAAAGTTGTTAAAATCTTAAACATAAACAATTAATTTAATTTAATTTTTTGGACAATTATTCCAAAGATTTCAATGTATTTTAATATCGTTTATATTTTAAATATATTTTAAAAGCAGCATTTAAAGAATTTATTGCCTTATTAGAACCTCATATTCTTAGCGATCGTAAGAACAAATTAATTTATGTTATATTAAAATATCTCAACAAATACTGCGATACTAGACTATATGCATAATTAATATATGTGCCCGTTAGGAAAATTGCACGTTTAATTAATTGTCAAAGGATAAAACTTTTTAAATTAAACAAAAAAACTAAAATCTCTTCTTGAACTTAAACGAATTTTTCAAATAAATTTGCTGCTTATTTAACTGCAAAATGCTTCACGGATATTTTACCCAAAATAACATCTCGCTTTATCTAAGAAAAGCCGAAGATGTGACAAATTGTATATAACTCTCCGACCACTGGAAGCTCCGAGGAAGCGAATAGATCGGTGACGAAGCACTGAGACTTGGCACGCGCAAAAAGTAAATCCAGATTAATGACTTGCTGTAAAGTAAACTAATTAGCCATTCACTGCGTTAACTCTTTTGTCCTCGAACCGGTAGGGGCTCCATAAACTGTATTATCATGACCGCATCTACTGTTCAAACATTAATAAAACTTTCATTAAAACCCAAAAAATGAAAGCGCGAGACAAAAGCTCGGCCAAAGTTTTGTTTTGTTTCGTTGTTTATATTTAATTTAAAAAGGGGCTAGATGGGGCGCGGTTCAGCACTCTCGGGGTTTCAGCGGCGACACTCGAAACTCTAATATATGCCAAGCCATGTAAAGCTTGAAAGCTCACTGTTATTTTAGGCTACCCTCACACACGTGACGCGTGTTAAAGTTTTAATATGTTTCGATTTTACTGAAGTATGTATTTTTATTTATTTATTTCTAAGAACATTACAAAGAATCGCGTTCTTTAATTAGTTAGTCAGGTTGCTAGTTCACTTTCATCTTTTCACGTCAGTGACTTCCTAAGTTGGTAATATAAATGAAAGTTATACACTTCTATTCTAACATAAATTTTGCAGTCTGTGCTGTCTCTTCCGTTGTCTTCTGTTTTTATGTGTTTTTTTGTATAGCTTTCATTAAAAATTGTCCGTTCTTATCCACTGCCGCTTTTGTAAATATAATTTGTATAATTTCTTGTCAATATAATTTTTTTTAATTTTCTTTTCTTCCATTAATTTCCTCCGAACTTGTCAACCGTTTACGAGCCACACTTTCTAAGAAATAAAACCTTCCGTATTCTTTTCTTGGTTATTATTATCAAACTTTCTTCTTAAATTATCTCATTTTAACTCTACTTTCATTCTCATCCCGTAAGATTCAAAACCCGCTTCTTTTCATAATTGTGCCTAGAAAAGAGGGAATATTTAAATATTTAATTTTATAAGAATCTAGTTGACTTATAATATTTATGATATCCTATTTTACTTTTCTTATAGCTTTCATTATGAATCAATAGTTAGCTGAAGAGTTCCCGAAATTATTCCTTGTCAATTTTATAATTATCTTCATCATAAGATTTTCTGATTTTTAAGGTGCATCGTACAAGGGACTGTACATAATTTTTTTAATCAGAGGTATTCACTTGAAATAGGAAAGAAAATATACGTGACATATAATGTTTCACTGGACAATTTCATCGATTATAAAGTATTGTTAATTTGTTTTCTACTATTAAATTTTTAATAGTATAAAATATTACCACTGTAATGTATTTCATAAACCTAATTCTATAGAAGAATAGAATGTAGTTTAACAAATAAAAATAAGATTAAATTTATTTATTTAATGATTAATAAAGCGATATTTTTATTAATATCGCTTTATTAATCATTAAATATATATACTCCGATTGACTGACTGACTCATCTATGAATACACAGTTCGAACGGCTGGGTCTAGACCATTGATCTCATCCAAATAGGTTATTCAAGTGAGGCAGGCAACCGATATGAAAAGAATTTTAGTATTTCAACTTCGAAACAGGTCAAGGTTTATTCAAATATATCTCATATCTTCGGATTGCTAACCTTTACAAACATGAAGTTTGTAAAAATTCGTATTGACTACAATAATAATTTATGGATATCTTGGTTTCTATTTCATATTTTGTCTAGAAAGGAGTGATTGAGGGGAGGGAGGCAAGTAGTTTCCTATGCATCATAAAATATTTATTTCAACTATCATGCAACAATTTCAAGAGATTTCAATGAAACTTGGCATATTTGTTGGCTAGGTTCTTCGGTAACTTTCAGGTTCGGCATCAAAACTATAAAATAACTGTTTTTTGAAAAAAAAAATTGTATGCACATAGTTCATATCACGAAGACGAATATATGATATTACATTCACTATGAAAAGAATTTTGAAAAAAATTCAGAATATCGCAGTGATCCCAGAATTATTTAACTCCGTAAAGAGACAAAGTAGATACATCGAGTTAGGGCCTATTTGATTCGTCTCAATTAACGCTTTCTATATATGAAATGACCTCAGAATATTCACCAAGGATAGATACAAACTTTACACAAATCTATTAAAATAATGCACATAACCAATAAATATACCTTTTAAAAGTTATCTGCTTCGGTTTATTTTAATATTATATTTTTGTATAAACAAAGGCAATCTGTACAAAAATCCTTTGAAACGACTTACATTAGAAACGAAAAAAGATTTTGAAATTCAACTTATAATATATAAAAAAAAGATGGTCTAATTTTTACAATAACAAAAAAAACAATAAGACGTACGAGACTTGGCTAAGGTCAGTTCATAGAATTTCTGCAATGATTGTTCGTATTGCTATCCATATTTGTTTAAATGATCCTTTTTAAGTTATACAAACTAATAAAATAAATGCCAAAGTGAGTTTTATTTCTTTTTTTGTTCCTCTAACATGGTTTAACTATTTAGCTTACCTTTATGAGACAGAGATAGACATACATACTTATAACTAACATTAGAGAAATATTTATAGATTATCTTCCATACTAAACGCGAGACGCTGCCGGCGTTTGATTTTTTTTAGAAATAAAACAATATATTCTACGTTTTGTATGTCCTTATTTATTATATATTATATCTGCCATGTAATCTCTTGCACATAAGGTGCTAAAACTATAATTTACTAGAAACGTTGGACGTCTATTCACCTCGGTGAATGGTTTCCTTTCCTTTAGAATTTCTGTTATTTTATTCTTTTTTGAGTCCTATTTTCTTTCAATTGACCTGATATAATTTTATCCAATAAAAATGTTAATTATCTGGTATTTATTCACTTCAGATATTGATGTCCCCAGCTCGCCAATAAATGATTAAATATTCAAGGTATATAAAATTATAGCATAACTATTTATAAAATAATGATTCATCTATCAAGACACACACACACACACACACACACATATATATATATATATATATATATATATATATATATATATATATATATATATATATATATATATATATATGTAAATATCAATATATATATATATGTATATATATATATATATATATATATATATATATATGTATATATCAATATATATATATGTATATATATATATATATATATATATATATATATATATGTATATCTGCTCAAACTATCATTAAAGCCATCAAAAATTCATTAGTCTCAAACTATCGACCTTTTGACGGGTTATATGTCAATATTATTAATCTTAGGAAAGAAAGCTTAAAACAAAAATTACAGAAAATTAAATGTGCTATAAGATTGATAATATTTTGAAGTATGATGAAGAGTTAGAGATATTTTGAACCATATTTTTGATAGCAACTATATATCAAACTCTTCACCAAACAAACAAAACATTTTATATAAAGATTGTAACAAATTAGAACCCAATGAAATGAAAATTTCCAATCTTTTCTTCTGACAAATACATGGTGAAATATGTGGCAAAGACTGCTGTTGCAGTTTTAATGCGCTATTTCTCTACTATATTTAAATATCAAGATACGATCAAGAGATGTCTAGACAAACAGAAATTACGACTCCGGTTCGTGTGCGCCATCTATTACAATTAAAGAAAACTACGTCTTCAGTCACAAAGATCATTTTTATAAGACCTTGGATTTAGCCTTATCGAGACGGTAATTTGAATTCTGTGCTAATCAGTTTGTAGTTCTGTACTGGGCGGTTGCCTTTTAATAGCATTACTTTACTATCTAAAAGACAAACGACGAAAATATTAAAAGTTAAACCACTACACCAAATTGTTATATTGTGTGATGAAATTCTAATCGTAGTACTCCATTAACATCTTCTAGCAAGCAGTAAAAGAGAAAGAATGACATTGCATAGTTACCTTCATTGAAATTAATAAATTTAAATTAATGTTTATAAAATCTGTCAAAATTACCTAAGGAATTAAAATAAATATATTTTTATTGCACAAATATTACATATTTTTAGAACATAAATGTAACAGAGATACTTAAATACCAGTAATTATCAATGAAATTAAACATGGTAATAAATTTTATATTTTTACAATTTTTACTACTATTTTCATGACATACTTATCATACACTAATTAGGTTTGCGCTCCTTCCGGTATTGATTTCGCTGATTTAGTCTATTTTTTTTGTCTCAAATCAATTTGGATTTTTTAAATGAAAACCTTGAAATAGCAATAAAAAATATTCAGATTGCGGCTAAAACGTGTAAGGCTCAAAGTATTTTAAATGGTCAGTTTTTAAAGGTCTAAGCCATCAGCCGAGCTTCCAAGCACTCTGTATATTATAATACTCTTCGTCTACATGTACATATTTACGACATGTTTTTGATAATAATTTATCTTGTCCTTGTAGATAATATTATTTTAACTGTGGAATATTTGTTTATTGCTTTACTGCAAAATAGACAAAGTGCAATATACATAGAAACATACCGACTCAGTCAGGATTACATTGAAATTCTATTTGACCACAAAAGAAAACATGATTTTACAAACAAGATTTTCAACTGATAAAGCGCTGCCGCTGTATTTGGTCCACAAAGTCCTTTTGCATTAATAATTATTAAGTAATTATCTTTGAAATGCGCTGAACAAATTCTTTTTACTATCCTGGTTAACAATAATTACCATTAAAGCAAGTCAAAAAAAATATTCTCTCCTTTAATATAAGACTAAAAGCATGGAGCGCTTTTTCTAGAAATCTAGCCGAAATATTAAGCGTTTTCATTCACATTATATTAATTTGAGAAGCAAAATCATTTATTTTTGAGAAGTGCCATTTTCATTCCCAAAAATTTAAACATTGCTTACACTGAAATCCTTACAGAGCAAACAAAGAAAACAGGTTCGACAATTATTTTTTTGCTTTTTAGCGCAATATTTATGAAAGCGTATTTTTTCGTTTTTCAATTTTTAATTTTTACTACGTAATCTAGCATTTTCCACGGTTTTCAGGATAATCTTACTTGCGAGAATCAAGATGTCAACTGTAATTAAATGATGCTAATTTCGCCCTTTAGCATCATTTTCTTTTTTCGAATACATGGGACCTGTCCTTACGAAGTAATGTAAATCTATAGCTGTCTCTCGCAAAATAATAATTTTCCAAAATGTCGTTTATGAAAATAATTTTAGAAATATAGGCTCTACAAGATTTCTTTGAATCATTTCAATGTTTGATAAGCAGTTTGCAAATAAATTTGAAAAAATAATTTTTTTCAAATTTATTTGCAAACTGCATTCGTAAATAGTGGATTGCGTGATAATGATGAAAGTTTACAGAAAATTAAAGGTTCTATAAAAAATCCGTTTGTTCTTGTCATAATCTGATTAGTTAATGAGATATTTAGCTTAAATGAGAAATTTATTATGTAAAAATAGCACATTCAATATTTGACCTTTCATAACACGCCAACTTATCAAATTACTCAAGACGTTATCTTTAAAAAAATTGTCAAAAAAAAATTCATTTCATTAAATCTGCATTATGAATCTATATTTTTAGATAATTTTAATAAACTATGAAAGGAAAAAAAAATAGAAAATAATTTAATTCCTTTACTATAGGACGAATGAATACTTATTAGCTTACTTGATTTTCGTTTCTTAAATTACAAAATTGATTACCAAATTTCTTAAAAGATACGTTCTCCGGAGAACACCTTCCAAAATTTGAAGTATTTTAAACGATTCTCGATTTCTGCAAGCATTGATGTAAATTTCTTGTCTCCATGTCAACTTTATTATAATTAAGGACCCTTTTCGCTTGTTTTAAATTAAGCCTAAGAGTGGCGAAATCGCCGACGCCATTTTATAGCGGCGCAGTACTCGCGGCCCGACTGCCGGCGTACTACGTGCTTTATTAACCGGGTCGATGAACGAGGTTAAACTAAACTATAAAATTACTGGCAGCTTTATGATAATGTTGCGTTATAAATTTCAAGTGCGTACAGCGCAAACACCGCCGGTACAAATTGAACTTTTTATAACGACGGATAAGGGAAAGTTGCCTGAGAAAGGGTAATGTTTGGCAATGTCGCGTTTATAACTTCGAACCATTTATTTTGTAATGGCGTGTAGTTATTATCCTACCTAAAGGTAAACGTAAGATATTTAAAAAAGCCGTGTCAGACACGCAATGACTTAGGACTAGTTGCGAGTAATTTTGATACACCTGAGTGAAGTGACTCGCTCAATTTTTATCAATGAAAAAAAAGGATTCACCTTAATGACTCAATGCCTTTAATTATCAGTAGAATTTTAAAAAAGAGTTAAAATATAATTTTTTCAATAGTCATTTTTTAAATTATTTTTTTGATTTTTGATTATCGCGTGCACGATCAAAACTTCATAAGTTCAAATCTAATAGTTTTAGAACAAATAATATTAATAAGAATTTTAAAGTAATTCACTTTAAAATTTTCATATGGATTTATTACATAATAAGTAGTACGTGCCCAGCTCCGCTTGAATGATTAAAAATGACCATTGATTTATTTTCCAAATTTATTTTTAATTTAAGGATATCCAAGAGAGAACGTGCAATATTTTTTCCATTTGTTTTTGATAATAGACAAAATACTTAACAAGTCGGAGTCGCATAACATTTTATCATTGCCATCTACCGTCAATTCGGTACTAACCATATATTTTGTTCAAATTCTCACCAAAGTGCTTCGCTAGATTATCAAAAGATGGCGCTAACGATAAAACGGCGATATGATAAATTTGAAAACTATAATGGTTTTATTTGCTTGAAATAGAAAAATATATATTTTTATTTGAGTCACTACGTATTTTTGAAATGAGTTTTTTTTTTGAGAAAATTGTTTTACGTTGATATAAAAATTGGTGACGAAAATGGAATCATTTGCATATTATTCGGTAACATTTATTAAAGTATTATAAAGCAGGGTTAACATTTTACATCATTTTCACATAGAATTGAAGACAAATATCACGTTCGTGTTTATCATGAGATTGTTCATAATGTTTCCTTTGAAACTACAATTTTTCTATGATAAAAAATAATTTATATACCTTTAATGCTTAACGTATATGAAGCTAACCGTAACGCCGAGGATCTAACATGATTTATTTGTAGTAAATCCTCGCACGATCGTACGGACTATGGGCCGATAGTAATTTATCGCAGGGGTTATGCGATGTTAGGGGATTATTTACGGTACCGCCAGGATATATTGATAGAACTGTTTACGATGTTATTGTATCCTTAGTGAAGATAAATGGGAGATATCCGTTGTGGAAATTGCGGCTTGATGTTCGATAGGCTTCACGGGAAATTTAATGACTTAATTTTTAGGGTGGTTGGAAAACAAAACCTTTTTGAGCAAGTATAAGCGTTCGTAGGTCAGTTTGTTTAGCACACCCAACTTTGATAGAAATAAAACTTTCTTTTCTACTGTATGGATGTATGTAACCTGCATATTCACTTTATATATTGTGGCTGCAATTGCCTGTATACTAAATACTTAACTAGTCAAAAGTAAGTGTGAACGGAGAGATTCATGGTTATTTTTGAATATTCAATTGACAGTGGTACCTTTTAAAGTAATATTCTTATTATCTGATTTTGACTGAATTTTAATTGTGTATGGAAATTATTTTGAATTTAATCAATGAATAGTATATTATAAATCAATCTCTACATGGGCTATTAATTTCTTATGTTCTATATTAAAAGGTAGACGAAAACATAAAATAATTCCACGTAATGAATATTAACTTTTTTCTAACTGAACGCGCTTGCAATTTTTAATTAACTGTACTTCGTTAACTACGCCAAATCTATTAACCGTGAAATAATAAACATTAACATGAGTTGAGAACCTTGAGAAAATACTAGGTTTTTAAAATAAGATCCGATAGCCCTGATTATAATTACTAATAGCAGCCGGATAGACACTTTCGTATTGTTTTCTTTGTCTTACACTTGTATGGATTGTACCATATTGAATCGCAAAATTTTCCAGTGTTTAATAACTTCTGTCATAAACAGAAGGCAATACAAAAGGCTGCTCTTTTTATATTCGATATCAAAGGCAAGATAGTACGATAAAGCAAATAAGGTTTTATATCCAGTCATTGTTAGTCGAAGAAGATTGATCAATTTTAAGCATTTAAATGAGATATTGAATATATTTGGCGTTAATTTTGGAGAAATTCATTATTCACAATTAAATGAAACTACGTGATGTAGTATTATTTCTAGTTTCTTTAAGTTCTTTACCACGACCTAGGTTTCGTTGTATTACAACATCTTCAGATGAGCTATTAGCATAAGATCTATGTTTTGCTTAGTTATTACGTGACATCTGCATTGCGAGTTCCACTCGTTTAGAAAGAAATAGAGTTCCAAACGTTTCCAATAGGGTTTATTTACTCTTTAAAAATAAATGGAAACTTCAAAATTGTAAATGTTTATTTTATATTATGTTACGTTTCAAGCGTTACGTGGCAAGGATAAAGAAATAAGTCTATGTTTTAAGATAAATTTACTTCTATTAATATACACGTAAAGAGCTTTCAATACTCAAATAATTGACGTGTTTAACTAAAAGTTTGTAACATTTATAAAACCACGTCACGCAACTCCAAACAATAATCCATTAATGACAGAATTGAGCAACAGCGCTGCCAGAATTTGACACAATTATAAAAGGCAACTTGATGAGTTGTGTCAGTCGTTTCGAGCGAACCCGCCGGTCGGCGCTAAGCGGTATCAAGCAAGGTTGTTCGCGAGTTACATTCTAGTCATAGCAGAACTCCTGCTGTTAATTCCCTTCACCGCTTCCTTCATAGGTCTACTCTGTGCGACTACGCTCTCTGTGGCCTTGAATGACTTATTCACCCATTACTGTGTTAACGTATCTTCGGGCACATATATGGACCACGAAATATAATCGACGGTCACATATTACTCTATAAATACGAAACATACAATGTTTAATCTGTCTGGCTATTGTATATCACACGTAATTCGAGAAGGTGAAGGTTCCATAAAATAAACCAGACTAACTGAATTGGACGTTTTAATAATCCAAAATAAAAAAATATATATTTCAGTAGTAAACATAGTTATATTTTTAATAAAAAATCTGGATGTCACACTCTTGTCAGAGTGGTCGTGGTCTCGGCGATGATATACATGGTTGGTCCTCTCCCTGGTTCCTCTCGACTCGGATGGCTGCTTTAGCGATGCATTGCCACTTCAGTCGATTGGTAGTGTTTCCAAAACGCGGTAATGCTTGTCTCTATCATCCTCTTTATCAGGTCCGTTTATCGGGTTGGCCTTCGTGATTTTTGACCTTCAACTAGTTCCTACACTACTTGATGTCCAATCGAAAATTGTCATCATACATTCCGCAATACTGGAAGAATAATAATATAAGAAGAATACCTATTTTTATGATGATATATATGTAGATAAATATTAAGTGTATCTCAATTTCCGTTATAGGCATCATTTCATCTATAGACATGTGTAATAATTACACGAAAACGTAAACGTGTGTACATAGAATCTAGCAATTAACCTAAAGCAGGCCCACTGTCAAACATCTTTCGTTTCTCCTCAGCATATTTACTATTATAATCATACATTCTGCAATACTAGAAGAATAATAATATATTAGAAGAATACGTGCTTTCATGATAACATATATGTAGATAAATATTAAGTACATCTCAATTTCCGTTATAGACATTTTTGCTTCTATAGGCATATAAAATAATTACATGAAGACGTAAACGTGTGTACACAGCATCTAGCAATTAACCTAAAGCAGGCCCACTGTCAAACATCTTTCGTTTCTCCTCAGCATATTTACTATTATCATCGTATTTTCATTGCCTATAAACGAAATTAGCTTTAATTTGCCACTTTCGTTTAAGAAATTCTTGCACAAACAAAATCTACCCAAGATATTTGCGAATGAGCTCCGCGCGGCTTTGCTTGTAGATTTTGTTCAACATTACCAGCTCGTACACATATAAACAGAGTTTAGAGGATCCGGCTCGAAGGTGTCCAGAAATATTTAATCGGCTAAAAAAGTTTAATTATTTAGAACTACTTTCGTGCTACATTCCTATGAAGTACTCGTATGTGGAATTGAACATTTGAATGAAAATATCGTCTAATTTCAGATTGTTTATATAAAAATAAATAAAACACGCAGTTATCCATGAATGTAGTGATTAGGTAGTGAAGGTAATAAACGGTAGATAATATAATTTTGAAACTTTAATTTTACATACCTTATGCTATATTTACGGTTTTTTAAGTTTTTTTTAAGATGACAAAACTCAGGAATAGTACAAGAATTATTTTTTTGAAAACTGTAATTTAATAATTTAAAAATTAATTTTTAATTTAATAATTGTATAAAACTGAACTTCTTAAAAACGAAAATCTTTCTAAAAACCAAAGTGATATATTTTTAAGCTTAATATGATATTAAATGTGATAATTTTTTTTAATTAACTAGTTTAAAAAGCACATAGTGATACCAATCGTAGTTCTCAGATTTTAGACAATAAAAATCACATTTATTTCAATATGGAAGATAGTTAGTTAGATATAAATGTATTATGTTGATTTTCATGAATTTTACCTTCAAGAAAATTGTTTGGCAGAGTAAGTTTTAAATCAAAGAGCGATCTTAGAACATTTACCCAATAGCGTGTAATTGTACGAGATTTTCGAGCAAAACGGTACTTAACGTGACGTATTCGATTGTATACTGGCATCGTGCAAGTAATAAATATACTATGAATGACCAGGGTAAATCATAAACATCTTCTATTATATTGTAATCGAATGTGCAAGCACGTGGGTTTATAATGAAATTTCTTTGTTATAATATTTAATTACATTCATGGTCTTCGTATATTTTACTCAAAATAATGACATTTATACTGTACACTTATGAGGTTTTAAAACAAAATTTAAAGGTCACTGATAATAAAGGTACAAAATTATTAATATTACATGTAATTAGTTAAAGATTTTTTTTTATTTAAATTATAATAATAAACAGCGTCACCTGGGACCTGCAATTCATAATTCTATATTCATTCAAAATATCGCAGCCAATATTATAGACATAGATAAATTAACCGATAGTTATAGTCATTATAGCGCTATCTACTCTTACTCTTCCTTTACAAACTTTTGCACTAACATAATGTTTTCGTCCATCACTACGCGGTGAGCCTACCCCGATCGCAGACTCATCCACAGAAGTTTCGTCGCTTTTAAGGTTTCTACGAGTACATCACTGTCCACTTGATCCAGGGGCAAATACTAATCATCGTATTGCGCTGTTATCCTACTTTTCAATTCAATTTGTTTGATACCTTCACTACCCAAGAAACGCATCACAGATCTCTGCTCTAACGGAGTGCATGTCGATAGTCGGGTAACCATCTTGTTACTGACGCTGCTGCCTTCGTCTGTATTGTAGCATCACTTTCCCAAACTATATTCGAAACTCAAAGAACATTATTACCACATACCAAATTAACCACACGGTTTTTCGAATTGTTATTGCACTTTTAAAGTTTTCTATGCGACTGGAAAACTTCAGTCTAATAGTCATTATACCCATGATTTTTCTAAATCAAGTAATGAAATATATAAAATTATAATGTATGAAAATGAAAACACATTACAAAAGAAACTGAATGGTTTTGATGCCTTTATACTATTCGGTCCGCGAGATCAGATCTAGAGTTAATACCGTACATATAAAAGTCTGCGCCTCGAATTGCTGAATTAGCGTGGCGTGCGCGGCCGTCGGTGATTAGTGGCGCCGAGCGAGTGAAAACAAACGCGTGGCTGCAGGTGAAAGCGCCGACACATTAGCGCCGTTTGTCGCTACGGTCGAGGGATGGCCACAATTAGCTCGCCGCGATTACATTTCGTCAAGTCTAAATGTCGAATATCATCGAACAGCTGTTTGCTGCTTGATGAATCATTTAGGTTGTTGACTCGTCTCTTGCTAGTAGAGTCGATGCGACAGTGAACTGTCTAGTTAGCCCGGCTACTCGTAGTTACTACAAGTAATATAGTGGGTGTGATTCGTTCATATTTGGAAGAAATACACTCACATTTTATGACTGCAATCTAACAAACTAACAGACTGCAATCTAACAAAATTTATTTTGATAATAACATTAGTAAACTTATGATTAGCTCGGTAATAATACTAAGTAAAGAAGTCAATACTAAGAAAAAATAAATTACGATAGACAGATTATATTGCAAAAGCAATTAATTGGAAAAAACTTCAAATCACATCGAAAGAGATATCCACAACAATTGAATGAATGGATTCATAGACATCAAGAAAAAGGAAACGGAATTTAAGTTATAAATGATACCCTCGGGTGGGAGAAACTGTGTAAATAATGCAACAAAAGTTATACTTTACTATTGCTCTATGAATTGAGCCAATTGTACTTAGTTTTTACAAAGTAAAAACGTTGCACACACATGTCGTTACCAAGTAGTATTTTTTGCACACATTCCAAAGAACCAAAAATGTATCATGTAGCCTTTACACTATATGCGGAAGCCGCGACAGCGTTTGAGTAAGTGGGCGAACCTGTACAAAGAGAACAGAGATATTGACTGTCTTTCAAGATACAAGAAACACGACCATAATAGCGGTCGACAAAATTAATATGGAACATTTCGAAAAGCATACCACTTCCATCACGCGAATAACATCCTAAATATAAATGGAATAAACCAAAAAGTGTATTGAAGTTCATGTGCGAGCATCGCATTTACTGTACGTTGCCATCAACATTTTTATTTTTATAATTATGTGTTACTTATAGAAATTATCGCCATTTTGTTCTTGACTGTATATGAATAATATTATAGGCCGGGTGCGAATTACAGGGTGAGGGTAACGAAATCGACCGCAGCGCTCGCTGTAACAGAAATGGAAATATCTAAAGGCTCGTGTTAAATGATATAATTAACTTGCGTATATTATATTTACTTTAGGAACCAAGGCAGTTTAGCAAAAATTCGAATTTTTCCAATGTTTTAATGAAAAAATATATAAAAAAATGATGCATTTAAAAAAATCGGCCTCGGTCGCGATCATTTTATTATGAAAAATTTATTGGACAAAAAAGTTACTCACAATAATATCTCCATTTCTTGTATTGCAATTTTTTTTCCATTCAAATTAAAAGTGGATGCAATTTAATCACGTAAATCGATAGCTGAAAATTATCCGTTTGTGAGATTCCACTAATTGTGGATAAATTGCTTAAATATATGTGTTTATAAATATAAATGCCAAGACATAGTATGGCGTGTAATAAAATGAAGTAATTAATTTTAGAGCCACAACCAACTCCAATACTCCAATCCAACTCTGTTAAGAGTTGGATAACAGTGAATTACTAGTATGTTATAAATATTTTCAATTAACATAAAAAAATATTTATTACCTTAACCTACCTAACCAGATTAAATGCAGACTAAATCTCATACCAACATACAAACAGTCTGTCCAGACAAATGCAGTAGTAATTTGTAAATATGATGTTCATTTAGTTAAGCAGGTTGCAATAATACATAATTATTGCGATAATTAAAAATATTTACTTTATTTTGGTAAAAGTAATTTTAAATGAATTGAATAATCTTCTATAATCTTTTGCTAGCAATTTTCAACATTCTTTAAGATTATACGGAGCCAAAATTGTAATTATTTTACAATCGCCAAACGGTTTTTGAAATTATAAAAACACATTTGAATATAAATGTGTTAATTACTTTTATTTATTAATTTCTATTAGCCTACCTTTGTGCTGCTTCTCATCGAAATGTCACTTTGATAGGATTTAGTACGCACAACCCAACTACATATAATTTTATGTTATTGTTCCCATACTCTGCTACAGTGGTAAATAAATTTAGGTGCTACCACCTATTTTATAATATCGATGGTATATTTTTGAAATTTTGAATTTGAGTGATTGTGTTTCGATTTATTGTTTTATATAATACCTTGAAACCCTTTAGGTATCGAAAGTAGCTCTAATAAAATTAATTCAGAAATATAGTATTGACTGTAGGATTTACAGAAAGTCATAATTCTAAACCATAAGTCTGTATGTTTTTGGAACATTTTGTAAGGGACTTGGTAGTCTGAAATTCTTATTGCTCAAAAAACTAATATGCGATATCAACATTTATCTAGCGAAAAATTTACAATAATGTTACTACGTAAAAATAATTTTTTTAATATTTAATTAGTAGATTTTTTTGGGTCTGACATGGATGTTTCAGGTGGTGGTGGAAATAGTGTCTAAATCAACGTTCCTAGAATGTTTATCCAATTAACTTCTTAAAATTTGAAGAAACTACTTTCTTTGGATGTTGTCTTAACGAAAGTTCAAATTCAAAATACGCTATGTGACTTCTCTGCACTTACTAATATTTTATGAATTGAATTTTTATTTGGTGGATCACTTACTAATATTTTATTAATTGAATTTTTATTTGGTGGACAAACAAACCTTCGAAACTTAAAATCTCCGATGTATTTTCTATTCCATTATAACTATAAAAATATAGAACTGTAAATCAATGTAATAAACTACAAAAAACAAAGAGTCGTTAAACCTAACAATTCGTCATACCTATGACCTTTCTGACTTTCGCGTTTGCAATCGTTTAAAAATGTGTCGGGGCTGACCTAAACTGCACGAAATAATTGCAATCGACGGTATTTCACTTGCTGCTAGCTACTTGTAGCTCTTTTATTGTCACTAAGGCTATTCACCAATAATTACGTCTCATTTTTTAATTCCTACGTGCTCGTGAAACTGTCAGACATTGGAGATCCAATTCTAAATAGAATTCATAGCTATTCATTCGCTGGCATACAAAAAAATACTATTCGTTTTGGTTATAACCGGATATAACAAGTTTGAGCTTACCAGGGATGTAATTCAAGGAGACAAAAATAATGATTGGTTTAATTTACATAAGTAATTAACATTACTTTTTTAGGAAAGAGCTATGGTAGATCGTCTTTTATCTCTATAAGTCTTTTCTTTATTTTTAAGGTCCAGTAAAAATATTATTTTTACATAGTTTCTTTTACAAAGTTGTTTTCGTTAAATCATCATCAGTATGTTTTTAAACATTAAGTCATCATCAGTATGCGTGTTAAAGTTTGTAAAAATTAGTTTTTTCGAATTATTTTGTGAATTACTGATCTTACGGCTTATTTGCAAGGCTTAATGCAATGTGCTACTTATACTGTTGCAGTGCATAAAAGTATACAAAAATAATTCCACAAGTAAAATTATGCAGAATTTAATGCTTTAAGCTACCTAAAAATATCTTATCATTTTTGACGCACTTTATCATCAACAGTTCATGAGATGTTTAGCTGCAAGCTTGCACAAGGAGGGTGTGTTTAACAAACCTTACGATCCACCAAATCCAAAAAATTATTCATGAACTTATTATTAACAATATTGTCACAAAACTCATTTAACCTAAGTATGTATTACGAATCTATACATGTCATTTCTATTCTTTATGATCTCTCACATTGCCTTCCTTTAAATATACTTTTAAATATATTTCGATATAGTGTAACTTCATCTTTCAACATTTTTAGCGTTCCTTCGTAAAACATGAGATTTATAATTTCGTCATCTCCATAAGTTAGTCTCACAGTTTCTATAGTTAGAGAATTATATGCTTGAAATTTTACAAATGATCGCTTCAAATAGAGATTTTAATTAATGTGAACCATAATACGTATTGCAAATAAAATTACAGTACCTCCCCACACATTTAAAGTGGGATCGAACTTCTCTTTCACACATCTCATCGAAGGGTGTATAATTAAATAGGTCTTTTGAAATGAAGCCGTTTACAATTTTTCATTTTTAAATCCGACTTGTAAAAAATTTCAAGGTAACGTGCAATGTGTAATCCCTGTCTATAATTTTTTGACCATGGGTGTGAAAAACCTTAAAAAACTTAGATTTTATATTATTTGACAAAGCATTCAATTAAAATTATTTCGCTCAACTGGCATCAAAACATTCCCGATATCTGTATACACAACTATTCAGTAGTTTTCTGGATACATATCTTTCTATTTTCTCATTGAATTTTTACATACATTATTTGTCAAACATTCGTTTTTTATGTGGAACGTATCCTAAGTAAATCAATATTTCTTTAATTATATTCAAAATCACAATACTATCGAAACCATATTCTCAACAAGAATATTCATTTTTCCCTTTATCACATAAATGTTCTTAAAAAGAATTGCATAATCATTTCATTTAACATTAATTTCAATAAAATAATTCATTTTTAGTGTTTCAAAAATACTATATACTCGTGGTGCAATAAATATTTGTAATTAGTACTAAAATAATAAATTATTACCTACCAACATTATGTCTACAAGATGGGTGGTTTTGTATATAAATTGTGTTCATTATTTATGTAGAGGAGTCCTTTCAAATGTTAAGCTATTCAATAACGATATGTAAATACATGACCAAAAAAACATTAGTGTAACAGAAATTCTTCTGAATAACTTTAATTTGGTTTCACGATCCGTGAGCTTATTTGAAGCTACCTCTCCCTGCTTTATTATTTCCATCAATGTTTACTATCATTTAAAAGGATCGTTTTAACTTTTGACCGACGAGGGTCAGTACAGTATTCAGTAAAAGTAATCTATATTGAAATTTTCAGTGAAATTCTACAAAAATCGATATAAAAATAACTACAATTAAAATTACTACGTATTTGTTTATATGTATGTCCATCGTGCTGCAAAGGGCCTAAACTACTTAACTAATTAGAATGAATAGTTATTTTTGAGATTGTTTATAAAAATCTTTAGAAGTTTCTTTTTTTTTTAGCTGAAATTTTCAGGAATTTAGAATTGAAAAATCTCTTTTCTCAAAAATTGTTCCTACGATTGCATTTCATTTCTTTCGTATTATTAGTTCCTTATCAGCTCCATAGTATACCGCAGGTTATATATGAATATTTCTCATACAAACCTTATGTGAATTTGGCGTATTTCGAGAGCGAGGGTAGGGCGTGGCGCGGAGTGTGGTGCTGCGCTGTAATAACTAGTTTTTTTATGAGCCATATATGTATATATATATATATATATATATATATATATATATATATATTTCATATATATATATATATATATATATATATATATATTTCATATATATATATATATATATATATTGGAAGTATGTGTGCCGTGACGGTATAAAAAAAATTAAGTGTCATGCACTACCTCCAAAGAGGCCACGTTTGCATCGCTACTGAAGCGACCCCAGTGTATCGCCTAAAACATGTACGAAAAAAAAAGGAATAGACTCACGTTAATTTGATACAAGTTTGTACTAGCTGCTAGATAAACTTGTTTAACCGAGTCACTCGTTTAAGTATTTGTGGCAAGTTTGTACTATTTGTCCTCTTCTGTTACTTACCTAAAAACGACTATTATCCTTATTCACCTGCTTAAAATTTTATGCATGGATATCAGCAGCGTGTTTTTTATACATCACTAAGAGAATGTGTTTTATAGGAAAAACTGTAGAGTATTAATTTTATTTGATATTAAAATTACATTTTTTAATCGCGCAATATAATGTAAATAGCTTCAAATAGCGTCACTGAAAAAGTTGTAACTGAAGTAACTTAGTGGAAATAGGGATTCCATGCTAAATAGGTTAAGCGTTACTCGTGTAAATATGTTAAGTGAAACCTCCAAAGAGTAAAAAGATTATTGCGTATATTATTTACGTGGAAGTTAAGCTGCAATATGTTTTACGAATAATTCCTTTAATTGAGCATTGCGCATGATGGTTTAAATATGTCAAAACCAAGCATTGTTTGAAAAAAATATCGTGTATAATATGTTATAGATCGTGTAATCTATGCAGTAATTAATACTCATAATGTGTAGTTCACATTTTTACATGGTCAGTATTACATTCAGAATCACGACGCTCTTTTTTAGATTCCATACTTGAACTGCAACAAAAGAACCCTTGTATTTTATCACGTCTCTCTGTCTCTCCGTACATCATAGCATCGTTCTTCCTGTTTTTTAAGATGGATTATGGCAAAATTTTAAAGCAAGGCTTAATTAAATTACAAAAATAAATCAATTAACGAAAAAGCATTTTTATTTTTCAGTATCTTTCTATATATCCAACTTAGATATGAATATTTTTTCTCATAGTAGATTGGCTTATAATATCGACGGTAAAATATAATCAATAAATTGAATAGTATTTGTCTTGCGCCTGTGAAAATATGCTAGCAATATGTTTAATTAATTTAAGAAAAAATTTATTCACCGTTGAATTGTATATACCATAGGCAAGGCATACTCGTGATGCGAGTTCTATTCTTTCTTATTAGGCTAATTTTATAATTAGTATAATCATAAAGCTAAAATACTTAAGAAACGCTAATCAATAGTAAGAATCATTTATTATAAAAATACCATTAAGTTGTTATATTAAATAAGACAAGTATGCTTGACATTTTAACGAACGAACACTATATATAGAATGAGAATAGGAGCTAAGCCGTTCATTCCTTGACGCGAAGATGCTCCCAATCACTCTGTGGTACAAAACGAATTATCAAGATAAACATATATGTAATACATGGGTTCATATCACGTTGTTATACCATATCTTCGCCTGCACATAATAAGTTAATCGGTAGTGTTAGCCAATCTAACGCGGAACAGAGGTGAGGCAACGTGACATGCTCCATGACGCTGGCGATCAGACTGTTGCGCAACACTGTCGTTGCCTACTCCACTGACGTATCTAAGTGTAACGATCACTTGATATTATATAATATTGGCATATACCCATGCGCAGACAGACGAAGTATGTTTTTATGCAAATTTTGTTTATAAAGGCTTACTTCCGCTAATTTGAGACCAAAGTTCAAGTCAGAGATCAGAGATTGGTCGGGCAGTTTCATTCATTGGCTTCATTCAAGGTTACGAAGAGCATCTTCCGATTCCGCAAATTAAAGTGTCTCTCAGATTTTGTTATCGTTTTAACTTTTTACTGAGTGCTTCCTCAATAAAAGTTCGTAATACTGTTTTGACAGCCGTTCAAGAGTCAATTCGTTTTAGTAATAAAAGTTTAACTTATTTATTTTTATGGTAATTATAATTCTACAAAAATACTAATCATCGCGTCACATAAGTTGAAAATTTATGAAATGCACAAAAATAATTCATGAAAACTTGTAAACCACACGAAAAAATTTCAAACATATTTTTGAATGTCATATATTGAAGTATGCTTTTATTTTTACATCTGTGAAACTACACTGGCTTAATTTTAACATACACTGTCTTAATTTTGTTACTTCGAAAGATCATGTGGTTCTCCAACAACTCCATCAGGATTTGTTATTTATTCAAATCTGAAAATACCCTTTTTTGTACCATTAGAAGCGAAATCTACTGATCATCAAACGAAAAAAAATATTTTGCTACATTGTTACAAACATTAATTAAAGGAATACAGAAAATATACAAAAAATTAAACTCAGATCTAAAGTCTATTTATTTTTCCCTACTTTAAGGTACAACAGGTACGTCGTAAATACTATGCGTATTCTATATAATAAATAGAAACCTTTCAATCAAAGTATAACATTCGAATAAAACTTAGTAGACAAAAAACTAGACTAGAGTAGACAAAAATAACGGTGTAAATACCGGTCAAATCAGGAAAGTCCCACTTTATTTTATTTTGATTAATGAAAGACGAGTTCATCCGTCTGGGTCTGTGATATTTTAATATCTTGTGATAATGATCTACAGCAGTCAAAATTGCTGTGGATTTTAAATTCAATTAAATTAAATATTCTGCATACCGTAATATATTAAAGTGCAACTCCTGTTGCATTGTGAAATTATTTGCAACAATATTAATAATTTATCAAAAGTATTGATGCAATTAATGAAATTACTTTTACCAATACTTTTGATAAGTTACGCAAATGGCTCTTAAATTATGGGAACAACGATTAAATAAATCGTAAAACAATACTCAACTCACAGCGAAACTTTCAATATGATCTTGCAATTTGGTAGACCTCTTGCTAATAGAATAAACTGTACAAGTTGTATGAATTTCGAAAAAGCTAAATGTAACATTTTTATCAGTGGACAGCAAAAAAGTATATTTAAATAATCGACCACCTGGAAAATATGTTTATGATAATTAATTTATATTTTTTCATATTTAAAATATTCAAAGCGGATATGGAAATGCAAATCTACATATTCACCTATCATATGATAGGTTAAAAAAATTTCATTATCAGATTCCCATTACGTGATAGATCAGATGGTTAATGCGATCCAGCCAGAGTGCAGTTGATCAAGACTATAAAACTAAAATTTACATTAATGAAAACAATAAAGACTAACGTCATTTTAATAAATATGCAAAAGAATCGAGTTTATCCGTTGATCACAGCGATAATTTAGAGTTTCTGAATTATTATATGTACCTAATCAGGAATATTTTAAAAATAATTTATTTTATTCACATGAATTAAATAAAAAAATAACGGTGTTAGTTATGGAATAAAATAATAGGTGATTATTTTGTAGAAACTCTAACAGATTTGAAATAATGAATGGCGATTGGCGTTAATGGAAGATTATTACCACAATATTAACAGTGAAAGTGAATCGTGTATGAAAAGGAATAAAACGGTAGAAGTAAAATCTAACAGCAAAAATAAAAAGAGTGTATTAAGAAACAGTAATCTATATATAATATTGAATGAAGAAAGCAACGAAACTTTGTTGACATCAGTTAAGGACGTGAAATAATACGGGTAATTATTCATAGGATTTAGTATCCCAAAGTAAGCACTACCTGTTCGTTAAGGATGCCGAAGAGACCTATATATAAGAAGATCCCAAGGGACGCTCTCTGCTACTAGTACCTCGGAAACTAACAGAGCCTCCTTACTACCACTCTTATTGCCACTGGGGACAGAAAAGCTCTTTTTCTTCTCATTTATTCCTGTAGCGGCTTTGAAATTAAATTAGGTGTTCTGAGTACGTCGTTGATGCGTGAATTTCACGTAAGAAGTAATTATATTTGTTTCGAATATTATACGAAGAAAAAGTAACTAAAGTACAAATCCAGAAACTCAAAATGAAAAGCAGAAGACTTATAAGACTCACTTGTCTGCTGCGTGTCCTAGCCGTTTTTCTCAGATTCACCATTTGACGTAGAAACTTGAAATTAAGCATAGTAATAAAACATATTAAACCACACATATCTCAGATATGTGAGGATTAATTAAGCAAGTTATGTTACTCTTATGTTACCGCACTCTTATATATAGAGAGCGGTAACTGTTGAAAGGACTAATAATAAGACCTCAAAAATATTTTTATCTTAATTTTAGGTACTATGCGTTCTGAGCTATATTGAAAAATATGCAAAAAATACGTTACACCATTATTTTTAAAATTACTAAACCTAAAACAGTAAAGAAAATTAGTTTTAGAAACTTATGCAAAAATTGTAAGAAAATTATAGCGATTATTCAGGATCTTATAATTTTTTAAACATGCACCTCGTTTTAACACCTGTGAAAGATACATTAGGCATATCGCCTACTATATTTTTCACAGTTTATATTGCGAACAATTAATATTTAAAAATAGTTTAATGGAAACAATACCCTTAAATGTTTATAAGTTATTTACGAACACATTATAAAATCATTGATGTCAATTTCAAGTAAAACAACGTTTAAAATGAGCATTCGAATTATAACATACCTTCAAAGATTATGTTTGATACAAATGATAAAAAAAGGGATTTTGTGAAATGTAATGGTTAATGAATGATATCGATAAACAGATAAAGCGGAAAGCAAAGCATTTAATCGGGAATCTGTGTTATGCTAACCAGATATTAACCGGTTCACCTTTATCAAAAGGTGTCAGGTAAAAGCACACGGTGTCGCTGTCCGTATTTATAATATTCTCTATAGTAATGGCAATGTGATTGGATATGAAAAGGGTAATGGTGTCGAAGTGAAAAACTTTAACATTAATGCAACTTGTTTATATTATAGGAACTTCATATAATGATTTTTTTTATCTCATTTTTAAGCACAAATTAATTACATTAACTTTATTTAATGAGACGCTAGTAATATAGGTTTCTTTTCAAACGTTCAAACAAGTATGTGTTTATATGAGCAAATATATGTTATAAAAATACATTATGCTATCTAATAATTTATAGCAAGAATTCAAGACTCTTCCAGAAAAGTTTTCCAAATTTGCATTCCAACTATAAATAGGCAGTCCGTTAAAGATAATTAGCTCCACTGACTTTTATTACACTGGACAGACTTTACACAACGTCGTCAATTTAATTCTCATAGTTTTGGCGCTGACGGTGGGCGTCCATAGTTGTGTGTCTACAGAATTAATATTAGAGATTAGACAGAGAGACAAAATAAATCGATAAAACGTTGTGCATAGCCTACAAAGTTGTGCATACCCTTTCAGCGATTTATATATATATTTAACCTAATAATTCTCCAATAATCAAGGTCGATACCAAATCGACAATTTTCAGTATGGATTAGTGACATCGAATAAGAAGTAATTGTTTATTTTAATCTAAATTTTCCATCGGAAGAAGTTCCTTAATTAACACCTGTAATATATATGTAAATTTCTGCTGCTTTGCCAGCGCGGTTGCTACATTCAGAAAGATATATATATATATATATATATATATATATATATATATATATATATATATACATATATATATATATATATATATATATATATATATAATACCTTTTGTGATAATTTCTTTTACCAATATTTGAAAATGGCTATTAAAATTTTCTGATATCAACTACGAGTAAGGAATATACATTATTTTCTCGCATTAGGTCAAATATTCCCATAATTTATTTTGTAAATCAGAAAAAAAATATTTTAGTTTTATATATAAGATCCCTAAGTAGTTTCGCGGTTTACCTTTACTATTTTTACACGCACGTAATGACTTACCGTATCGTATCGAAATTAAATCTGATGGTGAAGATTCGCTTGCAACTAAGCAATGGTCAAACTTAACTTTCTTCCGATTCGCTGGAGTGATAAATCCTGCAATATATCTTGCGCATTTTTATATGTCTCGTTCACACTCGAAGCCAATATCGCCCAAAATATGTGCAAAAATTCACAGAATTCACCCTACAGCAATGCTGATTCCTCCAATCTCCATTTCTTACGATGTTTGTAATTTACTCTAGAATAGCGACACAGAGAGGTAGTTGTAAGGTTTTTCTTTTTATTCGCATAAAAAGTCCTAAACTGGCAATTTTTTTAATTGCATGGTATAGATTAACAAAATAATACAAAATATCGAAAGTGTTGATATGAAGCAATGTGACATTTCCGTGTATTAATACAAATAATTACCATATAATATATCAATATAGAAAAAATTTGGGCATAAATGCCAAATTTAAAACCTAGGACGCTCGTGACAGCGCTAAAAATAGACACAATAAACAGCTACCATTTTATATGATATAATCAGTCCAGCGTACTAGTACAATTGAGATCAGTGGTTAGCACCAAACTTATGAGAACACTACATTATTTAAGTAGTTTCAAATCGACATCAAGTACGAACTCTACTATGTTATGATCGTCGAGAGGAATTATATTGGATGAAGCAGTTAGCAACTACTGAAAAGATGAATGCACCATAAACAATTTCAGTTATCAAATGTGATGTGTGTGCCAGAAAGATTATGCTGAGCTCCCAGAGGAAAATTACAGGTCTTATTTATTATGAGTTGTTTCCGGTAGAGTAGATCGACTAACCAATAAAGTATGTAGTCAACTGGACCGAGTTCATTTTCTCCATAAAAAATTTAATCAAGATTAAAAACTAATAATAGAATCCAATAGTTTTTAGTAACAATCACTTCATAATCGGTTTCGGAAAATTGATTAAGAAAAGACGGCGAGAGCTAATTCATCTAAATAATGATAAAATTCAAGAAAAACATCAAAAGATCATAGGAAAACATTAACAAATATTTTGTTAATGTCAATATGAAGTCGGTACAAATATATATATATATATATATATATATATATATATATATATATATATATATATATATATAAATATATATATATATATATATATATATATATAAGTTAATGCATATATAATGCTAATTGAATTCTCAGTGTTGATGGAATATATTTGTCGAAAATTGCAAAACTAATTATAATCCTGGACTTCACCTAACAATCGACGAAAAAATATGAACTTTATGTATACACCCAATATTCTAGCCAAATATGAAATTAATGTTATTACGATATAACATAATGATGAATTCAATTTCTTATTTGATTAAAAATAAATATTGTTGAATTACGCTGGCGAATATTTTGTAAGAAGAATAATCCCTTTATTCTTGTCCAGTAGAGACCGTAAAACAGACCATTGATTCACTTTTATAAGATTAGTTAAATAGCTTCTTGAACTATTAAATAGACCAGGGTTTGTACAACGCATTTCATCAAATGAAAGATAGTAAACCAGAAATACCCTGCAAACTCTGCAAACATGTTGAACTTCTTTGTAAAACTATATTTTGTTATAGTAACATGCCTAATGTTTTGCCACCATTATCCTGTAAACAAAACCATGACAAGATTTGTGCATCGGCATTCTTCTTATTCAGAAAAAAAGCCCATGTTTAAATTTTGCTACAAAAACGAATGAATAAATAGGCACATTGATCAAATGTGCTCAAATTATTTTGTAGCCGTTAAAGTAATAGATGGAATTTATAAATTTTACGTAATGTTGAACAAAACCTTTATTGGCAGCTATATTATTGACTACTGTAAAAAAATCAATGCCAAAAATACATTGAACAGAAAAGTAAGTGCGCAGTTAGAATTTTCATGAATATTTGATTATAACTATTTTGAAAAGAAAGTTAAGAAACTACACAGATGAAGTAAAAACTCCACAGGTATCACCACAGTAAGATGCACAACGCGAAAATATTTTGTGAGAAATTACAGAGTTTATTTAATCACCCGGATGGGTGATTGAATAAACTCTGTAAGTTCCATTTTTTCCAGAGAAATTCATCCACCCAAAATATCCATCTAACCAAACTTTTTCATTAATAACATTACTTACGATAATTTTTTCATGTTACCTATGCAAAGAAGTTGGTATTTACAAAATAGCACTATGCCAGTGCCAACGTAAACCGCCCAGCTTGAAATCGAGTAACAATTATCAGACAAATTAAATAGAAACGAAAACGATTAAATATTTCGCAAATTAATGCAACAATTAATTGGTTGCATCGTTACAAATTCGATCTAGCAGAACCGATCGAACGCTAGAGTATTGGTTTTGAGAGTCGAACTCCTTAATTTTATCCGCTGAAATGTTTTGTAGGGTATCGACGTGGCGATTAGCTGGTTTACGACACATTCCCGTCGCAACTACAAATTGTTGCGTACCACCTTGTGTGTTGGTAATAGCCGTCGTTATTGTTTCACGGATTACTATAACCGTTACGGTTAATGCTTTCAAGAGCTAATCAACTTATCATTAACACAAGGAGGCGTGTTAGATTTGACATCTCAAACATGTATATGCTTATTATTAATCTTGATATTATGTGTTTACAAATCACTGGATAAAATTTAGATCACAGTTATTGCCTTTTCACCTGCTTTAAATGAAAAAGAAATTTTCAAGTAAATTTGTATGTATTTTTAATTCTGATTAAAAATACCTACCGTATAACACATTCAAACTCAAAATTAAATAAAAACCTGTCAATCACCAATAGAACTCGCACTAATGGCTTACATTAAAGGGCAATCAGCATTTTTTTCAAAAATATTTACAAATATTAATTTTCCACAACCTTAATATATGATTGCCTATCGTTCACAGGCGAAAAACTGGGTCATATTTAAAAAAATTATGACATCTATAATCATGGCTATAGTGTTCCTAACTTTTGAACGGGCTTCTAAAAATCATAATCTTATTTCTTAGATAACAAAACTATGAAAAAGATATTTTTCGGGTCCTTGTAATTAGTCGTTTCAAACGATATCCCATACTAAACATGGAATTAAAAAAGTAATCGAGTGTTTACTTTGACTTATACAAAGGCATGAAGCAACTAAAATATTAGTAGATAGATAAGTAAACAAGTATAGATATAAACAATTGTAACATATATTAGTACGTAGCTAACTAGATAAGTATGTGGAGTTGTATACAAATAACTTGAATATGAGTAGGTATATATATGGCATGCATAGTTACATTTAGGCTTGAAATAACTGATGTGAAGATGAGAGGGAAAATGTGATTTAATATAACTGATCTTTCTGGAAAAAATCTGAAAAATCTATAGAAAACTTAAGTTAACGCGTACTTATACAGCGAATGTGGAACATGGTCCGAGTAGTGAGGTGCTGCATAGAAATAAAACAATACATTTGTGCGAGTATTACGACGTATCAAATAATGTATAGCACAAGCTTGTATTTCGCAAGAATTTACATATATGCATAATGGTAATAACATTAATTTTATATTTGTTTGTGAGCGTAATATGTTTTAATTTGTTGCTGCTTGTTATATTTAATGGAAAACATTTCCTTTATGGTTTAAATTAGTGTTGTAAAAGACAAAAGTGATATGTTAGACCTGTTAGAAAAGAATACGAAAATGTTGTACTCGTATATTTGCATTAAAATTAAAAATATTAAATTGTTTCAGTATTAGTTGTCGGTCTTTATATTTCTATAGGTGCAATGTAAGATTGGGAAAAACTATATGAAATAAATTTTGTGCAAAATAAACTGAACTTCGCAACCCTTAAACAAAAATAGCTTCAGTTGAAAGAGATTTCTTTTATTTTTGTTATTTATTTTCTCGCAACCAATATTTCTTTTATAGTCAAAAGCATTTCAGTCAAATTAGTAACGGCGCCCTTTATTTCACAAGGTGTATACACTGAATAAATACTGGAACACGAGTAGAACTCGCTGTACGAGGGTACACGTTTAGACATTTATAAACATTTAAGATTACATAATATTTCTGTTAAACTATTTAAAAGAATTTAATTTTGAAAATGTAATTATATTGCCCATTTATATCTTTCACAGCCACATATTTCAAAAAAATGTACGTAGAATTGGAAATCATAGAATTGTAAGACATTTGGAACAGTAAAAGATTAGTGGATTTCTTATCTTAATTACACGTTTTTTTTGGGAAAAAAAGAAAAAAAATAATGGAATGAATACAGTTAACTTTTAATTTTTTAGTATTTTTCTTTTACTTATTTATTTGTTTGATTATTTATTTACTTTAATGTATACAATTGATACATATGGCGAATTTATTGAAACCAGAACACTAGTCCAGCCCTACTTGTCGATCGGCCGGAAATCGAACCCACGGTGCGCCACGCTACCAAAAGCCGTATGCCTTGTAATCAATCCAACATACCACGGCAACGATTTAATTGGGAGAAAACTTATAAAAACCGTATTTTGTTCAGTTCAGTAAAAAGATCGACGTTATGACTTCTTCTCTATGAATTTTATTTTTATATCTAAGTCATTTATTATCGTTTGTTTCAACTTAATTTTGTATATTTGCACCGAACACTTAACGTTTCAAAATATTTTTTTTTTATTATTCCTCGTTCTACTAATTATAAACTATAATATCAAAGGAATTATATAGATCATTAAATTGTCCATAATTATTTTTAATAATACCATTTCGGTTCGGAAGCTACAGCGAATCAAATGATATAAAAAATTGTTTTTGCGAAATATCTCTTTATACATAAAAATTGTGATTGCTATTTAATAGAGAAAAGAATATAGAGAGTAGATTGCTAGATGTCATTGAGGTAAGATCAAACTGTGATAATCCTTCCTGTATAATAGTTAAATTCATACTAAACTAACTTTTTATCAAGATAGTAAATTTGGATTAATTCAGTTAACTTAATATTTATAAAGATTGGTAACCAATAAAACCACCGTTTTTTTACTAGTTTCTATAATATTATAGAAACTTATGGAATATCTTTGGTAGAAAATATAAAGGACGCAGCGTTCGAAATTCTGTTCAGTTGACAACTAAGTTTTGGAGAGTAAATACAAACAAAATATGGAAATTTTACAAAAAACATTTATTATAGTACTCTTGCTTCCTGAATTCCATTTACGGCGAACTGCGAGCGAAGCAATATATACGCAATGATGGGTGAAGATGTTTTCTTGGCAGCCATATAAGTTAATCCTGATGAACTGAGATGATGGACTTATTATTTGCCGATTTAATATTATTAGCGTTATCAACACTCCATTTACGTCTACTGCTATACTTAGGAATCTAGTCCCATAATGTTGCCTATAGTCGCCACATTAAGCAGGCTGTTTGGCGATCGCAGTGCCCAGCTTCTTGCACCAGTGACGCTGCTACTCGTCACTGGGCTGTGAGTCTGCAATTGCACACATCGGCCAATTTGAATACATTTTTATTATGGTACCAGCTCAGTTTAAGACCTGCATAATGCCCACGAAATAAAACGACATCTACACCAAAATAAATTAGCAATTTTCTGTGTTTAGTTAACCAATATTTATAGATACGTTTGCAAGACATGAAGACAATAAACAGTATCGTATTACTTACAGCCAGCAGTGGCACGATATGCCCTCATTTACTTAAAAGCCAACAGATCGTGATCACGCCAGCTTCATTATAAAGATAAATTTTGAAGATAACTTGAGAATTTGGTTCAAAAATAAATACAATCTACTTTACAAAGCAATCAATATAACGGCTGACCTTCTAAAAATTATTTAGTTTCTGACTTTCTCAATTCGTCTTCTAAAGTCTCATTTAAGTCAATAAGTCTACGAGTATCTACTAATTTAAAGGAATATTACTTATTTAAAAGAGATTAATTCAAATTATTGCCGCGTTTTGTTAATTTTTTTATAAATAATTTTACTAAAAAATATGCCAACACTAATATGAATTTTAAGCTCCTGAACATTGTCATATCTTTTAATTATTGTACATCTAGCCTAGTTATTGACATTTCCTTACTTCTTCTTGAATCAGATTCAAAATGAAAGTTTTACCCAAACATTTCTTTACCAAAAAGAAATATATTTCATCGTTATTCTAACCATATAATGATATCCTTCAAATCGAGATGACATACTTTCAGCATTTTAGATCAGTACGTATATAAATACTAGTAGTATATAAATACTCAGTAAAGTGTTACCTTGAAAGTGAAGAAAACAGCATAAAGTAGGAGGTTTCTTAAATATATTTCTTCAAAATAATAGATATTTTCAAAACTGTCATTCGAATATATTATATATTAAATCATCTGACATGATAAATTACATTTTAATTCACGTTAATTTGCTGTTGGCAACTGAAGGGTTATTTGAGCTTCATTTGATATAATTTCATAAAACAAATAAACGAAAACCGGTCACTACTTATCAGAATATGCAAAATTAGGGTTCCATTCCACAAAATAAATTTATTAACATAACTTGTTAGAAATAGTTTCAAATTAATACAATTTTTCATGAATTCAAAAATAAGAAAAGAAGCATTATTTACTATATTAATTCACATTGAATAAAAGAAGTTTTAAAAGATCTATAAATTATTTTAATTAATTTAATAAGTAATTTTTCTTTGTTAATTGTTTTAATAGGATGATAAATATTTAACCCTCTGCGTAATTTAAAAACGAAACCCTAGAAAACCTATACTAATTTACATTTTAGTAGATGATATTACAAATGATGGTATTGATATTAATTAACTTAACCTTCAAATTCGAAACAGTTTATTGAATCTTTGAACTGGTATCCTCATAAAAACTATAATTGTACATATGTAATATGTAAATAGTGATAAGGAAAACATATTGAGCACAGAATTGAGGATGCTTTAAACCTATTGATATGCAGTCGCATTCATTGCGTTAAAACGTAATTACAAGCAATGTGCAAACATTGAGTTCGAATTAGTTTCATCCAGAAGATTTGGTATTCATCGTGTATAATGTATGTGCGGTATTCGGTAAGTGTATATTGTTTGTGTGCGTGTGAGCTTGCGTGTAGCAGACGCGCGCGGGTTGTGTGCAAGAGTGTAATCACGAACGAGATCGCGGAAATTTTGGAATATAGTCGACTAATGTATATTCGCCTTATGTCTAGATTATTATCAATCTTGAAACGTACATATGTTTGTCTATGCTTTTTCCGGAAAGCTTCCAATAATTCGAGTAAAATGTTTTCCAATTTACGTAAAATATATTTCACGTGAATTTTTAAATTCTAAAAGAATTTAAAAATTACCAAATTTAGAAATAAATTATTACAATCACCCTAATTAAACATACACTTAATAACCGCAAGTAATCTTACAATTATCTCAGAATCGCTTCGTTCACTTTCAACAATTCAATAAAATTAAGTGATACAACTCATATTTAATGCACTGCGCAGGTAAAAACAAGTATCCGTCTCTATAGTACGCGTCAACATTTCACATGAACCCGAGACCGACAACTTTCTTTATGCTTTTACCTAAACGTTCGTATCGATTTTGTTTTCGAAAGCGATTAATCTTTTTACGAGTTGCCTTCTTAACGAACACTGTGTACTTGAGTAAAAAAATATTAAGTAATTACTACGAGCTCGTCTTCCAGTCACCAACCGCCTCGGCAAAATGCAAATCATACTGAATTTATCAAGTCTTGATATTGGTGGTCAGTTATTTCACATGCTATTAGCGTTAGATTTTACTCATTGGACCTGTATTTAAGTCATGATGTCATTCTAAATGAACAGATAATAAATTTATGCATTTATGTAAAGACATATAACATCAAACGTATGTATAAAATAATAAATAAAAAGGAACATGGATCAAAAATTAAAGTATTCATAGCTTCGGAGATGAAATAACTATTTCATGGATATTTAGTTATTTATAACTATATGTGATGTTTTAACCATAATTTTGTCGTAAATATTTCATCCCTTGTAATTCTGCTTTAAAAATAAATGTTTTTAACACGATACAGTCGTCTTGTATAAAACTTGTAGTAATTCTCTGAAATCGTAATTATTTTGAGTTCAGTTTTAAAATATCAAACTGCTGTTATGAACGGAGTGTCTAATACCGTTAACTAGTAAAGGCAGATTGAAAGTAATATTCGTTGATACATTTTCCTATAGTCCTTTGAACAATAATATATTAAATTTCTATCTATTTTGGATGTTATGTGAAAAATGTAATGAAATTGAAACTATTTGAAAATTACTGGAGGAGCTATGATAAAAATAAAATTTGTGTCGTTTTCAATTTTATTTAATTCTAATACATCCTTTGTTTTGTAAAGACCTAAGATAAGACTAGCACATTTCTATATTTTATAGTTTTATTATATTTTATAGAAAACTATAAGTAATTTCAATTTCATTAAATCAATTAAATAACTAATACTAACTATTGCTGGTGACATTATCCGCAAAAAAATATTTACATTGTATTATGTATATTTTTGATTTAGGTTTTCAGTGTACTAACTGTCAATATGAATAAATCTATTATAATGCATTTTTCTCCTGTACATTGTTTAATGATATATTGAAAATATTAAATTTTTAATATACCTAGGTTGATATAAAAAGTTGCATCTTCTTAACATAAGAATTAGTAGAAATACAACACTTTCCAAATATATTTTGTAGCAATAAATGACAAATACAATTGTGATGGTGAGAAAGTAATTCTTGCATAAATAAGAATACGTTGATGGTCTGGGGAAAAATTGAGGTAACAATATATTTAATCATTTTATTATTATAGCCTTAAATATGGACAGTCAAATGACATAACCAAATTCCAAATGTCATTGACGAAAATAATCAGTGGTTTTACTCATTCTAGTTTTCACAAAAACGTTTCTGTTTTCTTTGTATACATTGTATCGTGTAAGTAGAGTTATAGTATAATTATTCATTACGAGACAATTGAAATAGATATAGAACTTTGAATGTTGCAAACATTTATGCTTTTATAGAAATGAGATTTAATGTAAACATAAATATTGTGTTTAAATCTGATTTTACAAAGGAGATTAAATCACTTTTTTATAAAAGCATGAATGGCGAATTTGAAAAGACATTGAAATCGATGGCTATGGTGAATATGAAAAGATATTGAAGTCAATGGGTAATCAACTTTGTAAGATTAACAATCTTTAATAAAAAAATTAATGTACAAATATACATCCCCTTTCTTTATTTTTCTATTATTAAACATTAATAACTTTAAGTTAAATGCAATATGGAAACTATATAGACTATTCTTTTGACTGAATATTTTATCATATTAAAAAAAACAAAATAATCATCAAATGAAAAGTTTATGTTATTGAGAAACATTCTCATTAATTATTGATGTATTGTCCCCACAAGATTCATCAACAAAATTACAAAATACTCAAGACAAAGTTAGAAGTGCGATAATTTGAAAAGGGTTTAGTAGGTCATTTAGCAGATCACACATTTTTATTATTTCGATACCTATTATATTTCGATATCGGCTTGAAATGAAAAATTTTCAGAAAAATTAACTGATGGCTTACTCATCTATTAAACCATACAAGGATGTCAAAACTTCTTTTCAGAAAAAAATACTGATTTTACTGACAAAACAACCGAAATTAATGGCGATTGTCAGTTGAAATAAGAAATGTTTAACTACCAATAGATAAAAAAATAAAAGGAAAATATGTATTTAATGATTAGCCTTCACTATCTCTACAAGTTTTTATTTATAAACAAATATTCATAAATTAACACAGTTAAGCAAATTTTAGTAAGCATACTATGTTAAATAACCTAGCTTTTTTCTAGTACAGTCAAAATCTTTGGAATTAACTTTATTTTGAAGAATTTTTTTAATATTTTGATGTTGGAAAATTATATGCCAATATGTCAGTAAATGTATTTTGTGGCCCACTGTATATATAAAACATTTTCCATAGAATCAAAAGAAAGTAAAATATTACGTAAAAACATATAAAGCGTAAAACAGAACATTTCACTCTCCAAAGCCCTCAGAGTATAACATGTTATCGTCATTGAGCATCTTAACAGTAAGATGATATTTGACAAAACTGACTTTTACAGACTGCACTTAAAAAATAACTTACTGACCAATTTCCACCCTCCTATGTACACCTTCTCCATCGTTTCGCTCTTAACAGAGCGATCGTGTCAGCATGTAGTATTATTATAGGCGGCCGTTGATACTCGCCTCACGATGCCTTTCCATCTCTCCTTATTTGTCGTTGTCGGTACTACGCGGTTCGCATAACAATCGTGATTTACTTACTTGTCCTTCTATATAGACTTTCGTGGGAATATAGCTGCATTAGTTTCCCGTTACCTCCTGTACCAGTCCGTTTAGAGGTTATCTTGAACTCTAGGCTATTGAAACCAAACAGTTGCCAGTTCAGGCATGTGTGGTTATATCATCGCAGCTCGGTTTCCAAATCCTCGTTCATTATTTAGCTGGAGGCATGGCAGCATTTGAAACTCCCATAAAACGAAATAGGCTTGGAACATCAGAAACTATATACATATTTATTAATCAAGAAAACAATCAAAATCTATTAAATACTCAATTTTTTTTTCAACAACACAATAACTTATAATTAATAATCATTTATATAATATTATTAATATTCATCTTTACTAAATAAAATATTGTCTAAAGAAGATGCTGGTGAAGATATACTTTGAAGTCTGGCTCAACCAAGAAAAAAAAGCAGCCTCATCACATGACTACAACAGCTGACAGTCTTATTTCTATTATTTTTTTAAATATATGTATGTACAGTCAAAAATAGCTATCGCTAGATTATTCTCAGGCGTAGCCTCAGAATCACCAAAGAGAGCATATAGAATTCTTAAGTTCCTGTCAGCAATTCGTCTATGGTAGATGTGGCTTATACCCACATAATTTGGCACAAAATGATGATTAAAACATGTTCTTACTTTATTCATTATCAATTCTAATATTGACCAAGGCACATTAAAAAGCATTGCCAGTCTGCTGTTTCTATCACTTAACTATGTACTAAGTGTTAAATATAGTGCAATTAATAATTCCCGGCAACGTGAAAAACATTCAAAACAATTGGGCAGAATAGTAAATAACATTGAAAATATTGCATTGAGCCACCATTATGTTAGATACTATATTTATTATTCAGTGAAGTAAAAACACTTCTTTTTATTATAAAACTATTGTACCAATGATATGAAGTAATAGTCTATCAGTTTACTAGACATAGAGATAACTATATTTTTGTACTTCTTTGCTTTTATTTCTTTGTGACAGAATGAACAGAGTAGGTTCCCAATTTCTTTAAAATAACTTTATCCGGTTTGAGTCCACGTCATTCATATCATGCGGGTAATATGAATAATGTCCACGTTTATCACTAGATCCATAACATATATGTCTAGGTCTAGTTATAGAAAAATTATTGTATACATCACATGCATAACAAAGAAAAACAGAGTAGGAAAAAAAATAAAAATATTTGTTACACTGCCTTAACCTATTATGATATTTTTGTGTTAAATAATAAATAAAACCACTAAAGAAAAAATAAATAAAACCACTGTATAGAGCGCCATAAAGAAAAATCTGCTTAAAGTGGACTCTCAGAATCAATGGTACGATACCGCATTCTTCTCACAGACCGGCCACAACCAAAGCACACCATTGTACACCTTTTATTGCCAGCAGCTTCCGAACTTAATAATGTAAAACATGGATCACAAATATCCAAAGGTAAGTCATACAAATGTGGCTGAAAAAGTAAGAGTAAAATATAGGTTATACGCAAATGTAAGCATATAAATATTGGATTTTTGCTACATGTATTTAGAGTTACAAACACGCATTGGATATAATTTGGATATCTCATAATTTGTGGAAGTAATAAACTATTAATGTGATTAGAGTATCTGTGTACATACTCGTATATTATATTTTTGTACCTGAATTGAAAGCCATGGTTTCAATCGCATATGCAGTTGTTGCATGACTACATTATGGAGAGGTAGTCAACTATCTCATAATGAGATATCACACAATATCCAAAATATTAGGCAATTAAAATAAAGATGTCATGGATAATTAGTGTGTATAGAATGTCAGTTGTCAATAAAAATCGCATAGTATCCGATGAATGCAAGCATGGCAAGTACCCGATGAATGTCCGTGTTACCAATTGTACAATTTTTTTGTCACAATGCGTTATGATTTTGTAATAATACCGTTTTTATATTTTATTCCATAATTCAGATAATATTTATATTATAATTATAGTTTAACTGTAAAAATTACATATTTTAAAGGAAAAATATATAACAGTAAATTGTTCAGCTTATTTTCTGTATGTAAAATAAAATGTAAAAATAATGTATCATGCAAGTAACTTCAAAAAGAAAAATAAACTCTGAAACAATTCCTTTTTTATTACACATAAATAATTACTGCCGATCTCTACAGGTGTAAATAGTCATAATTCATCCATTTATTTTTGTAGTTTTTCCTTGTCTGTTTTACATTCGTATTCGTTACTATTTTCTAATAGGCAGAAATTGGCCATGTTCTTTGGAAAAGAAGTTATGCCACCTTTCAAAGAAAGTTTTCTGTTATTTCCTAAGGAACTGTATCTTTCTTCCGGATGAAAAATAGCTCATACGTTAGTTACCATAAAATGTATTATACATTTTATTAACTTAAGGTGCTCTTAGCCATTTCAGTGAATTCCCTATATCCAAACATTGAATTTTACTTACAGTGCTGCGAGACAGTGAATAAAGTTTCCACTATTTTCTTCATCATTTCATTATTTTCTTATTCATTATAAACCTTCATACTTTACATCGTAAAACTATAAAGTTTCACTTGAAAAAAAAATGAAGTATGCAAACCGATTAAAACTTTCCGTAGAAAATAATCACTTATGTTCAAAATTAACAATAATTTTATTTAGATAGTAATAAAATAAATTTGTTGTGATTAAATAAATTATTTTCTAGCTTGTGTGGCTTGTTGTTTAATGAGAACTGATTATTTTATTTTACTGCCCTTTATTTTTCATGACGCTGTGCAGAAATATCACTGGCTTTGTCAGTACCTTACTGACATAATATTTACTTATTCTTCTTTTTTTACGTACTGTTCTATTACGTTAAGAATAGTAGAATTATATTACGTTTGCATCTATTTACAGAATAATTTAACATATTATTTTACTCAAAAAATCACTCTCCAGCACCATAGAAGTTATTCACAAAATACTATGGGAATATTCTAATATAAGTTAGTTCTAGAGGAAGAAAAATATCTAGCCCGAAGACGAAACTTTTCATAATAGGAAGCTGAAAATAACTATCACTAATTAAAAAGTGATCAAAAAAAATTAATCCACGGTATGATTATTTTAATAAAATAACACCAACGTTCACTAATTCTGTAACTAATGTTTGACGACTTTGATAAGTTTATACATTTTTTCTGTTTCCGGCAAAAAGACAGAGTCGAATGTAGATAACAGGAGATGACTTTTCTGAGTTAAGGACGGATGGAATCGAGATTTAGTGAAAATATAAAGTGGTCGCTCCGTATAGTGGTTAGCTGGAATGCGAGAGTTGATAGTGAAATCTACAACTCATGCTATGCTCTACTATCCGTTCTCGCAAACTACTCCAGCAGCTTGTCGCAATATATCATATTATATTATTAAATAATATTATCTCCATGGCAGACGATTTTTTTTAATTTCGATACGTAATTTGTATGCAAGTAATAATATCATTAGGAAATAAAACTTCGTTGAGAGATGTAAATTATATATAATAGCATTTTTACATAGAGAGAATCGCAAGGTCAGATAATGACTAAATTATCTCGGATTGCACTCAACTTGAAGTTGTTAAAATATCTGCATATGAAAACTATTTCATTATTATATTTCGTATCTGTTTGAAAGACCTCATTAGTAGAGCCCGCATCTACCATGCATCTTTTTTTTTTGATCCTGGTCCTGACGTACATATTCGTCAGGGAAGATAGGAATATAAATAAGTCAAGACTCGATAAAAGCACACTGCATAAACGTTACTGAAAACCAGATAAATAAATTTCATCTTATTTTTACATTGTCAGTCTTCACATTGTCATCTAAAGAAATATGCCTGAAGGTGCAATGGTTAAGTGATTACAAACTTCAATCAAGCTCTGCTTGTCGAATGACCCGGATTCAAACCCGGGACCCACACATAGAGCCACGCCATTGTAGGTTGTACGCCTATAATCAACAAAACATCACACAGACTATACACCACATCGATAAAATCCTCATCTCCAGTTATTTGGCGAAGAATGGATAGAATGAAAACAGCCACTTGCAGATTTTAAATTGAAACAACGCTCAGAACGCTGAAAATGGCGCCAAGTCTTTTAAATAAGGGGGATTTTTAATAATTTTCCATCCTAGTTCCCGTCATTTTAAATGATTAATTTTTATGGGACGTGTGTATGTTCGTGCAGAAAAAAAACTTTGTCTTGTTTTGGGTATTTCCCCCGTTTCCCAGTTGACAATTATAAAATATTGAAACAATAATATTATTTACAATCAAGTATTTCTCAATATTTGATTCTATGGATATTCCACCAAACACGCACTATTATATTTTTGTGATGGAGTTAATTTTTTGGCTTCGTTTTGCCAAGTTCCTTTTGATCCAACCATTGGCATTTACATTACGATTACTTACATTCTCCGCTCCAATAAGGCAATTCAAGGAGTTGAAACGCCGGCGAGATAAAAGGTGTGTACGTAGGTATTCATGATAGTTGGTTTGATCGTAACTTAGATTATGGTGTATCGAAGACATTAAATGTTTAGCCTACCTCGTGTATTTTTTTTTTATTATTCCCTGAGAACGTAAGCTTGGAGCAAATTAAACAACAATAGCCCAAATTGTGGATTATCCTGAAATTTTGGAATTAATATCGATTAGTGTATTAATTTGTCAATATCAATATCAACCGAGCGGCTAGTTTTATGTTAACACTTTAACGATTAATCACCACCCTGGGATCGCTGAAACCATACTAGATTCAGAAATTACTTAAGTGGCTTTTCTCTGACATATATTTGTACTCTTCTCTGACATATGCTTGTAGTTTCTACTACAGACTAATTATATTAAAATTCATAAAACAAATAGTGACGACCATGATTTGCAACATATTTTTTCAATGTTGACTTGTCAATAGTCAAATTATAAATGACGCTGAACAACGCGTCGCACAATTCGTCGTCGCATTCTCGAAGTTTTACAAATATTCGAGATTTTTTATAAACCCTTATTTGTCAATTTGTCATTACGCTAATAAGGAACATAATATTTTTATCTTAAATAGGTCAAAATTTATTGCAAAAAGGGTTAATTATTTTTACTCCACCCTGAAATATACCCTAAAATATCAAAAGTAGTATTTATTCTTAAACTTTTTTAGTATTTATCTAAAGTATTCTAAAGACCACATATGGATGTTTACTTCATTACAATGTAATACAGCCAGTATTATAATGAGTGAAAATAATGTTAGCATTATAATATATAAAACATGTATATTATATTTTGTAAAAGATCTCATGTGATTACTATGTAATAATTCTCAAAATATTGCAGTCTTTATGTGTATCGTGACCAAAATAATAAAATATAGATCATTAAATGATTGAAAAGAATGCCAATGTAATAATCTAATAAAGCATTCGATCAAATGGCAAACCATTTACATATATTTGTTTATTATTGACAAATTAAAAATGAGTTCTATCGATATAAATCCATCCATTATAATTTTTCGATAAGTCTTCTTTTGATAGCCACACACGCTATCTGACGCAGGTAACTCAATATGAGATGCTCTGAACCAGGTACACAAAACTATCGTCCCATTAGTTCAAACACGACGAAAGTCAAACGTCAAGACGCTATCAATAGGCTCTAAACAATATTTTGGGCGGACAGGAAATGCGATATATAGCATGGTCTAGAACAGAAGTGCTATATAACGAGAGCCTACGTCCGGTACACTTGCTCGCCATGAATTATCGTGAGTTTCGACGCAATAAATGCCATGTGCCAGCACGGTAACCTTCGCGTCGTCGCCTTAATGTACTTTTGTACGTACTACGTACACTCGGTCGAACGGCCGGCGTAGAAAGTAGAAAAAGTTGGAAAAAATAAACGCCGCTAAAAGACCCATAGAGAAAATGTGTGTTGCAAATGGAAGTTGAATACTTTATAATGTGGACTTACATCTCTTTTGTGCGATCCGACTATAATACGCGAAAGAAAAGACATTATTTTAGTTATTTGTTACAAGAGGTGCCTGGGCGAAAGTCACGCGGGGAACAGTTATTGCTTGATGGCTTTTAAGGCACTAATTTTCTTACATAACCTTTCTTACATAATGCTTTAGTGGCGCAGTTATTATCTAAATTGGTAATGCAATAAATTTTGTGAATTTACTTTGAGACAATGGTCATGTTTACTCATGTGATTTTAAGAGGACTTAGTGTTAATTAATTACTATTTACTTAATTGATTACAATAGAGAAATCGTATTGCAATATCAGTAGCATGTTTATATAGATATTTGTTTGTTTTTAACGTACAAATAGCAAAAATGCAACAAAAAATTGCGGACTTATACATTTCAGGGACATATATATTAACTACTTAAAACTAAATACAAATAATGGCACAACTTTTTAAAACATTTTTCAATGCATCATACTAGTACTTACGCAGTCTGCAACATCCATAGCAGTTGAAATCGAATGCAATTCTGTTTGGTTTTAGAGTGATATTAATGTACGAAAATACTAATATATATATATATATATGTATATATATATATATATATATATATATATATATATATATATATATACACACATATATATACATATATATACATATATACATGTTACTTATTCACATTATATCTTAAAGCGATAACACAGGCGATTGTTTTAACTAAAAACTCACATTCGTTTTATTCATAACTTACATATATTCAGACTTAAACAAAATGTAATGAAAAACATTTTTAAAAATACGTTCAAACTCTGTCAGAACCCTAAAATACGATACCTAGCTGATTTTTTTATATTTTTATATGTCGGGGCTCTGTCAAAATAGTTTATAATTTTAAACACGAACTAGGTCAAGTAACTGTATATTATGAATAAATTACAAATCCATATCTTATTTCGTTCAGGCGTTGGAAGCCTCTGACATGCGCACGGATGAATAGCATTGTCACAGCAATACTTTTTTTTTCGTATCATTCAATTACAGAATCCCAAAAATGTATTAACGTTATTGTCATATATATTTACTAAAGTCTTGAAAATATTTTTTGCGATATGAAAGCTCACAAAGTAAATCAACTATGCGAAAATAATAAATTTCTGCTATAATCGACTGCTTTCACTCAGGTTGTTGCTTATCAAAATATATCAAGAGTATCAAATTCACGGCACTGACAATGTTCAATTTTGTAAAAGATCTGCACACAAATCTTCAAAATATTCTCATTTTTTATATTGGTTGAAACGGGCAATAAGAGATGGATTGATATAATGATTATAAATAGTACTAATTAATTTTATAAAGTTAACTTATGAAAAATAATTACAACTCAATTAACAATTAAAAGATTTTTTTACAATTGCGAATAAATGATAAAACAAGGCTTTCAAATTGTTATAACGAATTTAAAATATGATTTCTTAAGAAGGAATTCATTTTATGAATTTGATTAATTATTATTTAACTTAAATATTAAATATTATTAAATATTACTTTTACTTGGTTTACAACTTATACCTGGATTACGAATGACGTAGATTGAGAACTGAATTTAATTATATTAATCTATACCCCGCGGAGTTTGAGGACCGGACATTGTTTTACTGTTTATATGAAAATCGTGGGACTGTGCTTTGTAGGCATCAGTACATGCAAACAGGATATAACAAATCTCCCGTTAAGAGGAAACTTTGCCCATTTGTGAATGTATGTCATAGAAGTTTTAATTCAAAATTAGTGGCATCTGGGGATTGACTGTATCTGTGTCAGAATGTTTTCAGCGTCTACGTTATTTTGATTATGTGTAATTTTAACAAGGTATTTCTTGCATTTGCTTTAAATTTTCTTGCATTTAAATCTAAAAACATCATAGCTAACATAGACACATTACTTAACACTACATACATGACAGTATATAAATAGTACTGACCACATTTTTGAGCTAGGAGCTTTACGTAATCAAATTTACACTACCTGTGATCTTCTTAACACTTTCACATTTTAATTTTTTTTTCGGAGTAAGTAACTCCCTATTTTATTCCAATTAAATTAGCTACTATTAAGCATGAAAACATTGAGAAAAGTGGTATTTTCAGATTATTTTCCGAGAAAATTTATGTTTTCTTTATGTACCCAAATGCGAACATTCGGCCTAAGTGATTGTAATAACTGATGTATGGACTGTTTGCCAATACAATTAGAAAGTCTCAATGTCATAATATTTTTATTATAAAAAAAAATTAAAAATCTTGTAACAAAACAAAGAATAAATTGTAGTAACTTTAGTTATATACGGAAACTTAGAAAGTAATGTTTGTCTTTGTTAGACACAAGTACACTATGCACTTTATGCACTTGATGCGGGATTTTCCACTGCATCCCATTAACGTTCAACATTAAAAGTGCAACGTGTTCCAGACCCATCATCGTGAGCAAGAAAGTAACCAATACCATCTCGAGCTATTTCTTCTTCACTTCTCGAGCTATTTCTTCGACACTTCTCCCGGTCTTCTTGTTGGTGTAAGTCCTGGTAAAGTGGTGCTGCTACTACTTGAACGACATATTTAAGCGGCTGAAATTTTATTTTGAAAAACTAAACTGTAAGCTAATTGTCGGCGAAAATTAAGAGGTGTAAGTCGTCTTCCTTTTAGTATTCTGAGCAAATCATTATCAATATCGTATTCGCGGTAGCCTTGAACAACTGCCAGCTCTGATGCCTGAAATATCATATGCAAGGGCACTTCTTCGACTTTATGAAGGTCCTTTAATAACTCATAAGTTGACCAAGCAGATCAACCCATCCCGTCGCGTAATTGTACTTCTTCACGATTTTAGGACTCTCAACTTCTATAAATTTCTTCTCTATTTTTTATTCATCTTCTCACCATGTCCTTTTCTCCAATGCCAACAAAGTTAGATGCTAAGTTGGCTGGCTTATTATCTAACCATTTGACCACAGTAACATTTCCATCAGTACTAGAAACCTCTTGAGCAAAACCCTTTTGTTCCTTTTTTATATTTTTATCACTGAGCAATGGAGGCTTCGCAAATCTATTGACACGAACTATTTAGGATATCACGATTTAGAAGGATCTGAGAATAAAACCTCAGTATCGGTGCTATCAGGTCGAATTAAATTTGATTGTGCGGAGTTTAATTTTTCCATTTCTATAGGTAATTCTATATTCATTTTAATTTAATATCAAACTCTAATATCGAAGCTTACTGCTTGCATTGCATTGCATTTTTGGTTAAATTACCATTTTAAAAAGTGATGATCAGTAACAAGGTCGAATGTATAGCAAAGGGATATGTTACAAACTTTTATAACCGAAGGTAATAATTAACTCTTCTTTTTTACTATTAAGATTGCACTCACATATTTTATGTGTTCAACATTTACATGCATTAGGTCGATCTTTGCTAATTTTGCCTTCTAAAATAATTTTGCACATAGAACAGTTTGATGCGTCAGAAGTAAATATATAAAATGGTTTCTAAAATCTAGATAAGCGAGAAAAGAGCAGAGACTGATTTGAATTTGAAAGTTTCCAAGGCAAATTTTTGCTGCTTTCCATTAATATAGCACAAACATATTTAAGAGGGTTGTAACAGATTTTGAAAATTTTAAGAAATCTGGAATGAATTTCCATTAACCATTTTGGAAGTCCAAATAAAGTGCTTATGTCCAGATTTTTTCAGCAATTGGGCTTATTTTTTTGCAAACTAGATATATTAATTAAAAATGGTAAATGGATCCCCGTTTATTTTTAAAAAATCCATTAAATTATACTTCACAAATTCAAAATTTTCTCCAATTTATATATTTGAAGAGGTATATTGAATATTTATTTTTTAAACACATTTTTTTTAGGTTGCTCCTATAAGACATCCGTAAGAAGTACTTACTTATATGAATTCACGTAAAGAGCAAATAGTAAAAACTACGGGGACGGGGCAAACGAACAGACTTCTTTGTTTCATTGCAGAACCCTAAAAACTCTGTTCCTCAAAATCGTCTTTTTTGGCAAAATGTTTCAATTATTAAATTCTCATTTACAGAAAAATAGAAAGGTATAAATAACAGGAATGAAACTGCAATGTCTGAATACGTTATACATTTCATTTGATGTCCATTATTTTAGCATGTAGCTTATTTACAGAAAAATACAAGAAAAGATAAAAATAGAATGTTATTGATTCAGGATGTGAACGAATATATTTAATCTGTATTATTACACAACTTTTATCACCATTACTTCAATCGCAAAAATATTGGAATCAACTACAGACATTTTAAAAAGATTCACAAAAACATGTACAGAATAGAAGCCTACATTAATGTCATATTACCTTCGTCCGAATATCTCCAGGTGTAAACATAGTGGTCCAAAAGAAAATGAAAATCAAAAATATTAAGTATTATTTAAAAAGATTTGGAGTTATTGAAAAAACATATAGAAATTATTTTATTTATTTAACTTAAATAAAAAAACTATTCTTTGATCATTGCAAAAAGTGAAATTTTCATTTTATAAAGATTGGGAAATAGTTTTGATTAAATTCACGCAAGTGAAAAAATTATGAAATGCACTGCCAAAATAATTTTTTTCGTAAATTCAGACGTTGAGCAAAAGAAATCCTAATATGTAACGCTTAGATTCAAAAGTTCGAACGAATAAATATAATTTTTTTAATGAGACCTAAGAGAAAATGAAAACTTTTCATGACCTTAATTCTTAATGTTTGCATCAAAGTCAGAATTTTTAGATATCGAGATTAATTTATGCATTAAAAAGGGGTCTCAGTGCAGAATTAAAATTTTAAATAATAATAAAAAAAATGTATATTATATTTATAATATTTTGATTACAGTAAACTAAAGTACATTTGTGCAGATTTTACGTATGGAATATTACACCATTAAAATGTCTACTGTCACAGCGAAAGCAATCTTAAAAGCGTAAGAACGAATTTGTAATGACGCGTCGCAGAAGGTCGACTGAGAAAACTGTCGCTTCTTCCGTTATTTGAGCCTTCAGCTGCTCAAATTCATAAGAAGGATATTAAAAGAGGGGGTATCTTATTTTGAGATAACCCGATAAAAAAAACAGGTGGGCTTAAGTCGAGCGATCTGGGTAGCCAAACGTCTCCAAATCGGCTTATGACTTTTCCCGGAAATAGCGCTTTAATTATGTCCATGGAAACCCTAGCTGTTTGGGCGGTGGTCCCATCTTGATGAAACCACATATCTAGCTCATCGACATCCTTTTCTCGTAGCTGCAGTACAAACAAATTGTTAATCATTTCGATATACCGCTCGCTCGTCACTGTAACCGTTGCACCGCAGTCATTCTCACAAAATAATGGCCCGACATTTTTTAGACGATATTGCGCACAATATAGTAACTTTAGGGCCATATAATGCTTTCTAATGCGTTTCTTTGCTGGGCCAGTAACGATAATTTTAACGTTTTACGTAACCTTTGAGATAAAAGTGTGATTCATCGCTAAAATAATCATTTTCCTCTGAAAAAAACCCTATAAAATTTACTGACAATAAATTTTCTGCTGGCGTAGTCTTCAAGTTCAAATTTTTAAACGATCTGTATTTTATAGGAATGTAATTTTAAGTATAAATCAAAATTATGTGAAGATTTGAACAATAAATATTCAAAGAGACAGCATGTTTTCTAATTGATATTCGTGGATGCTCTTCGACTTCAGCGGCGACGCGGTTAATGTTTTTAATAGATTGCACAGGTCTACTCCGAAGTCCACTTGAATAATTTAGTCTGCATCCTGACGCTGTGAACTTCGCCACCCACAAGTTGATTAACTGAATACTGGGCCCATCATTAAAACGCCGGATTTCAAATGATTACAAAACTTGCGTCCTGCGTTGCTGTTGCAGAAATATGCTTCCATAGCGTAAGCGCTGTGTGCCCCAGACCACTGCGACATGGTAACTAAAATATCCGCGCCAATGAGCTATCGAATGCCTCCCGCTAGGCCCGTTGCTTGCCGAGATATTCAAATTTAAAATTTGAATTCGACGCTGAGACGCCTTTTAGTATCATTTCAAGAAAAATATTAGGACTACTTACGATGAACACCGTGTAGATAAATCTAGTTCATAAAAACTGGGTCCCATACATAAATGACCAAACGGGAGATGACTGATTTCAATAAACCTTTAAAGGCCAAATATAGTTAACTCGCTCATTTTTCATTTATACGTTAATATTCGAAACTTAGAATTGTTTCAGAAAGTATTTTTGAGAGGAAATCTTAATTAATGTGAATAAGTTAATTGTGTTGTGTGTAAAGATATGTGTGATATGTGTAAAGAAGGAAAATAAGTTATTATGTACAAGAAACCACGATTGAAATTATTCAAAAATAATCATGGTACAATTACGAAATTACAATGTTTAAAGGAAGAAACGTAACTTTTGTTAGAATGTTTAAATAGAGTGTAGACCTGCAAATAAAAGACTGTAAATGGTCATGTAATTTTATGAAATTTGAAAATATTATTGAAAAACCTAATTTCTGCATGTTGAAATGAAAGTAAATTTGAAGAAATTGATTTTCGCTCTCCTTTTGTGCTAGCCTTCATAATTATTTCCACGGAACTATGAAACTAGTTAATTTCATTTTCATTTCTGACGATTTGCGGGCCCGTCGCCCGCTGTTGACGTTCCGAAAGGGAGCACGCTTTTTGTAGCTCGTGTGAAAACGAAAGTTGCGTTCGCGCCGGTGCAGGCGACATGAGCGACGCGGAATGCCGCTCGCGACGTTTCGTGGCTCGGTCGACCTGGAAGGCGTCGGCGCGTTACGTCCGAAGAACAAATTTATAAATTGCACGCTTTTGTTTTCTTTTTCTTTGCCTTACTTTATTTTGCACGCGCAATATCTTTGTTTAATGTCGCCACGACGATTTTGCGAAAGTGTGACACTATGGGCCTTTTTTTCCGATATTGGCGGCCTGCACTTTTTGCCGGCTCACCGGTTTAAATGCAAAAATATATTTTATTGAATTTTTTGTGGCCAGTTAGCTAAGTCACAGGTACGTTCATTTAGAATTGTTGTACAACAAAAGTTGTACAAAATCGAGTTCGAGCTAAGTCCATTTATATTTATCGTAATCGTTGTGTAAAGAAGTTATGTCAATGTCACTTGCAAAAAGTAAAATTTAGTTTTATGTTATGTTTAAGTTTCAACTGATGTCCCATTCCTATTTCATTTATCACTATTTTATTGACATATGAGTATGTATCTAGTGATATCCGTTATCAAAAGTTCTTTTTCAAAATAGTAAGGTTAATAAAAGGTTACCAAAATTTTCTCCAATTTGATCTATCAAAATCAATTTGGTATTGAAATATTATAAAATCATATCGATAACTTTTTAACGAAATGTCTCATGATTATTTACGCGAGTAAATATAAAATGACATTTTGAATGATAGCTGATGACCTTGCTTTCGAATATTTCTCAAATTACGGTTGGCAGTTCCGTTCCATTACTTGTTTCTTTAAGATCTATATGTAAATTCGTGCCATCTTCGTCTGAGCTAGAATGTGCCAATACGCGGTCTTCTTCCTAATTTATAACTGGAATGCTTTGAAAAACTTTTGAAATATTTGATATCGTCGAGAGAGTAAATTTTATGTCAATGGATTTTGAAACGAGATAGTATATCGATTAGAAGGATAGTTAACGCTACATAATAATAAATTGCATGCTTACGAATGGAGAATAAATGCGAAGATTGATAGGCTATCTATATAACCTAAGGTTGTTTGTCAAGTTTAATTTAAGCACTCTATATTCAATTGTAAGAATAAAAAATGGAGCCGAGTGACCTTCGGCTAATACTTTTTTGGTAATCTTTAAACTTTGCAAATATATAATAACAATGCAATGTGCAGTTTCACTTTTATAAACACTGATTTCACGGAATACACTATTTTCCCCCAAATCACTAATTTATATGAATCCATATCTAATTAGAACTTATTTCTATTTTGATTAAGTACTGTTTGAATTTTGGAGACTCACCTCATGTTATTTTCCTAGAAGCCTTTTTGTAACGGAACCTTTTACTACACCAAAGCCTTTGTCAATAATGTTGTAGATATTCGTACACATCGTTATTAGTTTTGAATAGTAAATAATAGTGGATATGACAAAAAGTCACGTTCTGAAATTGACAAAAAACGGTCACGTTCAGATAAAGATTAAAATTTGAATATGAAGATAGTAAAGTATAAGTAATATTGGAAAAATAGGTTAATGTTTAAAACAATAATGGAAAAATAATTCTCAATTTGCCAATTATACGTTAGAGAAAATATTTATGAAATGTTAGCTACCCATCCAAGCTCTGTCTAGGTAAAAAGAGATCCTAGTTGCTTTTATTTATGTAATAACTATTTATGGTTGATTTAGTAACGATATTCTTGTTGGTTTAGTTATTCATTTTGTGCTTTAAACGGGTGCCGAACTGTAAGAAAAAAATTTATGGTACAAAACTTTTTGTATTAAACAACCTGTAATAATTTACCATATACCTTCCAGGACTTTTCGGTAGATATTTATGTTGCCTGCAATATCTCATGTATTATTGTAATGTAGCTGTAATGATGTACGTATTTAACTCGGAAATATGCTCGTAAACACTTTGATCGCTTCATTTAAATTGTTGCTGCTACCCATAGGTTCTAAGACATATAAGATACATGTCTATAGGTTCTAAGATATATGTCCCATATAAATCTGGGTACTATAAGCCATAAGACGATGTCAATTTCACCTCATTCAAATAAATTTTCATTGTAGCAAATCTTATAAAGAAAAAATAAATAAAACTTATCTCCTTATAAAATTATTACTATTAAGAACAATCTTTAGTTCTATGTTATCACTAGTCAAACCGATCGTTCAGACTGCTGTTTCAAAATACCTGAAACTTAGTAGTAAAAATATAGAACCATTTTTTTATTATTCTTCCATCGTTTTCTCAGCGCTGAAAAACTTTATAGATATAACTTTCTTCTTCACTCATTTACACTATCTAGTTCTGTGTTCGACCACACTACATACGACACACCAAAATATGGTAAATTTTAGAAAATTTAATGAGCATAATGCAAACGTATGGATTGCGTCCTCTTTGTTTCTTTTCTTTCATTGATTTGTTCACACTTTATCTTGGTAAGAATGATAAAAATAAATGTAAACTTTTATAATCTGCAAGTGAACCTTTAATTTGTTGGCAACGTATCTGAAGTATTTGAGAAATAGTAAAAAATAATCTCATAATGATTTACAAAAGAAGACAAATCGATGTGTTAGACGTAGTCCACAAAACCTACAATATTTTATTTCGGTTACACACCACAAATTAATGGACATATTGTCCATGTTTCAACGCCATTACGGTTTTAACCTTATAATATGTTGTATAATTATCGTATTTGTGTATTACATATCTTATTATATAAGCATAGGCAGAAATTAAAAACGACAGATACTTTTGAAATATTTTGTCTCGAGAATGACATATCCATCGTTAATCGCTCCGTGTTTGAAGTCGAAGCATGTCATGTAAGCCAGGCGAGAAAGAAACATATAGATTTGTCTAGAGCGAGAACGCGCATACAACCAGGCCATCGGGTTTCAGAACCGTGCCGCCGCTGAGTGAAAGTTATAAGTCCGTGCGGCACAGTGGTTGAGGCGCGCGTGTTTACTACATTGAGTGTTGGTTCGAGTACGGCTTGGTAAACACACCTTTTTAAAATGCTTTTTTTTTTAAATTTGTTAAAAATTAAAAACTAATTTTTAGCGAATTTTTTGGAAAAAGTTCGAAAGTTTGAAGTAGAATTCTGAAAAAAAGTAAAACGTAATCAAAATAACGATTAGCTTTCACCAAATAAAGCACATATAATAAATTGCACCGATAGCGTCTACCGAGCAAAGAGCATTAACATTTTGATTGAACATAATGACGATTGCAAAAATTGGTACATGTGAAAACAAACAATGATGTTGGAATAACAATAACAGGAAACTTGTAATATTATATAGTATACGGATGGAGGGGAGGGAGAAATAAATAGCCCATTACTAAATAAAATGAAAGGAAATGGTTGGTGAGATTTCCTATAAGGATGTTATACATTTTTGTCAATAAAGATTTCATAAATAAATACATGACCTATCTTAAATCACGGAAAAGATAGTACCAGTAAGCAGGAAAAGATTAAGAGGAAACTTTTTTCCCATAGCCAGTTGACCATAGTGAAATCATGTCCTTCTGCCGCCATATATAGAGCATGAGAGCTCTCTCTGTTTAAAATATATTGTGACGAAATTTTACAGGAAGATTTAGTTAAATTAACGCATAGAAATTAAAAAAAAGAAATATTTGTTTAAGTACTGCCCCCGTTTTTGAAGTGTCGAACATCGAAATTGGAGATAGAACATTTTCCATTTTGCGATGTACGAATCTCCAGAATTTTACAGTGTGTTTTATAGTTCCCCTTCCCTCTCTTCTAACGTTTTAAACATGTATGTTAAAAAACTGAAAACAAAACAGGTTAACAACATTAAGTAAGTACCTCTTATAAAATTATTATAGTTAATTTGCGTTAATAAATTTAAAATATATAAATAAGCAAGTAATTTTTGTCATGCGTGTACATTTACGAATACGCAATGAAAAATAATATTAATATTTATAAATAATTTGATAAAAAATACTATGTATATAATGTTCAAACTTTTACATGTATAATACCAATATTATTTTATTTTACTATGTATAAAATATTCTTCTCAAAAGAACTTTTTGAAATTAGTCATCGGCCATTATTTGATTTCTCCAGTTCTACCTTTTATCAAAAATTGTCACATTTTACTTACGAAATCATTATTTGTCCCTGATACATTTTAGTACTTCGATAAGAAAAGTGTTTCTTCAATAAACCCAAGTACCTAATGTGTGCCATTATATCGTGCAGTAAATAATTCTTCTAATCATGTCCAACATTTATCTAAAACGTCATTAATTTTAACGGTTTATTTTGTATAAAGTTTACAAGCTGTCCTAGGCCTAATGGCAATATCTCAAAATGACTCATAAATTACGGTGTCTTATTGTCCTATTTAAAATTTTTCAATATTTTTTTGTTTCAAAGTCAGAATATCTGTATGTTTGCCTTTTTCTGTCCACTGATTTCTTCCTTTGCAACAATAAAGCACAATTTTTTTTCTAAATAATAAGATTACTCGTGTTTGCAACGTGTTCTCAGAAAGATACAAATTATTATACATGTAATGTCTGTACGAGGTTTTAAATAATGTCAATAAACTTAAGGAATGTGACAACTCGACACTTTTGTGCGATATTTAGAAATTTTATCACGTTCTATAAAATGGCGTAAAGTGTGCTTCCTTGTATATATCGACCTAAATATCAAAACGAAAAGCTTGATGTGAAATTATTTATTAGAAATAAAAATCCTTTCTACATATGTCATATTTTATATCATAGCCTCGAATTACATATAAAGATATATGCAGACGCGAGTATATTCCAAATATAATAAATATCTCCATTTTTATTTCGATATGTATTTTTTCTACGATTATTATATATAATTTCAAATAAAACTGGCCAAGTGCGGATGGAAACATACACAAAGTATGGTTTCCTAGTTTTCTCTATCTCATGAAATTATTGGTACTCCTAAAGCAAAAATAAGACAAGATTATTTAAAATAGGATTTCCTTGTTTTCCCTATCTCATGAAATTATTAACACATCTCCTAAAGTAAAAGAAAATTTAAAGGTTGTAATGTCAGTATCCAGAATTTTTTTCATTTTTCAAACCTTTGTTTGAAAATTTTGATAGGATAAAAATCACATCGAAGACAATAAATCGCGTGGATAAGCGAAAATTTGATTGGAGTGAAAATAGTCGACAGATAGTGAAAAAATTATGACGTACTACGATAGCCCACTCAATAGGAAGCAAATTATATGTAAAGCACATTAAATTAAATGCCGTTTGGTTTATTAACTATCAAACATCTAAAATGGGAATAAAACATTACACTTTTTGTGAGGATTTCCCCTCCCCTCAAACTTTTTAAATAAGTATGTCAGAAATCTGAAAACAAAACAGATTAATTAAGTACCACATCGCAAAATTATTTCGATCAATCTGCGTTACTAAATTAAAAAGATATAAATCACCAATATATAACAAATAAATAAACAAATTAATAAATTAATAATTTATAATTTGTTTTACATCTGTGAAAGATAAAAGGCGCAATATATTTGTGTGCACAAGTTAAAAAATAATATCAATATATATATATATATATATAAATAATTTACTTGAAATACTTTGTACCCGTAAATGTTCAAACTTTTACATGTATATAATCAATATTAATTAATTTTACTATAAATGGATCATTCTTTTCAATGGACACTTTAAAACCAGTCATCAATTTTCAGAGGTAAATATCTCACGATGAAATTTCGAATCAAATTTTCAAATTTACTTTAAGTGTAATTCTGAAAGAAAGAAATTAATATTTTTAAAATAATTCTGGAACCCTCAGCACCAACTCATCTAGATTATATATGAAATGAAAAAGTATTTTTTTGCCCTCTCAAAAATGTCCCTAAAATTGTTCAACAGTTCGCTGCTGAAATTTCGTTTTGATATTTAACAAGCAAAAATATTACTTTATCATTATACTAAGTTTCTACCTCAGATGGTTTCTCAGAAAATCGACTGTAGCAGACGGATAAACACATACATGGTTTTAAAAAGGTTTTTTTTTTTTTTCTATTTCAGGTACGGAACCCTCATCTTTTGCTACATATTAATTGAGATCTCCGTATAAAGCATATATTTTCAAATGTTCATTCATATAGGTATCAAATTGCTTAAATTTCGAGAAACGAATATCGAGATAGATGTGAAAAAATTACAAGGGTTCATAATTTCAATATAAAACTCTAAAAATAAAAAAAACGCTTTTAATTATTAGTGAATTAATATTTGTGATTAGATATATTAATGAAGACCCCTCTTAAGAAATGGAAATATTAGTGTTTATAATAAATTAAAACAGAGTTTTATGAATACATGCATTGATGGAAATAAATTTTACTTGATAACTATAGCAATTTTCAAATCTAAGCTAACTGATACTAGTTCCATGTTATATAAAAAAATCACTGATATCTAATAGTACAACTCTCGGTCATTGTATACCTTATACTTCCGGTCGATCCTACGAATGTCGACGTAAATTGATTCCGTCAAGTCGAGTCGATATAATTATTTAATTACGCGCGCCATTAGGCGAATGATTAAAAATAGATTGGCCTACGAGCGTTCACGTAAGACGGCGGTCTATATCACATAACATCAGAAAGAGCCAATACAAAATTCATTTCGTTTATTTTTAATATTTGCTTCCTAAAAAGAAATGTGAGAGAAGAAAGTTAATAAATCGTGTGTCGTAAATGACGAATAAGAAAAAAAACTTTGGGACTTCATTTCGGACAGATGAGACATTTTTATTTATGTTTTGCCATGAACCGTTAAGAACGTAAAGGTGAAATCATGTTTGACGAAATTGTATCGAATCGCGCGATAATTTACCAGGAGGATATTTTACATTAAGAAAAAGCATGAAGCTTAATTTTGTACGCCGCGTTTGAAACGGTACGTTTCTGGTTTATCGCTGGATAAGATGTCAACTTAAGTCGTGATTAATTTTGTAAGATGTTAATTTAGAAAACATCCAACTATCCTTGATTCCAGTTATCGAACTCTTAAAACACTTATTTCAACACAAATATACATTTGCGGAAAGCTCTAATAGAAAATAGAATTACGTTCATTACTTAATGTTAAGATTACCGTAAATCTGTAGTGATATCTTTACATTTATAAACATATTTAATTTAACTTAAAATAAATAATAAAGATTTTTAAACTTAAAATAAATAATAGAGGTTTTTTTTAATATTCTTCACAATACTGGTGTCGACAAAAAGTGTTACCACTAATTTTGAGAAATTTCAAAATTGTAAAATGTTTTAGTAATTGAAAGTACAGAACTACATTTTATCCGAAAATAAAGATATGGAGAGATCCCAAATTTTTTTGTTAGAATAAAATAATTCAACCACGGAATATGCAACAACCATTGTTATTTCGAAGACATTTTTTAAGCTTCATTATTCACTTAATACTTCGAAATTAATTTTCTTCTTTTAGTTTGTCACATTTTTTCACTCTTGTAATCCCAGTTACTAATATTCCCTTAATGATAGCAGTGAAATAATTCTTTGATTGTTTGGAAAACACATATCGCGTAGCTCCAAAGCCACGCAATGTACCGGAGCCCTAATCTTACCCAATCCGAGACAGGTGTTGAATCTATTCAAACATTTGGGCCACCGTAATGTGTAACATGACTGATCTGCCGTTATACACCTTGTTAGAGGCGGCTTCCTCGTCGCCAATTTTACGGCAAAAAATGAAGGTTTGACATTTCAAAATGTTTGCTTTGATTGAATAACGATTCAAATAACCATTATTTTGAGCTTCAGTTATATGTCGCTTTTTATTAGCTACTTGTTATATAATTTCGTAATACTCAAGGTGTTGTCGAATCTGATTTATATCACCGGTAAAGTAATAGACATACGTACGGTCATGTAACATAACAGGTGTATTCCATCGGATAAGCGTGTAGGTTTGTTTGTCAATAAATAGGCTGACATTTATGTAACGGCACACAAGACTCTTCGTTAGAGTTGTAGAGTGATATTATAGACTTTCATCACATATAAAAAACATTTTATCTACTTCCATGTTATCATTTCTTTAACTATAAGTAAGTTCAAACTGCAAAATATTATATTTATTGTTGCATTTGCTGTAGCCATCTTCTCACTCTTATTTCAAATAAAGTTATAAAATTGTTTACTGCAATACATTAAGTTTACGTATGTATTAAGTTTTTCTAGTATTTTATTTAATTATTCTCTGAACCGGTATTTACTTAATTATGACTTCTTAAAGCTAAATGATTCATCGTTAAATTCATGGTGATGCATACTTGTTAGTCTTTTACCTAGTCTTAATGGTGATTTAATTATCTTTCTAATTAAATTTAATACACATTATAATAAATTTATATGCCGTAATTATCCACTATTACAATTTCAAGCTATTTACAATCTACAGATATACATATATGTATATATATATATATATATATATATATGTATATATATATATATATATACCATCAACTTGAAATAATTTAAAATATTATATTCTATTCTAATGATTTTAGATGTCATAAAATAACTCCTCTCCGTCAAGCTTGCTGAAATTTATTATAAATCGAATCGATAATCATAACAATAAAACATAATTCGAAATAAGTAAAAATTATAAAATTTTGATGTATACACATTTGAATTTCAAATAATTTATTGCGGTTTTCTATCAGGAACATTACACAGTTTTAATGGCAACCGGAACTTCCCTCATTACCGGATTATTTAAATTAAAAATGTAATAAGCATACACTTAGCTGGGACATATGAATGATTAACTATCACTTTGGATCAAATATATTAGAATTTTCTATTAATTATCCGGTTGAAGTGAAAATGAAATAACGAAGATTTAATTTATATTTGATCCCTATATCTTCCAATTTTAGGTATTCTGTATTATCAGTTAAGGATTTCTTTTAATTTTTATATTTTTACTTATTTTTCGAGAATCAATCTCTTTGCTTTTTTTTATTCTTTTACCTTCTTTCGAATTACTCCTTAACCTTTATTCTCTTACCTTCTCTGTTTTTGTATTTATCTAATAATGAAAAAGATTCATTTACAGTACAGACTAAATATCACCATCGAAGAAAAAACAAAGCTGGCTTAATACAACATTTAATGTTGCCCTATTAATAGTTTTAGACCGCGTATTATATTTCCTTGGGTTACCAATTTTTGGTCGATTTGATTGATCCGAAATAAGTTTTAATTAGTTAAGCGTCTAGAAATTCGAAATGATCTCTCAAAAACGAAATTATTAGAGCATCGATAAGTACTGTAATAAAATAAAAAGAGTTTTAAAATTTGTTCCAGTACAGAATCAAAGTGGTAATTTGACATGCATCTTGTCGAATTATTCAAATCACGATCAGCCTGCGGCAAAGATGTCGTCATATCCACGCCATAAAAATTATTCATAATCGATCGCGACCCGACGGCGTCGCGTCATTCTACAATAATTACAAAAGTTAAATTATTTGGCAATGGTTTTATTTCCTCGTCCGGTAATAAATTTATAATCGGACAGTCCCATTTTATAGCAAATCCGACTTCCGCTCGGCTATTACATCGTATTCCATTGTTTGTCTATTGCAATATCGCTTTTTGCCTTAGTTCACACTTGTCAAATATTACAGCTGCCACAGCCGCTCAGCTTCACTTAGTTTCTTTTTGGTCTCAATACTGCATCCTATGATGACCAGAATTCGATTCGCGTTCCTATTGAAGACGCGCTGTTAACTGTTATTGATATTTTTATTATGCACTTAAAAAATATAGTTAGATAGAATGTTTTTTAAATTTTGCATATTAAAAATTATTTTTTATAATATATGCCAATTGACAAAACGTTATTTTAATATGGCTATCTACTCTCTTTCAGTTTCAATGCGAAGTACTTTTACTTTTCAGAATCATAATTATTTCGCTTTTCGTACTGAAAAGAGTCATTGAAACAAAAAATGTTTATGACAATAATTTAACATATTCAAAAAAGTTCTTTGTACCGCGACTAAATCAAAACAAAATCGGTGAGGGGGAACTACCGATGCCAGAAATCGTTAATTTTGGTCGATATATCTTAAACATTAAAACACATTTAATTTGAAAAAAATTTTGTTCATTTTTTAATGCAAGTGAAAATATTCCGAAGGGAAAATTAAATTGTAATATAAAAAGCGGCACGCTGCACCAGAGGAACGTAAAGAATTTCCTTTTTAGAAAAAGTTAGAAATTTTTGAATGAGGTTGGTCGTAGCGAACTGGTCCTGACGATAATCAACTTTATATTTAAAAGCCTATCAAATTAAACCATTTTTTTCCAGGTCCAATATAGAACTCATAAATTGTAAATTTAAAAATCGATTGAAAAAAATTGTAAGCTCTATCATTGGGTAAAAAGTTTTACACGAATACACACATATATATACGTATGCATATTATAAACTTCCAGACGATAATTTTTTGAGTTTTTATGTATATGATCAATAGTGAAATGTTAGATGATTTCCACATCAGAGTAGTCTCAACTCCTCGGAGGAAATTCACTACCTACAAAAAAAGAGTAATCTCATTATTTAAATCAAAAAATTACCAAAGGCCATACGATTAACAAACAATTAAAATATCCTGCCTACTTATTTTCCATGACAGCTGCCTTAAAAATGGCACAATAAAAATACTATTGGGAAAACTAAATTCACTTATTTGCGTTTAATTTTTTGCGCCTCTTGCGCACAAAATATAAGACATATTATTGTATGTATGTACTACTACAAATCAATTTATGCAACGATATATATAATGTTTACTAACGATATATTTAAATTAGTGCAACCATTACGAGTATCTTGTGTTGTGTACACAGAATAATGCATACTCCTAAATTAGAAGTGCACACTTCGCATTTTTTTTTCTTTTATTAATATTATTTTAATATTAAATCTGTTTTTCTCGTGTTTAAATATCTAAATAACGCGATAACTTTGCATCTAATAATGCCCTATGAAAAAACACTTTGGCTTTCATTTCTAAAAATTTTCGTGGCACCTTGTTCAATTATAATCACAGTAAATATTAGCTATAATTATGGTGTTAGATTACATACACTTTTTCGCAAATGGATGGATATGCGCCTTTTGACCGACTCTTAACTACTGATAGTTCAGTGAAAAATTAAAACTCGGTTGTTAGCTGAACGCAAAATGGAACATCGTACATCGTACATACAATGGAAATATTCAGTAAATTTCTATAACATTCCAGAAATCCCTGGATAAAAGTGGTGAATTTAATAGTGCCAGCCGGTTTAATATTATAAAATGCTGGAAAATATTTGCCAATATGTCAATAAGTTTCCTTAAGAATATACGTAACGCTCTAAAGATCATTTGAAACTTAAACTCGATCACATATCCACGAAACAGGAAAACGAATTTGCTTACTTGTATAGTTCGTTAACCTGGAATGGAATGTTGAATAAAGATTTATTAAACGGAATAATTGGACTTGCCGAATGTTTAGTGCACGTACCATAATAAATGCAGAAATAGGGATTATTGTACATATTATATACTGAATTGTTCTACCTTATGTAGTAGAGATAAAATTTCTAAGTACTATATGAAGTACTATTTGGAAATATAATATGTAAATGTTTTTCTTAGCGCATATACGTATGTTAGAACGGATGCTTGTATATGTGAATAGATGTGGCAAAAGTATCTTATATTTTCATGTAAATTTTTCTAACCCATTTACCTGAACTTGATGCCAAAGCATTTGTGTGATTAACGTATTAATGGATCCACACACGTACGCATCAGCGCATGAATGGAGTTGTTGAAATATGTAGAATATCCAGATTTATGATTTTTTTGAACTTTATTTTTATCACACTTTATTGACTTAAGTTGAAACTAAAAAACTTATCCCAAATTTTGGAATATCTTGAGTTTTACAGTTTTTACAAACTCGGGGTTAAAGAAAGCTACAAATTTATTTACAGTAACTAAATTTTTTGAAATTATTTTTATATGCGTTATTTGCAATTCAAAGTGTTTCACGATTACAAACCACACTTCATTACTTCGTTATGTGGTCGTCGTTATCAAAAATGACCATGTTGATGTAGATATGTTTGGTTTATTTTACTAGACATAGGTTTATATTTTAAATGAATGCAGCTCTTCCTCAAATCTTTCAAATTTTGTAATCGTTAGATTTTGTAGTAAGCAAAGCTTTAGAATATAATCTAATATCGGTGTAATTAAGGACTATATTTAATAAACTCTCTCCCTCCTCCACTTATTAATGAAAAATAACTCTCTGTCAAACACACACACAACAATAGCATGCATCTACAAAGATAATTTGCATTAAAAAAGTGCATGTGTCTTCCATAAGACATCTCGATATGTTTCTAACCTTATATTTCTCAATCATTTTATAAATACTTGTAAAAATATTCATAACATCCTGGAATTTATATGTATCGTGCAATAGTTCTCTGTTGATCCTATACGAATTTGTTTAACTTATTCATCTGCCTGAATTTGAATCAAATATGGTAATCTGATAAACAAAGTAAATTTTGTCTTCTTTGCGAGTTTAGAGTCGGGGAAATTATTTATACCGCTGGGTGTAAATGTTTTTAAAAAAATTCTTGCTACAATTAAACTGCAATGTTGGTTATAATGAAAAGTTGATGAATCCATCTAGATTTGTTATGTGTGGTGATTTATGTTCTCTCGTGCTGTTCAAATTAATAAATAATAGTCCGTAGCAAAGTTCGAATTTCATTTTGAACTTTATTTGACATTGTTATTTTCTATTTTTTAGAGATTTGCTTCCTTGTGAATTCTAAAATATAGTATACTTGTTCTTTCACTGATATTCCAAATGAAACAATGAAAAGAAAACAAATATATCAAGTAGTTAATGTAGCAACGCCCAAGCTCCCCTACATTCGCCCTATGAAATAAGTTTAATTTCACAATGTCTTGAAAGTCTTGAATGTTGGTTATTGAAATATTTGCGATGAATACGATTCATCGTTATTTCTTTCAAGTTTATGTATTTAACGGTTTCTGAAAAAAGTTATGACTTTTTCAGCAATATCTACGAGTATATCAAAACTATTTATTTTAGAATATCATATCTAAATTAACGTGGAAATAATAACGCCATTTACGTTAATAAATTAACAAATTAAAAGTTTATCAGATATGTCACTAACTAAACAAAGCAATGAATAATTATATAAACACCTTAAATATTAAATTGATTGTAAGGAAAATATTTCTTTATATTAACTTTTTAATTTCAAACTATTCTCTTCTCCTAAAGCGTTAAATGAAAATATTCCCATACCCTAAAATATACTCTTTTAATTAATAACAGATATGTTACATTACACAAACAAAACTCAAATACTTTGCTTAACCCCTTTAAAATTTCCTTATGAATATTTTTGAGTTCTGATTTTTATATAATAGTTCTAAAGATATCGTTGGAAATGTCCGTAAACATTTTAGTAGAAACCATTTGACCTTATAACTTAAAGTTTGAAATAGTAATAAAACATATTAATTAACGTACACCTCATCTATTATCACTAAAATATATACATGTGGAAGTTTTAGAATAGGCAAATAAATAGTCAATTTTTTTTATTTCATGTAGCGTCTGAAATACATTTGAAAGAGTAAATATAAGAATTCCAAAACATAAGGATTCCAAAAAATATTTTATAGAACTTACGATAATTCTAGAGAAATTGTAGAAAATTTCCACAAAAATATAAACCCCACCCTTTTTTATACTAGAAACCACGTTACTAGAAGTATGTTACGTTACGTTACTAGAAGTAAGTTTCACCAGAAAATAATAACGAAGATTCTTAATTCTATAATTTTCGAGATATTTGAGATATTTTTAAATCTGTGAAATGTATACTAAGATGTCCTAGATGATACGACGTAACCTTGGCCACACGAGAAAACAACGGAACGGATATCGGTTAAGTCATAATTGAGACTAAGTCCCTGGCTCGTATCTACAGTTATAGCGTATGCCGCTGTTATAGAGTTCAATAGATAACACAATCTTGAACTTAGTCTTCAAGGTTTCAATTCCTGCGTCAAGCCATGGTTGAATTTAATGATATTTTTTTCTAGCGTTTTTATTATCATCTGGATCCCGTTTAACACTCACCTATACTCACTTGTTCTCGTAAAACATCATAATGCCCGCTAACGTCACTTCCGGAGAAACGCAAGTTTCCTAGTAAATCACTAGCATTACAAACAAATATATTCCTTGGTATACGAATTTCGTATGCAACATTTCATTTCATATATTCAGAATAATTTTATCCATAATAAAACATCTGAACATGATACTATTGTCAACTTTGGTGTTTGCTAATTTTTATTAAAAAATTAGAAGTGATGTAAACACTTAAAAATGAAAAATGATCACACTTATAAACGAGAAATGATCACACTTTTAAACGAGAAATGATCACACTTATAAACGAGAAAATGTCAAATACATGTTAAATATCCCATAATATATAATTTATATTGATACATTTAAAATGGGCTCCAAATTAGTAAAAACAGTATATGACACGGTTTCTTTCTTAACATCATCGAAATCGGAGAATATGTAGATAATTATATAATTAACGACGGAAGTCACATACTTAGCATTAACGATTTGAAAATAATGTCTTCTTTTGAAGGCAAATACGTCCATTTATAAGCAATTAGGTCTTTAACTGTCGATAATTATATTCTAAAGGTATTCATAAATTAAACTACTTTAGATACGGTACTCATAAAAAAATATTTCCGACTCTAGTACGATTTTAAGTATTATATCCAAATTAATGCGAAAATAATAAGGCCATTTAAGTCAACTAATTGATCGAAGTAGAACTTAACATAATTCCACATACGTCATTGACTAAACAAAAGAATGAATAACAATACAAATACCTTAAATATTCTATTAACTTTATAGAAAATGTTTCTTTATTTTTTATTTTAATTTCAAATTTAACTATTAATATTTTTTTTAAATGTTATCGTTACCTAAAGTAAAATGAAACTATTTCAATACCTTTTAGCTAATTATTAAGTCTGCATTTTACCACGAACTATAAAAACTTTTAAAAGTAGCAGTGTATAGTCTTATGAAGGACAAAACTAATAGCGTGTCATAAATACTTAAGACGTAATCGATATAATTTTGACTATAGATGGCTGGAAGTTATGATTAACCTCGTAAATTGGTTTTAAACAACTTCAAAAAAAAATAAGTAGTTCTCAATTAGAGTGTATTTTTTTCTGTATATTATCTTAAATTTTCACCATTTATCAACCCATTTAGATTATTCTTTTTTATTTGGGAGAGTGATATACCTGGTGTGGTATTGTTATAATTTGGTCACATTTTCACTACAGAAATTGAAGGTATGCCATAGATTTCCTCAACTATGAACAGCATAGTTTATATTTCCAGCGGTTATTACATGGATTTAGAAAGTGCTTTTTTTATTTGGGTAGGTATAGTACACCCCCCTTATAGATCCATGAAAAATAGAGTTAGAACTGGACCATGGAAATAGCACAGGCAACGTGTTTGTGTTTGGACTAATCTAATTGGAATAATCTAATAATAAAATCTTCAATGTTTTGACACGGCTGAGGGAGAAATAACTCTGCTCCTTGGAAAAACTAGAGTGCAACGATTGATCTAGAAAACGGTAACAGGAACTCTTCAGTAATCAGGAGTAAACACGTCGAATTCGGACGCGTTTGACTTGTCTTGATGTGAGCAAGAAATGAATAGAGTAAATAGATGGGTAAATATGTATAGGCACATATAACAACCTGAAACAGGTATGATATTATTAAGTAGGTAAATAAATAAGTAAATATAGATATAAACAAATTCATGAAATAATTTAAGCATTTGTAGGCAGGTAGGTAAGTAAATACATGACCTAAAGAAACTTAATTATTAGTAGGCAGGTAAGTAGTAGACACAAATATACGAGGATACGGGCATAAAACAGTGACTACCGTGCCAAAAGAAAGAATATAATGTATATGTTCGCATGTATATGTACATGTGTAGTCTTATTTTGCACATATATATATATATATATATATATATATATACATATATATATATATATATATATATATATATATATACATATATATATATATATATATATATATATATATATATATATATACAGGCTCGCACGTAGTTATATATAAATATATTTAAGTTCTTTAAATATTACAAATATATGTTCGTGATATTCTTAATATTCTAGGTAACATAGGGACTGAAAATGGAAAAATAATTTTTTTTTTCAAAAAATCAAACAAACTTCAAAAATCAAATATGAAGCGCACTAAAAAGCACAATATGATGGAGCTTACAAGTAATTAAGTAGAACTACTGCTGGTGCTGAAGATGTTTAGATTCAGTAACAAATGAAATGTAGGATTCATCTGTATGTGCGGGGGTATTCATGTAGGCGAGGCACTAGCAGTAGAAGTATTATGCAAATTTCTTTATGTTCAGGAACGATTTTGTACCCCAAAATTTCTAACCGAGTACTCATATTTCCATTATTTTATGTTTTTTTCAGTCCGCCTCTTATTCTGTGGTTTTTTGAGATCGGTTGGTTTTTTTTTTTAAAAATATTTTTCTTTTATTCTGCAATAATCACAAACTTAACGTAAAGTTTTCCTTTGAAGTCGATTGAAACTTTTAATTAAGCAAGGTATAAATGCAAGTACACATCATCAAAATGAAATTCCGTTAATGTTCGTTTTGAACTGTTAGGTAATGTAATGTAATAAGTATTAATGGTTTTCTAAGTTTTCTAAGTATTTATTTAAAAAACGAATATCGATATGTTTGCAGATTAAAAATATGAAGCGAAAAAAATTAAAACTCCATTAATATTAAATTTATTCCATTTCTTCCTGTCCTTTGAAAGTTCCAACCGCTTATTTACACTTATTTCATTTCTTCATTCTTTTGTATGCTTATTTTCGTGACTACAAATCGAAATTGTTGCATATTGAGCTGGTAAGTTTGCATGTACTTTTAGTTTTATTATTTTTAAAAACTATTTATGATTTATTTTATATGTACTAACTCCTAACCAAAAGATTTACTTAAATACCCTAATATCGGTTCTGCCGGCTAACGGCTATGTTTGCCAATTGTACCATTGGCAAACTCTTGCCCATGTTAGTGATCTTGTTCAGGAGAATTAATATTCAACAGTGAGAAATTAAAAACGGTACGTTAAAAATAACGTTAATTTAGCTTGGATGATATAAAAAACTGCATTTTAGTATACAGCTTGCAACTGGGAAACATGTGTTCGATTTTCTTATTATGCCGAGTACATTAAACTTAACTTTAAAACCTAAGTAACATAAATGTAACATGTCAATTTGAAACGTGCTTTATGTATAAATAATTCGAAATCATAATTATAAATTAACAACACATATTTTGTTTTTTCTTATAATACCTGTTTAATTGTTTTATACTCTCTGATCAAACTAACTTCAACATTTTTTTACTGTTTTGTACTATAAATACTAATTACAGATTACTACTAAAATGAATCTAGATATTTACATACTTCATTGGAAAATTGTGTCAGCAGGAAGGAAAAAATATAATAATTCAGTAACATTTTTTGTTAAACATTACTTTATTTGCCACTGTTTGCAATCAATTTTATTATTTACAAAAGATAATAATAAAAATTGTTATATTTATTATCTAGCTGAAATATTTTATTATAATGAAACTACAAACTGAAAACGTAAAAAATTATAGTTAGGTTCCCCCACTGTCCATTCAAATATTTTTTTGAAATTTACACGATATTTTCGAAGAGAGTAATTTATTAAAAGCTATAAATTAGAAGGGATTGCTAGTCACGTTAGGATAACATAAACAATTGTAAAAAAAGAAATATTCTATTAGTTTTACGCATAAAATAAATAATCGGAACGTTACATGACCTTCAAAAATTGGTGAGAACATTTGAAAAATAAATTTATTTAATTGCAATACAAGAACAATCAAGATTGAAAAAGAACCAGTGAGTTTGAGAAAACATCTGTTATTTTAAATAAAATAATATACTAATTAAAATTATTTAAAAAAAGATATACTTCAAGTGCATTGTTTGACACATAATATTCCATAATTTATATGGTAAATAAAATGTCAACATTTTTTGGGGGACAAAAATGTTATTTTATTGGGCATGTACATACTTTCAGAACATAATCATATTTTTGTGTTATCAATATTTATTTATTTATTTATTTACACACATTTATCAACACATGCCATAGTAATCTATTTGACTTAACAATATTTAAGCTTATAGATTAAATTTGAATACTAAAATACACGAAAACTATAAAAGACAACACTTACATGTTTCGACAAATTTACTTTCACTCATCATAAACATATCACATTTTGGTGCGACCACGATCAGGTAGTTGAGCAAGTCAATGCCGCGGGAAACTGGTGAGTTCCAATATAATTCCGTTCTAGAAGGTGGTATAGCAAAAAAGTGACGATTGTGTATGTGCAGAAAATTGTAAAAGTACGAAGAATGAAAGTTTACTCAATAATACCGGACACAGAATTTTTCCTCTCAACAGCGGGAAAATAAATTTTATATAAGCGCAACATCTCATCGTAATTGCAAAGAGGGGAAACCTAGTATAACCAGGAGAAAATAGTGGATTTAAAAGTTTGTCTTATAATTCATATTACATTTTCACGATTCTACGTAAAATCTCACAATTAATCAATATAATTTGAGTTGTGAAATATTCCTAACTTTAAAAAAATCAACAATTTCGAAATTTGTAAAATTTTCATTGGAAAAAACATTAAATCTATATTCCTGTTATGACTAAAATTTGCGACTTTGATTGGTAACCACACAAAAATATTTATAATTACATTTCCCAGGGAAGAAATTTTATTTTATGCCATTTAAATTTTAAAGCAACCTCTTTAAAGGAGGAATGTTTACCACTGAATTTTTTTTCATCCTTACACCACTGTCTAAGTTACGACTGTATGGCGAAGTGTTACGTTCATTCACGGAGTTCCTTCCACGTAGAAAATAAATAATAAGCTACTATAGCGCGCTTTCTCTCGGCACGTATAGAGCGCAAAAGGTGTGAGAGAGATGGCGCTATTAGCTTGCATTAACGAAGTGAATGTGCACGTGCGACTCCAACGTCTTAATCATTTGAAACTTATATTAGCGTTTTAAATTAATCTTACTATAATACGTATACAGTAATATTTTTATTTTATCATAAGATAAATTCTAAATGTTGACATCACGCATGACATTATTTTGTAAGTGATAAAAAAATATAAACTAATGAACTTCAAATGTTTAAATTATTTCCAGTCTCTACTTTTCAATGTTTCTATTGAAAAAGCATATATTTAACAACATTGATGGTAATACTTACACAATATTATGAAAAATATGACAAATTGTAGAAATTTTAATTATGTAGTATTTTATACAAGCTTTCAAATAGAATTCTAAATCATTCCATCGATTTACATTTTATATGTGGTTCTACAATTTGGAAAAAGCCATATTCATTTTGTACAATGTTTAATTACAATATATATTATCAAATATGCAAATAAATATATCAAAGAACGACAAATAGCCAAAATGTAAATAAATGTGCGTATAGGCTTTATCGCCATTTTAGCTCTTTGTCGATATATTTAATACCACCCAAATTGATGAATGATTTCTAATGTCACCATCACTTAATCAAAATGTATATAACATTTGGTAAACCTACTAAGTTATTTACGAAATTCGGGCAAAAAATAAGTCTTCACATAATTATCATAAAACAAATTAATTAACATTCAAATAAAGGTCAAGACATTTCGATCCTCTTAGTCGCACGCAACGTCGCCCGTAAACTGGCAAAGAATTGTTAATTTGGATATGAAATACACAGTTGCTTCGGTCGCCTTTTTCGTCAGTCGACTGTCGCTCTGTCAGTCAGTTGTGAACTATTCCTCAACTCAAATACACGACGCTTCTCATTAAATGCACATTAATTTGTAATATACGAATTTTAAAATTATTTATTTATTAAAAATAAAATCAATCGACTCATTTATTTTTTCAGTAATTTCATTAATAATTTTACTTATTTATTTTTTGGAAATATAAGTTGTGCTTATTTGTTTCGTATTTCAACGGTGATTATAACTCATACGATTTTTATTTCATTCAAATGAATATTTATTTTTCAGATGTTAATAACGAATATATGCATATTTTGTCGGCGTTGTGAAGGTGTTTAATGGATTGGATTTTTTAAAGGAAAGTGATAAAAATAATATAGTGTGACTGTAGTACAAAAATTGTGTGCGAGAGAAAACAATTCAAATAACAATTTGAAGACAAAGTTTAAATATATAGTGGATTTGTAGTGTTAAATATATAAAAATGGTAAGTTTTGTCTTATAATTTCCATCGTCTTTTAAATATTATGTGTAGACTATAATAATTTTAATTTAAAAAAACAAAGGTACGTGTCAAAAAGCTCAAGATTTACTTCAACGCACGGTCTTAGCAGAATCAAATATAAAGAGCGCCTCGGTGTTTATTTAAAGCGTTTTGAGAAAAAGAAAGTTACAATGTGTTAATTCCTGGTTATTGCATCGTTCAGTAATGAGTATAGTTTATAAATATACAAAATAGAGATAATAATTTATAATTTCACAAATTCATAAAATGCTTTAGCACGTTCACAGTAGTTCCATTTTACTTGAGAATCATTTATGCATAAATATGCTCTTCATTTTAAGAATAAGGAATACGATTTTTAATTATAAATGTATAAATTAACTAAATTAATGTTCCGTAAAAATTATAAATAATATATATAATCCTTTATTAAACATTTCATTTCTATTTAAATAATTTTAACAAGTAGTTTAAATTTTTTTAATCCGAACTAAATATTATAAATACAATAAATTTGCAAACCAAATGAATTGTATTTCTAAAAATAAATCAAGATTTAATTATAATTTCGAATTACAGCCCGTAATACTTATTTGGGTGCTGGGAATGCTCAATAAATTCATGAGTTATTGAATATATATATTGCAAGATATGTCCTTTTCTAATTGGTACATTCCGAAGTCATTTAACTCAGATTATTAGGGTAATGCACTTACTTTTAGATGACACTTATATTTAAGCGTAATATATAAACACTCGTAAATAGATTACTAAGTATATCGTTCAGAGACATCTTTCGAAAGCCTTAAATATGTAAATTTATTTTATTCTATTAAAACTTGTCAATTATTCTTTCATCCCAACTTTCTTTACAATTTTTTCGCAAGTTTCAGTTTACCCGATTTGCTTTTGAAACAGAAAAGTGAATGAAATTTTATAACAATGCGAGAAGAATAAAAACAAATTAAGTGCCGATTCAATTTTTTTTCTTTCAACGTATTTATTTAAAATAGGTCACAAACTAAATAGCACGATGGTGACCATCTAAACAAAAGTATCTCTTGCATCAGAAACTACAAGGTCTGTTAACACATAAAGCAATGCCAAATTAACTTGATATAACTCCCATATTTACTGCCAATATTCGCACCTTTAACATTTCATCTTACATTAGTACGAGAGAGTCCTATCTTAGTTAGCTTAAAAAAATCTATAAAATGGAACGCGTATCTTTTTAATGATAAATTTACCTTAATATTTTTTTATGTAACCGAATAATTTGGTCGAAAATTGTAAAAAAAATTGCAATTTACTTTGAAATTAAAGAGTTATACAATATCATAAAATTTGGCATTTGGGGAACAATGTATTTCCAGTTTTTACATTTCAACGAGCCCGTTAATTAAGTTAACAAATCATTAAACAATTAGTTTGCAAAGTAACTCAAATCTAAGAAACGGAATGGTTAATATATACTTTGAAATAGAAAGCAAGGTCTGCGATAATAGAATATTGTTTGACTTTATGTGAATAAACGCTACGTTTGTTCTTGAATCTCATATACAATACAAAATAAACTTTAGGCGCTCGGAACTTTCATTACTGTTGATAATTGCATGCATTTATGGATATGATTTTATCGTATACAATAATTCAAATAATATAAATATTATTTGTATAATTTGTATAAATAATAAACTTTTTGAATTTAGTTAACACAAGTAATATAAAATGGATTGTAAGAAATAGCAAATGAATTATGGTAATTATTTTATTTTTACCTTAGTCATTATTTCTTATTTCCATTTCCAATAAAAATACGTAAAAATATATTTCTATAAAAATAACTATTTCTCCAAATTTTACCGCTCCATTTTTGTAACAAGTAGGTATTGGGTTTAGTAGACTATTAACCAGTCACTTTAGAATAGATCAAATCATTAGTTATCCCGAAAATTGAGAGGCAACGATTCGACGCATTTTTGTTCCTAAAAATTATATTCGAAGAACTTCTACAAGGATTCATTTTATAATTAATTCTGTAACTTAGTTCATTCCACGTATGCGTGGAAATTCAAAAATGCAATAGTATTTAAGTACCTAACTAGGCACAACAAAAAAAAGTAAATGTATACCTTTTTCCATTTTCCTAAATTTTCATACTGAATTTTAAACGAAAATATACATCCTCTCATCTTAACTCGACCTCAAGAGATAAGCGAAATATAAACATACTGCAAAATTATGCTAATACCGACCCAACTGGTTATTGAACGTATTTGAAAGTAAAAGCAGATTTTTAACATACGTACGTGTTCCTTTGTATTTGAATTTAGGAATAGCTTCTGTTAATATAAGTTCAACGTATATATTAAATATCCTCTTTGACTTATTGTAAACTAGCTTTCATATTTCATTTTCTCTATTGAACAATGTCACTACATCGTATTTCGAGAAAGATTTTGTTGATATTCAATGTATATGATGAACGTATATATTTCTAAATATTTCAGATAAAAACTACAAAATTATTAGTGACCCCTTTGAACATATATTATTTATCTGGATTTTTTTTTGGTTTATGCTGAAAACACAACACACAGATCATAAGCTAGTAAATGAACTGATTAATATAACAACCGTTTTTAAAGGTTCGATCTTAAGCTATGTTTTGTTAAGTTATGTGTTCTAAAATTTAAAAGTTTGGAACCTATTAAGAATTATTTAAATTTGGCTGCAAATATTGTTTTTATCCACATACTGAGTATATGCCTAAAGTTTGTTTTATCGATTTAAATTCGTGTTTATTTTAACTATCCATTTAAAGAAACTGTCATAATTTCATGTTTAATTATGAATACTTTCGAGGCAATTATACCAAATATGTTTTGTACAGGAAAATGTATACAAGAAGTAAATAAGTTTTGCCGCTGTACTGAACACTCACGTCTATTTGTTTTTTTTTACATTGATGCGGTACTTGAGCTCAAACTTTTTCGACAACTAAGCAATTCTAACTACTCGATTACACTCACTGATATTTGCTACTGGCATGTAAATAACTATACGTGTTCTCCTTATTACTTCTACTTACCGCAAGGTCCGTGTTGCAATCGACAAACAAATATTTGGAAAATTCACACGTTGAGTGTTATCGTGAAAGACAAGGTGACTACTTTTCCGTAATCTATCTATGCGTTCTACAATTGAGCAACGCTTCGACAAGTGTTCAAGCGGAAGTGAATGGAACAGAGACCTAACCGCGACTCGGTTGGTCAATCAATTTGCTGGTTGGAATTTTTAATATCGCAAGGGACATGCTTGCTTTATTATTAATGCAGTTACGTCAGTCCACGACCGGTTCACTATAATTGTTACGATGCTTCTCAATTTTTCTGCAATTCTCGATGTAGTTAAATTTATCGTTGTCGCGTACTTACCTCCTTCACGAAATAAGGTCTCTTTTCGACGATTTTTAAATTATACGATTTTATCCTTGATAACTCATACATACGTTTTTTCAATGGTGTTTTTCGTTTTGTTCAAGTAGTGTAGATGTCGAATACAGAATCTTGCCAGATTTTATCGTTGATTGAAAGTGTTGTTTCTCTCATATTATTATTTTCATATTATTATTTCATACAAATATATTCAAATGTCACACAAATAATGCAGATTTTGTTTAACAAATTGACAATAACTGTAAAAAGTGACTAGGGAAAAGCCAATTCCTATTGAACTTTAGTGATACTGCAGTCAATTAACCTTTTGTAAACGATTTTTCCTTCTTTCATATAAGAAGTAACAATAAATAATATACGTACATACAAAACAATGTGGCTCTAAATAACGTCATACACGTACTGATAATTTAAGACATAAGATTCAATGAAAGCGCGTAAATAAAAGTGATGGTCCTATTTGAGAGGAGACAATTGCCTCATCTTTAGGAACCATTTTAGACCACTAACGATGGGGTTTTAATATATAATGTTGTTGGTAAAAATTCAGTCATCTTTAGATGACACTGAGGAAACAGCGTCATATACATATGTAGGATTAAACTTTCAACATGTGACACCCACTTTGTACATAAAACTTCTACTCTCGCTTTTTCAATAAATGAAAACAAACTCAATCTACAACTCGATTAAAAAAAGATAATTAGATGTCTAAAACCGCTAACGATATTTACGAGTATAGTCCGTAGTCGTCTACATCTTGTAACCCTTTACAATAACGTCGAAAGATTCTTAGTTTTAATAAAGAACTTTAAGATGGATAAAATTAATATATCCATATATTCAACGAATTTGAAAGCAAATATGAAATAAGAGGTACATTTACGGATCTAAAAATGTAATAAACAATGCAACGGAGAATGCAATGTAAATCATCATGAAAAACATTATTAGTCTTAAGTTGATTGAAAGATTTAACACTGTATTTTTGTTATCATTAATTTCATTATTTTCTGCGGTAGAATTTTTTTTAAAGTTCCTATTCAAACATCATTATATTAATTTCGGAATAAAACAATTACAGCTTTTAGCTACATAATAAATTATCACATTCCAAGGTAAACCTTTTGCGTGACATTAAAAAATGCGAAATGAGTCATTTTTATTTACAACAGGCTATAAAACACTGGTCAAGGTTCTAAGAATGTCCCGTTTACTGTGTAAGCCCGCAGATATTCATAAATACCCGATTTGCAAGAACATTTTGCAAAGTAACTAATGTCATATTATTTGAGTGGTTGTAACTTGTAATGTGAAGTAAAAGACGTAATCTATCTTATTAGTTATTTACACTACGTCTTTACAGTGTTTTATTAGGTAGAGTAACGTAAGCATATAGATGTATAGTGCTTCCAAGCAACACACCTTTATGAAAATAATGAGAAAGTTCATAAATGGTATGACCATAATTTTACACTAAAATTGAATATTTTATAATACTGACTATTTCTATGCACTAAAAATAAAAAATAATCTTAAAAAAGTGTCAAAATATATATGGCAAAATGTATATTTTTATATCCACCCTTTTACTATATATACATATGCAAATTACGAAATTTACCGATTATTCAATGATTTGCAATAAAAATGCCATTAAACCAACAATTTTAAAGTAAACCACGAAGATTAAGATAAATTAGAAACACCACGAGATTTAGCTTAGTGACGTTAATTTTTCAATTAATTATGGTTTTTCTTTTATTCTCAATTAATAGACTAATATTAATTAAAAACCCATATTATTTACAGTCGGACATAAAATGTCATATCAGACGGAAAACAAAAAATCTCAAATAATTTAAAAAGGGAGAAGTAAAATATTTCTGATGCACTAGTCTTACAACTAAATTCATTTCGATTGCACTAAACATAGAGAACAATACGGTAATTTAAAAAACTTCCACATAAACCAGGTCTCTAAAAAATCCCCATCATGTGAATAACTCAAAAAGTTTTTAAAACTTTTAAATGCATAAGAATGCTAAACCACATTAGCTTTTAACTGGTTAATTAATATCAATCAACTTTTACTAATAAGCGTGTTTACCAGCGAATATTTCCAGGAAATTAATTACATGCTTAAAATCATACCAAGAAATAAGTATTATGTTGGGATTATACCATAATAACTTGTAAAACAAATATTATGATTTCTCGACTAGAATATATCAAGAAAACCAAAGTGATAGCCAAACTATCGTGCAGTTAATAACCCAATTAGTATATCGCAATTGCATTTCATACATGAAACAAATGCATTTAAACGCTTACGCGAATGCATCCAGCGCAGAGCGGTTACCCGGCGTTTGTGAAAGTAGGCTATCTTGGCAGCGTATTGTGACCGCCTTGCGAGTGATAACAGAGGTATTGTTTGGTAATTGATATACAGGATTATAATTTTTAGTTATTATTTTACTCTCAGTTGTGCCGTGACATTCGGTTGATTACTCAGTTAGCCCCTTGGGATCAGGCGTCATGGATGTGACTTCGATTTAAACTAACTAAACTAAAATGGAAGACTGATTTGTATGCTAAGCGTCGCAAAATATGTGGAGGTATTGTAACCGGATGTAGATTTCGACACACTGCACACTAAGTTCATTCACGTCTTGAGGTTTCATTGACACTTTCAAATTTAGTCGTAGGTCCACAACTTGCTTATATACATTTCTTAATTACAAATATCATGCGAAAACGATTGATAAGATAGGTAGGATCAGGCATTGATAAGCATGCATCCAATAATCTGAGCATAAATACTTCGGTTTAAAATTCGTCGGCTAGCGGGAGCCAGATGGACCTAGCTACTTCTCAGCACTCCCTTAGATACAAATAAATTATAATGTTTTGGTTTAATTAAGTTCTGTAAATACATGTTTTTGGGTTTTCAAATATTACGTCAATTCTGAATGACGGAATTGGAATTTAGAAAACTGAAATTGGAGTAAATAGAGTTAGAACTTCATATCACGAGTTATAACTCAAGTCACGCTTTGAGTGAATATATTTCGATAGATTATAATATATTAATGGAATAATTTACGTATAATACAAAACATTATATAAAAAAGGGAAAGAAAACATAATTTGGTAAATCATTAAGTATGTCACTGCCCTTCTTAATACATTTTAAGTCATTACATCTACGATATTTTATACCATTGTTCAAATGTGGGAGTAATAATTTTATAAATAAATATAACTTAATTGTTTTTGTTACCGAATTATGAACGCGAGATCGTTTATATTTAACACGACCTTGCGGCTATTGAAATTAATTATCTGGTGCAAAATATCTACCGGTTCTTATCGTACCGTTTTAAAATTACAAACCGTAAAAAAATATGATTCATTATTCAATAGCGATTTGTATAGTTATAAAGTGAAGCAAAAATTTTGCATTTTTCTAAATCGTATCTTATAAATTTCTTTATTACGCAATTATTTTATAACTTATTTGTAGGGATATTGTAACAATGCAAGAATAGATTATAATACATTTTAGTGCTTATTAATTTTGTACTACATTTAATTAAAAATAAAGAAATTGATTTTGTGGAAATATAATGTAAAAGTTTTAAAAACCATTATCTTCCTTCCGCATCAAATTTATATTAGTTGCATACTGACATTAATTAACTCAAAGTATTCGTTGATATTTGATTGCCGATTTTAAATATTTTTTAACCAAAATAAACATCCAAATTAAATAAACCTGCTTTGCAATTACTCTTATTTGAAATGTTTATAAATCCCTATCCCCTTCTTGAGGATCGAATGTAATAAAATTTGATATGACTTAAGATCAAATGTTTAACATAATAAAATATTTAATGTTCAATTACATTTAGAAATATGAACATGAAATATTATGAAACTTATAAAAAGTTAAGTCTTCAATTATATTTAGCTCATAAAATTAAAATAGAAAATATTTTTCAACGTTATTACGCGGACAGTTTATTTCTTTAGCTATTATTATTTATCATACTTATAGCAATCTTGGAAAACTAAATTATAATGGGTTCATATATTTAGAGCAATTATTAATGTTCCTATTAACATTCATAATTGATTTTATTATTAAAAAACAAATCGATGTAGCCGCCAAGGATGTAACAAGTTTGTTTACGAGAAAGTGCTTATTTTGTGTCGCATTCAAATCAGTTTTATTTTACATAAATTAATTAACAGTAATTACGTGAAAGTTAATTGGCTAAAATTTAATAAATATCCTAAATACGTTATTTGTTAGCGCAGATGGTATTGTCGTGAGCCATAAATCAATGAAACCGCTACGTGAACAGTAACTACATAAGTGATAATTGATCAACAGAACAGTAGATAAATTAAAAGTTAGAAAGGACTAATTATATCAAAATGTGTTATCTAAAATTTCAACCAATCTCTTTTCTTACAGATACTATGTCAACAAGACAAGTAATTGGTTATTTGAAGACACGCATCATATAACCTGTTTTAAGTTATATTTTTAATTTTAAATGATACCTTATCTCCAGCTCTACGTTCTTGCTTTATGCTCCACTTATTTTCCTATCATAACAAGTTATTAAGTAAATTATTTCCTACTTTGTGACTAAAAAGGTATTGTTTCTATTGAAATTACTAGAAAAGGTCATACCGAGAATTTTTAGGGAAAATTTTCTACAGATTTTGAAGGAGATTATACAATTTTTTTACTAATTTAATTCCGCGCACTTATTATAAAATAATATAACTACTTAAAAAGTGGACATTTATGTTTAAGAATTGCTATATTTTAGGCTTCATCGATAAAAATATATTTTGGAAAAAATATTTTTTTTCCTGCAATATTTAATCTTTTAATACAAAGATTATTTTACAAAATAATTAATTATCTTACTTTCAAGAGTTGAAGAATGTATATTTGTATAATAAACTCTGTCCCTCTCTTACATTCTAATATTTTTTGTTTGTGCACAGTAAAACCAAACGTGATTTAACGTGATTTGAATTTTCAATAGATTCGTTCCTTCATCATGGCATTTAAATTATCTTATGTTAAAGATGTACTCGTTAAAATAACACATTCAATAGTATAGAAGCACATGTATACAATAATAAATATTTGAAGACTAAGATGGACTATAAAATCAGATCGTCTTTAATTATCACTCTGTGAACACTTCATAGCCGTTCTTTCTCCGTTCACTTCATAGATTAAATATTTTATTTTCTCACAAAGCTATTGGAGCATACAGAAAACAATGTCTCCTAGGTTCGAAACTAGTGAAACATCGATGTAGGCAACGTTCAATTACAATATAAGGCGCCACTTGAATTTCTCATCTCGTTGTATCGTCGCCGAGCCGTCTCTCCGACTGTCTCTGAGGAATTAAACGCGTGGCTTAAGAAGTAACGGATCGAAATGTGTACATTTATTTATATTAAGCGATCATTAAGTAAGCGACGGTTCTGTCTCGGATTGTATGTGGTTGTGGCAGGGATCGGAGGGACGACCTTTCTATGTCTTATTCGTTGCACATATCGTTTGTATATACTCACGCGTTTGCTTTTTTGTGAAAACATAAAACAATTGTTATGAGGTCATACTACGACTATAATTTGCATTTTGGGCAAAATACTCAATATGTAAAAAAATAGTCTTGTAACAAAAACAATAAAGCCTTAAAAATGAAAATGAAATTAATGATTTTCTCAAAAAAATTCTAAACGCTTTGTGAATAATGAACGTTTACAATTCTGCTAAAACTCTTAGATTTTAATATAATTTCCTTTTTTGCTTCACTATAGAATATCCTAAATGCGAATGTACATATTTATTTCATTGCTACCCCTTACGAGATTAACCTTTTGTTACTTTCGTCAATACTAATTTTTAATGCAATTTGTATTTCCAAGCAAGATAATATGCGTAATATTTTAAAGTATATAGAGTTTATATTCTTTTTTCCTTTTTCCATATTTATGTTTTGTATTAACTCGAATACATAATAATTTTTAAAAAAATCTATAAAAACTTTAATATAAATTGCCCTATTTTTATCTTAAGTACGTTTGTTGATTAATTTTTAATTTGTAAATAAGATAAGACCATTAGCATTACCTATAAAAATTATAACCCACTCTTCAAATGCGCTTTACTTTCAACAGGCATTTGCAGTATAACCTTTCGAAAATTATTTTAAATTATGTCAATGTGCGTGTTCTTTCACCGATCAACGGCACGCATTGCATTTATATACCCTCACCCTTATCCACTTTATGCCACTTTATCGAAATAAAAGAATATCTTAACCGATTTGCTGTAAGTATTGCTGAAGGCGCTTTCAACACCGCTCGACGCCGCGCCACATGTAGCGGCCCGACCGCCTTAATTCCACTCTGCATTATCGCGGACGACGATCGCTAACTTGAGGTTAACTTTCACATTTTATATGCTTCAGTGAACATATCGATTACTCTGCACTTTATACGGCTGCCGACTGCGACTCGCGCTAGGGACTCTTAATGCGATTTATGTTCACAATAATTTTTTTCAGGAAAAAATGTGATTAAATAATCGTTTGTGCAACAAGAGTCGTTGTTTACACTGTTACTTATAAATGTGTTGAAAATGCTGATAAAAAACTTCGTCTATATATGCAATATCTTATCTCGACTGTGTTGACGGAGTTTTGATTGACCGCCACTTAACTCTTTTCTGACATATCTTGTTAGCTTCCTTATCTGACATACAGGTCGTCGTACCCATTCACTTGTCATTAAGACTTTTAAGATAAATGTTTTAATAAATCTTCTTGGCATTTTCATATTCTTTAAGTTTTTTTTTCATTTTCTTATCAACTGTTGCTGTTCATTGACATATCGACAAAGTTTCTCTATTTGATAGAGACAAAATGTTTAAAAAATTCGTTGATTAGAAAATTTTTTTTGAAAATTCCATTTGCTTAGTTTTGCTATAATTATTTATTGGATGTATAAAATTATTATTATTTTTATTAATAAAGTACTATTATTTATTGAATTTTGCCATCGACTTTTACATGTCCTACAAAATAAATACACGAAAGTTATCACAGGAAAAGCCTCACCATAATTTCATAGCACTTATCTATATCTCAATCCCTATTTACGTATTACACTTTTAACTCAGTCCAATATAGAAAAATGACCGTTGTATATGCTTGCACTCATTACCTCATTAGTCTGCATAAGACTTCATTAAGCTATTCCTTATATTTATGTAATTAACTTATTCCGTAGCATGATTTTTACTCAATGGGATCGATTTTCCTCTCACAAATTTGGTTCAAACTGGATCATAACATATTGCACCATAACCTTTTTGCTATTTAATTTAACTTGTAATTAATTATTTAAAATAAATTCAGCTCAGCCTATTTCTTTCTATCGTTGCCTTTCATGAAAACAAGCATCATTAAACCTGTGTCCCAAAAAATAAATTATTTGATTTTGCTTGTGCTTCGCAGCACTATATAGAGATCGGTTGTTTTTCAAGTTAGCTCGGATAACTTTTTCCTTTAGCTTTAATAAGTTTTACAATAATATTATTTACATATTTTTGGATCAAGAAAAGCTTACTCAAACTAATAATAATTTTTTTTACAATTTTTCACCCCAGCTTTCAAATTTAATGGAATAAATTTAGAAAAGCTTCTTTATTATGTAACTAATACATTTCCTCTCAAAATAACCTATTTTGAAAATTAAACACAAAACAAATAGAAAAGAAAACTAAAATATAAATATCAATACTACGTTATTAATATCGTAACCGTTATTAATATGTGAAATTTGAAAGTAATAAATTGATATTGTGTTGTTGTAAATAAATATACCTACAAGGTAGTTATGTCCATACATATTAATATTATGTGCTTGAGGAATGTTAACACACATAAAAAGCATTTTAGAAAATTACTAGATCAATAATAATTTATCGGTACAACGTTATTAATATCGTAACCCTTATATGAAAATTTAGAGTATTCAAAATAATGATATTGTGTTGTTGTAAATAAATATACCTACAACGTAGTTATATCCATACATATTAATATTATGTGCTTGAGGAATGTTAACACACATAAAAAGTATTTTAGAAAATTACTAGATCAATAATAATTTATCGGTACGTTATTAATATCGTAACCCTTATATGAAAATTGAAAGTAATAAAAATAATGATATTGTGTTGTTGTAAATAAATATACAAAGTAATTACGTCCGTACATATTAATATTATGTGCTTTAGGAATGCTAACACACTTACAAAGCATTTTATAAAATTACAAGATCAATAATCATTTATCGGTCAATAATCATATGAAAGAACAGGAAAGAAAAAAAATTATAAAGGTTTTTTCAATTTTGAAACGTAACATACGGTATGTTAGCAAACGCTCTGTTCTTATAAATGAAGAAATAAATATCAGCTCCTGAGTTTCTTCGTTTCTAAATTACCTCAAATATATACTTTTTATATAAATTTTATAAAAGTAAATCTTTTAAGCATTAGGTAAGCAAGATTCATTTCAATATTATGCTTGTGTCAGCCGTATCTTTCTCGCTGTATACAGACAACAGTCGCAAACCATGAAAGTTTGCGGACATTATGACCAAAATCAGAGAGGAGACGATAAAAGTGCCCAACTAATCGTATTTGTCCACGGTGGTGAACCACGGCTTATATTGTGGATGTTCTTATACTTCAAACATTACGCCGCAGCCTTTAATATTGAAACAAACTTAGTACAAAAGATAAATAAAAAACCTGTAACAATTGCATATAAATAATAAACATTAAACAAATTAATTTGAGGTAATATTGTAATACATTGGCATTCTCGTAATACACTGGTATCCTCGAACATCTTTATATAAAAAGAGCGCGGCGTCCGGTCTTCTGTTTAGTTAGCAACTAGGTTTTGATGAGTAAAGAACAAACAAAATATTAAAATTACAAGAAGAGACTTGGACGGAACGAAAACGGAATTCATTAAACATACCACGTTTAATGAATTCCGTTTAGGGCGAATAGCCAACAAATCAATACGCAATGAATGCGTAACGATGTAAAGCCAGCATGAGTTTATTAATTTCTAACGCAATAGATGTGTTTTGAACATTGGAAAGGAAATTTCATAAAATGAACCCATATTTCGACCTGCAACTTTAAAACGTGAGGAGATTATAAATCTGTATCTTTATATAAATATAAAAAAACGATTTATCTGTTTTCTTTCACACTTTTTGACAAAAATTTAAATATTATCAACTTAAATACCCCGGTGATAAATTTTTTATTAAATATAATTACGTGTTAAAATAAATAATCACGCTATATATTTCTAAATTGATAAATACCTGCACTGGCATTTTAAGTTACTCGATTTCGGGTAGCGATGTCTGGTGCAACAGGTGATTGTATAAAATTTAACGAGTATATAATTGTTTAACAAACGCAAGATATTTGTTCGCTGTGTAAATGTTGGCCGGTCAATTTAAAACAACGATCAAATGAATTCAATTAAACGAAATATTTCTTAATCAACATGCTCTTACCGTACCTCGCGTACAGTGATAGCGTAATAATATATTAACATTAATAAACAAAGTTGCACGTTGCAATAAAAGTGTCTTCAATTGACTCTATTTAATAAAATAAGTGGCAATTTTTTTAAGTTAAACCCTCTCGCATTAAAAAATGTTACTGTTTTTCTCTTTACCATACTAAGCATGTATTCGAGTTTTATGAACATTTATAATGTAACTATACATTGACAAGTAGTTAAACTAAATCTCACTAATAATATATTTTTAGCATTGGACTCTACTATTTAATAAAAAAATGTTGTGATAATAAGTGGCAATTTTTTTAAGTTAAACCCTCTCGCATTAAAAAAAGTTACTGTTTTTCTGTTTACCGTACTAAGCATGTATTCTAGTTTTATGAACAAACATTTATAATGTAACTATACATTGAAAAGTAGTTAAACTAAATCTCACTAATAATATATTTTTAACATTAGACTCTACTCTTTAATAAAAAATTATGATAAAAATATTGCATACTAATTTGGGGCATAATTAATAAGACTCGACGTCTATTTTCGTAACATCTGTTGCTTCAGAGACCGAAACTATAAAGTCGACTGTTAACTAATAATATTATGTTGCCTTATTAGCAGTGAAAGTAAAGTAAGACAGAGTCTTAGCAATGCAAGTTCCTTATTCCGTCCTTGCAATAAAGTGTCATTCGTGTGACCACATACGTATTAAGTTATCAAATTTCTTTTGTAAGAGCTTATATTTAATGCGCTACTTGATCATTAACAAAGTTTTCGTTAAATAAATATGAATAGACTTTCTACTATCGACCACTCACTTAATAGCACTTCAATTCAATTACTTCAATTACAATCTCGGGCGTACATTACGAGCCGTTACTGTAACGACAAAGTTCAAGTATTTTCAACGCTACTTTAATAATAATATTATTATATATGTATAAACACACACACACACACTATATATATATATATATATATATATATATATATATATATATATATATATATATATATAGAGTGTGTGTGTATGTGTGTTTATACATATATAATAATATTATTATTAAAGTATTAACACGTAAGCTAAACGCTTAGTTGTAAAAGAATTGTAAGCCAATGTAAGTCTATACCATATCCAACAAAAATTGTATTGCTCTCTGCGTGTACAACGCTAGAAAGAGATAGTGTGAAGCTGGAATATGTCAACGGGAACCAAAAGATATGCTAAATTAAGAGCAGGTTATTTTTAATGTATTAATAAAAAAAACCATCTGACATACGTAACTGTCAGTCGCACATCTTCAATAATTTAACGATATTGTAAACTAGGAAATATTTTAAAGTTCGGATAACGAAACACGATTCCAGAAGTTGAAAATTTCTCATACTTTATTTATATCTTAGACGTAACTGTAAAACTATTACAGCCAATAATGTTGAAATTGTGCTCATGCGAGCGCATCGCACATTGCGTTGACCGGCGATGTTTCGAAACACTGTGCTCAAATAACACTGTGAAGGTTGTGCTTATAGACACATAAGTACGATCATCCGGCACGATTTTAGCTTCGTGAATATGTCTCTTTCGATTATTATTAAAAACTACAACAAAATTTCGTAGAATTTCGTGAAAATAACTTGAATAAAATTAAAGATTTATTATCTTGAGATAATAAATAATTATTACCTATAAGAAATAACTATTACCTTGATAAATTTTATGTAATACATCTTAAAAACTATTGACTAGTAACATATACAATTTTGCTTACAAGATCAATCTAGTTAAACAGGTTCTACATTAGTAAATTGGTACTTTTTATTTTATATCATTATAACTTACATAACTAAAGCTATTTGTACACTATGATACTTATAAATTAAATATATATATATATATATATATATATATATATATATATATATATAAATATATATATATATATGCAATTATTTTCTCTCGTCCTTTTCTCTAGTTTTTTCTTTAATTTTATATACTTTTTACTTAATGATTCCAAAGGTTTCCTCTGATAATAATGATAATAATAAAATGGCAGTAGCAGATCATTTAAATTTAAAAATAGTTAAAGCTGTTTTGTAAAGCTGATTTTTAATCAGTCCAAGCAAAAAATATTAATGTATAATTAAATTAATTTCATTAAGTAATAAATTAATATTAGATGATGGAATGAGCATAGGCTAGTTGGGCGAAATATTATCTAATTACTTCTGCTCCTGAATTAAAACACACTGTTTTTTAATCTCAATTGGTATACAAATTTTTTAAACTCAATTTGTGCATTTTACTGTCCCAAAATCCATACTAAATGTGTTACAAAAGGTATGCTAAAGGAATCCCTATAATTAAATGTCTTTCTCATAACTTCTATAGTCATAGATTAGTAAATACTGTTATATGTGGATAAGAGTTACACAAAAACTCCTTATACGCAGAAATATCGAACACTGGATTCCAAAAAAAAATAAATACGCCTACATTTGATTTTATAATGCTTTATACGTGATTTTGATTAGTATATAAACCAAAGTTTTCTTTCCTAACTTATTGAACACAAATTTCAGATTTTTCGGCATAAAACGACCACCGATTCTAATCATAAAAAAGTTAGACCCAATGTTAAAAAAATTATCATACATTTAAATCCATTTCTTCTTTAATCAATTTTCATTAGGGAATTTTTCGTAAGAAAAATCACTTTAAATGATAACATTAGTACACCGAAATATAAATCTTTTATTTACAAAAACTGTTGTACTTTTCATAGGTAAAATAAGTGGTAATTAATTATAATAGCATTATCCGGGCTGTAATAGAATTAAACGAAACCCAACACAATTGAAAAAAAGAAAAATTTATGAAGGTAATGTAAAATTATATTAATTGTGAATGCGAGTTGAAATCCATTCTAAACGCATTTTTGCTATGATCGTCCCGTATATAAGAAACTGAAGCTTTATAATCGGTTACAGACACTTAAATCTATTGATTTTATATAAAATCGTATATAAAAACGCACAGAAAATATTTAAATTCAAACGATATATACTTATCGATTACTTTTGTATTTCTTAGTCAATGACCGTGATCTAAATCCATGCATTCACCGGCTAACCTCATTTATTCGAAGAAGATTTAATTATGAAATATAATGCAATATTGCCGTTAATTCTAATGATAAATTATATGTTTCTAATCGCCACTCGATGATCGATACGCAAGGACACGACGGCGGAAAACCATTATTAATTAAAAAGGCGCAAGTTAAAGATCTCGCGAATGTGCGATATTGTTCGAAACGACGAAGTTTGACCTCCAAATAACCACAGGCGCCGATCAATTTTAGTTTATGAACATAATTATTTCCTGTATCTTGTCAATGTGTACTTATTAAAATTAATTGAATGTTATGTAAATATTTGTATGTGTATTTGGAGATCTTTGTTGTGATAGTTCAAATTTTAATAAAAAAATCCGATGTGGTATAAGATATATATATAAGTCCTCCACTGTCTTAACAATAGGTGAGGATATATATTTTGACAACTAATTGTCATCCAAAAGTAAAGCGTGAAAGCTTGATTGTGAATGATCTTAACTAAACTTTTATATATTTATTTAGAAAAATTACTAATTCGTTGAATTTATCTTTAGATATTCAAGCCAAAGTCAAATAAACATTATTTAAACGGCATATTATTTATTTATATCTGATTATAACATGGCGATATCTTAGCATAGATGGAGGTGTAATTTCACTGATATGTCAATGAAACTCCTTTTTAGAAATTTATTATTTCTTACTTTTTTAGAAACTTATTATTAAAAGAGTAGTGTAATGTTTATGACCTTTGGTGTCTTTGTTTTATTTATTTAAATATTGAATATATTTGACGTTAATTTTGTAGAAATTCATTATTCACAATTAAATGAAACTATGATATAGAATTACTTCTAAATTCTTTAAATTATTTACCACGACCTAAGTTTCGTTGTATTACAACATCTTCATGATTAGCAAATGTCTTTCTAATATCTTTGCTAATATCCCACCTGAAGATGTTGTGATACAACGAAACCTAGGTCGTGGTAAAGAACTTAAAAAAAGTAGAAATAATACTACATCACGTAGTTTTATTTAATTGTATTTAAATAGCGTTGAAGCCATATATTAATATAAATTGATATGCCCTTTTAGCTTTGATAAACAATTTCGATTCTTTTTTTACCTTTGATTATTACAATTGCTTACCTGTAATCGATTTTTTAACTTATTTTTATTGATGTGGATCTTATTATTAAAGAAGATATTTGTAAATCATTTTTTTATTTAATATCATTCTGAAGAAAAATGCCAAGTAGGCGTCAAAATACGCACAAAGTAGGTGTCCATAGGTCTTGAAATGTTTGATATTAATTAACGGAAGTAACTTTGTTTGTAAGTTCTGATCCAATGCTAATACTTAAGAGTTTCAAAGTTAAACATTCATATTTCTTTACTTACCTATAGAAAAGTATATATGGAGTAAGTAACCTACATTAAAAGACTCTTTAATATTGCTCTTTATTATCCACTTGCAAAATGTTATACACGTAGATAGATCTAAAACTATAGAAACTATAAAGCCATAAAACACTCGTGGACAAACATGACGAGAATTTATAAGGGTTGGGTTTTACTATTGAACCCTAAGTATCTTTACTGCATTTTGCTATGACTTTGATCAATGCCTATGAATGAATTACTCCTATCCACTCGTATGAATGGACTGAGTATGTAATAAATGCACAAAATTATAAATTATCTTAAATATTATTCAATCAAGACTCAATGAATATCGTCTGAGTAAACGTTCTATAAAATGATTCCAGCCGTCCTCAAAGTTTTCTTAATCCAATTTTTCCAACAGCACAATAACTAAGAGTTAAAGGGTAATGTGTTCAAGGGTGAATATAAGTATAATTAATTCATGAAACGAATTATAGTAGTTTATTATTATTACGATAATATTGTTTAACATGAGCAGCGCAAAAAATTTCTTTGTTCTTGTTTTTCTGAATAAAGAAATAAATAGTATGTTTTAAACTGTGTGATACAGCACGACCATAACAAACTAAGAATTGTAATTTAAATCGATTTCTCTATTTATTACCATTCTTTTTCTAAATGTAAAAACAAATATTGTCTTCGGTCAAGCGTCATTGTTAGGTATATAGAAATTTACCATTTTCATGAGAAAACATTCATTTTCACTTAAAGAAAATATTACTTTTTCTTCCAATGGAAATAATACAAGGTTCTTTTCTAAAATACCGCTAAAGGTCAAGGACAAAAATTGCAATATTACGTTATTTTTGACGATATTGGTATAGCTGAAGTTGTTTAGACTATTTTTTCACATTTTATTTCACGTCAATATTTGGATGGATATACTGAAAAAGTATTCATTTTTTATTTCCAATTTTGGTACCGCATCAGCAATAACTTGTATTTTTTGAGCTTTACATCCGTTACTTTTTTATTCCCAATTTTGGTACCGCATCAGCAATAACTTGTATTTTTTGAGCTTTACATCCGTTACTTTTTTATTTCCAATTTTGGTACCGCATCAGCAATAACTTGTATTTTTTGAGCTTTACGTCCGTTACTTTTTTATTCCCAATTTTGGTACCGCATCAGCAATAACTTGTATTTTTTGAGCTTTACATCCGGTACTTTTTTATTTCCAATTTTGGTACCGCATCAGCAATAACTTGTATTTTTTTCAGGTTTACATCCGTTACTTACAGCAATGTTCCATTTTATAGTATAAAATAAATAGCAAGACTTACAATAGAGATATACGACGTGTGCTAGTAGCATTTCATTTTGTTATTTGATATGTAAACAATGCGCTAATATCAATTAAGTAACATTCATAAATATTTACAACCTAGTGATATAATTCTAGTCCAACTTAAAAGTAACAATGCGAACTGTGCTGATGTGTCAACGTACTCTTTCTTGCCGACTTCACAAATTCAAATATTATCCACCTCGTAAACACAGATCAGCAGCCTCTACACACCGTACACTTGTCGTTAACAACTGGTGCGCGAACTACTTTCAAAAGTAGATCTCCTTGAATTTGCCGAGCGGGTATAACTTGAATGCAGTCTGTGTATTGAGATGGCGATTTGTTGGTTTTATCACTCGACAAGTTGAAAGATTCCCTAAAGTGACGTCGTAAATCTCCATTTAAGTTTAAAATGCTCTAATTTTATGAGTGTATTTTTATGTTTTAAGAAATGTCATGATTAAATTATTTTTGCCAGTAATTATTTTTAAGGTTCTATACCTCAAACTAAAAAACGGACCTCTTGTAAAATCAATGTTTTCACGCATTTGAAATATTTAGTAAGTAATATATTTACGTTATGGAAAATTAATATTTGCAACTAGTTTAATACAATTAGCATATTTATAAATGTCTAAATATGTAGGTATCCTCATAGTGCAAGTTCTACTAATACTTGACAGGTTATATATATATATATATATATATATATATATATATATATATATATATATATATATATACATATATATATATATATATATATATATATACTTGACAGGTTATATATGTTCTTGAGTCATTGTTCTGTGAAATAACATTCATACAATTGACTTGAATTGATAAACCGAATTTAAACTATTTAAAAACATGAATTTCCTTACGATTTTTTTAAATACCTTTTTATCGAATAAGTGGACATTTATTTTTTATGATAAAATTTTATGTAAAAAAATTATTCATTCAGAGACAGTTGGCATGTATTATTGCAGAATGCTGCTAATCTTTAATGTAATTAAATTTTAAATACTATTGAATATATTTGGCGTTAATTTTGTAGAAATTCATTATTCACAATTAAATGAAACTACGTGATGTAGTATCATTTCTACTTTCTTTAATTTCTTTACCACGACCTAGGTTTCGTTGTATTACAACATCTTCAGGTGGGATATTAGAAAGATTCTTTGCTAATATCCCACCTGAAGATGTTGTAATACAACGAAACCTAGGTCGTGGTAAAGAAATTAAAGATAGTAGAAATAATACTACATCACGTAGTTTCATTTAATTGTGAATTCTGAAATTAAATTAAATGCTGTTGTCATCAACATTAATTTACAGTTTTGATCAGTACTTCATCTTGAATTCCTATTTACATTAATTTATTAGCGCTTCATGCAGTAAATACACACGATTTTATCCATACATGGTCCACGGCGACACCAGTATGCGAATTTTTCTATATTTGAATATAACGTTTAGCACATTACTACACACAAAATGTTTATTTACTTGGTTATAAATTTACTTGGTTCTTTCTGTAATTAAAGATTCAAAAACGGTAGATAGAATTTTCTTTATTCAGTCATAATTAAATACCTTAATTTTTTGCGTTTGTATATAAAAGTGTTTACATAAAAGTATTTTAAATCACTTTAAACTATTTACAAATATTAAATTTCGCAACGTAAATATATTTATTATTAGAAATACGCATAAAATATGCGTATCCAAATAATCGCGTATTTAAAAAATTATAAGGTCAATGATAATTGCTGTAGTGTTCCCACAGCATAGGTAGGTTTTTAAAAACTATTTTTTCACAATTCTAAATTGAGTAGTTTCAGAAACAAGGGGAATAAACACTTTTTTTAGATATTTTTCAATACTTATAATATATACTACCTAAAATATGAGTATTAACCCTTTCTATAGTTTGAAATTTTGTTTGAAAAATGTTTCTGTCGCAATGTTTTTGAGAAAAATGTTTTTGTTTGAAAAATGAGTTTGAGGCCCTCATTATTAACTCTTTAGTTTTCTTTAGTTTGTTCCACACTACATATAGAATTTAAAAAATATTATCAATTGCTTAATTTGTCCCTGTAAAAAACTACTTATAATTATTTTTGTGTGTTCTCTATTGAGAAATATGCAGGTTAATATATTTTATTGCTTCCAAATTTCAAGTTCCTCATCAGGCGGTTTCTGAATCGCCTGATGAGGAACTTGAAAAGTGGCCGTGACAGATAGACACGTGAGGGTAGTTACAAGGGTGCCGGTTTTCTTTTTGAGATATTTTACTCGAATTTGTTTTAATTATTATTAGACATTTTTGCATTCAAAAGATTATTATATTTATCAACAACTTGAGACTTATGAACGGAGACTCGTTTTCATTGAGGCGCACAATATCAGAGTTGACTCCAATTAAAAATAAAAATTAATACAGATTTACATTGATTACGATTTTCGTTTTATGTACTTTAAGTTTTAAAATGTTTTAGAGCTTCTTTTACATTGAAATTGTACATTTACATGAAACAATTTCCTTTATTTACCTACAGATTGAAAATTATAATTTATATGTAATGAAAAATGCTTGATGAAAAGATACAGCCTTTCGAATATCATGTATTTTAATAATAACTCACTGACTCCCTAATAAAAACATATAGGATGCTTTCTGTTGACCTAAAAATTAAAATTTATTGCGGAGAAAGATCTCATAGCACAAGCAAAAGAAAAAAAATCATTCAGCTTTAATTATACGCGGTCTTGATAGATCAATATTTATTTTCTCGTTGATTTCTTATAAAGGCCGTGCCCAATTTATAAATGGACGGAAATTATTAAGAATGTGTGAGTATTCATAAAAATAACACAAATTATATGAACGTACAAAACAAACACCAAACATTATTCAAATATACTTTATTTTATTTGATACAAATCTGAGGAATAAATTTAAATCACCAAGCGGCTCCATAAATCGCATCCACAAGCAGGGAATTGAGCATATCACATAATCGTATTAATCAACTGTAGCTCGCAGTGACATTCAAGTATCCAGGGAACTAAAATAAAATATGACTATCTAGTAACAAGCCCAACAAACTCAGGATTATCATAACACTCTATATTTGGCAAAAAATGCAGTCAAACAACTCTATTTAGAGTTTAAACAAATTACTTAACCACTATAAAATACGAAGGTAACAATTATCGATAAAAGCAGTAATTGTTTATTTAAAATATATTTTAAACCTAGGTCACTTCATATGGAGAACATATTTCTGAATTCGTTTCAACAATTTTTTGGTTAAAAGAGTTAAACGTAACCAAAAAAATTCAAAATTACTATACACGATCTGTTTTAAAAATAGAATCTTACTTCATTACACGGTTACCATATTGCAACCTAACCCAACTTAAAAGCTTGATTAATTATTTTGAAATATACGTAAAAAATTATGCTGACCTTTTTTTAACCAGGCATTACTAACACGGTTCCAAAATAATCGATAAACAATAAATAACAAACCAAAAGATGATACAATATTTTTTGTCATCTGGCTTATCTATAATTAATACATTATTCAAATTTATGGGACTACACCGTAAAGGAAACGAATATATTTTTTTAAGAATTTGCAAATTAACTCATGTGTATTCAATTATTTACATCGGTTAAACTGACTTATATGTATGCGTGCGTCGTCGATAAATCCACATTAAGCAACACTAATCAAAAACAAGCCAACCCTGACATTTAAAAACTCAGGTTCTGATCTCAACATAATTTTGGCTACATTAGCATATATTTTATGTTAGAACCCACGTTGTAACGGAAATAAACTACTCGACGCAGTTAAACCGTACTGGATATAGACCTCATGATAGTTAAATACGACATGCCTATTATACACTGATATAATTGAAAAATGAAGATCTTGACAATGGAAAGAAGTAAAAATATGTAGTATTTGATATTTATATACAAGGCCTTACATGAACATTTCCGAATTATCGCCTTGCGAATTTTGAACAATTTGCGATTTGTCTTAGTCTCTTGGTTTGTTAGGAATTTACTTAACAAATGTAATATTTGCATATAGAAACATTAATGTGAAACGGAATTTATGAATAAAATGTAGATATAACAATAATAAACAATTTATTAAATCTCATAGCCTCACGTATTCTTATGTTGAATTTAAATTATTTGCGGAAAGTTTTCATTGAATAAACTGGATTTCACTTTCTTTTAGCGGCGTGCCGATGTTTTCTACAGTTTACGATACTAAATGATAGTATAATAAACTGTTTTATTATTTGCGTATTATTTCATTTATTTACCACAATTATACGAGTAAACGACTCTGAGCATATCTCGTTATTTATAGATTTTTCTTATTCATTCATTCTCGTTTTTTAATCATTCAGGAAATGTTTAAAAAAATTCTATTTCATTTTGCTGTTGATATTATCAATATCTAATTTACAGCCAAGTCTTTCTTATTAGTGTATAATAATAAAATTCTAGATATAAATTTAAATTATTGTTTTCTGATTTATGTCTTTATGTAATATAAAACATTTGTTTCCTGAGTTAACCACTTTAAAGCAAGTAAAGAATTCAGACTATATCGAGGTGATAGCATTAATTTGTTAACCAAGTTTATTGAAAAATTTTCTTTGAAAAGCTATTTTGTAAATGTTTTCAAATATTTCAAAGTTCTGCTCAAACCAAGAAATATTTTCAACATAAATTTCTAATTTCATTTTAATACTAAAATGCCAGTATTTAACCATTACTAGACTACTCGTACAATGTTATTGGTTATTGACGTACAAGGTTATTGACGAGCACTATCAGTGCTCGTCAATAACCATACCGGTGTTCTTCAATGGCCACATTAATACGCAGCTATATAAACTTATATCAAACCATTATCTTCGGAAGCAATCACAGTATTCCATTAAATAAATTCAATCAACAACAGTGATAAATACACCAAACGTACTGGTTATTATATCATGAGTTACCTTTTTAAATCACAGACGTACGTTCAATCGTTCCCGAGTCAATTTTAATGATTAACTTTGTACACGTAACATTACCGACAAAATCAACAACTACTTGACGAAGTAATGTTAATTATCAGATAAGCTCAAAGTGAATATAATTCCATTTAAAAATTTTCACTGGCAACATAATATAACAGATGATGTGATTGTTATAATGAAGATATTTGAAAAAGTGTTTGAAAACTTTCTAAATTTCTAGCAACTGTCTTTTGTCTATCTATGAAAGTCTATTTAAAGTGACAGCTTGGTAATTAATTGATATGTTTCGATCAAATTTAGTTGTACACTTTCAACACAAATTGCTAGTCATTTTTTAATAGTAATTGTCGAAATTAACTACAATATACTACTCGCAGATGTATTATATTAGAAACTGTTTTGACTTTAAGCCACCAACAATGGGTATTGAAATTGTTTAAGCTCCTTTTAAAGGTAAATACAATTTGCATTCATGGTTTTGTGAGTTGGCGATAACTTCCGTGTTACCTAATCTGATATATTATGGAGGCTGGACTGAAATGTATAAACGTATATTTTGCATATTCTTGATATACCGTATAATACTTAATATATTGTCAGTATGTACTCCATAGGAATAAAATTAAATCTCGTATTAAAACGAAGTAAGGTCAAGAAATTCTTTGTAGGGAAAATACGGACTTTTAATGTCAGAAAGTGTATTTAAATTTTTATGGAAGTAAAACCCATGCACGTAAACTTAAAGCCACTTCTTACTGTACAAATAAACTTGTTTACGTTAACGGGACTATAGTGAAAAATTCCTATAAAATGGCAATAAATCCATTAACTCGCTCGTTTCTAAATGAGTTTTGTTGTTTTTCCATTCTAGCGATCAAAACTTCTTTCGATTTTCACTTCCCGTTCGACTTTATGTACAAGTTTTACTGGTTGTCTTATGAAGAAACTTGAACGGCGAACTGGCTGGCGGTGAAGCCTGTTGGTTGTGGAAAAGCTGTTGGTTATTTAAAAGAGTGGTAAAAGAAAAGGAATCACTGTATAAGATGAAAATTTCGCGTATTGTTGTTAGTAAACTGAAGACATACTATAATACTTTAACACATTAACGTTGCTATGCAACAAAATAAGTTCCCCTATTTTATTTATATTATATATATTTGTTATTGATAAATTTAAGGTAACTATCAGCTAGCAACTTTAAGATTCAATAGATCATTATTGCTGTCACAATCAGTAAATGGGAAGTTATTAAAAAGTTAAGTTAAGTTATTTCTAGTTTTAATTTAAACCACAGCGTAACTACAATTTCTTCTTCTTTCCGGCGTCAGTATAAATTTTTAAATATTTTAAATTCGTTTTTTCTACTCACCTACACTATTGTATTTTCTTCTGTTGTAAAAATGAAAGTATTTTTGTATATTTGATGCTTAATAACTCAGTGGAATTCTAATGCAACAAAAAATATGTTTAGACATTTGTTATTTGATTAAAAAGTTTTTTATAAACATAGGCGATGTTTTGTATAAACATTAAAAAACTAATGAATGAGTAAATCAAGGAATAGCATAATTCCTGAAAAATAAATGTCGGTGTTTTAGTGAGTAGATGAAGTAATGTGAATATTAAATCGGCAGAAACTTCTAACATCATATATGAAGAGCTGTCGCATTAGTCTCTTTGGGTCAGAGACCAATCATAATAAAAAATCCTCGCAAACGAAGCCGCGGGCAAAAGCTTGTTAATTATAAATTAGTGGATATTTAGCATCAGGTTGTTTAAACCATGGCGAGCCATAATGATTACTTTATAAAGTTACGACGCAACTATTCCTCGAAAAATTTTGGAGCTAGTAATTTAGGGAAATTGACCGCTTACTGTTAGAAACACTTCGTATTATAATAAAGTTGGACCGCAACGAGCAGCTTCTGTTGACAGCTTTATGAACCGACAATTTTACGGGAAATTTAAACAGTAAAGTAAATACTTCTTATAGCGATAATATTTCCACATTAATTTATTACAAATTTTCAGACATTTTGCTGCGGTTTTCATTCATTTGCTATCTTGTCTTTTTTTAAAGTTAGGCCTCAAATTTATTATTGTATTCATATTAGTTTTGTTTTTATTCGAGAAGGTTTGTCGAAATTTAGATCGGACTACTTTTAAGGTTAAAGGTAGTATGAAAGTTTAATTCAATGCAAATGTTTTTCATAAACGTTTATTTCATTTATTTCACTGCTTATGATCAATCTTTGAGTAATTAACAGCGTTTTGTAGTCGAAAGTGCTTTAAACTGAATTGTTTATCCTTATATCTTGTAAAATAAAATAACAGATTTAAATTTAATTTAATTTTTTTTAAGCTTTGAATGATTATAGTGAGAGAAACTCCGAGAGTCCTATAGTATAAAGCAAATCGAACTGTGGTTTAGCTTGAAATATTATAAATTGTATTTGTTATTAATTAATATTATATGCAGCTTATTAACAATATTCAAACAGTTTTTTTAACAAAATCATTATGTACCGCGTTCCCATATGTAAGATTCCAACAATCTAGATAATAATTATAAAATAAACTATTTTTTATGAATAACAACAGACAACGAACTTTAAGTTTGCAAATTATAGTTTCACCAGTTAATAATTGAATAAATCCTAAAATATCGTTTTTTCAACCTTTTATTTTTATGAAATTATGAATCATGTTTTGATGGAAATTAATTGAAGACTATTTATCCGATACATACTTTTAAACATGTCAACCATATAAAAGTAAAAATTTAATTAAGATGTAGTCTTTTCACATCTGGTTTTGGTATAAAAAAATTAAATTATTTTTTCGAATTACAAAACCACAATTTTGTGATGTACAAGCCCTTATGCAAAAAACAAGCCCTTCTTCATTTAATCAAATTACATTTTGAAGTATCAAATCTGCTAAGTTTCGAAATTAGAATACATACCAATAGGGCAGGTAATGCATCAGAGCTAGAAGTTTATATCGTTCTGTGTTCAAAGGCACGATTAAAATAAAAAATAATTAGTTACAGTCCTAAGATTGCAACGTCGATCTATTGATCTTTATGCCAAGCACGACTTCATGAGAAGTATGTGCTCCTAATCCACTGTACCTTGCAGCTAATGTATGACTACGGTTCCTCTTCTTATGATACATAATGAGCGACCGCAGAAACCTTTTAAGTTGACTGTATACAATTACGAATGTGGTTGTCTGCTGCAAGTAAAAGTTCGTAAACATTTCACAAAGGCATTCCGGCTGCATCGTTTCTCACGCTCTTCGCAAGTTCCGTAATCATTCACGGTTACGCTTAAGGAATAATCTACCATTCAGAAATAGCAGTTGTAACGCTCTCGCCCATTTTAAATATTAGACACGTCTATTTAACATTTAAAACAAATATTAATAAAAATAGAAAAAGTTAATTTTACTAGCGACTTAAGTTCGCCATTATTAAAGAGACAGTTCCATATATTTAAGGAAATATCATCAAACTATCTCCAATATTCTAAAAACGGTGGTCTGGCTCATCGTTTTTTTTTTTTGAACATTAAATATTTCAAGAACTGTAACTTACAGACAAAAATAATTAAAGAATTACATTAAATAAGTAATAAATACTAGTGGCCGCTCAGTGATCGGAATTCGACCGTAATTCATTAAATTTTTAAGTTTGAACGTCATTAATATCATTTTATCAAAGAGTATACTTCTACAACCATTGCATATATATTTTTTTTTGAATTTTGTTCTATTACGTTAGCTCAGAGCGTGTACAAATGTATTAGCGTGTGTTGTTTGATTACTCCTCTGAAATTTAAAATTTAATGTTGGCCAATCTGACATTTAAAAATCCTTTGCCGACAATCTCTAATCTGGGCGACTGTTTCACTACAGATTATTATGTGTTTAACATTGACAGCATGAACGTATACAATGAATCTTTTAATGTATTTGTAATACACAATTAAATTAAACTACATGATGTAGTATTATTTCTACTTTCTTTAAGTTCTTTACCACGACCTAGGTTTCTCTCTTCTATCTTCAGGTGGGCTATTAGCAAAGATATCTTTACTAATAGCCCACCTGAAGATAGTGTAATACAACGAAATCGTGAAAGTCGTGGTAAAGAACATAAAGAAAGTAGAAATAATACTACATCACGTAATTTCATTTAATTATCAATAATTAATTTCTACAAAATTAATTCCAAATATATTCAAAATTTTCTCATACACTCCTTTTACATTGAATATAAAAGATCTGTAGCTTTAAAGTATAAAATAAATAGATAAATGACAGCAAAAAATATGGGCATGTGAAAATTAATTTTCAAGCGAAGCCGTTCATACATGGAATATAATTGTGAATGAGAAAAATTATACATATATATATATATATATATATATATATGTATATATATATATATATATATATACACACACACATATATATATATATATATATAATGGCTTTTAACGAAGTAATGAATGGGTTACAAAAGTATTTCAACCCATTCATTAGTGGATAATTTTAGTAGATCATCGACGGAGGATTAAGCAATACGGTGGGCCGCCATCACTTTTAATTTCATGGAAAATAGCATAAGGTTATGCATATATTATATATGTTATGGTTGTACTATTATCATACTGCAATCTGTTTTAAACCTATCGAGAAACCGTCGTAAAGAATACTTGACCTTTCTTACTATTTAGATACGACTCACATCCTGTTATTTGTTATCATTTTCAAAAATAAATTGGTTTTCCAAATAAAAATCTTGATTTTAGAACCAAAATATTAATATAATAAAAAGCATGCTGTATTTTCACTTCAATAATCAGATATTTGAATACATTCGTTTATATTCCTGCTCAGTTTTTTTTCATAAAATTTAAGGGATATATAAAATTTACACAGTTGGTTGACTCCACATCATATATGGAATTCCAATGAACTCTGAACTCAATTTGCTATGTCACTTTCGTCTAATCTTTAATACCACATATAACCAAATGAATCAACAAATTCTTCACCTGTATATCAAAACTTTATAATCCTAGAATTAAAAATTCAAAGGTTATAATATGAAATTATTAATAGACGGCTTTCAAAGTTAAGATTTGGTCTTCAAGTTTTTACGATACCAGAAAATCATGTACAAAAATATGGAATACCATGTATAAATACGTACCGCGATCAGTAAATGAAGACTCTTCCAATTAAATCTTAACATCATTTCGAAGTCCTGAGTTTAATTCGAGCCGCATCGCTCGAATGCGCCCCCTGGGGGTGCTTTTTTGTACCGTGACAAAAGATACGGCATGAACGACAATTACCTGCTATACGTTCGACATATTTTTGTGAAGTTTCTATAGGCATTTATAAGTAAAAATCTTTTTTCCATTTGTTTTTAAAGCGCTTTACAAATTGAAGACAAAAAACAAACAAAAATATCAAAATGATTTGAGAAATGATAAAATTATTATACTTAGAAATTCTTATTCGAAAATAAATATACGTAGTCTTCAAGCTTCAGAACTACTTAATTTATGAAATAAATAAAATAGTCTAAAAATTGAGTTCATGTTCTAAAAATCTGCGTTATATGCGCCTATAGCAAACAATTTCGTAATGTGGTATGAAATTATTAGCTGATTAAATATGCACTCACCAAATTGATAAAACTTATTTAATTTATGTACACTAGAGGGTACAAATAATAAAATATACGGCATAGTTTTCGTATTTTTTACTTGAAATATGAACATCTGTGATCTAAGACAACTTGCCGTGAAATTTACTCTTATTTAAACATGAAACGCTTAACTCCTTTTAAAAGACATCTTGCAAAACGATAATGTCTTGTGATTTCAATTATTAGTATATAGTAGTAAAACAGATTAAACCTAAAGAGTACAAATATGACACTAGAATATTGGATGTAAATATGAACGTTTTAACATTTCTCTCGTACAAGGTACTAAGTTAAGGTAAGATAAATGTTACCTTGTGGGAGAGAAAACGTTTGTACGTATGTAATCATGTAGGTACGTTTGTGCGTATGCCTTTTACCTCGTAGATGTGTCCTCTACCTCTTAGATATACTCGCATTTACAATACAAAGAAATCGATATACCTAAATTAGTTTTAACAGGAAACATATAATTTCGCATTTAGACGATAATATCGATAATTTATCTTAATGGAGTTTTTCAAATTAACGTACGCTCATAAAATCGCGCCCCAACGAGTTCTAACGCTACCTGTATAACGTCGTAGCCTATGTTTGAACATTAATCGAAGTACTATTCAGGACCTCCCAGCGGTAGTTATACTCGGCGTGACGAAATGGATAATAATATTATTAATATATTCAGTGGGCGTCCTGTCTGCAACCACCCACACTCTGGATCGCTTCGAACAAATTTATAACTGCTTTATATAATCGTTATTTAGAGAATTAAAATCTTTTGGACGAACTTTTCAGGATATGCAGATATATTTTTTATATATCATTTATTTTCTGATTGTTTCAATTCATTTTGAATTACGGGTTTCATACTAGACCATGTATCTGTCCATTTATTTCTTATAATACGGATGCCCGCTTTCACTGCACATGGCATAGGAGATGAGTATCTGGTTGTAAAAATTTTGTAAATTATATTTAGTGTGGGGATTAGTGAACCCACAATTATGAAAAAGATAATTTTTTGTCATTTATTCGTTTTTAGTCGTATAGGTTACACTAGCACCAGGAATCCACTAGGATATTTAAAAATTTTAGGTGTGAATAATGAACAACATCAACTTGAGAAAAGGAGATAGAAGTGGATTCATTTTTGAGTTAAATTTTTAAATCATTATATATGTGTATATATATACATACATACATATAATATGTGTATATATACATATATATATATATATATATATATATATATATATATATATATATATAGATATATAAAATGTCACAATTACAACTTAAATAACACTTTTATACAATTTATAGTGAGAGAATTTGACCTGAATGACGCAGATAAAATTAATGTTAAACCAAGTGGGATAATGAATTCAATGGTTCACACTGATTCAGCTTTTATTAGGAACACGGTCAGTCAAAATATTTTTTATCTAAGTATATAAAAATTATATTATAATATAAATCGACTATGAACTTCTTAGATCTTAGTTAGGAAAGAAATTCCACAAAAGTAATTTTGTAAAAGTATATAAATTTAAATATTACAAATTGTAATTATTGTTATAATATATGCTTGCAATTGAAATCAGAGGCTGATTAATTTCAAGGGTTGAAGTTAAATTTGAATCGAAATTTAAATTTTCCCACACCCGCAACATCAATCGTAATGTTAAACGAACTCGCTATGTTAAAGTAACACAACTATTTTGCCAACGGCAGCATACTCGCGCCGTTCTCCAATGAGGTGGCTAATAGATATGTCTCTGTTATTGATGTCTTATTTATTGTCTTGCAGCCAGACTTACACAATAACGAGCCTATATTTTGCGAAACAACGTGAATGGTCGTACATTCGGAAGCGTGGCAATAATGAACACTGTTAAATTGCAGCAGCTATATGTTCGGATTGCATTGCGCACGATTACGTTTTGCGAATAATATAATATAAACTGTTGCTGTAACTTTCAAAAATATTTCGACATACAACTGTGCACCTGTCGATTGCTATGCTGTCATTTCGCGTTGTCCGATGATATGTGGCACCATCTCTCTATTAATATTTTTACGAATGACCTACTAAAATAGATTAGCAGCTTATTGTAATCTGTATTACTTTACTTACGTCATGAATTGTTTTTGTCCGATTGCAAAATTAACTCCGTTAATAATTCTTCCATTTAGTAAGATCGATAATAACTGGTATTAGGTGCGTTTACTTTGAATTGTATTTGCGGCCAATAATATATTTGGTTGGTTTTATTTTTGTTTGTCAATCTCCTTAATTTTCGTTATACCCTCTTTTAAAATGTCAAGATTTTCGTACGTTTATCAACTTCTTACCAAACGTCATGCATTCGCAAGCAGTTAACACTGTTTTAATAAAAAAAAATATGTAATCCTAAACCAGCAACTTCGTCAAAAGCGTGAGCATTTAATTAAATCTAAATACCATTAACTAACATTACGCGGAATTAATTCGGAAAATATTTAAAAACACATACCTTGTGAACGAAACCATTTTATGTCCTTTAGTTTTTAAAAAATATACTTACCGTTAAATCTTTTTAATAGATATTAAATACAGAAGGGAATTATTTCAACATATATATATATATATATATATATATATATCTGTGTGTGTGTGTGTATGTATATATATATATATATATATATATATATATATATATATATATATATATAATGTGTCAAAAAAAGGAAATTTTAAAATCGGTTCAGATAACCAGAAAACTTTCATTGCAGTTTTTCATTGGCACAAAAAACTCTAAGATATTTTGAACTGAAATGTTATGATCTCTATTAGTTTTATTGTTGTCACTTTAATTTTCCCTATTTTTTAATCTATGGTAAAACACTGCTCCTATTATGTGATATTTTTATTTCTATTTCAAAAAAATTAAAGTCGGCCCCGGTACTATTAAAATGAATCTTATTCTTCAAACCTTATGCGTTCTTGCATTGCTGTAAAACTGACGTCCAGAAAAAATTATTTCAGAAATCTCCAAATTTCCAACTCTTCAACCTTGTAATGTAATTTGTCGAACAACCGTGAAAATACGCTTCCCGTAATCGTATTACTACAATTATTTGTATAACTATAATTATTGAAATCCATGGATTTTTAATAACAGATTATATAATAATTGCTGAGTTTTTCATCACTAACTTTAAAAATTTTGAATTTAATTTTTTAATGTTTCTTCTTTCAATTTTAGAACCTATAACTTGTTAATAAATTGTCATTAACCAAACACTAAAGGCCTCAATTATCTCCGTCTCCCACTCCATATCTTTCTCCTAATACAAACGACATTAGCCTACGATTAAATTAACAGATTTATAATAAAGATCGAATATTATTCATCTGCAACTTTCTTTAACATTTAGGCCATACATAGCGCGGGCGGTTAGTTACGGGTAAAAGTGAGAACAATCTTGATGATTCATTGAAATGTTCGCTTTTGTTTGCGTTATTTTGTTACAAACGACTCGACGTGGTTATTTTTCACTCTCTCGTTTAAGGAAATTAAACTGTAATTTGCATGCTATACGGATGTATACTTTTATAACACGCCATTATTTATGCTGCCTGCTTATCTACTGAACAATTACGTAATAATTAAAATAAGAAACTATGTATCATCTCTCTAAGTTACTACCAAAAAACACAATTATTTGTTAATGATTAAGCATTAAAAATAGTTATAATTTTATATTAAAATAAATAATGTAACTATTGGTTAAAATATTAAAAGTTTTTCCCCAGTTTTCCTTTTACAGAATTTGCTAAAAAATATAAAAATAAATTATCAACTATATTTTTATGGTTAACTTGGTGATAATAACAAAGTAGAACAAAGCTTCCAGTTTTATATTTCACAAAGTTCAAATTTTATTATGTTATTCTTGAACAGAGCTCTGAGAACTTCAGTTCTATTATATCTACGGTTCTACTTTATTTCATATGCAACTCGTGCACCAACAAGCTATTTCGAATTCCTATCACGATCAAACCAAATTTATGAAGATTCATTTCAATGACGATTTTAACATCATTTACTTCGTGAAGACCTTGAGATTAAATTAAGGGCATTCTTTAAAGGACTGATTATGCAATTTAAGAAAATATGTGAATCCAGTCTTAGATACTCAGTAATGAAAAAAATTGAATATTTATGTAAACGCAACAACGATTTCTGGCACAAACTACTGATAATACTATAGCCATACCTTTCTCAAAACTTGACCCACATTCACCCAGTACACTTCATACTACTCGAAGCGTGACTGGAAATAAAGAAAGACAATGATCGTTAAGTGTATCGTGAACAATCACGCCTCGACACACCCCCACTTCATTTAAATACGTTACGCCGGTTCAGCAATCGGGCACAGTGAATAACTCTGTTATTTAGAGCGAATCCGTGGAAAGTGCATCGGCATAATGCATTATGCACCTCCGTCTTGGCACTAAGTTTGTTCATAAACGTGTAGAGAATACCCATGGTATATTTCAACAGAGTTCAGTGATTTTATTAAAGAATAAAGGCTGTTCACAACTAAACGAGAAAGTACCATTATTGGCATTACTTAATCGTTAATTCGATGCATAAATCAGATGCAAAAGTCGTAAATTTTAAGATATGAATCTAGATTATGTTTGTTGTTCATAATTGAAGAAAATAAAGTATACCTAATTTAAACTTATTGCAAAATATGAGAAAACCCTACTACGGTTTTAAGGTGCATAATGTGTTTAAATCTTTCGAGTAAAGAAAAGTTTACTTTCAGTCGCCACAAGGTATTTTGCGTTTTTCGTAACAAAAAAACTTCAATTATCAAATTTGGTTTTTCCAAATAACTTTACTAATTTATATATTATAATTATTTATCTAAATAATTCCAAGGATATCGTGATAATCACGTGGCAACGTGTATCACATTTGAAAATTTTAATAAAATTTAGAGGCGTGTTGAAATGTTTTCATCCAAGCTCGTCAGTTGCTAAGTAGAATTTGTTCAATAACAATTTATAACGGAAATTCTTATTAAGCAAATTCTACTACGTCTCTCTTTATTATTAAATTTCTTATATTATATTGTTTATTTGCTACTTTTTTATTTAATTATTACAGTGAGAAATAAAATCGTCTTATTATTTTAAACTCCAGCTTTTCCTGAACAGATATCATCGTATATTTAAAATGAAGTCACAATCGAAATTAAATAAATGTAGATTATTTTTATTTCATTTTTTATTTTATTCTAAGGTTCGAAGGATACGAGGATCCAAGTTAAATTATGCAAGAACATTTTAAAATAAAAGTAAGTTACCCAATAATTTGCACGGCACTTAGCTCTCCCGGAATTGATATTTTAATGAACCTCAGTTATGTCACTTTATATTGATGTTGTCGACTTGCGCTTTCATTGTTATCTAAGACAGGAAATTACTTTTAAGTGGCGAAAACGTGAATATTACCTAAAGTAATCGTCAATTTCCATTGCATTCTATCATCCACCATTCCTATCGTGCATATCTTCATCTACGATGATTCCGTCGATAAAGTTTCGCAGTCGGTAATCAAATGTCATAACTGATGGAGGCGACGGAAATGAGAAAAGAGTTTTCAAACATTTTTATTGTAACACTCGAGAGCTTTCCTTGAATTTTTATTTCTCCCGTCTGTAAGAGTACTGTATAGCAGTCACTAGTAGGGAAATTATATACAGGCATGATTATTCTCGACGAAGAAAGAATTTGCAATTAGTATATAATACAGCAAATTTATTGTTACTATATAACGCAGGCCCGTACAATTCACAAACATATTTTCATTAAATTCCTATTATATATATTGTAAAAATTAATTTGGAAATATAAAATGTTATTTACATAATGTATAAATGTATGTTTAAGTATGCGTAAGAAATATTATACTATTGGTGTCTTGTTCTCGTCCATGCTTATAACTTTTTTTCTTTTTGACAGGTAAGATCTTTGATTTCGTATGAAATTATTTAAACTTCAAAAGCCCGCATGGAAAAGAATGACTTGCAAAATTGTAAGTATATACACATTTACATTTCACGTATAATATATATATATATATATATATATATATATATATATATATATATATATATACACACACATAAAACATTAAGACGACAGAAGTGTACCATTTTCCCTAATAATTATGTAAGTATGTAAATATATTCATACAATTCAGTTTGGTGTGGTTTGATTTACAAACGTCATTTCAATCAATTGTAGTAACAAAAAAATCGATACATTCAATTCGTTTACACATAATCTTAATAAGATGTTATTGCACACTTTACGAGTGCAATGCAATAAAATAAATCGATTGAATTTTTCATTCAATAAAAAATATAAGAATAAAAAGTGGTGTGGTTAACGATCTCTATATGTTGAAATCTAATTTTTATAAAATATATTAAAGCAGTAAAAAAATACAGGCAAAGCTAAACGTTCCGGCTTGAGTAATGCTCCACTCCATAAACAAAACTTTCATTCACCCAACAATAAAACAACATTAACAAAAAGTTATTTCGTTACCCACCATTGTGGCAAGTCTAAAAATCTTCGTCATCCTAATGACGCAGATTTGGTACAAAATAATTAAAATGCCGAACCGACGGTGACAACAGTAAAGACAATTAAAGCCATTAGTCGTTTGACCCAAATTTCCTCATCCACAATTGTCTTTGCAATAAACATTCGATTAACGGAGCATTATGTAAGAAGTTATGTTTGTGGACGGGTTGGGGCATGAAAATTAGTTTCTTAAATAGTTTTTTTTAATAAGTAAACTTTCTATTTACTCCTCGTCTTATTGAGAAAAATCTGAAGTTGGCAATTGATGTTTCGCTCTCAATGTGTTATTTATCAATCGACGTTTTGGAGAATTCGGCCTTACTTGTCAAATTTACTGGCAATTAGTTACTCAAGTATTAACGAAAGCAAATAACTATATTACCAAATACTGATGACTGGTATTGACGAATTAGCCATTAGTAATCGATATGAAAATGTGCTAAACATCCGACGTAAAGATATCTCAATAGAAATTTGGCGGTACTTTTCGTTCTATAAAAATATAGTTTTAAATATGAACAAATATTTAGGTCTTTTAAGTTAGGGCCTCCATTAATTTAAATAATCCTAGTTTATATTTCAAAATAATATATCCAATCTAGTCGTATTTCGCCGCACTTTATCAATTGCTTGTATGTTAAACAAGGAGTTAGAAGGAAAACATAAATACATGTTTAGATTGTTAACCATATATAGACAACATAGTATATATGTGTATATATATATATATATATATATATATATATATATATATATGTATATGTATATATATATATATATATATATATATATATATATATATATATATATATATAGACGTATTTGTCCTTATAATTCATCTTGCAGCCAAAACTGTCCAACCCGAACAACTGGTGTTTGTATGTGGTAATAGCCTCCAATCTCCGATTGTGCACTATGATGGTGGCGTGTTGGTACCTGTGATGGTGTGGGAGACATGATGGTTGAAAATGGTCGACCTTGGGCATTTTCCACTCCCGACCACCGACCAACAAATCATCGTTATTGAATGTACTAAATAGATCGAAAGAATTAAGAATGTTCTGGATTTTCCGCTAATTTCGTATATTATTTTACTCTGCATACATTGCTTAACGATCTAATTTCCCCTGCACACGTCTGCATGTATTTATACGCGTACACAAACTTGACTTTTAGCCTTCGTTTGCAAAACACAACTTTCACTTCCGCGTGTAATTATAGCAGATATGTATTAACACTATCTACACTGCCATGTTAGCAACGGGAAATACCTGAACCTATGTAGATACGCATCTCGATATAAGTATCTATTAAACGCATTAAATACTATGTAATTATATATCGTCTGATATTTCCAGTTAATTAAATTTGCCGAATAAATTTTAATTGATATTGTTAAGTACACACCTTTTCAGACAGAGTCAACCAGTGAATAGTGTCTTAAAAAAATATTTACTCACATCTGACTTTTATCTTTTGTCTTAGTTATTCTGCTGATGTCTGATGGATTCTATAGATATTGTAATTGCATACAAACGCTGTACGATCTATAACAAATGTTTCATTTTTCCAATCAATTGTGTTTCTTTTCAGAATTTTGTTATTATAATTTTTTGAACTCAAATGAAATCATTACGTAACCCTCGAATAAATCTGGTGGTAACCAAAAAAATAATTCAGTTAAAATCTCGGCTTGCGTATTTATTATATCCAACCTCGTGGCGTGTTTTAGTTTTTGATAGACATTGAACTTTCAATGTTCAACCAATATATAGACACGTAGAATGCGTGAAATATTTAAGTGAAAGTTGAAATGAAGAATAATCGGTGAGGTTTTGAATCTGCTGTTATTCAGATTGTCAGTGAGGTTTTGAATCTGCTGTTATTCAGATTTTGCATGTTGGTTTACTCAGTCACATAAAATGTCAATGTAAACAAATATTTAATGAATTCTTCGTATGGACGACTTAAAATTTATAAGATTAAATATTATCAGTGTCAAAAATATACGCAAAATATCCAAGGAAACTTTTATCGTGAGAGTCAGAGAATCTCACGCGACACAAGGTCTAACACAATCTTTCTACCTAATATCCGTAACATGACTTTTAAAATACACCTGTATTTAACTAATTAAAATCCACACTTGCTACGTATTACCTCCTCTGAAATATTATTCTATAGAATTATAACACATATTAAATAAAACAGTGTTGCTCCAAATTAAATATCCAAACAACTACACTGTAAATAAATATACCATTAAGTGCAACCAAATATGTTTTTATTACGGCTCATTGAGACATAAATAATATTAATTTTTATAAAACACAGTATCTACAGAGTAGATACTGAAAACAATTTGAACTTTTGAACCAAAGTAAAATTAACCCTTTATACATTCGATTACACTAGTTTACCCATATTGTATGTTTAGTTTGCTTAACCTGAAGAGAGTGCTTTGGTTCAATTTTGAGTTCTAAAAGCTTTCGAAAATAAAACTGAAGACTACAATCCTAAAATCAGTTTAAATTAAAAAAATAAAACCAAACGTAACTCCAAATCAAATGTAGCTCGTGGACAAATATTTAAAACAAACCAACAGCGGATTGCTGCGGCCGCTTTCTGGCCCCAGCACTCATTATAAAATCGTTGCCTACCTTGAAATTCCTCGCCATTGTGAAAGAGGTTCTTGCTTACTATTCTCGAGGCGTGCTTTAGTTTTTGGTAGACACTGAACTTTGAATGTTACGCCGACATATAGGCACGTAGGATGCGTGAAATGTTTCAGTGAAAGTTGAAATAAAGAATAACCGCGTCAGTGAGGCTCTATTACTGCCGGTATTTAGATGTTATATGTTGATTTACTCAGTCAAAGAAAGTATCAATTTAACCAAATATTTAAAGAATTCTACGCACGAATACAGTAAATTTTAAGATTAAAAACATCAATACCATCGAGTGTCAAAAATATACGCAAAAAACTTTTATCGTAGATTATGATTTAGGAGCTGTTTAGGCCTGTAATAACGTAACAATTTTCCAATCATAAGAATCAAAATATATGAAGAAATGTGCTACAGAATTTCTTTTACTTTATCTAAGCAATCGAAAAGAACTTAACGATTATTTCGTAGCATTTCATTATTATAAAGTTATTATAATAGTTTGTCTTTATCTATTATGGCATAATTTATTTTTCACTATACGTCATATTAACAAACTACCGCTTTCAAAAATCAACCTTTGGAGCTCCGTATTTATGAGTTCAAAGGTTGTAAAAAAATTCTCCCTCTCTTTTGAACCTTACTCCTTTCGTCTTATTTTTAACTGTTTACTATATAGTTGTTCCTACCAATATAGAGCGTAAAGAATTTATTTTGAAAATAACCTTACGTTATTTTGAAAATGTCGACTTTAAAATTAAAAAGAAAAATCTCACTCACTTCAAATTTAAAACGAAAAGCAAAAAATATTGTTAACCACTAAGCTTAAAGTTTTGATTAATTTTAGTAGAGATTATGGAAAAACCCTTCCAGGTGAGTGAACCTTTTTTAAAATAGTTTGTTTTTTCAGTAGTTTGTTATGATCTCTTTTGAAGAACTATATAGACACACTTTATAATTATTTCATTTTCATTTTTTTGTACTAAAACCCTACTAAGTAGCAGAGAATCTCTTTCTTCGAACAGATTTATATAATCCATTATTTCTTCCTGTTTCGTTATTTGAAATTATTTTTTTAATATTAATTACATATTATATGCAACAAATTTACAAGAATAAAATGAAAATCATTCATTCAGATCTTGACGTTGAGGCTGGAAATGAAACCAGTTATTTTATTTTTAACGAATATGATTAAAATTTAAGCTTAATATATCGAACACTGAAAACTTTTTATCAATTACATAAATGCGATGATAACGAATAGTGAGATACACGTTCATATTATTAAAATTAATTAGTAATTCCTCGTCAAACGTAGCAAAACTAAACAACGATGTTTCATTACGATCGCTTAAACTGAAATGGACATTATATTCACTTACAGCAATATATCGTTACATTGCCAAAGAGATTAAACAGATTATATTATAAAGAGTTTTTCTATATACAGAATAGTCATTTTCTTCGTATTCCGAAATAATGACAGTATTATGTTTTAAAAGATTAAGTTGAAAGTTTTGGATGTTATGGCGGAGTTTGCCTTGGAAAAGGCGAACTCCGCCATAACATCCAAAACTTCGAAACTACGCCGGAAAGCTACGACGGAGCAAACATCGTTGTAGACCAACTTGTTTCTTGCGAAGTACATCGTTTATGGAAAGCCGATTTGTAAAAACGCACTTCAAGCCAGGCCGGTGAACTGGATCTAGGATCGCAACAGTTTCGCAAGCGCATAGCGACAGGACAACGAACCTGTATTAGTTGAGGCGAACGAGACAGGCTCCAGCTGAATTTAGCGTTATGAATTACAAACGAGTCTAAGTGGCTTAGCCTGTTTTGTGGAAATTGCGCGTCCATTGTTAAGAGATTATTATCATCAATAAATCTTTGTTTGTTTAGAATTCAACCATTTAAACGTGCTACTTCAATATTAAATTAAAATCCATTTTAAAGATGATTATTAATTTACTATTATATCATCCGCTTTTGAAATCGATACCCTAGCCCGAGAGTCACGGTACCATAAGTTTTGAACAAATTTAAAATAGACGAATATTAATTTTTCAATCAAAGCTAATTCTTTTTCCAATTTAAAAAGCTTCATTTTCGAAAGCGTCATAATAAATTATACATTTTTAATTTAAATATATTATATAATATCCTATGTAATTCAATTAACATATCGTTGACTCTTTCTCTTTGCAATTACTTTAATAATCAATTAAACAAAGGCAAATATTCTTTCGATTAGATCGCAAGAATATATTTACATTTGTTTCCTCGATCCTACGTCAAACTATTAATCGTTACAAATAACATTCATAACCTTGAAAAACTTATGCGATCTCGCCATAATTTAGATACGCTATCTAAATTTATTTCCATTCATCGATTCACCAAATCTGGTGAGCCGTTACAGATTCCGATCACGTATACGTGTCATTGGTATATTTATATTCGAGTCCCTCGTTGCATATCGAAATTAAAATCTCGGCGTCCACATGCAGAGTGGCGTGGTGCGGTGCGAGCTTGCGCAACATGTTGCCCATTGACCGACTGACTTGCACAAGTCGCCCGGCCATTATTGAAATAAAACTAACCACGCAATTCCTTATGTCGAACGCAATTGCGCGAACTGAACCAATGGTGTTCTTAGCGTATCGTTTTGTAAAGGATACCTAATTTGTACGGACTGGTGATTGATGGTATGAATTAGTACACATGTGTGTTTAATTGGAAATGAAAGTAAAATAAATTTATTATTTCAATATTTATTGTGTAAATTAATTACAATATATTAGCAAATATATAACTCAATGCAAATTGAAGAATAACACGTATAAGAATAATTCAGTTTAATATTTCTTACAGTTAATTTCTCTATAACTTTATGTATGATAAAACCGTAGAATGGAAGTCTGTACATTGAAAATAATTTAGAGCGATATAATCCCACAGGAAGTAATAGAACAAAAATATTATTTTTAGAATTCTTATCTGTCAGTATGTACATCTGTTATGTATTTGTCTGTTTAAATGCTTCTTTGAACACACATCACCTAAAAACTGCTAACCCAATTCGTACGAAGGTTTCAAAAAAGGGCATTGCTTATTTTTTATCTCATCGCTATCGGTTCACCCAATTAGAAAATATGCCCATCTAATATTTTCAAAAATACACATGCATTGCATTAGTACAACAACAATAAGGCAGTACCGCATAAATAAATTAAAAAGTAACTAAATAAATAGTCAATAATTAATGGAAATTGTTATTTTTGTCGAAAAGGAAATATTGGTGCAAATAATCAATGTTAATGAATAGATACACATTCTGTATAAATAAATGCTCAGATATATTGTTCAGAAGACATATAAGTTATAGTAACACGGAACAAGAATATCGAAGGGTTTCATTAATTTCTGAATATATGTTTTTTTTTTATAAAAATGTAACTTTAAAGAATATAAGTTGAATATTATTCCAGTGAGGACTTCTCTTACATGAATTCTGGAGCAATAAACATTTTTGTAATTAGAGTTATATCAACCTAAAAAGGTATTTACTAAGAACTAATCTGTGTCGTCTCGTTACCTTTAACTTAACTTCAATGAGTTACTGTAATAAATTTGAAGTTATTAAATGAAGATACACGCAATTGTGTTTGCATCTGGAAAAACTTCGCTGAATGAAAGGTGGTTATCCTCGAAAAATTAGCTACTAAGATAATCAAACACTAGATGATTTACAGCCTTATGTTAATAGTGAACCAAGTGGTATTGTAATTTGGTATTTTGTACCCAATTGATGTCAAAGACTCTTTATAACTTGTCAAATAATATTAACTACTGTGATAAAATCACATAAGGTTGTCAAAAATACTACGTATATTAATTATTATTTTCAACAACTTTCACGTATTTATGAATTGTTCATATAAAAGAAATTTAAGGTGCACAAAGTAGAAGATGGACTTGTGTTGCAGGTGTGACCTCTTATATCTGAAAAAAATATCAATTATAAGACAAATAATTAGGTAGTAAACGAGCGATTAACAAAACTGTGAAAAGAAATTAGATAGATCTATAGATCGATGTTAGGTAGTAGGTTAAAAAACTATAATTGCACTTTCTAAATTGTATTATACATAACATATACGTCCAATTTTTCGAATTGCCAAAATAGCTAAACCAAGACAATGAATAAATCTAGTGACATTATGTGTTTTAACTTTATTGGCTCTATATCGTTTAAAATGAGTAAAACTTGAACACAATACCCTAAATTTTACAAAACTAGTGTTCATGTGAATAATGAAAATTAGTAACTCAAAATAACTATGTCCGAGCATAAAAAAAACTATGACTAACGCTATGTAATTACTTCATGGACAAGGCAACAGTTTATATTTTTATACAACAATTATTCTCATTTCAAACTCTCACAAATTATCTTCAGATGTAAAAAATAAGTTGTATCTTCTTCTTAAAGACTTGATTGACAAGTGTCTTGCATTATCTTGTGTATTGCTTAAGGTGCATCAACCCGTATTTATGTGTTGAAGTACTACTTACATAAACCGATTTGTATCATGTAACAGCATTTGCGAACTTAAACATAATGCAATCGACTATTTTGTTGCATAACACTTAGTCCTTACCTTTCATCGTGCTCTGTTACAGCACCTGGTTATTCGAACTCGTGTACTTATCTATTAGTATCGCAACTGCTTAAGAGTTTGAGTGAACAAAAATCGCGGATGCTTGGGGCAAAACTTAGAATGTTTCAGGGTTGTTGGTGTAAGCAAGAAATTATGTAGTTTTGCTGTTTTATTGAAATCGAAGTATGCCAAGATTGCTACACCTAGATTTACTTCACTGAGAATTCTACGTTATTAACTAAGATGATAATTTGAACGTGAAAAACAATCCATTAAGAACATTGTGTTTTGCAAGAAACTCAAATTAACTAATTGTGATATATTTAATATTAAAATATATTAATGTTAAGTTAATATTCATAGTACATTAATATTAAACCCTGCGATATATTATGAAGATTCCCATTTAAAGATATTATATAGGATAAAGGGAGCGGTGAACATGAAATAAATCTATTCGTGCGAAACAGACATGTACTCAATATTTCCATACCTATTCAACTGCGTAGTGTCATCTCCTAGCAATTTGACTGAACGTATACAATTTTTAAATCTAAAAAAGTCAATATACGTTTAGTTTAGTGTATGACAAAACTTTGTAATTTTAACGTTTCTTCAAATGTATAAAAGATACAACTCAAACCTTCAAACTTCTAAGCTGGTGAGAAAAAATAGAGAAATTAAAAAGAAAACATCTCGATGTTTCAATGTGGAATCTGAAAAATTGACATTAAATAAATCATTCTAAGCGAAACAATTTATCGAATGTTTCCCCTCTATATGCATCTATGGCAAAACAAAAACCTCTCACTACAGAACACGTTTGAAACGTACATAATACTGATTATCTAACCGAGTCTAACTGAGACACGAAGTGATACCACATACAACCTGTGTCCCGTCTAATATCACATGGAAATAACTCATCACAAATAATCTTACGTAAGCCCTGCCTTCGAGGGCCGCTCATGAGTCAATATAATACTGTCGTGCAAAGTTCGAAGTAAATCAATATTTTCTTAGTTGCATAAGGACGAGGTGTAAAATACGAGTATTTTGATGGAAGCAGACGCCACGCGTAAGAGAAGCTTGTTTGGATAAAGATTTTCTTGTTTCGGTAAGCATTGCAAAACATGACCTCGTTAGGGAAATTATATATAAGGTAAAATTAAAAAAACAGTCCAATATGATATTTTTGATTGTCCTCGTTGACGTTATTTCCGGGTTAAAATGGTGTTTAATAATTAATTTTAGCGACCAATCACATCGCGAGTGTTTCCCAGTTCCAATTTTGTGCATTCATACATTTGTGGCATTTGTGCATTCGTACATTTGTATATTTTGCGTATCAAATATGTACGAAATCCCCTCTATTCTGTAACGTGACTCGTTCTCCATTATTTTATTTTTATTCAGTTTACGTGAGTTTTTTTTATTTTAAAGAGTTCTTAATAAATATCGCGAAACGTTAATTATTAATTTTTTCACGACTTGGTAAATTCTGAAAAATTATTTCCACTTGACAAGCAATAGAATAATTGCCCATTTATTAATAATACAAATATATTCATACATCATATCTGAAAATAAATGAGCAAAAGAATCACGTATTGAGGAAGTAACACAAGCAAATAATTTCCGCAAGAAAAACAATTGGTTGTACCAGCAATCGTCGGTAATTTTTTGAATTATCGCATTGCACGCAAACGAAAAGCAATCAAGCGATTTCATGATCCCGCAACGAGACGTGATTAGATGAATTATGCATAGCGTCTTAGTTTACGTTCGGATCCACGAGAAAGATATTTATCTATTGAAATATCAGAGGATGCTTTTATGCCAATCTTTTTTGATTAGCGAATCATTGAAAAAAAAAACTAAAATGTATTTTGAATTATTCGATGAATATCTACACAACAAAATAATTAATTAAATTATAGAATATTATTTCGACATAAAGGTAACTGGTAAACTTATGTATCGTATTAGGTGTAGGGGCCAAAAAGATACTCTTACGTAAAAGAACAAGACCCTAAAAGTATTTTCATGTTCAAAGATACATTTTATGTTTTTTATAAGAAGTTAAGTTATTTTTCATGATAATTTGTAAATGCTATTTTTTACATTATATTTTGAGCCACCAAAAGACACAAAGAGTGGATTGTGTCCCAGTAAATCGTACCAACATTTCTTCCAAAAACCCTTACGACAAAATCACAAAATTTTCACACCTAAACTTTAAATTTCTAGTCTCATAATTTGGCTACTACAAAACAAAGAGAATTGCTAAATTTATATTTCACTGCGGCCAACGTAAATATATATTTATCTTAAACTTATACAGAGCTGTATCTAGTGCCATACCGACAAAGCAACCGAGGCTAACCATAATGATTTTATCAGTTAAAAACGCAAAAAAATCAGTCACAGGGTTATCAATTAAGATACTTTTACGTTGTCAACAATTTAACTAATTAGACTTCAAGAGAACCCACCCGTTAAGTAGATTAAACCGCGATCCCCTTCTCGCAATCCGCTCACAGGAGTTCTTACCAAAGATGACTGATAAAACCAACTCAACGTTTGACAACGGCAATTGGCCCATAAATAATTGAACGCAGTCGTTAGCCTGCAAACTTGCGAAAGGCTCCACTGCCGCTAGATTTGCGAAATACACGTGTGCAGCGCCGCCGTAGCCAGTTGTCGGACCTCCTGTCCGCGTATACTGCGGCACGATGCTGCCGCACGAACTGTTACGTGGTGTGCGGGCAGGGACGTCCTATGCGCCAACAACTCGCGTGACATAATAGAAAGTGTGTCGTAAAATTTGTGAGAATTTTCATATTACCAATTCGATAAGAGTTCTAATCAAACGTTACATTTAACTTGATCTTAACGTATATGCATACGGATTTAAAGAAAACATCATTTGACAAATTTCGAACCCGATTTAAATAAAGTTTCAGCATATTCCCCGGTCCGCCCATCATCATACTGTCACAACCTTGTACTTTCTACCATTTTAGAACCATATTAATGAAATTTCATTACTAGTAGATACAAGTTTTACAAAATAATCAATTTTTTACTGCTTCTGATGACAATGATGACCACAGGCACCGCTGTTGAGATCTGCCATCCTAATAAAGATATACGATTAACACTTTTCCTAAAAACATCCTGTAACCATTTTTTAAACAGTAAAATTTCCGATGACAGATTGGCTGCTAATATATGAATCGATATTTATATTTTACTTTGAAAAAAAATGGAATAAACATAATCTTACGAATATAAGACAAAATCTTATAAATAAAAACAACTTGTTACTGTTTACATCGACTTTTATTAAATAATATTCCATAAAATTTACAAACCTAATAATGAATGCATTGTTGATATATGAAGAAAATCATTTTTTTAAATATAAATAAAAACAAATGGAAAACTAAATATTTTTCAAAATCTTTTCAAGTAACTCGTCATACATTTATATTTGTAAATTTTATGCACATTTCATTGATATGGCTCGGAAATATTAAATATACAAAACAATTAGTAACAAGCCAATTAAAAATGTTCTTACACTTGGATAGCGACTTGAGTCCATAGATTTAAATAGTTTAATTCGAAAAATATATTCGGAATTGAAGTATTTGTATTAATATTTCTACAACTAACGTAAATTAAATATTAAACATTTTAGGAAACAGATAAATTCACCATTGCACGATATAGTACATATCATTTACAACAAATATGTCACGTGGATAATTTCAATAATTGTAATATAATAATATATATGCACATTAAATATTTTAGCACTCATTCCTTTAGTTGGGAATGTGTGCACAAACTTTTTTACAAGACCAAACATGTTTTTCCCTCTAAGCCATTTGTATAAACCTAGCGTTACTAAAACTAAACCATTGCGTTACTAATAATAAACTAAGCAGATTTATTTGTGAAAAATTAATTTAAAAAAGTTTTAAGACCATTTCTGAAATTGGTTTGCAATATTATCAATAAATATAAATTTATTTCGCGATTACCGAATTCACCGAATATACGCAAAAGCTGCTCGCTCGGTTCTCACGTCAAGGAAGTGTTATTGATGATAAACTCTCGGAAAGCTGTCTCAGTGTTATTTACTACTACTTATTTTAATCCTAATGCATATCTTAATTTTCCCTTGTTATTTGAAAATGTTCTTTTCTTTTTTGTTGTCAATACAAATTTCATGAATCTGTTTTTTTAATCTACATTTCAGATATTAAAGTTGCGTAAAAATCTAAAGATAACATTATTACACGGTAAAGATATGAACTAAAAGTAGAAGGAGGTAAAGGAAAAATATTTAATTCTTCACTTAAATATTTTCTTTTCTTTGTCATAACCTCGCCAAGACTGCCTAGTTTTTTGAAGTTGTAACTTGACAATACGATAGAACTAAGGCAAGTTGTGTAATTAAAATTATAGAGAGAAAATTAGACAATATACAAATAAACATGATTTCTTCTGTTATTATAAGCTTTGAAGTTTTATGCAATATTATGAACTCTAAAGATTAATGATTTCACATTAAACTATTTTCAATAGTATTAAAATGATGAGATAATAAACATATAGAAATATTCATTTCTATAACCTTAAGTTGATTACATCGATATGTTGTAGCGAAATGCAATAAGATTCATCTATGAATCGATTTACGATACTGTAAATTGTATTAGTCATAAAATTACATTCAAATGAATCACCACTTATGCTCAGATATATGAACATAATTACATTTCACGTTAATAAATTACTGTCATATCATTTAGTATAGCACCACTCGCTTCCTGGACGATGCAAACGACCTTATTGTTGAAATTTGCAGTGCGTCCAACAAGTCGACATTTCTCATCTCCTACCTACACTTAAAATCATTACGAACGTATAAATAAACCCAAAGACTTATCCACACACATATCAAAGACGGCACTCGATGAGCTGCTAAGCCGACAGCGCGAGCTCTCGGCACCGGAGCGCGTCGGAGAAATTGCTTTCCCGAGAGAAAGCAGCCGCCGCACGAACAATGCGACGCCGCTGGAATGAGAAACAATAACGTCAGCTGGGCCATTGTTGTGTATCGCTTTATATTATAAGTCGCAGTACGTGTTTACTGCGTTTATTATAGTGTAATGCATACCTCGCTGACGGCCCAATTTGCGGTATCGGAGACGTGTAATTTTGTACGGTATTGCAATCATGATGCTACCGGGAAAGCATAGTATCTAGAATATACTAACCCAATATTGAAAGAAGACTTTAAATCAATTGTATTCGAATTGGTAGTAATTACGTTATGTTCTATGCACGTCACGAGTTAGTGCACAATGAGTTCATTATCTATAATGGATTATTAATTGAAATTAATCGAAATCTTAGAACGTTTATATTAATAATAGTGAACATAATCACAGATACAAATGATACAAGTATTAGTTAGATCTCGTAGTTACTCGGTATCATATTGTGATAACCAGCGGAGTTGTAGTTTATTTTTTCTGATACATGTTGCTAAATACAATAAAGGCTTAAGTGAATACTACGATTATTCGACTCAAAAAAGAAGTTTGTTAGGTATTTTCTAAAAATGAAATAATTTCTATAATGCGTTACTAAAACAATGCAGAAATATCCAGAACTGCCGAAGTTATATGAAACTTTAAAAAATGTATGTGTCTCAAAAAACATTGCCTTTATTAAAATGAATTAATAAATTAATTAATTTATATAATAATATATAACTGTAATTAATTTATATAATAAATTAAATAAATTAATTACAAATCCAACGATCGCTTTCCATTAAATTGTAAAATCACTGATTGTGAACTATTACTCATACTTTATGTAAAATTAATAGGTTATAAAAAATATACAATTACCTTTTTAAAATAGCGGTAACCCTTATTTGGAATCTATTTCTTTTTCCCGTAAAAGAAAAATAAGCATAACTGCTATATCCCAAAATAATTTATTTTTGCTTACTACAAGCTGTCATTTAAAGTTTCTCTTACAACACCGACAATTTTTAGTCATAACCCATGTTTTGATATTTAATACTATTTTACCCTGTGCATGTATGTATAAACTAGGTAAAAAAGTAGGTAAAGGATACTCACGTACAACCTTCAATTTTTTTGAGTAATCTGGTAAAAACGTAACACAGGAAAACGGTATAAAATTTAAAAACATTTACTGTTTGGATTTTTAATTTTTATTTTAAGAACCTCAAATTGGATAGCTAACTGTTTTTAAATTTACTGTTTTAGTGAATTATCGTAAAAATGATAGCATACATAGTTTAATTAATAACCATTAGGTACAAATTATGAAGCGTTATTAATAAACAAGCTAGTTATAGATTTCTTAATTTAGTAGTATGGATAGGGGGGAGGGGGGGGGAATACTATATATCCCTGTTTCATCCGCTCTCATAGAATTTAAAGACCTTATTAAAATGATATTACATTTGACTAACGTTAAATTTAAACCTTTGTAACTCATTCAGATTTTAAGATTATTCTCACTTTTTCTTAACTTATACATTCTTTTAAGAAAAAATACAGTCAATTACCCTATTCATAATACAATTCATATCAATACTCTAATATGAAAATGTGAACTCTTCGATACACATATGACCAAATCCTTCTACAACACAGCGGAACAATTCTTCTGATTTTATCACAATATTATTAAATGAATTTTGTGCCATCACATCAAAGGTAAACCACATTGAATAAAAGTATTTGAAACATTTTATTATTTATATTTCGTTAACCTATTTATTGTATGTACATAAAATGTAACAATCACTAAAATTAATACGTACACTAATTTTTTTTTTATATCTTAAGGGATCTAAAGTCATGGTCAAAAAAAATAAAAATGGCACTATGTGTTTTGAATAACATGTAAATATTTTCTTAATTAATTAGATTTTATCCTTCATTTGAAAATATAGTTCTGTACGTACGAAATACAAACCTATATTGAATAAGCTAAAGGATTACAGACCGCGATGAAGTTCGAACTCTACTACGGAACTTAATACGTTGAGTCTTATATAACCGCAGATTATTCCGTCTAGCGCCAGCAAGTCTTGCATTTGCCAGCAAGTCTTATATTTGCCAGCAAGTCTTATAATTTTACAGTTACAAGGCTATAATTTTACAGAATAGTAACACATATTTTAAATTATTTCTTGCAGAATAAAAGCTGTGAAGCTACTTTTTACGGAAGTTTAGAGTGCTAGAGTCACGATTGCGCCATAATAAAGAAAACCTGCGATAGACTTTAAACAGTAGACACAATTAAACAATAAACTATTTTTTATAATAAATTATAGTTGCTGTTTTTACGGAACTATTTGAACCAGCAATATGAAACAAAATTAAGATAGTGTTTCATCGTATTCTCCATACATAGATGTATCTTTCAATCCTTGAAACTGGCAGGACTGACACGGTCTTCGAAAAAAAAAATATAAAACTAAACAAATCGAAAAGGCATTTTAGCAAAGACAGAATGAATGTCAGTGTCAGTTAACAGTGTATTTTTAATTAATTTAGGCTATAAATCAAAAAATGTAATCGCTATTCAATATTTTATGTCATCATTCCTAAAATATTTTTATGCACTTCGTTTGCTTTTTATTGTAATTTTTTTTCACATCGGCACTACTTTAAAATTATAATATGCACATATTTATGAAGATAACTTTTTGTTTTATTTTATAGTTACAGATTGAAATTCATTGTTTTCTCTTCTCCGGTTGTAAACCGTTAAGTTATTTCCTTCTTATCTTTTTAAAATATACCAGCTTTATTAAACATATTTACTATTTCTCTAAGCCCAGGCATTCAGCAGTTTTCTTTAATTTCGCTTTTAGTTATGTGACACCCCAAAACCAAAATTCCCTGTGTCAGAATAATTTAATATATAATTTTATAAAATTCAACAACAAAAAATTAAACGCTCACTAAGAAGATAATCACAAAAATTATTTTTAAATCTGACAACACAAAGCAGTCTAACTTGGTGCAAATAGCGAACAGCGTCTTATTAATTTAATAATTTGTAACAATGGGAAATAGAAATCTCGGTAACGCGTTCTATCTCACTCTGATGTTTTATTTGAAAACGTTTATAATGATGCAGTTTGCAGTTAACTCGTGTTTAGAAAGCGATCTCCCACGCGAGTCGTCGCGCCAGTCTTACCTGTATTGGCACTAAGCATTGACATTTCACGTTAATGCTGTCTCTATCTTAAATACTTATAAAATGTCAAATAAACGTGGGTGCATCGGGATTGCCTGATACGAATTCATCTTTGACCTTATTGAGACAATTATTGCCAATATATTGTGGCGACCGGTTGTGTGAGTAATAGGAAATGTTCCTTACCGACTAATAGAGTTCTCCATTTTGTATTTAGATTTTCATACAAAATATCATACATTTTCTTATTTTTTTAGAGTTGTATCCAATTATATCAAATTTGATAAATCATTTTAGCTCAGTGCAATATCTTTGTGAATTTGATATCTGTATCCGGTGTAAATTCTGTAATGCTGACCGTCATGTAATTATGTGGATTTTTCAATAGAATTCGTTGATAATTATAAATTTATTCTAATTTCGTATAATTTATTTAAACTTCCTTTTAATGATTAATCCAAAAAAGGTAAATACTCCTATTCACGAATAGGGAAAATAACAAAAATTATTGATAAATAAGAATAATTGTCGAATACCCAATTAATCACTTTTTACTTACTTTCCTATAATATATCAGAACTCACGCAAGCCAAACGCTCACAACCCGACCTTTAATTTTACAGTAGCATTATAAAATAAATAATAAAACAATAAACAATTACGCATATCAATAACAAAAGTTCATTAAACAGCCGCCGTTAATCCATTCTTCTCGAAGGCTGTTCGCACGTTCTCAGTACCTTGCGGTCCCACCGACCACCATTCTAATACCAAAGCCATGATTATTTCTGAAACTCAAACACAATCCCGAGTCAAATTCATGTAGCAATGGGTCAATGCCGTTTATGTAATTATTATATATTTAACTTGATTCGCTACTTGAGATTTAGACAAATAATGGACAATTGATACTATTTACAAGTGGCTATTGCCAAATGCGTTTCAAGCGTGCTTGAAAATAATAACGCTGGTAGACAAAAGCCCTGCAAACGTTTGAGTGTAACGTTTTTTATTATTGCTTTGCGTGTTTAATGCAGTATTTATGTGTGAATAACTTGTGTTACGTTCAATTAGTCACGCCTATATGTCGTAATTTGGTAATTAAGGCACAGACGCTAATTTGTCGGTTCTACACCAGTTGAGTATCCATTTGTATAGCTTTGCGTGATATTATTTCGAAATTATTAAACCGATTAAGCAAAAACTTTCGAAATTACTGTTCGTTTACTATTGAGAGAAAAAACTAGATATAACATTTGTATTAGTATCTCTGACATCGCGTCTTATAATGTCGATGGAAATAAAGATGCATATGTTATGACAAACGAAAAATATTTTATTTATCAGCAGGTTATAATGTAAATCTAAATGACTGAGTGAAATTGACATAGTTACCGAGAAAGTTTTCGAAAATTCATCGTCCCCCCTATGTATATACTTTTAATTATATTTCTTTGACTACGCACGTCCTATATTACGCACAATGTTTTCATTTTTAGACCTAATTTTTAGACTTGAAATTGGCGCAGCTATATTATACAATATTCGGTATATATTTTTAATAAGAGCAGTAAGATCTTTTAGACAAGAAATTGCTTTGTTAATAAGATCGGATAGGTTTTTTAATATTTAATTTGTTTAACTCAGTTAAAAATCTCATCAAAACTAAGACTCCCAAAGAAACCCTTGTAATCGAATATTTCTCTAATGATACCATTATAAATATACGATAAAATCATATTAATCTCTAATTACTTTTGCAAAAACGTTGACCTTAATCATGGCGATACACTTATTACCTTTATCGAGTGATAAATCTAAACCTATCACTTACATACTGTGCTCGTTGAAAACCGGATTGCGGATGATGTAAAGTAATGAACAGCGTTATTGTAAAACTCACACATGTAATAATTCGTAATAGAACTGACATGTCAAACGACTTTATTCACTTTGAACAGATAGCTTAAAGGCATAAAGACAATCGAATCTTACGGCTGCTACAAGACTTACCACTCGGTTTACGTAATCGCAGACGTGATAAAGATATATTATATCTAAATTGTATGCAGAATTGACATTGTTATCATCTGATCCATGACTATTCGTATGATATAATACGTAAGCCGGCATTGTACTTATTTTGATTAGACGACTTTCGAATCGGGTCGAGTTAGAAGTACATAGCCTATCAATACACAATTCATTTGTGGTGTCAATTATGTGTTAATAGTTAAGGCAATATTCAAAGTTGGAGGCAATAAGTGATTTTTGTTGTAACAGATCGTAAATTACTGTAATATTTTTGCAAATTGTTTTTCCAAACTCTAGTCCAATAAGTTTGGAAAAAATAACTAGGGGTGCCCTTTCAACATATTCGAATCTCTGTTGCACTTGTATATCAGGAATGTGAACTTGTTTAACAATAGCTTTATTTCATAATACTTGAAAGAGCTCGTGCGCTAAAACATCAGAGAAGAGGCATAATGAAATATTACAAGAATCTGTAGTTCAATTACACAAACATATGAAATAAAGTAAAATATCTTACAATATTTGTCTACTACTTTTTCATAAACTAATTTAAAAAATATTTCCAAATATTCTCAACTTTTTTGCATGGTCGATTTAGTACAATGTCTTAAAATTTTTGATTTGTTGTTTTTGACTTGAAAAGTTGGGGACGAACGTGTTTTTTTCTTACGAGCAAGAACATTTTTTTCATTAGAAATGCAATCGAAATAATATTTTTTGTATCCGCGAGATACAAGTTTTCAAAATATTGTGTAACTTTTTACTATCCTTCCTGACAGTCTAATCAAGTTTGTGAAACATCTATTACAAACATCAAGATACCTTTAGTAAGTACTTAAATACGAAATTATTTTGATTAACTTGTATTAATAAATCTATATATAAGAACAATGTTTTTCCTACCGCCAGCGAAAGATATACTTAGCATTATATTTGCAAAGCAAAATATAATATTAAAGTTTTTAAAAAATACGGTATACCCTTAAACGTTCAAGCTATTCGTCAATTAAAGGTTTCGAATAACAAAGAAACGGACGTACCGTTTGCTCACCTGTCAGAGCCTTTTTGCCTTTTTTTTCAGAAATCGTTTTACACAAAAATTTAAAATTAGATATAGGAATAAATTACATTAATTCTCAATATATTGTAAATTAAAACTCAAAAATATTTAAATGGAATTTTCAGAGGAGGCAAAAAATATACTCAATTTATTTTTAAATTGTTTGTATTATGGGGGCCACCGTTACAAACAATAAGTTAAAAAGATTCCTAAATATTTTTGAAACTATGACTGTATAATGATGGTTTACTTTCAATAATACTTGAAGGTTTTCTTTCCAGAGATGTCCTTGAAAATGTCTATCAAACATCTGTTTCCTCTTGAATCTTTAAATATTTTAAGTCAAAGTTATGAAAGAATGTTACTAGAATTTCACCGTAAAACTATAAAGATGGTTCTAAATTTCACAGTTTTCAAAGTTCCGTTAGAAACAAAACACTTACAAGATCACCACGTACCTTTATAGCTGTTTAACATGGCCCATTTTATCAGAAACGAATTGTAAACTTTTTATAATTTTAAAATTGGTATTTCAAAAGTTACTTTAAAAAATATACAAAAATACTGAATTCCTCACCCCTTTTTTCCAAAACTACTGAAAGAAAAATCATAAAAAACGGGTTTGATAAAATCAGACTAGAACATTACAAGAAATATTACAGAGAAGATTACAGATTAAAATTACAGCGATTATTCTAAATATCATAGTTTTAGAAACAGTCATCACTAATGTAAGGTATAGCCGGCAATATATTTACTTACCCTAACAATTTTCATAAGTGCCTGTGTCCGGAACCCCCGTAGTGCAAGTTTTACTCGTGCTTCATTCGTTTTAAATACTCGATTAGAACTATAAAATTATTTCGATTAATTTACATCGACAACCTCAAGAAATGTAGACAATTTCGGAATCTGACTCAATGCCTATTCATTCCAATACGTACTTGCACGATTTTAAAATGGCATATATACCTAGTAATAAAACGAATTATTGTTAAACGACTATCCATTTAGTCTAACGATTCAGGGATATTTAACTTGTGTGGGTCGGTAAAAACGACCGCTTATACCATATAGTTACGAATAAAAAAATAATTATTGTTTCGATGGCAAGGTCGATGTGATTATTTTCTCTATCGTTATGGGCTGATTAAGTGATATTTACATAACATATATTTGCTTTAATCTAGATGAAGTCGTGTATTGAACATTAAATTAAATTGAATGTTTATGGTGATATACTTATTCGCTTTTATTTTTAACATTAAGTGGACAAAAATACACGTTTCGAATAGATCGGCACATTCTTCTCGTGCTTTCGTTACTTTATAATATTTTAAATAATCCACGTGAACCTTCTGACCTCGGTATCAGAATTACAAAATTTCTGCCCGTGGCTTGAGATTGAATATAGAAAACCTAGACACGCTCCGTATTTCTAAACATTGTTCATCCTTTTATAAATATTCCTTCAGGATTTACGCTGCTAAATTATAAATTTCATTGAATCTTAGAATCCAAAATTCACCGTCCATACATGCTTCCAAAAATGCTCCTTACACATAATTTCTTACCTGAATCACTCGCTCCAATCTCCTTCTGTTCGCACCTTGTTTTTCCTCGCGTGTCACTCTTTTCTTTATCTTCCTTTCTTCGTACTAAAATTAAGCCATTCTTTTAATACTCATTATTAATATTGTTATTTTTTTAATTTTACATAATCACATTTTTGTTAGTATTATTATAATTACACACCTCGTAACTAATTGATTTCAATCCTTAGATATGATAGATTGGAATAGATTGCTCTTGTAGCAATAACTCTACGGTACGCAGATTTTGATTGCATTAGAAAGGAAATAAATAAAAACAGACTTAAAAGTTAAACTAAAATGTGTAAAGCGTAAACTGAAATCATTCGAATTAACAAAGTTGTTTTCCCAAAAACAATTTAAAATGAATTCATAAATTTCGGTCTAACGACCGCCGATATAAACTATTGACATCACAATACAGTAATATTACTGGTAGGTAGTTTCTAAGTAATATTACTGGTAGGTAATTTCTAAGTAATATTACTGGTAGGTAAACTTCATGATTAAAAAAGTCTACGAATTTATTATTGAATTCTTTTGAAACGTTCGTTATAATCGTATTCTAGTAATGAATACCATATAATTGATAATGAGTTTCTCATTCACATCACGACTTTCTTCAAGGTTTTACTTTACATACCCATATAGCTATTTAGTATTATGCTCTATTGCCGACTGCGTTGTACATATATTAAAAAGGCTCCATCCATTACACGCATGCATTGAAGTACAGACGTCATCTCTCAACACAGCCTCTCGTGCGTTTTCATGTCGTTACAAAACCGATTGTGACAAAGTTCGTGAGTCGGCCTCACGCACGGGCGCAATAAATGTTAAATAAACGAATATTATCGCCGTCCGTCAGCGGCCGGGCCAACGCATTGCGGTAGCGAGGAATGGCGGACCGAACCGACATTACGACTTTCATACATGATAAAGTAGGTTGCCCAATACGGTGCCCAAATTATGCGAGATTGGCTTTTCAGAGTATAGCAAAATAATTCTTTTGATTTTTTAAACTGGGCAATAATTGACAATGCGCTTTATTTTTAACACAATTATTTCGATTTAAGTAACTTTAAAACGAAATTGATATTTACTACATTTTTTTTTCAAAATGTATGAAAATGTATATTTTTACTTAAGACCATCTTTCTAAGGACCAAGGTACAAGTCGAAGTTGCCGAGGACTTTCGTCCTTGGCAAACTACCGATTTTGTATAAAATTGGAAAATATATCTATCTACTGAAAATAGAAAAGGTTGCACCTTTACGCCACATTCATCCACTCGTTCGTCCAAGGATTATTTAAGGACACAGTTGTAATTTATTAGACTCTACAGGGGTAAATCGTTAATTTCGTCTCGTAAAGTGTAGGCGGTATTCAATACGCCGTCTACTATTGATATTAGTTAAGATATATTATGATGTTATTATGAAATAAATTCATCCTATCCATCTTATCGCATTATCTTTCTGTAAAACTACTATTTCAGATAAAATTGAGTATTTTGATCTTCTGATTTTTGCATTGTAAAAAAGTTTTCCGAACGATTTTAATTATAAACCATTGAAAAAAATATTCTATGTAATATGCTGTATCTTTTATCTTTATTATTTAAATTTAAAAAGCCACTTACTGTTCATAAAATTGCTATTCGTTTGGAAAAAAAATTTAATCAGAAAAACTTCAACCAATTTAGATTAGCCGTTCCTAATATTTATGTGTCTCTAAAAAAATCCCACTGTAATACATGTGGTTAAAATCATAACCCTCTACAAATATATGAACAGCATAATGACATCGTAAAATTACTTATGCAATTATTACTTGATTTTTGTCGTCACATATTTTTGCTTATTAGATTTTTTTTAACATATGTATTTCATTTCTACATTTAAGTATGTAACGTATCTCACAAGGTTGGAGGACCTGATTAGTTAGTTTTTTTTCTAGACCGGTACTGTCAGCTTGAAGTTTAACGTGACATTAAAAACACCACACGCGCAACCGATCCACATCTAATCGAGTCCGGCAAAATATCCGGCCGCCTGCGTCAAGTTGTTCCTTCACCTAGGAGTTACGTCGCCACGGGAAATGCGCGACTTTGTCGTGTCGCGAATGTGTTTTATGGTAATCGTGTTTTTTTGGGAATATGATGAAATGCGGTCGTACACCCTTGGGCCGCTTGTGGCGGTCGGGCCTTTCGAGCATGTGTTTTTTGAATGTAATTCATTTTTGGAGGTCGCACAAGCTGCTTATTGAAAATTGGTTTCTGCGGATGTGAACTTTATTTACATGGGAGCAGACAGAGAAATATAACTAATACTAAAAACCTTACATGCCACAAATATTTGAGTTAAAATCTGATATTTCAATAATACATTGTCTAATAAAGATATATTTTAGCAACTGTATAATAAATAAAATCGAAAATTTCTTAGATTTCATAAAGACACTATACTCTTTTACATAATGATGATATTGGGTAAGCGATGAAATATTTGAAATAAATTGTTATGAAATAAATTCAGCCTATCCGTCTTATTGAATCTTTCTGTAAAACTACTATTTCTGGTAAAATTGAGTATTTCAATCTTTTGATTTTTGTAAATATTAGATTTTTGTAAGAAATATTTTGAATTTCTTAGATTTCATAAATATACTATCGAGTTTACAGACTTTTTTACATAATGCTAAAATAAATTTCATTCCTATTCAATGTAATCTTAAGCCTTACAATTAGCTTATTAAATAAAATTGGGAGAAATTTATAAAAAGAAAAGAGATGTATTTGATTCAGTAGAAAAATAACTGACTTGACATCATAGTTTTCTCAAAAAGAAAAGAGCTCATTGTATTTCCATTGGTTGTAGATAAGAATGTTAAAAGTTATCGCTATATTTTACTTCGAAGATAATATAATTTTAATAAAGAAAAAGACAAAGGTAAGATTAAAAGTATATTTCAAAATTATGCATGGTCAAATAATATGAATAATTTTACATAAAATGTACTTAAACTTCAACTAAGCTATATCAACATAATTATTTAAAAAAGTAATGACAAAACGACTTTATGCAACAACGACTATAAATTAAAATTTAAAAGTATTTTATAAGAAAACTGTAGGTAATTAATATGTTTATAAATTTATTTCATTCGCTTCTATTACTACTACATTTTCTTAAATTTTCTAAGTTGAGAGTCGCGATGAATACTTACAATCAAAAACGAAGATTTCAAATAAAATGATAACAGATTTTAAACAGCAATATTAATCTCGCTGATTGTCCCGTGTGGAATGATAACTGTATAATATAATAGTCTATACATAGGAAACTTTTAATATAATTATATCTTATGTGCCCTGATAAGGTACAAAGTAGGTAGTGAAAACGGAATAACGACGAAATAAATAACATTTTTTAGTACTACTTGTGCATATTAAATATAGTCAGGTATTAAACTTCCTATTTCTACTTTGCGTGCAAACGTCAATGTATTCGCACCTGCCAAACATGGAACTCGATCGGCAGACATTCACGTAACTACCGCGCTAACTTCTTGTTTTTTTTCACATTTTGGGAAGCGCTTTCTAACTTAAACGATGTTTAATGAATCGTTAATGTTTCGTATTAATAATTCATTACCAATTAATTGGCAACATCATATCCGTGTCGTGGTCGCACCGCGAGGCGCTTTCGTTTCCTTGTCGGCGGAACCGCATCTTTATTGATATTTTATACTAACGTGTTTTATTAAGATTTTAGTGTTTTTCTTTAAGGAATAATATATCTAATCCAACCTGCTATACATTTTATGTCCAATATTACGCAAAACTCAGCTAACTTGGATATCTATTATTATTTAGAACGTAAGAGGAAGTATAACTCTAACCCTGAAATCCCAAATTTCATAGATTGGTAATAAAAAGATAGGACTGGCATTATATCATTTCTGCACACAGTTTTAAGCTTACTCTCAATGTTAGTAGAAAGCCCAATCTAGTAAATATAAGTTTAATATTAGATAGAAGTACAATATTAAAATAAAACATAAAATATTTTTTGTCTGATTAGAAGTTGAGCGTGTGCGCTTCTGAGCTTAACCGCTTATACCCTTAATATATGTACACGGAAAATATTTTCAAAATAGTATAATGATAATAGAAGCCGAAAAATCTTTCTGCACAATTTTTGTCTACCTGTATATATGTTATTTTGTGCGTCAGTCAAGCAAAATCTATTGGAGATATTTTGATGAAATTTGGTATGGTAATAGTTTATAATCAAGAGCAACATATGAGAGAAAAAACATTTCTCATTCCGAATTTCACCCAGTGAGCCCAGCTAGTATTACTAAATATTCTTTTAATGACAGAATAAATATGCTGACAAAAGCAGATTGACATTTAATGCTACTAATATAATGAAGAGAAAAATTTAATTTGTGTAGTTTATAGGGATCCGCTCAAAAACTACTAATCCTATTGGTATACAACTTTCTCAATGTAATAGTTTCCAGATTGCTATAGTTTGTATGATATTTGCAGATATGTATTTTTTTAATATATAATTAATAAAGTCAATATTATTCGAAACAAAAATGGCGCTGGTTTTAGCGATTTCATGACGAATCCTTTCGAAACTATTAGTCACACTAATAATGTATATGGGACAATTGTAGATATTAAAAATTCTAAAAAAGGATCCGATAGTATTTATCTATATTTCATGGATAAACCACAGTAAAAGTTGTTATGTTGGAAAAGTGCTTGGAGCAAAAATGGAAATGTTTAGGTCAATTTATTTCATATTATCATTTAAGAATTCCCATATATAAAAATTTACTCTACTTTATAGTTTAGACTAGTGGTTTAAGAGAAATTAAAACGTTTGTAAAAGTATAGAAAAGTAGAAATGAATATATAAAGGTAGAAAATGAGAAACGAAGGAAAGGTTATCGTTAATTAAAGTAAAACATAAGACTGCATTCAACAAAATGAAAAAATGTTTCTCGAATAACATAACCATACACGTAGGAATCCTTCACGCGGGTCTTTTTAGCGCCTGAATAAAAGACACTTAAAATGGTGTAAAAAGAAATGTTATAGACAATATCTTTGTATATCCTAACACGTACTCATCGAAAACCGGGATGGGTGACTTGTTTAATAAATTACCAGTTAAATCTGAAATTTTAACAATATCATTTTCATAACCTCTAACAGCGCAAGATTTCGACATTATTTATAACTTTCTATTCTGCAGGAAAAGTGTTGTAAAAATTCAAAACAATCTTTTGTACAACGTAATAATGAGAATGAGATATGTTACTAGTTATATTTTAAACCTTTAAATTTCAAATTAGAATGTTGTTCCAGCTATTTTCATTATAAAGGTTACATTTATAATAACAATAGCCTGAACGACAATTGTAGAGTATTTTAAAAAGATTAGACTTAATTGGTTCTTTCCTTCTGCATAGTTTTAATAAATTATGCCTTCTTTTTTCCACTCTGTGCTATTTGCGATGCTATATATTTTCAGTTTTTTGCCACTCGTTTATATGAAAACTCACTCGTTTATATGAAGCTGTTTATGTAATTAGGATTATGTGCCCCAAAAAAAATAAAAAGAACGTTTACAGAATTGTTATTTTTCCTATTTGTCTGAAAATATAATTTGACTACCAAAAACCTGTCAAGCACGAGTAGAGCTCGCACCGTGAGAGTTCCATACACATTTAGGTATTTATAAATGTTTAATGGTACATAGTATTTCTGTTAGACAATTTACAAAATTTTAATTTTTCAGAAAATAAATATTTGCTGTGTCTTTCATAGGCGAATATTTAAAAGTAATAATTCCCACAAATATTTCGTATCTTCTTCTTCCTTCTGGCTATGGTCCCGTATCTCATTTGTGGTCAGTCCTCCTCTTACATTTTCGCCACAACAGTCTATCGTGTGTTGTCATTATTATAGTGCTCTTCTAGGTGGCAGCGGGTCGACCTCGGCCTCTCTTCTCCTTCTTCTATTTTTAATTTCGTATAAAATTAGAAATCATTGATATTTTAATTTTTCCGTTTACTTTTGCTATAAGACTTACAAGATAGTAAGTCAACCGGAAGTACCCTATAGATTTTGATAGTCAGTAACTAAGATTGTGATAAAAATAAAAATAAGATTTAAAGGCCCATATACATGTTTTTGTTAAGTGAACCAATAAGTTTCAAAATTTTTAAAATAATGTAAGACCATAGACCTCACTATAAAATACTAATTTTAACTTGATATATCAAAACTTTTCATTTTGTTTATCAACTCTGCTATTACTTTATTGTCAAAAAGTCATGCGAAGAAATGAACTGCCAAAGAAAATGTTATAAATACGTTTACAGCGTTATGCAATTTTCCATTACTTTTAATATGCTCATAAAAAATAAACATACTAGTCAAACTTATGCTTAATCATTTTTTTTTTAAATTACTTTCGTAAAAGGAAGAAATTTTAAAAAACTCTCTAAAAGAGAGTCATAAAGGCCCCTAATGGCACCACAAACCACCGTAGCAACCAATAAAACATAAAGACAGTAGCGAAAGGAAGTTAAAAAATACGGACCAATTTGAGACGATACCAACAGAAAGAAGGCTAATTACCGTAAGCAAACGACTCCTTCCATCCGAATTTCAAAACACTTTGAACATTTCGCCCTGCATCCGCCGCACTCGAATGAGACAACAATACACATTATTTCTTTAAAAAATCGTTGGAACACTTATTCAAATTACCATTAGCCTATATATATTTTAAGACAAACCTGAATTTTTTTTTTGCTTTACGAGAACGAATTTTGCACATGGTTGTAAAAATATCATTTATCGATTATAATTTACTTAAAATCAGTTGCGTTTATGAACTCGTATTTGCAATAATATCCTTTTAATTATTTACTAGCTGTTAATATTCCTATATTCATGTGATGTTGATCGGCTGTTGTGTAAAATACATTTAATAATTATTTCGTGTAGTAACATTCCCAATAGCAAACCTTTATTTTGCCTTCATCCCATAGAATTTAAAAAGATAAAATAACCTGTGTGTCGGTGAGCGGACCAGGAAGGAAACGAAGCTTCTTACGCTTCTGTGTATATACGTGTACGGAAGAATCTCTCTCACTCCTTCTTTCCCCTTTCTCTCTCTCTCTCCTCTCTTCCACTTCCTCTCTCTCCCTCCCCTTCCCTTCTCTCTTTCTCTTTATCTCCCGTTAAGAACCGGAAGCCTCTTAACGTCCTTATCTCTCTCTGTCTCTCTGTCTCTCTCTCTCTCTCTCTCTCTTTCTTCGTATTATGTAACCAGAATGGTTAAAGAAGTAAACCACATAGGCATTTTTAGAATCCAGTAAGAATAGGAAGCTTTCTAAAGAAGCTTCGCTTCCGTTTCATCGCCGTGTTCGCGATGTTTCACTTTTTCTCGTTTAGCACCCCGTCCCAAACGTCCGTTAAGTAGCTTCGCTTCAATAACAAATATTACATTTGTTATTAGTTTCATGATTCATTCGAATATCTACATCTAGACATATATTTCAGTAGTCAAAATCAGAATGCGTGCGTGTGGACACCTATCCCCTACGAAATCAAACTTCCAATCGCAGTTCAAAACTATCATTAAACTGTACATTTCTTTGCACGCATTTTAATAGAGAGCTTCAAAAAAGGAAAGGTTAATTTTGAAAATTAAAAAACGCATGTCATAATTGTACAATCAGCATTCTCTGCCATTCATTATTTTTATGTCCAACAAATATTTTATGTAATGCAATATTAATCATTTTCCATAGATTTGAAATCATAAGGAAACAGATATTTTTGATAAATTATTCAGAAAATTATTGTAAAGAATTAAAAATAAATAAAAAAATTACATGTTTTTGAATTCCCTCTTAACAGGTTTTCATTTCATATTTCGCCCCAAATTTGTCAAAATAAAAATTCTATTTTTTACACTTCATCTCTATAATTGATTAACCACTCCTTACGACTATGGAAAACTTAAATTTAAAAAAAACATATTTGGAAAAATGCCAATGACTTACAGACGGGCGGATAGATACTGAAGTTATCCAACGAGTGATCCGTTTTACCTTTCTGGTGAGGAATATAAAAGATTTCATCATTTAAAGTGTGAGTTTTGCTAAAACAAAGCAAAATAAATACCACTAATTCCGATCGAAAATACATGTAAATATGTAAATACGGCAACTGAAAGCAAATATGTTACATTGCGACTAAATAGTCTCATAATAAACATTGTTAGGCATAAATGGATAATGTTCTTTAATAAATGTATTTACAAAATTACTAAAAAGTTGATAACCGATTCAAATTTTCACCTACGTCTTTGACACCTGCACAAATCAAATTGATTATAACCATAAAAGACCGAAACATGAGATGATATAATAGGTTAATAGGTTATTGTAGGACCATGAGCTTTCAGCCTTGCCTCGATATTCAATATTGATTGCATGTCGGAAATACACTTAATGTAATATACACTTTGCCTCAAAGTCAATGATGTAGTACTAATATGTAATGTAATAAAACAAGTCATTAAAGTAATTCCACAAAGTTATTATTTTATCATCATTATATGTACAATAGATGACAAAAACATTTACAATATTAATTAATGCACGCTAACTATGATTTATACGTGTTACAAAAACCCAATTTTCAAATGATCTTTTCTCCGAAAAGTTATAATAACTTTATGAACTATATAATAAAAGGTCGCTTATCTTTTAAATAGCATTTCTCTTTTGATTATTAGTCACGGCTACTATCGGGTTTTTGTACTAGCCGTTGTATAACTACGAAATAATTACGATTATATAACTTACAATGTACTACTTGTTTATTCAAACATTTACAAAGTCTCATAACTGGTTACTTGTTGATTAGACATGGCAGATTTATTTGTACTTTGAGAAAATGGGAATTTACAAGATTCATTAGCCGTTGAGAATCCGTAATAACGCGTACTTTTGCAGCCAGAGAAATTATTTCTTTAATCATGTATTTAATAACTCATAACTTACTTCCATGATTACTGAAAAAGTGATAATTTTTGAAATATAAATAATTTGTAATGACCGAGCAAAATTTATAAAAATCAAATTAAATAATGACTTTCCAGTTTCGGAACAAGAGTACCATTTTTGAAGAAACCGACATCCTAATAATATAAAATTTGATACTGTTTTAATGACGATCTTCTATAGACTAATTTACATAACTTAGAAGGTCAAATATTATTTATTTTCATAACTTTTAAGGTGTAATAATTCTCAATCCACTTTAATATTGTGTGATATGGATACAGTTCTTATTATATTCGTAGTTAGTATAGTTGAGTACGAACTAATAACTATAATAAAAACAATCTCTGATTACAAACAAAATTTAGTGATTTGTAGACTACAAACGGAAAATAATATAGATCTTTTATAATACCAAATTAATACTATAATCTTTGTATCGCAAATATTTTTCAATTCCGACAGTCTACTAAATTCCATGAAATGCAGATCTCTGAAATATAAAATAAGACAGTAACCAAATGTACAGTATGGTTATTTATCAATAGTTTTCGGTCATATTTTTATCTTATCTTATTTTCTTAATAATAAATTAAAGTTTTATTACAGATTAAGTGTATTTTTTCTAGTTGCATTCATTTATTGATCAAAAGATAAAATTCTTTACAGGTATATTGTGATTCCGCCTATAAAAAAACTAATCATTATACTTTTTGAAGGTTGGATGAATTGATTTATTTATTTAATCTACGATCTGAAAATATAACGATTTATTTGCTAATAGGCCATGTAAATTTTCCATGCCGCTGCACAGCACCTAAAAATTAAACAAAGCAAAATCCAAGGTCTCGCAAGGCCGAAACGAATACAAACCACTTAACCGATCCATATTTCTATATTCAAAAACATTTCCTTTATGCAGTGCACGTCCGGAAATGTCAAAGGATTATAAATAGAATGGACACATTGTTTAAGCTCCTGCCCCTCCTCCTGCGAGCGACAGACACATACGTAGCCAGCTCGGTTTCCATATCTGAATACCGACGGCGCTGATACAATTTCCGCATGGCTTGTTCGAGCAACCTCTCACATTTTGAAGCCGAGTGTTATGTAGTCACCGAGCCCACACACTCGACTGACCGTAAGGTAGACGACTATAAGGCTTTGCCAATAGCCGTTAACCTTATAAACCTGTTTTCGTAGTTTAATTACGTATATACGTACATATGTGCATACAAACGAATGCCGAGCCAAATCTGTATTGGTGAGATTTATATGGGCGACGGTATATGTTAGGAAGTGTGTTACCAGATTTCATAATAATTTTCGGCGTATGGAAATATTTTATGTATTTGATGAAGTTTTCGGTTAAAACTTGTCGTAATATAGTAAATTAAGCTGTCTTACGCCATCATTTATTCACAGTATTTAATCATAGCGTAAGTGAGACGTTATTATATAAACATCTGTGCGGGTGGGAATTGCGAGCTCTTACATACTACTCGAACGTTACCACGTCGTTTCACAAAAGTAAATTCTGCAAAGTTCTCACTTGATAAAAGGTTAGTAGAAAAACTTTTGCAGCACAGTGGCCATGTGGTGCAAGACGCGAGGTCGCAGATTCGATCCTGGCCCAGTTGCGCTTATGGAGTGATCGACGTTTTTCTGTGACATGAATATTCATCGATAGAAATAAGGGGTATTTACATACGCCACGCTGTCATTGTACTACTGAGATTGGATTTGTATTCGTTGAACGAGTTTTATATTTATATACAATGACATGTTCTAGGTAGCTTCATTGCTAGGAGATAACGCCTGCAAAGAGACGGTTATAGAAAATATTACTTTTTAAGACACACACATATATATATATATATATATATATATATATATATATATATATATATATATATATATATGTATATATGTGTGTATGTATGTATATAAGCATCATCAACCTTTCCCGAAAAGTACGCTTTGCTGCATATTTAACACAGCTTTATAAAAAAAATACGACAAAAAGCTATACTACTAAACCGAAGGCTATAGAGAATTCCTTCAAATTTGGTAATAATTAAATAAAGAGATATTATAATAAGTTCCCCTAAATACCATAATTATAACTTACACTAATATGTAGTATTTTTAAGCATTTGACACACTAGCATCAAATATATTTGAAAATAATATGATTTATGACGTTGTACTGAAAGTGAAAATAGATCAGGCGATTTCCTTTTTTCTAACAAAATTGTCTTTGCGTTCTTTTAAGTGTACTTCACCCGATTACACAAAACGATTTACGAAGTTTCAAACTGCTAAGTTTGGTTTAAAATATGAACTAAAACATTTAAGAATAAATACTCTTTATAATATAAATCTTTATGAAACCATATTCGACCCGATGATACGTTTAATAAATGATTGATATCGGTATTCTATTTTACACTGATTTTTTTCTGATATTATCACAATTTATGCTAAACAGTATACTAATTGACAACATTCAACTGGCTCTTTATATTACAATTGTAACATTTGTATCTTGACTTTTGATAACTTCAATCAAAATCAAAATTTAATTACAAAAAACGTTTTCATTCACACATTAAAGAAACAATATCCTCAAACGCACCTTTAACCATTACGATAACGTTTTGAACAATAAAATTTCTTTAAGCCACTTATATAAGAAGACTCATTCCTCGTTTTGATGGGTAATTGACCTGGTTCTGTTCTACATACCCGTACTTGTTATGTTTCGTTGTTGGCGAATATTGAGAGCAAACTTGTCGTCATGTCGAACTGGCTAAACTTGTCAGTTTCACCTGTGGCGACAAGCGGGTTTCGGCTTTTGGAAAGTGAATTCACAATTACAAAATATGGATTAAGGTGAATATATATATATATATATATATATATATATATATATATATATATACATATATATATATATACATATATATATATATATATATATATATATATATATATATACATATATATATATATACATATCTGTGTGTGTGTGTGTGTGTGTATGTATGTTTGTACATATACGTAGTCCAGTTTTAACATATAGATAAAAATCCACAGCCACACTGCACCTGTTCACTTACGCTTGTTGATTACTGCAATTGGATATTTGAACATACCTACGAGTATGTGCAATCATTCAAAAAAGGTCTATAATATATGTAGCTAATAACGATGTGAAATAATATCGATTTAAAACATATCATTTCGATTATACACGTTTACAGTATCAACTATTTAAAAGATAAAAAACGAGTGTGCTTTAGACCACACGGTTGAAGTAAAACTTCAAATTCACAAAGTATGAAATTTAAAATGAATTTACAATTTTATTCACTTTGAACGTAGAATATTTAATGTATTGAACAAAATAATAATTTATGAAATTGTTCAAGAACGAAATTAAATTACAAAATAATCAAAAAATCACCGTTCGCGTAACGCTAGCAAACTCATATATATATATATATATATATATATATATATTTCATGCACTGACTATGAGAGGAAGAGAGAAAGATAATGTACGCGCGCACTGCTCTCTCTTGCTCCTACAATGTGATACAGACAATAGGCTTGCACTGTGTCTTAGATATAGGAAACATAACTGGCTATGAGAGAAAGAGAGAAAGAAAATGTGTGCTCGCACCTCTCTCTCTTGTCCCTACAGTAATATACGAAACGTAACTCTCTCTCTTTCTGTCTTCACTAACTTATATCTCCCTCTCAACTTCCGTTCGCCTCGCCCGATCATACTTTTCGTAACGCTCTCGTCACGCATTCACTAGCTTACTCCCCAAGTCAAGCGTACCTAAAGAAGTTTTACTTCATAAATGATTGCTGATTTTATCCAAAATTAGTACATTTTGTAAAGGAATTTTTTACAATTGTATTTCTTTATAACATTAACGTTTTTCGCACTATTTTGCAACTCTGGATAAAATACACTCGTAGCAACTGTCATCAACGCCATTTGAGCACTCTGCCCATTCGATGAACTAAACTACCAATATGCAAATCAGATCTTTGCGAATAGATCTTACAATTGTAACAATTCCAGTCTAAATTATCTTTCTTCCAAATAGATAGACACCCTCGTTTTTATGATAATAAGGGAGAGTACTATCCTGCAGACATTTTAGTACCGACGTCGGCCAACTTTTATGATATTTTTATGTGCATAGGAATTTTATTACTGACAATATTTTATTGAATATGATGCATACGAGATTACGTGGGCTTAACGTACTATGCATGTATTTATTATACTCGTCCATTTATTGTTTGGTTCGATATTGAAAGGACTAAAAGTCTTTTTAAATTTAGATGGAATAGAAAGTATTCATAAAGATACGATTATTTAATATTCTTAAAATTATTTTTTATTCTCTGAAAGCATATTAACATTTAATAAAAATGTTTATGACTTTAAGCATGCATACGCCTAACTTTAATCCGATCGATAGGATAATTTTATATTAAATTTATTTTATAGTTTTAATTGTTATCGATATGCGGACTCTTCTCCATAAAATGAAACCAGGTTTTGTGCGGAACTTTCATTTAAATTTCAATTTTAAGTTAATAAGTATTTTCAATTGTAACATGGGTTCCGCTTCTAGAACTGTTTAGTGGTGCATTTCTATATATGAAATATGGTATAAGTAATTATGCACGAATACCAAATGCATTTGGATAATGAAATATATATATATGTGTCAAAGAAACACTTTAGTTCATTAGATATATTTTAGTAGTGCGAATAATGAGGTACGATATACTTGTATCTCATTTCTCTCAAAAAAGTGTTGAAATTATAGATATATTAAAGAAACACTTTGATGCAACTATCTAAAATATTTTAAAACATATTGATTTGAGCTGGAAGGCACTTTTCGTAAAGGCAGCAGTATATTTCATTGTAAGACAAAAGTGCATTTCTATAAGGATTTTAAAATTAAAAGGTCGCTTTAAAAATGCGTTTAGGTTAGTAACACGTCTTTATATTTCCGCTTATGTACTGGCATTGACTTGAAGATAAAAACATTTCGATTTAGTTAGCGACCGGTCTGTATCCGTCAAGGTCAAAAATAGAGCACGACTTTAAATGCAGACCATAGTATTAATATTTTTTTTAAATGATTTGGTCCATTTATAATTAATTAATGTCAAAAAGTCCCCCGAATTTGCTATAAAGTTCTCAACCCTTATATAAATAACAAAGTCTTTATGAAAATAACGAAAAATTTTTTTCAGTTTAACCGTACTTTATTGTAAAAATTTAATATATACCTAACCTATATATATACTAACCGTACTTGAATATATATAGCTTTGTTAAAAATTTAAGACGCTATTATATATATAACGACTGTTTGTTCGTTTGTTTTTAAATTATCTCATACTTAATTCATCTAAACAAATTGAGCCGCGGACACAGTTAATGGTTCCAGATTAAACCTCATTAAGTACTCTCATAAATGCCTTAACTACCCGTATAAACGACGCTGTCTAAAATGTAAGATGACAAGTGATTTTATTGGTTATATTTTTAAGTGTTATATTTGCAATTATTGGCAGCAATTAAAATTTTAGACTTATGGCAATAGTTACAAAAGATATTTAGCACAATGAATTTCTAAAATACTTGTTTGAAGTTATTTCTTAATCGACTGCTCTGTGGTCTGTACGAAATTTCGTCCGTAGCAGTAAATCATTAGAAATAAACTTGTTTCTTAATCGATAATAGCTTAATGATCGTCGATTTTATCTCTAATGACCTTGTATGAATTAACTAAACCATGATTTTATTCTTATCTTTTCCAGGTGAGTGGCTTTAAATCAGTGAAATGTACTTGCAACAGAATTCTGGTGAGCCATTTCCGATTTATTTTATATTAAGAAAATCGATTGGAGATTTGTAATAAAACATTAGCATTTAATTTCGTATATTGTCATATCTAAAATTACCCTGTATTTCCTTGTTATGATATTTCGGTTTTAATGATTAATTTCGATTTGAGTACTATTCATACCGTCATTGAAGACCAAATTGGCTAGATTATGTCTTTAATTTTAGGTATTTTTTTTTCTAATCTACCTATTGTATATATTAACTCTTAACCGATTTTCAGGAAATTTTATATAAAATTACATTAGAAAACTCTATCTGATTGATTCATAAATAAGATAGACCGAATAATATATTCAAAAAATCAACAGACGAAATTTATAATTTTTTTGTCGACGTAAATAAATTATATTTTTTACGTTCCTATTTAAAGGAAAGTTTCATAAATATCTTTAATTGCTATTTCCAGTAGTCTAAACTCTATATTGAACCATCTTGTTTCTATTTCCAAATCTTTAATTGCTCCAGGACTTTGATTACGTGTCGTCAGCTTCTCAAGGAAAAATTCTCTATTCTGTGTAATTCGACCATATGTGAACATTTTCAGCAGACTTTTCATAATACAAATATCACTTCTTTCCCCTATAGAAGTTAACATTTTTCAAGCAATATATTCAAAGATCAAATTTCCTAAGAAAAACCTGAATTACTTTAAGAAAAGAATTTGAGACAAGAAGTGTTTTACCTGAAAAATGCAAATAATATAAGAAATAATTAACACATGTAACTATGTTACATGTGTAGCTTAGTTTAAGAGAGTTTTGAAACCATACAACTGTCTATATATTTATCTAAAACTTATTTTTGGAAAATTTGCAGAAAGAAATGACATTAATTTTTAAAAAAGTAACTTTCACTTATTATTAATTACTTTATTTCATATTAGACTTATGTAAAAAAAAATCTTAAGTAACCATAAATGTAGGTCACAAGATGATACTGCGTTAAGATGAAACTTGTTACTATGCTCCCATTGTTACCCAACAAATCATACATTGTTGCGCAATCGTAACCATTCAGTTAACTTGGAGGTGAGCACAAGATGCAATGCATGCACCCTAATTTCCTGCGAGAATTTTTTTTAGTCGAGTCACTTTAGTTTCTAAAGACCCTTCAAGATTATTAATTGATCTAGAGTTGTTTACATTACAACTAATTTTTCTTTGTATTAATTGAATAATCATTATGTACAGAGAAAAGGGCGAAACAAGAAATATTTAAACCAATCAAGAAAGAGCAGCTGTAGTAAAAATGAAAAATGTTAATTTAGACTTTGTTAGTAGTGGTTACGTTATTGAATACCAAGTACATTAATAAAAGTAAAGTAAAAGTCTTGAAGTATATTCACATATTAATTTTTTTTATTAAATAAATGGTCTTTAAATAATCAATTATAATTAGGTATCTCTTGAAAAGTTGCATAGTTACAAATAATAATAATAAAACAACAAGAATTCAACTTTATTTAAAGGTGTGAATTTTATATTTCCGGCAAGATCAATGTGCCACAAACATTCAAATTCAGTACGCAATAAAATCAATATTATCATATAATCCATTAAGCTTATTTCTCTGCTAGAATGTTGCACTAATTCCAGGTGTCTAACTTTACTCCATACAGTTATGTATAACAAACATAACAAACATACAATTACGACAGTTTCAGTTTCCGCATTACGAACTTTTTTCTCAGCTAATCTATGACCTTTGGCATTCCAATCCGTGTTTGGTATTTAGTATTGACAAATAATTCCACAGTACATGCTAAAAATTTTAACTGACACTCCTTTGTAAAACTATTTCTTGTATTTAAAATCACTTTCATTTTTAAATGCTAATTGCGTATAAAATGCAATAGCAAATAATTATATTTTTGTTAACTTAACAAAATAAAAAAAAATGCATGTGACGTAGAAACAAGTGAGAGTAGCAAATTATATTTAATCCGTTTGAAGTACTGAGTAAAATATAAGTTATATTATTAATACGTTTAGCGAGAATGCAACACGTTGTCAACATAAAGAGCTTATATGACTGATGTCGGCACTTAAAAATACACTGAGTCTTTTCCGAAAAGCACTTTTTATACATGACAAATAATTAAAATTGAAACAAGGGTTGTTAAAAAAATTAAAATCAGAAAAGTGTAAAAAATTGTGTGAATTCTTTTCTCAAAGTGAAAAACGGAACCTTTATAAGTTCAGTTTGTACGTGTCTGGCGTCTCTACAGCCGAAATTCTCAGAAACTATACGACTTAGAAACTTAAAATTTAATAAAAGCACAGTAATAAATCTCATTAACCTACATATTTTGCACGTCATTTTTTTTTTAAATTATGTAAGAATTAAAGCATTCAATTTTATGGCTTATATCACTTAAAATGGGAGCATGTTATGAGGAATACGAAATTTTTTTTTCATAATTTTAAATTACATATTTAAAAATATATCCTAAAAAATAAGCTAAAGCTTTACTTCCGAATCTAATCATGAATAAAATAGTGTTGGTAAAATCTGACTAGAAGACTGTAGGAAAAATAAAGCAATTATCGTTGAACTTATAATTTACGTCTAAAAAAATTAATACTTGTAAATGGTTTAATTCAAATCCTATGTACTCTTAAATATTAATATTCCACTCGAATTCCACTCGTACTTGACAGATTTTATTTTCCTTTTAGTGTCAGAGTGTCGTGGAATACTTAAAATACCATACATACACGTACCACACTGAACGTATTGTTAATCTAACTTACGAACGAGAGTGAGAGTCGTCACCTATGTTTTCATTCAATGAAATTAAATTTATTTTAAGCAATGTAAAGTAAGATTAAATTTGAATAAACGTCTAAAATTATAACCTCCCCGTAAAAACCCAAATTGTGAATATAACTTAATGTTAGTTATTGTATGTAATTTTTTTTCGTTTACTTTGCACAGTTCAATTTCGAAGGACATAATTTCAAAATTTTTATAAAACTCTTTATAGTCAGATTTTTACTAAAATCAATGAAGTTTTACTTTGTTATTATTATCGTATTCCGCTATGAAAATTCAGCAAGTGGCTATGCCATACAACTGTCTATATATTTATCTAAAACTTATTTTTGGAAAATTTGCAGAAAGAAATGACATTAATTTTTAAAAAAGTAACTTTCACTTATTATTAATTACTTTATTTCATATTAGACTTATGTAAAAAAAAATCTTAAGTAACCATAAATGTAGGTCACAAGATGATACTGCGTTAAGATGAAACTTGTTACTATGCTCCCATTGTTACCCAACAAATCATACATTGTTGCGCAATCGTAACCATTCAGTTAACTTGGAGGTGAGCACAAGATGCAATGCATGCACCCTAATTTCCTGCGAGAATTTTTTTTAGTCGAGTCACTTTAGTTTCTAAAGACCCTTCAAGATTATTAATTGATCTAGAGTTGTTTACATTACAACTAATTTTTCTTTGTATTAATTGAATAATCATTATGTACAGAGAAAAGGGCGAAACAAGAAATATTTAAACCAATCAAGAAAGAGCAGCTGTAGTAAAAATGAAAAATGTTAATTTAGACTTTGTTAGTAGTGGTTACGTTATTGAATACCAAGTACATTAATAAAAGTAAAGTAAAAGTCTTGAAGTATATTCACATATTAATTTTTTTTATTAAATAAATGGTCTTTAAATAATCAATTATAATTAGGTATCTCTTGAAAAGTTGCATAGTTACAAATAATAATAATAAAACAACAAGAATTCAACTTTATTTAAAGGTGTGAATTTTATATTTCCGGCAAGATCAATGTGCCACAAACATTCAAATTCAGTACGCAATAAAATCAATATTATCATATAATCCATTAAGCTTATTTCTCTGCTAGAATGTTGCACTAATTCCAGGTGTCTAACTTTACTCCATACAGTTATGTATAACAAGCATAACAAACATACAATTACGACAGTTTCAGTTTGAATAAAATAGTGTTGGTAAAATCTGACTAGAAGACTGTAGGAAAAATAAAGCAATTATCGTTGAACTTATAATTTACGTCTAAAAAAATTAATACTTGTAAATGGTTTAATTCAAATCCTATGTACTCTTAAATATTAATATTCCACTCGAATTCCACTCGTACTTGACAGATTTTATTTTCCTTTTAGTGTCAGAGTGTCGTGGAATACTTAAAATACCATACATACACGTACCACACTGAACGTATTGTTAATCTAACTTACGAACGAGAGTGAGAGTCGTCACCTATGTTTTCATTCAATGAAATTAAATTTATTTTAAGCAATGTAAAGTAAGATTAAATTTGAATAAACGTCTAAAATTATAACCTCCCCGTAAAAACCCAAATTGTGAATATAACTTAATGTTAGTTATTGTATGTAATTTTTTTTCGTTTACTTTGCACAGTTCAATTTCGAAGGACATAATTTCAAAATTTTTATAAAACTCTTTATAGTCAGATTTTTACTAAAATCAATGAAGTTTTACTTTGTTATTATTATCGTATTCCGCTATGAAAATTCAGCAAGTGGCTATGGAAACTTGTAATATGCATGACATATCTGATGAACGACAAATTTTCCTAATAAATATTTTCTTTACATATTAATCTATCCAACGACCAAAATGAAAATGTTGTACTAATTTATGCGATCTAATGCGTGGCCTGATGTCCGTTATCTCTGACTTATATACTTGTACAACTGGTTTCGAAATATTCAGATCATTACGAGAAATATGAGCACAGTATTGATTTGCATGGCTTTAACCGCATCGTCATCTTTGTTTGGATCTGACGCTGCGTGTATGAATCAGAGACTAAAGGTCAGTGTTGTGTCAACATTAATTTTGATATCGTTAACATAAATTAAAACTTAATATCGACAAGAGTTTTAAAGAGTCATGGCCTTCACTGACATGAAGGTTATGGATAGGTTTAGCTCTGACTTTTGTTGAATTATTACAAGATGTAACTAGTTTCTATCTGTGATTACAGTTGCGTATGTCTGAAGTGTTCTCGAGACACACTATTTCAATATTAACCCATGCATTAACGTTGAAATAATGTTGGGTCTCGAGAACAGCATGAGATATAAAAAAATATTATTGATTATAATTATCATATGTTTTATTGAAGAACGTACAGAAGCCATCTTGGTGTACCAATTTAATAACACCTGTATTGATATTCAGTTTTCATAAGAAACATGGGTAGGCATCACATGGTGTGCATCGCGTGAATAGCAAATAAAACTGTACATTCGTAAAATTTTATATTAAAGAGATGTTACGCAAGAGATATTAAGCTAAAACCGCACATACACTGAAAACCAACCACATCGCCGCTTTGAGAAATATTTGCTAATACGCCAATTAATTAAGTCATTCTTAATGGTTTGCGTCGAATATTTATCAAAAGCTGAAAGTGTCTCATAGCTAATGCAGTTATCGTTTCGTTATAGAAAGTAAATGTACCGACTTCAAGTTAGAGCAAAATTTATGTTTTCAAAAGCATAATCTCTATTACCACTAATTAAAGTAACTTTCTATGAATGCAAAGCGGAATTTTTTAAATTTAATGGAACCTCCATTACAAAATACATTCTGATTTCAGAGAGGTTAACTGACTTATTTTTTGTTGAAACACTTTTATCCATAGTCATTTTATAAAATTATACTTGAATTTTTAAATGTTTACAATTGAAATATACATGACAATCAAGCAATATTATTAATTTTATGATAGAACCACGTATCTTACATAAGTGTTTGTGTAAGTTTTATGTATATTATTAATACATGCGATTCTCTTGCAAATTATGAATACCTATGTGTCGTAAGAACAAAAAAGGAATTTATATTTATTTTTCTATGAGGTACAAAATATTTTTTTTAGATTTATCTTCTAATCATGTGGCTTTATGTTGACAATACTCATCAAAATTTTATGGTGAGCATGCAAAAATAAATAAAAACAAAAAATGTTTACATTTAAAATTGTGTTCAAACATAAACGTAAATTAAACCCTATAAAAAGAAACGAAGCTTATCCTGAGGAAGAAAAAAATTAAAAACCATATCTCTTTTTTCTTCTCTTAAAAGTAACTGCGTAAGACCCTTAGAAGAAGTTATTTTAAAAATTCAATTAATTAGGAACATATGGATAATAACAACGAAGTTAAATTTTCTATCAATTATAGCGGTTTCAACCGTTACCAAACAATACACTATTTTGACGAACACTTGTTTTTACTCCAAAAGTTACCAAACTTCAATATCATTTAATAAAATGGAACAAAATCGCTCCTAGCTGTAACATGTATCTAACATAAGATGCTGTAACTTCCACAATAAAAAAGACTTTCCTAAAAACTTTGTGAAAATACCAATGCAAGATCTATAAGATCACATAACTATTAAGTCCCTTGTCAATGTTATTCTTACATTTCGAATAAATGAAATTGAAACTCTTTTTATAGCCATAAAAAAATAAATATATATATATATATATATATATATAAATACATATATATATACGGATTGTAACGGAAGTAAAATATTTAGGAATATTATTTAATTATTGAAGCAAATATTTTTAATAAAGTATTAATTTGATATATACACTATGAGTACTGAAATGGAACTGGCATACAACAAGTTTTAACAGCACAGATAATGATAATATAGCAAAAATAATCACAATTACGAAAATTAAAAATAAAAAATCCTAAATGCAGGACATTGTAAAAAAACATAATTAAGATTTTGTAAATAACGCTTTCGACAAATTGCATACAAACGATATTTTCCTTCGAATTACATCAATTTCAAAATGTATTGTTTGAAAACTGCTGTCGTATTTATTAAGTTCACAGTTTTCCATAATTCAATTCTAATGAAATAATATCTCGTGGAAAAAAAAATTCTTTGGTTTTCACCTGAAATCTAAACATTGTGTAACTATTAAAAAGAGAAAACACACAATTTTGAAGAACAAATATTTAAAATATTACAAATTTTTTATTATCTGTTGTAAAAATATTTAATTCTTAATCTGACATAAATGTGGTTTCTTTTAACTTTCATGGAGTTTAATGTTACGTACTTCATCGAGTCTATGAGATAAAACGACTGTAATCAGAATAATCTTTACAGAAGGAAGGATAGATAAATAGAACGAATACAATAAATACAAACTAGCTAAAACTAGCTAATTTCAAACAAATTAACGGTTTTATGTGAATACTTAAAATACTAGACACAATACATTAATATCATTAAATTTTCTCAATTGTCAAAGGTTTGAGCTAATAAGAGTTTATAAATTACTTATTATAATCTAAATTCAATATGATATCAGAACTAATTAGGCCTTTCACATTAATACAACACAAACCAATTTCATCGTTTTTACTTTCAAGTCACTTTTTCAAATCACAACTTTCTATTTTAAACGCATTCAATCACTTATACCATTTCCTTATTTGGTTCGCAATTATAAATAGAAAATCGTCTTGTTAATCTCAAATACACCATCTATCTATTTATGAAATAGTGAAGTGATCGTTTACTTTTCAGAGAATGTTAATACAGTTTTCATAATTAACTATATTTAGCATTATGGAAAAGTTCATACTTAAAATAATTTATATAATTATAATTTTTAATAAACAAATAAGTTATTGGTAACTTTATATGTTGGCCACATAATTAATTTTAACGGCCCGCATTACTCTCAATAATCAAATCAATATAGTATTATGTCACTATATAATTGTAACTGAACAAATTAAAACAAATTGAATTTCAGATTACTTTTCAAAAATTTAAAGAAAATAAAAAATTTACAAGACTAATTTTGATTAAAATTGGATTACTCGTCATCATCTGTCATTAGAACAAGAATAAATCGAGGATATCTACAGAATACCTCACACATATATTATCTCAAAACCTCTAAACAAAAACAAAATTTACTTTTTTATTGAAATATGTAGACAGTTTAATTATCATGATCATAAGTTCTCAATAATTTTTGATTGAAATGAACTTTTCAAATTTATTCAAAACCTAATGATACTAAGTTTTTTCCTAATTACGAATGATATATAAAATTTATCGTGACCAATTATACATGATCTATAGGAAACCGGAAATTCAATGCCAAAAAACCATGGCAGGTCAGTTTCCGTGACGTTAACCCCAAGGTAAATCGAGGTTAGCTCTAATTGCATAATGACTGGTTACACTTGAATGATTGACGGATTGATCCGTTCAGTTGTTTAGAGATTAAAATTGGTACCGTATCTGTAAAAATTTCAACTTAATTATTGAATAACCAAAGCTTTAAATCGTTGTTTCCCAAAGAGTGTTCCACGATAACGCGACCTTCATATTCGATTCTAAACTAAGTCATGTATTTTTCGACTTTACCACGGTAATTTTTTTTTTAATACGAATTGAAGGAAACAATTTCAAACCGCTTTCCTATGGTAGAGTGTAATGTCGGAGCAGGTTCTGTAAAACCATTATATATATTTTAACACAATGAAATTTAATTTAATTGATTAAATTTTATAGATAAAATCGCGACAACACATCAACATCGTGATGTATAGTGTGCACAAGCGAGTGTCTTGATTCCATATGGCGTCCAAAGTATTCATTCTAAATAATATATTGTATGTACACTTGAGTATTTGTATTTAAATTACATTCTTCAACATATTAATGTGATTAGACATGTAATAGATTGCATGTATTATAATACTGATATGGTAATTTTGACAAGGACTTAAACTATCACTTGTGGCGTAATCAATTCAAATTGATTCACATCATTCCATATATTTTTTTAGAATTTATATAGTATGTATAGAATATTATGGTGTATATGCAACCCGACTTAATATGTAAATATTCAACACTCTTTAGTATCGCCTATGCTTAATGGTCGATAATATATATTACCTTCTTAAGTTTCAATGAATACCGGTAATATCAAATTTGAATTGAAATTTTTTTTATTGAAATTATTCAATATTTTTCTAAACGCACCTTATTATTTTTCAAAATTTATTAAACAAACTTAAAACCATGTTCGACATCATACTTTGAAATCCTTGTTTAAAGTAAATCGATATCGATATGAGGTGATCTATATCCACGTAAATATGAAAATGCTTGCGTTGTAGCCGTGCTACACGGAATGCTTTGGTTTTTAGTTGTTTTTTATAAATACGAAAAAGTAAATATGCTTCATATATCTAGTTAATTATAGATTTACAATTTGTTTAATTGTAATTGCGTTAATATTTTTATTCTAAAGAAACCATCGAATACAAGGTCAGAGCCGGTGCGCTGAAACCTCAATGAAGCTTAGATAACGTGACATATCCGTCAGACTATGGAATGAATAGTAAGTTATATTGAGGTCGAGGGAACCAGTTCTTTTTTATTTTTATTAATCACTGGCGGCAAAATCACAGATAGGAAGACTTTGTATTGAGTATTTAAAAGCGACTGTACATATTTCAGTTAGCCAATGAGCATTGCATCTGGGGCGATGTGTTACGACACGAATTGAAAATTGTTACAACACAAATAACAACCGGAATAATAGACGGCTTCGTTTCTTTTTTTTTTTATTCTAGAGCGACTCAAAAGATAAAGACAGTTCTTCTTACTTTATTTCTTAATACTTGTTATGAATATCGCTTATAACCGTGAATACATATCACTTCAAAAATAATCATTCAATTATTGTTATTAACTGTTTTTTGTTTAAATATGTTCTAATTCTACGGTAATGCGGTGATCGAAGTAAATTTGAAGATTTATCAAACATTACGGATCTGTATCGTTCCAAAGTCGGTGCAATCAGCTATCCAGTTGAATTGATCACGCCCCGGCGGCCTGTCCGGAGCTCAGTAGGCTGTAACACAGAGTACGCCAGTAGTCGCCGCGGACCTAATAAGCCCACTCGGCGAGCAAGGACACCCAGCCGCGATTGTTGCTCTTTCTCTCGTCGAATGCCGTAAAGGTGACTTGCTGGTTCGGGCTATACGATCGCTGTCACTGTGCTGGACGTCGAGAAACCGAGCTCCAAATATTAAAGCCGATACAGTAATCGAAAACACTACCAAACGCAGTGAATTACATTGATTTTCGTATTTTATTGGAAAATTTCTATCAAAATATTGATAGTGTGAAATGTATTAAGGAGAAAAACTCTTTATGCGGAATTTTTCAGAACTTTAATTCAAATTTCCGTTATTTGGTTAGTTATATTATAAATTGCGAAGACTACTAGAATAATAAATCTTGAAATATAGTTCAGAGTGTTGGTTTTGTAATATGTGTGAAGTAATACGTAATTTAAATACTACAACGCATTTTAAAATTACAAAGTTCGATATGTTTACCCAACTACTATGAAGCTAAAAGGAATCTTATGCAATCGGCTTTATATTTACAGATTTCTGTATGTGCATATGTATGTAGATTGTATGTATGTTCGCTCTCTTGTAAAGCCTACTACTGAACCAATTCGACAACGAGGTATTACTGGATTCGTCACCTCAGTGGAGCCAGAAAAGCGGAGGTCAATGTTTTTTTCTCTAATCTGAGTCATGTGAAGTATTAAATGGAAAAAGGCCAGGAGATGAAGTAATTTGAGTTAAAATATAATGAAATATTGAATATGACCAAATATTTTCTGAATCTCGATAATATCAATTGTATAGGTATCGCGAAATAGATAAAATAGATTTTTTTCATCACGGAATTAAATTTGTATACTGCAATTTTTTATTTATTTATGAATTATACCTCACCATCAGAATGAAACAGACTAAAAAATTGCCAGGTGGGCAATTAGCAAAAAATAAATCTTTGGTAATTGCCTACCTGAAGATGTTGTAACACAATGAAACCTAGGTCGTAGTAAAGAACTTAAAAAAAGTAGAAATAATACTACATCACGTAGTTTCATTCAATTGTGAATAATGAATTTCTACAAAATTAACGCCAAATAAAATTATTTAATTAAGACTCCTAACGTTGAGATTTTTTTTATATTTTTCAAATCTGGAAACAGAAACCTAATTTAATTTTGAAAGACCAATCCCATAACATCCCACTAAATGGAGTACACTACGGGTAGAAGAAATGTTCCGCCCCACTTCACATGGAAAATGCATTTTCTTACTACTATAATCCCTGTATTAATTTGAATTTGAATTTGAATTCACCTCGACACCCTTTAATAAATGTTCTGTGAAATTGTCAGTAAAGAAGGGCAAATGTGTAGTAATTATTTAAATACATTTATCAACTAATGGTTTTGAAAAAATATCACCGGGATTCTGAGGTTTAGTTTCTCTTGAGTTTATCTCAGTTCTACGTGATTCCAAAAAATAGTTTACTCTAAAATAGAGTTTAAAAATAATTTTGCTATAAATGCAATTTATTAAATACAAAAGTTGAAATATTTTTTATTCTTTTAATTATGTCGTAAACAACACTTCCGTGATGAAATAATTTATCAAATTAATTTCATTCTCAATTCTGCAGTTCGACACCTCTAACAATGATCGATATAAACGACCTGACATTCTACAACATTTCAAATTTCACAATAGCAATGCGCACGAATGCACAAACGGGACATTGACGAATAGCGCAGCCGGCCACCGGTTTGTGCATTCCGATCACTTTATTTCTTTTTATATGTAGGTAGATGTAAGTAAACCACAGATTCAATACGATTCCATACACTTTCAATTATTTTGCTCCAATATTTTTATTTATATTTGCTCTCTCCCTAACAGCCAGTAACAAAACACGATGGTTTCGATTATATATAAAATATGGTACTATAGTAAACACTACTTTAAATCTTACTACACTCGTCGCAGTAATTCATGAGTTAAAAGCACAATTTGAGTATGCTTCACAAATTTCACTAACAAGCAAGACTACATCCGACATGAGTTTTTCAAAATTGTTAATTTTGCTTTTCATTCTATGCTTTTTTTATTAAAACGTTTCTCTGTCGTGGGCTTAATCAAAATTTTAATTTTGCCTATTATCCTTAGTGTTATTAACTAAGCTTCTAAAAAACATTCGCCAAAGAGCAAGCTTATGTGGCTTTTAGTGGAATATGATCTTTAGACGGCATAATAATAACTGATCTAAATCAAAGAAAACTCTTCCACAATCCACACAAAAGCTTAGGATTGGAAGAATTAGAACGCTTGAGAAACATGTTAGTTTGATCACACATCGACGCAGCCGAAGAAAGACTGATTCTCTGTACCGTCGTAGGTAGTCAAAAAGTACTTAATTAAAACAAATATATAGCGAAAGACGCCATATCTGACAATGCGATCATTATTAATTTAATTAAGTAATTAGTAAAGTTCTGTAGCTAAGTAATACTAATAATACAGGGGTAGCATTTAGTTTGACGAATTAGTTCATCAAATGACTTCACACATTGAGTGCCATGAGGTCGTCCCGAAGTGGGTTCCCGTGAGTCCATTGGTGCACTATAGATGAGGGTTATAGAATTAGACGAGATTTCCAAATACTTTGTGACGCCCAGATGCGACAAGGTGTTAGTCGAATGCCCTAAAGTTGCCAGTGACCATATCTTTATCTCCATAAGAGTGTTTGCTCGCTAAGGGTGAGTTTTCTCATCACAGATATATTATGTTAAAAGACAGACATCCCAGGATCTAACAATTATCATTGTAGAGTGTACTGAGGTACTATATACTTTATAATCGACATCACGTGTGGAACTTTTGTGAAACGAATGCGAGTGTGACGAGTTTTTCTCCGTTTTTAAAATGAATAAATCATTTATTTATTTCTTCCGATACAGCAAAACGCTACAGTGTCAACAGGGATTCTTAACGTCGTTTAAGAATCCCTCGTCAAGAATCATCGGAAGGTTTAAACTCTTACTGATGTCCCTTATTCTATTCTCTTATTGAGCTTTGCAAGTACATTTGTTTCAATTTTCAGACTAACATGCGACAGTACTTCTAAACCACCGGTTCATGATAAATCTTTACTAATGACTAATTGGGAAATGACTTGCGGACGACTTTTCATCACTTGTACAAGAGTTTTCAATGAATTGTTAAAAAATGTAATTCACCCCCGTTCATATATGAATTCTCAAAGAGAAGTATCTTAATTTTAATTTTCAATATCCCAATTTCTTTAAAAAAAATGCATGACTTAAAATATGTTACATTAGTTTTATTTAGTAACAAATCAAAGAAAATTTGATATTGTAACCTATTAAAATCGTTTTACACATTATTATGCGCACAGATAGATAGCTCTGCTAAATAAAGTTATATCCGTTTCGATCCCAATTAATTGATCTTAATCAATATGTTACTCACATTGCAGTCTAATCTTGCAACCACCTCTTTATAACCACCAACCAATCAGCCTACTGCTTTACATCGAGCGCACAGACGCCAACCCGCTGACCGCCCCTCATTAACATCACAAAAAGCGACACAGGCGCAAACTTCCGCAATGTTGTGCGTCGGTTCGGCAAAACCGCAGTGCTGCCCGCGGCGACGGCATATCGGTCACGAAACCGATTATTCTCCCTCAATGACTTTTCCTTTCTCGCGACCTCGCCCGAGCGGCGCGCCGCGTCGCGCTCCAAGACAATGGGTGCTTTTGGTAATGTCGGACCATACGCGTTGCAAGGATAATATGTGTTTATTTATTACTGGATACTGCTCGTAGCTTGATTCGCCTAACTTCCAACTGAACGCTGTAATTGTGACGTATGACTTACGTAGCTCCGGCTTTTGCTGTAGTCATTAAGTCTAATGTCAAATGATGTAGTCGCTGCAGTGTTCAAGTATTGCGGTGGGTGTCACTTAAAGGCTGTAGTCTCTTTTGTCAATATCAAGCGCTATAGCCACAACCTTGTGATAAAAGCTCTTGGACCGTCGTCAAGAGGGCACTGACTGAAATCGTACTCAGACCAAACAAATATTGTCTATGACATGTTATACCCACTGATAATATTTGCCTAATAATTCATAAGAATTTTAAAGCTACCGATTATTAAACTACTATTTTGACTATCCTTCGATATTAGTGTAACACCATGGGCACCTCAAATCACAACATATTATTTACAGTAATTTGTTAAATATTACTTACAACTGAGTCTCGATAAATATAACGTGACGTAAGAACATAAGAACAAAGACCCAAAACTCCAATTATACTCCACCAAATTATAAAACAAATTGAACTTTAAGATCTATGAAACATCAAAATCATTCCAAAATAATTTGTTTTGTCTTAATTTTTCGTCCTTATGTATAAATAATCTTCATTAATTTTTTCCCTCCTCTTTTTTTACTTTCACAATTTTTCCAATTTCAAAAACTTCTTCGAATAAAGTTGAAAATAAAAGGCGTGAAATATTTATTTAAATAAAGTTTTTATGGTACCTATATTTTATTTTATGGTACCTATATATGTGATAACCTTATAATTGGGTATTTGACAATTTTTTTTATTTCGTTAATCATAAATTCAAAGTAAAAATTGATGAAGAGTGAAAAAATTTTTTAATAATCTTAAAAATTGACCGAGTTATAAAAGTTTAAATTTTGACCTTTAGATAAGGACGGCAATATTGTGCTGTGAGGTCATTTTTAATATTGCACATTATAGTGTACGAGAGGAAAAGAGACAGGGATATACCCAATTCTATCCGTATCTTCAAATTTAGAAGCCTACAACTGGCTTATTTTTCAATCAATTCTTGAATTTTTTTCAAGACTGGTTTTTAATTAACTTATATTTCACAATATTATACGAAAAATATAAAAAATTAAAATGAGTCAACTAACGTATTCGATAAATAGTAGCAGTAACACTCTTTAATAAACATAAATGATCTATAACACTTTACTATTGAGCGAGCGTATACAGCAAATGACAAACGCGGCAATTTACTGGTTCCCCACATGAACCATGCAATATCATTACCAACCACTTCGCCGTAACAACGCTATGTTAACCCAAATACTTATAAATTACAGTAACATTTTTTCTTCATTCTTCTCTGGCTCTATAATGGCTCTTCTGCTTACGCACACAATTTAAATTGATTGTTCCCGTAAATTGTGTTAGAAAATACTAATCGGGATATATACTACAGCATTTAATGCCACGTATTTCAGTTGTACGGAACAAAACCAGCATATAAAGATATAACATTTATTTTCAGAAATTAGTATTCAGATTTCCACGATACTTGGATCTTGTCACCATTCGTTATTAGGAGATGAGTTCCCATTTTTTTATTTCATTATTAACTGCCCGTTAATATTTGACTTGTTGCAGATATTCCTAGTGAGAGAAATTTACTAAAATTTATTCATATTTTTCTATATTTTTTATTTCATTCGTTATTATATCTAAAGGTAGAACGCAAGTAATCAATATTTTATTTTATTACTAAAGGAAACGTATTTTTAACCGACTTGAAAGCTTGAGTATATATAGCTAATTACAAACGTGCTAAGAATATATTTAGAATTGATATAATTTTTATGCTATCTATATTCGTTTCTACATTATCACCTTTTTCAATTATTGAAAAAATTAATAAAAAATTAAATGATTGATTCGTTAAAATTTCGAACATTCTAAAATTGCAAAAGAGGGGACATATAGTTCACTGGCAATTTAACTATTTTATTGACACTTTTTAACGTTTTCACGTATTTTAAAATCACAAAATAACATTTAAAATAAATATAGGGTAAAATAGAACAAATTGTCGTCAGAGTGGAGTATTAGTTGAGCACGCCGCAGGGACTCGGATTCGACCCGGGACCAGACCACTCGTCGGACGAGGCTGTGGGAATGCCTGTATCCGCGTAAACAAATAGCCACAGACCAGTGACGGGCAGCAACGCCACTGGCGCAAGAAGCTACGCACTGCAATCGCCAATCCGCTGCCCAGCCTGGCGATATAGACAACATCTCTAATGATACGCACATCGTAGAGGCCACTGTCAACAGTGAACTGAGACAGCTGTTGATAATGAAAATAAAAGCGTCTTATAAAAATAATTGTCTTCTATAAATTATTCTAGGAACGTCTTCTAGAATGATTGGATGATGGACTTTATTGAAGGGTGACAGAAATAATAAGAAAGCGACCACTATAGCTATCACTTGATATTGAATATAGAGTATACGTATGTATGTATGTTATTTTTGGCTCGCACTCTTTAAACAAACTGTTACCTACGTATTTGGCTGGGCTTATCTTCAAAAGCTATCCAACGTTTTCCACGCTAGACCTACCCGCCGCCCACAAGGGCGATGGAGCGTGGAAAAATTTACAAAGCGACCCCCGTGTACGCGGTGGTGAAAATACATATTTTTCACGACGCTTCGTTGGTCAACTCGCTCGTGCAATGTACGGCCAATTTCCTTTTTTATCTCTTTAAAATATTTTCCGGCATATTTGCGCCGTTGCCAGTTTTAACAAGTTTGCGTCTGTGCGTAATTCGGATGAGGCGTGAAATTATAGCATGGTTTGTCGAAAAACATTTTAATTATGTTTTTTTTCTAATGTTAGGAAAATTTTGGTATATAATTTAGAAATAAATTATCATGTAATTAAATTACCTGTGGTTATATTTCGTAATGTAAAACTAATGTAAAGTTATATATGAACTACAGCAATCATTTTACATACTTAAGTCCTTTACCTAGTTAACTTTTACTGTCTTTTTATGGAATGGAATAATATCACTGCTGCTTTAAATCTATAATTAAGTGGAGTATCTTAAAACTTACATTAACATTTTTCAACTCTTATGATATTTTCTTAGGTAAATTACAAAATTTAGTCTATTTACCATTTTGCTCAAAAATCGGTTATTAAATTAAACAAGAAATCGTCAATAAATAGTTTCGTTATTGTTGGAAAAGAATATGCCTTCATCTACACCATAAAATTTACGATAAACGCAATCGGCAGTCTAAAAAAATCACATCACAGTTTTCAATAGTACACTGCGTATCGTTGTAACACTTTGTGTGTATGTATCAGTGTGACATTGTTTACTGTGTGATCGTATGACTTTCTGTAGAACACTTTATGCCTATGTGACATTATGTGTGTCCGTGTAATCTACGTTACAATGTATGTCTATATGACGGTATGTGCCTGTGTGCATTGTGGCATTTAGTATCTATTTGCTGTGTGGCTCTGTATGTATGTGTGTTTGTGTGTTAGTACACTTAATTTATTTGAAAAATAAAAAGAAACAAACACATAGTTATGCAAATCGACATGATTCGAATATAAATATTTACATTTCGGAACAATAAATAGCGATAATAAGCACTTTATAAATCTATCTACTTCTATTACTTTATACTCATTTATTCATCTCACTTTTTTAACGTTTTATTTTAACTTTTTATATATTCTTAACCTTTATGTGTTAACTTCTCCCTTGTTTCGTCTAAATATGACTTTTTGCACTCCATTTTCATATATGTATTCTAAAATATTTATCTTCGTGATAGTTACAATAATACAGTCACGATGAAGCAAGAGTCAAATTAAATGCGATATGGTATACTCTTTCCCAAATGATTACAAATTCAAAACGTCGTAATATAATAGTAATCAAAGTAAATATTGTACATAATAACATAAACATGTGTATTATCAAAATACGAGATTACGTATCGATTTAAAATAAAATAAACATATCACGTATCACGTATCACAATAACATCGAAATTATTAATCTAAATAAGTACAATTTAATGTACGTTACACGAAGACAATAAAAGCAAACGATAACATTCCTCCGCTCACTTGCTCTGGCGACCTCCAAAACACGCAAGCGCTCATAAAAACTGTACACTTTTTGCATTCGCAAACTGCAAACGAAACATATAACGACCCTTTGACCTTCAGATTTCTTTCACCCTTAGAAATTCCCACAAACTTCACATTCCCATGTAAAACAAAAACATACATGGAAAGAGCACATCTTGCACTGTTGCGAAGTTACTTATTGGTAGCAGCTACCGTCTTTGTTCACATGAAGAATGCATGATGCCACATTTGCAGCGCGTAGATTCCTGGGAGCGAAAATATTTGTTCGTACGGCTTACGTAGATGTTTTGCGTACCCGTCACGTACTGGTAAGATATCCGTAAAAGGGCATGTCATACACCCGTGGAAAGGGCGTATGCTAAAATAAAGTATCGTATTGTCAAATGCCTGTAAACATACGAATACTTCCTTCCTTTTTGTTCACGGCTACGTTAAGTGCGTAGTGTCTTCTCATAGTCGACTTTAACCAAATGAATGCCGTCGTTTTAATTAATAAATTAATCAAGGCTACTGATGAATATCAAATAGGCTCGAAGCTTGATAATTAACAACGAAATTTTTTCTTGACCTTTCGTTGTTTTTATTCGCGTTTTACTTCTTTATTGAATATTAAACAAAACGTCTGTATTCCTTATTTAAGTGATAATTTATTCATCTGAAAAGTATTATCTAACCATTGTGTACATGGATTGACGTTTTGTCAACATTAATTTAATATATTGTTCAGAGTATATTGTTTAAGTTATTAAATTGTAAATATCTTAATAAGTATTCAATATATTTTATTAGCGTAGATGGATTAAAATAAAAGACAAATTTACAGAATAAAACAACAAATTCCTTATTCGTTTCATAAAACATCTAGTCAATATGAAATCGGCAACGGTGACTCGTAATATTAAGGTATGTGATTAGTTAATTACATATTCGAATTAAAACATTGTATCGGAATTAAAGTATACTTTTACCTTAATCATGATTTGACATAAAAATCCCTCCAAATTAAAATACCTATAATTGTTTTGGATAGTGAGATAAAACGGTTTTATGATAAATACAATTCTGGAGTAAACAAAATATTTTTGTTTGCACAATAGTCGAATCCGAGCAATTAAAGTAAAATCACTGTAGTTCGATATTATCTATCGATTCCAAAACTAAACTTCAAATTATAAAAAGTAATTAGTCTGTCTTTACCGCAAGTAGAAGAAATCACTGGCTCTCGCCACATATATTAAGGTTTGTGTTTCGAAACGCACCATTAAATATTTTATTTCACAACAAACAGCTGACGGTTAGAATAAATTTTGTTCTCTATATCTCAGCTGACTAACGCTAACAGCTGGTTATGGACCTGCATAATAAACGTCCCCTTCTATTCACAATAAGCTAAATGCATTCACGAAATTTGTTTCGACAGAGAACGATCTGCACTTTCCAATTTACAAAATTTGCCAGCGCAATTATTCGCCTCGCCATGGCGAGCGGCAACAATGGGACGCGAAAGCTGTATAAGCCTTTATTATGTACGGCCTTCCTCTTATACTTTGTCCGACACTGTAGATACCCCGGGGACAGCACAAATATGTGCATAGATTTGGCATAAAGCTTTATATAAACCGAAGCTACGTCCGTGTTAAGCGATAAATCTATTTATAAAAATACAGTATTTACCTGCGTAAAAATATGCAGCATGAATCAATTTATCAATATTTTTCATCTGTCAATTATCATTATTCATGAGATATTACTATAAAATATAACTTATTTTTCAATACATCAAATAAACCATATCTGTTAGGAAGGGGTAAGAGTCAATGAAAATACATAAAAGTCTTGAAATATTTAATATCTTCTAAACTTTTAAAGGAGCTCATATTAAAGAGTGCAAAAGTGATAAAAATTGAATTTACATAATAATACCACCACGTAAAACAAATTTATTCATTAATGATTCCTTCTTGATACTAAAAATGCATGCAAAAGAACACTGAATTCTTTAAAAAATAACAGTATTTTAATAGCTAACTTTCGTTCCTTTAATATACAAGACATTATGACTTTATGACATTGAGGTAATCGTCATCTCGCGATGAATCAAGTTCCCGAAGCCATATCCAAACGCAAGCGCAATAAAAACTTAAGCTTATTTCTGCGAACACCGACGTTTAAAAACAAATTTTACAAGGAAGCACAATGACACAAACTTTACAAAGAAGCACGATGACATTATACAATGACACAATGATATTACAATGATGCTTCACAGTATAACTAGTAATTGAATTGTGCATCAAATTATTCCTGCCATGTACAAAATAAAACATCTGAACATATTTAGTGTAACGGTAGCCTTAGAGTCCACTATCTATATTAATACCTTTGTCTAGCTTTTATGGCACGCTGAGTTTCTCTGTGGCGGCAGCCATGTAGCTTTTTCACGATTACTCCGACATAATGAAAAATTAAAACGCCTTGGAAATATAGGCGGGTACATAGTTTCGTGTGTTTTTGTTTAAATTGTTCACTTATAGAAAATAAAAAGTATATGTAAATCATAATAGGTTCGTTGCATGCCCTTTAAAAAAAATAAAAATATTTGTATTTCTTATGATATTCAACAGCTTATTTATTAGAGTAAAATTGATTTGAAACAATATTTACGTCTGCAGATAGGATATATTTTGTGCTTTAGAAACATAACACAATGTTTTAAAAATGTATATATGCTAATATCACGTATATAACCTAACCACAATTCATAAAAGTGGTGAGAGGAGCCATTTATTTAAAAAATGACAAAAACGACATTTTATCATTTTGTTACGACTGACTGTCCGTCCGTCTATCTACATGTCATAGCACCATAGCTCTTCAACCAAATTATTTTGCTTAGGCCTATGAAATATAATTAGGCAAAATATATTTACGTAACAAAAAAACTATCTATATTTATAAATAATTTGAGAGAAATATCTTATACCATCAAAGGTTTAAACTTTTACAAGTATTTATACGGAAACTTCGTAATACGAGTTTTGCTCAAACTTAATAAGTTTACTTTTTTCTCTTATTCTTTTTCTCTTACTATCACCGTTATTCTAATTATTTTGCTAAGCTTTAAACGTACCGCTAACGTAAATAAAGCATTTAAACCAGGAGATATCATTTTGAACACAAAGGTCTTAAATTTCAATTTCTGATCAAATCACGTAAATATGAATGAATGCATTTAGTTGTAGTTTAGCTCGTGCGTGAGTTGGCTACAGTGATCAATTTCATGTTTCAACTCAATCATTAATCCTCAATCACTATTCAGCTTTAGTTTGAGTTCGCCGCTCACAAGAGGTGAGAGGTATTTTTTTTAGCACACGAGAAAAGATAAATGAATAATTGATTGAATAGGAAAACCTATAAAATACGTATTTTTATTATTTCAACTAGTGCATTCATATAACCTATAATTTTTATATAATCTACAGCAAAAAAAATTGCACTATGATAATCTTCAAACTTTTTCGGTCGCGGATGAAACTTATACATAAAAAGAAATATATCATTCGAACATTTATTGAAAGTGTAATAAATACTATCAACCGGCGGAGAATTATAAAACTTTGACTTAGTAATTGCTTATAAAATGAATTAGGGTCGCTCTTATATTACTAAGTAGTAATCTATCAACTGCTTGACCTCCGTGACGAATATATCGCATTTAACCAAATAACTACGAAATAAAGTATCACACATATTTCACCCAATAAATACCCTTTTTATTCTAAGTTTCATTATTTTAATTCTATGTTGTAATATATGTTTTTTCCTCATTTATGCTCGCACGGACTGTGGAATGATCGGTTTTAACTACTGATTACCTTTCCTTTCTTCAAGATTATTTTTTACTTTTTCCCTTTCTAGTCACACATAATAATGTTTATAAACATTATTGACCATTATTATATTCTTTAATTCATTTTAAATCTCCTTACGTTGTGAAAAAATGAAAAAAATGTGTAGGTTTACAATATTAGATACGAGCTAACAAGTCACGCGTACAACGTGCTTTTAACCTTTCACGAGATGCGGGAAGCTCATATGTGATACAGCTCACGTACAAAGGACGAGATTTGCATAAATTTGAGTTGAGCACGACCAGAAGTTGAGTTTCAACTGATCGAGGTTCAGATCATGCTACAACTTTGGGTTTAACAAAACAGATCCTCTTGACGTTTCTTGGATTTATATCCCATGTCGGTAGAAATAATGTTTGATAAGTAAATCTTAAATTATAGTTCATTATCAACGTAAGTACCTATAACAAAAGCCTCGTATGTGACTTAGCATATTTTTTGTTTCTATTGAAACTAATTTTGTATTTGTCTTTGATATGCGACATGCAAATTTTTGGTAGTCGATCAAGAGCGCACTTGCAAATTTAATTTTTATGCAAAGTGGTTGTATTTTTTTGTTATACATAACTTTAAAATTTAAACTTTCGCCATAAACTGAATTTTCAAAATAAAATATAGATACTACGGAGCTGTCAGAACAAGTAACCATAAATGCTGTTAGTTAGAGCAGCAACAGCAACAGGCTCAAAAAAAACAGTACAATAAAAAATAGGCAGCCAATTTGCAATAATATCATAATTGACTTGCCGTAAGTCAAAGTATATTGCGCTTTGATAAACAAACCTAACGCCCAATTCTATCATGAGAATAACAAATATAATAAAATAATATTTAAAAAAATAAGTTTCACTTTTATTTAAAAGTTTACTTTCTAAATACATATGTATTCATGACTTCCGTACCCAAAATAAAAATTTGGAAAAGCATGGTCATGGAATATCATGATGTATCCATAATACGTGTAATGAACCTTACCAGTAACCAAAAATATATTCTTAGAGAGCAATTAAACAACTTATATATTATATATACTTCAAACTGCGAGTGGAAAATTACATTTAATCCACTCTCACTACACTACTCGTACAAGTGTTCTCACTTTCATCTTCACACAGCATCCTATATTCTGCCACATGAAAGATATGAGACTGCCCATCGCTGTGGCCCGGCATCTCCCCGGCGCCTTATTTGAAATGCAGATTGGCGACCGCCTGTGCCGTGTTTTGTCCTTTTTTTCTTTGCCTAGTCCAATTTAGTCTGTAATTTGTTTATATTGTAGTGTCCTTAGGGACTATAACACATTATATTTTGAGTCACATTTAATGTCTTTTGTCTTTTATGGGTTAGTGAATATGGTAGCAGAGAGTGACATTAAAACTAGATGCCTAGTAGGACAATAAAAGAATTGTCGAGATGTTGAAATAGAGGGATTGTACACCACTATTTACATCGTTCTTTCTCACTTTTTCCAATAATGTTAAATATTATATACGTAAACACACACACACACACACATGTATATATATATATATATATATATATATATGTACTCCAGCATTACATGTTCATATACACTTTGGGAGTATATAATTTTTAATACGACTGCATAAATTATTTATTTACAAGCAAATCTTATTTATCACGAGTTTAATTTATGGCGTGAGATACAATTTACATATGAAAATTTTACAAAATAAAGTAACAGGTTTACAGAAATTTTCAAAATAAACATATGGAAATTAAAGTATCCAGCCGCCCAACAGTTTGTAATTTGTAGACGCTGTGCGGCCCTTTGCGCGGCTCTCTTTGTAGATTGGCTTGGTTGAGTTAATTAAGTGAACGCACAGTGATTCATATTGCACGTATGGGTCGTACAAAACGTTAATGTTTTCTATATGAAGGTTACTTTACTTTGGATAAGAAGACGAGATAGGTGAAATACCAAAGTCCAGTAAAATTGTGATATATAATATTCTATACACTGGTATCATTGCTATAATTATCTCAATTATTTTTGTCTATTAAAGACGGATTAAAAAATATATACAACGATGTAAAATCTAGAAGGAAATTGCTGTTTGTTTTTTAGAGTTTCACACCAAATATTTTAACCGTTTGGTATGAAATTTTCGTCATCATTTAGTTTATAAGATACTTAATATCTTATTAGCATTTATGCATAAGAAACAATAACGACTGAAGTGAAGAGTGTCGTAGTGGGTTGATTTCATTTTTAAGTTAAACTTTTGAACCAATACAGCTGCATTAAAGTAATGTATGAAGATATTGTATACGATATGAAAATTTACAAAAATTTTAACAGTTCAAAGAAAATAAGTATTTTTGAGTTAAAATAAATTAAACCCTTTACATCAAATTAATATTAAAAACAATTATATACGACGTTAAAATGTACAAAAGTTTAAATACGATATATATGAGATAAAACCACTTGGATTCAGTGAATTTAGTGGATATAATAAAAACATTTTCTTTTTTGAAAGACTGATCAAGAAAATTATTAATGCAAGTATAACAATCTTAAGTTTGTACTGATCGCTGGAAACCAATGCTACTTGATTTTTCACAAAATATAAAATGGAAGACTTTAAAACTTACTGGTTTGTAAGATAATACAAAATTAAAAAAGAACTTTTTAAGAAATGTAAACATTTTTTTTCTTGTTAAAATTATGAGTCAAAAAAAATTACGTAACATGAACCTTATATCGTTCTACAAAAAGGCTGGTATTGTGACAGACATCACTTATGATGGCATAATCCCTGTTGAGCTTTTAAAAGGAATGAGATTAGATAATACATTTTATTAGTTTGTAAATACCATGATCATTTCCGAAGCGTAGTTTGAAAATTGGAATTCTAGAGAGTAGCAACAATTATACTTTTTATTAAACCTAAAATTTGTAAATGTAAAATAATTTAAATGGATGTGCGTTAAAGGATACGCTTATTTTTTGTCAATTTAGGTAAGTATGTATTTATGTAGTACTATTAACCAATATAGCCATAAAATTGTCTAAGATTAATTACTATTAAGTAAGTATACAAATATTTATATTTAAATCGACATTATTTGCTATGTAAATATTAAGATGTATTAAAAAAGGATTAATTATTGGAGGCACATAGTTTTTCAAGCAAACTGTTTTGAAATATTTACATAGGAAATCCCTTCATATACTTGCTTCTAAAACTTCTTTAAAAATTAATTAACTAACAAATAATATTACAAACCTGTTTCTTAATAGCCTAACTTTCACTACTTTAATTATGTCCGTTAAATTATCCTTCACTTAACCACGCAGATTGCTAAACGCGACGCTGTGAAACAAAGTATCGGCTAACTACCTAGACGCACTAGAGGGCCGTTCCTAACGGCCAAGCGACAACACTGAGCTCATTTGTATACGAAGATGATATAGTAGTCGGTGTAGCGGTAGCCTTAATTATAAGCTTGGCAAATTACTCTTTGATATAGCCTAAGCTTAATTAAAGCTCTTGTAATTTATTGAATGGACGTATTTTGTTTCTTTAAAGATTTTTACGTCGAAAATAAGTGCTTTAAATAGTCTGGACAATAAGCTGATGGTGAAATTGTATTAAGAAAGTGAGTGTTCATAATAAAATTGTAGATGGTTCGGAATCGTTTACCGCTTCGTATGTGAATGTTATATATATATATATATATATATATATATATATATATATGCATACTTACATATATTGGCTTGTGAACTACATAAAATTAGACAAGTTTCGCAAAGGGATAAATTAATAAGGTATTAATGTCGAAATAGAAGTAAGTGACGTTAATTTTATATTAAGAAAATTATATTTTGTGGCATGGCCAATACTTTTTTAAATATTATTTATTTATTTAAGTACTTCTATGTATCTAATTGATACAGATGGCGGAATTCTTGCTACGAAGACAATCTCTTAAAGCCAATTAGAACACCAGTCCAGCCACGCTCGATGGGCGACCGGGAATCAAACGCTGATTCTCACAATGCACCGTGCCATCAAAGGCCGTATGCCTAGTGATCAACCCAATACACCAGGACGACGAAATATTCATTAATTACAGTAAAAATTATTTAAATTTAAATATTGCTGAGGAATAAAATATAAATAACGTGTCAATATACATGCATTTAACAATATTTTTTTACTTATAAAGTGATTTACATTAAGTTTATATTTAAAAAATAGCTTACATTAATAGTGAACAACAGCCAAAGTGACATTGACCAGAGTGGGATGTTTAAACTACTCTGTCTTGCCATACATTAAAACATTTATAGACGAAATACAGGTATTTTTACATCTACACACATCATTTTCTAAATAATATAGGACATTAAATATATTCCGACGCAATACGGTAGTTGACGCGTTCTAAATTTTGGTATTTTTCGTACAATACTGTGAAATATAAGTTAATTAAAAACCAATCTTGAAAAAAATTCAAAAATTTATTGAAAAATAAGCCAGTTGTAGGCTCTAAATTTGAAGATATGGATAGAGTTGGGTATATCTCTGTCTCTTTTCCTCTCGTAGAATATAATGTACAATATCAAAAATGACCTCACAACACAGTATTGCCGTCCTTCTCTAAAGGTTAAATTTAAAGTTTTATAACTCGGTAAATTTTTAAGATTATTAAAAAAAATGTTCGCTCTTCATCAGCTTGTATTTTGAAATCATGATTAATGAAATAAATAAAAATTAGTCAAATACCCAATTACCTAATATATACAAAATTCCTCTAAGGGGAATAAACAAACAAAACCAAACATTTTACCTAGCTTTGTACCTTTGTACGTCTATTTGTAAATAACTTGAGAAGAGTTTGGATTCATGTCTATTTACTCATTACTCTTCGTTAAAAACCACGTCGTACAAGTCACGGTTTTTTTTAATAGTGCTTCCGATATACGAGTACTCTCTAAAGTACCTTGACCGGAATAAAAATGCATCAAATCTTAGGTTGATTAACTTTTGTATCTAGAAAGTATACTAGACTGAGATAATTTTTTTTTATTTGGAATTTGGAATTTTCATCATGGTACGGTTTATTGTATATTTATACGTATGGATTTTAACGTAGAATTTAAACATTATCGCTGCGATAGGCTCAGTAATTTCTGCTTATTTATGTTTGAAGTCAGGCGGTCTATTTGTATTACGCCATTTCTAATATTTGATAAAAACATATTTAAACATTAAAAACCAAAAACAAAAGATACTCCAAATTTTAATCTGAATCTTAAAAAGACTCCCGATAGTTTGGTGTGATGCTCCAGTAGTTTTGTGTGAACAAATAGACAGACAAACATAAGGGAAATATTCATACAACGTAATGGGCAAATTCTAAGTAGTATAAATTTTAATAAGAAAGTTCCATTTATTCGGTCCAGCAATTTTTCATGCTTCTTTGACAAAAATATCTGCGTATTTTGTACAAAACAAAATTTCCAATATTAGCAAATTAATAAAATATTATGTATATTCCTTTTTACACCAAAACGACTATCTGCAATAACCCCTATAAGGAATAACATAACAATTTATATTGCAAGTATTTATTAAGGGTCTAAGGCTAAAACCGCGTTTCGTTAAAATCTGCCCAATGGTTTTTGCGTGATATGCATACGCACACGATTTTTGTTTCATTATATGTGTAGATTCAATATTCCTAGACCGCTTGCCTCATTTATTGAACACATACTTTAAAAAATAAAATATAGATTTTAATTTTAAAGTCTAGAATTCACATAATACTCAAAAACTCAAACCTACCTTCATCGACAAAAATAAGTGAAAAAATAGGTCTAACTTTTACTCCTTTGTACACTATTTTCAGTAGTATAATTATGAACAGGGGCCTTCTTGAAGACGCCTTTCATATTGAAGTACGAACCTCATTCAGAACGTGCAGTCCGTACAAGAAGTGTCTCCCCCAACAATTAAAAAATCTGATGGAAAATGTAGTTTTAAATCGTTTCATTTAATTTTAGGGAATAAAATGAAATTATGGCATTTGATGTCTACAAATCCACATTACATTTCTCCATATCTACGTATGCAATAAATTTTACGACCTTAACTAATATTTTATGTACTTTAAATCTAAGCGAGTACGAAACCTAGAGTTATTTGCTTTTTACTTTAAGATATTTTTACGTTTAAATATTTTTGAATCGTTTTTTGCTAATCGCTTCAGCCCAACCTTAGTTTAAAAATTCTGCAAAAAGTGATATGAACGGCACGGACAATGGACTTATAAATTAGATTCGTACTACAATATATTTTATTTCGCGTTTTAATATCGCGAGTGATTTATTCACGACCAATTTGTCTAAAATGTTCCGAATACCACGATGTAGATAGAGCGAAGAAATTTATCGCCAACAGGCTAAGTTCAGATGATGAACGGCCAGCGTATTTGGCAGCGGCCCGCCATCCTTTGCAAAGGGGAGAAAGGAGAGACCGCTTCGCGAGGACCTAATTATAATATGGAAAAGACGAGTAAAGCGCAGATAAAGAACAGAACACTTTCACTTGATTGCGTCCGTCATGGATATGTATGAATTTTCGATCTAATCGGGTAAAAAAAAACGACGAATTCGAGTAAAAAAAACGACTACTAATTTAATAACCAATAAAATATCTCACAATATAATCGTTAGTAAATTTCCGATTATTTTAGCAAATAATTAAACTGACTTTAATTATTTTATACACTAATAGTGATTAAAATGCCTACATCTTCCACATTTTACGTGAATACAGTTTAAATTCTAAAGTTTAAAGAGGTTAAATACTGTTTAAAAGCAGCATGTCAATATTTAAAAAAAAAAATATTTGGTATAAATAATACACAATAAATATCACGAGAGTTTTTTTTCCTGTTTTAGATAGTAAACACGAATTATCTGCAAGACAAAAGAAAACTATTGCACAGCATAACGAGCAAAAAAGTGTACTTTTTTGCAAACAAATTAGTGGGATCTATTTATGAGCAAATATTTATATTTGTAAACTTATAGACAAATATTTGAATTGTTTTTGAGAAAACTAATTCTGATATTAAATGCGTAATGATGAGAATTTTTTTAAATTTGTTTTTTTTATTTAAATGTAGGAAAGTTTTTTCTACAATCGCTGAGCATGTTTTGTGGCAAATTTATATATATATATATATATATATATATATATATATATATATATATATATGAATATACATAAAACTAAACATACTTAGAAATAAACATTTCAAAATTTGTTTAAATGAACTGATTTATACTTACAAAAATTGGTAATAAAAAGATAAGTAAAATCAGTGTTTATACTACAGTCGTATTAAGCATGGACTGATAAAAAACCTTTGTGCCTAAAACCATAGCATTGATTTTTATTTTAGAGTGCACATATCTACATAATATGAATATTAATAGATACATTATATTATCGGTTAAATTCATTATTCTTATAAAAATTAGTTTATGGAATCAACTAAGGTTGATATACATTAGATCATTTCATTGAATTGCCTCTCTGCTTATCTTAACATTGTACTTCCACGTATTAATCAATACAAATTGTTTTATTAAGTCCTAATAAGCCCAATATTTTCCGAATGCAAAATATTTCATTTAACTTATTAAGAAATAATCTTTGTAATTCATGAATATTTAATTACATAGTTTTATTTTGTAATTAAGTTAAACTCACACACAATTTTATTGCTTTTATATAAAATATATTAATTGAATAAGACTCCGCGGAAGAAATAACGAGATAAAATTATTGTTTCTAAAGGGAATAATGTCAAAATTTTATACAATAACAAAAAAAATATCTACATAGGCTAAATTGTGACAAAATTTCAAATTCTGTATACTTACTTTCTAGATAATTATGAGAGTATGTGCGCGAAAAAAAAGAAGACATAAATTGACACGTATAAAATGTTTCTAAGCTGAGCAAATTAAATTCCTCCACACCACATACGACTCGACGTTCGCCGCAAATGTCTCAAACTAGCTTAAAGTTTTCAGCCGGTGGCCTATAAACCTCAAGGATGTCCACTCGAAGCTCAAATACCCGGCGGATAAGCGGATGCAGTCCGTTGCTAGGTTACCGCACTCGAAGGTAGAATACGAGGCTCGTTTCCGCCGACTGATTCGACCTCGACGCTATCTGATTCATATGTCAACGTATCGCGAGCGAACAGACCGATTAGCTGGCTGCGGGCGATTGTCTGTTCGTGACGAACTATTTTTACTAAAGAGCTTTGCGAACGATGATATCGTGCTTTACGAGTTTTGTAGGTTCATAAGTCTTGCCATTTCGAGGGGTCTAAGAGACATGTTTAAGAAATAGTAACGATTTAACAATGGTTAATACCGTAAACTTAAGTTTAATCAATATTTAATAAAAAATTACTCCACTCAGCCTAAGTGAACAGTAGAACTAATTTAAAAATTTAAAACCATATCACGTAATTTTGAAGTGCCATAATAGTTTAATTTGAAAAGGAGAATGATATAATAAATTCTTCGTTGGAACTAACATATCTATGGATCTTTAGAAACAAATTCATACGAATATTATTAGTATATATATATATATATATATATATATATATATACATATATATATATATATATATATATATATATATATATATATAATCTATAATATAAAGAAATTACAAAATGGATGTTCTTTTGTAACCACTTCGGTGACTTCTGATACCTATATCCTTCGGCATTTATGAAAAAGGTTTTTTTTAATTTCAATGTTTTTTAACACAATTCCCAGAAATCTCCAAAAAGCCAAGTTTTGGCTTCGGAACCTTCAAAAATAATATATCAAAAAATTTAGAAAAATAGGAAATTTTAATAGTGAGATCTATAATGAGCAAAATTATCAAGATCGCATTACTTGAGATTTTTTTTAATTATGAAAAAATTAATTAGTTTTACCAACATTAGAAAAGCAATATTACTAATAACAACCAAAAAAAGAACGAGCTATTTAAATTCCTTTTGAAACGTACACATAAAAAATGTTATATTTCCTTTTCACATTTTTATTATTTATTTATTACAATTTTAACAAAACACGATTTACGCAAACACTGTAACCATAAAGGTTATGACCGTATCATAAGCGTATGGAACGCACTTCACATGTGTATATCAGTTGGCTTGTAATAGTGGAATAACGCACGGTTTCAGTAACTATAAAAATCTATAATCACAAACTTTGTTACTATATTTTTTGTCGTGTGAGATGCAACTCGCGTTTACCCGATTTCAATTAAGGAGAAATTCCATTCTATGAGGCGATATATGTACGTATACGCGAAAATGCTCTACAGATGGCTTTCTTAAAATTGTTTCTATTCTCCGTTTATGGAAACAAATCTCCACACACATTTTGTCTCCCTCATAGCTTCATTTTTGTAAAAAACAATATTTTAGTAAATACTTAAAAAATTATATGTGTATATATATATATATATATATATATATATATATATATATATATATATATATATATATATATATATGAATAGTATACCAGCTACTTATCCGGGAAGCGGAATATCTAACACAATGTAATCGAAAGACTTAATGGATTCAAAGACCAACCGACACAAGTTTATGTATTGAAATTGGGTTCAATGCTCTTTATACAGAACGATTTGCAAAACCCTTACATAACAGAAAATCAGCTTAAGGGCAATGCAAAATGAATAATTGATAATGTCAGTAACAATGTGATGTCTGTTTGTTCCAGCTGCCGCCAAGATTGCTGAGGTGGGCCCTCACAATATTGGTGCTCGCTACGATATTGACGCAAACAGCCGACTCAGCGCAGAGTAAGTATATTTTCGTGAGGTATTTTACCATATATTAGCATATTCAACGTAAAAAGTACACCGAACGGTATTAAGCGATACTGTTTTCTGACTGTTTCATATTTGAAGATAAAAAGTTAGTTCTGAAGAGCATTAGCTTTGTAGTTTTAGTAAGAATTCTGCGTACACATGTATTCAGATAACGTTGACTGTGTAATGTTACTGTACGGAATTTAACGAAAACTAAAGACTACCCGATACATACATCCCATATTATCTACTTACAACCACTAATATGTTTACCATTGTTTTGTCACATGTTTCTTAAGACGATGCCAAACTTTTCTGTTTAGATATCACTCGGAGATAAAAATTAAAAGACTTTAAATCGTAAACCTTGAAACCGCTTAGGCTCATGGTTTAAATTGAGATCGAGAGATACACAGAAATAAACATAATTATCTTGTAATTCCCAGCTTCATTGTTATTTATATATATATATATATATATATATATATATATATATATATATATACATATATATATATATATATATATATATATATACATATATATATATATATATATATATATATATATATATATATATATATATAGGAAATTCGCAGATAATTGATTCGTTGTATAAATTGTATATTGCTAATTAGATATTGCTGGTGATACCACAGAATATTTATTAATATTTGTCGTGTCTGCAACAAGCTGTGGTTCGGTCTGTATGCCTCTTGCATTCTATGCGTACCGCCTATAGTGCCGACTTGCTATGGTTTCGATGTGGTACTTGGAGGATACACGATGCATAGCTGCATCGTACAGTACATTCGACTGTGCAAAATATACGTTATATTACGTCACTTTGTATACGTCAAGAGAGGAAGAAAGAGAGAGTGGGATAACATTAATAAGTTGGTGAAATTTGTTATGAAATAAATATATATATATGCTATATATATATATGATATATGCTATATATATGCTATATGCAATTTTATTTGCGCTATTTGTGTTGCTTTTCATTAAATTTCTCTCAAAGTAATTTTATTTATTAACCACGTAATTATATCAAGCGTCCGTTCACATATATTGTATTTCCTCACACAGTTATTCAAACTTTCATATTTTACTTCATTATTTTTAAACATGATTGTCATAATCTGTCAAGTTGAGTAACTTATTGGCACTTTTTTCACCGAACGTTCAACACAAAGACAGGTGCACTTGATCTCAATATTATTCTCGTGATTTCACTTCATGAGATTGTCACTTATTTCTATTCTAAAATATTATGATCTGTAGCTGTTTTTGCTTCCTTCCTTCCGTACAGGGAATAAAAATGGAAACGAAAAATGATTTACTGTTCATTAGGCATCAAATGATAAAAACTATGTTATTATATTTTTATTTATATTAAACGGGTTATAGGAGTGTTAACATATCGTTGTCTTCTGAATAAATCAATTGAATTTAAATGCCTTCCTCTCAATCCTAACCAATATTATAAATGCAAAAGTGAGTTGATCTGTTTATTTGTTTGAACCCCTTTCACATCTCAATTATTCAATCGATCCCCTTGATATGTTTCGGACATGCAACATGTGCTGTAAAGATGAACATAAAATAAAGATTAAAACAGAAACTTAACTCGAAAAAATAACCTTGTTATAATAGCGTAAACTTGAGTATGTATACCAAACTACTTAGTCGTTTCTAATGACAAGACCCAATATTTTCGACAGAATCTTATTTTTAAATTACATCGACGTTTCTTTTCCATTTCCATACGAGTGAAAATACGAGTCAAATCTAGGATTCCATAAATTCATGTCGCAGTTTCATAGTAATTTCTGTTCTATTTAAAATAACTTTTAATGCAGGCTTTGTTTGCAGGTCATCAAATAAATTATTGATATTTTTATATTTTATCATTTATTCAGGTCAAAATAAAATATTTTCAATTAATATTATTTTAACTTAAACATTATTAGACACCTTGAATCAACCCACATGTGTATAAAATATTATTGATATTAACAGTCTCCTTTTTGTTAATGTATTTATTTATTTTATATCTATTGAACGAATTGTTTATATACCTATATTTTGAGCTATTTTACGTAGTCCGTTTTTTAACTTTTTTCAATTCAAAACTTTAAAAAACAACAATTTATGACTCATGGCAATTTATCAATAAACCGGAAGCAACTACTCAAAGAAACTATGCAGCTCCTGCGAGCGGAAAAATATTTGCGCCCCATTCATTGCATCAAAGTTTAAACAATTTTGATTGTACATTCCGAGTCGGGCGGATTCCAGCGAAAGTTGGACGGGCAGAGCCGCTTCATTCATCGGGCCCAAGATTTTATATGTCTGCTCCGTTTTCGTCAACTTCAACATTTGTTATTTTGTTCGGATATTTCTTTATAATTACGCCCATTGTTAGCGTTTAGCTACTTTGCGTAACGAACTTGTCACGTAATTATGCCAACTTGCGTAATGGTTTTTTGAATTGTTTTATGGCGGTGCGTATGGAATGTACTTGCACTGTTTATGTAGGTCAAGCTGAACATAACAGTTTACTTTGCGAAGGTCTACACTTTTGTAAATTGTTGTTTATATGTAAACGTTAATAATTTTCTTATACAACAATGAAATACTGGAGTTATGTTTTTATTACCTGATAGAAAAAAACTATTGAAGTACCATTGTCTTTGTTGTAGAATCTTATCAATTGAATTATATTAACAGAATAACATATTATGCTAATTTAATAAAATATACGCAATCACTTCTAGTAAAAACTATTCTAAATAAAAATAACTAACGTGAAGATATTTAACAAAATAAGAGAGTAGAACAAACTGTAGGAGTATGTGGAAGTATAATATTAACATGGATTTGAAATTCTAGTCATTGTCTAGGACGATTCTTGAATGCTCAGACTGGCTTTCAATAGTCATCTTTTACTTAGTAAATACAAAACACGACTATCCTTAGAATTATATATGCTATGAAGAGAATATTTTATTTACATGACGCTGCTCAAAACAAACAAAATAAATATAATTAAAGTTAGATAATAAACAAATTAATATTGGACCATCTAATAACTTTTACCCCGACTTGTTCTTTGGGGGTACCCAAATACCCTATTTTGTAACTTTCCTAATTCACGCAAATATGACTCTGTTGTAATTAACGGCAATTGAACTAATCAGCGTGAGGTCAGTCAAGGATCTTCTTCAATTAGGTCTGGAATCGAGTTCCTCTTTAACTTAAAAATTGCTTTCTTAAATTGACCGCACCGAATTTTGTCCTCTAGGACACCGTCGACTCGTATGTTGCATGGCATATATTATTTGTGTTGGCGGTCTTCGCATTGTTACCCAGATGGAACTCAAAGCAGAAGAGTACGTAATTGATTTATATTTAAGTCTATTTTCTTTCATGTAATATACTTGAAGGCTTAGTTCCATCATTAACCGAGTGCACTGCGGCTAATTTAAATCTTATAATAAAATATTCTTAAACTTTTGATATCCCTTCTAAATACCTGTCAATCGCGAGTAGAATTCACATTATAAGGGCACTTACAAGTATTTAAGGGTCGATAGTAATTCTGTTAAATTAATTACAAATATTATGTCTTCCTGACGTAAATATATTATCCACTATGCCTTTCACTGACGTAAAAATATTGAAAAAATTATAAGATATAGGATAATAGTTATATTTTTCTTAAAAGTTTTGCGTAGGTTTCTAATCATTTAACTTCTAACAATTTCGGAAATAAGGTCGGGCAATATATTTTTGGATATTTTTCAGTAGGTATCTGTAGATAAACTACCTAAAATTATGAAAAAATAAAAATATTTTCGAAACCCTTATTATTAGCTCACAAACGATACTTCACGTTATGAATTATATTTTAACAAAATTTAGAGTACCTAATTTGCTCCCAGTCCCGCCCTTCCAAATTTCCATCTAAATATTTAAATGTGTTAGCTATTGAGATATGGTTAATATGTTTTGTTACTATCTAAATTTCAAGTCAAGCGGTTTCTGAGGAACTCATCTGTAACAGACGGATGGACAGGCATGTGAGTGATTTTATAAGTTTCTATTTTTGCTTTTGTTATAGGAACCCTCAAATTAATGTGAAACCCCAAAATTTAAGGTAAAAAAATAATTTTTTTTAACGCCTTGTTTTTAAAGGACGCTGTATATATCTAAGCTGTTTTACAAAATAAATGTGTATACAAAAAACATTTTCAATTGTACAATTAATTATTTTAATAGATTAAAATATCTCATTCAATACATTTAAACCCATTATAGCTAATATACTAAAAAAGGGATAATAACGACAAAATTCGTAAAAATACGCTAAAACTTCAAAAATAAATTTGTATATTTTCAAGTTTTAATTTGCTACCTGCACAATCGCGGTATACAAGAACCTAAAAGAAAAGGAGCATTTCCCACTTAGCTCCCACGTTAAATCGGCCTCAAGCTCTAGGACAAATACTTTAATTATACCTTCAATCTTATTCGCAAATCCGCTGCCAGTTTACAGCCACACAGATCCTATTTAAATTAAAGTTTAAGTCCACTCAGTACCGCGGTCCGAGATAAATGTTTCGTATTCAAAAGTAAATTCACGGCCAACCAGATTTTATTACGAACATAAATTTCTTCCAAACTAAGGAACTGCGCTTCCGCGCGACAATATGAGCCTTATTAATTGTCATATTCGGACCCCCAAACCTTTTCCTCGGGCACTTTTTCGGTGCCACGTAACACGGCCGATTGAAAGTGAGATTTGGATTTACGTCGCTCTCGCCGCGAAGAATTAAATCGTCACGTGACTGACGTGAGGATAAGGGTATTCGAACGCGGAATGCCATTTTGCCTCTCCCAAATGCGGATGGTTAATGGAGAATGCAAATTTGGGAGGACGCGTCGTGACCGTGAATCGGATCCGTCGGAGTACGGTTATCAGATTTAACTTAGAACTTTGCTGTCGGATTCCGTTGTCGATAAGAGAGTTATTGACTTCAATATTCGTATTTTCGACAGACGAATAGCAGCGGCAAGTGTGACATTTAAGTGCGAGTCGGCCGCTACTCACTTTGGATCGTATAGTGACAGCTTTCTTGAAACTTTCTTTGTGTGACACTCTCGGTTAAATGGTGAAATAATTTTTTTGCGTTAATCATTTTAGGGATATGTATAAAAGTCGAAACAAAAATAATGCAAGGCTAAGGATACATGGGTTACAAAATAATAGTTGAATCTACAACAAGTACTTTACTAAAAATATATTTCATGTTTAACAAATTGACTTTATTATTGTATAAAATAGGAAAGGAAAGACGTATTGAATTTACACAAGCCTAAAAAAATAATACTTCAATTGATACTAAAACCGTAGCTTTTCAAACAATATTAGAGAGAAAGAAATTATGGCTCCATGTGCACCTATGTTATGTTAATTTACATTACAAGCATTGCTAATTAACTATGTGCTGAAATAATTCTGGATACACAGGGAATAACTTCAAATATTTTGTCACGTGTTTTTTCGTTTTTGTGTGGATAAACTGAATGAAACACAGTTACTATGAAAATTGCCTCCGCACCATGTCTCATGCAATCAGATTATAACAAAACGTTCGACTTTCAATAAGACCTGTAGAACAACAGGTTTTGTAGTAAAACACCTCTGTACGTAACCAAAATTTGTGTTAAATATTGCTTTTCAGCTGAGTATTTGCACTGATAATTTTCAGAAAAATCAAAATAGACTAAAATTTTCCCTTCAGATAAATTTTCTTTTACGATCTTCAAAAATTTTGTGTTAATGATAAATATTATACTCGGACCAGTCAGCCATTATTTGTAGGTTATAGAATAGCTGTCCTCATATTCTAGAGGTTCAGGTACCCTGTTTTGGCAAGATACACATTTTCAGTACATAGGCTTATAAAAGTTCTAAAGCTACGCTTAATTCTTTATAATCTACTGTTTTATCATGTTAAACTGATTCGCCAGCTCTAACTGTAATCCGTACGGATAAAGATGTTACATTTCTTATGTAAATACCTCCGTTATATCGCTATTATATTTTTTTTATTTTATCTTCAGTCATTGTATCTTTTTTATTTGATCAAAGATTGCTATTTTCGTTTTATTTGAAGAATTTCTTAAAAGCAGTTTTTCCTTTATGTGTACTATGGGATTTTTGTACTCAAATAGAGATATTTACTTATAGCAGGGATTTTCCTTAGAATTCGACTGAACTTCACTTATATGGAAAGTATTTTGTCGTTTTCTTTCTGTATTTTCTTCTTAATGAGTTTTACTTGTGTTTCTAAAATCTTTAATGTTTCCTTTTCTCTTAAGGTGTTTTGCGTCCTACACTCGTGTTTCTATTTGAATGTAGAGAAGTTGAAAATTAGATACTAAAGATGATGAATTCATCTTTAACTAAAGAATTTTGTATTGAAATATTACTATTTTGTGCTATAAGATTATTTAATTCCTTATCTGCGCAAGTAGGAAAATTTTCTCTAAGTGAATTTTGTAATTGTAGTTTTTTGTATTTATTTGTCCTATATTTTCTAGTTTTCTCTCGCTGCGCTTTCCGTTGATTTCTTTGCTGTCTGGATGTAAAATCTTAAATGTTTAGTACCTTCCTATCAACTTTTCGCCTTTAACGAGGCCTTTTATTTTTTGCATTTGAGGCCTCATATCTCATTGTATCAATCTTGGCAAGATGTGGGTTTCGTTTTTCAGCTTCTATTTCAGGTCTTGCTTTTAGGTCTTTCTTGATTGCTATAGTCTAAATTCCTCAATTTATGCAAATGAATTAAAATAAATTGTGAACAATTAATTACTTTTTTAACTGGTCTTAAAGCTGGTTGATCGACAAAATGCAATAAAATACCCTAAAGATCGTCTTCACACTGCATTCACACTGTGTCCATACGGCTATGGTATGGACACAATGTGAATTAAAAAATATAGCCGGCACTAGAACAAGATCATTTTATTTGTTTTAACACTTCAAGTATGGCCCTGGTCGTGACAAAAAGATGATTTTCGTAAAAATTAATCGCTGACAATATTTAATAAAATTGTAAAGTTTTTTAGTATACGTATATGAAAAGAATTGTTACATATTAAAAATTCGAGTACCTTAATTAAAAAAAAAAAAAGATATATATATACATTTACAGGTTAAACAATTTATAATGAAACTCAAAGGACCGAGTATTTTCTTTCGTTATAGTTTTCGCTTGTAAATAAAATACATATTTTTTTTAGATTTCAAATTGTTTATTCGGTTTTATTTATAAAGATATTTAATCAGTTTCCTTAGTACTTTTGTTTCTTATATTTTAAAATAATCGTTTAAAATAATCCGTCTATTTTTATTGAATTTGTTTACTATGTACTAGTGATAATTAACAATAAACAACTTTTGCCGCCTGAACAATGGCTTATCATTCGTTATAGAGAATGGTAGGTTCGTTACAAAGTGTAAATCAGTGTGTGGGTTAGAAGGCAAATCGACCCAGATCAAGCAGTGTTTACGTTAAACAGAGTTTCCATTATAAAAAGTGTCATTATAAATAGTTAACATAGCATATTAAAACAATAACTCGTAAATATCACATACCACGCCGTGTGTTGGAAGAGTATTAAATTTTTTTAGGAAAATTGGATTCTTTTAAAAAAAATAATAAATTTTAGAAAGTATTTTAATTCCACTTATGTGAAATACTTATATTAAAAAAATTCCGAACCTAAAATACGCATGACTCATTACATCAGCTTTAAAAAAATAGCGAAAAAACATATATCTATAATATACAGAACTACTTTACGCAACTCATATGATTGCTGTGCTAGAAATAACAAAAACTCTTAAAGTAATCCAACGATAAAATTGAAGTTTTCTACAGACACGTCAATTTCAGTATCAATTTATATCTAGAGAAAGTACCTTCATATTAGTTCCATAATATATATGAAATGAATCATAATTGTATAATAGGTAGTAAAAATAACTAAATAGCGTGTAACGGGGAATGTAAATGCCTTAGATCAAAAAATTGAGGGCGTATAAAATATCGTCGAATGAATTTTAACGAAATTTGTCATCCATTTGTCATTGAACGTTGCAAGACAATTTCAACATTTCCATTTATTTTTAAAAGTTGCAACTAATATTAAAATCAAACATTATGCTCGATCGTTCTATAATCGTAAGTGATGAAGATCTCTAAAAGAATGGAAATATATGTGTGTGTGTGATATATATATATATATATATATATAAATATATATAGATATATATATATATATATATATATATATATATATATATATATATATATATATATATATATATATTAATATATATAAATATATATATATACATATATATATATATATATATATATCCAAATTTAATCAAATAATTTGCAAACTGGCCAGAGAATGTACTGCGGCATATTTCACAATCAACAAGGAGCGACTGTATCGTGGCTTTTGGCATATCTGATATTTGCTGGAACAAATATGGCCGTATACAGGTCGGATGTATAAAGCTCTAGCAAAAATATAAGGGTCGTCTTTACCGCCGCTTTGGTAGCCACTAATCGTTATAATGTCTACTTTAACTTGTAGGCACCCTTTTCTTTCACAACAACTCTCACCACATGAACAATCTATAACAGCACCAGTTTTTTTTATTTAAAAAAAGTTATCAATTGACATGCAATATTAATTTCAATTTTTTTTATTTAAGTGGTTAAATTAATAAAACTGGTAAAATTAATGTGGGAATACACACAGAAAAGGATTCTTTATTGCCTATATCTCCAATTATTAAGGCAAGTTAACCAATATAATTTTATTTGAATGTATCTAGAATTTTTCCCTAAGTTTTAAACCTTTGATGGAAAAATTAGGAAAGTGACATATTACACTTCATTTTAAAGCCTAATATTTCGCAAAACAAACCTGAAAATATAAAATGTTAAATAAAATCGGACTTTATTTTAAAAGACCTATCGAACAATAATCCATAACAAATAAATAAAATATTATTTATATCGTAATTGAGTTATTCATACAGCAAATACTTGAAAAATTATGTACATAAGTCTGAAACTGTGACTGGGATGAACAGGTCGAAATTACAAGGGATACTTGTTTGACTACGGAACCATAAAAAACAATTTTATACAAAATCTGAAACACCACCTACTGCACTAAGCAGCCTGTACATTGAACGAGCAAACAGAAATTTACAATAATATTTCGTCGAGTTGGCGGCGTGCCACGGCCGGCTCAGCAGTACAGTCGCACTAATTAATATGCAAGTCGCGCACGGCATTCGAATGCCGCTCGTTTCTATTGCATTTCTCTATTTATTATGATCTCCTTTCTCCACCTCGTTATTGAGGCTCAACGACAGTGTAAGATTGCTAGTTTTTATGAGTTATATACAATTCTGTATTGTTTGGCTTCAATTTGAATTTAATTGTGTTTTGGTTGGTTAGTTTCAGCATTTATTGAGGTAAAACGATATTGTTTTTATTAAAAAAATGTGAGTGTTAAATAACTTTTTTACAAAGTCGGTTAAGTTTATAAATCTACTTTTAAACTTTTTTATTATCGTGCTCAATATTTGTATCTCGTATTAGAACGAGTTTATTACTTCGTTTAAAAAAGAAACTGACCCAGATTTTTCTAATTTGTAGCGATATAACAAATTTGGTTAATCATAAAACTGTGCTTTGAACCAGGTACGTTTTACCCAAAGTACTTTCTAAGTAAAAAAGTTACTTATTATTTAATACATAAGTAAATCGATTTACAAAGCTTGTCGCCTACAAATTAAGGTTTTGCTTGGAATAACTCTTTACATTTTTACCTTAATTATTTCTTTTTCTTTTTCACAGAAATTTTATTAACACCCTTTTAATAAATTAAATCAAATGCGTCCTTGGAAAATATCAAAGCTGTTGTTGATTATAAGTTTTTATTAAATTAAAAAAAAAGATAACATAAAATTTAATATATCGCTCGTATATGTAAGCAAAAAATGTTTCAAATATAACTTATGGAATGAAGAATCTCATAAATGCCTAAAATAAGCAATTTAAAGTAAATTCTTAATTATACATGAAGCTAATGCGAAGCTGTCAATATATATTAATTCTCATTGACCTTTTGAACATGTGATATATTGACCCCCGCTTACCTATTAAGTTTTCTTATCCCGCAGATGTGCGTCGCCGTCTACGCAGGCCCCTAAAGGTTACTACGTCTGTAACGTCATCAGTGTCACGCGGAGATCAGGATGCTGCAGCAAGCGTTAGCAGACCAAGGGCACGCCGCCCTGCTCTCGCGAACCGAAAATCTTCAGCAGCCGTCGTCAATTCAGTCTCATCTGGCAGCGAGCACAAAGATAAGGATGGATATAAGGTGAAACTTCTTAATAAATTTACATCATTTCAGAGAATATTTTACTGTAAATATGTTACAATCGTTTAAATTTATATTGAGATCAAATATTCACACATGTATTGATACTTAATACGTAAATAGTAAATACTAAAGCTCAGAATCCGCCAGTCATGAAATACAAGGAAAATACATTCCATGACGAAGGGAGGGTGAAGAAATAGGAAAAAAACTGGGCCATCCATTTTACAAAAGTGCAGTGCAATTAACCATAATAGCAAAAAAGAAATGATGTATAATAAACTTTTAGATACCCACACTACATAAGCACTGCAATGAATATATAAACACTACCAAAAAAGGCAAATATGTCAATGTAAGCCCTATCAAGAGGATTTATGTAGACAATTTTTTTTTACCGGGGCTTGTGAATTAAAACGGAAAAAAACTTTTCCAAACGGAAAATTTTAAATGTTTAAATTCACCTTTACCTGAATATGTTATACGTCTGTTACTCAACACCAAAGCTACTTGAAATGTATTGAAATCTATTATATAACGGGTTTTATGGGAAAATTTATGCTTCTTACGAGTCTCAAATTAGGGAAAAGCTATTTTTCATTAAAAATACTTAAATTAAAACTAAAAATATATTTTTAATTAAATCAAAAATTTGAAAATCATAGAATATTTTACGTGAACAGTAGCCTATTATATCTAGATTATGGATACCAAATCGTATTATGAGATTCGTAGTATATTAGGATCTAGACGCTTTTGCATTTAACAGCACCTCGCTATAACGTATGGTCAACTCTGAGCTAGAGGAGAGCACTACACTGAAACGTTAATATAGACGTTAATATTAACGTTAATATAGGAAAAGAAATGTTAAATATTATAAAACCAATTTAGTACAGTAATTAGAGCAAGCCTTGTGTAACTAATTTAAATATTTAAAGTTACAGTCAACATTTTATTTTACTTCTACTATGCAGATTGCTATGAAATAGAGTCTCTCGCTTTAACACTAGTATCGCTATCTCTTGTCCAACGTAGAAACTTTTATAACTGCAAACGAAGCAAGCTAATGAAATTATTAGTCAAAAAGAGATAACGTAATGCTTTAAAAATGTTATTTATAACCTTCAACTGAGTGTTTGGTTACGTTATACATATACATATACATAGGTTACTCGGTCACTCGGTAAAACTTGTTACTCACATTTTATTATTTTTCAAAACAATTTCAATCACTAATAATACACTTGGTCGTACGCTAACGATTGCTTCCATTTTTCCTATGGGATAGAATGGCATTCTTCTTCCCGAGCTGCCAAAAGCTGTGTATCGTTAGAAAACGTTAGAAAACTTCAATATATTTTTTACGTGCGAAAAAAGTGCGAATTCGCATGGTGCTAAATCTGGACTGTATGGGGGATGATATAAGAATCGAATGCCGGAAGAATTAAGAAAGTCAGTTGTATGGTCACCTCGTTGAGCCGATGCATTGTCATGATGCAGCAGCCTAGCCTAGCCTAGTTGACATTTCGGACGTCTCTAGTTGACATTTCGATATCTGAAAGTACTTTTTATCACACCATTCGACACAATTTGATATTTTCTCATTAGTCAACTTATGGGGGCATAAAAAGTGTACATAATTTATGTAATTTCAAAAATTCATTCAAAATTGTATTTATCACCCATGCAATATCTTAATTCCTTCTATCTGCTTGTAAGTGATTACACTGTTTTCATTAACTAATTTGGCAACGGCATCCACTGTTCCAAGAGTAGTCACATCTCGTAGCCCTGGCCGTGGATATCCTCAAAAACAAATTAAAAACCATCGCTCTGCAGTCCAAAGTGATGGTGCATTCTCGCTTAAGCAGTTCATCACATTATATTGTCGACTAGATAAACCACGTTGAAAATTATAAAAAAGTATTGCGAGGATCCATGAATGTGTTGACGACATGTCGAAACTTGAAACCTATTTACACAACAATTGTCTAATGAATGCTGAATGACTTTTTATAAATTATTTTGTCTTAGTACGTATTATGTTTAGCTATTTGACAAAACTTATTTGACTTTAATTGTCACCAAATGACAGGACTTACCGAATGTCCTACGCATTTCTTGTAACGTGAAAGTATTTTACTATAATTCGCTAGCATTGCTCGATTTCTTGATCGGTATTCGAATCTATTTTGCTTGATTTACTATTCGAAGACAGACAATGACATACATACAATTTGGAAGAAATTGGAGTGGTAGTGGAAATTGACAAGTAATGTTTCCATCTCTGGTTAGAAAACTTATAGATAGAAGACTTATAGAGTATAGAAGACTTATCAAATATGAAACATCAATTTACAAAGAAAATTGACCATTGTCAGTTTCACACATAGTAGTCAAACATCTATGCAATGACCTCAGAAAACAGTGAATGAGCCATTTATTCCATAATACAAAAGTAAAAATGATAAGAAACCTAAAAATAAAAATTTATCCTCATGGAAAAATTATAGCAACTCAAGGAAAACTTTAATTATATTCACCCCCACCAAAAACTAAGATCTTTATTAATGTAAATTATGAAGCGAAATAGATTCCTGGAAGAGTGCGAAATATTTTTAAATTTTGCAGAAAAGCTAAGCAGCTTATCAAGAGATACAGAATTTTAACGTCATTTCATTTTGGCAATGGACAGAAAGAGATATAACTAAGGGTAATTAGATACTAGGTTGTAATATAGAATACAAAGGATAACAGTCGAAAAAATCGGGAAAGAAAAATTTTTTCTCGGTAAAACTACATAAAGAAAATAGATTTCATTTTTAAGAAACAACTTCTTACATGAAATATCAAAGCGACATACTCAAATTTTAGATTAGAATATTTCGTTAAAAAGTAGGTTTGTCAAAGTTTTTTCATTACGACTTTAACAATGTATCCTCTCTGGTGATTCGGGTGCACAGATCGTTTGCATACGCAGGACATCAAACTAATAATTAATGAAAAAGGCATCACATTCCTCACATTTGGATGCAGGCGTAAAATTATATGTATATATGAGATGAAACTACTTGATCCACTTACCACAACGCAGAAATTATCTGCAAAAAACTCTGCAATTCCCACCTTGGTATTGACATAATTTAAGAGAATGTGAAAGATATATTTAACGACAAATGTTTAGTTCGACGCTTGAATCGATAAAAACCGTGTCGCAATGTAGGCTAAAATCATCTAAAATATGTAAGTATTGTAATAGAATGATTCTCAAGACCGTGTTAATTTTTATACTTCTGGAGTTCCAAAATATTTACCTGATCGGCGAAGCCCCATAGCATTTCAGAAACGGATTTAATTTCATTAAACCCTTCAGTCACAAAAATTACTTTGGCACAAAGTCTGAAATCAACACAAAAGAATCTTGTGACGGGTTTGGCGGTAATGATTAAAACTAAAAATACATGGCAACAGACAAGAAGAGGATTTGGCGGTAGTTTCAAGAGCGTGATAATACTAGTCTTCGGTTACCTCCAAGAAAGCCTATCACCACACCTAAGCATCTATACGATTGCTCAAGAGTCAATGTACTAAATAACTATTAATTTTAGTAGCAAAAAACCTCGGGTAACAAGGATTACTTTTCCAACTAGATTTGTTTCCGTTGAAAATGTTTTTTGAATGCAAAGAAATTTCACACTTTTAATACGACAGCCAAAGGGTAAAAATAAAACAATTGTATCTAAATATCTTGATTTTTTTGTAACTTTTATATGTATTATATAACTTTATGGTACTTTAAACCGTTTGCGCGCTGCGTGACCGTCCAACCCTGAAAGGAACACTCGTTGTAGTCCTAATATGTTGTTGTCTAGCTCCTTAATTTACATCTAACTTATTACTTTTTGAGTTTAATGTGTATATATACATATATATATATATATATATATATATATATATACATATATATATACATATATATATATATAAAATTTAAAAATTAAATGGTCGAGCCGAAAGAAAAAAGTTACTTTTTAATTTAATTTAGCTATTTTTAATGAAAAAGGATTTTTTCATCTCAAATTTTATAGAATAATGAGTGTGAAATTTCCTATAACAATCACTATCTAATAGACTTCAAAGTGTATCGGTAGTGTTGAGGAGCTGACCTAAATTGTACCTACGATACTTTACGCCAATATTTTAGACACCCATAATTTAGTCATCGCAAATAAAAATAAACACGTGAAAATAATGGAAACCTTGGAGTGATACAATATACCCAAGTAAAAATCAATTTGAGAAACTAAGAGATCTTCTTAGAGATCCTCTTCGCGTGAAATTACCTATTCTCAAAATTGTTTTTATGATATGACAATAGTGGAATAAAGTCTCATCAAACGTTCCTAAAATTTCAAAAATACCACGACGCACTTATCACGGCAATCAATAAATAATATTGATATTTTTAAACCAGCATATTCCTACAATTATTTTCGTTCATTTATGTAACAACTTAACTTTGATATCATCATCCTCATTTGTAAAGACTTTTTATCGTCATAATAATATATTTTATTTGCATATCATCAATTTGTGTTCGAGACTGTTGTCACTAATTAACATAATTTTTTTATTATTATTGTACCCACTAAATTATTTCGCAATGTCACGACAAGGTCGACGTCAAACAAATATTTAATGTACACATGCATCAACTAAATTTAGACAACGGAAAAGCTTATCACAATAATCATTTCAAAAATCTCAATAAAGATTTTGATGAAATATGTTACTTTGAAAATGTTGGTTTTAATTTTTGCTATATTTATAATCTTGACATAAAAACATTCTTTGAAAACAAAAATTGAAACTGATCTCGAGACGCGGAAGCGTAATTAATTATAAAAACTGTTTTAAAAAATAACTTGAGTAACTGCTGGAATACCAATTGCAAAACATTTTAACAATTCGAAGGTTTTTATGGTTTTTCAACACTTTTAATGGTTTTTCAACGAATGTTAAAAATAAACCATCTTTCATGTTTTTATGGATCTACATTTAAACAATGTTTTATCCATGTTTTTATGGATCTACATTTAAAAAATAACTTGAGTAACTGGTAGAATATCAATTGCAAAACATTTTAACAATTCGAAGGTTTTTATGGTTTTTCAACACTTTTAATTGTTTTTCAGCGAATGTTAAAAATAAACATCTTTCATGTTTTTATGGATCTATCTGTTTCAAAAGGTGCAGTTATATAACCTTTATACTTTGAAAAAATTAAGAAAAGCGGCCCAAAAATATTTTTGTATTTAAAACAATAGTGGAAAAAATTTAATCTGAGTTATACCCAGATTCCAAATGATACGTTATTTATGAATGGATATTAGTTATGAATTCTAAATGATGATTGTAATCGGTAATTGCACGTATATATAAATTTCTTTTGATTTTTGTAATGAATTAAATAAATTTTTTTTATTATGAAAATTTATACAGAATCTCGGCACACAAATCCAGTGCACACTAATTCGGTTTTTATATATAAAGGTATAATTCAACTCTTCTTTATACATTGCGGTATCCTCCATGTTTTCGGACACTGTATCTACGAGTATTACCATATTTGTAAAATCATTATAACATGTACATAATACAAGTGATGTTCTACATTTAGTACATAATTTGAATTTACTACTTTTGCCGTCGATGACTTTGGCTTCTTTTCTCAAAATCTCCTAATATTTTTCATTACTAGGTATAATATTACTTCCCACAAAATCTCATCTATAATATACGCTGCTAAGCTCTGGAATGAATTACACCCTGACATATGAAATTCTCCTTTTTATACACATTCAAAAGGTGTCTCAAAAAGCCTGTGCCCTCCACAATACTTTATCAACTTTTTCCTCTCGTATCCTGTTCCCCTTCTTGCTTCCCTTTCATAAATACGTGAGAATATTCAATATGTGAATCAATATATTTTAATGTATAGATATAAGTATATGTATAATGTAAACCATCATAATTTATATATTTACTGAAAATATTGTAACCATAAAGAGAAGGTAAATAAGATAATGCCAGTTTGCAATGTGTTACAATTTTATATGCCTCCTTCTTGGTATTTTAATTGATTATAAAACCTTTCTGGTATAGCAATAAGTAGCCCCTGTATTTTATAATATAGTTTAAAGTTTGTAAATAAAATAAATAAATAGGTACACAAAAAATTCTATTGTAGAAATCATTTGTACTGTACAATAACCGTAATCATATTTATCATCCAGATCGTCTGCTATTACACGAATTGGTCCCAGTACCGTACCAAGGTGGGCAAGTTCATGCCGGAGGACATCCAGCCAGACCTCTGCACCCATATCATCTTCGCCTTCGGTTGGCTTAAGAAGGGAAAACTGAGCTCTTTCGAATCGAATGATGAGACTAAGGACGGAAAAACCGGACTGTACGACCGAATGAACGCACTCAAGAAGGCCAATCCTAAATTGAAAGTTTTGCTTGCTATTGGTGAGTAAAATTTTATATTATTTTCAAAAAGTTATATTTTTGACAATTTGTAATATCAGTAAAAGACTGATTACTCAAAATTAAAATAAAGTGGTACAATATTTGAAATGATTTCACCTACTGATAGACTATTGCAATTTAAGAGCTATTGACACATTGCTAATTTTTTCAGAAAATTTATTTAGTTTTACGTAAAGTTTTACATAAAAGTACTTATTTAGATGATCAACTTACTGATCAGATTTTAGAACTATTATTTCAATTTGAAAAAGAAAGCATTTCATGATATTTTATAGTTAGTCATAAAACTACTCGTTTTTTTCTATACATCAAAAAACACTGTATGTAAATATAGCACAGTTAATAGTAATATAAATAGTTTAGAATAGAGACAAAGCAAGAAACCTCGTTTACATATTAAATCAGTTTTTTGCTCTTCATTCAATAGAATGAACCCTTTTATAAATTGGTAAATAATTGACAACACTTCGTCTGTAACAAAATTCTTGCAATATCAAATTGAGTACTTCCACGATAATTTTTTTACTGAATCACATAATTCAAATGATTTCTTTCCATGTGGTATAGCTTAATGATTTATATGATAAGAGCGAATCAATTATTAAATACCACGAACAGGTACTTAGATATTTTAACGATGCCTCTTATTACAAATTTAATGCTCGTTGATGAGTATATATAAAACCTGAATTACAAACGATCTTAACATAAAACTTAAACAGATACTGAATATTACTTTATCCCTCAAATGAGTACTCAATGTGTGAAAACCATAAATATCTAGCACCTACGTGAATGCAGTGCAATAGATATCAGAGACGTACGGCAGTTTATTAGAGAAAATATAAATTCCCAGCTGATGTATAACTTTTTTCCTCTTAGCGGCTTTACACATTCTCTTTCTACTATTGATCACAGATGAAAATTATGGTAAATTAATTTTCTAGTGCCATATCTCGACTCAGAAATTTTTTTCCACTCGCACTGTCTGTGTAAAGGAATTTATGTAGTTCCGGCATCTATGGCGGCATTATGCGATGGCATTTTAACTAAAACTACCCCGTGTTCAGAACTTCGTATATTCCTGAATATTATTTAATAAGGTATATATTTCATAATTAATTTATTTCGTCAATAAATTTCATTCTTCTCCCCTACTTACCTTTTTTGTACTTACATGAAGTCTTTAAAAAAAAGGAACGTTTTTATTATTCAACGAAAAGAATGTTATTTAAAAGAAAACCTTTGTATTTTTTTTGGCTAATATTGTGTATTTTGTCCACTTATCTTTCACTCAAATAATGTCTTCAACATTGATCTCCTATTCTATATCTATGATTGAATGCCGGTGAGCGATAATTTTTAAAACATATTATTAATATTAATTTACTTACCGTTTTTATTTTAGTCAAACGTACAAGAAAATACGTTATAATATTTGCGTGATTTTGTTAAGAATCCTGAAAATACATAAAAATGTTATTTTCTTTCTATCTACATTTTTTTACTATCCATCCTGTAAGCTAATTGATCCTTCATGATGAAAATCAGTGATCAAAGCCAATTGTGACAGCGATCAAAATGTTCTGCCATTGAGGTTTCATTCAACAATATCCATTAATGTAACCAATGTTTTGTAAGCGAGAAATTTGAATGTAATTTACTCATGATTTTCATCACCTAAACCATAAAAATATAAAGAAGTGACAACTTATTAACAAAGGTTCTCTCTGGAGAGAACGAACGCTATATAATCAAATTTAAAAATAACTTATTAACATTTAAGCGTTCCTTAATTCGAAATGGCTATTAAAATTGATAACCGTTGCAAATGTTTTTGCTACAATAAAAGGTTTAATAATATAAACGGTTTTAATATGGCCTATATACATTGATCAGGCAGTAAGCCGTTGAAAACATTGTATCAGCCTTTTATGACGATACAATCAACGACGTACAGTGTGTTTTTAAGTAGATATCTATGCCTTCGATATCCATTATTATCGGTGAAGAGATTTCTTAGTAGTCTACGGTCTCGAGCGCTCGCAATAAATACGAAAATTCTTCTCCGACGCCGTGAGATTTTCCTACCGAGCTACTCTCACGGCACAGATTCTTAATCCATTGTCGAAGAATTTTCACGCATTTTCTCGCTTTTTGTATTAGATAAGAAAATAAACTCTCGTACGTGAGTACGAGTGATGCTTCTTTTTCCCTGTGTTATGTTAACAACCCGAGGTTTGTTGTAATACACTGATATATAAGTATTAAATAATTTATTTATAGTAGATTGATTAGCACTTGTCTCTTACTTTACGTCAAGATACAGTAAAATAATGTTAGAAACAATGAAAAATTGTTGTCTTCCAAACTGATACACAAATTGTTTAATACCATTAAATTATTATAAGAATTAATATGCAAACTTAAAAGCAAGTGAAATACGTTATAACCCTATTATGATAAAAAAATTGATGGAAAATTTCATTGTGCGATTTAAAATACACGTGACGCCACCAATTAAAGCATAATAAGGTGCGCTATAAATGTTTGTAATTACTACGCTTCCTTTGTTGTCTCACTAATGTAAAGGAAATGATTTGTTCAAACAATTAAATTTGCATATCTCCTAATCGAGTGGACTAATTGTGATGGAATAAATACTGTCACTTCGAGTGTTACTTCAATTTCTTTTTTTAATTTTGTGATTTTCTAAAACCTTCGTGCGAATCAGGTTAGCAGCTTATATGTGATGTGTGCACAAAAAAAACACAAACAGACAAACAAACGAAAATTTCAAGAACTGATCGCGTTGCATTCTTCTATTTATCCTTCATCCCTCTAATTATTTTTTGCTAATATTTTCCATATGCAAACATGCAAAGCTTACAGTTTTGTTACACGCACAAGCAATAATTTATTTTAAAATAATTTTTTTTGCAAAACAAGAAAGAAAACTGCTTTTATCGAAGTATTTATTTTCAAACACATTTCATTCTCCTTCACAAATGCAAGAGTTGTAATAAAATTTGTTATTTTAAATGTAATAATCAAATACGGAATAAGCCTTTTCATAATCGATCAAGTAAACTCAACAATATTTTGTGCATTTACATAATTATTCTCGCTAAATTACGCCACGTTGCCATTCTTAAACAACTCAATTAAGGTAATATTATAAAACATGACAGGCGGCTGGAGCTTTGGAACGCAGAAATTCAAGGACATGTCAGCGAGCAGGTACGCCCGCCAGACCTTCATCTACTCAGCCATTCCTTTCCTCCGAGACAGGAGCTTTGACGGGCTCGACGTAGATTGGGAATACCCCAAGGGAAGCGATGACAAGAAGAATTTCGTCCTGCTCCTCAAAGGTAAGCCAAGTGTCTAATTTATTACTCGACTCTCACTATCTACGTACTTTAACCTTCATTAAAAATGTATTAGTACTAGCGACGTTCATACTGATTTTAGAAATACCCTACACCCTTAAGAATTTACATATAAAAATACATATTCGTACTATTTTATTTCATTTTTAGAGACAGAATATTTAAGGCTTACTCATTTAAAATGTACGAGTGCAAAGCGTTTATTTACAGAGACGGTTATTTACACAGAGAAGTATTAGAAAACGGAAGTTAGTTTACTTTTATTTCTATATCTAAAAATATTAATCCGAACGTTTCTCCGCATCAAGTGTATAGAAGTTTATAGGTATGTAAAAATATACTTTATGTCAAATACGTTTTAAACGTGCTAAAAACATGTCAATGATTATGTTATTTTCTGGAGAAGGGTCATTAAGAATGAATAATAATTTAATCAATGAACAGCAAACGACTGGTAGAAATTAAATGGCTAAATAATAAGACACTGAAACCGTTCCATGACATACCAAGAACGAAAATTCTTCTCCGACGCCGTGAGATTTTCCTACCGATTAGAAGATTACATCAAGATGAATAATATTAATCAAGTCAATGAATTGTGCCACAAACATAAGATTGTAGTTAAATTCAGAATATTGATTGTTGTTTGTACTAAAATTCAAAAATATAGTATTAATTTCAATAAAATAATCCTTAATAAAATTACTTTGAAGTAACTTATCACAGAAAAACCGTTCGTGAATATATATATATATATATATATATATATATATATATATATGTATATATATATATATATATATATATATATATATAGATATATATATATATATATATATATATATATATATATATATATTTATAAATTAAAGTATTAAAACATTGATTAAAACAAATCAATCCTTCAACGTTTGCAAAGTTATGCCGATAGTAATTTCATTTACGAACATCAAAAGATGCTATCACATTGTAAATACATTTTATACATTTGTGCTACAAAAATATAGAATGATAAAAAATCTCGCCAAAATTCGTGACCTCGCTTAAAGTAAACCAATTTCCCTATTTACGGTTCGAAATTTGCACCTCAAAAGGGAAATGACACGTTTTCGCCAAACACGGACCGGAAATAGGTCCGGGCGTTCAGATCGCGGAGAGTGGCAAAATGCTAAGTGCCCGAATGGAACATAGTGGCCGGGTGCCGGGAGTTACGAAGCGTGAGCTGGCACGACGTGGGAACTTGCCGAGGTCGCTAAAAATGTCACTTTCCCAGCTGTTTCTAACAGCCGCGTCGACTTTGTGCCTCGACTTTGCTCTCCACAGCACTTTGCTATACGAAGTTTAAGTATATGCATTCGGTAGATTTACATATATGTTTCTTGTATGTACAATATAGTTGAAGATTTCCAATATTATTATTTTAGAAAATATTGAAAAAATCATAAGAACTTTTATTATGCGGTAAGACAGCTATTATAAATACAATACAATGATCACATTTATTCACAATGGACATAATCCATAGTTGCCATCTCTCAATTAAGCAGAAATCCATTTCTGTAATTCACTTCACTAAACCACTTAATATTTTTATCAATAATCTATCAATAAATTATTTCTTCATCAAAAAACGTTTTATAGTGTATACGTTTCGAAAGACCCATTGTTTTCTATCGTATATTCATTTCCATTTTCAACTGAAAACCTCAAATAAAAACCAACTTATATTTTGTAATTGCACATTAATTACACCGTGATAATATTTAAATATCTAAACATTAATTTACCTCAAACTTATCCAAGGTTTTTGTTTAACTGTACAAGTCAGATAAGGTAATTGGCAATATATAAAAAAAACTCTCACATGCCACCTCCATAATTTTATTACGCTGCGAATCTTTGCAATGGACAATAAATAAGGAGTACAAACACACCTTTACGACTTGTCGTAAAATACAATTTAACTTCAAAAGTTATCCTTTCGTGTTATGTGTGACAAGCACATACAACCGGTTTCCTTAAAATGTCGGTCAACAAACATCTCGCGTCGTCCGTCCTTCGTTGTTCGAGTTCAAGTGCTCTCGAAGTGTCTGCGAATCACAGACTGTGTGTTTTATATCATCATTGTTCATGATTATCATGCACTCTATATAACAAAAAAAAATATTTATGGAAAGGGAAAATTAAAAACACAAAAAATATATATTCAAATTGCTTTAAGATAATGTCCTAATTTCTATATATATTTTATGGTTTATTTCAGAACCTTGAAAACAAACAAGTTTGCCAAAAATCCATTTTAACAGCATCAATATTACAAAAATAAATCAAATTAAATAAAAAAAATGTCATGTCCTTTATCCACGTGGAAAAAAGAATATAAATAATTATAACCCAAAAATAGTTAGATCGAAAATTATTTATTTATCTGATATGATCTACTTTTCGCACTCTCCAGAACATTCAAACCTATTTTTTCCACTCCTTCTCGTTAGTGTTTCATTTTGAATTTCATCTCGAAATTATATTAATCACTACCATTGTAAGATAATTTTTACTTCAAAAACCTAAAGACATTTTTGCAGAATAATGAGTTTATTATAAAGTTCTATTCAGACAAAAGAAGAAGACACTATATATTTGTCAACTGTTTTTAATACATACACACTTATACAGTTTAAGCATTATTTAAATAAAAAAAATAATAATATTTCCAGTCGGTCAGAATCTAAACTCAAAATCATATATATCTTCATTACATATTGATTTTAATTGATGTACTATCTATTATACATATATTAAGATAGAAAGTTTAATATTCATTTTTTTTCTATACCACCAAGTTGCTAATCCTGCTGTTATACGTAAGTAATAAGTCCTAAGAGGCCGCCATCATAAATCGCAAACCTTATCTACTAACATTTTCTCTGCTGCGCATTTTTAAATGCTGCGCGTTACTAAAGTGGCTTATCAATGTATTTTTAGTTTTCTACGACCCAAAAATGTGCTAGAAATAATATTATATTTAAGTTATGAAACAATAATATAAACGACAATTGCATCACGTTCCTATAGGCAATGGTACACTACTTCAAAAACATTAATTTCATTAAATTAAGAACCAACCCTGCATATAAATAGTGACAATAACAAAACCTCTTCCTGCATGAAATTCGGGTTTATTCGCGCTGTAAAGATTTATAGCTTCCACGGCAAACTTTATAAATACGCCATTTCAAATTCACAATATGCTGTAAAAACTATAACTCACAATAACCAACTTAATACATAGTGTCAGAGACAAAACAAATTGGCGCGAACACGTTCGCGCCATGTTTAAACGTCGGCGCGCTTCCACCGGCATCCGATCCCGTTCGCTCCAATTTAGAATTCACTTCTCGCTTCCGGTGCCGCCATATCTCTCTGTTACAGCTTGTATTGAGAGCAATGTTGGCTGTTCGACAGATAATTTATTAAGAGCTATAGCTCTGTTGAAACCGCCTGCGCTATTTCCTGTGTGAGTGTGGTCACACCGAAATACAATTTTATAAACAAATCTTAAAAAGATATCCTTTATTGACTTTAGAACATACATATTATCTTTTTTGAAATGCAATATTTGATCAACAACATTAGGATTGTAGCTACGCCTTAAATTTATTTCTTATTCGAGAATACTAATTTGTCGTGTGACCGTGTTATTTTTCATAAATATATTTTGATTTATCAGGTTATATTTGAGAAAATTTTCATCCTTCTGGAGTTCAAAACGAATACAATACGGTTATTGGTTGCCATTATTCCAACAATTTAATATTTTTTATTCTTTACAAATGTATCAAATTTATAAAATAAGTTATGAAAACCATACTTATTAAAGTGCAAATGGTTTTTAAAAGACCTAAAATACGTAACTTCAGATAGGACAATTTTCCAATAAATCCATTGAATTTCTTCTTTTCATAAAGATTTTAATCTATCTAATTTATGACACATTTAGAAGGTGAATATGCTAAAAAAGTTATTAAATCCGTGTCGAGAAAAGTATAAAATAGGGTTGAAATTGTTGACACTAATTAACTGAAGTAGTTTTAAGTACAAGTACAATCAAATGTTAATATTCACAATTTTTCACACCCTTAGATGATGGAAGCGCGTTGCCCATCGTTCTGAAGCTTCATATTTCGCAAACGTCGCTTCAAATTCAAATATGATAAACTGAATCTCGATTGTACTTTAACAGCTCTAAATGATAACATTCTAATAAAAGGAATATGCGAAAAAAAATTCACCCACACTCTACATAAATATCACAAGCTACATTTATCTTGAATATTTTACTACATATTAATTGAGATCTCTATAGGAATATACTATAAGGTTGACAGGCAAATTTCAGAGCAATATTATTTTTAAGCATAATTAATATTTTTTTTAAATTACTTTAACAAATGTGGTTTTGCAATTTAAATAATCCCTATGGAATCGCGGTCATTTTATTACCCTTATTATAACTGATGTCACAATAATTTTATTTTTACAATCTAGAGACTATGTGAACCCACCCTCGTCGACAATACACACATGTGGTGGTACATCTCGCCTCCCATTACGATTAAACAACACATTGTACAGTCAGTCCTCCTTATCGAACGCCACGTCCCTGTGCGGTCGAACAATACAATTGTTCTATTTCACTGTACCCCACGTGATGTCCATATCTAAAGGCACGGCTTTGAATCTTGGGGTTGATAACCACCGACGATATCGGTGGCCATTGTTGTCAAGTTACCGTAGACAATGGACAGGAATTTTTATCAGGATCCCTCTTTATAATTTAATGTATATTATGAGTTAGAAAAAATGAGTAAATTGGAAGAATGTATAAAGTAATAATTCCATGGAATGGTGCCATGACGAGTGATAAAAAATATTAATGAATTGTTTTGGAATTAGTATTGTTAACTCGATAGGTTTATTAACAAATTTTTGCTTGTGTGTTTCGTTTTATTAACTCGAAAATATAAAGACTCGCAGAAGTCCACATAGTTTTCGTTACGAAGACAAAAATTACACTATTAGATTATATGTGAAGAAAAAAACCCCTTTAAAAATTTTACCTAAATTGTTAATCAGACAAATAAGGAATTTTGTATTGTTTATAAAAAGGTACGTTATTTTAATCAACTTCATAAAAAGGTGGAGGTTCTCAATTCGCCGGAATCTTTTTTTATGTATGTTCGGCGATAATTATTTACTGATAAACAACTTTAGATACGGACGAAATTAACTATATGCTACCATTTGCCCATGACTTTTAATAATTATGTAATATTCTAAGAAAGAAAATAATTTAATGTTAGTTATAGTGTGATGATTTATATCATTCATCACTAAAAATTATAAAATAAAATATCTAAAAATCCGGCTTCAAAAAAAGAAGGTATTAAAAAGTAAAAAATAAATAACTCAAAATAGGTACCTACTTATCGGCAATAAATAACTAAGTTACTTATTATTGAAGTCGGTGCAAACACCACCGATCAACTTGAAGAATTGTAAAATTTATATTATAAATACGCCTTTTACAAATCTATTTGATATTGTAAGTACGTTAGAAGTTAAGGTTTTAAATTTACGTTGTAAATTAAATTAAGTTATTAATTCGTTTAAGTTGGTCGACTGTGCTTGCACCGACTTAGAAAATAACTTAGTTATTTATGGCGAATACGTAGGTACATATTTGAATTAATTATTTTTTACTTTTTGTCACCTACTTTTTTGAAGTCCCTTTTTTAAAAGATATTTTATTCACAATAGTTTGCAAATATTATTTCTACGGCATTTATTAAGCTAGCGAGATGAAATAAAGTGCAAATTGTGTTTCGTTGTACCCTTCATCTATAAATGCACCATATTAATCCTTGAAACTCACATGTTCGACAGGGTGGTAAAGGAACGAAAAAGACATTGATTTTGGCAACAATAGAACCATCGTCAGTGTCAAGCAATGGCTACAAAAAAAAACTGTATAAATAATTTTTTGTAATCGTTTCTAAAAAGATATTATGTATTTCAATGGTATTTCATTATTATTTTTATTTCCCATTAACCATTCTTGATATTTTAAAAATATAATGTGTATATATATATATATATATATATATATATATATATAATATATATTACAACTAAAATATCCATATGTAATATTTACGCCAAGGTTCTTCCATTAGTTATTTTATAAATCATAACATATGTTAATCAAATGTAAATCTAATGTTCTTTCACATTCGCGTGTACATATGTATATATTGATGTATTCCAATCAACATTATGAATCCGAAAGTTCGAATTTGTAATATTAGTTAGCTATATAATTGCTCAGAAACGAAACTGTACAGATTTAGATGAAACTTGAAAAAGAAAAAGTGTATGTCTCCGATTAATAGATAGGACTTTCGTTGTGTGGTAATGCAATTGATTCTATAGCATATATTAAGATAACCCAAGTACTCCATCCAAGTACCGATACTCCATAATCGAATATTCCAATTAAAAGATTGCCATTTCCTTTAAAATTGTTTTTTTTTCAATGATTAGTTCATAAGGTTAGACAAGGTGCATTCACTGTGAATAAAAAATTTGCGCAATGTAACACATATAGATACGTTATGAACTAATAGCCTTTATTGGAATAATTATATATATATATATATATATATATATATATATGTATGTGTGTGTCCGTGTGTATGTACACATACCGAACACGAACGATGCCACAAACAAAAACTAGGAACTATTTTAAGAGACGATATGTTAATGGAATTATCTTCCTAAACCAATAAAAATTACATACGCAGTAAAATTAAAATTGTATATTAAAATTAAATTATATCTCATTACTCATTACTTGGCCATCCTAGACGTATATATTTTGCTTATGGTATCAATATAGTTATACCCTATATTCATCTGGACACTATAAACAAGTTTCATGTAAATTTTATAAAAAAAATCAAATTTAGGCATTATTATAAGTATAATATGGAAAAATCTGCATTCAGACAGACAGTTTATTATTCAACGATTGTTCTGAAAATAAAAGAACAGTTACCGCAAATTGGTTTACTAGCAATTGTATGCCAGATATTTTGGAAAAAGTTTGAGTGCAACGGGCGGAAGAATTCTTCTCCATCACAACAACGCATCTGCATACTCAGCCTAATTATTGGATATTTGACTACATCGGGTATAGAAATTATTAATCCACCGCGCTGATCTCACATCATGAGATTTCCGTTTATTCTCAAGAATAAAAGATAAACTAAAAGGAGTGCAATTCCCGGATGCCGAGGAAGCGGTAACTGCCTTTGGAAACTACACGGAAGAGACGTCTCAGGAATAATAGATTGACTACTTCTTTCAGCGATCTGTCGAACAAAATATATGTAGAGTACCACGTAAACTCTTTTCAAAAATGATAAATAAATTACAAACAGGCTAATTGGTTCCAATGTTTACAGTTTAAAAACTTTCAGTATTGTTTATCATACATGCAAAGAACAGATATCACGGCACAATTTTTTTTTCATTTAAGAGCTTAACTGGTGTGTTTATTTATTCATGATTTTGTTTCATTGGTGAAATTTTACTTTAAACTTTTTTTTTAAATTCGAATAATACTTCGAACTGATTTTTTTTATTTATTTTTATTACATACATTATTTTCGTTTACCATTGAAAAGTAAAGTTATCTAACGGTATATATATATATATATATATATATATATATATATATATATGACGGTCAACCCTTACTATACCATGACAAGTAAATGAGTCGCAATATCTCCAATACGCAATCAAAATCGAATTCGTTTAAATAAGTAGAATATTTATAATTTACTATCTACAATGGTAATGCAAATCTGGTAATGCAAATTTACTATCTACAGTAAAGAATTATCTATTAAAGAAGACCTGTGAAAAAGGGCCTGAAATTACAGAAATAGAATACAATTTTTAAAAGAAGCTGGTATTTTTTTGAACAATCAAACAATTCAACGATCGATAATTAGGAAAGAATAAAAAATTAAATACAATATGTGACCTTAATAGAAAACAAAAAATACTATCTCCGTAATTGTCCACATATTATATTTTTAAAACATCAAGAACTTTTAATGATAAATGAAAATAACAAAGAAAATGTAATGAAATACATAATACATAAATATGGCAAAAATGAAGCCATAAACGTGGAAAAAATAAATAAACTCTTTTGTCATATTTCTTGGGATAATATAGAAAAGAGTGTTACCTCCTAATAGTAAGAATAACTTTTATGGAAGTCTTAGAAACTGAATTTATTCTCTATATAGATGACGTCAATATTTTATAAAGAAATATTCTGCCACCTAAATTCAACTACCATAGTACGTCATATAAATTAGACTACCATAGAATAACCTAGACATACCTATCCCTCTAATAATTAGAAAATATTTGTTGACAAGAATTTTAGACCACTGAAAAGTTTCTAGGGATTGATTTCTAAAAAAGGTTGACGATGATAGTAGGTGGATACCTAAAGTTATTCTAGAGTTCTTTTTAAAATACATCTACGAGTTTCGAGTCAATGAGATCATCTAATTTTTTTTAGCATAAACTTTCAACCATTCACCTCTTAAGGGTCAAATTTTGCAAAACTCTTCCTTGTAGGACCTTTGTTACAGAAGCACTGTGCATAGTTTAAAGTTTCTAGCATTGTTATTTCAGTAATTCAGTTTTTTCTTATATATATAACTTAATATATATATATATATATATATATATATATATATATATATATACATATATATAAATGATGCATAATATAGATAAAAAAATATTGATCACTTGTATCTCAGCACACGTGAGAGAAGTGAACCGTCTTTGACGATCTAAACCTCGTTTTGCAAGTGTAAATTTATATAGACAATTGTCAATTAAATTAGCCTATGAGATAAATGAAAAATCGCTATTAACCACATTCAGTATACCATTAATAAAAATAGCCACGATTCGCGTACCAGAAGATGGCTAAATGCGGCTGTATTGCTCCTATTGTAAAATATATTTACAATAATTATATGTTAGGGTTCACAGCGGATTTATACATTAATTAAATACATATGTATTTAGACTTGTAACATGAAATATACGCAAAATCAGTAATAAATCAATCACAAATAGATAAAGAAATCGACAAAATTTTAAGAGTTCACTTTTAACAGACTAACGTACAAAAAAGCTGATGGCATCAGTGGTCGCCATTTTTGTTTGTCGTCGCGTAACATTTTGACAGTTTACTTTTAACACACATAATATACAAAACAGCTGATAGCATTAGTAAGCGCCATTTTTGTTTGTATTTGCGCAAAATTTTGACAGTTTACTTTTGATACACGACGTACAAAACAGCCGATACTGCTCTAAATGTAGTGTTTTCGCGCATACATACTCTTCTTATTCCGTCCTATTTTTCTCAGTTGTTAGCTAAGTACCTATTTTCCCTCTTTCTTGCGATAGTTTCATGACATTCTGACATCACAAACGTTGCAAAAATGTTGCAAAAACGCTGCAAAAACGATACATGAAGGACGTTGCGACCTTTACATTTTATTCTTATTGCACCCAAAGAGGTTTCACTTCGAAAACAGAGCTTTTAAAGCATACCGTTGACTAAACGATTACACATTTTAAATTAAGATAGAAATACAATAAACGAACCACAACCAGTTATTAAATATACTTAAATTATTCAGTCGAACTGTCATAATATTAACAAATTACTGACAATTCAACCGACGTTATTACGCTACGTTAACGATGCTTTAACTGATCCTCGCTTAACAAGGTTCAATCTAAACCACGCCATTCACATAAATTTCCATTAACCCAAAAAGTACACAAAATCGTCATACAGTTTGTTGACCGGCGTTGCAAGAATGTGCAACACTGCAACCGGCGATATTTTCACGTCTGTTTACCCAACTCGCTATTAGCCGTGTTGGCCTTGGTACGATTATTGCGTTGACCTGAGATTGTAGGATATTTCCGAAAGCAACTGATTTATTTACGGCTGTCCTGTTAGTGGATATCTGCAGCAAACGTTAGTCGCAGAATATTTGTTCTATTTTAAATACTGGAGATAACAAAAATGGCATATTAAGCACAAACGAAATTTGCTATACGAAGGTCCCGCATACACTCGAACAAATTAAAAACTTGTATATTTAAAGAAGCACGGTACATCTGTGAAACTATTACGAACAATAATAATTATTTTTCACATTCACATAATTTTTTTATATCTCCTAAAGAAGTAAGAAAAATATCGTATCATGCTCAAAGAATATAAAATCCCAAAAATTAAATATTATATAAAGTTATTATAATAAAAAGCATTTTATTTTTGCTTAAATACTATAGAAATTTATGACAATTAAAAACATTTATATTAGCATAAATATTACAGGAAGTTATGATAGTAAAAAGCATTTTATTTTAACTTAAAGTAATGAAGGCTCGTTGTATTGTGTTATTAAGAGGAGACTTAGTTGGACGAATGGTTTTAATTGAAATTCACATACCGGCTCCACTCATTCACCACATGTACATTTGGTTGGTTAACAAACCTTACATTTTTTGTACGAGATATATATTTATATATATATATATATATATATATGTGTGTGTGTGTGTGTGTGTATGTGTGTGTGTGTGTGTATAGAGTATTTAAAAATATGCGAATATACAACACTCTGAAATTATATTCGGCAATAAAAGAAAGAAAATAATCAATAATGTTCTTTAATCAGACGTGATCACATATTTTTGAACTTCGCAAAGTTGGTATTTTTCAAGCTTGGTAATTATAATGTCTATTTAAAACGCTTACTTCAAAACCACTTGCTTTTTGCCGCAAATGTTAGTATTAAAAATATAATTTATGCTATCTAAAGAATTTTAGTTATATAACACATGTTTAACAAGAAATATATTTTTAGGTATAAAAATTTATTTCATTAATATTTCTGTAGTAAACTGTAAACTGTTTTTTATTGAGAAAAATATTAACAAAAGCCCTGATGCGCATGAAAATTGTATTAATTTTTTAATTTTTTAATTTAGCCTTTTTTTCATTTTTCTTTTTCTATACATGTTCTTTAATAACTCGATTTTTTTAGTTACTTTTATTTTTTTATCTTTTCAATTGTAGTTTACCACTTGTTCCAAATGTTGAGTGAAATAAAATTTAATTCCATTTTCATGTCTAAATGAATGACGTAAGTCGTGCAAAGTGTTAAAACAGTTAATAGTATTCACAGTCAACATAATCTGTTTGAATAACTAGTTAATAAAATTCGTAAATTGCAAATGCTGTAAAAGACACCGACGTATACTTTATAATACACTTAACTTTAGGAGAGCTTTATTAGACTTTTGACTTTACGAGACTATATTATTTTATCATTGACCTAAGCGGATAACAATATATTTGTATAGTCCGGATATTACTCTAAAATTTTGTCAGGTTCAAATATATTTTATACTAAACTTCTTGTTTCAGAAAGAAACTTATGTGAAAAAAAGTATATTTACATATATTATTATAACATCTAGACAAGCACACAGAGAGTTGCGGCTGAACGGCGGACACGTTACCATTAATATTTAAATATAAATAAAGATGACAAAAAGAAATTAAATTCGAAATTTATATATTATATCGGATATCCCAAACTACCCATGTATTTCTGGTCCCGGTGTCTATAAGTATAAGACAAAAAATTTAAAACGTTTAACCAATAATCTACATTGAATTTAATTTATAATTTTACAGTTTCCACTTAACACTTATTAAAAATCCCCACTCCCTTCATGACGATTGAACGTCTGTCTCCCGATTTCTCTGCAAAAAAAGTGACGAGAGCACGCACTGTTTACCATTCCCCGCGCGCCCGCGACCGTGCAACTGGGTCATGGCCAGGCGCGAGACGGCAAACGGACGAGCCGCGCGAAAGGGAAACCGCCGCGAGCCAAGCGACCAACTGTAAGACGCGACGGACCGGTGATCGTCCTCTTAGAAGGTCACATGTCAACGTTTGTTTGACCTGGTTGGGGCAGATGGCGAGCGGCGCTTGCCTACTGAGATTTTATGTCAGCATCCTTTCCTAACATCATTTTTAAGATTCCTTCCAAGACGGTTTGGTGATTGAAAGACGGAAACTCCAAAATAATATAGAATTTTGTTTTACGCACCCAGTTTTAATAAAATAATCAAGTCTCATATTCTCAGATGATGCATACGTTTACATTTAAAGTTTGTCACGACTATAACAATTGTACTAGACAGTGGTTACTTTTATGCTAAGGCATAGTTTTGCTCTACGAAAATGTTATATTTTGTCTATTGACGTGACTAATTTTGTAGATAATGAATTTAAATAATTCGCTATTTCATTGCAAACTTACAATTAGTTTGACTTTGAGCTTCAAATAACAAGTAAATTAGGTATTGTATAACTATAAGTATATATATATATATATATATATATATATACATATACTTATAGAATAAATTATAACCAATATTTGCCATAACATTGTTTTGACATAAGAAGTTTTTTCCTTATATAACGTCACTCCTTGTCTTGTAATTTATTTTGAGAAACATGTTACAAAGCAAAAAATAAAATAAACGCTTCAAATACTTACTGACTGGATCTTTTAATCGGAAAACAGGTATTTAATTCAGTTTTTATTTATACATTTATACATGCATAAATGTATAAATAAGAAATATATCTGTAGGTAAACAATAATAATGTTTGTCTGCTTATGATTTGAATGAATCACAACCAGTGCGAGTGTTAAATATACTTTATATCAACTACTCAATTACCTAATTACATGACAGGAATTCAAAAACAATTTCGTAAATTCTAACAAATTCTGGTTCATCTTTTAGTCGATGGCGATTCACGTTCTGTACGGTAACAGACACACTAGGATTCGCATATCAATGTAGCATTTTGTTAGATCGCAAGAAACGTAGTTCAACGAAATGAGTAATAATAAATATATTACCTATATTACAACATTTCAACCACAGACAATGTCAGAAAGAGTGCATTTTATACCAGCTATCCATTTAAAAAATTTTATATAAATGGATAGCTTTATAGAATAATAAAATTTATTTTTTCCTATGTGTAGTACCCGACATCGACATTTCGTTGGATCACTCCTTACGGGACAACTGTATATTATAAGCTGAAATAGTATTATTGTAGTTTCGTAGAAAGTAAGTGCTTGTTTTTAAATATGTATTGTAAGGCAATTTATACTATTTTTGATTTTAGATTTGCTAAATATAGATAACCTAACCTTAACTCATATATTATAATATTATATATTACATAAACTTGTAAAAATTGAGAGTGCAAAATGCATCAGTATTGCTTTAGGTTTAGAAATAGATCGTGTGCAAGTCATATTAATTTCTTCGTTTTTAATCAATTTTAGTAACTCAGAGCTTCGATTTTTTAATTTTTTTATACAAAATACAATCACAAGTCGTTTTTTAACATAGGACCACTATCACAACGATTTTGTAATGAAAACATAGTTTATCAAATAGGTACTTAAACTGCAAATAAATACCTCAAAATGATTGTCTTAAAAATATATTCTTGAATCTGTAAATAAACTAGAAGCTCATTGCAAGTTTAAGCCACTTTTTCCGTATTATATTGTTTGGAATGTATACAAATAATTTGTTTGGCGTTTTAATAGTTTTACTTTTACACCGGTGATTAAACAAAAGAAGCAACTGTCATCACAGACATGATTGTTTTGATATGTTTCATGAGTAGTGATACTATTCAAGATGCCATGACACTCTTGAGTGTTTTCGAGGTAAATTTAAATCGTTTTTTTAAAGGCAAATCCATTATGTAAATGTTGGTTTTTTGGAAAAATATCATTTTTTGGTTTAAATAGACATTAAGTATAAACCACTTCCCCAAGTTTAGGCAACTAACCTATTATTCCATGTGATAACTAGATCTTAGATAGTTCATAAATTGATTTCTTAAAGTTAAGTTATCAGTATCATTTCTAAGAGTTTTTCAATACAATGTTTTTCAATTAACAGCAGGTAACCGAATTTCCCATTGATATTTAAATTATTTGAATATATATACATTTAATAATAACATTATTTGAATAAAACGCAACGATGAATTCCAATCGAAATTGAAACCGTCCTAGGTTTAATAAACTGCAACGCATTTATATAACTTATATTAACCTAAAACTGTCCCCCTATATATTAAAAATATAATGCCTTTTATTTATAATGACATAACAAATGGCATTATGTTAATATAATAACATTCATATTTTATACTTCTATATTTCGTTCCAAACACATCCAATTAACTAAATATACGATCGCATGGAAATATATTTTTCGCGATTTCTGTGCATGCACTTCATGATCAAAGAAAATATTAACTTCATTAAAAGACGTATCAAACGAAACATTTTTCTTTGATGTTTGTAGTCATTTTGAAATACAGGAAATTAAAATAGATACACAGTTGTTTCCTATATCATGGAGGTAATAACCTATATTATATTTAAACGTTTCTACAAATTTCAGAATATTGTCCAGCTTGAAACAAAAATATTAAAAACATAATAGGTGACAAATATTTTAATGTAGTTAATGAACGTTTTCTTAGCGCATATAAACTTACTTTTCCTAGTTTCCAAAATTAAAACGCTAGTTTTAATCTACATAGTTACATAGATTCTGTATTTATGCTGTTTTAAACCCTAAAAACTAGAAGTGTATCAATATTTACTCACATTTTGTTTTGAAATCAGAAAAATGTTTTTCTACGTTTTATTTGTTATTTTTTTAGATTTTTTTTTATTGTGGTATAATCTTGAATTAAACAGATTCAATTTCTATACTCAGTGCAATATGATAATCTTATCGTTGTAAACGAATGATTTTCAAAATTAAAATGCGAGTTTTAATCTATATAGTTACGTAGATTCGGTATTTATGCTTCGTTAAATCATAAACACTATAAATATATCAACATATGTTTATACAAACTGTACTGAATTATAACCCTGATAAATCTTAGGGTCAGAGACCTGTTTGGAATATGTTTCAATGACTACGTAAACGTCTATATGCCTACCAGCTTATGTCATCACACCACTGTCACAACTGCCGAACGTATATTATGCCTATATGCATAACACAATTTATATAACGAAACGTGAGTTATGAAAGAGCATAAAATATTGTAAAACGCGTAAATATTTGTACGTAAAACGTGAGACTTGCGCAAGTTCAGTCCGAGGAACAGCACAGCAGTATTTAAAAGCGCCGAACGATTGCATGGATTTTATGCTCTTTTAGGTACGAGCGCTCGTATCAGTAGAGTATGTGTGAAGTATTCTATACTCGTTGAGTCAACACACAATAATTGGTGAAGGCTTGAATTTCTTTCATTATATGCAGTTATGCACCTAATTTATCATTGTATTACCGTATTATATTCAAAACTACAGAAACATAATAAAAAAATTGTCATGAATATGTTATATATTATAGACTAATTTTAACGCGAGTCGTAAAGTATTCAAGTAATGAGATTATGAGTAGATAAAATTGGTACCTACGCAGAATTTCTTAATTTTGTCTTTTTTTATTGTGTTTGTATTATCACTATGTTTTTGCTTGGTAAATAAAAGATCATAATTTAAAAATATCATTTTAAAATAAAAAATATGAATGTTTTTATTTAAACGTCAAATTAAACTTCTAAATTTAATGCATAAAAGTTTATTTTAATATTTATGTTGTTTCCCGTGTGGTGATTCCTCTTAATTCCTCATAAATATGATATTTCGTTACAAAATTTCACTTTCATCGTATTGCCTATTATCATAGTACGATTATTCATAAAAAATAATACTAAGTAAACAAAATTGTTGTTACTTATACAAATATAAACCTAATCGGAGATGCGGCTCTATTACAGGCGCTTACAATCGATAAAATATTACTCTCAAAAGAATACATATTATTTCTTATAATACAATCACAATGAAAAATGGTGCTGACACCCAGATAACCTAGAAGTAACTCGTGAGACGTCTTCGTTCTGCATTATGCAACTCGAGCGCGCGATCCCATCTAGTTAGTTTGCATTATTCAACTATGTTTAAAGATCAACGTGCAGTTCAATAACTGACATTTAGTAGAAACTCTACTTTAGAGAGCGGCTTGATGTAGTAATTAAATGCCTGAATCAATTCTACCTGAACATGATACGACAACGTTTTCGAATAATCGATTTTAACATTGATCGATGATACCACAGATAATATTAATGCCAATTGTAGAGAGTTTAAGATATAAAATTATTCTTAATTTTATATCTTAATATATTTTAATTGTAAATGGAAGGATAAGCTGTTAAGTGAATTATAAGCTGTTAAGTGAACATGAGGAATTACGTTATTTTCCTTTTAAAGTATTAATTAAGATACAAAAGTAGCCAGTACATACCAAGTACCAAGTATATACATATGAAAGGTACATACACTGAAACAATATCATTTCAAAATCGCAAATTTACATGATAATTTACTGAAATTCATATTTCGAAGCTAACATAAAAATGAAAATGTCATACCAAAGAAGATGGTTTTTAAATGTGTTATATTACGATTAGTCGATGAATGTAGTATTGAGAGCTTGGACAAAGCATTGATGTGTTGTTAATGTATAACATTCACAACACATCAATGACCTTAACTCGAATTACTAAGCGTAGAGTTGATGTATAACTAGAAGATTGTAAATCTAATACGAACAATACTGAATATGTGTTAACAAATATAATTGGCCTGCAATCATACCACTATAAAATGCCGAACACGAAATCGCTACGCCCGAACTCCGAGAGATTAACCACATAAAATAATAATAAACCATTCAAAAACAGTTACAATATCGAGGTCGGCCCATCAATTGGCAACAATGGCACTGTATAGAATCGAAACGAATCTCGTTACATAGTTAGAATTCAACTTTTACTCGAAGCAACCGTGTTCTGTAACCAGGTCAAACTATAAACAAAAGCTAATGAATACGTTCTCGCTGAATCGTGACGAACTGGATTCGTCCCACGGCTTTGGATTCCAACTTTCGTGATTCCTAACGTTATGTTTCGATGTAATTTTACAAAACGTTGCAAAATGACGAAGCACAATCGCACTTGTGAACATCTTCGCAGCGAAACTGAAAGCAGTATAAACGGAAAGAAAATAACGGAAACTTGATTACGATGGTAATCAATGTTGATTTATGACTTTTTTGGTCCAATTCCCATACATTTAATTCTGCGTGGATAATTTTCAATATCGTTTGCTGCGACCTACTAAATTTAATTCGTTTTACAAGTAGTCTAACTTGTTTATAATAGCGGTTTAACAATTCGTATCGGTAACTGTTTGACCTCTGGTCGGTAATTTCTCTTATCTGTTTTCTCCGTAAAGTACGCTATAATTGATATAAAACATCTCATTTGTCGTCTTTAATGACAATATTCCAAACAACGTGTCTGATCAATGACATTGAGTATAATTTCGTGTTTGTAGGGGGAAAAATATTTACTGAAAGGTATTATTAACACTAATAATTCATACAATTTTAAATCAAGGCTTTGTGAAAATAGTTTTAGAAAATCGAAATACACTTAATGTCTATTTTCGTTGCTATGAGATGTTGCTTAAAATTTAAAAAAATTTTTATAATATACCATTACGTGTTTTTATGTCACCTCAAACGAATTACTAGTTTGTAAGTAATTTGTTTGTATTAATAATTAAAAAATTATAAAGTTTGTATTACTAGTTTGTAACAATATCACGGAACGTAAATATTACTGAACTTATAGATTTTTTATCCTTTCCTTAAAGAAACAATACATTATATAGCTAGCGAAATAATTTGTAGACATGCATGGTATGTCTGGAAAATAGAAGTTTTCGATGTAGCATGATATACCACGAGGAACATTTTGTAACTTGGACACAAACTTGTCTCATGAATATAAATTTGAGTTTCGTTATTTTGAGAATGTAGGGTCGAAGGATCTTAATTAATCGACTCACGAGTAGTCTTATAAAAGTTCCATTTTTTCATTTTTGAGGTATATCAAATAAAATGTAACTGATTAATTTAAGGTAGTTACTTAGTAAGTAAGTAAGACCAGATAATATTATGACTTATGGCTGTTTAGAACAATGTCCAGTTTTTAGAATAGATTTTCAAATTGTCTCCTTATATTTTTATTTAATTATGATTGTTTAATGTTATAAATAGTTACTAATCGATTGTAAATATAATACTGCATCGTTCTCTTTTACACTGTACCGACCTTTAAGGTCGATGATCTGTTCTTGACCAGAACCGGTTTTTAAGGTTCCAAATATACTTCAAAGTGGGCGTTCTTGAGAGTTTCTGTTTTGTTCCTTTATGATATCAAATAAACATTTTATTTCATTTGTTTAATAAAAACACTATAGCTTTTTATATATTATATTTATAAAATATCGCGGAAATTATCATAAATGACACATCCTGACACGAATCTAAGCATATTCATTATTTATTACAGTTTGAATGAGGAAAACAAAGTTTTTTTCAAGTTCTTTTCAAGTAAGTGACGTCACATTTTAGGTAGTTACTTAGTAAGTAAGTAAGACCAGATATATATATATATATATATATATATATATATATAATACATACAGCCACCTGAATAGAGATTGGTTACCTTGATCACCTTTAAAAATTGCATAAAATCATCGTAGTCCTTCGTTAAAATTTCATGGTTTCCTAAAAAATAAATTCATTTAAAATGCGAAGTTCGTTTGACCCTAATTCCTTCGGAGTACATTTATAAATTCACAAGTTTTACAAAAACCATATTAGTTGGTTAATAACTTATTTACAATAGCGTTTAGTCTCGAAACGATTAAATACTTTGCCATTTGTCGAAACGGTCGACTCTGTATAATGGCGATGCAAAAGTTAACATATAAGCGGCTCGGCTGCTCTTATTTCTCCGCAACATCTAATTAGTTCATGAAAGCGTTAAGTTCAGTTACGTAAATTATATATTGAAACTAACTATTAACTCTCTAGGCAGGCGACAATAGGGGAAACCGTCGGCGCTTTGTTGCGGGGCCGTGTTCATAAATGACTTTCGCATTCATTGTACGGTCATTACAATTATAAAGCCCTGGCATATATTAAGAAAGTGCGGTTGAATTGTACAGAACATTGATTAATAGTTTATTTATTTTAAGATCTATGACAGTGTATTGCGGCGTTGATGTCAGGTGCGTGCTATTGATTAGGAGATAGAGTTTGCGTAAAATACATAATAATTAAATTAATCAGTTACATTTTATTTGATGAAACAGACTGAATCGAAATACTGTTAATTTCTGACAAATGCAGTAACAGGAAAAAAAAACTCTCGCAACATGAATACTTTCACAAAATTTGGAGGCATATATTATATTTATAACTTCATCCATTTTACAGTTTAGGTTATAGTTACATGCACCAAATTCTATTTCACCTATACAGTATATAACAGCCAGTATCAGATTCTAAAAGTAATAAATACGGCATAACTTTTTAAAAATGTCATCTATACAAATTTGCCATTTTTTGCTGTACGTTTGTTTATGTGACGTCACGTATGTCATTGGATAGATTTAGCTGAAAATTTCAGTATTATATTCCTTACAGCTTGAAGAAGAAAGTAAGGCATCATAGCAATACGAAGTCAGGATGTCTAGAAAAAAAGTCTGTTTGTGCTCGTGTCAAGCAAAAAAAATAGGATTAATTTAGGATCTGCAAAATAATATTATCATACTGCACTCTATCGAAAATATGTTGCAATGCTATATTATATACAAGGCAATCGTCGTTTAATTCTTGTAAAGTAGAAATATATGTCACAATAAATTTAGAAAGTTTCATCGGATTTGAAAATGAGCGTGCTTTAGAAAACGATAAACGATCACATCGTGAGTTGTACGGGAATGCATCATTTCTGCCTGCTACGACTTAGGGAAAAGGTAACTTTGTGAAAAGGTAACTAAATGTGTAAAACGTGATAAATATTTAAATATTGTCATATTAAGAAATTGATTAAAACTTGTTTCAGAATTGCGTGAAGCTTTCGAGGCGGAGGCTCAGGAAGTGAAGAAGCCTCGTCTTCTTCTCACGGCCGCCGTTCCAGTTGGCCCCGACAATATCAAAAGCGGATATGATGTGCCCGCGGTTGCTAGGTATCTGTGTACTTTTTATATTTTGTGCAGCATAAAAAGCATGTGCGTAAAATTTTATGATAAAATGGAGATAAAAAATAAACTAATATTAAAAAGACGAAAATTTTGAAAAAGACGACGAAGTTAATTTAAAATATTAATTTACTTTAATTATTTTTTGCTCATAGTTTTTTTTAATATTTGACAATAATAACACTGCAACGAGACTGCTAAATAAAAAGTTATTACGAAAAATAAACATTTCAAAACAGTTAACAAATTTTTACTACATCAACTTAATTATTCTTAATATAGTCGCACACGAACATACATACATGCATACTAATATACATGCATACATAACTTATTGAGTATTTATTTTTTTAGTAAAGCAAAAATCGCTTAAACTGACAATTTTCTTCTAACAAACATTAAAATCACGAATTCTCGTAATATATCTTAATAAAATTCTATCTATTGAATAAAAATATCTTCTAACATTAAACCCAAAATATAAAGAACTCTTAATTTTTGTAACTCAAAATAATTTTATCTTTTTTCCAAACTTCCTTGATAACTAACAGTTTACATAGTATAACAAAAAAAATAAAACAAAACATAAACCTCAAGTAGAACACTAAATATAATGTTATTATTATTTGGAATAATTATTAAATATAATCTTAATAATTTACGATACACTTTCCAATTTATAATGATATTGAAAAAAATTTCTGCGTATTTGTTAGGGCACAACAATTAATTTCAAATATACTGTTTTGTCGAAAGCATCGAAAGAATTCGAATCGTTCAAGAATGTGTTATATATTAAGAATCGATTTAGACAAAATGCTTCTGTGTATGTATTTATGGCCGTTAATGTACAGTTTCTAAAATATTATTTTATTAGCATAAATATCTTTGTTATTGTTTTTTCTTTCTGCCTTCTAAATATGAGAGTTTCTTTTCATAAATAACAAACCAGTTTATTTATTTAAAAAAACAATTATATTCTTAAAAATTATATTTCCACAAATAAATAGTTACATACAAGTTTCTTGAAAAACCTTAAGGATTACCTCTGCCCTAATTACTTTACTGTACGTTTATATCGCTTACAATGAAGCGAAAAAATATATGCAATACAGTTTACATGTATTTTATCACTCTGTATCCCTTCCCACACATTTTTCAAATCATTTAGTCAAAATAACCATTATTTCCTCATCCACAGCTACCTGGACTTTATAAACGTGATGGCGTACGATTTCCATGGCAAGTGGGAGCGTGAGACGGGCCACAACGCTCCACTCTATTCGCCCTCCTCTGACTCGGAGTGGCGTAAGCAGCTCTCGGTCGATCACGCTTCCCACCTTTGGGTCAAACTGGGCGCCCCTAAAGACAAACTCATTATTGGTAAGCTTGCATATAAGGAATACAATGCCTAAAAAGTTATAACGATATCGATTTAGTGAATTCTGTATTAAAAAAAACTATAGATAAACGAGAAAATATTAAAGATATTTAAATTAAATGCATGAAAAAAAATTCAGAGTGACCTATGAAACTGCCAAGATTTATTGTTTAAGACTAATCCACCATTTCTATCAACAATTTCTAATGTCGTAAAATATTGTTCTGAATACCCTTCAGACTGATGGATTCATTCATAATGCACCGTTTAAATCAAACAATTGTCATTAAATTTAATTGAAGTCTGTATAATCCTTTTAGCACTAAACAGTCATAAAGCTTATGAAAAGACAATATGCTCCGAGTAAAAAACCATAAAAAGTAAAGTTTTAGACAAAGAAGTGTCTTTTTATAATATTTCCTTGACAGTTTATACAAATTTGTCATTTAACACCCATTCGAGCACTATTGAATGTCATTTCAGAAAAATCTAAATGTATATAACAATATATAACATATATCTCTAACAATCTGTTTTGGCAATATTTATATATTGACTATATATAAATATTTTCTTATTATATAATACGAAATACCTTGTAAATAATAGGCCTGTAATATCGAAAGCATAATGTATCGTTGCAGAATATTTGGAGACTTTTAGATATGTATAATATTGTTTTTATTTAATTACCCTTTATATTTTTTTAATGGTTTGATATGCAGCGACAGTATATATTGGCTATTACAACCTTGTTCCCCAAAAGAATTAAGTAAATTTTTATATATTGCAATTTTTCTCAAGAAAAAATTTATCATAAATTCCCGAGATTAGTTATACAGATATGTTTTTTTTCTATACCGCAACAATTTTATTGTAATTATTAAAAACCTGTACACGTTTTTAAATTTCTGAGCGATAAGTAAAATGTATAAAATTAATGACACGGTAATGTATTAACCAGTTTTCAAATATTAATGAACTCTCTAACTAGTAAATAAAGTAATTGAATAGTACCATTTACACAGTCTTTAACCAGACTAACACAAATGTTTTCATTGACGTTTCGTAAAATTAAATTTAAAAACGTTTAATTATATTTAAACAACATATTGAATAAATAGAAAACGAGCGTAGAAAGTCTGTAAACAGTAGCTGTTATTCCTTTATGAACCGAAAATAGATAGCCTTCCTAGCAGTAGTAATTCATATTTACTAAATTAAAATTCATAGTTATTTTTATGATTATATGTCGCTTCCGTTAATCGTTTAACATACAGTTGTTAAGCAAAATTACAGCGGATTTCCTGAACTTGTTAATAAAAGTGAAACATTCATATCTTTCACCCATTCCAACTAATTGATTCGTCTTAATTATTACAAAATATGAAATTTAATACTGAGTTTTAATTTGATTCCATTTAATGTAACGATTTGGCAGAATCTCGACTAAGTAACAATGGTTCTACTACTGACTAGGCTGTCGTTGAATTTCATCACATAATTTATACATATATGTATATATATATATATATATACATATATATATATATATATACACACACACACACACATTTATATATATATATACATATATACATGTGTGTGTATGTGTGTGTGTGTGTCTACTATGTGCATAAGTGAAATATATATTTATTATTTTTTAAGAGTAAGAAATAAGTTTAAATGATATGGTAGAATAAAATTTTGTTCGCACGTCACATGCACCGTGATTGGCTTAGACAATTCTCAATCGTTTTCTAAAAAATTGAGAGTTGTCTAATCCAAAGTTCATCTCAGAAGGTCACACATATCACAAAACGAGACCCAATACCGTCACGTTTAACCCGCAGGTATGCCAACTTACGGAAGAACATTCACATTAGCGAATCCGGAAAAGTTCGGGGTGAACAATCCAGCGAGCGGCGGAGGCAAAGCCGGCGAGTACACGAAAGAGAGCGGATTCTTGGCTTATTACGAGGTGAGAATGATCTTGAAAATTACACTTTTGTTTATCCGCCAAAGAAAAGAGAAAGTATAAACGTTTTTCATTAGGAAAATATGTTTATACATTGTAGCTATCGCTTCGTTTAGTGATAAAAATAACTAAATATTTTAGATATTTCTGTAATGTCAGTTTGATAAACGTTAAATCCTTCAAATATTTTCATAAGATCATTGAGTGCCCTTTAAAAGTATTTTTTTGTTGTTAATAGTTTCAAAGTTTTAGTTTTCTTAAATTTATTATTTGTAGATTACGACTTTTGTTGCTTGACATTTGAATGTTATAATATTAAAATGCCTATATGAAACCTCCACTATCCTCCTATTCAAAACACGCAACCTTATGTTGTTTTCACCATTTAATAACGGCGAATAAATGTTTAACAAACTTATACCAAAAATCCGAAAGTGGTTTGTTTGTAAGTTTATCTGTTACGAAATAAATCTGCAAATCAAACAACGAATCACTAAAAAGGCATGCGTATAGTTTGTATAGTGGAATAACATATAGGCGGTTACTACCATAGGCTACTTTGTAACCCTAGACATAGCATATTTCATCTATGAAGAAACTTGGTATTTTAACTAAATATTTTTTTTATACAACATATCAATGGATGTTGCAAAGTGAATACTCGTATTAAATTTATTGCTCATGTATCACGAGAGCCCAATACTTGAAAGTAAATTCTATGGTCTAAGTCGAAAATCCACCAAACAAACGCCAGCTAATTATACTTTTCTAAATAAATAATAAAATTTTATTCTGTTGTTTTGCAAATAATATTATGAATGTTGTTTTGCATGGCGAATGTTCTTTTGCAAAAAATATTGCTCTATGCTATTTACAGTGAATTGATACCAAAACCAAACTATTCGATTTTTTTCTGTCTATTTGCCTGTTCGAGTTCGAATCAAATCAATAAATTTAGTTAATCTTAACTGTCACTGTTAAATAGCTTAATCACTTAACTAAGTAAGCGACACGAGCTGGCTTTCAATGTCAAACAGTCGAGCGGTAAACACTTATGGACATCAACAAACGCGTAAATGCATTATATTAATTATATAGCAATACGCCGGCAATAACTTTAATTATAAATAACCTCCGGAGCAATTTGAAAAAAAAATTCAAAAACAATTTTTTTATATTTTGAAAAGTATGCAAAGTAAAAATTTATAAGACACCATGCGATTTATTTCAAAAACCTAAATGGAAATTTTCACATGTACACATAGGTCATAATACACTCTTCGAATTAACCATAAGAGAAATTCGTAATATATTGTAAAAATCTCATCATACTAATCGTCGTAAATAATTGGTAGTAGAGATATTCCCCTGAACAAACTCAACGCCAATCGTAAATTCATTTCGTGAACAGTATTGTCAAGTTAAAAATGCACTTTGACCTATTCCTGTCTGTTTCTGAATATATGTTATATTTTAATTGTGAACAAAACATAAAAGTCGAAACAAAAGTATACGTTCCTTCAGTGAAATTGATTTCGGAGAAAAATGTGCAACAATTTTACTTCAGAAAACTTTCCCGAATCCTGTAATGATTTATGCTGCCATTATTTTCCAGATTTTAAAAAGTTATTACTTTTAAGCTCTAAGAAAAACAAAATCTATTGCTTGACTGATTTTAACCTACAGCTTGAAAGGATAAAAATGTCAGGGATTTGAAAGGATAAAAGTGCTCCTGTAAAAAGAAAGGATAAAAGTATAAAAATAATATTGTTATGAATATATTGAATAGACAAAAATTACGTTTTTGTGAAATGTTCATGTCCATACTATTAACCACATATATGCGGATTTTCACACTGAGCGTTTGAGTAATGAGTTGAAAAAACGAAACAAAGGAATTAAAGAAAATTACTTTTGAATTTATAATATTAATTAAAATTACTGTTTCAAGACAACGGTGTTTCACTTTTTTAATAACGTATCATTTTTGAACCAATTTGATTTTTGCCAAAATTACAATCTTTTTTCTTTTCGAACAAAAATGCTCGTGTTAAAAGCACTCGCGTTTTTACGGGAAGCCTAAAAGTGCACATGGACAATCAATATATCTTATCTCTTACCATTAGCATTACATAATATCTGGGCAATAGTTAAAACTATTAACGTTGTATGATATCTGGGACAATGGCCAAAACTATTATAAATCATATTTCATATAATTCCTTCTAATCCCATCAGGTTTGCGAAATGCTACGTAACGGCGCCACATACGTGTGGGATGATGAGATGAAAGTACCATACGCCATTCTCGGAGACCAATGGGTCGGTTTCGACGACGAACGCTCCATCCGTAACAAGATGCGCTGGATCAAGGATAACGGATTCGGAGGCGCCATGGTGTGGACTGTGGACATGGACGACTTTAATGGAGACGTCTGCGGTGGTGACGTCAAGTACCCGCTGATTGGAGCTATGCGGTATGTTTAAAGTGTTTTGTAGTGCCATATAAGACTAAATATAATTTAATTTCATCGAAAATAACAGACGGTTTATTCAGACATAAAGTCCATTATCGTTGACTGACAACACTAGATTCGGCTATAACTTGAGCTAACATGTAATGGCATTTATGATATTATAACGTACTTCAGCTTTGAAAGACATTTACAAACCTTTCAACATCTCAAGCCAAATGATAAAATTGGACACATCGTTCTTGAAAATGTTCTTTTGAGTCAAAACAGTAAGCTAGAGTAAGAACTAATCTCTACTAAAACGTCGAAAAATAGTTTTTCTTTCTTTCATTTTCCGACCAATATCGGTTAGAGAAATATATTAAAAAATCTAAAACATTTAGTTCTGACTCCTGGAGTTAGTTATTTGAAATTGTTGAAGCTTTATTGACATCATTTAGATATCCGAGTGGGAAAAAAGAATTAGTTAGAGAAAGGAACATTAGAATGATTTAACTAAGGAATGAACAGAACTAACATTGCATCCCAATATCTATTTTGTCAGTTGATTGAAAAAGAAAAGAAAACTCGGAAGGCCTAAAGAAGTGAAGAAATCCAAAAGATTAAAATATGAAAAGCCATTAAAGAAGGAAGTTCATGACATATTATTTAAAAAAAAGTAATCTATGTGTCTCTTAATATAATCCACAGGGAGGAACTCCGAGGCATATCGCGTGGCAAAGACGCGAAGGACGTCGATTGGGCGAGCGTAGCACAGTCCGTCGTAGTAGAGGTCACCGAAAAACCGCAGCCCATCAAAATCAGCGTACAGGAAGTGCTCCAGAGACTCAAGAAACCCACTAAGACATTGGTCATCAAACAGGGAACCGCTTTTGTTGACAAGAACAGTAAGTTAATTTAAATATAGAAAATTAGGACTTTATTTGCACAATGTGTTTCTCCTATATAACCTATAATTTTAAGTACTTATATATAATAGTTTAAATCTTTTGAGATCTCCATGATTTAAAATAAAAGTATTATAGAATTCTATGAGAAAGATATGTATAAAGGGTTATTTATAATAACAATGCCCAAACTGGTATTCAACGCTGTAATATAGCAGAATGTTCTGCTTACCACTAAGCAACAAGTGAAGAGTTTATAGTTCATAATAATATCCACTTTTATTTACAGAATGCAATTGTGGTCCTTAGCAAGTAAGTCCAATATTCTTTGTCTCCAAAAAATCATTCTGAGAGTTTCACCCACTACTTCCTGATTCACTTGTAACTCAGAGGTTCATGACTATCTGTAAATGCAAACTATCTTTAAAGAATCTAAACGCTATTCTAAAAAATACAAAACTCTACTGGCAACTCATCCAAAGCCACTATCAAATGCGCTGATGTTCCTCAACTTTACATAAGAGAACAGATGTGCTGGCTGTTCAGGAAAGCGATGACGATGGCCCTAACTTGCCATATGACCTATTCTACAAAATATTCTAATTTTATTAAAAAATAATAATCGTGACGAGATCAGCGAGGTCAGGGTGTATAATCAAGGGGCATTGAACAATTTTATACTTGTCCCATACGACACATGTCAACAAGCAATCCTCTACCTTTTATAAAGTAATAAAGTTCAACTGAAACTTTCGAGGAAGAAAAAAAGTACACGAGTAAAAACTACATTCTTATTCTATCATCATTTGTTACTAAATAAAACTTATTAAGTTCAAAAAGATTCGTACTGCAAGAGTTCCGTACAGCTTTATGCACAAATTAACATTTAAGAGTATCTAATGCTAATCTAATGTCTAATGCACAAATAAACATATCTACTAAATTAGTTACAAATATCAATATCATTTTTACCATCTAAACATGTATATCTTTCACTCATATCTTTCGTAGGAGTAAAATGCAAAGAATTTCTCTAATACTACCAAACTTTAAATCATCGCTATAGTTTTCCGATAAACTGTGAATAAACTTCTAGCAATTTGTTTATTCGCAATCTTGACAATAGCAATTTCGGGAATGGGGCGGGAAACATATATTTTGTGGATATTTTCAGTAATATTTAAAGAATCATCTCACATAAAATTCTAAAAAAAATTGACTTGAAACTTGTTCTTATAACTCGTTCTTTCAATACATGTTTCACATGAGAATTGATGTTATAAACATTTCGGATACTTCCTTTGTTCCTCCTGAAGTTTCCACATAACATTTTCCAGTGTAGACTGTTGAGATATAAATGGATTAAAATGTTAAATTTTAAGTCAAACTGTTCAAGAATAAACGGCTCTGACAGATAAATAGATGGGCATGTGACTAAACTAGATCAATTCGTTGATAAATTCTTTTTTTTTTTTGAGGTATCGAACTCTAAAAAGAGTATATAATTTACGTGGCCCAGTTACGCTCTTTTATAGTCTATCGACTAAACGCATCCACATTAAATTATATTTGAAAATTTCAGCTTATGAATAGTTGATGTTTTCTTTCCTTTAAAAAGTGCGAGCAACTTTTGAAAAATATTGAGATGAGACAAATTAATGATTGTACACGTATGAAGTATTTTAGTACACTTACAAAGCATAAAGTAAATGTATTATATAATTCAACGGACAATAATTTATCTTAAAGTAAACTTTATTACGCTTAAAAAGAGTAAAGGAGAGACATACTATACAATGCATTACATTAAAATACGATTGCCAAACCTAGTGTCAACGCTTGCTCATGTCTTTACAAGTTAGCAAGACGAAGAAACAGGAAAATTTTAAATTACTTAAGAATCATCACGTAAATGCAACGTGCACAATTCAGTACGTGGAATAGATTGTGAGAGATTTTTATGGGTTGCATAGCATGCTTGTAGAAGCAAATTCGAAATATATTCATTTATATGGTGTTCACGTCGTTACTACTTTTATGAAGCCACAAAAACATTATTTAGACTATAAGTCTTCTTAAATCCAGCCGTTAATATCAAACAAATATAATTATAAGGTGGTATATAATCGGTGCATTTTTTACTACGATGAACTCCTCCATTTGTATTGTATTATAAATACATTTAAGAATATAGATATCTGATGGTATAACTTGGGAACAGGCATGTAGTATTTTTTATTTGAATTAAATTCGTAATTCTTCTCTATGCATCCGATGATACATCATTGAATGAGGTCACCATTGTGATTATTTTCAAATTATTCTCATATTGTAAACAACCTCGCTGATATCATCGTTATTGCGTTTCATTATTAAGCTTTTCGCGCAACCGCACGCACTGTGTGCGAGTATTTTATAAATACTTCTAGTACCCGATTGTAAGCTCACAAAGTTTTGATAGCTTATTTAAATTTGAACTAAACCAAAACCTAAACTATTTACTAATTGGCAACTAGGTACAATCATTACCTAATTAATGCAAGAATATATATAATTTAACAAATTAAACTATTAAAAGTATTTAAAAAATTGTAATTTTTATTATAAAAATACATTGCCTTCTTTGTCTTTCACAGGCACATATTTGAAAAATATTTTTATGCTATAACTACAAATTAACAATTTTCGGATTTTTTCCCTTACTTACTTATATATGAGATCTTGGTTCCTGCCAAATTTCATGATTGTCAAAAAATGCGGCGTAAATGGCCGTATTTTTAGGAGTTTTCTTTTGATTGCGTTGACTTAGAAGCTTGACTTTTTACAGCTCCAAGGAACTGTAGACCTACGTATTTTATATTAATTTCACCTTGATACGTGAAGATTTCCACGTGTTCATGAGAAAAAATATCTTGACACACAGACAGACAGGCAGGGGGCAATGTAGTGATCCTAGAAGTGTTCCTTTTTTCCTTTCGGAGTACAGGACCCTAAAAATGTGAAATTATAAATGTTAGGCAAATGGTTATATCAAAATCATACTCGGTTCCTAAAAACGGGCCTTTAACACAGCACATGGATTAAAGTTATAAGAGCGAACGATCTTCGAAAGAAATAAAAAGTGCGCTGCATAAGGTAATAATCTTAATTTTAGTAATTCCGTTCATAAATTAAAAATTTAATTCATAAATTGAAAGTAAAACAATATCATTTTCCATTGTCAAAATAGTATTGACGTTTAATTTCACATCAGTCGGACAATATTTAAAGAAGTATAGTCCTAACCAAACATTTTGGTCAAAGACGCAAATCTTAATTAATATGCATTTCGGAACAATAAATGTACACTCCTGTCATTTGGTCACCAGGGTTAACAAAATCAAAAGTAATCTAAATTTTAAAGAAGAAAAACTTTCAACGTTAATGTAGATTTTCTTTTTTTCGTAGCTTGAATCTCTCAAATAAAATATTTTTCAAGTGATCTTTTTGACACAAATCCATTTACTTTCCATACATGTATATGTTTTACGATCAGTTTACTATACGATCTCGTTGGATTTTTTATGAAATATTTCTCTAGTTCGAATATTTTCTTTAATTATACTGTAAAAAAATGTCACTGAACGGAATTCAAAACAAAATCATACTCATTCCATATGTAAACAATTATCCCGAAAAATATATCTATGAGTTGACGATTACCTGAATAAACAATAAATGGTTTTCCAAACGTAATACAATTCTCATGAGAACATTCAAAAAACATTACATAATTCGTGTCAATAATGTTCACTTCTTCATACTAGTATTTTTCTCTTCGTTTATTTTTGTTCGGTGTCAGAATCTTAATATTTCTTGATTTTTTGCCAAGAAAATATTAGTTTATTTTCACTATTTTACCATAATTTGTACTGGAAATTCTAACTTTAATTGATATTCAAGTGGAAATTTAGAAACCAATTAAAGTGTCTAAACACATATATTGTCCTAACAAAAATGGTTTGAACAATTTTAGGGCGATAATTTGATTTAGAGAATCAGATAAATCAAGTTAAAAAAATGTGTATGTCAATTATATTAATTTGATTACATTATGATGGGTATTTTATTTACACTCCATTTGCAACCGTGATGAAAATTAATATTGAATATAAAAGTAATACAACTATAGAATTGTAAAGTAGAATGAATATTGCGCTCATACGTGCATTATATAATATGTACAGCACGGGTCGGCATAAATGACGGTCGTTACGCAGCATTTAGGACTAACTCATTACACTAATTAATTATGACCTGCGAACTACTACAGCCTAACCTAAAAATCTTCAGCAACCATCTAATTACTAAAGAGAACTTTCAAATCGATGGTCTAGTTTTGGTGGAAAACACATATGTGCCTATTAAGTATACGTTGCTATAAAACTTATAAGCTCCAGTGTAAATTAAGAACTACTTTCTAAATCATTCAAACAATTAAAATCGCCGATTAACGAAGCAGTAATTGGTCTATCAGACAATATAAAGGCTCCTAAATATCAACAAAATTTCGACAAAGGTGGATCATATCTCAAATCTTGCACACGAACTAAACTAATCGACTTACGATATTACTTGCTTTATAACTAAGTACTTTTCTTTAACATTTATGGCCCTAAGATCGAGCATAGTTTAAATAGACTGTCAACAAAGCTCGGTTTGCAATTAATCTGTAAATTATTTAAAAACGGTATTTTCAATATTATAATTAACTAATTTATCTAAACTTAGATAACTTTTTTTAATTTATGACAATGAAGATATTTATTGACTGCTTTGTAACATTGGAAAGGAGAATAGATATTATTTTTTTCGGAATTATAAAGACAGCGCCCAATTATTGAGTGAGACGGAAATTTTAAGGCAGTCGATCTTTTCCATTACAAAAGTTAAAATAAAACCATTCATCAATACGAGTCATAATTTTTTTTTCATTAGAATTAGGGTTTTCCCTTGTTATATTAACTAATAATATAAACATAATAGCTAATAATGTAAATATTAATATCATAAGCTATTAATATTATAAATAATTCTCTTAACAACTATAAAATAACATCTGAATGTAATTTCGGCAGAATGACAGAAACGTAAATAGCTGATAACAATTAAATGTAAACGATGACAGTTAGTTTACAAAAAGGAGAGTTAAAATTATCCCGCCAGTAAAAATAATATAGAGTTTAAATTTTAAACAAAGTTAAACTTAATCTAAACTGAAGCTTAAACTCCATCGGCCGTTTATACTGTGATTAATTTTACGAACCTTATAAATGTTTTATATTAATAATCTTAAAATATAATAACAAACATCTTCTGATTTAAAAAAAATTACTTACTCAGTACTCCAATCTCTTATACAACTCGTAGACAAAAAAGACAGCCAAAGATTAAACTTTACACTATAAATAAAACTAAAATTTCTAAAAGCTTAACAATTGAAGAAAATAGTTTCCCTTCTTCGAGCTGCAAAAGTTGCTGGGGAAAATCATTATTTTTTATCCGCTTATATGGCCTCTTACATTTGTGGGCAAATTTACTAACTACACAAGTAACTACAATTTACTAACTACACAAGTACTTCTTTCGTTTTCATTAAATAATGGAAACTAAATACTACTGCAATCGATAAACGAACAGAAGTATAGAATTAAAATAACTCTAAATGTAATTCAAAATCATACCATTGACGACTATAGAATCGATAAAATACCTACACAGCAAAGAAGCGATCAACTACTAATTTACTTTCAATATGCGGTCAGTGAAACAAAACTACACGTCTATACAAATACAACAAAATGTGTCACTGTCTCGAGTGATCAGTGCTACGCTGGGAACTTTCAGTTCAACTTGGCTTAATAATAGTTATTAGTCATACAAGCAAACAAGCTTTGTAACTGACGATATATTGACGATGATTATGAGATGCTTAGTGAAATTATTTAAACCAACTCGATTTCTTTATTTTTTTAAATTGCTTTATTAATTTTATTAACGATGTAAGTTTTATAGATATATTTTTGCGATTTCTTATAGTATAACTGTATGCGAGAAAATTATAACGATATTGTCATTGTTTAAATATTTCTAAAATTCAACCTAATGATGATAAGAAATATTTATAATTAAGAATAGAGCAAAAGTTTGTAAATGATTAAAAACATGTCACTCATCTGGACACTTTTATATCTAACTTTATTCAGTCCACAATCTAGTTCGATGAACAGTAAAATATCTTTTATAAAGCACTACTTTATTTTTAGAAGTCACCAATCTGTTTTAAATATAATTTAAAAATAAATTGTTAGAAAACAAAAACAAAAACACAACGGTAGAAAAAATTGTTAGAGATATTAAAAATAAATGGAGAAGATACCAATTATGTGGGTCTTTAATCTTCACAAATTCGAGTCACGATTATTGTTCAATCATATTGACGTTTATTTAGAAAGTTATATCAATTTTATTATTGAATCCACCTAAAAAACTCTAAAGCCATGGTAGTATACGTAGTGCTATTTGCACTTATACGAGTCTAGACTTGACCTTAACGAGTAAATATGACTCAATAATTAAAATCTCTTATGCCACTTTTTAGAAAATACGATGTTTTACGAAAAATAGTTAATGAAGCTTTTGAAAGAAAAGTTGGTTAAAGAATTTCTTAGCTCCGACAACTCCAACAAGAACATATGAAAGTCATTTCGCCGCTACTTTTATTTCGTAAGATACACACAAGTTTTTATCACCGAAGAAAAATCAATGTACATAGAACATTAGATAAATCAAAGCTTGCTTTTGCTGAAGTACGTGAGCTCTGCATGCGATCATAAAGTAGTAAAAAAAGTCCTAAATCTAGCGCGGAAGACAGGCGAATTATTCAAAAAGTTTAGGCGTAAAAAGCTCGGTGGCACAAACTTCAGGCCATTTATTCCGAAGTCTTTGCCTTCGAGTATGTTCTGCGATGTTTTCAGTTTTTGTTGACGAGACCACGTAGTAGGGGCCGCGTCGTGATACGTGGGCGGGCTCTTATCTACCACTCGCGCGACGTATTAGCCTCGGGCGGGCGAAGTAAACTTTATCGGTTGTTCAACATTTTGAAGGGATTTCCTGGCATTCGATAACAACAAAGTTGACTGAATACAGATTATAATTATCCACACATTTACACAATTCATTTATAAATTGATTATACTATTCCGATTTAAGCAATTTGGGGATATGAATTCGTCTTTATCTCAAACATTTAATTTAAATGTGTAACATAATTTTTAATTAGAATCGTGTAACGTTGTTTATCACTACTTCGGTGAACTTATAGTTTTTACAGGCTTAACAATTCCGTTGTTATTAAAATTTTTCCTGTAAATTAAGCAACTCCGTACCTTTTTACTTGTAAGAATTGAAATACTTTTTAAGAAATACTTATTAATAGCAAATCGCATTTTCTGATTTTGAAACCAACAAAATTACTGGAAATTAAAATTATCAAATATGCTAAAATATTGCCTAGCGTTTTAAGTATTCCTGAATGCGATTTTAAAGTTGATTATCATCTCTTTCTGATATGTGAAACAAGAAAAAACTAAACTTGTCCCGTAGTTCAAAACGAAGTTTTAAGATTGTGCACGCGACGAAAGGTGACGAAATACAGTGTAAACTGAATAATTTTAATGAAGTATTTTGAGTACAAAAGCCTAAATATGAGAAATCTCAAAAAGAAGAAAATTACAATTTGATATGTTTGAGATTAAAGGTTTCGTTTGTAAACACCTTATATATTTTTAAAATATCGTCCAGAAATAAAATACGCGCTATTAATATGCAGTTTATTATCTGTAACAAATCAAATTGTAGTTTATTTTTATAAATAGCATAGCTTTATTTTAAGAACGTATACGGCTATAAAAGGAATACTGCATAAGGGTAAAATTACAATGTTCTCAATTATATTTTTACTGAGGCAAAATGAAACTATTGTAGAAGTTTCACTTCTGCTGTATTATCTACACACTCCTATTTGTTATGGTTTTTTTTTATTTATTAAATTATTGTAAAATTACAATGTTCTCAATTATATTTTTACTGAGGCAAAATGAAACTATTGTAGAAGTTTCACTTCTGCTGTATTATATACACACTCCTATTTGTTATGGTTTTTTTTTTATTTATTGACTACTTATAATTAATGGAGCTATAGAGAATGAAAAGTAGAAAAATATATATTATCACTTCCGCTGAAACATAGTCATCCTTTATCACCGGATGAAAACCCACTATAATAATCCCTTCCCGTCGACGAAAAGTATCACTCTAACAATAAACTTACTACTACGTCTCCTTTTTATTACATGGAACAGCATTTTATTCTTCCATATTTTAAATCTATCTTATAAACATTCACAGAACGCGAACCCCAAGTTTTGTGCTACCTGACCTCCTGGTCCGCCAAGCGACCGGGCGCTGGTCGCTTCTCTCCCGAGAACATCGACTCTTCACTCTGCACTCATCTCATCTACGCCTTCGCCACACTCAAAGATCACAAACTTGTCGAGGGAGACGAGAAGGACGGTGAGATGTACGACAAGGTGGTGGGTCTCAGAGAGAAGAATCCCAACTTGAAGGTTGGTCAAAATTATTATATTTCATTCGTCCATAATTAAGGATAACGATTAATTATATTCTATTAACTTTCGTTAACATTTAATTATTTTCTACTAAAACGTGAGAAATTTTAACTGATAAATTATTAAAAACAGAAATATTTTTGGACTCCCAACAATTTTTCAATCAAAATTATTTATATCTTTTTCAGTTTCTACATGTTATTATATCAATTATAGCTCCCATTTATAGCCCTTATAGCTAGATTGGTTTTCTATTCAATTATGTTATAATAAATTATGTCATAAAAGTCTAGAATTCACTGTATTCGTACTCGTGTACACACACACACACACACATATATATATATATATATATATATATATATATATATATATATATATATATATATTGTAATATTTTATCATACTGTATAGAATATATATCACGACTACATATGCAGGTTTTCCGGAATATCTATTAATAATATATTGCCCGTAAATACGTTAATCACAAATTATTTACATACTTGCAAAAAAACTTCAATTCCTAGATAAAATCTACAAACAAGGCGACTTAACTTTAACAAAACTTAGCAATGATTAATCCATAATGTTTGATAGAATGAAACCGATTATAAATGCACTAAGTGTAATGAAAAAATATTATTTTAATCTATTTATAACATTAAAACGTATGATATGTATATTTGGAAACGTATATGTACATATTTTTTTTTTAAATTTTAAGTATATAATATGACTTTTAATTATAACCGTGTGATATGCAAATTTGTCGCCGGTTAGTTGGATTCATGTTTCTTAAAAATAATATATAATTGTTTTTCTTGATATACAAGTAGGTATTTCTCGTTACAAACATTTATCAAGTGCTATTTGAAATTGAATAATCTCCTACACCATTTATATATTACTTGCATACGAAAACTATTTCGTAGCGAATGGAAAATATTTCCAACTTCATTCATTCTCATTCACATGTTTGGCAGATTTTGCTCGCTATCGGCGGATGGGCATTTGGCTCGACGCCCTTCAAGGAACTGACCTCCAACGTGTTCCGCATGAACCAGTTCGTGTATGAGGCCATCGAATTCTTGAGGGATTATCAGTTTAATGGACTCGACGTCGATTGGGAATACCCCAGGTAAAATTTTATTTGAACGATTCACTTTTTCACTGCAAAAAAATATTGCAATAAACTTCGATACCCCAAGATTCATCATCTTGCTAGATGAAAATTATAAGATGTAATTATGAGTACCAACTGGCAAACAACCGAGAAGTCCGAAACATATAAATACTAAACATTTTAATTTACGCAGCTAACAAAAAAAGTGAAGAAGGAAACAGTCGAAATGTTCATTCTATCTGTCCTGAGAATAAAAAAAATATTTTCCTGGTTTTGAGGAAAATTTCGGTCCCCACTTTCTTCACAATTCAAATGTACACTGGTAGGCCGAAGTGACTACGTTCCGATCGCTAATTATACCTGGCTTTCAATAACGCAAAAATAATGATCGTTCTTTTAATTTAAATATTTACACTTAATATTTAATGAGTAAATAATGAAAATTAAATGTTTTTTTACATAAGGATAGTAACAATGAATGATCTGGAGATATTTCAACCTATTTAATTTCGCATTTTCATTTATCAACTAATATCGTAACATCAGTTAATATATGAGCTCTATTATATCAGAACAATAATAATAAATAATAATGCATAATATTTGGGACCACTTCTAGTCGGAATAACATAATCCTTTTCCTTAAGATCTGAATGATTGATCGATCACTGACTTTTGAATATGACGTTGGCTATAATACGACCATCATCTTTTACAGGGGAGCCGACGATCGTGCGTCTTTCGTATCCTTGCTGAAGGAACTGCGTCTGGCATTCGAAGGAGAGGCCAAGTCTTCTGGCCAGCCACGTTTGCTGCTCACAGCCGCCGTGCCCGCCTCCTTTGAAGCTATCGCCGCAGGCTACGATGTACCGGAGATATCAAAATACCTAGTAAGTTATTAGGAGATTTCTGAAAGAATACATTCTCAATTTAGATATAAATAGTCATTAAAAAGTTAATTGTACTGCAGAGATTTTTAGTATTTTTGGTAGGACTTATGATATATTATTTTCAAAATTTGTAAAATATAGTATAAGTAACAAACGAGCGAAAAATTACTTAAATATTATGTGCTCCTGTGTGTTATTTTTAAATTTGCTCATTTATATAATACATTAATAATATCCCCAAAATGTTTAAATACCTACGTATAATAGTTTAAACATTTCTCAATGTATGATAATGTGCCTCATTCGCTATTTACATTTATAAATAATTTAAGCCGTCCTTCTCTCAACATATGGTATTTACATTGCGTTTTGCCTAGTATAACTAACATAGGCATAGAAGGAATAAAATAAATGCTTAAAACTAATTAAAGTTTCGAAACAGGGAGCACCTCATATAGAGTCGAGCAGTTCGACAAGATATGTCGAAAAAATGTCCCGAAATTGGCATACACACGACACTAATTACGTTCCAATTTTTCGAGTGCGGAACTTTAAAAATATAACGGACTCTTCGCTTTGAAGAACGTTGTCGAATTAAACAAATTTCATTTTTCACCGCCAAAAATGCGGGAAGATAATCCAAAATTATGAAATTTTGACTCATGAAGTAAAAATTAGACAAAATACCTCTGAATTATGTGAAATTACTTCCATCATCAACTCTCCTTTCATCCTCAATAGAGATTTACTATCAAGAAATGTTACTACACTAGGACAGAGGCGACGCTGCTCGCTATATTTTGTACGAAACAGGAGTAACTGAATAATATTTACAGAGTTATAATGATATGCAATGAGAACACTTTTATTTTGAAAGGGCAAATGATGTCCCATAACTTCTTTCTTTATTTTAAATTCAATATGGCATTAATAGCTATTCGTAAGCTATGAATATGAATGAATCTAAAGTTAGTGTCATATTAATTATAATTAATACGCTTTAATAAATTAGATATCGACTAGCCCGTTCCTAAAATTGGAATTACCGGAATTAACGATGACCTAAGATATTGCCAGTTGCAATGCGGTTTGCAAGGTATATACGACATCCTGTTTAGATATTTTTTATTGCTCAGTTCTTGTCTACCTACGCTTACAATCAACTTAGTCAGTATAAAAATTTATATTTATAGTTCCTCGTTCTATTTTAAGGAGAAGCGTTCTTAAAAAAATATAATTGAGGCCGTTCCAATAAGAAGTGACCTCAACCTTTATTTCAAATACAGAGGCGGTTCATATACCGAAATAAATTTCAATTATAATGGATTAATGAAATCAGTTGGAGAGTCGTAAATTGCTGGTCGAGCTTTAATTGTGTTATTTCACAATATGCTAAGAAATTTTGTTTTCAACATATTCAAATTGCTAGTTATTTTCCTTCTTTCTGTTTCTCTCCATATAAAAAACATTTTTCTTACTATGACAAACTTTACAAGAAGTTATGAGATATTATATTTTGTGTTTTTAAAAAGAATAAGATTTCTATGTAAATTAAATCAAAAAATGATGTAAATCTGAAAGATGATGCTTAACACATATCATAGAGTGCTTTTTATAACAAGGAAAATATTTAAACTATAGCCTAAATTTTGTTTTCTATTAATGTTTTCCAGGACTTTATTAATGTCATGACATATGACTTCCACGGACAATGGGAGAGACAAGTTGGTCATAATAGTCCGCTTTACCCCTTGGAGAGCGCCACCAGCTATCAGAAGAAGTTGACAGTCGTAAGTTTGTAACATTTTTAATGGCAAAACTAGTTTCGCAATCAAAATTAAAGCCAATAACGGCTCGGTAATAAAAATTTACCATTATGCACATGATGATTTTTTAAAATTATTGAACCTACTTTCCTCGTCTTCAATTTTTTTTAAATCTTCGATCGAATTTCAAATTTCCTCATTTTACTTGCTGTGTGCATTAACAGATTTTTTCTCAAATCTAACCAAGACAAAAACAAATACATAAGAAACAGTGAACGAACACTCAGACGATTTGTATACTTATTAATATAACACCCCAAGAGAAGCATCTATTGTAACATTAATTGAAGAGCCACTATCGACAGTTACTAATTTAGTTTCATTACTGTAAAAAATTAACAAATAAACACGCAATTTACGCTTCATTGCGATGATAAAATTCGTTACAAAAGTTGTAAACGAACCTTGGCATTTATCTATTGCATCCATTATTTAAAGGCTTTCCGGTAGCTTATGACGACATCCCAATTTAAATGGACAGAACGTTGAGACTATAAAAGGAAAATAAATAATGTGTTGTTGAAATATGGAGTCAATTTATCTACACCGAAATCATATCCTGCTACCCACTAATGAAGTAATATTTACATATCATCAACATCTTACAATCCAATGATAAAGACAAATTGTTTCTTGTTATATTTTCGTTATAACCATTGTTCAATACATGTTGCTTTAAAACACTTTTATGGTGTGTCAAACTTTTAACCAAAATATATTTCAATACCTGTTTTAATGTATACGCCATCTTTTGAATAGTATATAGTAAACAAACCATCACAGAATGGAGAGCTGAGACAAAAAATGTACGAAAGTTCCTGAAACAAATGAAGCGTGTCAAAACTATGTGAAATCGATATCCTCTAATCCTCTAATAAAATAAATATCGATCCAAAATAGTTCTAAATGTTAAAGAACATACTAATATTCTTTAAAGTTAAAATAACATTTTAAATTACTGAATAAAATTGTAAATTTTGTTTCGGCCCGGTAATTTGTTTGACCTAGAAATAGCATAAAAGTACCTCCCTTAACAGAAATATTACCTTTCATAATATCGGTCGGTGTTCCCGTTAAATAATATAAGCAAACTCTGTGTATATAATATTTCTTATCGGAACCAAAAATAATTCAAAAATATTAAAAACAATGTAACAGAAGCTTTCGGAGCCATATTTTGCATAAGTTAAAATGCTGTTGTAAACCTAAATTCCGATAAAAATATTTCCAATTATATTTACAATTTTACGCTATCTCTTAGGAAATAATACGTAGCAAAAAGTAATAGATGACGCTATGTAGGACCCGTATGGTAAGACATTACCTCAGTACAAATAATAGCCAGCTCTTCTGTAATTACCGCTGTGCCATTTACTCTTGTCGTAAGTAGTAACTAGTATTTTTCTTTACAGGACTACTCGGCTCGTGAGTGGGTACGTCAAGGTGCGCCTAAAGAGAAACTCATGATCGGTATGCCAACTTACGGTCGATCATTCTCACTGGTTAATGACACGCAGTTTGATATCGGAGCACCAGCTTCCGGTGGAGGTGAGTAATTAGACGAGTATTCAGTTTTCAAATTCGCTTTACAATTCCTTCAGGAAATAGATAAAATTAAATATCACAACAAAAGTAATGAAAATTAACATCGACCAAAATAAAATCTGTCGAAACCTAATTTTTTTTAGAATAGAACGTATCAATAAATATAATGACAATCAAATTGGAAATTGATTTTAAGAAAATAAAATGTTAAAAAAGGGTTTAAACTTGAAAAAATATAACTATCACTTACGTAAAATATTTGTATTAATTAACTCTTTTTTATAAACCCAGTATATCTGATGATGTTCACCATAGTATACTAGAATCATTTTTACGTGCAAAAAGCCAAAATTTTTCGTTCAAGGTCAAAATTTATACATTTTTTTAGATTTTCGAAATTCGATTTAAGATAATGGAATCAAAAAGTTTAGGTTATCTTGTTAATATTAATGTTTTTTTAACTTGTAATTTTATTTTATAATTAATTATTATTGAAATTTTACATGGAAATTTCTCAGGCGTTCCCGGCAGGTACACAAATGAAGCTGGTTTCATGTCCTACTATGAAATTTGTGAATTCTTGAGAGAGGACAATACGACCTTAGTATGGGACAACGAGCAGATGGTACCTTTCGCATATCGCGACGATCAATGGGTCGGTTTCGACGACGAAAGATCTCTGAAGACCAAGGTTTGTATCTTCGCACAAACTTATTAAACGCCATCTATCAATCAACCACAGGAACTAAGTAGATTTCTCCCTACTCTAAATCGGCTCTCCTGCCATCTATTGTGATCTCTGCTATGTGGGACGATTGATTGTCATTAACTACCTACTCTTGCTTAATATCAATTAGTAAAACTTTACTGAAGACACAATTTCCTGTTATATTTACATTTTTTTCTTCTAAACAGCCAAAAAAATTGATCGAACGTTATAAAATAATTAATTAACAGATGGAGTGGCTGAAGGAAGAAGGTTTTGGTGGTATAATGGTTTGGTCTATCGACATGGACGATTTCCGTGGCTCCTGTGGTACTGGCAAATTCCCATTGATCGGTGCCATGCGACAGGAACTATCAGGTTACAAGGTGAAGCTGGAGTACGACGGACCTTATGAGTCTTCTAATCCCAACGGACAGTACACAACGAAAGATCGTGAGTATTCACCTATTTTATAAATGAGAATTATTTTACGGTCTAATCGGTGCAGATTAATCTGTCTGGATATCCTTTGAAAAATGCTGTTTGAAACTATTTGCATATCTAATTTTAAAAAACTCATTACCAATTTCTCGAAAATATCAGAGTTCTTTAAATACTACCATGAATTGTCAAATTTCAACATTAAAAATGTCAATTTATTATTATCAATAACGTTAATTTGTTACTTATAAATATCGAAGCTGTAAATTTTATTTTAGTTTATATATATATATATATATATATATATATATATATATATATATATATACATGTAAGTTAAAATTAACTACTTCTACTACGAAATAAACTCTTAACATTTCTTAAGAAAAACATTAATAATAACACTTATTTTTACTAATTATATTCAGTGAAAAACTATAATAATTTTCTTTACTCGCTCGTAATCATATCCTTAAGGTAATTTCGTCGCGGTCAAGAGCCTCACTTAACAACCGCAATGCGACCACGTCTCGCTCTCTGGATAAGAGCTTATTGAAACCAGAGGTCGATGTTTGATTTTTTTGTCGATGAAACCAAAGGTCGTGAGGTCCGTTCGCTAAAAATCTATTAGCTTTGTTACTAAAGTTTCCTTATAACCCACGATTGTATATTCAAATTACAAAATTATTTTAAAAATTGGGATAAGGGTAGATGATATCCCTTAGATTTAAACGTTAATAATAAGTGCTCAGTAGATCAAACTGATATTTACCGAGTGCGTATTGCGCAATTATAGAATATTTATATTAACATAGGTAACTTTATTACTCGTAGAGTTTGTAAAAAGAAATGTTCCCTAGTGATGTCGTTATTTCTAAATGACGAACATGTAATAAATACCCATATTATATAAAATACATAAATTCCCTGGTATAACTTAATAACAAAAACTTGCCATGTTGATAAATGTGAGTCTCACGATAAATAAATCACATGATACAAGATGTCTCTAGTGTCGTTTTCATTTGTAGTGTTTGATAGTTCACATTGTGAATATTGATCTTGTAATTGTTTTGTTGCTTTAGAGTTGTCTTTCAATTTGGTACAATAAATTAATTTTAATTACATTAGTAAAAAGTGAAGTCGTTTTTGTATGAATCCGATATGATATCATAAATATAGAGTTTAAAGCAATAAAAATCTCATCAAAAACAAATTCCCAAAAATATATTTTTCTCTTGTTTAATTTTTATTATTAACATTTCTGTTTAGATGTTTATTGAGTGTATAGTATATAATTATAACATTAACGTGAAAATAATGAAAAACAGCTCAGCAATAAAAAATAGATATATTCGTCGTGAGTATTTTTTTTAAATACATCATAATTTATGTATAATCTTTAAAATAAGAAAATCACTAAAATTATCATGTTTGCTATACTGAATTCATATATCACTTTTTATGCATTAAAAGCAAATTTTCGAAATGTGGCACGATAGTTTTTGTATAGTAAATTGTTATAGTACTTCAAGAAATTCGAATTATACAGATTTTTAATATCGAATTGGAAATTAGATAAAAAAAAACAAACGGATAGCTGGAATAAAACGCATTCCTTCTGACATTGTTTATAGTATTATAATATGGGTAATACATTGGTTATTGTACTCATTTTTTTGAGCTGAAAACAAAAGGATATTATATATTCTGGGTACGGACAACTAAAATCTTGTTATTATTCGTTAATAAAAGCTTTTATTTAGATATTTTTCTCTCTTTACAATAAATAACAAGATAGAAAATCTAAAATAACTTAACAAGATTTGATCGAAAACACGAATACCCAAGTACTCTTCTTCGACAACAATAACAAGAGAAAGATTGATACATAATTAGGAACACAATATAAAGAAAAATTGCGTAAAACGCTGTTGATGTCTTTCGTTATTTTCATATTATTCACGTAAACATTTTCCACAGCCGTTAACTTGAAGCGCACAAATAACATTGGCGTGCCTTTAAAGTTGCGGACGCTAGGCGGCGCTGATGTCATGCAACCAATTAATAATGATCAAGCATCAATGACACACTTGGCGTCAATCGTCAAATTTTAGTTATCCCCAGGAATTACACTATAAAGTTTTCTTGTTTTTCATTTTAATATATTGACTAAATACAACCTTTAATACCATACAGTTTTCTATAATGGTATGTGTATTGCCCGCCTCCTTTATATACGTGAAGTTAAATATATGATTTTCAGAGATCCTCTGAACGCGCGAAGTAAAAGTTTAGAAATTTTAATCTATTTAAAGTAAAATTGGATGCTTTTCAAATTTAGACTATTATAAGGATTTATGCAAAATATAAAGTAAAACTTTTTCACTAGATCAAACATTGCAATATCGTTAGAATTTATTTTAAAACATTCGTTAAAGTTTGTCATATGCTATAAAAAGTAAAATACGTAAAAGAATTTAATTGCCAAAATTCGAACATATTGTTATATCATGTTCATCTCTACTAAATGAAGACGTGCGTCTTCAAGTTGGGTAAAGAAAAAAATATCAAAATCAAGAAAATTAAGTTATAGTAAATAAAAATTAAAGCAACTCCGTAAAAAATATGAAGAAGAGTATCTAGGTATTATTCGTGTTTTCGATAAAATCATGTTAAGTTATATTAGATTATTTATCTTGATAAGTATCTACTAGTTAACCTAATATATCAACGAATATGAGTTCAACTGGACTGGCTGTGTTTTACCGATATCACGCGCTCTGACCAGTTACAATTTGAAAACATTAACACTCCCGTGTTTCTTGAAACAAAAAAGATTGAAAATGTTTGAAGTCAACGAGTATGAACCTTTTATGTTTCTGGCTGTTCACTACTTCGAACAGCGGTAGAAATTGAAGTCCATTGTTGAATAGCATAGAATATAATTATATTCTAGTTTCATTATAATAATGACTCAATCTCAATGGTATTTAGACGCATCCCCTTGTATTTACAAATTACGTGCTTACAGATACCAGTACAAGTCAGTCAGTCAGCTATTTTTTTGTTTATTTGGTATTATTTAACTATATTAAAATGCAATATCCTGACTTTCCCAGTCTTGGATATCTGGTTAGGCAGTACACTTTCCCTACGTGACAACTTCCTAACTACAAGACATAGATTTTATTAAATCGAGATGTGGACACAATCAGTGTAAATAGACATGTGCGAAATCCAACTCCCAATTCTCGGAGGTCACATTTTGTATGTCATCAATATTTGTTTTACTCAATATCGGATACGAATATTTATGCACACAAATATTTATTCTGTATTGTATTGTATGTCTTACAAGATAATTTTATTTCGTCCTCTTCGATTTGTTTACATGAATTATGCTTCACGTGGCGTAATCTGCCTTTTAAAAAATGATGTTTTAAACACATAATAATACATATTTTAAGATTAAAAAGTATTGAAAAAATCAAATACAAAACCAACGGTCCAACACTGTGCCAATAAAAAAACGAATGGTGTTGAAAAATAAGAGTGTTTATTTATTAAATTTAACCAACAATTTCGAGAATAATTTCTTCGCATTGACTTGTTGTATGTATATAACTAAATATAACAAATTATGTATGTATATATATATACATACATACATACACACACACACACACACATATATATATATATATATATATATATATATATATATATATGTGTGTGTGTGTGTGTGTATATTATATCCATTATATTTATTTTTACTGATAACTTTTGTATATTCATTGTTAAAAGAAATCACGCTATACGAATATGGCAATACGAATATCTGATATATTATTATTAGCAAGCCGCATCTTTTTTGACCTTAAAGTCGAATCTCACACGTAAAATCATTAATGATATTTCAAATTAATTGTCGCCGAAGTTCATTATCTTGTAATCTACATTGACATAATGATATAAATCATCTGTGCGGCGTTCCGAACTTTAAAGTTTTGCGCCATTTATTAGTGACACATTCGTTGAATTATATTACGCCAAACCCGTGACTTTTGAAAATTTAACTCTCTTTACTTATTAATGTATTGGCAGTAAATTTTCGCAATAGTTTTATTGTATTTTTCTTCCTCATTATAGAAATAATTGCGTAAAGAAATTGTTTCAATAACTACAAATTCGCTATAATTCATTTATATTTTTCTTTCCTTTTCTAAAATGAACACACATGTATTTATTCTGAATTGTTATCATAACATTAATCAAAGTGAAGCGTTATATATATTGTCGCAATTGATAAGAATGACAATATATATGATTACGTTATGAAAATAAAAAAGGTATGGATATTTTTCAGTAGCAATGAAGCGTTTCGAGCATAATTGCCAAGAAAAATTCTCAAAGATGTAGAAATATATTTTTTGTATTTTTAGTATTAAAATACTAAAAATACAATGAGGGTAAACCCTCATTGCATCATACGCTGCGGCGGATATTACTTAGCCTAACTTGTGATTTTGACAATGGAAAAGACTAATAATTAATTATTGCTATTTACTGTTGCTACTACTGCTGTTTTACATAAAATAAAGCAGTAGTAGCAGCTGTAAATTGCAACTATTAATTATTTAGTCATTTCCATTGTAAAATCACAAGCTAATCTAAGTAATTTTATTACAAATCATAGATAGAAATATCAACAGAATTATTTTTAAAATTATCTAGTCATTTTTTATCTAAACAACCCGAATTATTCTTAACAAAACAATAAATTGAAGTTACACATTAAACGCCTTTTAATTGATTAAGTGTTTTAATTTTTTAGTTCCCAAAGATATTTTCGAATTTTTCGAAAGTACAAAATTGAGAAGAAAATACCAAAAACCGAAACCGAGACCGAAGATTCGATGAGAATCTTGTAGATAGGCATGGAGATACACGTGAATTGCATACCAGTCTCATGTCTCGGTCACACGTGCGCAACCTTTCAGTCTGCAGCTTTCGGATAAACTGTTTTGTGTTAACATTGTTAAATTATTGAAATATGAAAAAAGTAAAAACAATTTTTATGTATTTCAATGTGAGAAATTTCCTTCAATTATTATTTTTCCATTGTTATTAGAATTTTACTTTAAATGTAAATAAAAATAATATTTAAAACAACAAAAATAATTTACGTAACACGTTGATGACAATTATCATTCAATTTATATTATTACTACTTTTTATAGCTTATACATATGTATATATATATATATATATATATATATATATATATATATATATATATATCTAGCTAGAGCATAATGAAATTTAAAAGAGTTTTGACCCAAACAATTGGTATGAAGTGTTCACGTTAAAAATTTAAAAAAAGATTTACCTCTCGCAAAAACTATGTCTTTTCTCATTTCTTGTGTATTATTGGACCGTCACTTACTAGAGCTACGTAAAACTTCTTATATCAAATTTGTTGACAAAATACCTGTTACGGACGGGCGATCGAAGATCGAAAGGCTTTCGGATCGAGGTGGCTTCGTAAGTGTTATGTTTTAACCAGTATATTACAGAATACTAAAAAAACAAGAAAAACGCATACACAAACCATACTCATTAAAGTGTTTGCTAAATGTAATTTAATATATAGTTATATATTAATAAAAGTCAATAACAAACTAATAGTATATTTTTGAACACGCTCATAAGGAGCTTTCAAAACACTGATGAGCATTTCGCCCCAGCCCATAAAGAAACCATTTCTCAAACAAAATGAAATTAATAAGTTTAAAAATAATTTTAGAATATCATTACTAATATTTAATCAAAATGCCTGCCTGTTAACCCCAAAACAAGAACCGAGCGTTAAAAATATTAATTTTGAATGTTATAAACATATGCCTTAATCAGCATTTTTAAAAACATACGTCTATTATAACTAAAAAAAATCATGTGCAACCCAAGATACATTCACATATTATAGCTAACGAAAAATATCAAAGTTAAGCGTTCAATGTAAATTTATTATTAAGACATTGGTTTCAACAAAATGTTAATGGTTATTTCATACTATATTTCAATAGTATGAATGTTTTCCACGTGCTTGCAGGCGCGACAATAAAGCTCACGATGTATTGTTCGCAGTAAATACGCAGCTTTGTTTCGATACGTGTGTAATGACATGAAATATCTTTGTAACAATTTGTCTTCGTAACAAGAAAACGACGTTTTAAGCAGTAGTCGCCTAAAATTATCGCTTTAATTCACTTGATCGAACTAAATATGAAACTAACATTCTAACATTGAGAACTTTCTGAAATCATCGTTACAATTTGTGCTTACACATTTATGATTAAAGAGTGTACATTAACATCGCGTATATGGTTAATATAAAACAATGTACTGAAAAATAAACATTACCGTAATGTAAATAAATGACGTCTACCTCGTCAGGTTAAATGTATTTCAAAATTATAACTTTTGTGTAAAATATATAAAATTCTTCATTACAATTCTGTGTATAATTTTTAAGTTTGTACAAATAATTATTTAACAATGCATAAAATTATATTTCATAATAATTATTAAAGTTATTTAAATTAAAATTGCACCTAATATCTCAAAGCTTTCATAACCAATGTATAGTTTCAAAGCCTTTCGACAGGTGAGGCCACGACTTAATTTGGATCGCACAAAAAAATGGCACGCCGAGCTTTCATGTTGTATATTAGACAGCTTTTGAGCATACTTACCTGGCGTAGCAGACACCATGTTCATGAAGGTGGTTCCCCTAGAGTGAAGCCTCTCCATTGCACTATGGTTGGACTTGACCCCTGCGATTACCCCAAATGCGGATAACTCGGGCGCGTAATTTTTGGTAGTAGGGACTGCCTCCGCGCGGTTTCTTTTGAATAATCTAATTGTATTTAACGTTTGCAAATACTACGCATAATATAGTAGGGTTGATGTTTCTTGTATTAGTCACGCACTTTGCATAATATATAACGCCTTTCCATCTACAAAAAATAAGAGTAATACAGCATTAAAAGAAGCGATGAAACCAGTTTATACAATCTCTAAACTTCCAGGCACTTCGTCAAATTTTGACACATCCCTAATCCCTATAAAACGCAATTTTATATATATATGTGTGTGTGTATATATATAATTAAAATTTCATGATGGATTCCAGACTGTAGACTGAAATGTTATTGAATTGAAATGTCTTAGGAAAAACCTCTCAGCAGGAATAAAATATACGAAAATAAACTGGGCGAGAGCGATACGGCCACTTGTTCCAACACCGTCAGGAGTCAAGTGTATTCATATGGATTCAATGGGCTATCCACTTTTTATCGGATTTCGCCAAAAAATTCACGAATATGTAGTTCCCATGATAACACAATGTCATTATTTATCTGAGGTTGATATCGGAATGTCGTCATAGTAACTTCATAACGGCAAGGAGCGGACTCATGGTGTTTGGGCACGTTTAATTCATTTTGGCAACACTAATGGGACTAAAGAGTCTCTTCTGAGTCCATGACCTGATGATGGCGCCGAAAGGAGATTGTTGCAGTAACTTAATAACTAGCATATACCTATAAAGACGTTCATGGTCTGATTGGTAATGGTACCTAACGGAGCTCACAATAACTTCATAGGTAATAGCAATTGAGTAGCAGGCCAATTATGAGTGACCAGTTTCATTCGGCAATAGGTCTCGCATGATGGTTATAGTCTAATGATGTTGCTGGAAGGTGACCATTGCAACTGCATGATAGCGAATATCAGACTCGCCGTGTTTGGGCAGGTTGATTTCATATTGACAAAACTTTTCACACACAATTTTGATCACACAATGTGTTGATCGCCAATGCTACCGCCTAAGGAATATTATAAACTGTCTGATTAATCAAGGTGATGTTTATCAGTTTCCAATCTGTTTAGGGGAAGTAAGACTCCGAAATCAAAATAGGAGCGGAATTCACGTTAATCGTATATTTACCTGAAATCATCATAAAAACATTCGTGATTATATTGAACAAATAAATCTGCCACACAATCTGTACACACAATTTTCTTCTTTTAATTGATTAAAATGAACACTATCAGAACTTGTTTACTTCTTTATCCACTTCTCAACTTACGACTCTGCACATATTCTAAATTGTGTTTAATATGCATATATATACATGTATATATATATATATATATATATATATATATATATATATATATATATATTTATATATATATATATATATATATATATATATATGAGAGGTAATATGGAAACTTTTGAGAATATCAAAAATGGAACCGACTGGCAAGTTTGTAATTTATTTATTAGGTTCAGGAAAGAGTTCGTGACGTTTTCTTCACTAAAATTCAAGTATATTGTTATATATTTTGAATGAATTTTACTAAACCGAACATGTGCCGTTTCGATCGATAATCTTTTGACATTTTTCTGCTAAAACCATTATGCAATCACTATGAAACTTCCCGGTTTGTGGACGACAAACCGAACCATATGATTTTCACGTGCTTCTTTTGAAGTAAGTTTTACACCATTAAAAGAGTTCTAGGGAAACAAATGGTAGTGGTATGGGACAGGGTCCGGGCAATATGGTGAATGCATCAAAACTTTCCAACCATGCCCTTTCAATTATTTCCGAGTCATTAAAAATGTGTGTAATCTGGTATTGTCGGTATAGAAGACGACGCGTTGCTTATTGATTAATTCTGGCCATTTTACATCAATTGTATGTTTTAATCGCATTAATTATTGATAGTACAGAGTAAATTCAATCTTCTGGCTATGCTGAAGCAGCTCATGATGCACAATTATCTTCCAATTCCACCAAACACAAAGTATGACCTTATGTGACGTCAATCCGGGCTTAGTCACAGTTTGTGCAGCTTCATCTGTTTTGAACCACGATTTTCTTCACATATTATTGTTATATGTGACCCGCTTTTCATCGCTTGCACCATTTTTGCAGAGATTGAGATCTCTTAAAAATGACCCGATTTCGTTTCGTTTCAGTAACGATTAACAGATGGAAATTCGACGCAATACATTTTTAGTGTTAATTCTTGTGTTACCCAAATATTGAGCTTCTTTTTGTATCCAGCTTTATGCACTTTTTTGGTTAATGTTTAACTTCACAGCGATGTTATAAGATAAAGTGCGCTGGTCTACCTCAATTTTTTTTGAGAAATTCATTAACTTTTTCTACGATTGTTCGACCGAAGCGCGGCGTGTCTTTGACCTCAACATTTTCAGAGTGGAAACGAGCAAACCATTTGCATTCTGCTGATTATGATAAAGCACTTTACCATAAAGACCATAAATTGTTTCACAACCCTGCGAATCGTTTTACCTTGATCGAAGTGATATTGTAAAATTAAGCGATTTTTAGAATTTTAATACATTTTCAAAACGCAATAATTTTCGATTGAATTATCATGTCAATTTTTTTAAAGTTTATAATGCCCGATGTACTAAGCTTTCAAACGAGCTGGATATGTGGCTCAGTAGAGTTAGTATTACGAAATTTGTGCAACTTTAAAACCAGCTATTGAGAAGAACGCCACGAACTCTTTGACCTATCATTATTTTTCAAAATTATTTCCAAGGCACTACTTACGTTGTTTTATTCTATGAAACTACTGAGAATAGCAGTCAGGTCTCTATTTCTTGCACGTTTCTTCTACGAACTTTCCGACAGTCCGAGAATCATATCTTGCATAGTTTATCTTTTATTCTTAGGTATAAATTCATCCACTTAACACAAAGTTCCCTAAAGCTTAAATGTCCATATCCGCAATTGAATCGTACCAATTCCTAAACTTGTTTGAATAGGATGACAAGTTACTCCCTTGTAAGTCTTTTACATGAGACAACGTTGATGTTATCTTCAATTGTCACTATTTATAGACGTTTCTCACGCAAATTATCACTGCGATTAGTACGACTACGCTTGAATACTGTAAGTCGGATGTAAACTATGACACAGAAAGGGACTTCATCATAAAATACCGATGCGTTAAATTCACCTTCAGGCGATAATACAGTTCTAAAATTGCCGCTAATTTATAACAGCAAGTGACAAATTCAAGCAAATTACCTCAATGGCTTACCAAAAGTTCCATTTTCTAAATTTGGAACAATGACTAGTCCTAATAAGACTAAATTTTTCGACTCCCAAACAGAGAGCCCCGTTATTTTTTTATTTCTTTTCACCACATAAGTAATGTATATCTTACATGCTAGTCATCTTCTGCAAAGTATTTCTAAACTGAGCAGTAGACACTGCAAATGGCTTACGTTCAATTACTTGATACGATAAGTTTAATGTAACTGAGTTTTTTCTTAATAAAATTATAACAAATCCGCATCTGTTAACGGACCGTCTGTCTATCACCGGGATGCGACCCGCTATGTGCGCTCATGCCCCCGACAGCCACTCCCTGGCAGACAGGTCCCAAGTCGCGGTTCTCGTTACTGTGTTACGTATTTTATGGACGAGTTTTCTTTTATTTATGATAGCATGTACCGCAAAGTTGCTCATTCTATTCATTCGATAGGTTCTTAAGATATGAATTGCCATAACAAGCTAACATGATGATAAAACGGCATTGCATCTTGATTTACTAACAAGCGGCTATAAATCCATTTCGCCATTTACTAGGTACGCCTATATAATAAACGTGATATATGGTGTAAAAGTGTACGTAGATTATGATATTTGCAAAAATAAAAGAAAACTTCAAAATTTCATAAAGCTGGATTCAAAGCTTTAATGATTCTCTACTAAGAAACAAATGTGTGTATTTATGAATTTAAAAGTACAAATGTATGTAAATAGAAGATTTGGCATTATTTTTCGTCCATTACTAAGTTTACATGTCTGGAGTGACTAAAGTACCTATTCTATACATTGAATTTTAGGATTAGGCAGTGGAAAGTGGAACTCATTTTGAGATTTACATGCATAAAATTACGCAAATAAATACCTTGTATAGAATTAAGGTCTCAATTAATATATAGTAAAATGTTAAACAAAATAATTTAATGTACGTTCTCGTGCACTGACTATAGCTGTATTCCTTTATACGTAAACAAACACTGTGTCGTTAACAAACTTAGCTCGCGATTACACCAGCTATCGTTTCTTGTTATTAATATTTTCACCAACATAGCCAAAATTGTAGCCAAGAATCAAATTGAAAAGAAATACTAAGTAGATATGCATAATTTACTCTTTAATACCTTTCCTTCTGTGCCTTTAGATTTTTTTATTCACGGCAATGAGTGGAATGTCTTCCAAAATTTAAAAAAGATTTCATGTACCTTTTATATCGTTTATGTGCTCTGTTTTCCTCATTCTCTTATTTTTCCACCGTAGGTTGGAAAGAAACTGAAAAAAAATCGAAATTTTTTTGAAGAAGCGAATTTTGGGTATGTTTCATCGGCAATCTCAAGAGTTAAACATAACCAGAATCCCATTTTGTCCTTCTTCTCACGCGCAATTTCCGGTTTTATTTTATAAAAATTTACGTTAAAAGGTTAAATCTCCTTTAAATGCTTTTGTTATATTACATGTTGGCCAATATGTAACGAATTTCCATACCTATCCCACCCTCATTCTGTTTGATTCTGCAGTACACAAAAATCAGCGTATACGAACATTATTTAACAAACTGAAACAGTCTTAACTTTCATGTTAAATGATAATAAAATACCGTGGCTTATGGGATCCTAATAATATCATTCCGATTTTCCTTTATTATAATCAAATATCTCGAAATTTATGGACTTTTTACAAACAATAATTCCAAATAAAATCCATTTATAAACAATTTCCAAATAGAAATTGACGTACGTATCCCAAACTCGTTTCGTTATCTTTAAATTCCAAAAATATTTACAGGGCTTGAAAACTGAAACTTAAAATAAGACTTATAATTTTAAATAAAATGTAGAAGATTAATTTAAAACATCCGTTCAAAAGTCTGTAAAATAGTGAACACTCGGGGTTTTATTATTTTTTTTACAAAATTTTTACTCAAATATTTGAAGAAAAACATTTTTGTACTACCCCGCTCCATTTTTTCTTCTGTCCATCAATGAAAATATCTAGGATTCCGGAAATGATAAAGAACATTTGAATATTCTAAAAATTGTTAAAAATTTTTGATGATGGGATTCGGAATCCGAATTTCATTCTTATGGTGCTAATATTTTTTGTAATACTGATTCCAAAACCGGATATTTCAAAATAATGCTACCAGATATTTATTACATTTGAAATCTGCTGTACTTATTCCGTTCTAAATACATTTCTCAGCAACCGCCGTGTCGTGTGAGGAGGAGGATGGCCACATATCGTATCACAAAGATCAGGCGGACTGCACCATGTACTATATGTGCGAGGGCGAACGCAAGCACCACATGCCCTGCCCGCAGAACCTGGTCTTTAACCCCAACGAGAACGTATGCGACTGGCCCGAGAACGTCGAGGGGTGCATGCACCACACGCAAGCTCCGCCCGCCAAGAGATAATCTAGCAAAAGAGAGATGAACTGTTAAATAAATCATTTAATCAGGTTTAATTATAGAATCTGTATAAAAAAATATATATTTATATAAATACATATAGATAAATATTATTTCATCATTTTTCTTCCCAAACAAAAATGCGGCGTTGTACGCGTACAATGCAGAAAATTTGCAAAAAGTGTTATTTATATATCCACATTTTGGTATACAATTGATTACCAAAATATTTACATATTCACTCAAGAGTTTTCGCAAATTTTAATACAAAAACGAAAATAAACGTTTCGGCAAAATGTAATTCGTAATTTAATTATAAGTATTTAACGTAAAAATCGAAACTGTTTTGGTGTAAACTTAATCGTTCAAAAGCAAATAGAAATTTTAGCTTTTGTTTTGTGCGGTGACGATTTGTTGTTAGCTATTTCGATTAAATTTCAAAGTATAAAGGTTTTAATTAATATAATAAAGTGACAAAAAACATTTTCTTTTTCACTTTTGTTAATTACTTTTATTAATTGATTAATTTTGATTAATTTCTTATTCACGCTCAAAATATTATATTGAAAATCAATAGAAGCACGTACACGTCATTTTTTTTCTTATATTAAATCAAAAAATAAAAGCTATTTTAAAAAGTCAGATATCAGTTTATAAACTATTATGGTAATACAATTGTGATGAAGAAATGAAATTAATGATGAACAAGAATTTTGATGAAAAAATATGTCATAAGACTCGTAAATATATGATTATCTGTTAACCTTACATAAACGTAATGTGAATAAAGAAGTTAGAAAAAAACGACAGTTCGTAATAATTTTGAGTTTGTGATAATTGTTTATTACGTTTCTTTTACGCAATATTTGGTGTGTTATACGCATAGTATTTATGAAATTATAAATATGTAGAATATGCTATTATTTTTTTTAATTTAACTTTATTGTAAAATAATTTTGTAGGTTATATTAATGCCCGAAAATTTACTAAACTTAAATGAAACAAAAATTGTTCGGTTCCGTCAGGAAATTAAGAGCAAATTAAATATTTGGTAATTTTATTTCCTCTCCTTTATTAGGAATTAATGACGCAAATATTATGTTTATTTAATTTTGCATCCATAAGCTCTCTACGAGAAAAAAATTAAATAAATTAAAAACTGCTACAAAGCACTGCCAATCGAAATGAATTTTATATCATATATCAACTCTTTTATTTTTGACTCCCTTGTATTTATTGTAATGTAAAAAAAAATTATGAGCGAGAAATACATTTCGTTTTTACCCTTGATGCATAACTTGCAATTAAAATGAATTCTTGAACGTCTTAAAGCAATGAAGTGTTTCGGTAACAATCACTTGAACTAATTGAGATTTCATATTATTTTAACTAATGGAAATGTATTTTGTATTAAGAATAAGCTTTTACCTAAATATATATTTTATTTTAATTCTGTTAGATTATAAGTTTGTAAATATAATATTTAGATAGAAATAAAATATTTTTTATTTTAAAAAACGTAAATGTTTTATTCTATTTTTCTATGAAATTCCTTTTAATAATCCAATTACACAGACGATATGGTAAGTTTTTCGGTATCTTTATAAGCCTTAGTAATAATTAGAAAAGATAATTTATCATGATGTTCAAACTTTAATATACTTATTATCAACAGATACAAATGAACATGCGTACGTTTTACAGGTAACATGGGAATAATTTTAATCAGGAGAATCAATTCCAACTCATAACGAGTTGGATGTTTAATAATTTACAAAAGCTGAACTGCAATTTCAAAAAAAATAAATTCAAAACATTAAATAGCAAATGGAAACATAAAAATACGATAAAAAGGCAATGACCATTGCTTCCTTGCTTTTTCTTCTCGATGCCACTAATGATCTATAATTTTTCAAATAGAAATAAAACTTAATGTGAACATTTTCCCCTAAACTCAGTCGAAACCGAGTTACGCAGCATCAAAATTAGAGATGTAACTGTGATTTTATATTCTGATATTTTTTTTAATTTCTATTTCTGATATTTTTTAAATCTGTGACTTAATAGTCAACATATAATACTTTTACTGGTTGTATGGTTGTTTCTCAAGATTTCTTTTTATTTTTTATTTGGCCCTATGGTTCCCAGCATAAGAAGAGAGCTACTCCATATTATCCCTTGTACCCGAGGCGACTAAAGGACATGTTCGGAGTACAATTGGTCCTCTCGAGTACAATTTCTATCAACTGTAATCACCGATCCGCCTGCCAAGACTGGTTATTACGGAAAATCCTCTTTCAGAGTATTAAAAGAGAGGCTTAGAGCTAAGGGTGAGTTATTTAAGGCGGTGTAATATGTCAATAGTTATTGTATTATACCACTGATTTACTACAAGTTTTCACAATGACTTTATTGAGGCACACAAAAAGAAATAATGCAAAAGGCTTTAATATTTTCAAATCAGTTTTTTGATAACATATTACAAATTAAAATCATTCTCACTGTATTCATTAGCTTCGTTAACCACATCTTATCTTTTTATTATATTGTCTAGAACGACGGCTGATGGGGTAAGATAATTTTGATGTCGCCCCCCCCCCCCCCAAATATAAAATATATGGGAATAACCTTCAAGTGTTTGCTGCTGCAAAACCCAACAATAATTCAGATCAGTAACAACGATATCATGCGGTCTTATTTTTCCTAAATTAACTTCATTTTAGGGTCCCTTTAATCGTCTCTAAAAGACCCAACGACACATGGTTACTTTCCGAGACTCATTTGCCACTTGAGTGGTGAATTGTGTTGCCTCTTGGGGTTTTCCCATATCCCGAAGATTCCCTTTCCTCCACAGCATCTCAAAACTCCCTATCTAGGATAAAAATGTCGCTGAGTATAAAAAACAACCGTAACGGCGCATAAATATTTCTTAAAAGCTTTTTAATATGATGGCATCTGATATCGTTGCATCGAAGGGGCTAAAAATATCTATAATGTGTCTATCTGGGCAAAACATTAAGTATAGTTTGTACAGTTGCCACCATTTATGGAGGCTATATTATTTCCTTTAAAAATAATTATTTCTACTCCTTTGCAAAAATATGCCGTATAGATTATACTTTCTTCATTGTCTTTACCCAACACAGTGTTAGTCATAAATAAATATCTGGTTAAGATTTCCTCTCTTGATATATGGTTGTTAACCCTATGTCTAATTTCAAACGCTCTCATCGATTCATTTTTCAAGCTCATCATTTTTCTTTCGAAAGTTGGTTTAAATATTTAAATGTTTCTCTGTCATTTATTAGGCTCTGCAGAGTGCAGTTTTAACAAAATCGTGATTAAAACAATGTAAATTCCAGTATTTCACGAAACTGTGCTTCAGAAAATCTAATATGATAATGGAATAAATGGTCGTTCATAGAATTTGGTCTTTCAAAATTAATAAATAATTCGTCTGTTAATGCGGTTCAAGTTGTATTGGTGAGAAATACACGGTCTTCTCTCCATGTCGGTTGTCAACAATTAAAATGACCCTTATCCAAACACAAAGCAAAATTCGAGTCTAAAATCCATACGCAAGTGAACAAATATTATCGGTTATCGATAATAAGTAAAATATTAGAGAGTTCAAGATCACGCATACAGTCCGCGATGAACAGCGTTCCGGTTGGTGTTCGGTTTGGGAAGAGACGATTGCAAAAGTGGAGGAAGAATTGCTTCAATATCTACGGGTAATGATTCGCGAGCTGTGCGAGTGGATGCCTGATATCAGTAGTAACTGCGCTTGACAAGATTTTGACATTGAACATTTGCATTATCGCAAGGTGAGTTCCCAAAATGCTCAACGAAGATCATAAACGGCAACGTGTGGAATCGGTTCACAATTTTTTTGAGAAAATCCCCTGAAATTGAAGATCCCCTGTTTTGGATGAAGAGGGATGTTACGAGTCACAGGACGGGCTGAGTTTCATTTGATTATTCTCACCGTTCCAACCCGGTTGGAGTGCTAGGAACAGTTCAAACATTTTCCGCCGGCAAAGTGATTACCACTTTGTTTTGGTACAGAAAAGGTGTATTGTTGTACGAGTTAATACCTAATGGTATAACAGTAAACTCTGATCGCGATTGTGAGACTTTGAAAACCGTTCACCGTGCCATTCAAAGCAAAAGAAGAGGAACTCTGACGAAAGGAGCGTAGTTCATCACGACGATGCTCTTTCCTATATTGGCCGTGAAATAGTTGATCTCCGGGCACAATTCGGATGCGACGACGTCAACACACCCTCTTCTCTCCCCCCGCATAAACCCCGGACTTACCACCTAGTGATTATTATTTATTTGATTATTTCCTGTGTTGAAGTCGTACCAGGATAGAACAAGTTTCCAGACCGACGACGAGTTAAAAGACGAGGTCGAGCGCTACCTGCGCGACGTCGCGATGGAGTTCTATGACAAGGGTATTCAACAAATGCTACAGCGTCTACAAATTTGCAACGATCATAACGGCGATTACGTCGAAAAATATCTGAAGTTCCATCAAGTTCCATGAAGTTCCATCAATTTATTGTCAATTAACGTGCTTTTGTGTGTGAAGAAAAAATTGGAGACCCTATTTTACGGAGAAGCCTCGTACTTACATTTTGATTTAGGTAGGTAATTGATTGTTATTTATTTTAATATGTTACAAGTATTTAATGAATAAGATATAAATGGTATAATATAACATACATATAATAAGTATAATGCAACATAAATATAATGGTATAATATAACATAAATATAATTGTGTTGATATTTTAATGTATTTAAATAAATTTAATGACCAAATGGTCACTCAAGTCCCCGTAATTTGGTCCCGACTAGTTTAGGAAAAAATACCCACTAAGTTTTATTCCTTTTCACTTCCTCTATTCGGAAATTCATGTGTTATTAATAGACGCAATAGAAAAAGGCAAGCTTTTTGCATTGTCTTTTGAGAACAAAGAACATTAATTTGACAACATCAGCATAAAAAGAGATAAAAAAATGAACAAGAGAATAAATCTTTGAATTATGACAAGCAAATCACGGTTAACATTTGTCGCCTTTTAAAAATATTTCTTACCGGATTCAGCTAATTCCAAAGTTAGGAGGTCTGAATAAAACACTTTTGATCTAAATGTTAATTATTTTTGCAGTAATAAATAAATGTTTGGGTACAACACAAAAATATGAATAGAGAAATTTTAATCATCGTATGAATCAAGTTAAACATACAAGACTATTTAATATGTACCCAAATTTTGGTATTGTGAACAAACCGTAGAACATCCGACAGATCAAACGATCAACCATGAATATTACCTAGATATCTTCAGATGAATTAAAGAAAGACAAAACTGGTATGGTGGTAGTCTTGTGCGTTACCACAAAAACGCCCCTGAACTCAACGCTAAATTTGTGACCGTTCGCAGTATACAACCCATGTTGTGCTTCCCTTATTCAATGGACTTGACTCCGTATGAAGGTTTTTTATTCCTACGTTTGAAGAAGGACTTGAGAGGATGCCGATTAAAAATATTTCAGAAAATGATCGTTGCTTTCACGAGAGCGCTACTTGTGCTGATTCGGTTAAGATATTTCGAAGAATGGGAAAAACAATGTACAAGTATATAACTTCTAATGTAGGGTACATTAACGGGATTAACACATTTTTTGTAAGTTTAATCCATAAAAAAATTTTTTTTTTAAAGGGATTCGTTTTTATGAGTCTCACCTTGCGTTATCATATAGCATATCAGGAATGAATTATATGAAAAAGACTTTAAAAAACTGAACAAAAGTTAACAGTTTGAATAAAGAACAAATTCTGTAATAAAATATTCGGAATCCACGAAAAAAAAACACGACTGCATTTGCGGTTTCATATAATAAACCTTTTTAAAACCTTTTTAGTATCTTTTCGAGGAGAAAAACTTTGCTCGATCGAAAAATGTATCGACGAACTTAAATCGAATATTTTGAGGTGAAATTTGGCTTTTCCAATTTTCCTATCCTTCAGTCCCAACCAAAGCATATGCCGCTTTAGGTGATGTGGCAGCTTTTACCATCAAATAAGTTGTTTTATTATCCGTAAGTCAATGCATTCAGTTAAATATTTCAGAAATGCGTAAAAGCTTTATCATTTACGTTATATTGCTGAAAATTAAACTCAACAGAAACGGCACTGTACAAATCTCAACCCGTAAATTTGATATTATGTATATATATATATATATATATATATATATATATAGATATAGATATATATATATATATATATATATATATATATAGATATAGATATATATATATATATATATATATAAGATCCAAAATTTTAAGGGATTTACACACGTAAAACAACAAGTTGACTTATATTCGTGATGTAGATTGTATAAAAGAATCGAATGAAGTGCGATAGGCTTACTCGTATATACAGGACATCCAAATATAAAACGGATTTTAATCAACAATTCGCGAATATTTGTATTCAGGATTTAATAAGAGATTAATATCATAAATTTCTATAATAAGTCTTTTCTGTAGTAAGTTGGGTTGATGTTCTAAATAATACTTTACTCGATTTCTCCTTTGTTTATTTGCGACTTATTCATTTATTGTTTGCACCATTTAATTGTTAAACAATAAATGAATAAGTAGAAAATAAACAAAGGACAAATAGAGTAAAGTACTATAAAGATAGGACAAACCTGAACCAACGAAACTGAAACAACGCTGAACCTATGAAGGTCTGTTTAACGTTAGCAAAGCGCAAAAATCAGTACAGCAAACGGATATTAATACATAAAAATGGATCAACAAAAGTTTATTTCCTCGCCTTAACGCCCTACAATAGAACCGTTGACAAGTAGAACAGGATCGTGGCGTTAAGCGAAAAGACTAGCCACGTCGGCCCCTTTCAACGGGTAATGGCTTAACGATACAACATATTCGGATCATTTCCTCTGATCTCGTTAGCGCTAAGCGTCGCGCAATGTCGTAACCGTTAACTGCCTCGCGGTCGAATTACATGGGAAATGCGATATTATTGTGTCGGCACCATTTTCGAATAGAACCTAACGACAAAACCTGTTTCCAAACACTGAACCCGTAATTACGCACTTTCATTTGACGATTTGTTTATCGGCGGACGTAGCATGCGCAAGTTTTATAATACATACTAATCATCTTGTGCATATCAGGTTAATATGAAATGTTCGCTTCATAAGTACGTGGGTAACCAGTAAAGAAAATTAAAATGTGGAATAATAATTATTAATTATGTTTGCCAATAATACAACTAACGGATTACAGGGACACTATATAAACATAATTTCATCGAAACCATCGAACTATATTGTTTCTAAAGTGAATATTAAATTCTAACCTACTTTTCAGATTGTTATAAATAAAATGTTAGTCTTGCCTTCTCTTTTATTTCTAATTATTATTATTTTTGATAATGACTGTCACAATTTTTTTAATCTGATTTAATTTAAAATAATATAATGTATTGATATGTAATTTGTTCTTTGTTATGTTTATATATTACCAGCAGTATGCTACTTTGTGTGAGAATGTTAGAAGAGAAGTCCACCTAATGTCCAATCTCAGTTAACGTATTTCACTATAAATTATATTTGTTTTTCTTAAAAAGTATGCAATAAATAAAATAACTTAATAATAATAGAGCATCGCTGCAAATTATTAATTAAAAATTAAATTATATTCTTCAGTATCAACTGGTAACACATAACTGTTATATCAACAGCATCATTACTTAGGAATACATAGATAATAGCACCAAAAAGAAATATTCAGATACAAAATGGACTTACGCATAAGTTATATACTATACACATGACATTCATATGAAATTAAATTCCTACGCTAACTAATATTACAATTACAAGGGTGTGTTTGTTTACAGGGTCACCTATTTCCCATTTATTTGCCTATTACCCAATAACGCAGTAAATGCAATTTGTTTTTATTAGAACACCATGTAGGTAGTACACACACACACACACGCACACGCACACGCACACGCGCCCGCGTACGCGCACACGCACGCGCAAAACGATTACGGATATAAAAGTTTTTAAGTCGGAAAAATATTAATATATATATATATATATATATATATATATATATATATATATATATACATATATGTATATATATATACATATATATATATATATATATATATTCAGTGATATTTTCAAACTCTAAGAATTATATGAGTATTGAATATATTTGGCGTTAATTTTGTAATCTTTGCTAATAGCCCACCTAAAGATGTTGTAATACAACGAACCTAAGTCGCGATAAAGAACTTAAAGAAAGTGAACTAAAAGTAAAGAACTTAAAGAAAGACGCGGACCGCATCTATTTTTAAGTAGAAATAATACTACATCATTAATTGTGAATTATTCATTTAAATAATTATATTCGTTTAATTTAATTGTGAATTATATGAGGCTAAATTACACCACATGGTGTCGTATCATACGTTGTCGGTTCATAAACCAATAAACGTCTTATATTATTAATAAAACTACAACTTCGATATCTACGAACAGCTGCTCTGACTTGGACCTACCATTTTCTTTGAGCTACACTTATATCCAATGATACTGTAGGCGTAGTTTTAGTTAGTTCTTCTAAATTTGTCATTTATTAGTATAACATGAATGTATGTTTAAACTTGACCTACCATTTTCTTTGAGCTACACTTATATTCAATGATACTGTAGGCGTAGTATTAGTTATTTCTTCTAAATTTGTCATTTATTAGTATAACATGAATGTATGTTTAAACTTGACCTACCATTTTCTTTGAGCTACACTTATATCCAATGATACTGTAGGCGTAGTTTTAGTTAGTTCTTCTAAATTTGTCATTTATTAGTATAACATGAATGTATGTTTAAACTTGACCTACCATTTTCTTTGAGCTACACTTATATCCAATGATACTGTAGGCGTAGTTTTAGTTAGTTCTTCTAAATTTGTCATTTATTAGTATAACATGAATGTATGTTTAAACTTGACCTACCATTTTCTTTGAGCTACACTTATATTCAATGATACTGTAGGCGTAGTATTAGTTATTTCTTCTAAATTTGTCATTTATTAGTATAACATGAATGTATGTTTAAACTTGACCTACCATTTTCTTTGAGCTACACTTATATTCAATGATACTGTAGGCGTAGTTTTAGTTATTTCTTCTAAATTTGTCATTTATTAGTATAACATGAATGTATGTTTAAACTTGACCTACCATTTTCTTTGAGCTACACTTATATCCAATGATACTGTAGGCGTAGTTTTAGTTAGTTCTTCTAAATTTGTCATTTATTAGTATAACATGAATGTATGTTTAAACTTGACCTACCATTTTCTTTGAGCTACACTTATATTCAATGATACTGTAGGCGTAGTATTAGTTATTTCTTCTAAATTTGTCATTTATTAGTATAACATGAATGTATGTTTAAACTTGACCTACCATTTTCTTTGAGCTACACTTATATTCAATGATACTGTAGGCGTAGTTTTAGTTATTTCTTCTAAATTTGTCATTTATTAGTATAACATGAATGTATGTTTAAACTTGACCTACCATTTTCTTTGAGCTACACTTATATCCAATGATACTGTAGGCGTAGTTTTAGTTAGTTCTTCTAAATTTGTCATTTATTAGTATAACATGAATGTATGTTTAAACTTGACCTACCATTTTCTTTGAGCTACACTTATATCCAATGATACTGTAGGCGTAGTTTTAGTTAGTTCTTCTAAATTTGTCATTTATTAGTATAACATGAATGTATGTTTAAACTTGACCTACCATTTTCTTTGAGCTACACTTATATCCAATGATACTGTAGGCGTAGTTTTAGTTAGTTCTTCTAAATTTGTCATTTATTAGTATAACATGAATGTATGTTTAAACTTGACCTACCATTTTCTTTGAGCTACACTTATATTCAATGATACTGTAGGCGTAGTATTAGTTATTTCTTCTAAATTTGTCATTTATTAGTATAACATGAATGTATGTTTAAACTTGACCTACCATTTTCTTTGAGCTACACTTATATTCAATGATACTGTAGGCGTAGTTTTAGTTATTTCTTCTAAATTTGTCATTTATTAGTATAACATGAATGTATGTTTAAACTTGACCTACCATTTTCTTTGAGCTACACTTATATCCAATGATACTGTAGGCGTAGTTTTAGTTAGTTCTTCTAAATTTGTCATTTATTAGTATAACATGAATGTATGTTTAAACTTGACCTACCATTTTCTATGAGCTACACTTATATCCAATGATACTGTAGGCGTAGTATTAGTTATTTCTTCTAAATTTGTCATTTATTAGAATAACATGAATGTATGTTTAAACTTGACCTACCATTTTCTTTGAGCTACACTTATATTCAATGATACTGTAGGCGTAGTATTAGTTATTTCTTCTAAATTTGTCATTTATTAGTATAACATGAATGTATGTTTAAACTTGACCTACCATTTTCTATGAGCTACACTTATATTCAATGATACTGTAGGCGTAGTATTAGTTATTTCTTCTAAATTTGTCATTTATTAGTATAACATGAATGTATGTTTAAACTTGACCTACCATTTTCTTTGAGCTACACTTATATCTAATGATACTGTAGGCGTAGTTTTAGTTAGTTCTTCTAAATTTGTCATTTATTAGTATAACATGAATGTATGTTTAAACTTGACCTACCATTTTCTTTGAGCTACACTTATATTCAATGATACTGTAGGCGTAGTATTAGTTATTTCTTCTAAATTTGTCATTTATTAGTATAACATGAATGTATGTTTAAACTTGACCTACCATTTTCTTTGAGCTACACTTATATTCAATGATACTGTAGGCGTAGTATTAGTTATTTCTTCTAAATTTGTCATTTATTAGTATAACATGAATGTATGTTTAAACTTGACCTACCATTTTCTTTGAGCTACACTTATATCTAATGATACTGTAGGCGTAGTTTTAGTTAGTTCTTCTAAATTTGTCATTTATTAGTATAACATGAATGTATGTTTAAACTTGACCTACCATTTTCTTTGAGCTACACTTATATCCAATGATACTGTAGGCGTAGTTTTAGTTAGTTCTTCTAAATTTGTCATTTATTAGTATAACATGAATGTATGTTTAAACTTGACCTACCATTTTCTATGAGCTACACTTATATCCAATGATACTGTAGGCGTAGTATTAGTTATTTCTTCTAAATTTGTCATTTATTAGAATAACATGAATGTATGTTTAAACTTGACCTACCATTTTCTTTGAGCTACACTTATATTCAATGATACTGTAGGCGTAGTATTAGTTATTTCTTCTAAATTTGTCATTTATTAGTATAACATGAATGTATGTTTAAACTTGACCTACCATTTTCTATGAGCTACACTTATATTCAATGATACTGTAGGCGTAGTATTAGTTATTTCTTCTAAATTTGTCATTTATTAGTATAACATGAATGTATGTTTAAACTTGACCTACCATTTTCTTTGAGCTACACTTATATCTAATGATACTGTAGGCGTAGTTTTAGTTAGTTCTTCTAAATTTGTCATTTATTAGTATAACATGAATGTATGTTTAAACTTGACCTACCATTTTCTTTGAGCTACACTTATATTCAATGATACTGTAGGCGTAGTATTAGTTATTTCTTCTAAATTTGTCATTTATTAGTATAACATGAATGTATGTTTAAACTTGACCTACCATTTTCTTTGAGCTACACTTATATTCAATGATACTGTAGGCGTAGTATTAGTTATTTCTTCTAAATTTGTCATTTATTAGTATAACATGAATGTATGTTTAAGTGTGTAAAACAATTAATGTACAACAATGTAAAACCCTTGAAGAATATAGTACAAATTATTAAATAATGGCATGCATTCATAAAATTTAATATATTATCGAATAAAGTTTTAAGTTTACGTCATTTTATGTAAATATAGGTATATATAATCTTTTCAAATGCTTATATTAAAATGATAAAATCGACTCTTATAAATAATTTTTGGAGATTATTTTACGAACTGCTTTACAAAACGTCGCTTCATTGCGACTCACTGACAGAAATTGTTCATACTAAATTTATAAATAAATTCATACTAAATTGATTGTTTCATGTTATCCAAAATAAATTTTTTGCACTTCTGTTAGTCATTATGACAAACTTTCTTTTTGAATTATTTTTAAATGTCGGAAAATTATTCTTATGAAATAATAATATGCCATCCTCATTAAAACGCACATCAATAAATAATGGAATAAACAAAACAGAGGATAATAAAAATGAAGAACCAACTATTTTCGAAACGGTCTGACAGATAATTAATGGCTTACTCGGATCAAAACAACTCAATGCTCACCAATTTGAATATCCAAATACGCGGACTGCATCTATTTTTAAGTGTGAGAGAAAATGGAAAAAAATTATGTTATGTCACAATACCGACGTGATCAAAATTCACTATTGAGTTATAACTGAGAATATATTTATTATAAATAAGACAAGATAAGTACAAATAGAGCTCGTACTCCGAGGGTACTCACTGAAGAGTAATAAAAATATTTACGAACATTATACCAAAATATAAATATTATTTTTCACTATGTAAATATATTACTTAGTAGTAAATAACACAATTCACAGGTGTAGAAATATCTCAAGAACCATTAAATTTATAACTATTGCGATAGATTCTAGTAAACTTTAGGTAAACTTCTAAAAACGCAGTTTTTTCATGAGTGACTTTAACAGTTTCGAAGATAAAATGATTGGAGGATAGAAAAGCATATTTGTGGACATTTTCAACAATACATTTAGGACTAACCTATAAAGTTTCTGAAAAAAAATCAGTTTGGTATACTTTTAACTTGCTCTTTGTTATTTAGGCGCTAGGTAAGATATTTTTCATATCGATATGTTACCCACACCTGTATTTTATTTACTCTCTCTAAAACCGCAGAATATTTCTAATTGCGGTTAATCAATATGCTATGCTTCAAGTTTCTAAGTCACATGGTTTATGAGAAGAAGGGCTTTGACAAACGGACAAATGAGCGGACGCGTCTTTACGGATTCCGTTTTTTCCTCTTAATATAGCTAAGAGGAAAATATTGTAATGGTTTTTAATAGTATTTTAATCTTCCAATTCATTCGCAAGGATCATCGGCCTTATAGCAGATAAACAGACAAAGCAATAAAAGGACAAATACTCGAGTGTGGGTAATAAGTTTCCAATTCATTGTGTGAAAAGAGCGAATGAAAATCAAAATTAAAATTTTGAAAAAAATCACGACGGATGTAGTGGTTGTAATTGAAATACGATTAAATATTTTTTTTTAAAACACCCCGACGAAAACTCCCCTACTAAATTATCTCCTAACCGTTTTAATCGATTTAGACACTATTTTCTGCAAAATATCTGGGTCTAATCGGCGATGAGTCTTAGATACTTGTTACAAACAAATCTTTGTTGTTGCGAACAAATCTTCCCATTTATCGCCCAAACGTTTTAGCTTATTTAGATACGATTTTCTACAAAATATTTGGTACTAATCGGTGATGGTTCTTACATAGGTGTTATGGTGTTACCTCATAAGAGGGCGCCGCAATAAACCTTTTGTTACAAACGAATATTCTTATTTATCTGCAAAACGGTTTGGCCGATTTATATATTTCTGCAAAATATTTGGGAGTAATCGGTGATGATTTTTATGGTGTTAGCTCGCCAGGGGGCAAATGAGTGTTGTAAACTAATGTTCTGATTTAGAGACGGTTTTAAAATTTTAATTAACCCACGACAGAGATAAACATTTTAATAAAAAAAATATAAAATAAAACCCACAACGAATGAAAACCCCTATTAAAAAAAAGTAAGAACCTATTAATATAATTACAAATCCAAGAAAATCCGTCAGGGCGGCTATTGCCATTTCCGTTCCCAATATCAATTACACTTTAGCAGCATATAAGTTAATTGCGCACTCCAAAGAAATACAATTAGTCATGACTGATAAAACTGCAAAATTTTAGGCATAGCCAGCGTATGGCAGGCCCGACGGATTTTCCTAGGTTTATAATGATATAAATAGATTCTTACTTTCTTTTAGTCGGGGGTTAAAAAAAATATTTAATCGTTTTTCAATAACAACGATTATATCCGTCGTGGTTTTTTCCAAATTTTTAAATCTTGCTTTTTATTTTTATATTAATTACAAAACTCAATATTTATTGTATTATACGGAAATTATATTGCACTATGCATTAATATCGCTGACTCGTTACTCGGTCAAACTTCAAAGCTATACAGGTAGGTAATATTATTATTTTTCGCGGGTTTACGCAGGTACAAATGTAAACAATGCATGCATGATAATCCCTTGATTATTCTAAATTTCAACTCTTTCAGGATGATAATAAGACGACGGACATATATATGTATCGTACTCGATAGTACGGAATTCTACTGACCTGTTACCTTATATTTTATTAGTGAAAATAATAGCATATACACACTCATATATATATGTATATATATATATATATATATATATATGTATATATATATATATATATATATATATATATGTATATATAACAGTAATAAATTAAGAATATGTTTAAAATAATAAGAATACCAACTGTAAGACTTTAATAAAACGTATCTCATTTCCAAAATTGAATCCCTCTTTACACAGCAGCCGGCATTGATTTCACACTTACTCGCTACAAGTAATAATAGATATAATAGTTTCATCTAGAGGTACACTAATTATAAATGGTTCCCTACTCTATCAATATGTTAATATATTACGTACATATAGCCCATAAATTTATTAGGTTTTTCCTTCCATGACGGAGGAAACAATGAAAAGTTTCATTTTTTTTCTTTTCGTAACCCATAAATATTAGGAAAGGTTTTTTCTACAATACGTATACTTAAGATTTTCTATCAGTTTTAAATATTACCTATGTTTCGATTTGCAATCTTCGGAGACTTTCGAAGAGGAGTGAATGGTGTTTGCATATTTTTTGTTTTAAGGTAAAAGTATGTGGCCTAAAATGGAAAACAAATAATATTAGAAAATGTATATTAAGTCCATTCAAATAATATATTTTACCTTGCTGCCTCAGCTCTAAATTTCAATCCCTCATTTTGGAGTTAATTTTGAAAAAATAATAAAGATAATAAATATGTTAAAACATATTTCAAAAAATTGTAAAAAAACCTTAATTTGGGTGACGACATCGTTTAAAAATTATGCTATACTTTAAAAATAATGACCACAAAAAATAATTTACGATATATACAAATAAATGAAACTACGTGATGTAGTGTTATTTCTACTTTCATTAAGTTCTTTATCTTTAAGTTTCTTTAAGATATAATTATGTACATAAATCTTTGCTAATAGACCACCTGATGATGTTGTAATACAACGAAACGTAGGTCGTGGTAAAGAACTTAAAGAAAGTAGAAATAATACTACATCACGTAGTTTCATTTAATTGTGAATAATGAATTTCTACAAAATTAACGCCAAATATATTCAATATTCGATATATACAAAATTAAAAATGTCCCTTTCACATTTATTCACTATTTTTATTAAATATATGACAGTAGATATAAAATACTTTTAAAATATATTAGTATGATATTGGTTATGAGACTAAATACTGAAAATAAACGCAACCAATAAAATCAATTTCACGTAACGAAGCAAGAAATGTCGCTCAAATCGATTGATAAATACCTCAAAAATAAATATATGTGGATGGCTTATAGAGAGAGAAAAAGATATGACTTATTAATTTTACATTATAACTTTTATATAGAAGTGTACATATTAATGGAATCTTATATAGGCGCGCAGACACTTCAACGGTTTTATTTGTTCCGTTTAGTGTATTTATTTTGTTACCAGTGCATATTTACCTACGTACTTAATAATATCCTAGTTGATTAATGCCATCAAAAATACCTACCTCCACATACTTATCTACCTACCTACGTAATATTCAATACTGTTTCATGCCTTTGTTTAAACCTGTATACAATTACTTAGCTATACACGTACCTATTAATTAATATCTTAGTTTTTCCATGCCTTCATACATATATCTACATTCTGCCTTACCTACCTACAAATATCACATTTGCGTCAGACTTTAGTATATATGTACTTAAACATACTTATCTACCTGCCTTCTATTGTCCTAATTGCCTCATGTCTATGTATATAGTTGATAATACTTGCATTATATAGATATGTATATACTTGATATTATTTACACCTAAAACGTATGATCTATGTACCTACTAATATCTTAGAAATTGCATGCCTTTACACATATCTGTACATACACATTAAGTAAACAGGCAGGCTGTTTACTTAATATCAAAATTTCTTCATGCATTTGTACTCGTGCTTACTTTTAGTATTTACCAACCTACTTGCTTACATGTAAGCAAGTCAAAGAAGCCCTCACCATTGAGGAGTTTCTGCCGTTACGTTCCAATATCATTATTAAATTCTGGCTATCATTTTCTACCAAGGGACGAGCCCATAGATGAAAATGCACTCCACTATTGAAGAGTTCTATCACAGTCTTCCGCCTCGTCATCAGTTAGCAGCCACATTGTCTCATCCACCTTGCCTCATCCAGAGAGCCCTGTACTTACATCCGTCCGGTGTTCTTTAGGATACCTTCGGAGTGCACCATCAGGTCTTAACAAAATTTGGCCAAAAGCCACATGGAACCATCGAAGTAGTTAATTGCAATTACATAAAATAACATCCCTAAAAAAGATGAATATAAACGAGTCAAATTGACAATGTTGATCTTTTTGAATAGCTTAATGTCCACATAATTGAATTTAAAGAAAATATTAATCTTACTGGTAATTAAAGTATGCAATTTAAAAATGCGGAAAATGAAGAACATCAACTAAAAAAAATTGACAAACTTAATTGCACATCATATTATTAAAGTATTTAATTTAAAGGACATTCTAAAGCCGAAAAAAATAACTGTCGAAAGTTATTTGCGAAGATTATGAAGTAAAAAAACTTGGGGATTCATATTTTAATGTGCCGCTGATTTATTTATGTAGATCATAAAATATATCATTCTTGATGTAAAGATTTTAGACTAGGTACATGTTAGTTCCTAAAATATTTCTTTTTTTTGACTTTTTGTTTAAGATTCTTCAGATTTGAAAATGAACCGTTTTACAGTAAAGGTGACTTACTTCGAGATCAGTATAGAAAAATACAAATACATCCTAGTGTAAACATAGTATAAATGGACTCCATAAATTTCATACGTAATCGTTACTCTTCCATAAAAACATGGTGTCTATTATAATTTTTTAAATTACATGGAGACGAACGAACATTTTACCATTGGCTTAGGGCTAATGATATAATATAATAATTTTTGGCTAACGATAATAATTTTTCTTTATCATACTTACGTTCAAAAATATACGAATCTGCGATTACGTTAATTGCTAATATGCGTCTTTCAATGGTTTAATGAACACATTTAATAGAAGACGTTTCAAAACTCCATATTTTGTATTGGATACTCTTTCGACTAATAAGTGACAAGCAAAATCAGCAACAAGAATAAGAGCTAATGCAGCCTATTTAGCCTTATTTTCTTAAGCTAATAAAATATGTATGGATTTATTTAATAGAAAATACATCATAGAAAATAAAGGAGACTCAAAACTTTATTCAGTTTTGTAGGCTTTCACTTTTTTTATATTCCAAGCGCACTTCCTTAACAATCTCATATGAAAAATTATATGAATATTATGTGTTTATGTAATAATCTTCCTTTATGTAAAAATATGAAAATATAAATGTCAGAAATTAAATAAAATTAGCAAATTTTACTGCGATAATTTAAAAATTTTGTTATTTCATAACCAATTGTTCTTTTTTCATAAAACTACCGCCACACTCATCAGAGTAGTTTTTGAAATGTGTCCTTCATAAATTACGTTTATATTTCACGTAACAATTTATTTAATACAAATAGTCAAACTATAAATACAAAGTAAAAAATTCGTGAAAGGAGACAGAATTTTTTTTGTATAACTACATAAAAAAGGTAATTTTAAACAAGTAAGAGTTTCAGATGTCTTATTAATAGGTACATAACCTATAAAACAAAATCTAGATTCTTAAAAATAGAACTTCACATTAAATCTTATTAAATTTCTTATTAGAAACGTTAGACTACATTATAGTAAAATTCATTAAAAAAGTAAAATAAATATGTAATTTTACTGATAACTATCATAATGATAAAAATATACAAAGTGTTATGTCCTCCTTGATCTAATATATCCATAGTAATACGAGTACTAATGCCAGTTTTACGTAGGCGAAAGTACGCAAATACGACGCACGACTAATCAGGTTGATTTACAAAGCTGCTAGAGGTCCGTACATATCGTTACTACTTTCATAATTGCACACGATAATGAAAGGCCAACACTTTGATGGCCTAACCTGCCTGTACAGTTCCAACGCTGACTGCTTTTTGAAGTTGAAAAAGATGATTTTCGTGAGAGGTTTATTTATTAATTATTATATTTTAAGGATTTTATAAAGAAATATTTATATATATTTTATATTATTTAAGAAATGGATATATGTCCTATAAGAAAAACAAATCATGCTCATGTTAACCTCTCTATTTAACAATTTTTTAAATTACTCTAATCAAACCCTCACATTTGTTTAGGGTAATTTAGTAAATAATTTCATTGTTCAATTTGATAAGGAATAATTTTCTAATTTTAATATACTTTGCGTGAGTATGCAAAATAGATAACAGAAGCTTAATTTTTGAAATTTATTTCAGAACTCGTAAAAATATAAAAAAAAATATATGTTAACCAATATTATACTTTCGGAAAACCAAGAAAAATATAATGTTCGTTATCAGAAACTTTAGCTTTCATTCGTTGATGAAAAACCTCTTTTAGTTATACGAACTCACCGAAAGTTCTAAAGTATTGAAAATGAAACCATAGACATAACAGAAATAAAAGTTATAACTTTTTCTTAAAAAACCACTTACAACAGAACATCCTTTGATATTTTAAAGCTAAAATAATATTTTGGGCATCGTACAATAATCAATAACGGTTTAGTATTTATTTTACTAAACTCTTCCAGATTTTGGTCAATGTTCGGTCAATGTCATCACATATACCGTGATGAAACCTAGCATCGCAAAAACTAGTCTCAACTAACGAGCCTTTTTATAACTTAAGATCGGAGCGAATTTTAATAAAACTGAAATACGTATATATTAAAAAAATTACCTCATTTTCAACGGAGCTAATTGTAATAAATCTGAAAGACACTAAAAATTACCTTATTATAAACAGAAATAATTTTAACACAACTAAAATACGTACAGACTATAAAATTTACCTCATTATAAACAAAGTTAATTTTTAATAAAACTGAATTACGTACAGCCTAAAAATTTACCTCATTATAAACGGAGGTAATTTTAATAAAACTGAAATACGTATAGACTAAAAAAGTACCTCATTATAAACGGAGATAATTTTAATAAAACTGATATACGTATAGACTAAAAATTACCTCATTACAATCAAAGGTAATTTTAAAAACACTGATGTACGTATAGACTAAAAAAATGTCTCTTTGTCAACGGAACTAATTTTAATAAAATTAAAATACGTATACACTAAAAAAATTACCTCCAAAATGAAATCTCCACATTTTGCTAGAAAATTTGAAGACACGAAAAAAATACTAGATTTTTTTATTGCAATGTCTGACGAAAATTTAAAAATTTTTAATTATTTAAATAAAATGCGATAAGTTTAAAAATATGTAACGCATTTATAGTGATAAATTATAAACTAAATATTTTATTTGAAAGTTCAAATGCCTAATTCAACAAATTCTGAAATATCATAAAGTTGAAACTAACTGTACTTTTCTAGCTGTACCAAAAATCGTCATTCTTTTTAAATTTCGTGCCGTGAAGGCCAGGAGAAGTACAGAGTTATGATTTTTTTGGCTCATGCTAACTACCTAATCTGTGTATTATTTTCAGACTTTTGAAGCAAAATTTGCACAGAGCCAAGAATTATTCCTCATGGTTAGTTTACGCTTTTTTGTTGTCAAATCGATTACTTATTTAACGTTTTTTTAGATGATATACACACTTATATACGGGTAGATAATTACCATTTAATTTTCATTATAATTATAATCAAAAATATTCATCGTTATGTCAATGACATACAATGAGTATAATTATGTTATGCCTAACGACTTATCAATACCTTATGATGCGCTCTATATGTGCACTTTATGGTGCGACAACCATCAAGTGTTCATGGCCTTCTATAAAAACTTCCCATTTTATCTTATCAATAAAATGTAAATAAAACCCCAGTATTCATTCTAGTGTTAATGCACATACAAGACGTACAGGGCGCTGGTCATGCATGATATTTAGCCGACACGAGGTACCGTTCTCACGCGACCGACTTAGTGTTTAACATCGGTCAATACCGCGCTCGTTCTGTAAAAAACGATTTGTGCCATAATATTTGGTGCATTGGTACTGGAAACGTATGTCGACATTGCACTGTTTTGTGTCTTTTTTTGGACCATCGTGACATTGAAATAAATCGAACCGGTTGCGCGTGTCGATTTTGGGCAATGTTTCATTACTTATGAGAATGGAATTAAAAATTAAGAGTAAGATTGCAATTAAAAACGGTAATAATGAAAATAAGAACAGTTACTATACTACACTTAAAATAATTTATGTATATATATATATATATATATATATATATATATATAAATGAATTCAATTAAATGAAGGGCGAGAGAGTGGTGAACTCATGAGAATAGTGAATTATGGCAAAAACAGGCTTTATAAAAACATTATGCCTTAGGTAAACTTTCACATTTTCTTTGACATTTTTTTTAATTTATAATATTGCATTATTTCTATTTATTTCCCATGATGCTTCCATACTTATATATATATATATATATATATATATATATATATATATATATATATGCACATTTCGTATTGAAAATATAAGTACGTGGAAAGTAATCAGCTAATTCAGCTTCAATAATAAAGGTGATGCAGTAAAAATAAAACACATATTTTATGATATTTTCCTGTTAAATTCATTAACAAGAATGAAACCATTTTAATTCATCTTAATTTGGTTGTTAAATATTCTGATATTTCTTGCTTTTAAAAAATATTAGAAGAATAAAGTTTACCAGAAGGGAAAATAAAAAATATATTAAAAAACAAACCCTTCTCTATTCCTTTAAATATAATAAAGATTAGGTAAGTTTCTGGGGCTTTTAGAACTATATAGTATCAATAACTATTTGATATAAAATTTCTAAGAGTTTCGAATCTAGTTCAAATATAAGTTTCTTTAATTATTATGAGAGCAATTGAGGGCTGTGAACTTTCGAAACCATAAAATATTATTCTAACGGGTTTTAAATGACAAAAAATAAATGATATCTTTTACCGTTTATCGAGGATCATAGAATAACCTCGATAAAGAGTTTACTTATTTAAAAGATGTAAAACAATTAAAAATTATTTAATGCTATTTGAAAACAGCTTACCATACTCATTTCAGCAATTCTCTACATTTAAAGTATAACATTAGAGTATTCATTTAAGTATGGAGTTCCTCTCTTCCTTTCTCTACCTTTTTCAAGATTTACTGAAACTACTAAACAGATTAAAATTTAAAAAGTATATTAAAATAGTTCTAAAGGACATTGTGTGAAGGAATGAGAATGAGCAAATACCAAAAAATATGGCTCGGATAACGTATTCCTTTGAGTATAACAAATAAAAGTATTTACATACTAGCATATATGATAGGTTTCCAAAATTAGTTGAAGAGTAAGGTCTACAGTCAAATACAGCCTGCCGACAGTACATACTCGGTACTTTGAATACAAGTATCACTTTTTAATTCGGATCGTATTATAGTATTTTTAAAAAAGGTACGGTCATAAGTGATTGTATTGATGTCACATTCCTAATTGCATAGTTATTTGTATGATTTCACTTTCTTTTGCATTTTACTTTGTCTCGTTTTAACTTGACTCAATACCACATAGGCATGGTACTTTGCAAACAGTCTCTTATCAAGGTCTGCCATCGTAACTGTAATTGTTACTCCCAGCAGCTTTTGCATCATCACAGCAAAACACAGTTTAAACAATTGCAAGTCCCTCGATGTAAACAAGATAATTTTCTTATTTTTCTACCTTTGGATCATTCAAATATACCAGACCAACTTAAAGTATCTTCTATGTGGTATCACTTTAAATAAGACCAATTAAAAATTTTAATTGCACCCATTGTTACTAATTCTATCCATAAAAATGTTTCATCTAAATACAACCAATGAATTATACTATTATTTAGAAGGCTTCTAAGGATATATTTGGAATAATAGTGTCTAGTGCAGTCAATGTCATTATCTTTTTATTACAAGATACTTCTATTGACAGTTAATCAAAATTTATTATTATGAATTTAAACTTTTTGGCTATCATATTTTTTTATTATTTTAGCAGTATATGCACGTATGTATATAAGTCATAAGTATCTAAAACTATTTTAATAAATAAGAAGCTTATAGATTAATCTAAATTAATAAAATGCTAGAGGTTAACAATTAAATTCCAAAATCGATATAACGGTTATGCATATAGATTTTGAAATTTATATTAACCCTTTAAAGCAAAGAGAAAAGTGTGTCCAATAATTTTGGAAATATCCACATACTAACAATTTTAAATAATTTCTGTCACTGAATACTTCATTTGAATCCTATTTATCGCCATTTAATATTGGCAACTCGATAAAAACACCACTAATCAAAACAAATATTGATGGTAAAACATAAGGGGAAAGTTAAATGTTCTAGTCGGTTTTAATCATAAATAATTTTCCTTTTTATATAATAATGATCCTCATTCTATTATTTTAGTATAATAATCTTATTTTATAGTAAATAAATGTTTCAATACTTTCTTTTTTGTTCATGTAATAATACTTGAACCGTACGTAAAATCCGTCTTTGCTACACCGATAACAGAATTTGTTTTAATGAATACCACAGGTAAAAGTCTATTCGAGATTCACGGTTTATAAAATGTATATAATATCATGTTAAGTAAAATAATTTTAGCAAATATCTTAATTCTTTGATAAGTCTATGTCATTTTTACCATTGACGTCTCTTGTATAGTTTTTCTAAGTAATTCTACATAACCTACGAAAATATTGGTCCAGGTAATTATTTTGTACTTGGTAGAAGCCTAAAAATAGCCTATTTGTAGCTTAATAATTTTCTTTCATTTCTCCTTCCCATATGCTTCTTGAGGGTTAAGAAAATTAGCGTTATATTAAAAATTTCCAAAAAACGTTTTCGAGAATACAAGATATATTACGAAAATAAAATAAAAAAATATTTATTGGAAATAACGTATATCCTCCAAAGACCCGGCTTAAACCTGTTTGCAATTGTTATCTGGTGTACTTTGGAAAACACAATTATACTTAAATCCTTGAGCCCTGACGATGAATTTGGTGATTTTAAAATTCAAAATATAGACTATGATTTTTTACCAAAATATAGATGAGTTAAAACTTTCTAATGAATATATAGATCAGTGGCGCACAGTGCCTTATAAGCAAATACACCTAGATTTCCCTGAACATTTAATATATTAATGCAACATATTCACGAAAATTTAAACATATTTAAATTATAATATTCAAGCGAAACCACACTTTAATATATGATTTGTAGTCCGCACACACACAAAACAAACGTTTCCGATTGCTGGAATTTTAGATAAAACGTACAAACCCGTAAAAACCACGTAATTTCATACAATATGGGTGTGAAACCCATATTGTATGAAATTACAAACATTTTTCGAATCAGAAATGGTTCATACGAAATTAAAACTGATTATTTCGTTTCAAAGCGTCAATTCATAGTCTCAAGGCACGCTAGGCACTGTTAGATTATCGAATATATTCAGACTGAAACAATGCCGTAATTATGACATTTTCATAATAACAATGAATCATTGTTATTATAACGAACCAAATCGCTGTCATTTTATCGTTTTATTTCGAAAATAATTTAATAATTTTAATAGTTGTCCGGTTTTTAAATATACGTATTATATTTTGTTAGTGAAATATATTTTAGCAGTGAAGTTTTCTTTGTGCATTATATTAATATTTTATTAATTTATTTTTTGACATTTTGCATTTTCGCCGTGAAGCAATGGCGAAATATTACTGTTTATTACGTGATTAAGGTATAATTTTTCAATTTTTCTTTTAGTGAAAAAAATAGTATAATTGAACATGGTAAATCGAAGTTAATTTTAAAATTATACGTTCATAATAAATCTAGTGTATGACATTTTCATCAGTGGAACAAGTGTTAAATTGGTGGAACAAGTGTTAATTGATTAAAAAACGAAGTAATAACCGAAAGTAGGACTCGGTCGTGATTATTTTATTAAAAATATTTATTTGAAAAAGTTCCCATACCAAACGGCACTTTGTCAAGAAAGTTTTAGTTCTAACATTTTCGACTTATTTGCCATTTTAGTAACGCTAGACAAACTATTTTCAAATACATTGAGGAATTTATATTACAAAAAAAAAGAAAAAAGAACAAAATAAAAATATGAAATTGCACAAATAGATGGCACAAAATGAGGTTATAAAATTTATGTTTGACAGCCAACTGAGAACCGTTTCCTCGTAGAAAAGCATTATTGAAATCAATTTTTGTAATGAAATAATCGTGCCCGAGACCTAATTCTTTTTAATACATGGTTTTCTACGTATATTTTTTCATTTAAGACAGAGAAAAACGTATTAGTGGCTAATCAGAAATTGCATTTTTTATAAAATATTTTGTTAAATCAAATTGTATTTTTACGTAGCAAGAATTATCTTTTCATGGTCACGATAAAGGTCGTAGTTCGATAAGTCCGGGAAATATGTCGAAAGTTTATTGATTTTGAGTGCCTACGATTCAATTGTTGAGACACTTTTTCAGTATATTACACCTTCAATGCCATTTTCAGTGCTATCAGGGGCGGTCGGCGGACTTTTGTATGAATTTGTGTTTATCTATATAATTTTTTATAAGTCTGTCCCTTCACAGCTTGCCCTTCCTAAAAAGCACTGCACGCCACTGATATAGACTGTAATTAAATTTTTCAATTATTTATTCATTCAGTAATCTTTTAAATCTTATATTACTTAAATAATCGATAGAATGAATACACAAGTTAAAAAATACATTTTCATAAAAAACACAACGTAATCTGCAAATTAATAATGTAAGTTAAAATAGTACATTATTCTACAAACTGACTTTCTTACGAAAGCTTAAGTATATTTAAATGAACATAAAGCTTTAAAACAATGTCAAATCGTAGCACCTATTATTTTGACACTTCCACGGAAAAACACCATAACTCACTTTTTGTGATTCGGGAGGGAGTGCGACAAAGCAAGCATCTCGATTTAATTTAATAGAGCTTTATGTCAGTTTAAATATCATGAACAAATCTAGTCGGCTTGGCTAGCACGGAGGTTCGAAAGAAACAAAAGTGTATATTTTGTTCCTTTTAGACATAACAAAACGGTAACAAATAACAAACAAGTTGTAAGAGTTATGAAAATCATGGAATTACAAAACATGTGTTCCCTAGCACTGGCAGATTTTAAAAATCCTAAATAATATTTAAATCGCCTTCACGGCATCATTACTCAAATTATCACTGTAAAATATATCATCGTCGTTAATTAAAAAATCACCTAAAGGGATATGGTATATTGAAAATGTAAACGTACACACACATATATATACACGCGCGCGCACACACACACACATACATGTGTGTATATATATATATATATATATATATATATATATATATATGTATATATATACAAAACAATACTTTACTGTTTTGAAGACCATTCAATCATAAAGGAGACCATCATTAAAAGATGTCAGGACCCAATAGGACAGGCCATTTTGTGATTTATAAAGAACGCGAAGACTTTAAACGAATTATGTGAGGAAAAATTCGATTGTTTAAATGGTATTTAATAGAAAATACAAAAATAAAATTGTTGATATAAGCTGAAGTCAAATATGTTTTTTATAAAATTCTTTATTCTATTTCAATATCATTATACAATCAATGACTTGTGCAATTCTCTTAAATATCCATTGTTTAATACAAGCCTAAAACAAACAGGGCTTTGTAATAAAAACTAATACTTTATTTACACTACAGAAGTGAAATTCTTATGAAAAATATAAAAGTGCTTAATAAAAAAAAGGGCTTACCTCTTATCGTCAATTTTTTTTGAGCTATATTGCTATAATTTTTACTCAGACGAAATTTAGCTAATTCTTACTTTTTTAATTACTAAGCTAATTTAAAGACCAATTTTTAAGATAAAAGACCATTCGTCTAGACTATGTAAATTACATTTATTTTAATTTGCGAACATGATAAACTAATTCCATAATTGATTGTAATCAACCCTTTTTGTGCATAGTCTAAACTGTACATGACCACTCTTATCATTTATTCTGATATAATATGTAGTTCATTTATTCTTAAAATACTTAGGTAAAGACTATCATTTAGTTTTAATCACTGCATATTTCCATTAATAACCAATAGTTTAAATCTGCACTTTCGTATCCTTCATCACTCTGTGAACAATTGCATATATTTGTAACTCATTTCTGAGTCAATTATTAATATCTCACGTAGACATTTAAATTTTAAAACGATTGATTAGTTAAATAAATATATTTATGGTAGTTATTGAAACCTTTATTAATTAAAAAAATACTAGAATTTTCTTCATTATCTTCAAGTTACAAATTAACTTAAAGATCATAACGATCAACAATGCGTCCAAACGGAATTTTATCATCAAATATCCAAAATTCGGACATATAAAAGGCATTTCTTTTGGAGAATTTTACTTTGCTTCTAATTATACAATGAGTACAACCAACATGAGACACGTTTCATCCATAAGGCATTATACAATCGAAAGCTTCTACCGCGGCTTACATTCTCGCATTAATTGTTTTAACCAAAAGAAAAATCTTTCCTAACATCTTTTTCTAACATCTTAGATAAAGTGATAGAGGGAATATCTTACATGTATCTCGCTCAATATAAACGTGCATGGAAAATGACAGAAACTACATCAAGGATGCATTTGGAGTAAAGAAGAATAGGAGAAATGCATTTTCTTCAGTAGACAGTTTTAATGAACTTATAGGAATGAAATTGAACAATTTTAATTTTTATAAAATACTCAACTAAGTGGCAACTAAAAGTTGGTTGCCGGGTAAAAAAATAGAAAAGATTTTGACATTTGGGAATAAAATGTAATTCGGATTGGAGTAATAAACCCTAAAGAGAGAGTTTAATTTGTTACGATTTATTTAGTAAACTAAAAATTGTTACCGTACAAACAAAAAATAATAAAATCACGCAACCCACGGGCATAGAAAGAACTCTGAACTAAATTTATATACATCGTGCAGCAACATATATTGGTGACTCCGAAGTGATTTTCAATTATGGAGAACGGCAAATCGGACGAGCTTATTGAGAACAAAAAAACTGCGAATGGCGACTCAAACTCCGACAAGCAGATTCGTGATGCAAGAACTAATGAATTGAATCAAATACTGATGGAAGCGAATAAGGTGAGAGTCAAAATACCGCATTTTCGGGACTGTCGCCCTGAAATGTGGTTTTCCCAATTCGAAGCACAATTTGCCATCAGTGGAATCAAAAGTGAAGAAATTAAATTCAATTATTTCTTTGCTCAATTGGAACCGAAATATATGGAACATATCTGGGACATTACACAAAGTGAATCAGATAATAAATATATAGCTGCAAAAAATAGATTACTTAATACATTAAAAAAAAAAGCGAAACCTACCACATCAAAAGACTGTTTGCAGGTCTGGAGCTAGGCGACTTGAAATCTAGTCAGCTGCTGCTAAAAATGAAATCTCTTGGTGTAAAAATGTTAAAAACCATGTTGAAATCACTTTGGTTTGACAAGATGCCGAGTGTGAACAGTGAGACGCATTTTAAGTGTCAGCGACGAAAAACTCTCGTTAGAAATACTAACAACAATGGCAGATAAAATTATCGAAATGACCCCGCAAGTGTCTGATGTATCATCTGTGCAAACGACACCAGTACCGGCGGAAGCAGAGATCGCAAGAGGGCTTGCTGCTTTGGAGATAAAGATAGAAGCACTGAGTACGTAATTCTAGAAGTCTCAACGGAGGAAAAAGAAGTTGCGAAGAATTCCAGGAGAAATTTCAATCCTAAAGCAAAGTACTCTTTCCGCCATACCAATTTAGAAAGAATTGTTATCCTCATAAATGTTGACAACCGTGTAGCTTTGTGGAGATGGCGGGAAACTAAGCACAGCAGTAGACTCAGCGGCGAGTCTTACTGCCAAAGAAGTGGATGGCAGCAAATACAGACTGTTTTTACGAGACCACAAAACAAAACAACAATTTCTAGTCGACACAGGTGCAGATGTGTCAATTATTCCCCCAACCAGAACCGAAAAAAGACTATTCCCGATCCATCCACTCGGTTTGTCTCAGGGCCCCTCCAGGAACCCGTAACGACCCACCTCATACAAAAGAGGGGACCTTCGAAAGTCCTCTAATAGTATCCCCTATCTGCAGACACAGCGCTTTCACCCAACATGATTAGAGTGTTCCCCTACTCAATGAATCATTTAGGATCTCCATTTTTTCAAGAACGCATTTTGCAAATGCTCTAAATGACTCAAAGATCAGTTCATTCTCAACCAGGTCTCGGTGACTAAAGATACCACGTTCTAGATGTATGCTCTCTAACAAAACTCTACGCGCATCGTCGTACTCACTGTAGGGGAACAAAACGTGACTCATGTCCTGCGTCTCAAATACACATCTCTAAGGGCAAACCTAAACAAACTGGCACGAAATGCACCATGTTCCGTTAAAAACTGAGAAATATAATAGTCAGAAACGAGCCAGTTCTTACGTAACCGCTCGGAAACATGGGAAAAACACAACCTTGTCGTTTCCCCCTTGGAATCGGGGGAAGACCGCTTGGAATGCCAGTGAGCAACGACTATCTCTAAAATACGTCTCTGTCTAGTAGCAAGGGGTTCATTTTCCAAAAACTCAAAGTTTAACGGACCCGCATCCAGGATAAAATTAGCCGCGTTCTGCAATCACGGGGTCGGTATGTAGGAGACCCGCCAACACCGGCAACGCATCCATTGAACAGGTCCTGTAAGCCTTGGTCAACGGCGCACGCTGCGATCTCAGTAACACCCGTCTAACTTGCTGAACCCCGACGCACCACGGAGCTAAAACCGATGGCACATAGTCCAATATACCGAGGTATATTGCCGTATACATCAGTTTTAGCGTGGAGTTGTTAAGTCCCCAGCCGGCACCGGCAAACCGGGTCATGGCGTGGAAGGCTACCCTCTCCTCGATGTACCGCGCCTGCGGTAAGAAGCTTCGCCGTGCGTCGAGGACCATGCCCAGATAGGTCACCTGATCCCGCACACCGATTCTGGTACCAGCCATAATCATAGACGGCTCCCTCGCCACCCTGCCCTTGAAGAGGACAGCCTCGGACTTTTTTGGGGCAAATCAGAGCTTGTTCTTAGTACCCCAGTCATATAGCTCGGCGAGTCCGCCACTTGGTTCTCTAACCCTCTTCAGCTCCGACCTACAGTAGAGTGTCGTCAACATAGACGAGGGCGAAAAAAAAATACTGTATGCCGCAAACGGATCCGAAATCCCAACTTTTGGCATCAAAATCCTAACGTTGGACTTTGGACTTCGTCAGTCATTTCAATGGCAATTTGTTAAAACAAAAGGTCAAAGGCATACTAGACGCGGATTTCCTCAATAAATTTGAATTATTAGTTGACATTCACAAAAAGAAAATGATTCACAGAGAAACGAACCTTCCGATCACAAAAGAAGTAACAACTATTCAAGAAAGTCTCACATTAAACACACTTAGTGATAAAGTCAAGTTTTCAGATATCTTAAAGCAATATCCTAATATAAAAAAACCAAACGTCCTTAACAATCATTCAAAACATGGCGTTGAGAATCACATCACCACGAAAGGACAGCCAGTTTATTCTCGTGCCAGACAACTGGATCCAAGCAAATTTGGCAGAACAAAAGTTCAATTTCATGTTGGATAATAGAATTATCAGACCTTCCAAATCCCAATGGGCAAGTCCTTTACACCTGGTTAAAAAGAAAGATGGAACAATGAGAGCCTGTGGAAGTTATCATCGACTCAATGAAAAAACAATTCCAGATAGATACCCCATCCCACGTATTGAAGATTTTCATCTTATCTTGGGAAGTAAAACAATCTTCTCAAAGCTGGACTTATTCAAAGCATATTACCAAATTCCCATTGCCGAACAAGATATGCCCAAAACAGCAATTATAACTCCTTTTGGCTTGTGTGAATTCAATGTCATGAGATTAAGAAATGCCTCAGCTACATTTCAAAGCTTCGTACATGAAGTTTTCAAAGACTTGGACTTTATCTTTCCTTATATAGATGATGTGCTTATTGCCTCATCAGGAGAAGAAGAACACAGGACACATCTTAAATTAGTTTTTGAAAGGTTGAATCAGTATGGACTGTGAATCAACGTCGCTAAATCAGTTTGTGGTGTAGAGAATATTAAATTTCTGGGACATAAAATCACCCCTGCTGATTCAAGTCCTCTTCCAGATAAATTTCAATCAATATTAGATTACAAACTGCTGGCAACAAAATAAGATTTGCCAGTTTCCTTGGAATCGTCAACTTCTACCGTCGTTACCTAAAGGACGCAGCCCAAACTCAAGCTCCTCTCCATGAACTCCTAAAAGGTTCAAGGAAAAAGGATAGGAGAAAAGTCCTATTAACAGACGAAGCCATGAAGTAATTTGAAAAGTGTAAAGCGGATCTTATCAATGCTGCGCTCTTTAGTTTCCCGAAACCCAAAGTCCTATTAACCTTGTGCACAGATGCATCAGATTGGGCAGTTGAATCAGTACTACAATCGTAAGAAGAAGAAACATGGTGACCAATTGAATAAAACACAGAAGTCGTATAGCACATATGACAGAGAACTGTTATGTATTTAAATTTCAAATTTCAACTTTAAATACCTGTTAGAAAGTAATGAGTTCACAATATTTACAGATCACAATATTTACAGAAACCGATTACATTTGCTTTCTTACAAAAGAACAAAAAAGATTCACCACGACAGCAACGACAACTGCTATATATATCCCAATTTTCAACCAATATCCGACACATAGCCGGAAAAGACAACATAGTTGCAGATACTCTTTCCAGAATTGAAACAGTGGTTATTGATTACGATACCATTACAAATGAACAAGCTAAGGATAAAGAATTATAACATTTGATGAATAACCAATATTTAAAATTCAAAACTTCTACATTACTATCTGGGAAGATTCTTTAGTGTGATATTTCACAAAAGAAAATTCGACCTTATATACTACTCTGTTTCAGAAAGGAAATTTTTGAGCAGATACATGGTTTTTCCCATTCTGGCATAAAATAAATAATTAAAAATATGACACAAAAATTAATTTGGCTAGGTATGAATAAAATTAGTGAAATAATGGGCAAAGACATGTGTTAACTGCCAAAAGTGCAAAATTTCAAGACACGCCAAATCCGAACTTGCAGAGTTTCCAGTTCATGATGAAAGGTTCATGACGATCCATATTGACCTAGTAAGACCCTTACCACCTTCGTAAGGAATTACTTATTTCTTGACCTGCATTGACCGTTTCTCCTGTTGGGTGGAGGTAATACCACTGGCGGATATCACAGCTGAAAAGGTGGCCAGAGCATTTTACGAATACCGTATAAGTGTTGTACACAACACCATACCATCCTCAATGAAACGGAAAAGTGGAACGCTATCATCGAACGTTTAAAAGTGCGAGCAAATCCCATTATAACATCAAATGGACAGTGATGCTTCCAACAGTGTTACTTGGACTAAGAGCAGCCATTAGGCCAGACAATAATCACCGCATAGTACAAATGGTATACGGTACACACATATGACTACCTGGAGAGTTTTTCGACCCACCGATGTCGAAGGTAGATCCAGAGACCTTTGTCACTACTCTACATAACATCATGAGTGAATTAAAGCCAATAAAGGCATCAACAAAGTCTACTTATAAGGTTTTTATACATAAAGATCTAAACAAATGTTCACATGTGTTTATGAGAATTGATCGTGTAAGAAAAACATTGGAACCACCTTATGTAGGACCGTTCACGATGTAACACAGAAACATAAATATTTTTGTGTGATATTGATAAAGTGAAGCCTGCTTATCTATCGCAAACGGATGATGAAATTTTACCATCAACAAATGAATATTCCTGATAACAATCCTGTGGTAGAGCAAAGTACTCCAGCAGTGACAATTACACCTTCTCACAATAACCCCGTGGGCTAGGCTAAAGTAACAAATGTGACTAAAAAATACCAGAAAACCACTCGATCAGGAACAAAAGTTAAACTGCCTATTAGATTTAGATATTGAGTGATAATGTTTGCATTTAATTTAAAATTTCAAGTAAATTCCATTTATAAATAATTTTGTTGGATAATTACTTTTCCTATTTGTTTAAGTATGATAAATGTTTGTATGTTTACTATGAATGCTTAGAAATTGTACCATGTAATATGCAATCCAGCGTAAATAGACATTGATATGTAAATGTTTGGTGTTCAACTGTACCTGACAAAATATGTATGTATCGTAACTTTGTTACTGGTGGTGGAATAATGTAGGAACGAAATTGAACAATTTTAGTTTTTGTAAAATACTCAACTAACTGGCAACTGAAAGTTGATTGCCGGAGGAAAAAAAGATTTTGACGGTTAGGAATAAAATGTGATTCGGATTAGAGTAATAAAGCCTAAAGAGAGAGTTTAATTTGTTACGATTTATTTAGTCAGAATAAACGAAAATTTTTTACTGTACAAACAAAGAAATAATAAAATCACGCAACCTACGTGCAAAGAAAGGACTCTGAACTAGATTTATATACATCGTGCACCAACAAACTCACAGAGCTTTTGCCAATCATTATCGTGCTCTGAACAGCTTTATTGTATTAGATCATTTCCCGAAATATATAACGGATTTATTTAAGAAAAACTTTTATAATGGAACGTTGTATGAAATAGATAAACAAAAAAATTCCCGGGGGAACAATGATATAGCTTCATTAAAGTAAAATAAATTTGTAATTAATTCAATACATAATATTTTTTTGACAAAATAGGGGTTTTGTTTTTTGTTTGCCTGTTCATTAATATACAATATAAAGTAAAAGAGTAAACTAACTCCAAGTATGCTTATATCAAACATAAAAGCATAAATGTCTTTCAAGGCTAAAAGGTAATAGTACCTTTTGTTTAACATAATTATAAAAACAGAAAATAAATTGAAGTACTTACAATCAAACCACAACTTGAAGTCGAACTACGATAGAATTAAATTCAAATGAACCCCACGAAGCAAATCGTAACAGAAAAAACTAGTGGTTAGATGAATTTATCATTTAATCATTAGTTCATAACTCCCTGGAGTATTAAAACGTATTAACTTCTACATGGAAATACTTAGACGATTAAACATCGTCAAAATTGGTTTAGAGAGGTTAATATCCGTTCACCACCAAATTATTAGGATAATCCAATGTATGATTTAAAATGCTCGGAAATCTGATTAACACATATCACTTATAATTAAAAATATTACTTATAATTTTTTACACAACTTGCTTTTTTATTAGAATATAAATACATGTGGTGTCCGTGAGATCTAATTCCATATAAGTGGTGTTCGTGAAACCTAACTCGCGTGTTTAAACTCTAAACGCCTTTTCCCAACATAGGCATCACCCACCTACGAACATAAACACCCGGTCCTTAATTTTTATATTCTATAATTCCCGTAAACCTCTTATGAATATATCTGAATGTGCAGCATTTATGTTTTCAACAGAATTTCAATTTTTTTCATAGACGTGTACATTTTTCGTCAACACTGAACCTCTGTTCAGTGTTGACATCAGTTTGACATATCTCAACATTCTATTATTATTCCGCAATAACACTTTATTTTATTCTCACAGAATATCTATATTTTGTTTTAACCATATTCAATTTGCTTTCATATGTTTTGCTTTATCTAAGACTCATTTTGTATGTAATTATTACGACAAGTATACCTTTACTTACACCAATTCTTGGCTTCTTTGAAATGCGAAAGGACTTCAAACTTGAACCGGGATATTAGAGTTATGTTTCTTTTGTTTAGTACCATGGAGTAATTCACACGTAAAATATTTATCTATGGTAGTCTTCCACTGGAGCAATAAATTTCTTTAGAAAATATGTCTATCGCAAAAGAACCCAAGTGGTTTATTGCTTATGAACATATTATTTATATTGCCTAAGTAGCGGCCTTGTTCAAGTTGAATTTTTCCTTGCTCAATTTTTCGTAGTCCAAAAAGTGAAAATGAGCTATATAGAGGATGGTGTAACATATATATTTCAAATTTCGTAGTATCTTTACACTTGAAGCAACTATTATCACGAAGAAAACAAAAATAAGACCGAACACTGTTAAGTAATAGTTTCATTTGTATAAAAAAATGCTTACCATAATTTTCGTGGATAAAAGGTAATTTTTTTACCTCGCTAGTAGTGAATATGTACATCACTCTTACATTTTCACTCGTTTTGATTCCGTAATGGAATAGTGTACCTATATTTCTTACTAAGTTATCATAGAGTTTGACATCAAGTTTTCACCATTTCATTTTAATGCCCGAAACGTTTACAGAGATATGCGTGATTATACAATCATGTCATTTGGTCTTTTAATTCAGCTATGAATTTGGATAGTATAATAGTTGTAGATATTTAGAAATATTAATAATTATTTACTTATGTAATTACCACACAATATTGGAACGAATTAAATTGTACGTAAATATTATATATTCTTGTTGTTGCTTCTCCACGTGAGTCATTTCCAAAGCAGTAAAATATTGGAATCTGAACTCGGAAGTACCGAAAATACTGAGTTGGAATATCTAAATGAAACCTATTTTATTATTCTTAGATTAAATTATTTTTTTGCTTTAAAATTATTTTATACCTACGGACACATAAATAATCCGATTTTTTAAGCCAATTGAATTATTTTAAAATATAGGTAGATAAGTACTCAGATAATATTTTAGTTTGTTTTATTTTTAAAAACTATTTAAACATAAAAAACTAATAGAACAGATGCAATAATCATAAATTCTATGGGTACGGAAAAATAAAAACAAAAAAACTTTTTTCTTTTTTTTATTTAAAATTATTTGACACGTCCAAATTTTATAAACCAATTAAATTATTTTAAAATGTAGGTAGACAAGTGCTCAGATAAAAATTGAATTTGTTTTCGTTTTAAGAACTATTAGAACATAAAAGGCTAATAGAACAAATGCAATAAAATAGAGTGTACCAGTAATTGTGATGAACGCTTTCCTACATATATACAAACGAAGGCCGCCCTTATTTTTATCCAAAATGCACAGTTAAAATCATCTAAATGAGCTGTAGTTCATAATTAATGAAAAATATTAAGTATAACTCAACAATAATTAACACTGTTTGGGTCACGGCTTCCTGTCTTCGTAAATTCCTTTTGACGTTCGTAAGGACAAAATGCGAAATTAACGTTATTTGAAATCGTTATTTTTTATCGCTCGTAATCTGTGCTATGCGTAAGTGTAATATTTCTACCGGTAAAGTGAAAATAAATGCTCTCAATAATTGTTATTTTTGTGTATTCATAATTATCGTTACAATAAATCCGTATTTGTTTTGAAGAGAAATATGACGTCACACATTCTTTATACTTAATTAAAACTTGATTATTGTTTTTCTGGATGTTGTATTTTGAAGATCTCAAAATAAAGTATGATTACTGGGTATAAAAATACATATTATTATAATTGGGCGTGAAAATTACAAAGAACTACACTCATATTGAAAATATACGCATATAATAGTAGTAAATCGAGAGTGGTTTATCAACATGTAGATTTAGATACAAGAGACTGGAAAGTAGGATAATTCTAAAAAAATGACGATTGGATATTCCATCGTATTTTAAAATAATGATTTTCAATTATATATATATATATATATATATATATATATATATATATATATATATATATATATATATATATATATATACCTGAAAGATATGATAGATATGATAAATGAAACAACACGAAAATAATTGGGTGGAGTGTGACTGAATCGAATTAGGGAATTATTAAAAGATCCAAATAGAAGTTTTCGAAGAGACGAATTCTTTTTTAAGCATAGCTCAAATTTAATCAAAACTAACAAAGAGTTGAATAAGCTGGAGTATTAATAATTTAATATTATTTTCAGTGCTAATTCTAGCTAATTCATTTCAACAAGGGACTTACACTGTTTCAGCAATAATGAAAGAAATAAAATAGCTAAAAGAAGAGAAAAAAATAAACATTTTTTTATGTGTTAAGGGATTTTTTTGTATTGATATTCTACAGTAAATTTAAGCAATTTCATAGAAAAAATTCTAACGTTATGCAAAGCTTTTCAGAAGTGTGCGATTGAGTATAATATACAGCTGGTATGTTGAAAACTGAGATCTGCAAAGAGTTATGCAGAATTTTTTTAAAAATTATAGTGGTATATAGACAGTAAGAAATAAAATTCGATCAAAACTAAAAAATATGATCTGTCTAAAAAGAGAGATCTTAAAAGAGAATATATTCAGGAAATTAAATTTAACATATTCGCCTTTCATTTACATACGATCAGGCAAAAACCTGACATAAACTATCAATACCTTTCAATACTCCGGATGATCAGAACCTGTTCAAAATCCATCGCAACAAACAACGACCACTGAGATTGCAAGGTAGACACCAGCTCATACTAACCCACATAGCGTCCCACCAGACAGGGCTTGGCCCGACCGGTTTGGATGCGGGAACGCTTTGCCACTTGTTATAGTCATGTCGCGATATGAATAGGGTCGTGCGTAAGATGAAATTTCCCGTAATGTAATGCTGAATAAATCTTATAATTGATAAATGTTCTATTGTTGATGAACTTTTTTAATTCAAGGGCCTGACAAGTCACAGACATGCTATTATTTTTTGGGAGCGAGATGCCGCTGCTAATCATAAAATGGAGGTTTACAAAATGTCATAACATGCAAGTGTGGATTGCCAAAAACGCGCAATTTTCTGTTTTTATTTTTTTTATTCAATTCACGAAATGACGTCAAACAAGGTCACTGTGGTTTACCTCAAAAACACTTCTAATATCAACTTACTCCTACTGGCTATTATAAAAAAATTAAACAAATTTTAATTAAGGAGAACTAAAAAATATTTTCATCCCCCGCTGGGTCAAACTGAATGAAATGTTAGTTTATTTTTTTTAAATGGCAGCGTTGTTAATTGCAATTCGTGATTGATTTCGCTGCCTGTTTAATAATAACATCTCGTCTAACGCCCACATTTACATTTTGGAACAATAATTTGTATTATAAAATGCAAGGTTTCGTATCAAAAATTTATTACTTCCTTTGAAATAGCCGCTAATATAATAACAGGTTCGGATTGAAAATTTCTGATTTATCGCTTTTGCCGAAATTGAATTTGATAGAAATCTCAACGACAGCAGTAATGGTCTAACGTACTAAAGCTATTATGACCGTACAAAGGCGCCAACAAGAGATGATTTGTGAGAGGATCCAAGAGACAGGATAAGTAATGGTCCTTTTTACTGCCACCTGGCAGAAGAGAAGAATGAATATTAGAGATTGAATTAATACGCTGTCATTTTATTAGAATTTCAAAGTTAAGAGATAAAATTAATGCTCGTCCAGATTTTATTCAGTTTTATGTTATGTAAATATATAATATTCGTGGTCACTTTGTATAACTAACACTTGAGATGTAATAAAAAAGACGCGAGTTCAAATTATATTCGGAACGAGGCGATATTTCTGTCTTATAATATTTTCTAATATCAAAAGTCGAAATAAAAAAACGAAATCTGTATACCTATTATTAGACAACAATCATAGTAGTGATTGTCGTCTAATTATTCGGGGTTGAGGCAAAAGCTTAGTTAGCGTAAATCCGTTAAAACCTTCATCTGCCAGACACAAAAGAGTACCCTAAACAAACTAGTAACTAGTACGCTCATTGCATATAATATCGAAAAATGTCATTATTGCTACTAAATTTAGTACCTCGTGAAAATATCAAGTTTGCGAACTACTCCAAAAAGCGGTTTCGCTATAATTAATATTAAGCTGATTTTCGTTGAAAAGTTCTTCTCGTATATTTCGTGGTTGTGTACCAGGATATGGTTTTCTAAAAACCATTATGAATTTTTTGCTAAAAATGTGGTGAAATATATTTTCACGGAAATTAAATTAACATATTGAACTTTCCAATAAATTATTCGAACTAAAACAAAGTTTAAAGTGTCGATCTAATTTGATCACTCCAATACAAATTTTGTCTTCAATCTCCAACAAAAATACTATATTTTATACTGTGCTATTTTCTTATATTTATTAGATTTTTATATTTACTTATATTTCTTTTAGATATTCAAATTATGATGATTCGTGTCTAAATATTTTTGCCACCTTCTTTTCTCTATTTTTTTCTGTTAATTATGACCCAAAAACACATTTATGTAGTTGGTCCTTCTTTATAACACGAATTATATATTCGTTTAAAAATAGTACACGAATTACAGCATTTTAATGATTACTTATACAGAGTAAGAATATATCTTAAACTCATAAATATATCTTACGTTTTTTACAAGTGAATATGAGAATTTTTTCGTTTTAAATTCTTAGAAATGATTGCCAATTTACATATGTTTGTTTTTCTAAATTGGTCGAATATATCATAATGGTCTTAAGAAGTAATTTTTTATCACCTCATTTTTTTCTTAATTATCTAAAGTAATAAAATAATCTCGGTGTTTTTCATTATGCTTATTACGCTAGATTCTTTGAATCCTAAAATTCCTAAAATCTCTAAAATATTCCATTATTTCTAGAGAAGGGAGGGTTAAATCGTAACATTTTAAGTGAGCTGTTTCTTATTGGTTCTTTATTAAAGAAAAACAATATTTTAATGATTTATGAAATAATATTCACTTGCTGGTGTCAAACAGAAACAGCAGGTGAATACATTAAATGGCCAACCATTTTATTTACTAGACTCCTTCCTTCAATTTTTTTTTATTTAACATTATATATAATAAATTTTGCCAAATGACAGCTTTTAGTCTAATTCAAAGGATCGTTATAATTATTTTACAATTTACTATGTTATACATATTTTAAAATCTTGAAAGCTCTGATTTATTAAGCATTATAAGCAAACATTAGCAAATATTTAAAGCTTAATATTATTTCCTTAGTCTACTTATATCATATTGTTTATGACGTTTTATTATATGGCAAGATACACTGTCGTACGTATTGCATTAATCACAAGACATATTGCCTTTGACGGCCCGGAGCACCGGGGGGATCCGGGTTCAACTTTCGGCCGCCCGAGCGGGGCTGGACTCGTGTTCTGGTTGGCTGTGAGAGATTGCTTTAGTAGGAATTATTCCGCCATCTGTATCAACTGTATACATTAAACAACATAAACAAATAAAAATATTAATGTTTAATTTTATTTTAAATTACCAAAATATTGCATTAAAATTATTATACAATGAAGAAAATGTGAACGAATTCATTTTGTTGAAACTTATTTAGAAAACCTATTCATAAAGTCCTAATATAAATAAGTACCATATATTTTCCATATTCATTAATAGTTTTAACTTTCACACGAACAGTTTTGTTCATATTTACTAAAATAATTTCTACGCTATTATCTAAAACTTTTCTAAAATAATGTCTATGAGTTTTCTTTGAAAATACATACTCACCTTCACTAAATTTTTCAAAAATCGATACAAATGCATTAAATGTATTCAAGACAAAACAAGGTGTGCTTTGATATAATGTACATAGTATTAGGTTGAAAAAATAAGTCGGCTTAAAAATTGATTAATTGTTAACCCGATTTATTTTTTAGCCGAGTATCGTATTTCGTAATATTTTCTACATTATGTAAGTGCATCTCTACTGTGATGCAACTACAATTAATATCCTCAGACAACTGACGAACAGGTCACAATTTTCTCCTCCAATTACGTGTCGAAATTATGAACATATCGAATTCAACAAGGCATCCTAAACGGGATCAAATTTTAAGATCATAATATTGCATGGTACGTACATGCTTATGGCGGTCTTTCACCACGACGCTGGCGAACTCCTGATGACTAAAGAGACACACATAACATATCGTAATTCTTAACCGATTCATCTGCTTTTTTCTCATATTCTCCAAATAATTTTGATATTGAAAGTCAGTTAAGAACAAAAGTTTTCGAAGTACAACATTTTTTGTTACAGTGTTAAAGTGACAAGTGAAATAAAAACTGGGTTATAACTCTGGAAACTCTGGTTGTGGTGCAACTTTGGTACGTGGTTTGACTTTTGAAATTATAACGACGTGGTTTTTCTCCTAATTTTTGCGATAATTTGATAATGTCTTAGTCAGCAAAAAAATTACGATAAACATAAAATAGCATTTGATAATATCGTGTATAACTGATTTAATGAATCCTTGCCTGTCTCTATAATTTTATTTCAACATTTAATAATAAAGTTATTATTTGTCAACGTGTAGAAATGTTGCTTAGTTTATCTTCTTTCCGCGTAAAAATTTTGTGGATATCCAATAACTATGCAGCTTAGAAGGAATTCGGAGGTCGGAGGAAAGAGACGTATTTTTGTAGATATTTTCAGCAATATCTCTAAAACTGTCATAAAATTGAAATAAAAATAAAAATGGTTTTGGAATTCTTTCCAAATTATATCTCACACGATACATGGCATGAAAAAATACATTTTTGAACAATTTAATTGTCCTCTAAAAATATCTACATAAATATTTTTAGTAATATGTAATAATTAATAATAATTTATTTAAACTTTATGCCGAATTTCAAGTTTTTATGTGAAACAATACCTGAAAAAGTGTTTTTGGACATTTTCTGCAATATCTCTGTCACAAAATTCAGGTAAATGGTGTTGGAATCATTACATATAGCCTAGGCAAAAAGCGAAAATATCTGGCGAGAAATAACACCACAAAAATACGTTTATTAATTATATATTTATAGATGCGCCGCAAAAAATATTGCCGTTTCTCAAAAGGGAAAAAATGGAACCATTATCAGTTAAGAAAAGGAATCACCCACAACCATTTTTCTCAGAAACGGACGTAGAAACCTTAAATGTGGCGTAGAAACCTTAATAAATCTTGCGAACCTGCATATAACTCAATAGTGAATATAAAAAAATAAAAAAGACATTTTCAAGGGGACACATTTATTAATTGTCTTGTATATTTTTGGAAATGGTACGAAAATTGTAACAATAAAAATCCAAAAATATTTATTTCATTCTTTTAAGTAGAATACCTGAAAAATAAATTCCGCCTCCCCCATTTCAGAAGTTACTGAACCTATGTTTATAAAAAAAAAATTCTAGAAGCATAGTTTATAAGAAAACTACATCCATGATCGTAAAGCTCATTATTTTCGAGAAATTCGATGTTTTTACGCCTGTGGAATATACACTGCGCAATAATTGAAATGGCCAAGATAATATGTTTATTTATAAATACTTTAATAGAAATATTTACCCTTAAGTGTTCAAACTATTATATGTACCAAAGTGGTAACGAAATTGTCGTAGTACGAGTTCCATTCACACTTAACAGTTTTTTGGAAGCTAGCATTGATAAGTAATTTTAAGGATGGAGCTTTGTTGAAATTTCCAACGAGAAGCTACATGTTTTATATGTAATTAGTACTTTAAACGAAATTTGACACACTGAGTATGTTTGAAAACAGGCATGCAAAACGAATAAAATTTTTTGTACGAAATTGACTTAATTTGTTATTACGATACAATTACCATAAATAATATATATACTTTATATATTATCATCCAGTAAATACAATTAAAATGAAATATTGACGCTAAATTCCATATACGGCCAGCTATAAATCCGTCATTTGTAAATTTGGGTTTTGTTAAATTAAGTTTTGCTCAAAAAATGCTTTTAAATAAAATTAACAAAAAAAACTTGTGTATCATGAAAACGATTCTTAAGTAATAAATTAAAGGTTGTTTGTAATTAAATCATTATTTAAATTAAATTACTCACGCCGCGTTACAAAAAAATATCACGTTGAAATGTTTTTAAAACATTATTTAAGTTGAATAATGTTTAAGCCAATTAGTGTCATCATAGATGTTAGTCGCATATCTAATATATTTTTTTTAAATTATATTTTAGCTTTTAAGATGTAAGACAAAATATTTTTAAAAATCGAAACTAAACACTTTATAATGGATTGATTATTCTATATTCCATTGAATGACTAACAGGAAATACTTTTAAAATTTACCATTCGAATCAAAACGACTGATAGAAATATATAACGACTCCAATGACGTACCGTCTCAACCTTCAAATAATGCACTGTTTTGTATAAAAAACAGGCGGTTTTGATTTTGTCATATTATTAACAAAATATTATTTATTAAGAGGTTGTATTAATTGTAATTGTTATAGGCAGGTATAGTGTATTCTGGCACATAAAAACGAACGTTCTAAATTTGAAATTTATTCTTTTTATATGAAAATTCTCTTTCACTGACAAAAACGTATTTTTAACTCTTATTAAGTTCTTTTTCATTTGTTGCGTTTTTTTATTTTAACGAATAAATTTTAATTAAATTTCTGCTGTTTGCTGCATTAGTTCACTTCTGTTTGCTATTCTCAGTATGGTTTAACAAACGATAAGAGCTAGTAAAATTATTGCGCTGCTTGAAGAAGGGTGTAGCCAATGTTATGTGTCTCAGCAGTATAATGTGAGCCGTTCCACCATCCAAAGGACCTGGCAACGATACCAAGAAACTTTATGTTAAATAAAAAAATTGAACTGACTGATGAAATTTTATGTTAAATTAATAAAAAATATTCAAAAATAAACTTTAGCCATTTTTAATGTACCAGTATGAAAACGCTCGTCTGTGGACATTACATTGTTTTTTTTATTTACTCCCATTTTTAATGACTGAAGTAGGTAAAAACGATATCTCAATAATAAACAATCTCTTAATAATAAACAAACAAACTCTTAAGAACTATTATTGAATGGGTACTCAATTTTTAACCTAATTAACAAAATTATGTCCGCCATGAACTATACAAAATGCAGCAATAAGTAGAGAGTACGCTCTTACTTCACTACATAAAGAATATTAAATCAATACGGATTAGTTATACATTCGAATCAATGCGCATTTCTTATTAAACCGGCTCCATACGTACGAAGAACATAAAACATACGTCGGCAGCGACATAACCACCGAGCCGTTAACAATAACCGACTAACGCCACTTCGCGCGGCGACATACCATCTCCACTCGACAGAGCATTCACGGAGACCATTCAATCTACGTACCTCCATTTTAATTAATATGCTCTAATTATGTCGGTCTGTAATTATAGTGGACGGTCATCTAGTGACGCACCGGTAATTCATAATATGGATTTAAAATCGAAATCTGCGTATTTATAGTTGGGTTTCATAAGCGTCGAGTAGTTTATCGATACCTCTGCCATGCAGCAATACGGTAGTTGACTCATTCTAAATTTTGATATGTTTCGTACAATATTGTGAAATATAAGTTAATTAAAAACCAGTCTTGAAAAAAATTAAAAAATTGATTGAAAAATAAACCAGTTGTAGGCTTTTAAATTTGAAGATACGGATAGAGTTGGGTATATCCCTGTCACTTTTCCTCTCGTAGAATATAATGTGCAATATTAAAAATTACGTCACAACACAGTATTGTCATCCTTCTCTAAAGGTTAAATGTAAACTTTTATAACTCGGTCAATTTTTAAGGAGATTAAAAAATTTTCGCTCTTCATCAGCTTGTACCTTGAAATTATAATTAATGAAATAAAAAAAAAATATTCAAATACCCAATTGACATTTTTTTTCGAATGGAAGAGTGTTTTTCTTCAAAGCAATTAATAAATATATAAGGTGTTATAATTAGACGTACCTACAACTTTGATTGTTTAAGGAAAGCATAAACAATCAGAGCTGAATGTATCTTTGTTTCATGCATATTACAGCTTGTCATCATTTACCGCCTCATTATCATTACAAAAAAAATCGCAAATCTGTGGTAAGCCCAACGCCCGTGGAAAAAAACGGAGCGTGGTTTTTTATCGCTCAGACTCAGGAGTTTGGAATATTCATAATAAAAAATGAAATTTATATCATTATTAAGAGATCATATTTTATTATATTAGAATACCTCATGAATCTAGTCATTTTGCTCACTCTGCACACGAAAAAAGTTGGACTATCCAAATATTGCATATTTTTATATTTTTAAACTTTTTTTTCCTTGGGTACACTTAGAAGGATTCACATGAGTGTGATAGATATTAATATGACTGATACGCTGAAGTGACTAACAGTTAAATATAAACGTGTTATTAAATTGAAAACAAGAAAATTACATACCGCCTTTCAGTGGAGAATTATGCAACTATATATTTATGTTGGTTAAGCTTCTAATGCATAAAATCGCAATTTCACTCAATGGTTATGCGTGAAGCGCACATGGACATAGCATCATTACCATTTAATTATAATATATATAGAGATATATATATAGATATATATATATATATATATATATATATACATTTATATATATATATATATATATATATAAATATATATATATATATACATATATCTGTGTTTATTTCTATTGAAGGATGGAATTATCTTGAGTCAGAAGTAATAATATTCCAAATTTATTATAATTATTTCTTTTTATTACCAGTGATTAATTGTTATTTTAATCACAAATACTTTTTTAAATTTCAATTGATTGAATTGAAAAAAAAAATACTAGAAAACAATTTTGTTGTTACGTACTTCTAACTACAGTGCGTTTATGATGTAATGAATCGTAATGAATAAACGTAAAGTATCTCCACTTTAGGGTTATACAGATTTGTCATTTAGCCCTGTTACTTGCAGACCGTCCTTACTTCGTTAAATGTTCTTTTTTTAATTTCGTGCCAATTTCTCCAGAGGTGTCATGAATTAAATTCTGTTATCATGCTAAATTCAGCGTGTTGAATTTCTCTCAACATTGGTATTAATAAAACTATTATGACTAAATATTTCCAGAACATGAAATGATAAATTCGATGACTCAGTCCTGAGGAATTCAAGGCTCGTGTTAATATAAGAATGCCTACAGTTAAAGACGAAATGCCCGCGTCACTTGTGGAAAGTGGCTCTGTGTACAGGTATGATTTTAAATAAGCTGGGCAAAGAAGAACATTGCTATTTGTTCCTTATATCAATTATAACCCTGCTACGAGAAATATTGCGGAATAATGAAGCTATTTCAGAGTCGATAACAAATTGCTCAGCAGCTGTGCTCCGTGAAGCTTAGAATCTAAAGAAAGTAACAAGTTTTTGCATTCCCATTGTAATGTTGCATGTTTGATTTAATAAAAAACAGTTTAACGTTGAGTTGTTAAGAAAGTGGTGTAATCAGATTTCAATGCAGCGGTTTTCGTAATCACTGGCGGAAGAACGGATAGCTATATCCGGGCTAAACGATACTTGTTATTTGAAATTGTTAATTTTCTTGTGAATACCCTATAATGTAGAAACTAGTGAAGTATAATTTTATAAATGATATGTATGTGTGTAAGTGTATATATATATATATATATATATATATATATATATATATATATATATATATATATACATATATATAACCAAATAGTATAATTTTTATAGTGTTAGATAATTTAAAAAAAAACTTCAACGAACTATCTCTCCAAATGGAATTGGATCTATCAAATGTAAAAATTATTTACGTCAATCATGACGTACAGTTTTGTATGTGTTTGTGTGTATGATTCTGCTTGCTATCTTCTCAACGAAGAGACAGATTAAGATAAATGTTGTATGTAAATCATTAATGATCAAAGAAAAGTCACGCACTGTGCCAATTATTATTTAACACTACTACTAATTAATTAACAGAGACATACGTTTCTCTTATGAGCAACTAATATAAAAAAAAGAAATAAAAATTGTTGTTTCTTTAAATATAATTTTGTGATTATCCATTAGATGTCAGTATTTATTTCAATTTTAATATTTTTTTTGCAAGTAATGATGCTGTATTAACATATCATCATGACTATGTACCAGATTTTATGGCACGCTCATAGCGCAGTGCGTAACGTACTCGTTCATTTGTAAGTACTCTCTTTGATGCATCCCAGAGAGAAAAAGTTTTAGGATCAAAAAGCCGTTAAACAAGTTCGTATACAACTATACAACGATTTAATTATTGTACTACAAAATAGGTTTATGTGTTATGTTCTAACGTGTCTCCAAAAAGCGACGATCACTTAATACCAATGTATCAATTACAATTTTAATCTTACGCCATTAAAACGTCAAAAGCGAGAATTCCAAATATAAAAAATAAGGTTACAAAATATTCCCTTAAATTTAAATGATAAACTTCGTCTTCTTAGGTATATTCTATCACTTCTGTGTAGGACTCCTTTAGTCAGTACCATTCTTCTCTATCCTATGCCACCAATATCCACTTCAGACCAGCCTTTTAGGTCATCACGCCAATGCATTTGTGGCCTTTCTGTAGGGTATTTTCCTCACCATGGTTTCTATTTATCAACGATCTTACACTAGAAAGTAATGTTTAAATGCTATGTGGTTGACTTATTCCCACTTAAGTTTCACTATTAGTTTGACAACATGGGTGATTTGCTTTGTTGTCTTAGCCATGTGTTCATCTTACGGTCACACAAAGTACTCCTACCAGTTTCCTTTCTCTAGTTTTAGTCCTACCAGTTAGCTTTTTGGGCAACACACAGTTTGGACACGATTTTTGTGAGACCCCTAAGTTTCAGTTCCGTAATTGAGAACTGGCAGAATACATGTATCGAATATGCAAACTTTCTCTTTAGCAGTGCAAATATTTAACTAAAGCAATTAATTTAGAAAATTATAGATTTTTTTTATGTGTATACAAAATATAATTAAAATAATACTAACCTGCGAATCTAGCACAATTCACAGGTATAATCAACGTACAGGAAAAAATGTACAAATGAAAATAAACGAAAAAAATATATAAATTTATCACGAATTATATTATAATTATGTCAATGAATAAAAGGTTACAGTTAAATTTCTCAAATATATAATATCATGTCCAACATTGCAACTGACAGTAAAGATTTATTTATAATATGTTCAATTGATAGTCACCCCGCTTACGTATATGAAAGCGCGTTTACATGAAAATTTTCGATAAAATATTTCTGTCATAAAATATGCTACTGCGTCAGCAATCGTTTTATCGCTCACAATCGCCACGTTTTATTATTATAATGGGGAGCTTTATAACCCTGAAAATGAAGACGGCAGAAATGATGGTTATGTGGAACATATAAGTGAATATATTGTGTAAAAGCAATTTGCACTTTACAAACTTTTACGGCTTACTTATGGCACAATATAAAATAAGTAGTTTTTGAATATTACATGGTATGACGTACGGATCGTAAAATTGGTTTCTTACTTATTTCTAAAATAAACAGATGCATAATTTAATGGAATTCTGAAGTAAAAAGTCAAATTTACTTGAATGACCAACAACCTAGAATTTAAATTAAAATTTTTGTTGTTACAAAATTATACTAACGCGGACAGTTAAAAATAATACACACGCAGACAGTTAAAAATAACGCAAAAAGATACTAAATAAAATGTAATTAGTAGCTTAAAGAAATATAGGAACATTAATCGTTTTCATAAATGAAAAATATTCCAATTAAATTATTAGTGAAATGCGTTTTACTTGTCCGTTTTAAATTATCTGAAAAAAGCGGAGAAGAAACTTTGTGCGCGCGATGGTTGATAATTTAAACTTTATATGTATTTTTAAAAAATTGTCATCTATTATTTGTTATAATTTAATTCGAAATATTAATAAGCTAAAATGGTTAAGAGTTCAAAATCAAGTTTTAAAATGAATAACTCTAACTATGAAATATCAGACCGCGTGATAAATTTTTAAATGACATGGATTATTATTCAATTAGCAAACTTTTTATTAAATTTGAGGAGTTACTCTTACTAATTATTCACGTTATTGATATTCGCTAAGAAAATCAAGTATCAACAACATGGATAATTAATTCCTTTTAAACAAATTGCTGCATTGCAAAATTAAAGGTAATTAAAATATATTTATAAAGGTAAAGGTAATTAAAATATATAAATGAAATAATTTTCAAAATTAAGCTTTTTGTATAATATTTATGAATTCTTTTAAGCATGTAGATTTAAACGTATGTGTATTTTTTAGTAAAAAATCAATAATTTACTAAAATTATTGAAAATATTTTTCAGTGTAAAAAGTTTTAAAAACACAAACAATATGAAGTTGTGATCTTAAATGCTTATTTTTTTATTTCTATTATAAATTCCTTATTATTTGGGGGAATGAAATGCAGAGTAATTCACGATGAAAACTATTTTAAATCAACATGTACTTTAAAAAGAAAATTTCGATAGACAAAATTCAATGTCACAGCCAAAGTTCAAAAGTTGGTCATATTAACGGCCAATTAAATTAACGAACAAATATATACGTAATAATTTTCTGAAACACAGAATATTTTGGTTTCAATTTTTCATGAAATAATTAAATTTTCATTATAAAATCCGTAAACATGCTTTTGTACTGAAATTAAATAATCTTAATCCTTGTTAATGTTACATTTATAAATATTGGACTATTCACAATTAATTATTTCAGTGTATTAAGCTTGGAAGATAAATGTTCGAAATGGAACTATTATACAGTATCCTGATCACGTGGATAAACATACATACATACATACATATATATATATATATATATATATATATATATATATATACACAACCACATACTCACAGGTATACACATGAAATTTGATGCTCCATATATCAGCCTCTCTACTTATGAATATCCATTCTCGAAATAGGTGGAATAATTCTTTACTCTCAAAATTTAACTTTTTTGTTGGGTGTATTGAAAAGCTAAATAAAAAATTTAATTTTGACGCAAATTTCCCAAACGTAATTATAATTCACAATTAAATGAAACTACGTGATGTAGTATTATTTCTACTTTCTTTAAGTATACTTAAGGAACTTAAAGAAAGTAGAAATAATACTACATCACGTAGTCTCATTTAATTGTGAATAATGAATTTCTACAAAATTAACGCCAAATATATTCAGTAATTATAATTATTATCAATATTTCAAATTAAAAGAATAGACATGGAGTTTGTTATACGATTATTCCGCCTGTACGTAATTTACGTATTTTGTTAAAGGCTATACAATGCAACTTAACATCATTTGACTGTACTATATTAGTTTTACCCATACGATGTCAAGACCACCAAAATACAAGCTTACCAATACCACGACAACATCAATTATTCTTTAATTTTCGCTAAACTGTACACAGTGGCCATACGCGCTGCTGTAGTATTGTGATAAACCAACTTCAATCTGGAGTGGAGAATCACTGGAAAAGCCTTTTTAAATTTAATTGAGGTTTTATTCATCATTTTTCAGTTTTACGAAATATCCACCCGTATAATTTTAGAAAATGCGTTAAAAACTTTTTAAAATATTTTTTTTTTTCGAATAAAACTGTTTTGGGTGATTGGCATCGAACATTTCAAAATATTTCGATAACTATCGAACACTTTTTGTGTGATTCATCAAACAGTTGTTCGATTTTTTATTGTTATCAAATAATGAAGGGAAAAGTAAATAGGTTTCAAATCCATATAACAATAACTTATAATATACACTAAGTTGTTACAAAAACCTATCAACTTTTCTGAAAATATGAAATTTTTATTATGTGATAAATAATTAAACCGAAATATGACTTTTCCCATTATCTGTTGAAAAAAAACATAATAAAAGAAAATGTTTCTTAATGTCCATCGACACTTAAATCATAAAATCGTCATTTTTTGAACATAAAAAACTTTTTGACATAAAAAATTTCAAGAAAATTCAACTCTTGAAATTTTGTATCAAGTATTTATAAATAAGTGTGTAGAGAAAAACCTTAGAAGGATAAAAAGTTCACAAACTTGAGAAGAGTGGTAAATAATCAAGTCAGGTGGAGAGTAACTGTGGAAGAGGTCAATATCCACAAAAACTAGTAACACCGCAGGAAGAAAAAATGAATAAATATAAACCTGCATTTCACAAGGCACGACATGAACAGTTATGTAGTTGAGTAAGTACTGAACAATTCACGATTCTTTATGGTTGCTCTCATTGTCATCAATAAAAATATTCAACGTGTAAATTGTATTTTGTTTATGCAAACTTTACAAACAATATGGAGAAAAATAAAAATTTGCATAAAGTTATGAAGTATGGGAAACTTGACAGAATTTGCAATAATTACTTCTTATAATAAAATTCAGTTAATTTTGTTTACTGTAAAATTCTCGAAATGGGTTATGGAATATTTTTAATTAAGAATAACTAGGGTGCATAAGATCCCTGTTCATCCAAAAGACTTTTTTAAGACTTTTAAGACTTCCGTTCTTCTAATGGTTATTATAACCATTTACACTTCACCAATTGCAACAGAACGAATTGCCTGATACATTACATGCCTAAATTTAGTTCACACACGTCGTTTATGTTCTTCAATACATTTACATACATAAATACAAATTCTTGTATATATACATTAAAATAATTGTATATATACATACGATGTATTTATTTAGTTTTTACTATTAGCAACTATATATTTGTTAAGTATAAATAGAAAATCAATTAATGATCTATTTTCAATTTATACAATCATTGAATTTTTATTGATAAAATGTAAGGAAAAAAAATTATTACAACTTAAAATACTTTATCAATTCTTTAACTATAATGGAAATAAACTGAAGTATAATTTTTTTGGCCCTGGCATGTATTAAGGCGAACATTACTTTTAAATCAGTATTGATGAACTTAAATTATTTTCATCTTTTCTTTTATACGTTAAAAGTACATAATTCGAATTGTAACAATTATACACCGGCCCAGCATTCAAACAGCTACTACGCGCGGACAAGCCATTTAATCAGTCTGCACTGGTTTGCTCTGTGGGTCAGCTTGCAAATCAACGATCGTAACAGCGGACAACGCACAGATGCAGCGGCCACACGCCAGGCCGGTCGAATGCACACTCCCGTGCGTCGCTCTCGATGTAGCTGTCAGTCGCATCTGACATTCGTTGTGAAGTTCGCTGTGTAGATCGAAGTGTCATATGGAATAGACATTAGTTTTAAATTTGAATTCGATTTTTTTTAAATCTTCATTCAACGCGAAGGTTTCTTTTAAATTTTAGAACCTTTGCTTTTTGTTGTGAAAAGTGACATTACAGATTTCTTGTAATACTTGCAATTATTTGACGTATAATTAAATGTTTTGATAACCAATAACATTTTGTGATATTCTGAAGTGTTTTTAGTTAAGTGACATTGAATTGTGTATATTTCTTATTTTTCGGGAAAACTTTGGTTGGAATAATATCAAGATCGGTAAGCATTTTCCAATATTATTTTTATATGGATTTCCTTATTGCAATTTTGTGACAGTTGCAAAAAATCGAAGGAAAATATAAATCTACAATTAAAATTATTCTGATAGCAAAAATGTAAGCTTACAATTTTCAAAATATTTCAATTAAATTAACGCATTAATAAATATTACCAGAAAATAAATAAATACAAATTATGTAACGAGAGAAAAGAAGACTCATTGTAAAAAAGAAAATTATGAATTTCCATACTTTAGATTCCTACAATATCCCTCGGTACATTCGTTTGCTGTCAAAGTGAAGAGTTCTGTTTTCTATATTTTTCTCCTTACTATACTATTCTAATCCGACTCTCTAATTTATTTACCTTAGAATAATTATGTTAAAAGCTTGGTCGTGAAATGTAACTTTATTAACTAACAAATATTGAATTAATTTCATTACTTTTATAGTCTTGTTGGGGACACGATTCCAAATGAAGCATTTTAAATACTATTAAACTGTACTGCGATTTCGAAAACCTCTTAAGACCCATTTAAGATTACTATTAACTAATAATTTTCAGATTTTAATTCCAAGGTCTCTTAAAAGAGACCTTGGATTTATGATCTGCTCAATAATATCAGTCAACACCGGTTACAAATTTCATTTGGAAGGGAATATTATGTTAAAAGCTATATTTTTTTTATGTTTTGGAATGATTAAAAAATCAAAAATAATTTATGGGTAATTCGTTGACTTAACTTTTCATTGTAACGTCAGACCTACACATTTATTGACGTCAGACCAGGTCTTAGAAAGATTTATTATTTATTTTGTTGGGTTACGATGATACAGTAGTGATAGATATGTGGTATTTTGTTTGTATAAATGAAATTAAGAAAAAAGTTGATAAAAGTAACTAAAGTGTGCAAAGAGCTTGTAGATATCACGATCACGTATTGGCAACAGTTAAACCGCGACCTAAATTGAAAAGTAAAATCGTGTTTCCGGACACATAATATTAAGTGAAAGCACGCGTTTCAAACATTCTTATCGAAAAGGTTCTCAGTAAACCCTTCATGCGCATATCAAAATTAAAGTAATGACAGTAAACATATTTAATGAAGACCAATTTTCTATTCGAATAAATCGTTAAGAACGTTTCCACGAATCCTTATATTTTTTATATTTATTACGACCTTATATTTTTCATCCTTATGTTTCCACGGCCAAAATTATTTATCCACAGTTGTTAATTGGAATTTTCTTCAAAATGATGTTGATAAAATGATGTGTAATCGCTCATCACGCACCTAGATATAAGTGAGAATTCTTCATACAGATTTGTCTTACACAAAAACTAATTTTTAATTGATATGTATTTCTGTTCTTATTCCTGTATTTCTATATATCCAACTATGTTCTGTTTCTTGTAATTCTATATTCTTATTTCTCCACCTATTTGGTCAATTATTATTAAAAACAATCAAAAGTATTTAATGGATAATATTTTTGATATTTAACTAATATTATTGAAATATGATATGGAATATTTTTTCATGTCTTATTTTCTTTATATAATATTTATAAAAACGGGGCGAACAAGTATAGAAATAACAAAGTGAACCTCAAACACACCGAAACTTTATATTTTCAAACATACAAATGAGAAGAAAAAGAAAAAAATAAAAAAAGTCATTCTCCCTAGGCAAAATATAGCAACCTGAAACGAAAATCATAATTAATTCAAATGATGATGGATTATCAATTAACTCATCAGCGATTTGCCGAAATATACGTCGACATACCGTTCCCTTCCCATTAGAAATCTGTGATGTTCAATCATCTCTTAGTAAATATTACGAAATCGCCCTGTGTTCCCGCATCCATTGAAACGCCATTATTCCGAGATTAAAATCGTGAAAGGGCTGGTCTCGTCTCGTTGACATTTAGAGCCCGGTAAAGCGAAACAGGCGTGCGTTCGCTATGAAATATTCTTACCTTCGAACGTTCGAAGCTACGCCCCCATTCAAGAGTTTATTGCGTGAGACGAGACCCACTTGTGGTGTGGAAATATTAAATACTAGTTATGCGAGCCATCTCGTACTGGTGCTTTTCCATCTTACTTTCTGCCGTGGGTGTTTAGATATTGACAATATTCTACGTTTCAAAACCTTACCAGTATTTACAAACATGATTATTTCGGCCAGGTTTTTAATAAATGTCATTCGAAGGTGTCCATAAGAGGAAATTATCTAAAAAAATAAAGATAGCTAAGATACCTAATATATATATATATATATATACATATATATATATATATATATATATATATATACATATATATATATATATATATATATACATACATACATATATATATATATATATATATATATATATATATATATATATTGCCCTATAAACTCTATTGAAATGTAATCAGAAATAAGTTTAATTCAGCTTTTCTGATCCTAACTAAAAAACTAGAATTTATTGTAGGACTGATCGTTCAAAAAGAAACGCTTAAGGTAAGAGGGATTCTTTGCAATAAATATTTAGACTAAAATAAGACTCTTTTATTCTGCAGCGTTGTATGTATGGGGAATAAGGAATGTGTTTTATTCACTTTTTTGATGTGAAACATCTATAGGCGCAGGTATAAGCCGAATCGTTGGCGTGGCGACGCTTGCCGTGGCGACGGGTCGCCACGCTATACTAAAGTATATATATAGTCTATATGTAGTAGAGTGTACGGTATGGCGACGTGTCGCCATGCGCAACCGACTACGCGACCCCCTCCTCACTCAGTTCGACGCTGTTGTTAACTACGGTACACATAATCTGTGCTTTATTGATGTGAAACATCTATAGGCGCAGGTATAAACCGGATCGTTGGCTTGGCGACGGGTCGCCATGCTATACTAAGGTATATATATATAGTCTATATGTAGTAAAGCGTACGGTATGGCGACGTGTCGCCATGCGCAACCGACTACGCGACCCCCTCCTCACTCAGTTCGACGCTGTTGTTTACTACGGTACACATAACCTGTGCTTTATTATTTTTGTATTATTTGTAAATAAAATTTTATTAAATAAAGTGACCATTTTCTGTAAGAAATTCGTAATACTTTATTTTTTCATTATTCTATATTCAGTTCCTGTAATAATCTTGTCTTTTATGCATATTACTTGTACGAACATGATGTTTCACATCTGCCAGGCGTCCCGTGACGGCTCACTGTTTTTATTTTTGTATTAATTGTAAATAAATGTTTATTAAATAAAGTCATCATTTTCTGTAAGAAATTCGTAATATTTTATTTTTTCATTATGCTATATTTAGTTTCTGTAATAATCTTGTCTTTTATGCATATTACTTGTACGAACATGATGTTTCACATCTGCCAGGCGTCCCGTGGCGGCTCACTGTTTTTATTTTTGTATTAATTGTAAATAAATGTTTATTATATAAAGTCACCATTTTCTGTAAGAAATTCGTAATATTTTATTTTTTCATTATGCTATATTTAGTTTCTGTAATAATCTTGTCTTTTATGCATATTACTTGTACGAACACGATGTTTCACATGTGCCAGGCGTCCCGTGACGGCTCACTGTTTTTTTTTCCAAATCTTTGTATAATATTTACAACGCAGCTCTCAACTTTTTAGGTAGAATGTTATTAGTATTTACTTCACTTTTTGAGTTATCGATAGTCTGATAATCTTGCCCTAATCCTATATATTAAATTAGATAATATTATACATTAAGATATACTAATAAGATTAAATATTTAATCAAGCGATTAAATTTTACCACATCCATTTCACTCTAGTTTATATGTGTTATAATATTAATAGTCATCAAAAAGAACATTTATATTAACTGTCGACTCACTCGAAAGTATACAAACCAAAATACGTATACTAGCTGACAATCGTTGCTGCTATACATCACTGCTATTGGAATATTTTAAAGTGACGAAGTCGCTATTATGTTCGTCCAACACAAACGGCCGAATAAACAAGCGGCGAAGGCATTATCATGTTGCTTATTTACATATCTCATTTAACAATTCCGTCGAGAGATATGTGAATGATTTTTCAGTCGTAGGTATGTAATGATTTATCACAGTTTTTGAGGTTATCATACTTGTTTGCTTGTAACGCACAATAATCATAGCAAATACATGTAGGTATATATAAATACCATTAGAAAAATAATTTGGTATTGAAAAAAGTATACTAAATAATTTAAAACCTCAAATAGACAGATTACTAAGGAACCCTGCTGAAAATCCAAAAATATGGCTGGTACAGGGTTCAGAAAACATCCTCTGAGCCAATTTCGTTATCTCAAAGATCACATTAAATTAAAGTAAGCAATAATTATTTATTTCCCACAAACATAAACAATATGCATGAAAATATGACAAAGTATAGGAGAATTTACTTAAAATCAATAAAAAGAACCAAGTAATCAAAGAAAACCAGTCGCTTTATCCGTTCTCAATGCTTAATGTTCTATATACATAATTTTAGTTAACTTCTTTAAAGATTTTAAACTACTCACTCAAAGTTTAATTATAAAGAAACAATATTTTTTTATTAAGAACTTAGATGCGGCTCATTCATTCGGTTGATAATTAGAAGCGATAAGACATCATTAGCGTTTTTTACGATAGAGGGCAACATCTGGACTATTTCTGAGTATACTTTTACGTAAAATATTAGAATACTAAATTAATGTTTTATATAATTCTTTAATGAACCTAATTTTAGAAAAAATAATTAGAAAAAATAACAGATTAAATTAACTACATGAATTCCTATGCATATTTATTGTTTGAATGCTGAAAATAGGAAGAGTAAATCCATTTTCCACTGCGTAATTTGTTAAATTACTTTGCGTAAAACCGCACAAATTGAATTGCGTGCCAATCTTTATTCTTTTTATTTATGATATTTCCATGTTCGAATTACTGAAATAATGTTAAATGATCTCTTCTGTTATTTTATCCTTAAACTGAAATTTAAATCGTCAAATAATTTTAAAATTATATATATATATATATATATATATATATATATATATATATATATGTATATGTGTGTGTGTGTATGTATGTATGTATGTATATATTTAATAAATATTTACTATTCATATTATTAAGCGACGATTTTTTCATAGTTTTTTTTATTATGCAATTATATACAACGAATTAAAAACAAAATCAACCAATATGCTTCCACAGTTTTCAATATATTTAAAAATCGTTGATTAAAGTAACCAAAATATGATATTTGAAAATAGAAAGATATAAAGAATTTATTTTATATATACCTATAAGGTGTCTAGGATTGCACGTTACTTCGTGGCTTAATATTTTACGAAAGGAGTTTATAAGTGAAAAATGGTAAATAAAACCCGAATTTTAAAGTATATATCCCACTTGATAGAATGTGCAATACAATTTTTAGACTAGATATGTATGACAAAGCACATTCATTTTTTTCAATATATTTGCTACTTATTAATTGAGACCTCAGAATGACTTTTTTAACCTTTACTTGCCAAATATTAGGGATATATGTTTAAAACATTAGGTATATATGTTTAAAACCTTTAACCTATGACAATCAGAAGAATGGATTAACATAACGAATAATAAGGGCCAAAGTAATTATTTTACTATGGAATATTTAAAACAGAGTTTAGATACCCCTCTAGATCTCTAAAGTCGCTGTCTACTCTAGCATTCCCATTCAAGGTCAACTTGATGCTTTTTACTACCAAGTTTATAAACTGTAAAAGCTTAACATACACGTTACTTCACTTTGCATACCAATTTACCCACCACTTAAGGAAATTTCAAGTTAAATATTACATGAAAGCTAGAATATATGAGAATATTTAATTTATACTGTTATCTATATCAGAACATAGTTACAAGTAAAGATCAGAAAATCAAATTATTTTGTTTATAATATCTCCATTTAGCGGATCCTTAATTTACCATTATTAAATTTTTACAACTTCAAGTAATTAAAAAATACTACATTCGTAAGTAAAAATACTTTCCCGTACTTTAAAAACTGTTAAAGCAATTTGTTGAGCAAGCTTTTAAACCATCATCATATGATCAATATTTACTTACCAACGGTTTAGAACCTTATTAACATAAATATACAAATGAATACTTGGCCAATTTACTGTAGAGTCGCTCCCCACCTTTTTTACTCATTGCTGTTACGTCAAATATTATTTCAAAAGATGTTGCCGATAGCCACGATTTGTACTGCAAATGAAGTACTCGTTACGGAATAAAAACATCATTCATGTCAATCACTCATCGCAAGACAGGTGTTCAATTAATAGGGTTCTAAATACTGTAACGAAATTAAAGTTCTGGGAGCGGCAGTACTTAAATACTTTACCACGCCAGCTAAGGTCAACTTCGACGGTCTCCAGACATATCAAGAATAAAGTATTGAATAGTTCTTAAATATATTTATGGAAGCGTTACACAATTTCCTTTCGTACATATAAATATCGTCGCCGTGCTGTGTTGGAAGCTCTCGTAGCAATAAGCTCGCCATGTATATCAATTAGATACATTAAAGTAGATAAATAAATATTTAAATAATAACAAATAGTACACAAATAAAACCAATTTGGTATTTAGGACGATATAGAAACCCAAAGCTTCGAAGGAAAGAGATATGAAAATACGTTTCAGGTAAAATTAGAATTGTTTTAAGGATTTATATAATTACACTGGTCCCGAAATTAGCAAGTAGACGAAAAAGATTATTATAATGACTTTTTCTGCATTATCTAATATAATTTATTAATAAATTTGTTTTCAATTGCCAAGTTTATAATTATGTTTCCGACAATAATCACTTTACACAACAGAAAAAATTGTAAACAAAAGTAAATATCTAAAAATGTTCGTTTATCAATTTAAAATTAAAAAAATGAAAAGTCTCGTCCTAAAATAATTTTTTTTTTCTTTTTATAAAATCTATGTATTCACTAAAGCGATATATACGTGTATACATTAGAAGTTCCCATAGTATTTTCCCAATAAAAAGTTTGTAATGAAAAAAATCTAAATTAAATAGGTTTATCACCATTGATTTTATTTTTCTTCTTATTGTGTATTTATAATAAAAACTTGAAATAATAAATATTTATGATTTTCAAAACCTGTCCTGTCCATTTGTTCCATACACCAATGAGTCCATAGAACTGACTTCTGCATTACTCTTAAAATAGAGATTGGTTTTATTTATGTTATATTTGTTAAACTTTAAATTTTCTACCTATTTTTACGACAACCAATTTTATAAACAAGATATTTACAGTCACCTCATAATGAAAGTGACATTTAACCTTAGCAAAGCATGTTACATATATTGGGAATATTTTTCTTTAAACTTTTTTAGACTATATGTTTTTATGCCTATTAACAATGTTATTAATACTGTCCGTTTGATTAATTAATCAATTTGATTCTTAAAGGTAAGATCAACCAACTGCCGCCGTCTCGAGTTTTTATCGTACTCACTAAGCCGACATTTCCAAATAGCATAATTATTTACTTTTAATCCTATCTTTAATCATTGTCGTTAGATTTGTTTTGTGGACACTGTATTGGTGTTGCAAACTCGCATGTACATATTAAATGACTAACCTGGATGGTGAATTTGCGATCGAGTCTGCGCTTTATTACGATACATGAGTAATAAAATGGTTTATCTTATTTTTTTAATTGCTTCTTAATTGAATTATTTTTGGAAATTGAGTACTTCGAATTATGTTTACAATGCAAGTTATTCCATTTTGGAAAAGTTTGGTATTCGTATTTCTTTGTTACTCCAAGCCAAGAAAATAAGCGGATACCCTTATAAATATATTAAATATTTGATATTTAATAAATATTAATAGTCCTAAATAAATATTATTAACTAAACGTATTATAATGAATTTTAGAAACAGATATTCATGGTGTCATAAAAGTGTTCAGTGATGCAGAAAACATTAAGTACAATAATACAAAGTGAGATAACCTAGGGATTACTTGCAAAAAAATTAGCAGATATTATTTTCGAGCAACTATCAAAAGCAATATATTAAAAATAATAAATTCGTAACAAAAACACCAATTTTAATAAAAACATATTCATTACTAATTGTGTCTCGCTTAACAGTTACACATGTTTTACATGCTGTGTCAACATTACGAAATATACACATAAAGACTAATTTAATAAAAGTCGCAGTAATCCATAAATTATTGCCTTTTATGTTATTTCTCGTGGCTTTCAAGCAATGCAGGCGTAAGACAAAATGCGGTTTGAAATGACACGCGGTCACGGCCACATTTGAAAGCGTAATTTTGAGTAAAGTGGTGAGAATGGCTGTGAGGTCGAGATGGCATGACCAGAAGCACAATGGAATCTGCTTTTATGGTTAAAGCGGGTTAAAAATACCATATTTCGTGTCTTTTTATTTTCCAATAATCATCTGAATGCACTGACGTATGTTGTGTTGCAAAAAAGTAACTGCTGTTTTTGATCGATATCAAAAGAGGGCATAATAAATCATTTCTGTCTGTACGATTTTATTTTATTTCTTAAAATTTCTTGTTTTCGGTCAAAAATATTTCAATTCGCAAAGGAGTCACAATTTGATTTATTTTAAAAGAATAACTTATATAGACTGATATAATCAAAACCACGGATGCAAGATTTCGTTATGGAAATTAAAAAACTTGTTAATTACCAGTAGAACTCAAACTGCTAGGATTTTGTACACGTTAAGGTACATACAAAAATATAAACATTTAAGTGTACTTACTATTTTTAATAAACTATTAAAATAATAAGTTAGTTAAAATAATATTAAAATAATAACTTTTCCAAAATCTATGAAATCTAAAACTGTCTATTAAGTCTGCCTAGTGTTTTTCTTAATTTTAACTTTACCAGTTCTATAAATAGGTATTATATTTTTAGCGGACATTTTAAACAATATCTTCATACAATTGTAAAAAATGTGTATCCTTATAACCTACCCTTTCAATTGATAACTTGTGTTACCACACGACCGGAACAAGTTTGGTGTATCTTTTTTTATCACAAACGCATTTCTAAATTGTCAAACAAATATTTTTCAATGTTTTTAATATAAAAAAATATGAGTTATAAAACGTATGAAAATGCATGGGTGCTGCAATAAGTATACCTTTTTTACCTTTTGAAGTGCGGAACCCTTAAAAGAGCAAGTTCTTAATTCTAAGTTAAAGAAACGTTTAATTTTTTTTTTCAATTCAATATGTCCCGAAATAAAATCAAATATAACTTATACTTGGTCATCGAGTGAAGTAAATCAAGTTTAACTTCTACGGAAGCCAGTATTAAAATATGTAAGGAATTTTAACATATAAAGAATATTTAATACGCTAATTATACAGTACTAGTTCTCGCCAATGGCTTAATTTTGCATTTATAAAATAATGTCGATATAAAAAAATAATGCACAACTTAGCCAAGTTGTCAAATATTGCTGGAACCTGAATTGAAATATCACATCATCCATCGAATAATTAAAACTAATTTGCTTATACTTACGTTACATGGGTAAATCAATAAAATTAAGACTTAGACTAAGACTAAGCTAATCTAAGGATTAGCTTAGCTTTAATTTAGATTAGGTCACGTGTTTTAGTAGTGATAATGCTAAAAAAAATAGTAAGTACGTAAAGGAAAGAATAGCTTTAATTGATTAATGTTATATTTAAGTTAAACTTTTTACGATACTTCTTTTTAAACAATATTTTTACAATTTTGGAGATTGGCACTAAAATAACAAGACTGCAGAAGGAGCTTACATGCGAGAAAGCCACGTAAAACTAACCGTAAGAAAGACATTCCTACCTCAAATCAACTGCGACTTCTTTAATGTCGTCGCGAAGTTGAAGGATAACAAATGTTTTTTCAATTTGAAATTACCCTTCAAATCTATCCTTTAATTAAAAAAAAAGAAATGGGTAATCATTTAAATCTCATTATCCCTTCCTTAATCACATGTGTTCCTAATATCCTTTCTCTTCACAAACGGCAATTCGCAAGATGCGACTCTTCCAGTTCTCCGTATTTGAGAGATGTAAAATATACAAGAATACCTACACCATATTCTTGACACATGACACTGACGTCCAATGACTCTTCTTTTCCTCCTGTTGAATATACAGTTGTTCCAAACGTAGTAAACTGCATCTGCTTAACCTAGTTTGTTAAAGGACGGAAGTGTAGGAAAGCACAATTTCGGTGATGTGATCTTTTATTAGAGCAATGATTTCTCGATAAAAATATTATCTTTCCAGATGAACCGCGAAATGAAACACAGTGAGAAACCCTCGGGAATCGGACACTCGAGACAGAGAATTTAATTATTTTGATTCTCCCTACTTATTGAACACCCTTTTCATCCCTTTAGAAAAATGAGAGCTCTTTTTCATTCTCCTGGGGCTAGAAAAGGGCCTTCCTTAGTTGCTTTATATGAGGAATGTTTATTCCAAATTAATGAAACCGTTTAATATTTTAAACCTATGAATATTGAACTACCATTTTACGTTCTTAATAATCCATCTAATATTATACCCTCATTTTACACCTTCAAGAGTTGAATTTTGAAAAATCCCTCCTTAGTGGACGCTTACCTTATTTAAAAATGCTTCGTGTAAAATATTTAGTTTCTACACCCAGTGGATGGGGATGTGTAATTAAACTGTAATTAGCTGCACTGGTGAAGAGTGTCTTAAAGAGTATTGAGACATAATGTATCTTATGACTGGAATTAGCCAATCTTTGGACATTGGTACAATTATAGTTACGATAGTGGAGTAACAAGAGTAAGAGGACTACATAAAACAGAAATGTTGAAATGTTGGTATTAATTTAGATATTCTGTCTATAAGTAGTAGGATTAAAAAATCCTATTTACTCAGTAAAACTTTAAATTATTCCAAGTACAATTTTAAATATAAATTTCACTCCTCATAAACATTGAACCACTGTTTTAACTTCTTTACAATGAATCTAATTTTAGCCTCATTTTACCCCTACAGGGGTCAATTTTAAATATAAAATTGTATTTGGAATACTTATTAAACTAATTTATTTTTTGATATGTTAGTGTTTCGTTTAATAGTATGTATGCCCTTCATATCGACCATACTTTTTTTATATTCTTTCGATAAAATGGGTCATTTTCAATATACTACTAATGTGGTATTTTTTAATCTTTTTTATTCGACACGTTTTTAAAAATCGATATTTTAAATAATTAAGCGCAAATTTTTCTTAATTTACGGTGTATAAATAGATAGATGAGGATAACAGATAATCTTCAACCAAATATTTTTTCCTATTTTTACAATATTTTAAAATTGTACTTTTACATATTTTACCTATTTATTTTTATTTACTTAGACACAGCACAAAACTAACTGTGTTTGTGCTGTGTCTGTTTTTTAAAAATATTACTGATTTAACTTAATTTGACTATAAGAGATATAATTATATAAGTATACTTTTTCAATGGCGTTTAAAATTGAAATTTGAAATTACCATACCTTCTTTTTTATTTGGTGGAATAGAGCGGAACGAGCTTATATGACGTAGAAAATCAATGAAATCATTACCAAATTTACTTTAGTAGTTCTTTTGTGATGCGCGCACAAATAAAATCAGTTTTATAGGGAAATTGTTAAAATTCCAAAAATAAGGCTTGTATGTTCTGTGGTAAAATGATTATGGGGAATATAATATAAGTAATATTACATTCCCCATAATCATTTTTTCATAAATATCTCCAATACACAAACAGGTCAATTCATCAGTTTTATTATAAGTGTAGCGTTGTACTAATGCAATAAAATGAATTTTTAAAAACATTAAATTCTCATATCTTTATTGAGTAAACCGATTGCCATGAAATAAACACTGAATGTTACTTCAAGTTAACCCCTATTTTTTAGAAAAAAAAATATTGAATGTGATCAGTAGTTTTTACATGACATGTGCACAAAAAAATATACAGACAGACAAAACTTCCAAAATGAAGCTTATGACATTCTGTATCTTGTCCTTTATTTCTCTATTATTTTTTTGCAAATATTTTAAATGTAACAGACAATCAAAATGTACAATCGTTTTATTGGATGTGATTGACACTTCCAACGACATTATTTACAGCAACAAGCTTTTAAAATGTATTTGAATATTAAAACCTCAACAAATAAATACGATTTGGTATAAAAAGTAAATATTAAGGGACCTTTACAATGCTAGTTCTACCCACGTTTGACCACCGCCTATAATGACTGTGATTCAAGTAAGGAGCTTGGCCAATTTCCAGCGCAATTTTTGCTCTTCGTTTTTTTTATTTTTTACTACATTATTAATAGATTTGTATTTACACAAATAACCTACAGTTTTATTAAGTACCGTAAATTGGACTACCAATAACTGTAACCTTTTCAATTTAACCTTTTTCTTTTATTGACTAAATTCCTAATTATATGTCAAGTATTTCACCCACATTTTTTTCTGTCTTACTTGGATAAATAATCTCTCCGATCTTAATCGTCGAACGCTTCGTTGATGGGCGTCGGCAAAATAAAACAAAAAATCTCCTGTACATTTCCTGTCGAATTCATTTCTCAAGTAAAGTTCATCATATTTTATTTATGGTCCATCGTCAAAAATTGTTTTTCGTTTAGATACAAGATTAGAATTTAATAGAATCGTGACTTCAATATCATTTTCAAATTGAAAACTTTTTTTCTAATTAAGGTTGAGGTTTTGAAATGATATGTTGAAGAATAAAATCAAAGGGTAATCAACAATTGAAATGGAGATCGATCTTTGAAATTTATTTTATTAATAATAGACAAATTGCACTGTACTTCATTTGCCCATAGATGATCAAGTTATTTTTGGAGCAAACATATAAGCAATGAGCAGCTGTGACTGATTGAATGAGGATTCAATTTCATTCAAAGTAGAAATAATTGCGTTTTCCTGTGTTGTAATAGATTCAAGTTTAAATAAAAAATTTAATTAACATTTTAACATATCTGACGTTGAAATACAGTATCAGCCATTCTCAGTCACCGTTCACAGGTTAATAAACTAGTGAACGCCTTCAGTCCATAATTTTTTGGTTCCTGTCGTAGACAGGAGTTGTTTAACGACTAAATTATTTACCTTTTCTAGCCCACATTTCATTGCTTCTTTCTGATCCTACAACCTTACCGACAATGTAGGATTCTTGAGAACTAGTTGAATCTTATGGTATGTTGATTCCTGTTAAGTAAATTGATAAGCATTTTGTTATTAAGTGTAAAGTATAAATGTAAAGTGTATACGCATATAAAATGTAAAGTGTTTATACCTATTATAATTTAGAATATTATCACACTATTATAATTTAATAGGTACCTATTATAATTGAACAAATTATAATAGGTATAAACATATTTTAAATGTAATTAACAAATTATAATACGTAAAAACGCACTAAACAGTCATGGTACCAGTTTTTGGTTTAGAATTCTACAAAATCAATCAGAGTATAAATTTACACGATCAGCAATGCCAGTAAATTGGAGGTGGAGGGTAAGCTAAGGAATTCTTATAATTACGTCATGTCCGTTTATATGTCCGTCCATTAGTGTGTCACGGATTCACCATTTCTACAGTTTTATACTTTCGTCTGAAAGTTTACTACTAAATGCTTCAGATGGGAATTTAAATTATAATAGGGGTGAATTTTTTCCTCCACACCATCGTGTATTTACTATTTCTAAATTATTAAGCTACTTTTCCGAAATATTAAACATAACAATGACGTGTGATGTACGCCTGATATAGTTGTATCTGAGTTTGGACTCGCATATTTTACAATACTTCAATACTTAGACTAACTCATGTTTGACTTAAACGCTTGCTATTTTACGTGACGCTGATATATTAGTAAAGTCCAAATAGTTAAAATGAAGAACAACCAAGTTCACAAACAATTTACAAGCAATCATCATCCGACTCTATCCGCAGTTCAAATGCTGACCTTGTGCCTCGTAATCACCTTATAGATAATAACACATGCGCATACACTTCTTCACTCATAAATGTAGACTTAAATTCCTTTCCAACGTTTAATATCTCCTAAGTTAATTGCACATGTGTATGTATATATCATAAACAATGTCCGTCAATTATTCACCAAGTCATTCTGGGCAATTTGCCGGTCATGTAATAGCCATTTATCTCAAGATCGTACAAACCAACAGCTTCCGTGAAATTAAACACCTGAATCGAAAAACGAATTGTAGATAATTAGATTCACAAAGCGATAATGACATAAGTGGCCAAGAGAACATAAACGAATTATCGAATTCCATCGCGACCTTACAGCGCGTTTCATATCTAAAATTTCCTCTATTTATGTAATATCAATATTCAATACAGAGTCAAAACACACACTACAGCGTGACGCTCGAGCATTGCTTTTCACGTCGCACAATTATAATGGGAGGCCTTGACGTCGATTCTCGCTCTAGTGTCCACGATGATTGCGAGCCGCAATAACAACGGCATCGACGCGAAGTATTTTCTATACGCTGAGCCGATAATTCGATAAGGCTCGCAGGCGAATGATGCGAGTAACAAATCGTTAGGTGGGGCATTTGTCACTTAAGTAGCGAATTGGAAATCGCATGTTATTTGCTGAACAAAGATCCATTAAAATGATCGAGAACATTGACGGTGTCGATAAGATGCACAGTCGATTTGAGGCCTAAAATTTGAATTGAAAAAAATTGTCAGTATTTAGAGCTTCGTCCATGTTAATGTTGAAATGTAGCTATTTATTTATTTGTTTATAAAGCTCAATGGATACAAATATACAATACAAATTGTTTTTGAAACTACTTTTTATAAGTAAATCAATAAATACGAAGTAAAATACATAAAGACTACTGTTGCTACTGATAGCTGGGAAATCTAAATATCTACACATAATTTAAATATACACATACGCATAAATATTCACGAAAAAGAGAAAAAACACGGAATTATGAGATGGGAAGAAAGAACTGGTATTAACAAGTAAAGTCTTATGGCAGTGAGAGTTTAACCTATCCCACAACTTACCAGCATGCCATGTAAATAACGATTTATGTTTAAGCATGAGAAGGATGAGAAAGCTTTCAGAATGTAAACCAAACCCGTTATGAGTACGCAACACTTTAAATTTAAAGCTAAAGTGTAGAGTTATTAGTGTTATTTAACACTCAGATTACACCGGCTACATATCTGCATGGCGTGAAAAAATAGTAAATACAATTTAATTGATTTAGATTATCTCCATTAAGAACCAGCTGGTACCCATATCCGTAATCGAACAAAGAATTTATTGCCAGAACGTAACTTTGGTTTCAATTGGTTGAAATTGGCACAAATTTTGAAGTTCCTCAGAGAATGTATTCTGTTGAATATTCAATGATAAACTAATGTTGATATTTTAGTGATACACATTTTGAATTTTATCTTACTATTACAAAGTAATTTAGAAAAAAAATGTCATCGTATTTTTATTTTTGATCCTCAAATTCAGTTAACTTAAGGATCAATGAGGATTGGGTATTCAATAGTAAAATTAACCATATAATTTTTAAGTCCGAAAAAATTCCCGTCAAGAGAAAAACAGGTTTTTTGAAACTGTCATTAGTTTTTCTGTGACAGGCAACTGTTATTTTTGTCCAATAGAAGTTAGATAAAAATAATATTACATGTATATAATTAAAACGTATTTATCTTAAAATATCGTATAGCTTCATTTTAATTATTCTCCACTTTTTAAAAGTTGCACTATCCAAAGTGAAAAAATAATGTTAAATGAACTATCAATAGTTCATTTAACAAAATAGGAACTTAATGATTATAAAGTCATAAAATAGGAACTTAATGATTATAACTTTACGACACAGCTATGTTAAAATAATGAAAGAAATCATTAAGTTATGACGAAGTAATAGTAATAAAATATTGTTATTATGTATATTTAGCCATTTATTTATTATCTAATAATAACGAAAAATACTATACAAACAATTTCATGATTATTTTACTAAAATATAGTAAAATTTATAAATGTACCGTAGCTACATTTACTGAATGAGAGCTTTGAACACAAGCTTTATAGCGAAAAAATTAAAGAAAATTACATTACTTTTTTCATATAAAAATTAAAGGTTTAATATTATAATTAGATATGTTTTCACTGAGATGTAAACAAATCATCAAATTTTAATATTGGTAGAAACTTCGCACTCGTTTCAATTCAGTCTGCATACAAATGATGATCTCTTAAACCAAATTTTATTTTTAATATAATCAAAAAGTCGATTGCTTTAAATATCTTAAATGCTACACTCATGCAATGCGAAGGCTATTTTATTTACGGCCAACTTTTGTTCGTAGCTTCGCTCGCGTGGGAACAGAATCATTTTTAAATTGAGGTATTAAAAAATACTGATCGTAAGGAATTTTTGTTAATATTAATATTAACAGTTAATCAGTTAAATGCAAAATAATTTGTAGATTACTTCAAATAAAGTTTAGTAATAACATGTTGTTGTAAACAACGCAATGAAATCATTTCAATTACGTACTTAAAAAGAATTTCGATTATATTGAAAACCTAACATTGCCAACCTAACAATGCGGGTGATATATGATAACTTATAGAATATCTCCTTTGCAATAAGAAAAGAGCCCCGAAAAAGGTCGCTCAAAACCATAAGCTTAGAGGAATATAAACGTTAACATGGTCTTAAATGGAGTCAACAATCATTATAGTTCGACAGTTATTTATATTTCGTTGGTATTTATTTTTGCTCCAATATATAGCTACGTTTGAGACTTCATGCTCCGATTGTTTTACTGCTGGAGAGCACCAACATATTTCTACTCGCTCTAATCTAAAAGACGACGTTCGGTGCTGCTCCATACTTTTTATAACTGCGCCGATTCCACATATTTTTTTGTTTATTTCGAAAATGACGCGGTACGTTTCAGTGCGTCTTCATTCTAAACGTGTTATGACTTGCGAGTTTCTTATTGCATTCCTATTTTTGTTGATTCATTACGATTTTACACGTTTTTGTGCCACCGTTTCTTAAGTAGCGATTCAAGGTAACATGGAGATAAACAAACGAATTGTGTCGAGTACTTTTATTATGTATAATCTGTGCTTATTACTTCTCATCCAATCTCGTTCACACTTTTTAAGCCTGTCAGGGTAACACAATTCATCGGGCAACTAGCCAACAGAACAGATAAATTGTGACATTTTTAGATACCTAGTACAGGATATTTTTTCGAGTGGTTCGGTTTTTTATTCCAATTTGTCGGCGTAATCAGTCCCTTTAAATAATTTTGTCTATGGTGAGTTCTACCCTTACATAGTATAAAACAAAGTCGCTTCCCGCGTTTGTCTGTACCTCTGTACGCTTAGATCGTTTAAGCTACGTAACGGGTTTTGATGCGATTTTCACTATCATTTAGATAATTTCTTCCGTATCGTTTATAGGTATAATAAATGCATGTTTATTTACAGGAAATATAAAAAAGGCAGTGTTTGGTAAAAAAAATAGAATTTTGGAGTTTTCATTGCTAACTCTAACTAAACTTTACGAGATATATCAAAATGTTGTGCTGTGGAATTGTGTATTTTAAAAATATGTATGAAAAGTTCCGCGTTGGTATATATCTATATCATACGGATAACCCACTGTGACCATTTTTATGCGATTGATATTTATTTTTTTGTGGTTTATACTTTCTAATTAAATAATTCGTTTACGTTGGGCATTTAATATAGATAAAATGTGCTCGTTACAGCAAATCATTATCACTATCATTATTATATCCCGTATTTAAAATTACCAAAAATTAGTATTCGCGATACCGATGCCGTGTACGGACGGCGGCGGCGGGCGGCGTCGGCGCGTCTATAAATAGCAAGTCGCATTGTATGATTTGCAACGATCGCACGTCTTTATCCGAGCTCTCAAGCAAGTAAAATAAAACAAAATAAAAAGGAGCTTTTCAGAGCGGCACTGTAAACCTCAAAAAAAGCTGTAAGCTGTAAACACTGCATATAAAGACATCCTGCAGTATATTCTAATAATGACAGTAATATTATTAATCACTCCACAACTACACCACATTGTACCTACATTGCACACGTGCGAAGCCGGGGCGGGTCGCTACTAAAGAATAAAGAATTTTTAAAACCAAAAATTGTGAAAACAAATTATTTTTTGTTGACAGTTTCATGAGGTAATTCTTATTCACATCAATTATGATCATCCCAAAGTCAATACTCCGTCTATTTATATCTCAATGATTGCTTTCAACTTGTTTTGAATTTAACCGTCAGTTTATACAAAGTCCTTAATAATTTCGTCAATAATTGTTTGTACGTAGACAAATAATCTCATAACTCCTTTTTTCACTTTCTGTATTAAATATTTTCGGTACATTTTTGACTTATGTACCGAAAAGTTGAAGAAGAGTTTTATTGTACCTTACTGAGCGTAATTTAGATTCCTTGTCCCCAAAAGAAGAAAAAACGCAATCTATGATCGATTCACAATCAGCAAATGTAAACTATTTTTTAAAGACGTAGATTTTTTTTTCAGTCCCATCAAAATACTTTTACTTTTGTTAATCAACTTACTTTAGAGATCCTGATGAATATAAAGTTTTGAACTTCAATCAAGACAGATTAAGAAGCGTCGCTGTATTGCCATATAAGCATTAAATGTCACGCTGATTATCGAGTGAAGTGCCATTGAAAAGTAAATAAATTAATTAAAATGACATTTATATATGTACCAAGATATGTTAAAAACACGCATAGTGTGAGTTCTACTAATAATTAATATTTTCATTGTAATTTAGTAAACATTTAAGGAGAAGTCAAAAACCATTATAACTTCGCTGATATTTTTATGTTCATCAACACGATTACAGCAGTTTTTTTATTATTTTCTGTTTTTAGTTTTAAATTCTAGACTATTAGTATTTAATATATTTTATTTATAAAATTAGAATTAAGATAAAATTTCCAAAGCATTGCATGATAAATATTCAAGTCTATATTAATATTCAATTACATGTAAATAATTTTAAAAACGTTTTGTGAATAAATGCTATCAAATATTTTTATTTTCCTAAAAGGCAACTTGACATCAGAAAGTAGAACAATCAATCGTTATAGTCATATTAATTTGCTTTTTATCACCTCAAGTTCAAATGCCAAACAGCCACACATACTTTCATAGATTAACATGTACTAAATAATATTGAGCATATCATTCCGATCCTAAGGTTGTTTAGAGATCCAGCATTAAACCGAATGTCGGTCTCTTTATAACTGGTATATAAATTTAAAAAAACTGCGATACGCGCGGATCCCGAACAACGCTAAAAACGTAACACGACGTAACGGTTACGAAAAGAGAAAAGTACCGAAATACGTTAATAAGCAATACGCGAATGCTAGCTATTTCATATTTAGCTTTGCGTGAAATTTATTGAGCACGTATCTGTCAAAATGGTCGAATAAACTTCACGTCGATTTGTACTCACGCGTGCTGCCCCGACCGTTGCTCTTGCCGTTGTCGTAAAACGAAAGTTCAACTGTTCCGCCGTCGGATCGGCTTCAAGTTGTTGCGAACTGTTTGCGGGTAGTTCGCTTAACTTGGTCGACACAGAACTACTTCGAGGCAAATAATGGAAGCCTTATTGTTTGAAGGCCTTGTTTCATGCCTAGCTATTTCGGTTCACTGAAAATCTATCTAAATTAATGTCCGTTATAATAGAAACGGAAAACAAATGTTTTATATATTATATTGATCCTAATTATTATATGCTACCACTTCTCGCAAGGAAAACTGCTCTGTATTACACATTTCAAGTTCATTTTCTATTATGAGTATGTTTTAGAATCTAAGAGATAGTTACGATAGTACATTTAATAATGTAAGAATATAAAGACGTCATTAAATTAAAAAAAAAGATTATTGAAAATAAAATAATAAAACAAATAGCGCCGTCTGATGGAGAATAAGAAAACTACACCTTAATGATAATTGCTTATAAGTGGAACAGGTGTCGCCGTCGGATAATTAAATAGAAGATTAGTTGAATAATAATCTTCATCATTGAATATATTTGGCGTTAATTTTGTAGAAATTAATTATTCACAATTAAATGAAACTACGTGATGTAGTATTATTTCTACTTTCTTTAATTTCTTTACCACGACCTAAGTTTCAAAGATCTTTGCTAATATCCCACCTGAAGATGTTGTAATACAACGAAACCTAGGTCGTAGTAAAGAAATTAAAGAAAGTAGAAATAATATTATATCACGTAGTTTCATTTAATTGTGAATCTTCAGCATTGTTATTACGGATTACACTAAGTTTCATTAAAACTCGTACAACAGTTTTACACGTCACGCGCATAGACAAGACCTCATTGTAATTTCATATAACATAACGGATTTTCAATAAAACAAATCATAAGAAAATTTATACCATTGAAAAGTCGAGATGCGTGGAGACTTGAAATTAATACAACAAATATTGGGCAGAATAAAGCAGTAAATGTAGGGTTGGGAGCATAAATCCTACTGTGATGATCATATATCTGATCTGATGATCTATATGCGCATACGTAAAATAATTTTTAGTTGGCACCTTAATATTTTAATGTATTGCTTTTAATATTATTACTTTATCACTTTGGTGTACTTTCACAACTAAAATTTAAACGGAGTGAATTCTGTACATGGAAAATAATTTAAAAAGAGTGGTTGATTTAGAGTAAAATCAGAAAACCTGTTTTTAGAATTGTGTCTTTCTGTCTGTATGTTAATTTGTTTGTTAATCACATGAAATCTACTGGACGAATTTTGATGAAATTTGGTATTGTAATAGTTTATATCCAAGAATGTTTCTTATATGAGGAAAAAAAATTCTGATATATTTTCTTATTCCGAATTTCACGCGAACGAAGTCGTAGGCACAACTAGTTTTACATAAAAACGTAATTTCGACATAGTGACAAATACTTAAGGATATATCTAAGAAATATTCTGTTTTGTACTAAATTTCGAAAGTAATCAAACCATGTTCCTCATCATTATTATTATTTTTAATCTAATGATTTTTAAAATTTAAAAAATGAGTAGAAATTTTTATAAATGAAAAAGATAAACATTATTAGAAATTTTTGCACAAAAACATTCAATTTAGATCTTAATTTGATACTTACTGAATGGTTCAAAATTTAAACAATTTTAATACACAGACTAAGAAACGAATAACATAATTTTGTCAAAATCATAAAAACGAAACATAGTTACTATAAATAAATATGAATGATCTTAAAATTCCATAAAAATAAAAAGTGAGCAAAATAATGATAAGTCATTGTAAAAAACAAAGAAATGATAGAGCATGTTCAAAGATCCTTTGTTGGTAAATAATCTTGTAACGGCATCTCTACGATATACAATAAACTATTATACACGCTGTAGATATACAACGCTAATATAGAGTGCAACGTTTTTTAAAAATTTTGCTTCATTGAAATTTAACGGTATTCGTTTGTAGTCTCTGCATTTCACCGCCTACACTTTTTACCTATATCACAAGTTTATATATATATATATATATATATATATATATATATATATATATATAAACTTGCGATTTAGGTGAAAAGTGTAGGCGGTGAAATGGAGAGACTACAAACGAATACCGTTAAATTCAAGCGTCATTCTTAATATTCCGACTTAATTTGAAGTTATTCATATGACGATTCTCAAATAACAAAATCGCGTTGACCATTTCGCAAAATTGTTCATCTTAGTTTTAGGTTTAAATAAAATTAAAATGAAATATAGATTTGTTTACCGCCACCCGCCCTTTAATACATTTACTTAAGCGCTGTTCTACCATCACTTTATATCATTTAAATTTTCATTTACAATGGTCTATCTAATTTAGTAACAGCTTTTAAAACCTCGATACGGAATACTAATTGCATGAAACCAACTCGTATTCCGCACTTTTAAATTTTAAACTAATTTGGAATCTTACTCATTTCATTACCTTTTTATTATTTAAATAGCTACGAAGGATATGAACTGTGCTACTTTTTGTATTTATAAAACTGTAATTCGACAATTATCCAAAAGACATTACATTAGAAAAAAAGAAGCAAGAAGGATTTACGAGAAATATTATTTAAATCATTCAGAACAATATAAAGAGGGATACAATGTTTTCTCACAGGTTATATCTACACATAGCGAGTAAATTAATATACATATTTTAAATACAAATAGCAATATTGATATACTTCAATACGTATCAATATTTTACCTAACGGTTTTCTTAAGTTGGATTTAGAAAAAAAAATTGCTCAACATTAAAGTAACTAGAGCGTGACCACGTGACGAGACACAAACTTAATGTTTTTTCTCTTCATTTTGCCGTTTTAATCGACAGCGTTTTCATTCTACCTTAATGTAACATTAATTTTATTAGAAACATTTTATTCCACTATCGGAAGTAATCGAATTCTTTTAAGTCCGAATAGTTATAATATTTTCATTTATTTCACGTAATGCGCAAAAGTAACGTAAGTAAGTTTCACGTAATGCGCACGTATTTGAAACTGATATCATTTACCTCTTTAATCAGAATCTTTCTCAAGACTATGACACAATATTTAATAAAATAAACAAAATCAATTTATATCAAGTATCAGATATGGTAATATTACAAAATATTAGGAAAATGGAAAAGGATAAAATGGTTTTAAGTAATAAATGTTGAATTGAAGAAAATAGGAATAGAATCCAGCAAAATTCACCAATTTTAGGTATCTTTGCTCCTTCATCCCACATTTCGATATTTTTATCTTCTGAACGACGTACTTTATACGTTTACTAGTTTATTAAAAGAAAGCAGTTATCAAAGCAAAATTAAGTTATTTTTAGACCGATCATTTATTATTAAACAACTCAGATAGAAAAGTTTATATGCAAAACGATTTCATGGTGATCCAAGAAATAAAACTAAAAAAGAAACCAATGTTTTATGAAAATTCTATCACAAAACAATCTATCGACATAAAACAAAATTAGACATCAGACATTGTACCTATCATTCGCACTTAAACGATGGAAGGCCGATGGCGCCACTTAATTGGATATACTTACTTAAGCGTAGTATCATTAAAATATCATTAAAAAATCTATTTTTAAAGTACAGTCTCACGAACAACATTGGAGTAGCTGGATTGTTTCTTTTCCGTCATTGTTTTAAATTCTATTTGGTAATAATAAAATAGTTATTGATCCTTCTACGAAGAATAACGTCATATTGGAAAAATTTCATTGTTTATTTTTTCAATTTCATTGTTTTGCATGTGCAATTCAAATTTACGATTTATTTCAAATACGTGTTTCAGGCTTTATTCATTTTATCTCCATTATGCCATATCCAGGCCAAGGAAAATTTTACGAAAAATAAACTTTACATACTGATATTTTCGTTTCACTCATTTTCTTCTGGTCGTATCGTTTTCTGTATCGCGTGATTCATCCCACACTATTTCAATCGATTGTACCTGAGAAGGAAAAGAATAGAACCACTGTAAAACCACACAGATGTCCGTCCGTCTGTTCATTAGTCACAGTCGTTTTTAAAAAAAACCGTTTACGACGGAAATTTGAAATTTGGCATGGAGGTAAGGAAAACTAACCCGCATATATAAAAACGTAAAACAGTATTTTTTTTTAAATTTAATACGTCATATCTAAAACATAAAATATATAATTCTAAAATTATAATTAATTTCAGAATTTTGTATAATATACATCTAAACATGTTTTTGAAAATTATCTTGCGATTTTGCAGAAACTGGCGTGGAAACTTAAAATTTAGAAGAACTATAAAACACTCTGACCCTATTTGAAATAATAATAAAGCAGTAAATACTCAAATATATTTATATGAAATATATATAGAAAACAATAATTTTTTTAAATTTCCGACTTCATGTAAGTAACCCAATTCGAAAGAACAAGTAATTCCAAAGTAAGTAAGTAAGAATTCCAAAGTAATTTCAGAATTTTATTTCAGATAAACTTAAGGATATTTCAAAAATTGTTTGACTTAGAAACTTGAAATAGGCAGAACTAAAGGCTTACTAACCCCATTTGGTTCAGTAATAAAGCATTGTCGACACTAAAAATATTTGTATCAAAAATTTACGGAAAGCAAATGTAGTAATCGAATATTTTTAATTTCATATACCGTGTCAGTAACCCCATTTGAAAAACAAAGAATATTGATAAGGATACTCTCGCCATTGTTTTCAGAAAATTTTGATGTAGAAATTTGACATTTAGACGAGTATAGCTCTAAGAGCATACTAACACAATTTGGCAAAGTAACAAAGTATTAATAAAATATTTATATGAAAAATTTAGAGGAAATAAATAGATTAATTTCATCAATCGTGTGTTATCTCATTTTACTCTTTAATTATTTATTGAATTGTTGTCGGGTGATCGTTGAGTTACTGAAATATTACACACTTTTAAAATCGGTTGAAACCAATATATCTTATAGCAAATAAATATAACAAGATTTAACTTTCAAATCGGTTATAAAAAGTTTGAGTGTTCTTTTATATTTTATTCTTTTTTTTATAAATAGGCATGTTAATTTAAAACAAAACATTCTTCTATTATATTAGCCACTGTAAATAAACTCCAATATATCTTATCACTTAACAATCTTAGCATAGTTTGTAAGTCTTCTAATTACGTCAATAAAACAGCGTATTATGTTTGTCCTTTTTAACGTTTCAAGCAGTAGCATTCTCTACTCGGTATTTTGATAATTCTATATTATATAAATTCAGTATATACCTACAATGAAACAGTATACCTACATATGAAACAGTACTACACAGAATTACCAAATAATCGAAATGAAATCTTAAAGGCATAAATATAAATATAGGGTAAATTAGAATCATTTGTAATTCCAGTCTTGACCGTACGACCTTAAGAAGTCGTCTTAAGACATTCCGATTGAAGAACATTATCTGTTACTGTTATTATAGCAATTAAGTTTTATGTGTCTTGTGTTGCATTTTTGCTGCATAATAAGTAACTCGATCGGACTATTATACAGATGGAATTTTATAATTTTACCACCAATTAAATCTCATCTATAAAATGTTTACATATTTGATTCGACCGTGATATTTAGAGTGCATTGGACCATCTTTGACCTTTACGTTCTGTTTTTATTAGATACGATATCAGAATAGAATCTATCGCGATCTTCAGAAAACCGTTTTGATTAACAAGTGCATTAGCTATTGTCTAGCTATACCAACTGTTTATATATATATATATATATATATATATATATATATATATATATATATATGTGTGTGTGTGTGTGTGTGTGTGTGTGTGTGTGTGTGTGCAAATTATGTTAAATTTATTATTTCAAATGGATTAATTTATAACTCAATCTTTTTTAATACTCAACATGGGTTAATATATTCGTCTTATTTTGAAATAATTAAAAGAAAAAACTTGAAATTTAAAAAAGTTAAGAAATAAAACAGCGGTGAGTGGGTAAAACACAACTTCAAAGATTGTCCGATAAATATTCGAAAGTCTTAACAAAAGCAATTTCTGATAGAGTTAAAGATTGTAAGTATAACTTACACGTATTGGACTCTAAAAATTTTTAATACTATTCACTATTTAACAATTTCGATGTTTGTACCCGCAGCTGCAATTCACCACATCCGCGGCTATATTATTTGATTTTTATTTACTTCTTCTCAAGATGTAATTACAAAAGCAAGAAACCTGCCTAATTCAATCATAAATTATAAATAAAAATATATGTGAAATATAAATAACGAAAAAATATTACAACATTTTTCTGTATTCTTAGAAATTAATCCGGCGAGACGCCCGTTATGTAATTGGACCGTTGAATAATTTGTGAATTTATATAAAATAGAATTATCAAAATACCGATTGAATAATTTGTGAATTTATATAAAATAGAATTATCTGTATAACTATAGAAGGAAAACTAACTCCGCAGCGTTACATCGACGTAGAACGCCCTGCTCACCCCATCTGGCGGCCAATACATACAAACATTGACAGCAAAAATTGAGAAGTTATAATTTAGTATGTACACCTTAAATGATAACGTTGACTGGCATCATTTTTTAAAATATCATACAGAATAAATACATATAAAAATATTAATATTTCATTATAAAATAGTAGTCTTAAATAATTAAAAACTCAAAATATTATAGAATTATTTAAGTCAATACACTCAGGACGTGGCTGTAAACATGATAGTAATACACTTCTCTCTCTCTGTTATTTAAAAATATAACGTACATGTGCATTTTAGTAAATTAAACTATCCAGAAAACTTACTTCTACATTCTTTATCTTTTTAATATTCACTTTAAATTATCACTACTCACTTATTTAATAAAGAATTAATCACTGTTATAGCCTAATTATCACTGCACAGCAATTTAATAAAGAATTAATTACTGTTATAGTATATATAATTACTGTTATAGGAAATAGTTGCAAATTCAAAGCACGGATAAGAAATTATTTAAATTGTCATAAATGGAAATTAAAATAGTTAATTGAAAATAAATGAAAAGTTTTTCTCGTAAATATGTATAAATATGATAACTTTTAGTGAAAAATATACTTAACTTATGAATGATAAAACACATTCACTTCGTTAAATATAAGTCGAACTGTCGCACTAAGAGGCCCATAAACGTTTCCGCGTTTTAAAAATATATTAAATTTCATTAAAACCTAAAAGTGCATCTAAACACAATGAAAATTTTATATAACTTTTATGTAAATCACTTGACATTCCCACATTTTTTTTTGTAAATTCAAAATGACTCGCTAAAAATTACGTTTATATCTTTCCAGATAAGGAATTACAAAAAAAATTAAATAACGCATGGAAGCTTAAAAAGAAGAAATTTTAATGTTTTAAAGACGTTAATTTTATTATCTGTTTCTGAAACCTTAAAACAATTTAAGTAAATAATAAAACTGAAGTGAACTTTTTAAAGTGGTAATCTTCAATCAAGTATATACAAGTTTCTTTGTGAACAATAAGTAACTCGCTGATTCAGCAATGTAAAAATCAAAAATATATAACCGCATGCGAGATTCAACGAGGTCGATCGATTTATTTTTAATATAAGTAAGGGTATAAACGTGAAAAATTAAATCAACGTATGAGTACTACACAGAAAGAGGTCTCCTAAATTTTCAAATATAAGAAAGGACAAAGAAATAACCAATTTAAATTAGCTTTTTGAAACATTTTCATATTATGCTTTTAATATCGAAATCAGTTAATGCAAAGTAATATTTTATGCACTACAACATCTATATAAGAGTAATTTAACACTAAAACGTGTATCGAATTAAAGTGGAGACATGATCATAAAATATCAATGAATAGACGAGGACCTGTCTTTCAAGTTCATAAAGCTCCGAAAGTCAACGGACATTACAATGAATATCAGATCACCTTTGGAGATTATACTGGTATATTAGTATTTAATGCGGGTTTAAAGCGTTCGACATGTATAATCTTATACTTTGTAATTCGTTATGACGTAATTGATTAATATTGAGTCACAAATTTATAACAAAATTGAGATTTAATTATAAAAACCGAGACAGCAGTTTCAAAGTATTCATTATTTATACACATAAGTCGACAAACCAATTTTTATTTCTATTCACGAATAATAAACTGATTATGGGACTGTGTCTGTAGATTAAATATTCTTCTTTTCCATAAAAATGTTTGATAGAAGATAACAATTCAATACGTTCTGGAATTTTTGATTACCTATATCCGAAGACTGTTCGATGAAGAACGTGATGAAAAAATACTGACAGAGTTTTGATAAGACGATCGCAGCTACGTGTGTTAATGTTTGGTCTAATATATACAACACAAACTATCATGCTGCCACGAGATGAATTTTAAAACAAAACCCTAAGACATTGAATGAAATATATCAGCCGAGCATTTTTTTAAAAAAGCACCTATCTATTTCTCATTGTTTATTCCTTTGGAGTACATCATGAAAAAGGCTGAAACATTTTGAAAAAATTTCCACCATTGAACACCTTTTTTTGTAGCTGTTATATATTTTCTGAAACTGTCACACTACAAGGAGTTGAATGATTAGTAAGGACTAAACAATACATATTAACAAAAGTTTTTAAAATTGTTTGTTGTCAGTGTATCATTGTTTCTTCCTATGGGGTGCACCCTGAAAACCTTACTTACATTAGTGTTCAGGTGGATATTTATTAAAAAAAAGCCTCACTTTACGAGAAGGTCAACTGTAGAACAAAAGCTTTCACAAATCAGCCAGTACCTGAACGAATTATGTTAGCAAAATATTAACTGCCTTGTAATCGAGCAAAAATTATATTTTTATTTTACAAAATTATTTTCCACACGAACAAAGTGACGCGCATGCATCTTTATAATTTCAGATGCAGCGTTCGTGTCTATAAATACATTGAAGAGCGTTACGCTTTAGCGGTCCCAAATCAAGGTTTTGTAGTTTATTCTCAAATTTTTTCTGCATTTTTTGCAGTCTGCCGAAGCCATGGTGAGGCGTTTCAAGACTCAACGCTGTATTCAAGGTGATTTGACACTTGCAGTCTGATTTTTTGCACATGTACGAAGTAACATAGTAATGGAGAAAATTATTTGGGAATATGAAATGGAAATATAAGGCATATAACGTCTGTTAATAAATACTTCAAGGAGAGTATTATCAAATATACATATATGTACTCAAGTAAAAATAAGGAAATGACAGAGTATTATTCGTGTAATTTGAAATTATTGAACGTGAAACTGTATACATACATATTTCGTAAATATTTTTATTTATCTTTTTATGTACGTATAATAATAATATTAACGCACCGAGTGGATTTAGCACTCGGTCGTGTCTCGCATCAAATATAAAAGGTAAATAATAAATTTATTCCTTAAGACTCGAAAGCGTTAACAACTATTCTACTTATTGACAAATGGTAGTTTTTCCAGATGCTTGCCAACACGCGTTAGCATTCAAAGACTACCATTTGGGCAAATACCACCAACAGCAATGAAAAAACAGAAAAAAATAGTACGTCCAATTCTGACTAATTGCTGGTAACTGACAAAGTTCGAGTTTAATTGCTCTCGAATGACGGTTTCTTGCTCAAACTACATTACCGATAGTAGCTGTTTAAGTTCTACGTAAAATGTATGCATAAAATTTTCTTCACTATAAAATCAAGGGACAAATATTATCAATAATTCGCCTATAAACCTACCACTAACCCCTTACAAATATCAAAATTATATAGATTTCATGAACTGTACTTAAAGAGGCTAATTAAACGATAACAGTGAGACTGATTAAGTGATAATTAATATTTTTTTATCTAAATTATGTTACTTGTAAAGTTAGCGCACTAACTTTTCTCTATAACTTCTCTAATTGCCTTTGATTCAAATTCTTGCATGATGTTCCATTAGCGTGTACAAATATATAATTTATACACATGAAAGTTAAAAATATTCTTGAAACATTCCATACCAAATGATTTTTTTGCTATAATATAATTAAATTGGTCGAAAAACTAAATAAGTGCAATGTGGATGGCACTCGAATCACTTTTAATGGTCTCCATTCGATCAATCTTTATTGCCGACAAGAAAACTCTCGATATTACGAGGCCCGGGTTATAAAGGTATATCATTTATATGGCGACGTAAACGGGATTCTGAGAACACAAAGAGAAAAATTCTATCGCATCACAAAGATTAGTTTAATCTGATCGATCAATTAAGAAATAAAGAACAGCGTTAAGTATTCGATTTAAGTACGTAATAAGTATGGATTCCGAGATGATCGAGCAATAACCTGTTTCAAGGCGTTTTGTTTTTTTTTTAATTATGCGGGCTTGAGCAACAAATTTGTTTTATTTTCGAAAAAAATGACTATAATTCAGTCAGAATGTTTCAGTTTCTCAATATTATAGAATCACACGTATTATATTAATTAAATATGTGAATTAAACAAGGAGGGCAAAAATAATGAAAAATTTGATTACCAAGAATTACCGTTGATAAGGAAAGTACTTTTCCGGTTGTTCTTCCAAACTATATCCCAATTCAAGAGACAATCTGACAGTGACGTCAATCGAACATGCAAGAGACTTCATGGTGTATTTTTCAAATATATACTTAACACAGATGTAACTGAAGACATTAAATTAGAACTCAATGAACAGTTAATTAACATCTAAAACGTTAGGCTTAATTTTAAGTGTTTATTTACTTTTAATAAAAGTACATGTTTTTCTTATCCCACTTTAGCACTAATATTCCACGGCAACTCCACTTTGAATATTAATGCACTTTATACCTAAACCGTCCCAAACGTATATTAGTTTATTGATTACATTAGTCGCATTAGCTTATATATGTAGTTATATATATGTATATTCCCGTCATTCGTCCGAAGATATTTGATAGGCAAAATAGTGACAAATACATTTAATCAGGAAAAACTTACAGCCACTCCGTGTTATAAAAACATTATTTTTCAAAATATTTATAATTTTGCGACAGGTTTTACTAATAACGGACATAAAAATGATCTAAAATATATGTTTCATTGAAATAATCGAACGAAATCTGCATATAATTTTTCCCAGACATTCCTTGCAAGAAAACAAATCTGTGTAAATATACTCCCCGAAGGACACAATAAACTATAGTCTGTTGTGAATCCATTAACAAACCATTTAATCTAAAGTTGCTCTTCGCTATACTGTATATGTTGAAGATAAGTAGACGTTTCATTCCGATATTTTCGAAGCATCGTTATTTTTAAAACACCTTTATTAGGTCGACTATATAATGGAAACTGCAGAAATAAATTTCATGCACTTCTAATTGTTGTATTATTGTGAAACTTGGCAGTTGTATATACATCTGATGACAATACGATAGTTTCATAAAATTCAAAATGTTTTAGTCTTAAAACAATTAAATTTTCACCCACTTCCAGACGTCCGAATTATTTAAAATTTGGCACACGCATCAAGAACCGAAAAACACTAAGAAGGATAGCGGAATATTTCAATTAAATTTTCACCTACTTCCAGACGTCCTAATAATTAAACATTTTACGCACGAATCAATAATCGACGTCAACAAAACAATTTTATAAAATAAAATAAATTCAATCTTAAAACAAAAATATAAGACTGAAAAAAGAAAAAGTAAATAAATAGTTAAAAAAAATAAATACGCTTCTAAAAATACTATACTAAAAAGCAAAAATATTTATTAATTAGATAAACAAAGTCATTCAATTCTGAGAAAAAGTGGGCCTCGCTTTTACACTCAAATATTATACTCAATAATAAACATGGCTTACATTAAAATCCTTACTGAGTAGACAGAGAAAACAGGTTCGATAATTATTTTTTGCTTTTTAGTGCAGTATTTTTAAAAGTCTGTTTCTTTTCAGTTTTTTACACTATTAATTTATTCCAAAACAGCGCGAGCGTGTTGTTAATCGTCTCGACGGCAATTAAAATTCCTTGTTACTTAACACGGATTAATCACTCTACATATATATATATACATACGTACGTTACGATACAGTTCCGTAACAATTGCCTTGCCCCAGAGTGACATAACCGAACCAGTACGTGAAATCGTTAATGGGAGCGCGAACGGTCGCGCGGTCACGAGAGCAATACGCCGGCCGGCCGGCTTGTTACGCACCTTGTTACGCCCGAATGTTACGGCATTTCTCACACGATCCAATCAGCCTCGACGATATACGGTTGTAACGGCACGTTCGCGTCGTTAACGCTATCTACTTCGGTATTTTTTGCACTCACCGCGATATTGTGATATAGTTTTCAAACGTTTGAATTACGCTATGGTACGTGTGGAGCGAAAACTCTTTTTCCGTTCGTTTTTGCTATGGCTTCATCATCCATTCCCGTCCTTTCTCTAAGTCGGAATTTAAAGATGAAATCGTGGCCCCTATAGAAGCGATGGGGATATATTAACAAATAAAGGTCACTCAGTATATACACTAATATACTTTAAGGACATTCATAATAGCGTTTCTTAATGAATCCAATTCTGTTTTGAATTTGTAGAATGATTTTATTAATTACATTTTAAATTTTTACTGACCAAAATTTTGTAAGAATTTTTATAAATATTTCCAATTTTTCATTTGAATTTCATGCATTACTATATCGCTGTGTAATCTATAATATGTCGAATAGAGCAACCTGATAAAAATAGTCCTATGTATTAATATTATAAATAGGAAAGTGAGTTTTTTTATTTATTTACTTATCTGGCTTTTCGCCTCAAATACTTAACCAATTTCTCTAAAAACTCGTTTGCATACATATTTTATCCCGAAATAAAATCTTCTAGTAATGAAATAAATCATTCCATCAAGAATACGGGCGAGAACATAAGTGTCTATGTATATTTACATAGCGAGTTGATAATGTAGTCTTTTAATATTATAAACATATTGGCATGAAAAATATTTTCCAAGAATTACACCTCCATTTTCTCCCTTTTTACATGAGTGATCAAAACTAGTATTAAAGTAAATTTATTTGTCAAACAATTGTCTATCAATAATAAAAATACTTAATAAAAATAATAAATATAAATCATAACTTAAAGATTTACATCCCTAATCGTATTTGTATACGTATTGAATATTTCGTGTATCGCGATATATTTTCTGCGAACCAAAGATTAGATCTATTACATTTTTATCATTTCGTTTATCTATTAGTTCTTAATTTTTTGGTGAAACAGTATCATTTTTCAGTACCTCTTTTTTAAATTCTACCTAATTATCAAAATTGATCTTTTCCCATTCCCCAGATAAAATTCATTCATTTTATTCTAACACCGACATTAAAAAGAGTATCTTATAATTAACCCTTTTATGGTAAATGAATAAAATATGTTTTGCATATTAAGGAAAATAAAAAATAGTTGGTCTAACTCCGCCAATAAAATATAACATTTCAAATAAGAGCAATGTATTATAGAATAATATCATGAAAGTTAAAACATAATATATACGGAAAAGTAGAAGGAGAGTTGTTACACGATTAAAAATTTCAGACTTTATTTCCTGTATCCAGATCGTATTGTAAACTACGACAGATACATTCATACAAAAGTTTTAAACTGATAGGATGGAAGGAAGTAGTTTAAAAATTAAACGTAACTTTTAAAACACGAAACAAGAGATAAAAGTTAAATCATGTTTTGAAACTTATGTACAACCAGTTATGTACGAGTAGAGCTCGTATTACAGCATACTGAAGCACATATAAAAATTTAAGAGTATATAATATTTCTTATAATCTAACAATAAATATTAATTTTATTTTTAACATATAAATATGTTGCTGAATAGATCTTTAACAGACGTAAAAATACCGTGAATTTTTCAAAAATCGCTATTCCCTTCTACTAAACTTTAAATAAAGTAGTAACGCTATTTTTTTATATCTCAGAGTTTAGTAGTTTCAGAGATGGGGAAGTCATATTTTTGTGAACTTTTTCAATTCGAATTGTGACCCCTGATTTATCTAATTTTTAACTGTTAAACTTATCTATGCTAACTTATCTGTCCACACTCCTTTTTACAGTATTTTTCACGAAAAATATTAATATATTTCCCATTATTTTTTTGATAACTTTGATATTTGTAAATCGATTAAACTGAAAACGTATCTGAGGAATGCAGCAACACGCAGTGTAGATACATTGTTAAAGTGTTTGTCGTATAAAAACATTGGAACAAATCGTTTTACTTAACTGTAAACTCACATAACTTCCACAGTGTGCATGATCTGTCAGAGTCACGGTCATGATGCAGTACCGATATAGGAATTAACACAGTAACCGATACACAATGAATGATCTGTGCCTAGACTCACCGATGCATGGTAGAAAGCCAATGTTGTTAAGATGACTGATGAGACGAGAAAACGTTTTTGCGACCACATCTTAATGATGTCGTGTTTCTAAGAACTCCAATATTTTATTGATTGAATCAATCAGGTGTTACGGGGTTTCTCCAGATTAGAAGCTAATTGAAGGCTTCCGTGATGAATAATTAACACAAGTGGTTTTACAACACTGGTGGTTTTCGCTTAAAAGGTAAATAATTTTGGGGTACACACAGATAGTATTTGAAATATTTCTTTGTGCACCACGTAAAGCGGTTTTTTTTCCAGGTGATAAAACGATCTGTAAGAAGACTTTGTTGGGGTTTAATTAATTTAGTTGATTAAGATTTTTGATAAGTTTTTTTTATAATGAATGTGCTCGTTTAACGTTTAACATTAAACAACCAAAATAACCCCACCACATTATTAAAATGCACATTTCTATTTTGATTTCATTTTAAAACATTTTCATTTCTCAAATTACTATTCCAAATGATGAAATATATAGAGTATTTGTTTCCTGTCAAACTCTTTAAATTAAATAAATACTATAGTCATAGTATTTATTTTAATGTAGATTAAAAAAATAACCAAAATATCACCACTTTTATGTAAACACTTTTTTAACTTCAAAACCGTTATCGAGGCTTATACGTAAAATATAAATAAATGTGTAAATATAAATAACACAAGTAATAAATATAAATAATCTGTCTTGAACTTTTCTTTAAATCTACAATTCGGCTAAATAAATATTATCAGTGCATCTGTAATAGATTTTATATCTCAGAAATAATACTTTATATGTACATATTACATACCATATAGGCTATAGTAATCCCAAAACTATAAGCTACTCTCTTGTGAAAATTGTATGTCAATAGGTCAGTAGTTTTTGCGTGAAGGGAGGATAAATAGTAACGCAGTTCAAAGTCAATTGGGAACAACGTTGTAATTTGTAGGTTCGAACAAACGTCTCGGAATCACCTTCACTTACCGGTCTATACTTGGTCCAGTGAGGGCTACAAATTATTGAACTAGTTTTTAATAACTTTTAAGTAACGGCTTTTATAGGAAATCATATAGAAAATGTAACATAACTTAATATGAATACAAGCCTTTTACATGATCTATTGCTACACCTCACGAAAAATTCAATGCGTTTCTCGAATCAATGAAGTCACTAATTTAGCATAGTGACTTCCCGCTGACAACAGACTAGAACTTTATTTAAGCGCACAATTGAGTGTAGCTCACGTAAAACATTAGACTGCGTTGAGCCGTAAGTCGTTTGATAGACTGCACACTCCATTCGACAATGACATTGATGTCACATTCTGGCAACTCACATTTTGCCATATTTCATACGACAATTCAGTACGTCATACGACCATTGAATTTTTTTATACTTCCAACGAGTGGAAAAAATCATAACATTTTCGGGGAAAACAGATAACACGAAATTTTCCTCAGAATGCTAATATCATCTAGCAGAATGATACAAAGCAAAGTTTAAAAAAATCAAAGCTGCCTTCCGATTGCATAAATTAAGACTGAAATGTGAAATTTCTGTTTTAAAAAAATAACATAATTCGTTGGTCAAACTAATACAACTCCAGATGGGCCTAATCAAAGTGCAATGCCCTGTTTACAATATCAATAGAATTGATTTTATTGTGCGACAAACAATTATTATTTTTATACTCAAATTGCAATAACAATAAATCAATTGCTTCACAAAAACTCAATACAAACTAGTGAATTATGGGTGGGCGATTAATTCATATTTCAATCCAGTTTTGCAATCAACCGCTTAAAAATATCCAACACATACAATTCAGACCTGACTTTTTATTACATTGAACTTATTTAGTTTTTATTGACTCTTTGAAATTATGAAGGCGACCGTTTTTTCCAATTATTTCTCGACCTTCCTTCTATCAGTACAGCTTCCTAAGGTAGCAAAATATATTGTAGTTTTTTTTATCTAAAGGCATAAGGTATCGGTGAAAAAAACACTTTAAATAGAGTAAAAATTTCTTTTCAGAATTTTTTACGTTAAAAAATAAGAATATCCCCATATTCTAATCATAATCACCGTCGAGAAAGGTATTTAACTATATTTTTTATTACTAAAATAGAATTAATAATAACGTTAAAAACGGTTAAAATAAATATATCTTACCTTTTCATTACAAAGTTATAACGATTTAAAAACTGACGAACTACGATTCGCGCTAAAACGCCCCATACCAAACACAACAGAATTATGTCGTCACTAGCCCGTATTTCGCATTATTACAATATTACGTTTAAGTTAAATATTGCATATTATAATTTTCTCATTTTTTTTGGTGGAAACTAAATTCATGATAACTTTTTCTATTTAATGAAAAAAAATGTTCACTTTTTATTATTTAAAGTTTAATTGTTTCTTATATGAATTATTTTTTTTTATTTACAACCTACTCTAAAAACTAAACTCAATTTTATTTATTTTCTACTAAATATGTGATTAACAACGACTTAAAAACTTTATAAATTCACATCCGATGACAATTTCAAATAGATGGTTAAACAAACCCATCGCTTTGTAGCAGTGATGACAATACCTACAAATGACAACAAATAGCTCATCCTACAAAAAACAAACCTCAATCGATTGTAAAATCGACTTCGATATCGATATCGACCTGTAACCTCGCTAACAATTCGACAAGCAGGCCTATTCATCAAATTGATGAAAGCGAAGAGCATCAATCGGTGTATTCGTGCAGAGAAACTTTTACCTTTAAATGAACCCATGCTCGTTTACAACATAGTGAGTATTTCGTATATTTGTTAATAATTGTCAGTGTCAAATTAAAAATACTCATTAGTATCTAAATGTGAAATGTTTAATTTGGTTTGAATAAGAATTCGTGACGCTTTTACCAAATATTACACAAGTGAAGATGACCGCGGAAGGTCTTGCCTGATGCCTACCTCAGATAATAGTAATTAAATATATTAACAAAATGTTTACTTATAGGTGCAGTAGTACAATGTATAAAGAACTGTCCGCCTTTAGTGAGATGCGTATCGCCCTTTATAATTACCACCGACCACTCTTAAGGGAAAGTGGTGACAAATTCGTTTATTTTTTATCTAGTCATAACTGTATAGAATAGTCTTTCCGTTTATTGGAATTTAGAATATTTAAACATAAACTTCAGTTCCTCTTTTTGATGTTTTAAATCTTCAGTACTGTATTGAACATGTTGAAATGTGCAACGAAGTATTAAACATGTTGAAGTTTACAACGAAGTTTTGAACATGTTGAAGTGTGCAACGAAGTATGGAACATGTTGAAGTGTGCAACGAAGTATTGAACATGTTGAAGTGTGCAACGAAGTATGGAATATGTTGAAGTGTGTAACGAAGTATGGAACATGTTGAAGTGTGCAACGAAGTATTGAACATGTTGAATTGTGCAACGAATCGAATCTCGAAATTCTCCCTTTTGATAGTTATAAACAATTAAAATTAATAAATTACAATAAATTGTCAACATCTTCATTAATCATTAATTTTCATTCATTTTCATTAATTAATTAAACTTCATTTAGATTGTTTGATGAAATGAAAAAATTTATTTTTATAATTATAAAATGTCATGTTAAAATTAAATTAAATTTAATTCAATTAAAACACAAAATTTAAGTGTTTTAAAATTGTAATTTATTAATTTTAAGCATTCAATAATAGATGAAGTAGTAATTTATAATTTATAATGCAAATAAATACATACCGAATTGGAAACGGTCTGGCAGATGATTGACTTACAATAGAAAGCCATTGGAAAAAAATACATTGACATTTGAAATTAATACGATCTGTAATCACATGAGAGACAAATCTCATTACAAAATGATTTTTATTGGACATTTTCATTGTTGTAAATATCAATATAAATAAATTTAATATTTACACGTGTTTAGAATTGAGGTTTACGGCTGACCTCGCACAAAGCTTGCTGCTCTAATGAACACTTACGCAAATACACACACACACACACACGTCATATATAATAAAAAGAGACAGAGAGAAAGAGAGGGAAAGGTCCCCTGGAGGGGGCATAACGCTTTTTTCTTACGTGACAATCTGCCAATTCGTTCTACTGTAAGCCGCGTAAAAAACTTCGTTCCATAAATTATGAATAATACAATAAGCGAAATGAAACGGAAAAATGAAGAAGAAAAGGAGGAAATTTTTATTCTGTTTTGAAAAATGTTTATAGTTATATCCTGCTGGACGAGGTGTGTGAAAAAATATTTTCGTTCTTGATTTATGTATGTAAGGAGGTACATTACAAAAAAAAAATATTTCATATTTGCCACGTTATTTAGATCCCCGTCTAAAGCATATGCTTGCAAAATGTCATGCACGTAGGTCAGAGATATGAATCTGTGAGAGATGGATGGAACTCTAAAAATGTCATTCGTAAATGAACCGTCGAAATTATTAAATTTCTATAATTATATGATTTTAACTAGTGCGTATAAACTGATTTTGTTTTTTATTTATGTGCTAGCCGCAAAGTTTCGATGCTTACGACAGTCAAAAATATTTTAAGTACTAAAGCAAAAACTACCATTTACAAACAAGGAAAAAATTACCGTTACCAACTAGCCATGCAATTATTACTAATCTACTTCCATGCATCAAAAACAAACTGCAAATACATAATGCAGTCCGATTGCAAGCCGGCGAAGCGTTCATCAACGTGCACATATTAACACGCGCTTCAAATCCAAGCCCCGAGGAAGCGATTGCAGCATTAATGGACGAGTCGGTCGAGAGCTAACGACCGATTCATTATGCCGAATTATTAATAAAAGAATAAGTAATGCTATATTCGATATTAATAAATAACGGACATATCTCAATTGTAGTCGGGTTTCGGATACACAGTCGTAGGTTCGGTGCCGGGTAGTTCACTTAACAAGTTCGACACCGTGTTATAATATTGTTGTTGTTAAAAAATATATGCAATTCGTCAAGGTATTACATAAAATAGAATACTAATATTTTTCGATTAATAATCTGTTATTTTATTTTCCATCGTATTATTTCCACAATCTTTCGCGGTACGTTAAACGAATCGTTAATAATTATTCTAATGTTTGAGTTGAATTGACAATTATTATGCAGTAACCACACCTAACGGTTTTTGTGATTACATTTTGTAGTCTATAGAAGAAAGGTAATTTTATGTGGGTATAAATAAAACTTTAAAAAAAGACAAACGGTGAAAGTTAAAAATTGGCATTCTTTACCCTAATTAAGTATTGTAACAAAAATTGATACATACTAATGTACACAGGTTCAACAAAAAATTGTTTTCGTTTCTTATCCTATACCTTGGTACCTTAGGTCATCTATATATTTTTCACTGAATATACATACAAACTAAATGGCGTACATATATGTTAAGACATACAGGAGTGTTTAGTTTATAAACAAAATAATTCCGTCAAATAAGCTTTCCAGGCGTTTGCAATTGCCAGATGGAAACCAGTTTTCTATAGGTTTAAATGAACAAGCGGCCCAATACCTATTAGCTTAGTGATTCTTTATCAAATAAGCATCATATTGATGAGAAAGACGATAATTAAAAAAATTAACGTAGAGTTACTCATAGAAAATATAACATAACTTTATACTGTATCGATCCATTTGTTGAATTTTGTTGTTCCATTGGAACGGTTAAGAAAATTAAATTGAAGAAGCCATTTCAAGTACTGATTTGTTTTCAAATATATTACAGTTATAAAACATGTGCAATTTATATAATTGGAAACAGTTTTGTCGTCCATAACGTTATATGATTTAATTGATCACATTCAGATGATGTAGGTAATGATACGGACATCGAATTTCGCTATTTAAATTCCAATTGTTCTTTAATACGTCCTTTCCGATCTCATTAATATAGAACAAAATGTCAAATAACGTTGATGATTTAAGACATTTTAAAATTAAAACGACTCATTAAAACTGCACCAACGCGTAAATAATGAATATATCGAGTGATATATTTCAATGAAACGTAACATAATACACGAGAAAGTTTCAATCGCTACACTCGAAATCCATTTTAAGAATAGTACTCAACACCTCTAGCAACCTGTCTTTAGTACAATTGAATGTGAACATAGTATATCATATTGTTGAATTAAATATTCAACAGACAAAATATACAATGTGTTATTGCAATGCCGAAGCATGAATACTTTCAGCCTGCAGTCATATTTTGCTATTCGCGTGCATGACACAAACTAGACTCACTTCCGGACCTCCCCAAAGTTCACTCGTTTAATCATTCAGAGTAAAACTTAACAACAATGTTTAGTACAATAACTTAAATATTTATATATATATATATATATATATATATATATATATATATATATATATGTGTGTGTGTGTGTGTGTGTGTGTGTGTATTTCTCAATTTTGAAAAACAAAATATTACTTTTGATATAGTCATAATAATTTTATTTTTTTCTATCTCTTAAACAAGCGGGTTTATAAAAACAAAGTCATTCACATTTCGAACTAAATTTGAAAAGTTTTGAGTTAAAAACTTTTAATTATTGGGTGAATAATTACTTGTCATCATTAACCACCCAATAATTTAAAATTGTCGAATGGAATTAAAAGTACACATATTTGAATAATTTAAAATTATATTTTTGAAAACTTTTTAAATCAATTTTCACAAATTCTGGAATAAACATATTGACGCCCTAAATACTTTTGAGAACTTTTTCTATTGTATAATTTTTGTACAGAAAAGTAATTTTCTTAAGTAACTATTCATACATATTGCTAGTACTTTGAGATTATTTAGTTCAAATTGGTATCGTCTGTGAAGTGTTTAAATTAGTGATTGAAAAAATCGGCCAAGTGTATTTTGGAACTCCCATAAATTAAGGTTACATAGTGATCCATACTTCTTGTGATTATTGACAAAATTGAAGTAAAATTTTATTTAAAAGTTATGGTATATAAAGAAAGTTATGAATTTTTTTGATTTTTCAAACCCATGGTTAAAAATTAGAGCGACGTAAAGACATTGTAAGTTATGTTGAAGTTTAATATTGACCAAGGGGAGTTAAAATTGGAAATGAAATCTAAATTTAATTTTAAAAGACCATTTCGAAGATATCCCACTTGAACGAATGCGTGAAAAAAATCGCCTTATTTACATGTGCGGAGAAGTAATTAAATATTTATTAAATTTTTTGCTATTTATTCAATTGATATGAAGCGCAAACTTATAAAATTTTACATATGAAGCGCATCCTTATGAAGTGCAAACTTATAAATTTTTACATATGTAAGTCTAAAACTACATAAAATGTCTGGTTCTATCAGACAGACCCACAGACAGGTGGACATGACAAAATTATAAGAGCTAATATTTCTCTGTTACTTTTATTAGTTAATAAAGTCAGAATTTAATTTAACGCAGGCCTTACTAAATTCATTAAGTACCTCCATAAAGATAAGTGATAGCAATGGACACTTAAATAAAATGACTTCATCTATTTCTGCTCTTATTTTAATCCACATTGGTAATTATTTAAATATTCGTTCGTTATGTGAAGAACTGTAAGATTAAGACTATATATCAGACTATATATAATAAGAAGGTTAAGACTATATATCTTCTGTTTCAAATATTCTGAGTATAAATAATTTAAACATTTTTAAAACTTCGCATTTGAATAATTTTCAACGTATAGTTGTACAGGTTACATTAAAAGACGTCTAAACTTAAGAATCTTACTCTATTGAAAAAAAACATTAATTTTTTCCTCTTTCCCAGCCCGCAACCTTACCTGATAAGTTTAATCTCCTTTAACGTTTAACCCCTAACTTAATAATTCGTTCCGTTCCTATTAAACGCGAGTTAAGTTACCGCCTGCTTTCCAATTGATAAAAGCCTAAAAGATAACAATATATTAAATTTCATGCCAAAAACCTTCCTGATATTAATATTAAAATTATCGCGAGTGTTCTTGAACCTTCCAAAGTTAAACGTACTCGAACCCTCGCAGCTTATCGGCTTTCCAACAAGATAAGTTTTGTATACTCCATTAACTAATGATAAATCGCAATGTAAATATACGTGGATAGAATTTTCGTACGTGCCTCCCAAAACAGTCGGTTTCGATTGGCACTCATTGATTTCTGTCGATTTAACTTTTTGAGAGTTCAAAGCAGACCTATTGCTACACAAGCAAAATAAAATAATTATCAGGGTATTGTAAGTACCTTTTTTCATGTGTGTCTGCCAGGAGGCCGATCAAGTAAAACTTCCAAATTAAATTTTACAATACTTTAGTCATAATGATTAAATAAACATGCATATGAGATTGAGAAGTGGAAGATTTAACATAAAAAAAACTAAAATACTATTTTTTCGGATTTTGTGTATTTAATTATATATTCCAAATCATGCATTTCCTTTAAAACTAAATACCTCGTCGAATGGAGTTCTTTACTCTAACGGCTACGCGCAATGTAGTTGATCGACTTATGTACGAGTCGGCGGCCAATTACTACCTACTTTTGTCGGAGAAGGTCAGTCGCCGACTTTCCAACGATTCAATACATAAGTCAAGAAACACACGTTGCCGACTAAATATCTTCTGTCTTCATTAGCCCATATTCAATTGTAATTATATCCTTTTCTCCATTAATGTGTTTCAACTAGTAAAATCGAGAGAGCCAGGGTCTACCAGAGTCACTTCACTCTTTTCTAGAGCTGACTTTTATGGAATATGTACTATAGAGATAGTTTGAAAAATCTTATGTTTTTTTTCCTATTATTATCGTACCGATTACTATAACTCGTCTGCGTTGCAGGCTTCACTTTTTATAATTGAATTCATTTTTAATAACTATTAATTTTATAAGATTAAATAACTAGTAACAACCAAATACAGGGAACAATGTCTCAAACAATAATCATGAGAACAACATTTAATCTCTAGAATCTGAAATGTCCACGTAACTATGACAGCCATCGATAACAAGGCGATAGCCATCTCTCTACAGTAGTGGAGATAGCCTAATGAAAAAAAAAATCCTTTTTGGTCATGTTTCCGAAACTGCTTTACCCATTGCAATTCAAAACAATAGTTACCATCTACATAATCATAATACTTTAAAGTTTTTCTATTTCGTAGGTTAAAACTTTAAGGGTAATCTCAAAAACTGTACGATTTTCCAAGTTTGCAAATACATATTTATGTACGTACTGCCAAGCGCAATACGACAAGAAAAATCGAAATCAAACAGAAATCCATTTCCGATTTTGCATTTAACGTATGTACGTATGTACAATATGCACGTATATACAGTATACAAATACATACACTCACACTTTTTGTATTGCAATATTTACATCTTTTTGATTGATTAAAGTAAAATAACTTGAAAGATATCTTCAGAATCTATTCTTTTCTCGCTACGGAGAGATAATAATAATTACATTATAATAATAAATAGCCCAATTTTTCGAAATTAAACTTTAGCCAAAATCAATCTTCTTTGAGTAACTATTTCTTTGAGTACATTTTAAAACACATATGCACAAATATTTATGACAATAGCTTGAAACTAAAGTAAATTTTAAAAAAATACTACTAATATAAATTTCAAAGTCGAATAACAATAAAATGAAATGATGCACACATGGAAGAATGCGGAATTATCAAAGACAACATTTAAGTTAATCGTTGGCTAACTGTACGTAATTAACTGGATCTTTGTAGATAATTACGGTCTTATTACATTAACGCCGACATCACATTTGAACATACTTTAAATAATGAATAGTTATGCATTTGTAGTTCTGTGTTATGTTCACGCTGCAAACATAACATCAAGCGACCGACTGGAATTGTTTCTTGTGTAAATATTTTAACTTTTAAATACCTTACCAAAGAAATGAATCTCTGAAATGTATAACGAACGATAAATTGCTTTTAGGTATTATTGTTAACAAAAATATAATATTATAATTTATGCACAATTTACTATTATGCTGATTCAATTAGTACTATAAGGAATGCTATAATTTTTTAGCAATATCCAGAAAAACAAATTTATATTGTCTTTCTGAAATTAATAAGCTGAGCTAAAAAGGCGCGGATTCCGTAAAACGATGAAAAATTACTTACAAATAGTACTGAAAGTCCCGCATTTTCATTAATTACTCCGTATCTCATCCTGGTTGAATACATACTGATACTCGTCTGTCTCCAGCTCAACGCTATCTTTCACCATATTGCATTTCAAACCACACCATGAGAATGTGCCCCCTTCAACCACAACTTCTGTAAAATCATGTAAATCAAATCATTTCCCACTGTTGATCCAATAGCGTGACGTTGCCATTGAGTACCATGTCATCTATAGAATCGTGTCATCTAAAACCACAGAGACTATAAAGTCACGACATGTAATACCGTGTCATCTTCAAAACCATGACATCTAACCCCGTGCTATATAGAACATCACGCCGTTTAACAGCGGGAAGTCAATAAAATTTATCCATGTGATGTTGTGTTACCTATAAAATCACACCATCCAACACTGTATCGTCTATAACGTAACTCGATGTAATCCCAAGTCTTAAAAATTTATCCAATACTTTATCGTCTACAAACGTACGACAATTAACACTGCGCCATTCACATGTAACCTACTCAGATAACGTTCCTACTCATATAATTTAAAAACGTGTCCGCAACTACTTCCTTTGTTTCTTCATAGATACATTCAATAATAGATGTTGGTGCAATTTAATTGTTAATTGATAATTATAACAAAAACACAAGATGAACTAATTACTTCAAAAGAAATTGATTACAGTTGATTGTTTTATCACCAGCTATTTAAATTGAGAGGAAATATATCCTTTAATCAAGATACACAAGGATGATGTTTAATTGATGTTATTAGACAATTGTTATTGATAAAATTTTCTTGGATCCCATCCAGTTCTTGAGATACGCTATTTCAGCGTTAATAGTGCCGCCTCGTTCAGTTTAAGTATCGTACCGCAAAGCCGTACACCGTGCGGTATTATCAAAACGATATCTGGTCTAACGCCTGGTATCGTTATGACAAACTACTTATTGGGTTTTGAATATTGAGCGATACGGTATTTTTTTAGTTTTTATTTTCATGGAGGTTCTGTTCCTAACAATAAAACATTCAAATTTGTAATTATGATTGAGACTATTTAGTCAAACTGATGTATTTCTCCATGTTAATAAAGTATGAAAACAAAAAATGTAGATTATTTTCGTCTCATATTTTTGAGTGGAATGCAAAAAATATCTATGGGCCCTACGATTAATAAAGATTCTTTACTCGTAGGCTTTACCAATTAACCATCACCTATACCTATATATTTATATATATATATATATATATATATATATATATATATATATATATATATATATATATATTTACATATATGTATATATTTACATATATGTATATATTTAAAAGAAATGATGAGTGAAATGAGAGGGGAAAAGGAGATGAAAATAGTATAAAAATGCGAAAGTAACAACTTTTTGGAACTAAATTCTTGTCATTACGAGCACTTGGCATGTCAGAGTCACTTATGCCATAATTCGGCAACATTCACAGCAAATAAAAAAATGTTTGAAAAAACAGATTATGGAGAGAGGTACAATACATTATACGAAGTTAAGGTATAATCTGTTAATAAAATAGACGGTTTGAATTATTTAACCCACTATAAAGTTCTACGGTACTCATACGTCCCGATCGAATCTTTTGAAATCGAAAACGCATAGTTAAATTTGGGGAAAATTTAATTTAACTGAGCGATTGCCTTACTGTTTTGAATTTAATTTCACTTTTTTACTCAATTCCATTTAATTTGATAGGTACACGTACTTTTCACAAAAAGCATTTCATTTGAGCCCAACTTATGCTTAATCTCTGATATTAAGCTTTCCTCAAATCATATTAAAATTATCGATTCCCCGACCATAATATTTCCATAACAAGACGGATTGGATTCTTAAAAATCTCATCGGATATTCATACCCGTTTGGGTCGCCACAAAAAACATCGTTCAGCCGCACCGATCGAAGAGCGAAGACAAACAATCGCAACTGAAAGCCCGAAATGAACAAATATTCGACAGATCACCAGCCGCCAGACAAAAGGCCGGAAGGCGAGTGGCGGAGAGGAGAGGCGCATTAGCCACGCCGGGAGATGAACGACGCACCGACGATCGACAAACAACGGACGGGCGACAACAAAAATGACAAAAACCGCCTGATGCTAATCGGACCATTGTGGACGAACGATGGAAAAGAGTAAATCTCTTTTTATGCAAAACGAAGTAGCTTTCGTCGGCGATTATTCATTGAAGCGAAGTATCGAAATTAGCTCAATCTCTTAAACAAATAATTGATTTCCGTATTTAATAAAGGCTGCGGTTATCTTATTACTAAAATAAAACCAGAGCAAACGAAACAATGTCAAATAAATAAAATTTATCAAAGATTTTATATTCAATATTACAGTTAGTAATTATAATAATTTCGAAAATAAAAAGGTGGTTCCAAGTTCCGCTCACGTGTGGTCTGTAAAGAAAGAAAATGAGTCGAAAAAGCGCAAAGAAAGAAATAGTTGTATGAAAAATAAAACAATTATCTTTTCTTTTAAGAATCACTTTCACAGTGCTGATGACATTCTGTTTAGTGTAATTATCACATATTATTATTTATTATAGAGAATTTCCAAACGAAAGTGTGCAATTATTAATAAATCGATTAGAATTTAATCCAAAGTCTTATTTAATTGTCATAGAATAAATGCAAAAATATGATGAAAATTATTTAATATTTATTGTAACAAATTATTATTAATTTCAAAGACAATAAATAAGAAAAATAATCGCTTTGTATAATAAGATTGCAGCCTGGTTTTTAATTAATTAATTCTTCTTAGTCGTGCACTCTTGACAGAGTGGTCGTGATCATGATTAATTAATTACTGCGGTGTGAAACTTAAAAGTTCTGGTATCATACAATTTACAAAGTATCATACAATGGTATTTAAATATTGTAAATTTTTAAAATGTACCTTTTAAAATGGTCATTACTTTTCGTTTTTAAGCTCAGTTTACGCAATATTAAGCTATAAAGTAACATGCGATACGACCCAACACCCTCCCTTTCTTCGACCAATAGTTTGAAAAATCTGAAAATTTTCTAAACTAAATACTAGTATACTTATGACATTAAAATTAATATAGTGTCGGTTAATTTGCATCAACAATTATAAGAAACGTAAACAACTACCGAACTCTATTTTAAGCATAAACCATGCAATGGGTCGTTTTTAGTAGTTATTTTAATCAAATTACTGAATTTAAATATTCATGCTTTCAGCTTTCAGTAGAAAATTCTTAGTTTACTATTACTATGAAAAACTACGTAAAGTTCCTGAATAAAATGTGTAATAAAACTATATTTTCATGACATACAATCGTGTGGAGATTACGTATGACCTTTTCCGTAGCTATAAGTATAAACACTGTATAAAACAAATAAAATATAAATTTAAATTATAAATTAAAATTTTCAGGGGAATGAAAAATAATTTAAATCTTTTGAAATATCTTTAGTGCATTATTGTATATTTAGTATATCGGTGTATATATATATATATATATATATATATATATATACATATATATATAATATATATTTATATATATATATATATATATATATATATATATATATATATATATATAACAGATAACAAATTAAAACATTAAATTTTCTTTCAAAATGACGGTGTACGAAAACCAATTAAATTGTATCCATAGATATACGCATAACAAATAGCTACTGAAGAAACATTTGGGTAAATTAAATCGATTGGAATTTTCGCGATGTCAAGCGTTACGGCCCGATTCATTCAGCGCGGACGTAGAAAATCGTCACGGTAGAACGGCAACGGAAATTAAAACGGTGGGACGAAGAAGTTCAACCAGTAGTTAAGAAAGTGGCAAATTGACAAATGTGAAGTAGAAACATCTGAAATGGTATGGTAAAGGTTTAGACTATGTTTAGAAATTGCCTCCCTGTATATATGTTTATACTAATAAAAATATATGTATGATAAATACAATAATCGTGGTACAATATAGAAAGTCCTTTCCCAAAAAAACAATGTAGAAATTAAGGCGTATGTCATCTTTTACTTTTAGAATCACATATTTCGTATGATTCATACTACTATTATTCGCCTTTTTCTTTCATTTCTTGTAACAAGGAAAGATATGGTGAATCTTAATATTTCTAGAAGATATTATCACTGCCAATTCTACAGTTATAAGACTGAATAAAAAGTACATAGGAAAAAATTAAATAAAATAAATGAATAAATAAAAATAGAAGATAAGGTACGTAACAACCAAATTTTAATAGCCTAATACTTAATCTACCAAAATAATTAGACTACGAATATTAAAAGCAGATTGAAATTTTTAAAAAATTTCAAAAACAAAGTTGTATGGAAAACACGAGACTGATAAATTTTATGTGCGAAATACAACTAAAAACGACGTCTGCCCTCATTCTTCTCTCCGCGTAATTACTTAACAATACGATGTATATTTTCACATCATTAATTCATTTTATTTATTACTTATTTGTTTTTCTTCTAAGATAAATTTTTGGCAATTTTTTTAAATTTGTAAGGTCGCCATTTTGAAACTATACTTATAAGCAATTTACTCCTTCTGAGTACTTAGTCAAGATTTATAATTAAACTGTTTGTGAAAGTTTCATCTCGATCAAATAAAAAATCTACATGTGTACAAGCTATTAAGTACAGCTTATGTTTGACATGTGGTAACAATTATCGATAAAGTTGATGAACTATCTGTCAATTAAAGTAAAAAAATAACCATTTATATTAGGTATTATTAATTTGAGTATGTATTGCGCTTTTATATCCATATTAATGACTCATGTTGAATAAAACAATTCCATTTAAAACGAGGTACGATACCCTCGATGCGTTAGAGAGACTCGCATTTGTCCGTCTTTTTATATACCACTTTGGTATTTAAATTTAAGACCGAGTGCTAGTCTACTTTGTCTTTCGCCTTTGTAATAACAGAAGTAAGTGAAACAGGGTGATTATTTAAAGAAGATATTTGTTTACTTAACGCCGTGAGCTGTACATCGCTACACTCATAATAACTGTTTATCATATATCAGCTGTATCGACTGAATCACTTGCTTGTTTACTTTGCAAGATTGAAAATAATTGCTCATGTTTTTAAACTCCAATTCATTTAAAAAAAAACAATATAATGTATTCAAAACAAATAGTGCCTTAGGAGTTTCTTTTACGTAATCCAATATGTATCCAAACAAACCATATCGATATGGAAATCCTTAGTTATGATGAGTTATCCTTAGTTATGAGAATGAACATTATTACGGGCGTTTTTGTTAATACAATTTAATGAGCTAGCCTAACTGAAGAACGGGAGTCTGTATAAATAAAAATAATAAATATGAGTGGGACGAACTCTGAAGATTGAATGAAGATTGAATCAAGTCAGACTAAAGTTATACCTAACTATTGCTTCATATACTGATTAATTATTTATTTACTTGAAAGGGATGATCATTTCAGGATAATCTTTCATATTTTTCCTTGACCGCATGGGGTTACCATAGACAATTTGAAGTATTTCTATCTTAAAAACGATAATAAAGTAAATTGTTTTGAAGTTCATACGCTACCAAATTAGAACTTTCAGAGAAAAACCACTACATACGCCTTGAATGCTATATAAATAAGATCACTGAATTTATATTGTATTGACAGAAGGCAATGCTTGCCTACTTACTGCCCTTCGATGCTATGAGAATGTTACAAGTTTTCTGTTTTTACCCTTTGACACATCTAAAGCTGCCTCTACACGTACAAGGATAATTTATTTGTACGTACCTTAAAGGTGTTCAGGGCTCGAGTAATAACATTAGAGTCTCCTGGCTTCGTCGGGCCTCGCTTCGTCTGCACCGAGCGGCGTCAAGAGGCTTAGGCAGCTGTAGGCTTTCATGGCATCGCTATATACGGCCTAAGGCTGTTTTGATGCGGCTGCAAGCCCCGAAGATAAGCTGCGCGGTTTAGCCTAGCATAAGCTCTTTTGCCGCGAGGACAAGTTTCTTTTTCGTATGTAATAATCAAGGGAAATGAAATATGTGTGAAACTGAAAGATGCAAACAAACCCATTTTAATAGACATATATACAATATGTTAATTTTATTGTTAGACGTATATATTTATATATATATATATATATACATATATATATATATATATATATATATATACACACCTTAAATTTCTTATGGTATATAAGTACATACAGGAACATACTCATAAAACCATTATACCATAGAAAGTGATACTATAATACGTTTTCACACTCAAAATAGCATATCGATCACATTTATAGTATTTATATGATTTAATATTAAACAAATAAACATTACTAATGTAATTAAGATAAGCGTTAGGTTTAGATTATGAACCGAGCGTCCGCAAACGTAATACAATTCAACATGTAACATCGTTAACAAAACTTGGGCTCTCTTGGTTACGGTCTAAGGGGTTGAATATTCACTCGACCGAAGAACTTGCAAAGCTTTTCTAGGCTTCTCACGTCATGAGCTTCGTACTGCGTCATTAAAGCGGTGAATCTTGAAAATTTCAGGCCGTACTTGGGTGATTATGGGCTGTTTATTCCGAAATGAGTCCAGTGCAATCACCTCTTGCGGTATGCATGTCTGTTACCGTGTGACCTTATTCTTATCAATTTGTATTTATACGACTCGTCGGGAATTTTTAAGTACTGTCTAATAAAACTACTCCTAACAACATTGTCTACCTTCATTTTTTGACAATATTTAATATTTTTCGTTGCAAACCTTAAAGCAAAACCTTGTTAACGCCCTTACGAATTGATAAAGTCGTAATCAAAAGATATGTCACGCTATTTTAAATATTCTACAATTATTTTTTCTTTAACAGTTGCATGCACCAACTTATCTTGACTAAGTTAAAAACATATGATGATTTATATTATAAATTGGTACCTAATTCGAAAGCCCTTCATAAAGGTTTTTTAAGTACAAATAAATATCACAAAAGAAAGTATGAAATTATTTTTTTAATAAAATAACCAAATCAAAATAGATTGTCGATAATTTGAATTCAATTAAATTGTTAACATTCAACCTTTAGATTAGCATAGATCTTTTTGATGTTAAAATTTCATAAAAATAATTTATGGTCGACATATTCGAATTTGTAAAAAAACGAATAAAAATTTTATTTAAACGGTAATATTTTTAAGGAAATGTATATACATAAAAATAAAACTATGTTTCAGATAGTATCTCTTCATTTTGATGGCATTTATTTTGACTAAAAACTCAATAGATTTTCAGATTTTCTAACAGTTAAGTCTAAGTTCACTGTAATCTACAATTTCGATGGAACGACTTGTAAAATTTTTACTATTTTGTAGTTTCAGTTTGTATTCTAGGAAACCTTACATACAGATATTACTTTTTCTTGGAATCAATATTGGAGACAGACAACGTTGTTGTCTAATCAAGTCAATATCAAATCTAAAAAAAAATGTGCCCCTGTAAGTAACTTCACAAAATTATCCACGTTTTAAATAATATATTCTTCCTTATATATATATATATATATGTATATATATATATATATATATATATATATATTATATTTATATACATATACACACACATATAATACTGTAGATACTCTGGAAGCCACATTTCTTATTCGACCTGGACGAAATTGATCCAATACTTTAAAATGACGACTGTTGAAATAATGTGTCATATTATTAAAAATAATTTTTCACTGAATACATCTTTGTAACATCTATATGTTATTCCTATCATATATTAGAATAAAATTAATGTTATTTTTTTCTCGGATGGCGTAAATATCGATGTACTTGCACAGAAGAGCATATAACGAATACGGAAAATAATTTCCATAGCCGACGGGAAAGCGAGGAAATAAACTTAATTGTTCGCGTTGACAGTGAGAGGAAGCAAGTAGCGCGTTAGCACTCAGTTTAACTATAACTAATTACATTCTTGGCAACAAACTGCTCGTATTGTGAGTACTGATATTTCATTACATTATGTCGGCGAAAGGGACAAATAAATATAAAGAAGGCGATCCGTGCATTTTATTTATTTTAGGAGGAGAGTCTTGAAAACAGGCGGATATGTGTAAATATCTGCTGAAATTATAACAGATGAAAAGAAATATGTGATATGGGTCAAGTGCGCGTAGTAATAATTTTAAGAATTCCACATCTACATTATTTAAAATCACTTATATTTTGACAGAATATAATCATATTTTTTTAATTAAAAGCAATGACGCGAGTTTAAAATTTATCTATTTACACCATATTTAAAGAGATAACAAAAGTAATTATGACTTTAAAAAAACTTTTTTTACATAACTCATAAAAAACAAACTATAATTTAATGAAATAACAACAAACTACAATAAATTAACTATAATGTAATGTAATCTTAGTTTTTGGATATTTACGGTATTGGCTAGAAAGTGCTAATTTTGTAAATGACTATGTATTGAAAGTATCAAGCCACACCTGGCAGCAAAATGGATCTAATAAAATATCTTAAGTAAGACTAGAAGTCACATTACGTGAGCTCCTTTCACATACAGGCGCATATTAATACTTATAGGTTCTAGGTATCTCTATTAGACGATTTAACTAAAATGAATGTATATATAATGAAATATAATTGTAAATCATTTTAAGCACGATTTTTGGTTTTAGACCAACGAGTGACGTATTATATAATTTTATATTCGCTGCCTTATTTCGATACAGGTAAATGAACCGACAAATGTTTCAACCGTAGTACTCCAATTGGATCTTTCGGGAACGAAACTTTTAAAATGAGCAAGAAATATCATAAGCATAATTTCTCTTCCTGTGTTCCTTTGACAAATTATACATATAAATAAAAAAATATATTTTAGTCAATATAATTATGGTAGGGGATGCTGCCGTAAAAATCTACTAATTGGGAGTCCACGAAGTCTTTGAAGATATTTTTCTTCCTTCACGGAAATGGAAATTCCCAAATTTCCAAACAATTGGAAATCAATTGATACGAGTATTAGCAAATCTGACAGATGATAGTTATTCTCGATGATTGCTTCTACCCTTTCAATAAAATCTGTTGGGCTGCATGTTATCACGCGTTTTTGTGTAGCAGTAGTTGAGAGGAGCAAATAACCAGTCAGGATTTTTTTATTTTATTAAGAGCTTTTACACCATAGTATATATCAGTCCTAACCGCCTTACTTGGTAAATGTCTACAGTGGATAACATTATACTGTTCATAATATCCATACAATACCTACCACTAATCCCTTGTCATGAACTTGTTTTATCTGACTTTCTATTTCAGTCGCTTCGGATGCAACTTTGTAATAAACGTTTAACGTCGTTTCTTTACAAAGACGTATTTCAACACACAATTCCCTATAAATTCAATAAAACATTTTTCGCCAGGGTTCGTTCAACTGATGAGTACTCAAGGGATACAAATTTTTCGAGTTTCATTGTTTAATTGAAATGATTTCAATATTACCAACCCATTGATAAATGGTTCAAATCTATATGTTATTTGAGCCATATATTTTTTGAGTATAGTGTAAAAGACTACGTTACTTTCATAATGAAACTATTAAAAAATTATCTTCATTTTTATGTCCATAAATAAGACAGAAGAAAATGTGGAAGAAGTATAGAAAATAGAACATCGTAAACATACAGATATATGAGTGAATGCTATTAAAGTATTAATATAAAAACCTAAGTTAATAAAGTCCGATAAGATATATCTCGGGATATTTGACGTTCCATTACAGTCAGCCAAATTAAAGGATGTAAAGATGTATTACGTTTCGGCTTATGAAATAATTCGCTCAATTTACTCTTTGCATCCATATTGATGCACAAAAACTGCATCTACAAAAAATGTGTGCCAAAGTGTAGTTATCTATTAAAATTTTCATCTTACCGCGATTCGCCACAAACGATGCAAATAAGAAGTCATTGCACCTACCTGCACCGGGAAGGGAACGTTTGAGTCAGCGAAAGTATACGACCGATGCAACCGGTTTTTGTTTGCCCTGATCCTGTTTCCAATATGCCTAGATTATATATCTCTATCAATGTAACACGCCAATATTTTCAATCTGTGTGACTCTTTGGCGATGCATTTACGATCTATTGCACATTACAGCTTCTAATCAGGGATTAGGTCTGTGTCTATTTTATTTATGTTTGTTTTACTTATATCAGTTTACTCCGCGACTTCCTTCGCCTGAACTCTTTTATTTACATCATTATCTATAAATATTAGCTGCCGTTCGCTCTATTATAATATTTATACATATTAGATTATGACCTAACGTTGAATGCATAATATTCATTGCAAATAGCACGTATCCTAGTATCTAATAAAGCCTATAAATAAGTTTTATATAGCTTCTTGATTTATTTTATTGAAGTCATTTTCATTGTTTTGTATGAATGCTTAAAATTGATCTATTGACCAATGAGGTATAAGCAATGATACAGAAACTTTCTCATTTATTGTTCAAATCCTTGATAACTTAATGCAATGATGTTTTGTTACTGCAACAGCGATTAAAATTTGTCTAGTAACTTCAATATTTGAACATTAACATAGAAATACAGCCAGTTATATATTTCTTAAATTTACTGTTTAATTAAAAATTACTAAAACTAATTTCGTTTCACAATGTCATGCATGGTTTAAAATAATCCACTTGTAGAATCCATTATACATAATTATAAAATGGCGAAAAAATACTGAGGCATAATACATTTTAAATTGTAAATAAAAATGTAATACGTCTATAGTACGTTCAACACTTTTATATATTTTCAAGTTATAACTTTAGTAAAAGAAACAATTTTCCAAACACATTTAGCATGGTCGGCTGCTTCAATTTGATGTACTCACATAATTTCTTATCGAACTTACCGTAAACAACTCTTCATTGCGGGTGCATTTTTCAACAACGCCCTGAATTACATTTGAGATAAAATTACAGAATATGAAATTTTCTCACGAACGAGTTAAATAATAACATTGAAAAATATTACATCTCTTCAAAATTTTTAAAAATAACTAAATTACCTTTACTTATTTATTTATTACAAATTTTAACATAAAATTACACATAAAATTTCCTACAAAAACATTTGGCGGACTTATTGCTACATGAGCAAACTCTTCCATTAAATATGCGAATTTAGTAATGTGCAAACTATAAACAATATTAATAAAACTACCCTATTACAATATTTACAAATGAAAATGGATACTCTATAAGGAAAATGGAAACAAATATAATGATAAAATAAACTACAATACAAATAAAAATATAAATAAAAAATCTCCTTTATAATAAATATATATAAAACAATTTAAACATAAATTTCGGTAAAAAGCTTTGTTCGACATCTTGAAACACATGGCGTCGAAAAACTTTCTCATTTCTATCTCTACGTGTGTACAATTGTGCACATCCGCCTCTTTTACTATTGTACCCTTGTCTGCACAGGGATGAGTAATTGTTTTTGTTATGTTTCAATCAAACCGACAACAAATTTCCTCACACACGTTTCACGTTTGTCTAACACCTAATTTCAAAAAGTTGGGCTCTGCTCTCACGTGACTGCTCCCTCTCACTTCAGATCTTTTCAGTGCCCCTTATGATCAAGAGGTCAGTTTAAAAAAGGGATAAATTTTTTTCTAAAAAACGCTGAAAGTTTAATAAACTGAGTCTGTACAACCGCTCAAATATATGGATGTACACTAAAATACTTTCTTTTCACCAGTATGATTTTCGTATGGATTTCGCATTAGATTTATGATCACAAATTTCGTTTGCTCCATTGATAGCATCTTACCAAGTTCATCTTGGTTTTCACGGTGATGTTGTATTGAAATATTGATAATACGGTAAAAACTACGCACTACCCGTTATTTGCAAACGATATGAAAATTTTTTCGGTTGTTAAAAACTTTGCTAATTGCTGGTTGTGACTGGACGTCCACCAATCCCTTTCTTGATGAAACGTTACAAGTGGCTTACGGCTGATTATAATCAAATGTTCAATGGTGATCTACAGTCAACTTTCCACATTTTAAAGTTATTGGAACGGTATTTTGCCATTTTTATGATATCATTAATTCGATAGTCAGATCCGATTCGCATCTAATTTTTCATCTGCGTTTGGCAAATTCAGAGAAAAAATAATTCAAGGGACTTGGATTCGGATTACATAATATTAGATTCCCGATATATTTATTCAATGAAACTATCATATAGGTGCTTAATACAAAATAAGTTAGAAACCAGCTCATTTATTCAGAGTTCGCACGATCGTTAGAGAAAGCCGTCCTTCGATATTGTTATTTTACTTCCTTTCTATACTTCCTCCCGAGTATATCCTTACCATGCTTCTTTTTCATTCTAGAGATCAGAAGAGGCAACTTCAACATATGAAATATATTTTTGAATTTTAAATGGAAATAATTTGTGTCTATGTTGTTGAAAATGATTTCGTTCTCTCATCATCTTTTTGCAGTACCGGAATACAGGAGCAAATTATATCGGAGTTTCCCACTTTCACGCGGCAAATGATCTGGCTTGTAACTAAATAATGCGCTAACGCTGCTTGCTTTAATGTCAAATATATATATATATATATATATATATATATATATATATATATATATATATATAACTAGTCCTCTTATCACTAAATGATCCGTAGGGTTACAGAATAGTTGGTGAAATGAATAAGTTGAATAATTTACGTATGAAAAAGAACGTAAATATACGTATTCATATTAAAATATATCTCTGCCTTTCTGTTTATCTGCATATATACCTTTATTAGGTAGAATAATCAGTGATAATGTAACGCCATATTGCTTTATTCTAATATACTTCTTTTACTTCATTCATTATCATTAACAACATTGTATTTGTACAACTTCAAGCACGTTTTTTCGTTCCGCCCACGATTTCTTTTGTTCTAAGTGTTAAATATGTTTTTATCTGTCGGGCTCTACTCATAACTATAACAGAAAACAAAATACCTTCCATATTATTTATTATAAAAGTCACAAAATAGTAAAGTTTTCAAATGTAACAAGCAAAGTATTATTATTTGGTTTGTTACATTTAAAAACGCTCCATGTCACGCCCCACAAAACCAAAACTCGTATCACGTGACAAAATTCTTTATCCATTCGCGCTTGTGTGATTTCAAGCTGCGTCATAACTACTAACACAAATTTAATTATAAGATGACACGAAAGTTAATAAACTACTAAAATATCAAAAAATGTATAAATAAAAATAAGTACGAAATCACACCGATACCTTTCTTCATCTAATTCCAAAACGATTTCCACTTCGAATATTGAAACATTTTACCAGGATCTCAAAACAAAAGAAGTAATAAAGCAGTCGTTGTATTGCTTATAAAATTGTTTGAATATTACATTAAGATCGTATCTTCTTAATATAATAGGAAAATTGTATTGGGAAGATGCGAATCAAATTCAAACAATTTTATTAACTTGAAGGCAAAACAGGAGCATTTACAGCGAAATAACATTTCCTTAAAATGACCGATTCAGAGATAAAATAAATGTTTACATTTTTCACAATAACCTAATTGTTCGCTGTATCGCCGGGTAATAATTACGAGTATGCATATATACTATACATCTATATCGTAAATTTTCAGATCCCGCAGCGGCACCATTACCGACTTATAAAAATAGCATAAAATCTCCCTCAAATAATTCGCCTACATTACCGAATCGAAATATCAAAAGATTTGGATGGCAATAAATACCTACATAAAGTTGAACGAGAGAACAAAGTACATTTCCGAGAACGCGGGCTTACAGCGCAATCAACGGCGAGACTCAATAAAAATGGTTAGCCCTCCTCTGTCCGCGATTTTATGATCGGATGCGGAAGTGAAAATAAAAGTCGAGACGAGCTTTAAAAATGGGGAACGGGCAGAGCAGTGCTAGCGTGGCGGCCGCCAGCAACTGGAAGTGGTCGACCGGAAGGCGAAAGAAGGAAAGCAAGATGAAGGTTCCACCACATGCGGAATCCTCCAGAGTTCTCTTCCTGCTGTATCTCATTCACAGGACATGGAATGTAATTATGGAACACGTTGACTCGAAGAGTGCAAGGTGTGTATCTTATTTTTATACTGTTTGATCAGTTTCCATTCGTTAGCAAAATAAAGAGTTCAAACATTTGAAAGTGAAGCTTATGAAAATAATGTAAGGAGTGATACCGGCACGATAGCTTCAATTACACAGCTATAAACATACAAGCATGACTTAAATATTAAAAGTAAATGTACAATTTGATTGCACATTCGATTGCACTTAATTACATTAAGCGAAGTGCAATCAAATGACATGCACAGTGTTTAAAAATAAGGTATTAATACGTAAAAGGGCAGAAGGTAAAGAAGAAACAACATTATAGGGCAAAAGTTAAATTTCATAAGTATCAAAAACTATAGTTGTTTTCTCATTTTATGCAATTTCCATATATCAAAAATATAATGGACCACTGTTATTCTAATACCTACTTTTAAAAAATACTGTCATAATTATTGACAATGTATTTCCAGAAACTTGTTTTCAGTCATAGTAATTAAATTAAACTTTAAGTGAGATTAAGCCGATTTAGTATTAAAATGTGATCCGTAAATAAAGACTCCGTATTCTGTCTTAGACCACCAGTACTACCGTGATACAGTGCTTGCGCGAAAACAGGAAGTTACCAACTGCCAAGAATAACTGATTAATAACTTTCATAACAGCTCTTTCCGGGTTGTAAAGAAATTATAAACACTAAAGTTACATTTACAGAAATTATTATATAATGTAGATAAATCGTGACTCTCACATAAAATAAGTCGGAAATAATTGTATTTTACCCATAAAATGTCAATAAAGGTTCTCCATACTGATGCGATAATAGTTCGACCATGAAGGCAAGCTTTTAATAAACATACTATTGATATTGCTCCATATTGTAACATCATTTTGCTTTGAGCAATACAAATTGGTAATAAATTATATTATTTACGAGCAGAGCAACTGTCGACTTCCTTTTCCTGTTGTCAATAACCGCGCTGTCGTGGCAATTCACTGTGCATCACCGGAACAAAGTTACTTTCACTGGCTGAATATGATTTACAGTTTTAAAATTCGCCCTAGTATTACAATGAGGTTAGGTGGAGTTGAAGACTAAATAGAAAGTGCAATGACTGACTTGTAGAATTCTTTAAATTAGTCATACATTCCGAAAAGAAAAATCAGTCAAAATTTCACCCAAATGAAACGAACGCCTTATCTACTTATATATATATATATATATATATATATATATATATATATATATATATGTGTGTGTGTGTGTGTGTGTGTGTGTGTGTGTGTGCTTACATTTCGCAGGGAAATCATTTTAGCATCCATTTTTTCCGAAAATTGATAATAAAGTACGGCAACTGCTTCCAAACAAAATGAATAAGTGTATACGTTTTCAATACATCCTCAGTCAATTGCAACATATGTAGAAAAATTAAAACCATTAAAAAAAGAACGGGATAGAATTTTTAATTAGAATTAGTATTCTATAAAATCGTACACATGAATGAATTTGCCTACCACTTTTTGTTGGAAGATATCATGAAATATCAAAAAAGATAGATTGAAAAATTTATTTCTAAAATATTAAAAAAATAAACTGTACCTGTAAAGTAGTATATACTCACTCTAAAGGTCTTAAGAACGTAATTTCTGAAGGTTTAGCACATGCAACACTAACCATTTTGATCAATAAATTTTAATTTAATTAATATTCTGCACTCGCATTAACTTAAAATTTAAATACTTTGCGAAAGAAATAGATTATATTAAGCATTCTGGGCATCACAAAAGGCTATATCAGATCTATTCTTGAATTAGATTTCATTACAAATTCAAGGTAGGTCATGGGCGTAATGACGTCATTAAAATTACGGACGGTTGACTTCACGGAACCGTTTAGCGGCTTTCCGCGCTTTACTGTCGCTAGCGTCGGTAGAAGATTCTGGTCTTTAAATATAGTTAATGGAAATAATGTTATTATTACTCATGTAATTAAATTATTGTTTTATTGTTACCAAAAAAGTCTCCGCCGATATACCTTCGTTTGACAAATGAAAACTAGGTGCCGTGTTGTTATGATGGCTAAGCTCTAGTAATATTTTTAAAACCTGAACCGTCATTTTAATAAAATAATAGTGAAATTCGAACCAAAACATATTTTTTTTTATTTTGGTCCCAACGAATACAAATACTTACGTAAATAAATAATGTCATACATATGCGTGTATTTAGTTCAGTACTCAAAAAGTAGCCGAGAATTTGTATTCAAACTTTAATTTTTAATTTTCACGTTCTGGGTATTCTGATCTTTGTTTTTATCATTAGATAAAATTAGCTAATCACATAATAATATCGAAATCCAAATTGTCTCGCGATAAATAACTAAATGTAACTTGTGCTAACTTAAATTATTAAAAAAAGATCACAAATTTTCTCCGTTAGTGTTACTTTTTGGATAACTTAAATCTGTGTAAGTTATATTTAATATTTATTTTTCTCGATAATTTTTCTTTAATTAAATATTACGTAGTTTTTATTTTTTTTTACATTATCTATTTGATTTTTTTTTCTTTTTAGGGATGTGGACTAAAATTTTAAAAAAATTTAACACTTATGAAATCACATCGGAGTCTGCCTGTTTGCTGCTGTCACAGCTAGATTCAACCGTTCATATTTCACTTAAACCATCACTTTTAAAAGAAATGGGGTTTAGTTTTGGGTAGCAAACTCAGAAATAAAAAAATATTTTTGAATGTCATCAAGTGGAGTATTAAAAAAAAGCTTATAAAAGCACGAATTCAAAAATATGTATGTTGTTATAGTTGCACAAACTTTCTTAAAAGTTCCCAAAAAAACCTTCAAAACTCCCTTGGACAAATGAAGAGGTGTGCTTGTAGAAAAAAAATTTAAAAAATATTATTATACCTATTAAACGAAATAATACCACTATTCCTAGGTAAAACGTTATTTTATGACATCAATAAAAATGCAGGATGACAAATTTTGCTTCGTAGTTTGGAACTGTTTACTTGATTATCAATATAAAACACCATGTACCTAAAACTAAAATATTTATTTATAAAAAATTAAATCATGGTTAATATTACTTTATTCTGCGGAGCTCATGTGTGTGGCCAACGTCACTCGCTGTACGGGGACTTGGTAATATGTAGGGCGGCATCGGTGCGCCACCTAAGTTTAATAAAAACTAATTACGCAAGTTCGACTCACACTCACCCGTTTTCTTTAGTAATGAATTCCAAAATGGCGTCATTGAACTTTAAGTGAAAATTATCAGCAAACTATAGAAAATATCGATCTAGTATTTATTACATTTTTTAATATAATTTATGCACAATTAATAGAAACGCCCAAAACATAAATTTGCACAAATTATAAAAAATAACACTTTTTGAAATATATTTACAAAGTTATGCAAAATGAATATAGTAAGCAATTTCAATTGTAAATATACAGGAAATAGCTTACAGCCAAATATAAATAACTCTTAATCTCTCAATTTCACTGTTTTAGTCTACTTTAGGGCTTTTAACAGTGTCATGTATATCTCTACATACGAATATTTAACTAATGTACGTACGTGTATATATGTCACGTTAAAACAATACTGCTTCCTTTTCCTTGAAATAGCTGAAAATAGCGTAGAAACAACTTGATAACTTTCTCAAATTATTCTTACCATTCATAAAATGTACGAATATTCATTTACCTATGTTAGCATAAATGACCTTTAACACCCAGTACTATTGTTACCTATCATACCTTCGCGACAACCTGTTTCTTCAATGAGGCTTAAACTTCAAGCTATAATTTTGGTAATTTGCTTCGCTTTGTTTTAACTTTACAAAACTGAATCCAGTATTTCGCAACAAAAATTAATTAATTTACGGCTTAATTAGAAACGTGAAATGCCCTTTAAGTAACAAATTTGGCAAATTTATCGCTTCGTAGGCGTTAAAATTCGTAAGACAATTTGTGAATATTAATTTTAAAAATTATGTTATGAGTTTAGTACCATACGATTAAAAATTTGATTAGCGAAGCCCTGAAATTAAAATTAGTCAAAAACAAGAATTATTTGAAATATTTTATATTATTCTGGATTATATTTTGAGGTTCTTTTTTTATTTTTTTCACTTTTTAAATTTATTTATTTATAATTTATTCAATAAATTTAATATCTTTTTATATTATCAATCGCATATCATATGTGTGTCATTAACCGAGATAATTACTTCCATCGAAGAATTTCAATGTATTTTCTGAATCTGAACAATATAAGAAGTTACTCTCTGCCACAGGAATCAAAATTAGACTTGACGAGTTTGAATTGTTAAACTAGAACGTCATTTTCACTTATCCTCATTTAGTAAGTCTGCACTAGCTGCCACTCGGAAGCGGGAGGTTTAGTTACTGGACGATGTAGTACCGGATAGATACGATTTAGTGCTCCGTCATCGCCACCGACTTCGCCTCAATAAGAAATGGCGGATAGAAAAAAGTATTAATTACGATGATCCCATAGACGCCTATAGATCTGTCACTCTGAGGATCCCGCAGATATTTAGCACCTATAAATATTTAAGAATACATACTTATTCTATTAAATTATTTACAATCCTTATCATTATTCTCAACCAAGCAAATACATAGGCTGGAGAGACATTCAAGATATAACCATGTAAAATGTTCATCTTTGACAGGCGTCAAATATTGTAAATTTCTGAAAATTTACGGGATTTCCAATCATTGTTATAGTTTTTCCAGTAAACCTTAGTTAAACATCTAATAACGTTGTTTTTTCATATGGATATACTAATTTTAATAAAAATAGTTTTGTAGTTTTCATGACGCGTCCTTTTAATCGATACATAACATAACAGACGAAAATGTTAAAACAATTTTTCAGCTTAAATTCTATTGATTCTAAAATTAAAATAATCGGATGACGTAATAATGGTAAATTACTTTTAAATTATATCAACTGACGCAAATAACAAATCGTCAGAAATAAAGGAATCATTTCCTTTATTTCTGATATAAAATAACATTTTACAAAATACGAACAAACAAAATAAAACTTAATTAACACCAGCTTTATTTTCGGAGTAACACTTTATTAATTATAATGGTAATAATAATAGTGATAATAGTACCATTATAACTGATTTAAAAGTGACGATACACAATTATTAATATCTATTCAAAACTATATAAATTTTACATCTGCAGTATTTGTGGTACAGATGTACAATGTTCCCTCACAAAACTCTCATCCCTAGATCATATCTATACACACAAAAGAAGAAAACTGACTAAAATCTCGAACCGCTGACCCAGAAACTGAAATGATTTTTCGTAATACAATCCTAAGGGTGTGAAATAGATATTCAAAGAAAGCTTTAATTAGATGGTTCTATGAAATCGAAACTGTTTAAAGGCACTGTAAAAATAAATAATTAAATATATATTTTAGGTACTCCTTTCTAACTTCTCCCAACTAACGTAATGAATGTCTGAACTACTCATCTTCATGAATTTTGGTTACAAATTTGATGTTTCATGAAGATAAATGTACAAATACCTTTTCTCGTCAAGAAATACTACTCCATACGAGCGATGCCGCGGACAACAATGAGTCTTTAATTAATATTAACATATTCCCTGAGTATAAAATTAACCCAATCCTCTGTAGGGTTAAACCAAAAATATTTCCAAATACAACATAACATTTTCACAAGTTAAAGTAAACAAACGTTATGATTTTAATAAATACGAACGTTCTTGGAGCACAATACAAGACTAGATTTGATTGATCATCTCTACAACGTATTCCACATTGCCAGCTTGTTTTCTTTAGATACGTCATATAAAACTGTTTACATTCCAAATATACGGCCGACAGTTGTAGCAGCGGCAATGTGTTACAAAAATACGTCAGTCATGCTTTGTGTCTTAAAATAATACGTTGGTTATTTTTGCAGAGCTCGATGCGTCAACCGTAGTGTGCTCTTAACCCATTTATGGAATTGGTATTTGTTTGTCTACTTCTAATCTGGAGTGTTTATTTGAATGGCTTTATATTATTGTTGGATTGCTCTTGAATTGTCCTAGTTGCGGACCTACTGAATGACTAAATAAAAAAATTGACGATAAAAGTGACGGATTTGTTTTAAAGTAGTAGTATTTATAAATAAATAAATATATATATATATATATATATATATATATATATATATATATATATATGTAGCTTTACAAAGAGGTAGAGTTCGTCTAATAACGAATGTTGGAGATGTTAACACATAACCTTCCTTGTTTCGACTGTTACTTTTTAATTTTTATTTTACGGAAATCCGAATGGTATTTTATTTAATTTTATTTTATTTCTTTATTTTAAAATGCTAAATATATAACCATATAAATACTAGCATGGTTATTTTTATATTTCCTTCTTACTTCATGCGTAAGTTGATGAGAATATTCGTGCTAGGATTTACCTTTCTATCATTTAAATTTCATATTTCGTCTGCTCCGCAGTTGTACAGGGATTCATCATAATATAAAATTAGCCAGTTGCTTTTGACGATGCTTTTATGATTACCTAAAATAACTTAAGTCTTAAAATATTTCTTTACATCACTAAATACGGATATGATTATCATAATCATAAAGATAGATAACGAAGTTCGATAAAATAAAAGTACCTTGAAAGTTACAAACGAAATAATTACTTCAAATTTGTGGTCCAAAATACTAAATTATTAAAAATTGTATTTAATTGACCTATTAAATACAGGTAAAACCCACTCTACGAAGATTCCGTACACTTTGTTACATATAACATTTAAATATTTCAGGATACATATTATTTCTGTTAAACCTTTATAAATATTTATATTAGTTTTAAATATGTGAATTACATTGACTAGTGTATCTTACAAAGACGTACAAAAATAACGTTCCTACATCGCTTTGAAAGAATCCCTTTTTAATGGTATACCACCATTATGATATTATGTCCCAAAGATAGCGACAAGTTGTTTATCGTTCATTGATAATTACCAGCAGATGGCGCGGCTCGCAGACGACGCGACTTTCGAATCCGGACACGGCGCCGCGCGGATCGCAACCGGACACGCGGAGTCTCGGCCGCGGATCGGACGCCGGTTCGCAGTACTCTTTTTGCAGCTGCAGTTATTGCCGCATGCGTGATGGCGCGGACGATCTGCTCAGGTAAACAAATAATGTTAGACAATTTAAGTTAAGCAAACACCAATAGATTGTCTTCAATAGAAGAAACAAAAGAAAAAAATCAATAGAAGAAACCGATAGAAAATATGTTTCTCTGCTTGCTTAACGCCGACGCAGAGAAGTACTAATATGGATCGTAATGTACCCTCTTAGGCAATTAAAATTAATATATTAACAATTTTTGGAGTTCCTTTTCTCTAAACTTCAAATAGTTTCTCGACAATAATTTTTTAATAGTTTTATATTTTAGGACACATTTGGAGAGATGCTGTAATAATAAATTCACACTTTTGACAGGGGTATTGAAAGCTGAGGTTTATTTTTATTAGAAGTGTTTATTGCATTAGCTGAAAACCCAGACGAATTTTTTGCAAAATTCAAGAAACATGTTATCGAATATTTCACAATCTTCCCCTTAATAGCCTTCGAAAAAATTTCAGCCTTGAAATTATGTTTGTTGACCTCGTAAATAAATTATACTACATTGCGTGACAGTCTTCCTCCAATAATGATATTTGTATCTCAAAAGTACTCTTGACCGAAATAACAGGTTATCTTGCTAACTTTCAGTTGAAACGCTGTGACACTACCGACAATATATGTTTAATCATCATTCCTTAAACCCATTTACCCAGTTCTTATCGCGTGAACACCAAAATTTCATTCGAATCGAACCAATAATTTCAATCGAGAAAGAGATAAACTTAAAAATAAAGGGACAAAAAAACCTTTAAAGAATACTCTATCGTAACAAAAGGTAGCCTAGATATTAAATTGAACCTCAAGTTTAATTCGAATCGATCCAATAATTTAAATCGACAAAGAGATAAATAAGAAAACAAAGACAAAAAGTCGTTTACAAAATACTTGATCGAAATAAAAGGTAGCATATATTTTAATGTGAATTTAAATCAGTAATTTAAATCTACAAACAGATAAACAAAGAAACAAAAAGCCTACGAATACTCGATCCAAATAAAAAGTAGCCTAGATTTTAATTTGAACTTCAAATTTCATTATTTGAATTTCATTATTTTCAGAATTAAACCTACTGGTTCAATCTAAATGGATAAAGAGCAAAACAGAAAAAAACGAGACAACAGTTAGGGAATACTCGATCGGAATAAAATGTAGCCTAAATTTTAATTTAAACCTCGAATTTTATTACAATAGATACAATCATTTAAATCAACGAAGAAATAAACAGAAAAACAAAGATATTAAGAATCCTTTTAGAAATAAGTCTGTTTTTATGTCATTCTCACAAAAATACAGACAGATATACAATTTATTTGACTTACAGACAAAGGGTTTAAAATTCCTGAAAAAAGTTGTTTTGGATTCTTCTAATTCGTGATTCTTCTAATTCGTCCAAGCTCTATTCAATAATAAAACTGCACTCCAAACCATCTGTATAATAATAATGATTTAGTTGGCACAAATAACATACCTTAACTTAAAATGGCATCGAAAAATATATCCAGCACATATGATGCGTTACATGACATGAAACACGAATAAAATACTATTGATCTCGCCACTGTGGTAATAAAATAGCTCTCGAAAAATCGTTTCCTTTCTCCGCACAGAACTCTAACTGCATTTGAAAGAATTTCTCGAATGAAATTGGATCGACGGATGGGCGAAGAGCTTTCATTGCAATTTGTCGGAAGACAGCGAGCTTGCGCGAATTTAAGCACTGAGCTTAATTGGCGTAAAGACGCTCCAAACCAAATGGTCTCTGTCTTCATAGACGAATGGCGTCCGTGGCGGTTTCGTCTCGTAAAAAGGTTTAGTGCAATTTTAATGTTCTTAGAAGATAATGCGGTTAGAGTTGTGGATTATGGAGTCGGTATTAAGCAACAGTCGGTGTTATTTAGTCAATTAGATTTAATTACTTTAGGAGTGCTACTTGGTTATCGCAATACCTAATTCTTTAATTTATTATTATAAAATCCTTTTTAACAAATAATTTCATATTGTATTATTTTAAATATTAGATCTTTACTTCTTTGCAAAGAGGTAATGATCGTTGAATAAGCCAATTAAATATATATAAAAGAACTAATCGCCTATTAGGCATGCATACAATTCAACAATTAAAGTCTCTTGACGTTAATTATAATATTGAATATATTTGGCGTTAATTTTGTAGAAATTCATTATTCACAATTAAATGAAACTACGTGATTTGGTATTACTTCTACTATCTTTAATTTCTTTACCACGACCTAGGTTTCGTTGTATTACAACATCTTCAGGTGGGATATTAGCAAAGATCTTTGCTAATATCCCACCTGAAGATGTTGTAATACAACGAAACCTAGGTCGTGGTAAAGAAATTAAATATAGTAGAAATAATACTACATCACGTAGTTTGATTTAATTGTGTTAATTATAATGTTAATGAAAGTATGATGGCGCGGTAGGCCGATCACCTGCAAAATCATATGCGGTATCGATTGTATCATTGAAGATGACCGCTATCCCATTAACATGGTGGATAAAATAATCTCGGTACTTTATCATAATTTATTTTATTAATGACTACATGTGAGATTACGCTATGTATCATACGTATATAATCATATAAGAACGTATAACATATCCACCAAACCGAAACAATTTATTCGTCCGTACGTCAAAGATACCAGCTAAACTGTTCGAGATAGAAAGTTTAGAAAAAATTGGTAATTTTTTTCCTTTTTAAGAAGTCAAAAGTATTTGACGTAGTTTGGTAATTATTTTGCATGCGGTTACCTGGAGAACAATTACAAAATCCTTATGTACGGTCATAGACCACCTTTTTCAACAGTTAATTTCAATTATTTTCGTGTAATCAATTTCAAAGTAGTATCGATGTTCCGGGTATTTCGACCAGTATCGATGTTCCGGATACTTCGAAAAGTAGATCTATGCAAGAGTCATGCTACTTCCAATCGCTAATAATCGTTTCTATTTCTTTTTTTTAGAGTCGATAGAAAAAATATTACAATTTATCTGTATATGAATTAAATTGTTTGCACATCATTTGTCCTTGAAGCATAAAGAATGATTATAGAATATAATATAATCCTCACTTAAAGCTCCTTTGTAATCCCGCTTTCATTCTTACTTTTCATGGAATCCAGCTTATATTATGAATTTCTTAATTCCATTGACATTGGATGTCATGCATCAACCAACTCTGGAAGTGAAAAATCTTTATAAAAATTAACCGATTTGCTTCCCATATTATTGTTTCATAATTCCTCAAACCTTTCTATTGTTTCTACCGCCATTTATATTGCCTTGGTAGTTCATATGATAAACGAGCGAATAGCTTCTTTGGCTCTGTGCAGCTGACCGTGTAGTCAGTCATACCATTCATGGCTTTTATTTAAGGTTAGCTGCCGGTTGTTAACGTTTTCCCAAAAGTAATTTTTTTTTCAAATAAAAAATTTTTGTCGCCCTTCCGAATATGTCCAACTACTTCACATTGAACTGGAAACGGTTAAGATGGACTAAAAGGAAGCCAATAGACTCACGGAGTTAAATCAATGTTACATTGCTGCCGCTAATACTGCCCACTTATGTCCACTAAGCTGACTTTTTTATGTCAAATGTTTACAAGCGTTTCCCATTTTAATTTGATCTCTATATCGCAGGATACTGATTCAAGGATATCCAGTGTACCAATATTATTCTAATATTTGATACTAACATATCCTCTATTTTGGAAATTAATTCCAACCACAACCCGCCTAAAAGGAAAATTAAATCATTTATATAAAACAAAAAGTCACATATTTCGTAACGAAAAAAGCTAAACACTGCATCAAAACTTCAAATTTTACTTACTGACATTAAATTTCAATTCCCATTTATTTAAGCACGAACAAAGACATATGCATTTTTAATAGATCGCAAGCATTTATAAAGCTATATGCCTTATGTGATCCATCTCTCTTTCACAACCATCTTACGGCTATAACAATTCAGATAGTAAGCATGAATGAAATAAATAAATAAAAAAATAAATAATACCACACCCATGATTGGCTGCAACGCCAAAATCTATTATTAACGTTAAAAGTACATTTTCTCGTAAGTCAATTTTTGTTAGTGTTTATATTTTAGTCGTGTTAATTTTTAAAATGTTCTGACTATACAGCTAATCGAGTAAAAAATAACTGAATAAAGGGTAAATAAAGGGTAAAGGTATTAACGCAAAATTCCCAGAAAAATTGTTTTACCTCTTAGCAAAAAACACTAATTTATTATTTAGAATTAGGGGTATTGTCTATGCTAGAATTTATTCCTATAAATAAACTAAAAATATCTAATGTCTATTGTAAGTGTTCGAAACTTAAAAAAAATATTATTTATTTTTAGTGCCACGTTATTATTTTTACTCTTGGAGAGAATATGGATAACACGAACTTAACTCTTAAACCAGCAGCGCTAAAGACTTTATTCGCATATAGGTCTATAAAAAATATTATTAAGTTGCAAGCTAAGCTGCAAGTTATTATAAAAATTTAAAAAATTATTTTTTTAAGTACGTAAACTTCGTGTTCAAACGTCTCATGCCATATCGTCATCTTGACTGGTCGATTGTGATAAAACATTTATGTTACCTAAACCTAAAACGACCCCTGCCTGGCACGCTCATTTCACCCGGATATACCGGGTAGAAAACTTCATTCCGCGATTTTAAATACACATAGCTCCATCTATTGATGTGTATAGATACTCTATACAATAATAGACGCCGAGTAACTAGGACTTCTTTGTTTTTGTATAAATGAAATGTATATGAAGTTTTGATCATATTAAATTCGCAAATATTCTGATCGAGTGTAACGATTCCGATGATATAAAACTAAATATTATCTCAACCCATATGTTCTTTAAAAAACTTGCATCTTAATTGAATTAGCCGCTTTTACGTGATGCATGTCTAATCAAACAGATAAACATTTCAAAAACTAAAATCATGTATTCTATTATTGTTATGTAACCCTTAGTCACTTTTCATAAATATGTTTAATGCATTGACACGCCATTTGTATTAAATATATGCTGGGTTATTTTGAGTTGAAGTTGGTTAAGTTGAGATGGGTTGGGTTATCTCTGTTTATGTTGGGTTGGTCTGGGTTATCTTCGTTTCGGTTATGTTGGATTATATTGGGTTGGTTAAACTGGGTTAAAATAAGTTGGATTATATTGGATTGGGTTGGTTTATATTATATTATACGCATTTGGGTTGGGTTATCTCATGTCCTGTTTAGTTAATTGGACTGGGTTGGGTTTTATTGGATTATGATAGATTTATGTGTATTATGTTGGCCTATGTTTAGTTGGATTGGGTTGAGTTTGATTATGCTGGGTTAGGTTGAGTTATATTAGATTGTATTGAGTTATGTTGGATTGGTTTATATTGTGTCAAGTTTTGTTGTGTTAGGTAGAGTTATTTTGTGTTTAGTTAGTTGGAAATCCTAACTAAGGTTGGATCGACTTGTGCTCGGTTTTGTTGGATTAAGTTGGATTATGCTAAGTCGACCTTATGCGTCTACTCGCTTTCATATTACGTACTTAAGCAAGTAACAACCTAAAACCACTTCACCCTTTACCTCCAACTACGTCCATTTCATTTCGCCAATGCACGTTTGAGTAGGAAATTTCATTAAGCGATTTAAAATACATCTGGTGCCTTCTGTTAGTGTACGTAAATACACCGTACATTTATGTAGAAATAACGATTGTGTAAATGAACGAGTAGCTAGCTACTTCTTTGTTTTTCTTGCATTAATGCAATAGAAATATACTTCAGAAAAAATTAAATCCTTATATCTCCTAATTGAGTAAACTAATTCCGGTGAAATAAATAATTAGTATTACTTCAAGTCAATCCCTACGTTTTAACAAAATCGATCTTAATTGGTACAATAGTTTTACGCAATGCCTGTTCAAACAAATAGATACATAAAAATTCCAAAAACTATATTTTCTCTCCTGGTACTTTTATTACGATCCCCTAAATCATTTTTTCGTAAATGTCATCAATGATTCGTACATTTTTACACTTTTATTATATGTAGAGATAATGACCATACTGATAAAAGAATTACTTTACAAACAAAATATGTTTATTCTGAAATCACCCATTTTTAAGTGTATCAAATTCGCAAGTTTTGGTCCTAATAAAAGTCAAATACAGGATTGAAATAATTGTATACAGGATTGAAATAATCCGCCAGGAACCTCCAATTATATACAATTATATAATTGGAGGTTCCTGGTGGATCCGTTATTTAATTAAATCATACAATTATTTTAATTAAAAAAAGTAGCTAGTGTGAATTCACACTACCTACTTTTTTCCCGCTTCGCCTTGATGTACCAATACGGACATAATAACTTAGTTGCCTAAATCATACGTTTTAGTATAGTATGTTATCGTTTATTGATCTAATTTCCACAGACGAAAATAAAATAAAATCTAAATTAACATAACATAATTAACGCGATTCAGTCCTTCAATGCGAGGGTTAATCGCTAATTGAGCGTTCGGTTTGTTGCGCTCTGCGGTGACATGACAAAGTATGAAAAATACGAAAGAAATTAGTTTATTTTATTTATTTGGTTTTATTTTTTTTATTGAATATATCCATAATAAGTATAAAGCACACTATTTGTGTAATATATCAGTACAATTTGTTTTAGTATAATTCACACTAATTCATTATGTCCAGTACATAATGATTTATAATAATTCTTTAAATACTTGCCTAATCAACTATTTTTCCAAGCCTCTCATCAGTTTTTGCCGTTAGTTTTATTTTTTACACTTAAAGTGTAGAAAAGGCGAATTTAAAAATATAAATAGACAAATTTGCCAACATTAATAGCAATGAACGCCACTGCGTTAGTTAGACTCACTAGTCAATTACCGTTGTAAAGAAACCGATAGATTTCCGGATTTCGCGAGGACAGGCCCTTAAATAAAAACTTTCTCTTAAACACATATGAAATTCATAAAATATGCGACATATTAACTATATATACATACGTAGACATATTAAATCGCAAACTCAATTTACAAAATATTTTCCCAACTCCTTCAAATGCTGTTTCCAATGACACATTGCATGAATAAATTTTTTTTTTTACATAATCTACATATTCTTTAGAAACTGAAAGTGAAGAGAGTGAAAAATACAAGAAGGGCGTAACAGAAACATGGACAGCTAACCAATCGAGCGCTATAAAGTTCCATTCGCGCCCTTTGGGTGCCGAACGCTAAAATCATTAAGCTATTCGAAATTCTTCCAGGTAAATAGTAACAATTTTGATGAATAAGAACGAATAATTTTCCTAAAATGATATTTAACGTTCTCAGTTTAAATTATTCGATCGACTAAGTTTTTTTGGAAACATTTCTCATTCTTTACGATTAAAATCTTCTAGAACTTATAGCCAGATTATCAATAAGAATAGTTTCAAGCTAAATAAGTGAGACGAAAAATGATACGCTATTTTTACATATTCGTATTAATGTCCGTGAAGACTGTTTTAATTTCATCAAATAATTCACTATTAACGTTGAAACCGTTGTAAACTAACTTATTATGAGTATTTATATAAGTCTGGTTGAACTGTATGGTCTGCGTTTCAAAATCTATATCGTACTGTAGTTGAAGAACTATCATTTGGTAATCGCTTTATTATACTGTCACACATTAACAAGTATATATAGATATGATCGTTTGTTAGAAACTATTTTAAATCAAAGTAATAGGATACTTTAAGAACGAACAATGGTCATATTTTAAGACAAAATTCACTGAGGTCATCGTTACGACTCTATTGAGATTTTTATACACATATATCGGAGAGAGCGGCTGTTTATCACAAATATTATCAGTCGGCTTTATTTAGCGATTCGTACAAATGAATAAAAAAGATTTAAGACAAATAAAAAAATGGATACGAGTCAGCGGATAACAAGTAATAACATTTAAGTGTTTACGACTTACCACAACCTTAACAAATCTCCGTGAAGTACTACTTTCCCTTCTTCGTTCGGCTCTTTCCATAAAAATACTTCAACCTGATTCTCAAGGTTTTATCGATAATAAAAACCATTAAACTTAACAATATTTATGTTATACTAGTTTTACAAATATGCCTTAGTGTTTTATTAAAGGACCAAGCCGATTAATTTAAGCAATTTCTATATTAATTCTAATTATTTTGACTATTTTCATTAACTTCTATTCCCTCTTTTAATCAAAAATTTTATCTCGTTCGCTATATTCTAATTTTTTATCAATAATAAAAATCAAATTGGAATATACCTTTATTCGCATATGATGGATTGCTACCAGAAACGTAATGTTTAGAATTCTACTTAAATTTTGTCTGTTTATTACAAATTAGCATAATAAATATTGATTTAATGCAAGTTACATGTTTATCCTCATCTTATTGTTCCAATTTTTTTCGTTTTAATTGCTGTCGTTAGTTACAATAAACACTGAATGTGCAAATACAACTCGCATTTATAATAAAAAAAAGTAACAACTCAAAAATTTAAATAAATACAAAGGATTACTTGAACTGTTGTTTGAAATTTGCCATTTGAGCACGATTTTTCAACACTTACCAAATAATTTTTTTCTTGAATGTTCAAACATAGAAAAATACTACCATATACAAAAAAATATATATAGATATATATATATATATATATATATATATATATATATATATATATATATATGTATATATATATATATAGATATATATATAAATATATATTAAATTCACGCACTGATGGTTCTGTAGCTAACTAAAACCGACTAAGTTTAAAATAAAGGAAGAAATGCAGTTTAAAAATGATGATAATATTTCCTAGAAATTTCGCAAATGTAATTCACATTACAGTTTAGATTTTTAGTTAAACTCTATACGGTCGAAACATCGCAAGTTCAGAACAAAACAAGCCTAACCTACAAAAAATAGGAATCTAAATCAATGTAAGAAATCTGGCTAAGAAAGCATTCTCTTCTAAAACTTTAAATTATAAAATCGTAGTAAATATGTAAGTACATACCGACAGTTCTTGCACAGACCCCCTCCCCCCACGTCCAGCGCCTCCTGGTCAATTATTTACGTAAGAGGATAAATGATTCAATTTGACACACCTTTTCCCAAAAAATTGTAATTTTTGAGTAGAACCACTTCGTTCTGAATGAGCGAAGTTTAATTTTCTCTCGTTTCGTCGTCATTACTCAAATTAATCCAATAAAAATATAACAATATCATCAAATATTAAAGCGTAGTATTTTCATTTCAAATCATGAATTAGAGGAGAAATTAAAAATGTACCCTGAATATGTCCACGAAACCAAGCAGCGACCTCGATTACCACTTGAAACGCAAAACGCATTGCTTTGATGCAATAAAGTATTGAGCTTGAGTGCATTCAATCTACGTAACAAGACTCGCGGGCGCATTCAAGTGAAGTAGGCTGGCTGCGAGTAAACATCGTTAAGAGACCACGCGGAGGGCGGGCCGGGCCGGAAATGTCGAAGCACCGGAGTCCCCTTTCGTACATGCGTGTGTGTTATGTTTGCAATTTGTACTTTGTTTACTGGCTCGATTTGAACGTGAAGTTTTTTAAGCAACTTTCTGAAATTGTTTTCTGTAAAGTTACAATTTATATTGTGCATACAAATTTCGTTTTTCAAAGCGAAATAGACACATAATTACCTAAGGATCTTAAATACAAAGATATTTTTATGAGGATGTTTTAGTATCCTATAAATGTTGAAAAGTTAAAATAACTAATAGGCAACTATTAAGAGACATACTTATATGTATGAGTTATGAAAAAAATAAAATAAATATAAGGAGTTAATTTTAGTAATAAAAACTTAAGTAAGCAAATACTTATAATTTCCAACCATTTTTTTTAAATTTTTTTATTGTTTCAAATTTTAATGCGCCTTTACATAATGTTACGATTATTACAGAAGTTAGAATATATTTCACTGTCACTCGTGGACCTACGTATAACCATTTTCACTACTCTTCTAACAGGTTTTATTTCCTAGATAGTAGTGTATGCAATATCGGCTCCTATTTAAGAACCGAGAATTTCGTTACCAATATTTAAGCAGAGCCGAGATTCCTAGTATTTCCGGTACTCTTATCATATTATTTTTTAAACAAAATGTTACCAAATATTGACTATATTTGGCGTTAATTTTGTAGAAATTCATTATTCACAATTAAATGAAACAGGTGGGACATTCTTTGCTAATATCCCACCTGAAGATGTTGTAATACAACGAAACCTAGGTCGTGATAAAGAAATTAAAGATAGTAGAAATAATACTAAATCACGTAGTTTCATTTAATTGTGAAAATTTTACCATTTAAATCGTATTTGCTATATTAGTCAAATGCAATAAAAATATAAAAAAAATTATAAACTTTTTTATTTATTATATGACATAGTGTATCTAATTCAAATTGATGCTCTGAAATCAAAGAATACTTAAATAAGTAAAAGTAAGTATAAAACAACGCCGATAACCGTACATAACTAACATTCATTCATAACAGACCTCTTTAAAAGCAATATCTAAAAAACTAAGCAAAAATAAAAAAATTCTTTTAAATTATTATATGTGACATCTTTAGACTCTTCATCAGTCAATTAACTTGAACAGGAAGTAAGCATTAGTCAAGTAATAAACAATAAATATAAAATAAAACAATATATAATATTTGAAGCTTTTGTAAAAATACAGCCAATTTTCAATCAAAAATTTGCAATTGTGTCTAATAAGCAATTGCGTTCTTTATACCTTTTTTTACAAACAAACAAACCCGTCAGAAAACTTTTTCTCTCTGCGTGTCAGTATTTATAATAGAAATAATTGTACACGTCTTTAATTGTTAATAAAGAGCAAATTGTCATATTCAAAGCTTTTTATTAAAGTGAAACTTTTATTGTATCGCCTCAGAATATTTCGTTTACCTATCGCATGTCGCATTACAGTCGGCCGCGGAGTGGGGGTAAAGAAACCAATATGGCGGTACCTATAGCTCTCATCAGCTGTGCAGCGTTGGTATGGTACAACGATCGATGCAGTTTTTACCAGACACATTGAAAAAATAGAATGCATGTCAATGTTTACTTATTTTAGTTACCACAAAATATTATTTACATTTATAAACTGTGAGACTCAAAGCGAAGATGAAGTTAGTGATCAAATAATCGAAATTTAAAATAATTCAATGATTTATATAAATATTGATCTACGTTTTTAATATGTATATATATATATCATACCGAACATTGTATTTATTTATGTATTCTGTACTTTAGTACGCAGAGTAAAATAAACATTCATAGTTATATATCTTGTCTACTATTATCATTTCCTTTTTCACGTCTTAAGTTAATATTACTTTTAAAATCCTAAATCAAGTAGCTTTCGAAAAATTCTCAATTAAATGCCTACAATCTGATAAAAAGTTTCACTTTCATCGTGGTTTCCTAAAACCACACAACTTTTTTCTATTTTCATCTTGTTTTCTACGCATTAACATAACACAATACAAATATATAATTTATCTGTTATGAAGAGTAAACGCATGTAGTTCTAATTCACAAAATAGTAAAAATTTGGAAACAGGTAATTCATTGTCGCGTGAATATAATTCTGAATAACGTAGATAGACTGATTAACGCCTGTAATGTCTGTAGTACTTAGAATATGCTACAATATCCCAATATCCATTAATAACTAATAATGTGAAATTTATAGAATCAATCGCACTATATATGTATATATGTATGACCTACGTATGTAACGTATGTATAGTACCTATGTAATGCATGTATGAATACATGCTTTATTGTTGACCAGCGTGCTAGTTCCGAGTTTTAGCAGTAGAAGTGTGTGTGTGTATGTATGTGTGCAATAATCCTACATAACAATTCAAGTAATGCAATAATCTTACATTTCGAATAAATTTGAGGACTAAAACTTATTTTCCGACGAAATATTTTGTTCCTTGTTTTGCTTATAACTGGGCTAAATTTCAATTAGAATTAATTTTAATAAACATAATTGTTTCCTTATTTTTCACAGAAAAAAACATTTTTCGACAGAGAAATATTTTGATTTTTATTTATAACAGCGCCATCTGGTATATTTTTGGTTTAAATCCCTACAGAGCAGTTGTTACTACGCCATCTATGTGTACGAATTGATACAACGTTGCTAACTCGAAACTATTAATGCACAATCACACTTTCTGTGTCGTTCAATATAAACGGCAGTAAAAGATGGCGCTACCTTAGAAAATGTTTAACAATAAGCCGAAAACTCTGCGAACATTTATTGCTGTATAGTTAAAAAGAGACTCATTATGAATATACCGCTTCTTATCATAATTATTAATTAACATGATACAGCTATAACGGATATAAAACTAGATATTAATGTTTTTACCCTGCAGCTTCTATTCGCGTCCAATGGCGCTTATGTCTCATTGCTAATCTGTACTGAACAAGGCGGCGAGATTGCCACTTACTGCGTAATATTCCGCCATCTATTGGAACTTTATAAAACTAATTTTGGTCTTCGAAACGTTACCAACACATTTACAGATAGATGGTACTAACCAAAGTTGTTTAATAATAAAAATGTCGTTATTAAAAATGTGGTTAGAAAAGAGGATGACAACTTTTTCATATTCCACATAATTTAGGTAAAAGTTTGATGATGATTTAAAAATAGTAAATATAGATTTCAAATTATTAAATGTTTACTTAAATGAATAGAACATTTCAATATTTTTTTTTGGGATGACGCCATTTTGATAATTTAGTTTAAAAAGAAAAGTAAGTAACAGTGTTTTAATTGTAGCATATACTACTTTTAATTATATTATTAAAAGTTCTCTTATGCCTTTCCAAAACGAATATTGGCCGGGTGCGGACTACAGAGTGGTAGTAACAAAATCGACGGCAGCGCTCGCTGTAGCAGAAATGGAAATATATGAAGGCGCATGTTAAATATTGTCATAGATAATATTATTTACTTACGTACATTATTACGTTTATTTATGCAACTAGTGCAATTTATAAAAAATGCAAACTTAACTGATTTGTTAGTGTATTTTAAAAAGATAGAACTCTATCGCGATTATTTTGTTATGAAAAATTTATTGGATAACCAAAATTATTCACAATAATATCTTAATTTTTCGCATCGCAAATTTTTTGTCATTTATTTTCTCTTTAATTTTATAATTAGATAATATTTATGTAATAACCACATAGATACTAATGGTGATAACAAGAGAAAAAGTTAAAAAATAAATTGCTAAAAATTTGCAAAAAAAAATTAAAAAGATTTATTTCATTTAATATTAATAAAAACATCAGTTCTGCCGACCTTACAAATTTATTATGAAATCTTAAGTTCATGATTTTTTTAAAATCATAAATCAATAATTGAGAACAAATGCATTTTAGCAACGTTAAACATTTCACTGTTTATCAACCGAAAAAAGATTAAACTTAAAGTAAGTAAAGAGGATCCATGAAATTACAATTTAAAAAATGTATATGTCACAAACTAAATATTTAAACCTCCTAATTATTTATCTTTTCAATACCTTGTACATTTTAATTTTTTTCTGTTTAATTTTCATTATGAATATATTCGGATGTCTGTTGATTGTGTAGTAAATATTTATAAATCTAAAGTGAAAATAGTGAAAAATACTTCTGTAATAAAAAATAAAGATATTCATTGTGAGTAATTTTTTGAAAACCATTTTTTATAATAAAATAATCACAACTGAGCCCTATTTTTTTTGAATACGTCATTTTTTATGTATGTATATAAAATAACTATGCACTAAATACAATAACTACAAATTATTACATCAAGCCCAGTTACTTTTACTTCTTCGTTTTATCAGATCGGTTAATTTCTAAATTGTAAATGATATCCAACTCTTATTAAGTTCTTTTTCATTTGTTACGATTTTTATTTTAACGAATAAATTTTAATTAAATTTCTGCTGTTTGCTGCATTAGTTCACTTCTGTTTGCTGTTCTCAGTATGGTTGAAAAAACGATAAGATCTAGTCAAATTGTTGCGCTGTATAATGTGAGCCGTTACACCGTCCAAAGGACCTGGCAACGATACCAAGAAACGGGCTCCGTCAGTAGAAGGCCCGGTTCTGGAAGAAAACGGTGTACTGAGCCACGGGACGACCGCTTCATAGTCAGTCAAGAGCTACGAAATCGTCAAGTTACGTACGTGGATCTCAAATAGAACGAATAGAACGTCAGAGGTACATGAGTAAACCTATGGACAGTCAGAATGAGACTTCAGGCCGTCAATATACGTAGATATCACCCAGCTCGGGGCCCTACATTTCTCCGTGAGCATCGAGTTACCAGATTGAGATTCGCTCAAAATTTTTCGTCATGGACTCAACAAGACTGGAATAGTGTTTTATTCTCCGATGAAGCTCGTATATTGATTAGTGGTGAGGATCGACGTCGGCGAGTCTTACGAAGACCTGGAGAACGCTTCGCAGAAATGTGCTTTGCGGAAATCACCCCTTACGGTGATTATACTGTTTTGGGCTGGTATTAACTCAGATGACCGTACCGAGTTAGTTTTTATTACATAACAGAGGTTATTATTCCTCATGCCCAAGCCACATTATTCCTCATGCCCAATCCGCTTTGCTAATTTACACTAAATTCAATTTACTGCAGTTCAATTTTGCATTCAGCGTAATCGTCGGTTTTAGATATAATCATTTGACATAGACGCAGCATCGTCGATATCAAATTATGAAGTAACTACAAGTTTCTGTAAAATATTGTAGGAGGCGAGTCCATTTTTATGGACGACAACGCTCGCGCCCACCCCTCTAGAGACGTTGATGCGTATATGCAGGAAGCCGGAATTCGTCGGTTAGACTGGCTAGCTAGAAGTCCCGACCTCAATCCGATATAACTCGTATGGGATAACCTCAAACGATGCGTCACAGCCGTAAAACCAGCTCCAGAAATCATTCAGGCCCTTAAAAATGAGATCGTCGCTGAATGGGAAATGATAAAAAACGTCGTCGAAAGCATCCCTAGTAGATTAAGCGCATTGATTTTAGCTAGAAGAGGCCATACTCGTTACTAAATTTTCAAATTTTATGTTAAATTAATAAAAATATTCAAAAATAAACTTTCGCAATACATAGTACCAGTATGAAAATGCTCGTCTGTGGACTTTACGTCGTTTTTTTATTTATTCGCGTTTTTAATGACTGAAGTAGGTAAAAACGTTATCTCAATAATAAATAACAATATTGTATATATCATAAATTATATATTTAAACATGAAGCCCAGCTACTTTTACTTCTTCGTTTTATGTGATCGGTTAATTTCTGTAAGGGACATTCCATTTTACGCGAAATTAAGTGCGTTCTATAATCGACTAACGCTCAAGATCCAAAATAACATAGAATAAGTATAACAGAAGTTGGTAACACCGACTTTTACTCTCAGTAAATATTGACGTCATATCGCCATATAAAATGCATCAAATAATAATAAAATAACTCTGATATGGTTTATTCCTATAAGTGCCCTTTTTTTTTGCAAAAGAGTTTATTAATTTTGGAATGTACGAGTAAATATACTAACGTTCTAAATATAAATATAGAAAATTGGAAAAATAGCTGCATGATAATATTTATTTTACGGAAACTTAAAACATAATTACCCTAGCATATTATTTTATTATATGAAAAGTAATTAGGGACACGTATGAAAACATACAAAATAACATAAACAGAAATTAATTGCAAACGTAAAAATGTCTTCATTGCTAATTTACTTTTTTTTTTAATTTATTTAATCGTAGGTTTTAGATATAATCACTTGACATAGACGCAACATCGGCGATATCAAATTATGAAGTAACTACAAGTTTCTGTAAAATATCGTTCTTCTTGATAAATGTTATAAACTAGTTTATAACCCTAGTGAGTTGAGTTATGACTTTTTCTTGACTTGGTAACACTTTAGCCAATATAGTACTGACATGGACATATTTGGAAGGAAAGATTTGACGGGTTACGCATTAAGTTGTAGGTAGGATCGTTTGAAACGTCCGTATAACAAAAAGAATATCATCGATACAAGGCAGCGTGGTGGCCTGGAATATTTCCTTGTATTAGAGTTCTTAAAGAGAGATATACATTTTTGTGAAGGTCCCACACCAAGTTCCAAAAGTCAACATAACAGCCCCGAACTTTTGTATAGCTGCCACCGTGTTTTACTTATTGTTTGTGTATTTTGGGTTCATATCTTGTAATGGACATCAGACGTACAATTTACCTTAATTTTGTTAGAAAATAACGCATATGTCCACTGCAAATAGTATTTCTTTTAGTAATGGAACTTTTCGAGAGCGATTCTTCCGAACAGCTCTGCATACGATTCTTGATGATACGCATTTGGTTTTGCCCCAAATATTTGTGTCTTTATCAAAAAGGGACTCTTTGCAAATGTGATCTGTTTGTGAGGTTATTTTTTATTTACTTTTTTTTCTTTCTGAGACACTATAAGCAGAATTATACGTTTTGAAATATTGCACAGTGTATAATAAAGTAATATGTAAAACATATTTTTAAAATAATTTGGATAATCTGCTATTTCGGATAAAATTAATGACTACTTTTCGTATTGTTGCACGACGATCCGTATTCGGTTCATTTTTAATTTTAATAATTACAGTGAAAATGTAGATATTAATAAAGTGATATTAAAGAAGAGAACCAAAACTAATTAATACAACGAGGAAGAGTATTTTTACTTCTTAAAATTTTGGAATTATAATACAAATATTTTAACATTCATAATTAGATAGATAGACAGAAAACGCACTAACTATTGTTTGTTTCTATGTTAATATTTATAGAGTTCATTTAAACGTCATTATAATACGCATTACAATAAACTTTCGTTATAATAGACAGAATTTTCATAAAAACATTAAAGGAAAACACTAAATTACCGGAATAATAATTTTTTTCCTTTCTGTGAAATATTATTCGTATCGTCGATATTTAAATCATTTCGCTTGGTGTTCGCTGCGTACGTCTTAACGCTCTAGTGATGATGATTTATTTCAATATTTCCAGATAAATATCTATCCGAAATGTTATATTTATGTCAGAATGAAATAAAATAATCCCTAAACAGTATATGCAAAACTATTATTTGGTATATCTGAATTAGTCATAGTATTTTTCTTTTTGAAATAGAATCCCTGTGACGTTAGCACTCGCTACCAATTTAAACAAAATCATGTGTATATATGTATAAACTTTCGAATAACTATGTTGCCTCAATAGTGTCTTTTCCTTAAATTAAATTCGCTAAAAAGTGAAACTTTAAATTTGTAAAACTGTCAGTTTCAGATAAGAACAAATAATTTCAAACCTGTAATCAAAAATCAAATATTGCAGTTAATAACTGCTATTACGCAAGTAATTTACAATATCCATTAGTCAAAGCACTCTAGCTCAAGGTTAAGTCATGTTTACAAAGTGTAATTTAGACGTGGTGACCTGTTCCAGCACTTAAGCGCTTTTTAAATATTGACATTATTAGAAGTCAACGACTCGACTTGAGTGAACTTAACATTTACGTCGAAGAAGAATAGTGTAACTTGGCGGAACAATAGACAAGGGTTTAGTTGTGCGTAGAGCTAAATAATAATGTAATGTACCAAACCCAAACTACTTAACTGTCAGTTATCTACTTCGAATATTCTCGAACACAACAAACAAAACAACTAATTAGCTATTAGTTATCTATTTCGAATGTTGTCGAACACTATGTACTTCATACAAACAAAACTATTAATTCGATAAGCTGTTGTTGTCCTAAACTTATTTATATCCTTAGCAACGGAATACTGCCGGAACTGTTTACTTATATTGTCAACAACAAATATTCGATGTAATAAGATACAATATATAAACTGGACAACATATCATCAAAGGGGTCACTCCAACCTCTCATTTATTCCTTCAGCTCACCACAGCAGAAACGACCCAGTTTTTTAAATATTATAGTCACTTACATGTGTCTGTTAATATTAAGTTTTATTGTCAATTTTAATATTCCATAATAACCGATATAATTTATACTTATTTGAATCCATTCGGCTACATCTCCAAACACCTTATCCTCTGATTCTCGAAGAAGGACCTTTACAACTGGTGTCTGCAGTGGGATTATCAAGCTGTTGCAAGGAGAAGAGGGAACACAAACACCTGTCAAGAAAGGCTTTATAAATCTCATATCCAACAAGCAAGGATCCATTCAATGGAAGTACTTGGGGAAAGGCAAAAGGAAGTTGAACCGCTATGGACAAAATAATTATCTAGAATCTGATATAAGTTATACATACACACACACACACGCATGCACACACGCACGCACGCACGCACACACGCACACACACACACACACACATATATATATATATATATATATATATATATATATATACACTTTTACAACTGCGTCATCTTCTGTCATCAAGCAACGAACATCATAGAAGATATTTACAAAGATAGATAAAGGAAAGAAAAAATAGTCAAAATTATTTCAAATTATATTTTTAAAAATATCTGGGAATGCAGAGCGTTAGTGCCTACTTAACGAAGATTTCAAGACATGGTCAGATTTAAAAACATGCCTTTTAGAATCATATTCTGAAAGGAGAACATATGGCCATAAGAGTTAAGTAGTTGCCAACAAGTATTTTCTGACTCTGTCGTTAGCTTTTGTAACAAAAGAGAAAGCTGACTTGTTAAACTAATTAAATCTCTTAGCGACAATTTAACCTCATAATCTAGAACTGCCAATACTAATCTTTTAATAGACCAAACCGTGAATATTTTTATAAATTGATTAAGTAAAGAACTTAATATTTTAATAAAATCACAGAAACTTAACTCTTTGGAAGAGGCTGTAGCTATTGCTATTGCAGAAGAGCAAGAATTAAAATTAAAGTATAAAGTGTCTAAATTTCCAAATTTGAATATAAGTAATACTAAACATTGCTATCATTGTAATAAACCTAGTCATTCAGCTGTTGACTAAAAAAACATGGACACATTATTTAAGAATAGCGTTCTCGACCAAAATTTAAATATAACCCTTCTTAACGCAATAATACTAACCATAACATAAAATGTAACTTTTTCCAAAACATAATAACCCCAATAAATTTCAACCAAGAACACAAGAATCTTTAAACTTGAAAGGTTTCGTACAGTCGACTTCGGCCCCGTCACGGATCGCAAATACCATATAGGTCATATATAAAAATAGACATATATAAATTTAATAACAAATAATAATACCCCATATATTAAAGTACATATTAATCAATCAAAAAAATAAATCTAACATATTCGGAAAATATATATATATCCGAAAAAAGGCCCCATACCTATATATGAAGAAAATAAACTTAAACTAGAAAGCATAGGTAATGTATCAAGAACCTTAAAAACATTAGCTTATAGCTACCTAGATATAAAGATCGATAACGAAACAGTCACTCATACAGTACACGCAGTACAAGATAACTTCTCGATCGAATTCGACGATATATTAGGCAATGATTTCCTAAAAGGTCATAATTGTATAATAAATTACGAAACAAATTGATTATACTTAAATAATTTTAATACCAATGTAAACCTAATGCAAAAAAATCATCAGCCGAATCAATTAAACGAACCACGCTACAATAAATATAATAGCTGTAATATGTTTTCAATAGTAATCGAGCCGGGATGTGAAAAAACAGTAGCTATTCATATTCTCAACCCCGATGTAAAAGTAGGAGTTGTTAATAAAATAACCATTATGGATAGTGTTTATCTCTGTCCAAGTATAGTTAATGTTCAAGGAACAATAACACTAACATCCGTTTTAAATACTACAGTTAAACAATCTACCGTCAAGTGCTTATCAATTAACTTACAACCCTTACAATTTGACGCTAATTGTAATACAAATATTAGAACAATAAATATTCCTTCAAATAATAATAATAATTTAAACCGCTTAAATAAATTAATTACCTCTTTGCGAACTGCACATTTAAACGAGAAAGAAAAACAAAAAAATGATTAATTTATTTATCGAATATAACCACATCTTTCATTCAGAAGGCGATATCTTAACAGCGACCAATGCCGCATGTACGAAATTCCGACTAACTCTAATATACCTATACATAGAAAAACCTATCGTTATCCAGAGGCTTCAAAACCCGAAGTAGAAAAACAAATTTCATATATGTTACAGAATAATATAATAAAACACTCCACAAGTCTGTGGAGCCCACCCACGTAGATTGTACCAAAAAAAATAACACTTCAGAAAAAATTAGTGACGCATGATAGTCGATTACCGTAAATTAAATGAAATTAGCATTTCAGATACTTACCATTTACCAAATGTTGAAGAAATATTAGATCAGCTAGGACATTCTAAATAATTTAACAGACTTAGCTTCGGGATTCCGTCAAATAAACATACACCCTAAAGATACGGAAAAAACAGCATTTGCTGTTTTTCCGTTGGACACTATCAGTATACACATATGCCATTTGGATTAAAAAATGCACCCTCATCATTCCAAAGACTGATGAATAAAGTTTTAACCGCTCTTCGAGGAATTAAATGTTTTGTATACCTCGAAGATATAATGATTTACTCTGATAATTTAGAAAATCACACAAAAAAAATTATGTAAAATGTTTGAACATCTATCAAAACTTAATCTCAAACTACAAACAGAAAAATGTGAATTTTTGAAAAAGGAGGCCATGTATTTAGGACATTTTATTACGGAAAATGGCGTAAAACCTGATCCTAATAAATTAATTGCAGTAAAGAAATTACCGACTAATATTCATGAAATTACGAGTAAAAGTTTTGTAGTGTTATGCGGATATTATAAGATGTTTATACCTGACTCTAAAATAATACAATCCCTAACTAAACTTCTAAGCAAGGATGAACCATTCAATTGAACTAGTCTTCAACAAAAATCCTTTGAACGATTGAGGAATTTTCTTTATAGCGAACCCATACTGAAATATCTAGATTTTTCGCAACCATTCAATTTAACTACACATGCGAGCAATTTGCGATTGGTAGTATTCTTTCACACGGTCCTTTATCCAAAGATTTGTCGATAGCATACGCGAGTAGAGACGAGCAGAAACTTATTATTCGATAACTGAAAAGGAGCTTTTGGCAATAATTTGATCAGTTAGACATTTTCGACCGCATAAATGTGGTAGGAAATTTAAAATACTGACCACCGTCCATTGACGTGTGTATTCAACGTAAAGGACCCCGAATCAAAATTAGTAAGATGGCGTTTATTACTCGATAGAGTATGATTACGAAAATACTTTATTACTTAGATAGAGTATGATTACGAAATAATTTATAAAGAAGGAAAATTAAATAGTAATGCAGATGCAATTAGTCGAATAGATATACACAAAAATAATATTAAACATGTAGAAGTATTAAAACAAAATGATAACACTTATAAATAAATTAAATTAAAAAAAAAACATTGTTCTAAAACAAACTTCCATATTATTAAATAACGAAAAAATTATTCAAAATTTCTAAAAATATTAAAGCATAATATTATCATCAATAATAACGTAAACAAGTAAAGCTATATTTACGTCGTGTGACTTAGACATCGATAATGATAGTTTGTTAAAAGTATTCGATAATAAATACAACGACATATCGTTATTAAAGAGACAAACCCGAAACAATACGAAGTAAGTGTGCATGGACACGATAATAATTTATTATTTGATTTATTTTCTAAAACTTATTATTGGGATAATTCTGGATATGAAGATATTTTTAAATGCAGGCTCACATTTAGACATCTTTTAAATAAAAAATTAAATGGAAAAAATAAACATTTCTAACCCTTCGATATACTGTAAACTTAAATGACATAAAATAAGATCGATTATTAGATATATTTTCAGAAATACAAACATAATAATACATGTTTTTCATAAAACAATTATAGATTCAAAATAAGATGAAGTAAAGAATATTCTCGAGGAATTCCATTCCAAGCCTTCCGCTGGATTCCACAGAACCTATAAAAATACAAAGCAATGTTACAAATGGAATCATATGATAAAGATATACAATTTTTTTTAAACACTGTTTAAAAAAATTGAAGAAAAAAAATTTTTTTTTTTAAATTTTTGTCAAAAATATAAATTAGTACGAAAGAAAAACCGTAAACCGATGGAAACAACTACAACTCTGACCTAAAATAAAATCCTTAATTTCATTCGTTGTATTATAAAAACAAACTTTTAAATAAAAAAACATTACAAACCTACTATTTCCCTTATTTGAAGCTTTGACATTGTACCTACAGTAGATTTACAGAATTTTTTTTATCATTAACTATAACGAACGATAGAACTATAACGAACGAAGAATGTATATGATTCCAATTGAACTGTTATACGAGACGCTATCAAGCAATCTTGAACATAAATCTATGACTATAAGCTATTCTCGAATATACGAATAACATTATATTGGGGTCAAGAAAAATCTAAGTTCAGAATATATATATATATATATATATATATATATATATATATATATATATATATATATATATATATATATATTATCTATACTTTAATATGATAACATAAAAATCATCTTTATCCCATCTAGTTGCCACTTATTTTCCTTTATTTCAACATTATAATTTAGCTCTACGGTTAACTGTGCACTTTGCTTTGGTGTTCTGCATGAATCTCGAAATTTCTCATCAAATTATTTCAATAATGATATAATTTGATTGTTGATTTTTTCTTATATATTATCATTCTGAACGTAAAATGGTAATTTGGTAAATCTAAAGGTATCCTAAATAATTGTCTACAAAGTTCGTAATTTTGAAAAATCTACTACTACTTCCAGAAAAATAAAGCACTCAAAATTATTAGAAAACTTTTTTCAAAATTAAATAAGGTGATGATTCGCAATGTTGCAATGACGTTATTTTTCCCTAATCATTGATTTCATGATAATGTTATTCATTACATTAATCTAAATAGAATAAAAGTTACAAAATGCGTCCATTAATTTTTTTACTCAAAATATATTTATTTTTTCTTTCTTTTTGTTATTCAAAATAATGGCACCATGCTTTACACACGGTGACTTTTTATTCGTTTTATACCTAGAACTAAAGTTGATGTCTATCATGAATAGTATCCATGCACAGTGTTAAAGTAATTTTCTAAGATAATGATATGACGTGAGTTTTTTTCATAACTTTACATCATGTTTATGAGGAATACTAACCATTAGTATCGATGAGCGACGCTGCCGTCCCCGCCCCACAAACCACCTCGTCATCGCTCAATTAATCAGGTGCACGCGCCCTATGTCACATATACAATTGTTTTAATTATTTATTGATCGTAATACTTTTTTCTCAAAATTTAATTAGGTAGTTTTTTTTACAACTTTAACACAACGAAGGGTAAAACGAATAAAAAATCACCATTTTTCTAGAAAACATACCAAACATTCACTAAAACAGGATTATTTTTACACACGACGATTGACATCGGGCAAATAAACTAAACGATAATAAGAACAATACGATGAACCGAAAAGTGACGATTTAATCTTGTCCTCCAAAATCCTACCAAAGTTCTTTGAATTCCGAATCTCTAATTTTACAATTGTTTCGGTATCTCAAGCCCTAAAAAGTTATATTTATAACTTATGTTATTATATTATAACTATTAATTAATATTCTTTGAATGCACGTGGAATATATTATTTAGTAATAATTAAAATCAAATTACAAAATAAGTTAAAATCTTTGCTAATAGCCCACCTGAAGATATTGTAATACAACGAAACCTAGGTCGTGGTAAAGAACTTAAAGAAAGTAGAAATAATACTACATCATGTAGTTTCATTCAATTGTTAATAATGAATTTCTACAAAATTAACGCCAAATATATTCAATAAAAGATTATAAATAAATAATTATCCAATTAATCATAGAGATCTTTAAATTTCACTTGAGAGTATGTCAACCGTGAAAAAATGTCAAACAGTGCCCAAGTAATGTAAAAACAAGATCCGTCTACACAGATAAAAAAATCAGTGAATGGCCAAGCAACAAAAACGCGAATAAACAAATTGAAAAGACCAAAAGAACCACCAGTCACTGTTTGCACTTTGTTTTGCCAAATTCGAAACGTCTTTCACTCGTTTGTTAAATTCACATTTAATAAGAAAATAGGTTTATTAATCAATACGAAAGTAATAAGTGTAATGAGAAGAGTATGGATACGAATATCAATTTGTTTGTATAAGAAAGATTATGTTCTTAAAGAATAAAATATGAAAAAAATTATGTGATAAGATTCATAATGAAGAAATTATACCACAAGGCAATACTGGAAAAAGTTTGAAAACATATTTCCTAGTTCAGCCACGCTATGAATTAAATCGAAAAATTCTAACAAATGAAATGTTTTAAATGCGAAAATGAATGTGTCTGTCGGTTTCTTATGTCTTTTCGACTAAAGTACCAAACGGATTTCAATAACATTTTGGCAGACAGATAGCTTGAAACTAAAAACAGGATATAGAATATGTGACGTATATCATAAGCGTATATTTAATTTACTAAATGTTTTAAACTTTGAATTATTTTTGTTATTTGTGCCCCTCTTGATGTGGACATCAAATGATAGAGATTGGCGAGTAAAATACAAAAAGTACATAATTTATTTGATTATGTGTAAAATATGTAATATCATAAAAGCATAGTTTTTAACTATATCTTACCGTTCACCGTTTGAACACCCTCGACTATCCATATAGTACATAATTATAAATAAATAAATAACATTCTATCAATTTCCTTGCTTCAACGTACTAACAAAGTACACTTGAGGAGCAGATCTTTACTATATTTGCAGTTATATTTAAGTTATTATGTCTCACCGACGGTCTGTTACAAACGTCCACAACACTAATTTCTTAACTTCTGGTATCTCTTTTGGCTGGAAAAATTGGTAATGTAGCAGTTAGTTTACCGAATGTGTTTTTACATCAAACACTAAATAATATATCCACAGCGAGCTACGTTTAAACTAATAGTTATGGAAATATGCTAATATAAAAAATATACAAATAAAAATTATATCATTAAAAACGGATTTAATTTGAAAATTCTAATTGCCTCTTTTGCCATTACTTTAAATCTTATGTCATTTCCATTAAATAGTAATTGTTTTCTCGTAGACACAGCTGAAGAACCTCTCGATTTCATAGCATCTAAACGAAATTTTTATTCGTAGGTAGAATCATCTTTACTTGTTTGTTATCTTTGGGACTATGAATAAAAAACTTTTTCATATTTAATTTTTTATTTTTTTAAAATAAATTCCTGGTTTCATTATCCTTTCTTAATAAAACTTTCTTAATGTTGCCTGAGGCATTGGATATTAATTGGTGCATGTAGTAGTAGTATACCATTAATCAATTCTAAACATGTATGAAAGTAGTATTTTTAATTTGTGCTTCTACGAGTAAATTATATTTTATTTATTTACTCGCAGAAGCGCAAATTAAAATTACTGGAAACAAGAATTTTCTCTCGGATTATCGTCATAAATATTCCGCTAATGAGATATTCCTTCACAATATAATCTTCCATTCAAAATAATATTCCTGAAGAGTTTACTAATGGTTTAATAATAAAGTCACTATTCCTGGATAATAGTGAGACCACAACACTTCGGAGGATTAAATATTAGTCTCTCTCTATCTTATATTTATACTAAATTAATCGGGGCACTCATATCTTATATTTGTTTCATTGTGATTCGCCATATTCTGTAAAAGTGGAAATCTCATGTATTTCACTCCTTCGTATTTGCTTACCATGGAGAAATATATATTTGAAACAAGTAAATAAATAATAATATTCATTAAAATACTTGTTTAAGTCAGTCAGTGTCAGTGACAGTAGAAGAGCTTTCTTCTATTTTCACTGACATGAAGAAAGATTAAATTAAATATTTTGCTGAATCATCTGTAACTAAACAGATTTAACAAAATCTTCACTAACCACTCGCATGGCGACATTAATGTAAGTTTAACTCGCTACTCGATACCCGTGCTCGCTGCTCAGTGCCGACCGAACGTCCGTTATACGAAGACGTACAGCGTCTCTTGACAATATCTTAATGCCGGTTTAACTAACGCTCGACGCTATCAAATCAACCAATTTATCGCGTATGAACTGTTATGAATGATGTTTTATCAGCTATATTTTTAAATAATGCAGTGAATTAGAGCAGTGTTCAAATTTAAGGCAATGTTAATTTAAAGTGTTCATTTAAAAAAAATTGTTGACTGGTGTTATTTTTTAAACAAAGTTTATTTTTAACCAATAATTGTTGATAAATTGAACACGATGTTAAGTTAAAAACTATTATGTGACTCTAATTGATGTTTGGTGGGATTGGATTAAATAGAAGGATTATTTACGTTTGAAATAGGTAAACGAAGTTATTTCATTTATAAATAGTTACAAGTCGAGTTATATTTCTAATGTGTTCTAAATATTGTTTCGTTTTTATTATTCAATGGAAATGGGTAACGTAAAAGGTAACTCTTCTTTTCGTAATATGTTTCACGATCGGTCTTAACCTCTTTGAGATGAAGATGAGAGTTTTCTTTGATTTGATACAATATATTACCTATAAATCATAAGTACAGAACTTAAATTCATGATACCCACACGGAAAATAGAATTATGGACTGCTCCGTAATAAGCTGAGGAAAATAATTACCTAATTTTACCTTGCAACTCTGCTTAACGAAAGATGGCATTCTGCAATAAATTAATATGAATATATCCTACATATGAAACGAAATATACAATGAAGCTATATATATATTTATATATATATATATGTGTATATATATATATATATATATATATATATATATATATATATTCGACGTTTTTTCAATTGATTGGTATACATTTGGTAATAATTCGTTTTCGATGTTTTTAAATGTTAAGGAAGAGTTCAAAAGAAAATGAAAAAGTTTGGAAAGACTGAGCAATATCACTAATTTTCTTATAACACTCATATGTTTATAATTTAATTATTTCCTGAATCGACATAAAGCGACTATTTCTTTTTTAAGCTTTTAAGCACTGGGTTTATTTACTAGGAAACCCTTTATTTTTAATGAACTTTTTAATTTTCTTTTTAAAGCTATCAAGGAAACCAATATCTTTTGTCAATGTTTTGCTATTTAGGTGGAAAATAAAAACAAATATTTAACTCTTAAATATTCAAATATCCTCTTATTTATAATTGTTAATGGATATAAAAAACTATAAATATTTAATCTTCCATAGCTGTTACAGATTACGAGAAATAAATCATCTTTCCGTCAAAATCACAAACTTATTTAACATACCATGTTGGTGAAATGTGCACCATCAACAATTTGTAATGTACTCATAAACACCGTTTTCTAAACTTTTTAATGCATAGCGTTCAAATTTCTCTGACAGTCTTCCATTGTTGTAAGTTGGCAAAACGGCAAAAGAACGTTTGCACTGATTTATAAAATAGCTCATTATATAGTATTACAGAAAATTACTTTCGAATATAACAAATTATTCAGTTGCCGCCTACAATATTTTACGTATGCTATTTCTTCTTTTTCGTCTGTACAGTTAACTGACCTTGACGCTTAGTCTCAACTTATTTTTTCAATATGCATTAGCGATACTTATTACCAACTTTGAAGCGCTATCGATCGCTTTACCTGGTATATTATTTAGATGACCTTAATGTGCTACTGATATAGCAGAAGCTGGGGCGAGCTATCATCTGTTGTATCGACGGCACATCATCTGTTTCATATCGATTTCGCTTGATGAGTTCCTTTGAATTTTTTTGCTTATAAGTTAGTAAACATATTGGAAATGTATAATAATGTACGTGATACTGATTATACCTGACAGGATTTACACACGGTTGCCCAGCAGCATCTAAAAACTTTTTTTTGCTACTAATTGACCTAGGATTTTAAACATTCATTTAGTTTTAAAAGGCTTTTTATTAAATGCTATTCAATATTGACCACGGTCAGCAAATTTTCATTTTACTGTTTTCATTATGGTATAATAACCTAAATATAAACCTTAGACACAAATTTAAGACTATACAATTAATTAGTATAATAATAATAAAGACAATTTAAATATTATATTTCTATATACATCTAATGTAAATACGGACTTAATTTTTTAAAATTACGAAAAATCACTTAGCCATCATGAAAAGCATAATTGTTTATCATTTCATGAGAACTGACTTTTAATCGATAATATCGGTCTATCTTTATCACTTTTTCCTTGAATTTCGATGCAGTCGAAAAGAAAGGTTATAAGTATAGTGGTAGAACATTAAGCTCTCATCGAACAAATGCATTTTGTCTCTAGACTATGTTTATTATTGCGGTGCAAAAAAAAACGGATCAAACACGGTAACAGTACATGTTTATTCATGCGTATAATAGCAATAAATTACACCCGTATAAATCGTTTGCACGAGTTTTATGAAAGTCTATACTGTTTATATACATGTGCGAAAGCATAAATAGAAAAATGTATGATTGAGTGTTCACTTGAAGTTTAATTGAATACTTTTCAATATTCAACAGTAATCGTAACCTAATGTCATTACATGAGGGTAAATCAAAGCAACATTTAATTAAATAGTTGGTTCGTATATATAATACGACACATCGTAACCAAGAAAAAATACTTGTAAATAATATATACATAAAAAAAAAAAAAAAAAGTATATATATATATATATATATATATATATATATATATATATATATGTATATAGTATTCTGCGTCATCCTTATTTACCTGAATGCTCAAAGTAAATATAACCACGTTCTTAATCGCTAATTCAAATATCGAAGTAGGATGGAACATAACCCACAGAATATGTTTATGACATAAGATCGTAATAAATGATTCATGAATTTGTTGAAGATAGAAAGTTGTAGTATTTTTGAATATATTCATTGATGCTATCGAGTCGTATGTAAATTTTATTTATTTCAAGCGGTGTGGATGTCGCACCGTTTTGATTAGATCGCTCCCACGTAGCGCTCTCCAACTGAGTTTTGATACTAATTTTAAGTCTGTTTCTTGAGCTTATTCAAATTCCGAAGAAAAGACACTTACTTTACGACTGTACAAAAATAATTTTTATTAAACGGCGGATCTCCAGGATTCTCCATCGAAATTTGAGATATTATTACTGTGATTTACGCGTGCTTATTATTATTATTACATCTAGAACACCATTCGTTTCTCCAAGATAATATTTATCTGACATAGGATCTTTTGATTCTTCCATCTTTTGAAGAAATAAAAAAGATGATTAGGATCTTGTGAACGATATGATAAGAACGATTTAATAATTTATTGAATTACTGACAAAACCTTATGCTTATCATATTATTCAAACTAGTGTCCCATTTTCTTTTTAATAGCCAGTATTTTAGCAACAAATGCGAACGATTGGTTATGTGAAATCAGGGTAAAATCTCGAAAAAGATTCTTAAAAAAATTGTCTTTTAAAAAAAAGACCATAATACACTCACTTACAATATAATAAACGCCTATTCATTGTATAGGCGTTTATTATATTGTAAGTGAGTGTATTATGGTCTTTTTTATAAATCTCTTTGACAGAGTTGAAGTTAGCACAATATCTAAAATAGTACAAATGTTAATGTAAGAAGTACATATTTAATAATGTTTTCGGTTCATGTGCAGATTGTTCATGAAAGTGCAGTTTTATAATCAATGTTTGTTATTAGATTTTAGAAAAATATGTGAATGTATCAGTCTTCTTTGCTTATAATTATTAATTTTTTGCTATTTTAAAGAAATACACAAATATAATATAGATCTGATTTGTCATCGATATTAATTATATATGTTACCTAACACATTTTTAATATATTTTTGTCAAGAATAATTGGCAATAGTTCTAATTGTTTCGACAATGTTTCAACTACCGAAAATATGAACAAGATATTTGCGTTATCTCATTTTTTTTAATTTAACTAAAGAGCAATTTTTGAAAAGTTATGTTTGCCGCCTAAAACTATTGCAAATATATTCTTCAAGTGAACTGTGAGTGAGTGAATAGTCTCCTGGAATTGTGATCCAAATTTCAGATAGCAAGTTACTAAATATAACTTCGAAATGAATTAATTAATGCTTCACTCTGAGTTTGAAAATTAAAAAAAATCTAAGTTAGGTTAATTTAGATTTTTTTAAATTTTCAAGTCTTATAGAATATTTGTCGAATGTATCGAAGAAATTAATAGACGCTGACAAACACGTTAATATTACGTAGTTGATAATATGTAGAAATGTCTAAAATTACATATCTACAATTCGTTTTATTTTACAAGAACTACATTAAAAAACAAGCCATAAATGAAAAAAACATATTATTTGGCTTTTTTGGGTTTTCACAAAAAGATAAAAAACGGAGAAAGCAATTAAGGAAGGAAAAAAAGAAACATAAAAAACTTGAATGAAATAAATTAACCCACTCTTTTTATATTGACTTAAGCAGTATGTCAAGGTATTACTTATCTAATAGGAACTTACCCAGGTAAAAATATTAAGTATAGGTTAAAATATTAAGTCCCAAACAATTAGAAATATTTGACCTCCGCTATGGCGTTCTATAATATTAACATTATTATAATTTTAATCTAAACCTTTAAAAACGGATTCATTTAACACCCACGTCATATTTTTTGTTCCCTTTTATAAACGACTGTAGGGTAACCAAGCATTTTTCTATCTTTAGTTCACATTTCACATCTGCAGTACAAATGAAGAATTAAACCTTGTCACAGAGATTCCTTTTTTGTCAGCTTATATAAATTATATACCATAACTTTTTTGGTATGAATTTTTTGAGTTTTGCAGTAAAATATTAATGAAACATTAATAAAAGTGGCCAAATGCGCTCCCCAATACACATAGTAGTTTCTGTTTCTCTAGTTGTTTCTGTCTCTTGGAATTGTTAACAGAAATAATTTTATTTGAAGTTTGTAAAAAAATTTTAGTTTTTCGAATTTTTTTTAGATTTTCCAAACTGGTTGTTGAAAAATGAGATAGATGAATCACGCTGAATGTCAATTTGAAGGAATTATAATATTCATAAAGGGAGCTGAAAAATTAAAGATGGTAAATTGAATATGAATGTCAGTTTAAAATAATCCAATGGCAATAAGAATAAATGTCCAATAATAATAAAAAAAAATTTTCGCCCCAATTAATTTAAATTTATATACAGGTAAGAGGAATCATTAAAATTTTCTTGAAGTGAAACTTCTTTGGGTGCGATGGGAGTAAAATTTCAAGATCGAATTTCGTGCAACGTTTTCCAAGCGACATTTTTATGAAACATTTAGGTAAAACGTCTGAATGTCACAAATCTATCGCAAGAAAGACGGAAAATAAGTACTTAACTAACAACCGAGAAAGATTGATGAACCCGATAGAATAATACAAGAAGTGTACGCATGCGCGAAAACAAACAATAATAGCGGTCACTACATGCTATCAGCTATTTTGTACATTATGTGTGTCAAAATTGACTTGTCAAAATTTTGTCGACTTATTTATATATTTATAATTGATCTATTACTAATTTTGCGTGTACTTCATCCATTACAAGACTAAGTACTTAATTTATTTGTAAATCCGCAATTAACCCGCAGATATAGTTTTCTTAAATGTAATTTACAATAGGAGCATGGGCATCGCGGCTATTTTTTTTTAATTGACAATTGTCTATGTAAATATCTATGAAGATTTTATTAGATTTTTACCTCGTTTTGCAATGACATTTTATTAATTTCCTGAATGTATAGTATTAAAATATTCTTATAAGAATTTAATGCAATCTATGGACTTATACTTATTTTAATGATATCTGAGGAATGTTTGTATTATTTATTAAATTTAATTATTTTATATATCTCAAAAAATTTTATTCAAGTTTCGAGAATATTTTCCTCTCTCTCCCTCTCTTTGTCTAAAGTTTTGTTCACTTACTATACCTATACTTACAAATCGCGGCTGAGATCGCCAAGTAAGTTTCATTTCTGTCACGTGTGTACCGAGTGGTCAGTGGCACGTGCCTTCTTTTTTTTTTGTTTGCTACATGTTAGCCGAGACCTCCATATGAACCATCTACTTGTAAAATTTCACGCATGTATGTATGTCTGAAATTGTAGAAACTGTGTGCTGCGATAGATGGACGGATTGCAAAGCACTGAAGGACCTTAAAATTTGCGAGAGCATTTTTAACATAATACATCAGCATAAATTATCACCTATCGTAGAAAATCATTCATGTATACTTTAACAATTATAATCTCATGCATTACAACGAATGAAAACTTAAATCAAACATAATGTTTTTGTTTTAGATATTAACACAATCAAAGGTTCCTTCTAAACGCGAACACTAATAGGATAATGGTAAAAGTGGCGATTCGGCTAACCGAATCCTCACGCCCGACCGTCGGTCGGCACGTAGTATCGAACGAAAGTGCAATAGTATATGTAAATATATTGTGAATATTTTCAAAGAAACTCGTTCTTAATCATTTGGTTATTAGACGCGGAAGAGCGAGTCTGGGTGATGTCGATGCGGTGTTTACATTTTTATATTCGTGTATAAACTTTCATTTAAATACCGTTATTCGTATAAAATATCCTACTTTATAGCAGATTTGCCAGACACGTTTGCTTCTTAAATTAAACTTAAATGCGTGATAAGAGGCATTTAGGTATATGCAATGGTACCGGGAAAACATTACAATAATTTAAAGTAAATGTTATGTATTTGCAATGAGGCTCCACTACATCATACATTGATTCGCAAATGGTGGCTAAAATATGTCACTAATATTGATAATAATCACGTATTTATTTATAATAAAAGATGATGTTTTAAACAAAAAAAAAGTTTATATAGATTCAACACTTTTTTCAACTGTCGGCTCCATTATTTTTTTAAATTTTTTTATACAGATTGAAGAAAGTGTAGAAACGTAAACATTAATGATCAGAGTGTACCCTAAGATGATTATGTAGACATTAGCCATTAGCTACTAAAACTATAAGATAAGTTGAAAGGCTTGATCTATTCAACTCTTTTGCTTTCCTCTCATTCCACTAAATTTCAAACTTCCTTTTTTATTTAAAGTACGTCCCGAAATTTTTGCAAACCATTTAAGTAAGTAGTGATGTAAAGTATATTTATATTCTAGGGTGGACTTAAAATAATTAATCTCAATTCTGCTATGAATACATTCATAATAAAATGACTGATTATAGTTCAATGACTCTCTAATTAGAAAAATGCATAAAGTGAAAAGTACACGTTCGCCATTTGTTACTTTATTACCTGTCTCTTACTGAGTTATTTGCTGGAAGATAAAAATAAAATAATGCTCCTATGTAGGAGCATCTGGAGCATATCATGTGTCGTATTACTATTTAAAACAATCGTGTAAAAAATACAAGTAATGTTACATACGAAAACTAACACATCATTGTTACACATTCATTTAAAAAAAATTACAATAAAAAAACCTCTTACAAAGCAATTAATCGACGTTACTCATCATGATTTTCAATATATTCATTTCGTGTTAACAACTTCCTAACTCGCCACGTCGTGCGCGCGATCAACTGTTGTGTTATGAGTTAACTTTTTGTTATGTTATTTCTTTTGTAAATACCGGCTGAAACCCGATATTGGAAAAAGAATTTTAACTTACGTTTTCCTTGAAAATGATTATGATAATAGTAATTAAGTAATCATTGTTAGGTCATGCTCCGCCTAAATAGGATATTTCGACTATTTTAACTCCTCGCCACTGTTTCCGAGAAAGAATGGTGATCACTGACTTTTCGACTTTCTAATATTTGTGCAGAAATTTCCCAGTTTCATTATATAGAGTACTTCATTCAGCTCATTTCACATCATGACCAGTTTTAATATTGTGACCATATTTTAATATTGTCTGCAGATACTGAAACATGCAAAAAAGTAAGCGTTTCGTTAAAATGTAAACGCCTTTCATTTTTGTGAATTTTTGACGTTAAATATTTTTTAAAGAATTTTATTATTTTTTTCTTTCTTTGACTACAATTTAATTGTCCTTATTTTAAAATTGATTTTTTAAGAAAAATAGTCAAATTACTCCCAAAGAAATAACGATAAAAATGAGCTTCATACATAAATTAGCCACAGAGCTAACATGAAATAATTTTGTAATTATGTATGGTACAATAAAACTAAACGTTTGCTTTGAGTGTATGAGAATGCAGGAATTATTAGCAGAAAATAAAACCATCTCATGCGTAGGTACCTAACAGATAGTTTAAGTACAAGATTTCATGATTACAGTAAATTTGTATTGAACATATATGTATGTGACCCAGAGTAACAATATAATGATTGTAACCTAACATGTATCAAAACAGTGACATGATCACCTGAATGTCATTCGGATATTTTCAAGTAAAATGTTTTTAAAATATTATAAACATCATATTATGACTTCTGGTTGAATTGTTGATAAATATTTTTTAAAGCAACAGAAAAATTGGCCGGCGTTTGTGTTGCCAAAATACATATCGGAGAATACGGTAGTTGACTCAATCTAAATTTTGATATTTTTCATAGAATATTGTGAAATATAAGTTAATTAAAAATCAGTCTTGAAAAAAATTCGACAATTGATTGAAAAATAAGCCAGTTATAGGCTTCTAAATTTGAATATACGGATAGAGTCGGGTATATCCCTGTCTCTTTTCGTCACGTAGAATATTATGTGCAATATTAAAAATTACCTCACAACACAGTATTGCCGTCCTTCTCTAAAGGTTAAATTTAAACTTTTATAACTCAGTCAATTTTTAAGAAGTTATGATTAATGAAATAGAAAAAAATTGTCATGTACAATTGTTATATATATAATATATATCAATTGTTTCAGTTTAATAAAATCAGCACTTTAATGACAAAGAAAAAAAAGTAGAGAAATTTATCGATAAATTAAATTGCATTTAATTACAGTATCGCCTTCTTTCAATCTGTTTTTATTTCAATTTATTTTTTTACAAAAAAAATATGAGAAGAATAATCCTAACGTTTGTAAAATCTGTAGTCTAAAGTAGTTTAGAAATATTTTTATATTTAAAGTCTCCATTGAATCAAAAAACAAGATTCCTTAAAAGTATAAATCACAATAAAAAAAGAAGACCGCATTTAAAGTGTTTAAGCGATATATATCTTAGGAGAAACTAAGTTTAGACAGCTCTGATCTGTACCAGGTTGTAATACTCGTACTGAATAAGCAACACTTAAAATGGAAGTGCGTTACTGAAAACTGTATCATTATAGACATCACGTTTAAAATTTTCTGTTAAAACTTCATATCCATGTCATTAGCCATATAATGTGAAATTAAAAAATCGTCAAAGCATAGTAAAAGTTAGAGAGACAAAACAGAAACACTAATTAATATCCTTGTATTGGAAAATTAAATTAATTAATGAATATTTTAATTTACTTTTTAACTGATAAACCCCTTCAACACCCAAGTCCTACGAACAAATAATATATTACGTAGTCCTTCGCCCACTCGTCTGTCATAAAGCAGACAATATGCGCACGTCTTCGAGTGAAATGTCAACAAGTCACCGGCGACAGTTCGACGAGGCTCAAGAATACGAGCTGTTTGCGCAACATGCTAATTCGATTGACTTTGAGCACAAAAGACTGACAGACTGTTTCTTAACCAATTTCTCCGTGACAATGGAGTGCAATAGTGCGTTGTTGCATCAACATTACGAGGCTGGCCGCCGTTATCGAGTTCGTTCTCGTTTGTTGTCAATCGATAAGTTTGGTTGAGTGATATTGACACACAGTATTATAGCTGAACTGAAGATGAGAATATACCAATTTCCAAATGCATTTTCATTTCTAGGCTTACGCACTATAAGACTTGATTATAAGATGATATAATTTTGCAACTTGTTGAAAAGAATTTACTTACTTACATTTTGATTAAATATTAAAATCAAATTAATGTGAATCTTTGTTTATTTAGAATATTTAGTTTATTAGGCACTCAAAAAAATTTCATATAAGTTTTTTTTAAAACAATCCCTCCCACACAAACAATCCCCTTTATATATATATATATATATATATATATATATATATATAAGTCACCTTTATATATAATCCTTTATATATATATATATATATATATATATATATATATCTAAATATGTATGTATACACATTTACAAAATATACGTCGAGCAAATGTTATTCAAATGAACATAAAGGTGACTTTCTAACAAGAAAATCCTGCAGGGTGAACATTTTTATTCAATAGTAATAATTTAGTACTAAAACATATCAGTACATGATGCCACGTGTATACTAAATAATTCTTAATTGCGTATCTCGAGAACCCAAAAGCTGTTTGTAAATCCCACTGCCTTAATGGGAAATTCGCCCTGACGAAGCCGCGGGCAGAATTGAATTTTATAAACATAGTTTCTTACATTCATTCATTCATAAACATAGTTTCTTACATTCAGCAGTTCTAATCAGATCTTTGTTCTATTTGTGGTGGACCGATTACATCGATAGTATTCTATTGACCTTCACGATAAGTAGTGGTAGAGTTGACGAGGAACACCAACTTTAACGTTGACAGAATCATGGACTTTGGTATGGATTTTTTGAAAATTTAAATAACGATAAATGCAGCAAGTCGCTTTGATAAGCTGAGAGTATTCAACAAGTTCATCAAAGACAACAGAGAGTGACAACAACTCTGAACAGTGAGCTACTTTGTGTTTATATTTGTCGTCTACTCGGACACATACAGGTATGTAAACAGAGAGATGATCTGTTGATTCGTTCTATCAAAAAATAAATCGAAAGGTTCATCCTTTAATAGAATGGTTCACTTTAATAATCCACGTAGAAGATTAAGGTAAAAACAAACAAATTGATAAATAATTATTTAAAAAGTGGTCATCTGTTCCGACCATCGTTTCTTTTTTGACCAACAAATTACGAAGCTTTATGAAATCGCAATATTTTTGCATTTGAAAATAAATATTTCTTTTTTTTTAAGATTTAGAAGAGAACAAATTAGCAAATACGTCCAATAATTTACATTTTCTCTAAAGCACCATGTAAGGCAGCAAAGTAGACACAACTGAGCTCGTAAAGAGCACCTCCATAAACAGTTCATTATTCGTCGCTATATTTGGCTTCAAATTCTTCAGCGCTGTTAATCCCTAGCACTTTATTTACAAGAGCTAGCAATAAAACATTGTAACCGGCACTATTCTATTCAAATGAATATGTCAACCGCCCAGCTTAAAGCTCAGACTGGATTCGACAAATAGAATGTACTATTGTACCAAATGCATCTAAAAGGAAAAGATATAAATTTTCCGACGAGGTAAATAAATAAACTGAAATAATGCTTGAACACATGAAGTTATCTTCATAGCAACATATTGCCATATTCAAATAATAATTATTTGATACACAATAGTCCGGAATCATTGGTAAATACATGACTCAAGTTTATTTACGATTATCGCATCTCAAACAGCGTTACCATGGAAGATTTAGCCAAACGCGATAACTGACTTACCGATCAGCTTATAACTATTGGATTATATGCTGATCGTTGCCGTTAATATAAATTCGAGTGACAATTTTCAGCTGTAGGTCTCTCATAAAGTCACCACTATGCAAAGGTCACAATTGTTTGTAGGTCCCTCGTAATCTCATCATTATGTAAAGTCGAAGTTATGAGGGACCTATAGCGTTGAATCGATTCCAAAGGAGTAAAACGTGTTACTTCTTACCGTTGCATTCATATTTATAATTTTAATTATGCATTTCAATTAAAAATTATATAAGCGTGTATAAAATATTTTTATACATCGAATTTGTCTAATTTGGTCTAGTGCAATTAATTAAAATTATAAATCAGCACAATTATTAAATAACAAAATGTTGGAAAAGATATGTCATTTGCAAACAAAAATTTGTAAAAAATAGAAAATATCTTTCTACGCGAACGAGAAGAGGGGAAGAAAATTTTTTTTAAATTTTTAATTTTTAAATAGTTTTATGGTCTAATAGAAACACTTTCAAATGATTTCTATCCTGCCTTCACCGCCGATATTGAAAAGTATTACTGATAAAACCTAAAAGCTTATGATGATGATAACGATAGTCCGTCATGAGTCTATTAATGAGTTATTTTGTGCATTAAAAGTATCAAATGAATAAGACATCTTTAACATGGTAATGCCGCATAATTAATGATCAGTTTAAAAGTATGCCTTTATTGCCAAAAACTTGGTTGTGCGATACATATTTGTACATCAAATACAAACATATAATGACTATATAGTTACATAACATATATATTTAAATACTGTATGTCCGTCGTTAGAAATTTTGTTCCATTAAATTTGTAATTTTCTTGCAAATAATTTCACATTTCGTCACGTTATAATAAAGTATAGCTAATTTTTAAATTATGATCAAAAGAAATTTGTGTGAAAAACATTTCCTATATTTTAAGAAAAAATAATAATGAACATACACTAATAAACTTCCAGTCATTGTTGTTTTTAATGAAATAAAATTAAAAATGTTTATTACAAATACCGTCTTATATTTAATGTCTCCATAATTTGTTTTTTTTTCGTGAACGAATTATGTGAACTTGAATACCATAGTTGTAATTTTTTAATATATGAAGAAATAACCCCTAAAAATACAATCTTTCTATTTATATATATATATTTATATATATATATATATGTATATATAACAGTTGAAGTTATATCCATCATTCTTTGTTTTTTCTACACACATAACCCATTTTGCATTAAATATGCCTTTCATGTTTTTAATAACACGATCGTTACATAAACAGTGGGAATCTAAAATAATAATTTTTCATTTAAATTCCAGCTTAAACGTTAATTAGCAGAGATTTAAAGATGACGACATGAATTTAAAAATGTTTATTGTTGTGACCATATAACTGGGAACACATTATTTAAAATCTATAATAATTAGCAAGTACCAATCATTTTTTATTCAGATACCGAAAGAATTTACTCTTACTTTTATGAGTCGATAAGTATGTGTATTTAATTCAGGCCATTTAAACATTTCTTTTCACATAAAAAGCAACTTTTATTAGTTGTCGTAAAAACTTCACTTTCAACTTTATATTATTCCAGAATACGAGGCAATATTAAGGCACATTCTGGTTTAAAATGATGCAAACTAAATTAATGTTAATATATGAAATCCCTCAATGCCTGACTACGAAACTTACGTTTGTGAAGTGGTTATAAAAATATAAATTACTTATGTTTTGTTCAAGAATGTTCCATCAAGTTACTAATTAAAATTGAAGATCTCTATTCCGACAGTCGCCAATACCAAGATTGTACTTGAAATTAGGATAAAATTTAGCCGAAGACTAGCAAAAACTTAATGGATTCAAACGAAAGCAATCATAATATAAAGGTGATGTAATTTAACAAAAATAACATTAAATATACTTTGTAGTATTTATTAAGAAAACTCAACTAATTCGTAGATTATGATAGTGGAATCGTGTTAAAAACGGAATAACGAATTAAGCCTAAGTATCTATATAATTAGCGTAATGTTAATATTTCTTTAAGTCTACATTGCTAATTATTGAGCAACTTTGTTAGCTCTACTTTTGGTACTAAAACATCTAATTCACTTATACACATAGCTTTTGCAAGGCGTTAATTATTTAATAATTTCTTAAACACCCAAATTATTATAAGTAAAATTATTTCATATGCTATAGCCAAAAGTACTATTTATTAGCAAATCTGTTAATTTTTAAGAATCTATGAGATTTGATGTTATAATAACTATATTAAAATCTCTAAAAAATTTACCATTTAATGTTTTAATTTGGACGAGCATATAAAATCAATAAAAGAAAAGTTTAATAAATATTATGACGAAATGTAAAAATACGAAATATCTCTCCTTTTAACTTATTAAATAGCGATTACACTATTCTTACCTATCGTAAAGATATAATGGACGCGCGCAACGCTAATTACGTATAAAAAACAATCGTCTGATTTTGATAAATCTCACTTTTTTTTAGTTTCGAAATATTTTGGTTCCTCTGCTCATATATAGTGAAAGAAATCTTTGAACATGTTGAAGCATCCACATCTTAAATTAGATTCTCATTACGAGTCCGTGCAAGCACTCTCGTGCAAGGTCTCACTTTTGAGTAAGTTCCTATGAATATTTCTGCTAACAGCGAAACATCTGAAAAAAAATTTATATTACAACCATGTATTCTTAGTTTTTTTTCTTTCTAGTGGCCAAGTACATGAATATTTCAATTTGATTGTTATCGGACCTTAGAGTTTATGTTCACCGCTAGACGCAGTCGCAGGGAATATCTCACTATCGACTTCGTGCGACCATTTTAAGACGAAAAACGATGCGTAATGACTGCTCGTCGTTCCTAAGAAACATTAAAGTCCGCTAAGACACGCAGCGTAAAAACCTAGCTAGCCGGCGCTTTTCTATCGCATTCCTGCAGTGGAAGCCGCGGTTTCGCGCTCGGGCGCGCGCCGCACATGCATCACGCAGCCACACTGCGGTTGCAATGCGCTCCGAGAGGATGCACAGTGGTTTGTGTTAGTACGTTTGTAATTTACGAGCATTTTGCGTGGAATTATTCGTATTTTTTCGAGTTCCTGGCAGTACATGCGATGTTTGGTGTGAATTATTACTAATAGTATCTATTTATTCATTCAGGAAGTCTAAATAAAGAATACATTTAATTTCCTCACATTTTAACGCCACCGATGCAAGAAATATTGCCCAAGTGCGTCAAAAACAGATAAGCATCGTAAAGAATGTCCAAAATCCGTGAGCACTCACAGCAAGGTTCTAAATCCGAACATCCGATGTCGCCCCCATTCAGAGACCTGCTAGCAGTAAATTTTAAAACTCCCGTTTATAAGAAGCCTGAACATGAAACTTACTAATCTGTTCTGAGCTACTTTCATAGTCATATTACATCAACCTAAAAATAAAATTAATTGAACATTTGCTTACATATTATTATACCATGTTTCGAAATATAACATCAAATAGGAAATGTTTGGAACAATTTTATTTTTATAAACATATTGAATGCGCTTGTCTGTAACAAACTGCAGAATAATAAGATAGAATATCATAATCTCGATACTAATCCGAAATAAAGATCCCTATTACATTTAGTAACAAATATTCTATCGGCATTCGTAAATATATAGATATATCAGACAAATTGTGAAAATTTATATATCAAAATGTTATAGAGAACTAATATAAATGTTATATGCACGTTTCATATACGTTTGCACAATAAACCAACATGCGAGGGATATACTACTCATATGCTGTTATTTTTTGGATAAAACATAATATTGAAAGGATATAGGGCAACAGATATCCTATATATCTGAACACAACATCGAAAAAATTAAAAATTAAAAAAGGACTAAAAACCGGCTACTGGTAAAAATAAACCAATTTTGGAATTTTTATCTATCTTTGTGTTATTTGTTAAAATACCACTCAAAAATTACTAAAACGATTTATATAGGGCTTCCACTGGGCTAATACTAGGGATTTATATTAAAATCTATATTAATTTTTGTCTATATGAAATATTCCTTAAGGATTTGAAAAAAAATTATATATTAGCGGATTTAGGAACCAAATTGGAATTCCAGTTAATATAGAAGTTTCTTTATTCTCAGTCAAGCCTACTTATAAGATGAATTAGAGTAAAACTTCACCGACTTAATAAAAAAATCTATACGAGCCACGATCTATACGAAACCATGAGCAAAAGACTAATATCGTATATAATTATGGAATAAATAATAGTGAAATTAAGGACAGTTAAATTAAATTTAGTTTCCATAGTATTTAATCTGAATTGTTAACCTATAAGGTGAAATCTTTTCAAAATTCCAATTTTTAAAACCATTTCTTATCAAATTAACTCCATTAAACGTATTATTCGACGTTTGATCATATGTGTGAAGATATTTTCATCCACGTATCACAATTATCCATCAACAATCATGACATTTTTCATATTTTGCCGAGAAAAGAAAGCACGGCTCCCAACTGTGACTAATGAGTCAATTAAAAACTGTATTACTAACTCACAACATAATATCACAATTTATCATAATGATATATAAACTTGCGGTTTAATAAACGCCGAGTAATCCAATAAATGTCAGCTTTATGCCTCCCCTTAATGCCGTATATTATAGTAACGTCTCTTTATAGTATCTCGAATCGTAAACGTAAAATGCAAAACACTTAGAAGATTACAAGTTTGTAACTGCTGAATATCTACAATTTTACAACTCACAAGTCGACGAAATGTTTACTGAAAACACAAATTTAGTTATGAAATATTTGTTATTGGAGTACAAGTTTAATCAGGATATTAAAAATTAATCTTTTTTTATGTTAGGATTGTAGCATCATAAAAACTTCAAAGTTTGCTGGTATTCCTTCAAGTTAGATATTATAGCAAGTTCCTTTATTTTTCATAAAAACAAAATTAAAACTGAACTATAATATTAGACTAACTTACCAAAAAAGCAAATAACAAAGTTAAAAATATTCAAATATAATTCGCCAGAACCGTGCCAAATCTCCTCCGATGCGTAATTATTTAAGTAATATGAGTTCATCTCACTTAAACTTACCGAATATGCACATACATGCTGCAAATGACGGACAAAAATGGCTGTTTCATATCGGAATCATGTCGCTCGCTGCGGTGCCGTTAGCGCGTCAATAAAGCGGTTCTTCGCAAAGTGCCGACGATGTAGCGTAGTGCCGAATGGAGATAGATAGGCGTGTGCAGACTGTGATCCAAATATCCGTACCGGTAAATATTGCTAAGTTTTAAAATCGACCTCGACGGTCTCAATTTTAATTTACTTGGAGTAAAGTCGACGAACCCGATTCTATCTGATATATCAGTCAACGTGTCAACTATTTGTTAAGTTTTTGTAATGTTAGCCTAACAATATTTATTCTAAAGTTCTAGACTCAAAAACTTGGCACGCACCCCCACTACTGGTACGCTTTTATGTGTGTCCGCAAGTTTATTTGTAATAGTTGCATGCCACGCAGTTTCCGTAACTCTAAATTTACTTTTTTTCTTAATCTCAGCTAATTAACAAGATCTATTTGTATATGCCAATTTTAATTATATCCCAATTATTAACACGAATCATATAATATTAAATTTTATGATAGAGAAGAAAATGAATGATCGTGAGGGTCTAATTTTGTTATCTCGTACAACGTATCAAATACATTAAATAAAAAACATTAATACTTCCCCACCATCAACACGCTTAAAATGAACAACCGAATGAACTTGGGCTTAACACGAATGAAACCATCACAAGATATATTCGAACCACTCTAATTCTTATCTTTACGAGCAGAAATGATTTCGCAACTAATTTTTAAAGGCTATTTTGGACAGAATTCATTACTTTAACCTATAATACTTGCATATACGACTATGATATTCATGAAGGTATCTCATTTAAATGTGTATATTGTGTATGCATATTTATCCTTCTCTGCATAAAAGTCATGATGCGCGTAATGGTATTTAAATTTATTTTCTCGATTTACATAAACATTTATATTTATAAAAAATAAAAAGTTAAAATGTCGTTAGCAACATAAATTTAACATTATAGTTTTCTATTAACTAAACGATTCAATTAAGTATTTTGAATGGTATTTTATGCCATAAAAATAAAGTTATTATCCAAGTTGTTTATTGCTTGCTAGAAGGTTTGCACTTGCTAGAAGGTTAATAGGATATTGTTTCGCACCGATAGTAATTTAAAAGTTTTATATCTTGCAATATTCATAATTAGCTCAGTTTCATTTGAAATCAAAATTCTATATTCCACCATTAGGTAGGTACCTATGGAGTATTGATAAGTAACGATAACATAAAATGACATAAATAGGAATAAAATCGCTATTATTATTTTGTTTTAATTAACTATTCAAATAAGTAGAAATTAATCGGTAATATATACAATTATTAACTCCAATATAAACCAGTCACTATGTAATGACAATAATTTCTAGAAGTCCGTACCTTAAAAAAAAGAATTCTTGTTGGATAATTCCGTCTACCGTACGTCCGTTTATCACAGCCGTTTTTTATAAAAATTATTTGACGTAAAAAGTTAGAATTTATGGAAATAGTAATAGAGCTAATTATTCAGTATATTTCGAAATAGTAAAACTTAAAATATTTTTCTGAACATTTTGGAAAGGCCAAATTTGGTAACAAAAAAATTGCTTTCCATCGCATGAGGTATCCTTTGAAAGGGAGTTACAAGGATTCCATAAGTATTTTTATCAGAATTTGATTTACGACATTTCTAGAGATTTTATTAAAAATGTTCTGAAAAATATACCGTCTCCAAAAAAAATCACAGTGAAATCAACAAAATTTCAGACCCCTTTCCATTACTTGATTTAATTAGATGTTCAGATATTTTGTTAACTTTTGCGGGGCAAAAAAATTCCATGAACAATTTAGTTGCTCGTTCCTCAAAAATGGATTATTCTAATAAAATTTACATCTATTATGCTATTACGTACGATATTAGATTAAAAGGAAAAATGTTTTCTCTTTTCTTAAAAATTAGGAAATAAAATGTCAGCATTTAACAATAAACAAGCAAATATGTTAATAAGTTTAGTTTTAAAATCTGAATTGTTAAGACTGGAAATCGAGCAAAATTATAAGGAAATTAGTAGGGCGAAAAGAAATGAGCCTCGCATAACTCCGTAACGCAAATACTTAAGTTGAAAATTTTATGTATGACTTGCTAATGATTTATCGAGGAATCTCTTGAAAATATTAGCTACAATAATTGCTTAATAATAATTCAATCGTTAATACTATTTAATATATTGAAATAATATTTGATTTGAAAGTTTAAAGTAATTTTATAAGTAACATAACCTTATATGTGTGTCCTTCTTATTTTCAGACTAATTAAACCTCATATGGTGCCAGAGTAAATAAATGAACGCAATGTTAAGAACAAAAAAAACCTTAAAATTCACATTTACATAGTATACAGTAAAACGTCCAAATATTTCAGTGTATATGTAAGCGTAATTCTGTACGGAACCCTCATAATCTGATTACCAGTCGCATTTCACAGTTTTTTTATTAATAAAACAAATAAGCCAGGACATAAATTTGGCTTTCTTTCGATAGATTTACTATTAAAGATTAAATTTTTTTTTTTGGAATAAGTCCTTGTCGAGTTATACAGCCAACGCCTTCAGTCAAGGTTTAGTACCAATCGGTGGCTGACAATATCTTATCTATCATCTGAGCGTCGCCACCGCTAGGTGTTGCCGCAATAAAAATCCGCTGGAATGTAGATTTTATGTGCTGTCAGTTTTAACTACACGTCACATACCTTTATTTTAGTACAACGTTACCGTGCCTCTATCTATCTATTCCATCTCACGTTTAGATATTGTCGTTTGTCATATCGCAGGACTGCGAATTATATGTCCGACTAGAATTTCATCACTTCGAACGTAGGCTTGTAAGATCTACTATACTGCCGGCGAGTCTAAAGTTTTGCTTTCAGTTTAAAAATGTTCATTTATATTGTTCATTTGTACATTTTTATTTCCCACCATTTTCATTTTATATCAAAATCTAGTGTTTATATAATATTGTTTTCTCATCTAGTGTTTATATAATATTGTTTTCTCATCAAGTCAATAAGTCTATTTGATGATTGCATTTCTTAGTCTTGAACATTTAGATATCATTACTTATTTCTGAACGTTTGACGAATCGTACATTTGCTTCTTAGTTTCTTCTTCTTATTTATACCTTTTACGTGATTATACTCCGTCGTTTTACTTTTTATTTCATTTTTGTTGCCTAAATTTTTGCACTTACTTTTTGTGTTTCTTTCTATTTAACATGTAACTGTTTATTCTTAGAATGAAACTTTTCTTAAGACATTATAATTATTAAAATTATGAAAATATTAATCATTAAAAGCAATGTAGTTAAATAGTTAACTTATACTTGTACATACGAATACATGTTTAGGTTAGGACCAAATATTCCCGTAAGTATTATTCACAAATTTTACTTCTCGTACACTTTTACATTACGATTCAAAAATCCCTGTGTCGAAAAACTTCATTAACTTCTATTCTATTCCGCAGACGTACAAAATATAACATACCTACAAGTAAGTTAGTATACACTAAGACGACATGCAAGACGTGCTAGAACGACGGCACTAAGCTGTTGAACAATTTTAAAATTTGAATTATCGAACTGGAATCGATTCCCCATCACTTTGATATAATTTTTGCTCCCCTACTTCCTAAAATAATTGATGGCACAAACGTGTATATTTAGTGTTTTAACCCTTTAATATATGACGTGATAATTAGTGATGATAAAAAGAATGAAACTGGTAAAAAATAAAAAGAGTAAATAAGTCTTGAAAGTATATAATTTCGTCGAATCCTTATATACTTTTCGTTTCGTTCGCTGACATACATTTTGTCATATACATTCATTTCTATCCAAAAAGTTTTAAATAATTTTTTTTGGAAATGAATTTATATGATGAATTGCATACTAAATTTTACTTAAGAAATCGTTCCCATTCACTATAGGCTACAAATGACAAACTAGCAGATCAGACTCTAATAGTTTTTGCTGTATATCTTCACCTTTCCCATCCAATTTTTAACAATAAACAATATACACTATGTCCTAAAAAACGAAAAAACTGAAATAAATTTTCAATAATAGTTATTTTTTATAACGTAATCCTAAAAATTGCGTAGTATTATCTCCACAATTTCCAGAATACATAATTTATATTAAAATGTTCTTGGGCAATAACAAAAGTAATAAGATTAATAGTGATACTTATATATTGATTATACATTTTCATTGTATCTTAAATATAAAGTAGTATAAAGAAATTTGTTAGCGTTATGAGATTGGAGTCTGTTTTGCAGATTATTATATTTCTGCATACTTGCACGCTAGAACCTGGTGTGTGGCACAACATGCGGATTTTATAAATCCTTGTAGGAAGACATAAAGAATTGTAATATTGAAAAGAAAAATAGTAACATTTCGCAAACATAATCATAAAAATTAAGTGTATAGTTAAAAGAAAAACAGGAAAATGGGAAAACAATATAACAGAAATAAATTACATTAGGTATTGAAGTGGTTTTAAAATTACTTGCACGTGTCTGAATAATGTACGTCAAATAAAAAAGTTATGACATTTCATATATCTTTGTATGCTAAAGCAGAATAGCATTTAAGAATAAACTCAATTCAGAACCCTTAAGACATCGCTACATTTAAGAGGTGGAAATTAAATAAGACGTTTCGTTTTTACTGTAAACATTAATAAACGCAGATGTAGTAATATTATCTAGTCAGTCACAATGTGTACCTATGTTTTCCAAATTTGATCATATAAATCGCAACGTATTTAGATGAAAATAAACACGTTTGTTGGTCAGTGCTCTCTGCCGATACGATCGCGCTCATCCCGATTACCATCTTCAGATTTCACCCGGGCACATACATCATAAAGAAAACGAGATTTTATTATTACAGTAATTTATGTTTCCGTTAGCTGCCGGGCACCCAGCGAATAATAAATACGTAATCGTAATAAACTTAATGTAACAGAGCGTACATCCTATTTAGCTGCGCACGATTTTTCTTGCTCGAAGTATGATTTGGTACAGTCGTTACGGATCATTTCGTAGATACTCGAGTGTTGGATTTTTTTTATGAATAGAAATATACGTTTGTGCTTTGAAATAAAACCTTTTAATACATTTTGTATCAAATTTAAAATGCGATTATTATTAATATAATGATTATAAAACCTTTGTCTTTTGTATTATCATCTGACATTTTCTTTTCAGTTATTAGTTCAACGATTATTTGCATATTGCAATGGATGACATAATTTATTAATATTAATGTAATAAATATATTCATGTAATATAAAGAATGAAATAAACTTTGTAATACTGGAAAATAAAGAATTAGATTCCGGAAAGCATCAGTATTAAGAGTCTTAAAAAGTAATTGGACCAGCAAGTTACGAGATTAATTATAATAAAATTGAAGTGAGATACAACATCATTGTTCCTCATATAATTGCAATAAATTTAATTATGTTAGTAAAGTGACAGAAATTTTAATATATAACATACGTACACCCAAAATTATGGTTAATATTATTTGTATATAACTCGTTTCAAGCTCATTCAAATTCTAAAATATATTAAATTACTTGCGATAAATCTATTTCATTTCGTTTGTTTCAATCATTCCTCTTATTTAATACTAGGCAGAAGCCAATAAGTGATTTCCCATTGCAACTAATTTAACCCGATCAGACTTGACGCTTAATAGAATGAACAAACATATAAACAAATAACAAAATTTCACATGTTATAGATTAATTTATACCATTAAAAAAATCAATTATTTAGAACACCAAAAATTCGTGTTTTTTAAATACCAAAATAGGAAATTTCAACTTTATTATTTGCAAAATAAATTCATACGTGTAAAATTCATTCACTTCTTCCCCGCTTTCCGTTCAACTGTACCGAACCGAAATGTAAAACATTGTCTGAGCGGCATAGCGGTAGTTACTCATAGGTGAATATAATAATTATTGTATTGTTACACTTTCACACAAATTAATTGTACGCGTACATTTGTCTGTGCTATTACGACACGCGCAGAATCTTCGCGTGGGCTTACACTACACTCTTACTAGTGGTCGCGTTTTTCTTTCACCGGTGCCGCCTATGTCCGGTAAAGAAAACACTAGCGCATACATTTAAATAGCGAGGATTACGTAAGAAAACGACTCGTGGGTAATGCAAGAGAAGGGTAATATTCATCCTGTTAGAAAATATTATAATTTGCGGACTTATTTTCTATAAAGAGTCAAAAAATTAAAATGAGTTGTGGACAATACCCCGGTTCCGCTGAAAGGTATTTCTATATACCACCACCTGTATCTCTATTTTTTTTAATTGATGCCGTTTATTTTCGAATACTTGGTTTTGTAAGTTTGTAATTGATTGATTAAAATACAGTGAAAAATTTTAATTAAAAATATACGTACATTTTTTAACATTTATAATATTTTTCATTATTGCTAACTTCAGATCAATCGCTCGATAATTTTAAAGCTGTATCGTGAAAAGATAACAAAGAAATGGCAAAAATAGAATATGAAACATTTTATGAACTCGTGAGTTATATTGTCAAGCGCACCAGCTTTTAAGGTTTTGTAACCCGTTTTGCTTATCGCGCAGGCGGGATGCTAAAGTCTCGAAAATAAACGCATTTTTCATATTTAATGTGGCAGCGCTTCATATAGTGAAATAAAAGAATAAAAAAAATGTTTTCTCTCTCTACTTAGATATTACGTCCATTTTTGACATCATTATCACGAGCTTTGATTTCTTTGGTTAATATAAGTCAGGAGCGGTATGTGATTTGACTATAAGATCCTCAGCTTTTTCATAATGCAATTTGAAAAATTCACAATTTCAACATCTCTGCTAACAATAAAAGTTTTAAATATAAAAAGCTTGAAGCTATAATGAAAAGACTGAAGACTTCTTTCCACATCATGTAGTGTCCACATAGTCGTTATCACCCCTTAGGTTTAAATGTTTATTTCTCTTCTAATAATTTTACTCAGTTGTACAGGTGTCCAGATTGGCAGAGTGGCAGATTTCAATGTTTGAAAAATTGTAAAAAAAACTACACCTCTAATACAAAGTAGGTTTATTTTAACTTTATAACAACAAATGCGGATTTCATTTTTTAAAAACCACGTTTTCCAAATGGCGGCCATCGAGTCTGACACACTTTTCTTCTTGTAGCTAGTTTGTGTAAAAGTTGTATTAGGCAATATATTTATTTAGTCAAAAGTAACATAATAGTACACAATACTTCTATTAAACTCTTTGTATATAAATAATAAGTGTAATGCAAATACTATGTACCCTTTATTAGTTAAAATTGTCTACCTGCCGAAGTCTATACGGTACGCGGTATACTCTTGTTTAACAAACACATTATTAATGAATCGACGAGTATATTCTACGAGACCTTCTTACATCTCTATATTGCATTCGATCAGACCACAGTTCATGTTTATTGAGATAAACATGGAGGTTCCTCAATCCTACGAAAACTACTACCATCGAAGATGGCCAATTTAAATTATTGAAAGATAAAGTGAGTTAAAATTTATTAGAGAATTCCATATTATGAGTACGTTGTTTAACTAATGGTCAATATCACACTTCATATATTTGTATATGGCATTTTTCTCTCACAAATATAACTAACATAACTCAGTGTAAATCCACTGCAAACACCTTCTCATTCCGATCGGAATGAGAAGGTGTCTAAAATTGTATTCGAAAAATTGTTCTAAAATTCGCTGGTCTAAAGTTGTATTCGAACAACGCCTGCTTCATTCGAAAAATTGTTCTAAAATTCGCTGGTCTAAAGTTGTATTCGAACAACGCCTGCTTTATTCGAAAAATTGTTCTAAAATTCGGTGGTCTAAAATTGTATTCGAACAACGCCTGCTTTATTCGAAAAATTGTTCTAAAATTCGGTGGTCTAAAATTGTATTCGAACAACGCCTGCTTCATTCGAAAAATTGTTCTAAAATTCGGTGGTCTAAAGTTGTTTTCGAACAACGCCTGCTTCATTCGAAAAATTGTTCTAAAATTCGGTGGTCTAAAGTTGTTTTCGAACAACGCCTGCTTCATTCGAAAAAGCTGATGGATCGATGCTGTCGCCGATATTCACTGATGTACGTTTTGAGTAACACCCAGCAATAAATAGCTGTACGAAATTGTTTGGCGTGTTGGGGAATATTGACAATTTTATTTGATAACAGCTTGCGTAAGTTCTTCCATTTTAAATTTGGTGAAGCGCCTTGTATTGTTGATGAATTTTTAATTTATAACGTGATGTCAGTTTCCCGTTATGGATAATATTATCAAAGATTTTGAAATTGAATTGTGTTTCAAAGAGTTTCCTCCAAACTTTGCGAACGTATATATTTATAGATTTAATAGGACCTTGTTATTAATGTCAAAAAAAAATAACAGTTTTAAATTAAACCTTTTCAGGAAAATATTTGAATTGGTTTACTGCGAAGTACGAAGCGTCAGAAAAATCAATAAAAGAATTTCGCTAATGATCCATTCTCTGTTGTAAAATCAGCCCCTAGAAGTGTTTTCGAACCAAATGAAACTAAATCTTTACAGGTACATCAAAATATTGTTTTAGAAAATATTATATATATGATGATAAAACCCACAAAAAAGGATCAAAGATGTATGACTAATTATTTTAGGTCGTGTCTTATAAAGGTTTATATGTTACAGGATTGAATCGTATGGTTAGGTACCTAACTAAAGCACACAATAAATAACTAGACAGTTAATAATACCGGTAAAAAATTAACCGTAAATAACAATTGTATATAAAATGCGATTAAAACAAAATGCAGCCATGGTTCCTTATTTTCTCAGACTAGACCGGGTTAGATAGTTAGTATTTTTATATTTCATTTTAATTTAATTACAACTTAAATTAAAATGAAATATAATATAGTAGTACAATTGTTAGTTTTTAAGCAATTTTCTTAAACCATTCGTGATATTTCTATCCATCACTTAACTAAAAAAAATTACTGAACCTTTACCAAAAATAACATTAACAAAAAAATGATTCACAACAAACATTAACACAATTAAGTTGAGCACGTAGACAATGCAATGCGTAAGCCACACACGTTGGTCAATTCGTAGAATAATAAGAAGTAAAACTAATAAAAAACTAGCTGTAAAACAATCCACAGTAGACGTGACGGGCAATCAGTCACTAAATCATCTAACGAATCTCTATTAATAATTCCCGTCACAACTCATCGACATGATGAAGTTTTGAGGAATGCCTCTGCAAAGTTTAACAACTCCGATAACCACTACGAGGTGTGAACTGGCGGTTAGGTATGTTGGAGGCATCGACACTGGACGGGCGATTAAGGAGACATCGACCTAACATCGAATGTGTCCTGCAGGGACGTGAGCTTATTTTGTGAGCTTTTGTTGTACTTATTTACGTACTTTTCCTGAAGAGTCATCTTTACGGTATTCTCTTTTGCCGAAAATCCAACCAACTTGAATATATTAAGTTAGGTTAAATGTACCATACCGTATGCTTATTTATTGATAGCATCAACATAAATCATTGATTCATCTATAGTATAAGAGCGAACTGAAAACTAGTAATATCTATGAAAAATTAACACATAACATAGAAAAGAACCACGATAAGCATTTATTTTATTAACTTTTGTGTTAAATGTAGTGGAAAGTTGACCTTTTGACACGAAATAATTAGTTTATCCATACGAAAAGTTGGAATATGCCGCTTAATTTTTAAAAGATAAATTACTTAAACATATAGCGCATATGTAAGTTTTTCAAATCTTATTGTTGATAAATTCTCCTTTATCTCTAAATAAATTTAAAAAATGAAAGAATCACCAAGAAAATAGAAAGAAGAACCGTCTAAAATAATCTTTTATTCTCAAAAAAATTCCATAACATATTTAACGAAAATGTAAGTGATTAGTACTAGCCCTTCATAAAAACCTTAAATCAATATCGTCGTAACTCTATATTTGAGGCAATTTTATATAACCTTTTAGATAAACTTTTCCAAAATCAAATAAGCCGTTTTCTGGTTTCAAAATTCAGTAATATTAATGATAATTCCGGGAATTTTACAAGTACTATTCCTTCTAGATTTTGTTGTTGAGTTCATCCATTAAAATAATATTTGAAAAAAAATATTTCAAATTTGTTTTTAACGTGTAGAATTCTAAACAAATCCTCAACTCAAAAAATTTTCACTCTGTAGCCATTATTGTTTTGTTCGAAATAAGGGGCCAATTTTTTTATAGTATATGCGTATTAAAAAATTACTTTTCAAATTAAGTTGCTTCCGAGCAACTTGAATAATTTTAATCGATAATATGTAAAAAAAAATTATTTTGCTCTTTCAGAAAGAATAGTCGTCAACATTTAAAGTCTGAAATACTATTTTTTCTACATAGTACAATCCATAATCTCACCTCGAGATTTCAAAAATTGTGCCCTAAATTTCTCCACTTAACCTGCTTTGCGTCATCTAAAACATAGCCAGGAGTATTTCATAAAACTGTTTGAAACCTGAAGAAAATATTAAGAAGAATTTATAAATACTTTACAACACAATATATATACATATATATAATATATATATATATATATATATATATATATATATATATATATATATATGTTACAAATACATTGTTTACGTTCGTAATGTCAATGTCAAACACATCTGTTGTCAAAAAGTCGCTCAAAGTGGAAATTTTCGCTAAATAATTTTAAAATGTCAGATTGACTAAGTTTCGAGAAGCGAATTTCGTGTGATTTCAAACGTTCCTTTTTCAATAGTCTGCGGACTGTATGCCAAGATAAAAAAGCGTTTATATTATATTTTGTGTAATAGATATCTGTATTTTAGGAGTATATGTTGCAAAACAAAAAATCTGTAAGCCTGCTTAATATACACCTGTTGCAAAGGGAAATTCTGTAGCAGCAATCTGAATCGACTTACTCTCCCCTACCTGTTAGTGTCTCAACAAAGTAAATAGATAACTACATTACGGTCGCATTTCGACCACTGGACGATCACTAGTTCTAGTTAATATTTAAAGTTTAGTCTTCTGTCCACTTTTTCCCAACGAAGAAATTTTACTTAAATATACCGTCAAGGTACATTAACCGTGTCACTGGCTTCCTGTTATCACTAATAGGTATTATTATTCCTTCTATTGTTACCATTAATTAATTAAAACGTTTATTTATAATTATATTATAACCAGAACAACTGTTACTATTCGGACAACCGTTTAGATGTACATCAAAACGAAGTAGCTACCAACAGGTCAGAGAGGCTAATGTTATTTTGATTGCTACCTTCAACGTTTTCGTCTCGGAGATTTAACTGTAACGAGCTCTCAACCACATAATAGATTATATATTAATCTCGCATCTCGTTCGTATAAAATAGTTAAATTGTTATGTGAATAATTGGAGGAAGGCGTGTTTCTGCTCGAAAGCGAGAGTGTGATTGTTCATTAATTAGATCGTCGTGTAAATTCTTTTCTTATTCTAGGTTTCAATTTTTGCTCTTTTATGTTCGACGTTGTTATTTAATGTAATTACAAACTATTTTATTTGTTTCATTTTCTTCGTGTATTAATTAGCACTAAATTAGTATCGAGCTAAATCATTTTGAATTAATTTCAGCAAAAATAGAATAATTAATGTAAAAGTTTAATATATGTTTAATTAGTTTCCAAAAAATGTTCACATAGATATATTATTTTAAACATAAAAAAATTACTTATAAGATATATTATTTACCCGTTATAAAAGTACCTTCAATCAGTCGTAATTATCGAATCGTTCAGCTAGATTCCAGAAATGAATACATGTATAAAGTTAGGATTAAATACATGGTAAAATTTAGGAAAACTTACAAAGGAAAACTTGTTAACTTTATATTGGAAGGATAAAAATTATTTTCCTTTTTTAATAAATATGATGAGCATATTAAATAAAAATCGGCTTGATCGTTTTAATTTAATTTCAGTGCTATAAAATTAAGAATGTTAATATAAAATTGAATTGAAAAAATAAAATTATCTTTCAATAACTCTTAACGTACAGCGCTTTATTTTCACAATTAAAACTTTGCATTTAAATTAAAAATCATATTGTTCAATTCTGAATTAAAGATATTCTTTTGATAGTCGTTGTTTACATTAAATACATAGGTATTGATGCTGGATACCAAAAACAATCCGATACTAAAGGTGAACACACGGCACGAGTCTGAATCTGAATGATTGTTGCTTTCAGTAGAAGAAATTGAGAAGGTTTTTACATAAAAATAAATATAAGTGTGACGAAATAAAGAATCAAGACATGACATTACCGTAAGTTAATTGGAATTGAAAGACTGTAACTTACAAAATGAAAATATGCATATTAATAGCATTTAATATAGCTTTATACATCGTAATATTTAAACAATGTTATCAGTCAATTACTCGCAATATGCTTCTATCGATTTATACCATCATATATTCTTCTATCAGAGTGGACTAGATAGACAAGAGGAAAATCTGCAATAATATTACAAAAGAAAAGAGTTGCCAAACTCCATGTTACTGTTAAGATAGATATAATTTTTCGTATATTTGAAATACAATTTCTTCAAATATTGATACCATTTTTTCGCTCGTATTATAAGCTCCCCTGTAGTGAGAAATAGAGTCTCAGAGAAAAGAAACTGAAATTTCAGTACAAATCATTGATTCGACCCGTAAATAGCAAATTGATAAGCAAAAATAAATTTATGTTTAATGCGTAATTCGATTTTATTTCTAGCATGTCGTCAATTAATAATATAAAGAAGCGTTTACATCGACAAAAGGCTTGTTTGTCATTAATAACCCGAAAATTATATTAAATACATCTTTAAATATATTTGCTTAAAAATACTTCAAATTATCGCATAAGATGCATCATGGCATATTTTATGAGAAGTAGTGAGAAACATAAAATGTTTTCTTATTTTTTGTGACTTTTTTGCATAAAGTTGGTCGAGTCACTTTACCGCCACTGAAGCATTTCATTTACCAATAATCTATACTTGCATTAGTATTCAATTCGCTACATAATTATATAAATAAAATTAAAAGATAGCTGTTAGTGTAATGTTTCAATGCTAATATACATGGCGAGAGTTTAATATTAGAATTGCCTGAATGTCTCAGATTTTATTAGTCCAACTCATGTGATTGTTCGTCTGTCCAACTGGTTGTCACAAAGTTTTATTACTTAAATTAAACATTTGTACTATCCTAATTTTCACATATTACTACATCATACATACCCAAGTATAGCTACATAAAACATATATACTACATATATACTATATAAATTTAATATTTGATATGTTTTAGGGCCATGTAGAGCTATAGACACAATTTAAAAATACGATTTTTAATACTTTAGAATCATTGTTAAAGATATTGTGAAGATTTAGAAAAACACTCAAAATATTTTTTTACGAATTCAACTAGAAAATTCAATACAACATTTTGAATCTATAAAAATATGCTACACTTTAGTGATAAAGGTGACCGAGTGTTGCCAATCTAATTTTACAAGGAGGTATCTGAAGATTTATGAAATTATTGTGAAAGTAATTTAGAATTATGACAAAAGAATAATAAAACCAGTTCACGTAACAATGGAAGTCATATTTCACCATTATTCCTATTATCATAGCATATAATTTCTCTCTTAAAAATGCCACCAAACTTTTATTATCTCCCATTCGATATATACAGTAAAACATGTCAAAATTTATATAATAACGAGAACATATATTTAATAAACAGGAACATGGGGACAATTAAATGGGAATTACTCAATAAATACTAAAACTATATAGGTATACCCGTAAATCTGACTAAGAGGGTCAAAGCGATATTAAAAATATCATTTACTTTCCACCACGTTCCGTAATGAATCTGCGACTCTCGCGCGCAAATGAAACCACTTTTTTATAACTCACTGATGATTTCACAGTTTTATTTAAACTGGTTGTGTTTCGTTAATATCCGAATGTTGAAGTTAACTCTCTAACTGACTAGTTTATATTTCTTAGTAAATATTTTCACAGAATGAGTTGAATAATCAGGATCACGTTCAACTTTCTTTGTGAAAATATGTTTAATCATTTAAATTTATTTGATGTATTTACTTGATGAATGAGTGGTACTTCTGGTTATTAAAGTACTACTTCTAGTTTCAATTAAATTAATTATTAAGGTATCTAAGCATCTGAGATCTGAGTTGGAAAAAAACACAAAAGAAAACCTGTATTACATAATTTCTAATTATAAATATTAAAATAAAGATATAACCTTAAGAGTGAACCTGAAGAGAATTCCGTTATTTAATTATTACGATGTATTGATTATAATTATATTCTAAGTTTATATGTACTAGTTTTTATGTATAATCAATCGTTTTAACGTATATTTTATTTAGTTTATGATAGTTCTAGACCTAATTTTATTAAAATGTTATGAACCTAAGAGAGGATCATACTCTAATCTACAGTTCATATATATACGTAGTAGGTCACGAGTAAAGCGGTTATTATTTCTGTATAAAGTTTCGATGATAAGTCAAATTAACAAAACGCCTCTAGCTTGTGTATGGTGAATAAGAAGCTAACCGGATATCCATGTATCACCAACACAAAAGTGACTTTGGGTCGTATGTTAATATAATTATTAATCACCATCAGACGGCGGCCGGTACGGAATTGGTGTCAAATATCTCGCGTAGCTCATGTCACTTTATTACCCGCATTCGTTTGACGAGTTAACTAGTGATGGACGTTATCGATTCTTATTTACAATTAAATTGAAGTTACGTTACAACGTCCATTACTTCCTTTAGATTACAACTTTATTAGAATTAAGTTACAATGATCATTGCTTGAATCTGTTGCACCGGTATAATATATGGCAAGGTTTTATTTAAAATATTATTATGTTGTACAAAAAAGTAACGCGAAATGCGAAGTATTGCTTTTTATCTTCCTAACACTTTCAGAACTTTTAAAACCGATCAACCAAAATATGAAAATTATGACGTAAAAGAGTAGAAACAATTTTTTTGTTTAATATCATGAATGGTTCATAAAATGATCAGAGGGACTTTTATGCTTAGATTTTTTACGTTTATTACGTAGATTTTATACAATTACTATAGATTTTTTTTAAATTTTAACTTATATTTATATTAAGCTTGTCGCCATATGAGCAAGCGCCTACAGATACCTTATAAATCATGTATTAGAGACTAAGTAACGTATAATATTGCAATAGATTATATATGTAAATGTAAGTAGAATATTGAGAATTGATGAGTTTCGAGTGACATAGTTAAGTTTTTGCACAGTTTAATAGCATCTACATTGACAAACGTTTCTTTTAAAGTTTGAGAATGACGAAGTAAAGAGGTGCCTGTCATAAAAATATCCTAGTTTATTTATATTAAATAAACTTCTTTAATATTATTACATAATATATTGTAGAACTCACAAAAAAATATAACTAGTGTTGTTAAAATTAAAACGGAGGTACGACGAAATATTTTTCTATTCACAAATAAAAAATTGAATTTTTTGTTGTGTAAGTTGGTATTGGAATAAATAAATTAGTGATTCTTTATAAAGGCAAATACGTATGTTTATACATATATGTATATATATATATATATATATATATATATATATATATATGTTCATTTATCTATACATAATAAAACAATGTAATAATCTTTTAAATATACAATTGAATAATAAATCAAATACAAAAATAAAGATTGAATACAATATTAGAGTAATAATGTAAGAACACAGTGGCATTTACTTTACATGCAACAAATTTGTTTATGCAAATTCTGTATTTATATAATTGAAGACCCAATCACATGACACAGTGTAAATCACTTTACAAAATAAATAAACTAAAAATAATACATCGAGTATCTCTGTCTTTTCTAATCTTAAATGAGTAAAAATTCACTACACTAAGATAAAATTGAAAAAAAATTGAACTAATTTCAAAAACTTTACTTTCCATATTAATGGCATCAAATTAGTTTTTTATTGTTCTCTTTCATGTTATTACTACTCGACGTCCGACTCTGTGTAATTTTTCATTTATTTACGTCATAAAAATAATTACGAAATATATTATTTTAAAAATATCAAATTACGTCTAAACAGTTTTTTTTTTCAAAAATCGTAGCGCTTAAAATAAACTTCGTGGTTATTTTATTTAATATTTCATTTCATACATATATTCTATTTAAACTTATTAAACTGTTCGAAGTCCGATAACAGTATGAGAAAGGAAAGGTAATGCGAATTTTATTTTAATCGTGTTTCAATTTTTTCCCTTTGCATTTTATTGGGAGCGTTCACGTCTTAGTCCCATTGTAATGATAATGGATACTAGATAAAAGCGGTTCATAATATTTGCGACTAAAACATCTTGTCGTCACATTTATTTATACAAATTAAAAATAGAAAACTAAATATCAACGAGGCATTCTTTTCTATACGTGCATACGTTAACTTTGTCTTTTTCTGTGCGGTCTTCAAAGAAGAATTGTTTTTTTTTAATTTTCGAAAATAAAGTATTTATATCCTATTTTCTTTTCCTATTTTCAGTTTATAATCCTATTTTCAGTGGTAGATCCTTTTATATCAATGTTATTCAATTCATCATAATAATTTCTGCCTATGCGCATCACTACAATTACCCAAGCGGCTTTCATACGAAGCGCGTTTAACGAGCCTGCTACAGATACGCATTTCATTGCAGGCGCCCGCGTAGAAAGTGATTGCTACGGCGGCATTCACCACAAATTTTCACAAAAACCACGCCGACCGACTTCCACTATGTAATTACGTAAAACCAAATTAGTGTATACATCATTAATCCAATGACGAAACGATGTGGGCAACCAGGACAAAGAAACACATTCTTATATTTAATTATACGATACGCTAGTACAGTTAACCGTTATCAAATATATTATTGCGGAATGAATATAGAGAAGTCTTAAAGAACATGTATCTCCTAATAAATATTTTAATATTTTTACATATTTTATATTATTTTAGTTATTTAATGTTATTAATATTAAAAGATGGGCATATTGTATATCTAAAATTTTCGTATTTTCATTGCACGGTAATAATACATTTTGAAAAATAAAGATATTGACAGTTTTCACGATCACTCCAAAAAAATTAAACGCAGACACATTGATTGATATTATTACTATAAATTACTCTAAGTGATTAGGACATCGCAAGTAAAATTATTTACTTCTCAAACAAATTATGTAATTAATGAGTGCTCTTTACTTACAATTTAAATATACTTAATATTTAGTCAATTTTCTGAATATATTCCTGAAAACGCTATTAAAAGATTGTTTAATTATAAATTCGATTCGATGATTAACAATTCTTTTAACAAGTCTTAATATTTAATCGTAATACGGTTAAAATTAAAACATTTATTTTAAGATCTTCTTAATGTAAACGTATCTAAGTTTTAAAAAAAACCGTCTAAAATATTCTTGAAAATGAGAACAAAATAATGATTATGTAAACATGGAATATTTATAAAAAAAATCTTTAATGTAGAAAAACACCTTGAAAGCGGAAAAACCTCATTCACTTCACTTCATCTCATTACCATTGCATTCCGCTTAAAACTGTGGTTTATGATTTTCAAAGTTTCCAATTACAACTCAAATGTTTTGCAGATTCAGTAATGTTGACGATTAAGGAATATCGTGTTGCCCACTATACCTCAATAGTTCTGACAGCTGTCGGGAATTAAATATACAATTGCATTAAGAATGTCAAAGATGCACAAGGGATACATCTTTAACATTACGCACTATTCTGCAAGAAATTTAAAAATTATTAGGTATTTGAAAGACATTTTGTGGATTCGGCTTTGAGATTATTTATCGAGCTCTTCGTATTCTTGTGCAGATTTTACAACCTAAAATAGTCATAATAGTTTTACCTAATCAAAATACACATTTTACTCAAAAGTTCAGATGATAAGATTTTTGGCGATAGGGTGAAACAGATAGCCAGACAAACACGCGGTTATATTCAAAATTAAAAAAAATTTCTTATATTTTAATGTCATTATATTACATTATTACAAATTTAAGTTTATTACCATTCAATCCCAATCAGATTATATATATATATATATATATATATATATATATATATATATATATACACACACACATATATATATACATATATATATATAATGAAAATACCAACCGATTGTATTAGCGAACACATGTTTATTCCTTTCTTTATAATTACGTACCTAATCAATTAACTTATTTGTAACCAACGCGCAAAGCTTTCACTTAAAAAACTCGACAATTCACCCGGAAACTTCACATGGATCAGCTGGTATTTGTGTTGACTATTCACTTCCTCTACATTTCCATTTCCCGAACGTAGATATGTATAACGCCGCGAAGTCGATTTTCCGGTTGTGTCATCATGTCACAAATTAATTATCGGTTTTTGCGCGAAGCGCATTTTTGTTTTTATGCGCTTCGCGCAAAATATAATTTTTACACTAGTATATAACTGTATTTCCTATTGATTCTATTATCATAATGAATAAATACATTGTTTGAATAATTTTAAAAAATAAACTAATTTTAGATTATCTTGAACTATTTGTCGTCAGATTGAGTAACTACGTTACTTGGCAAACATTTTAGAAGAAACTTTTATCATCACGACATGTCATTTCATCACAACATATAATTTGTTCAATATAGTACAACAGTGTATTCGTACAGATAAACAAATTCTTAACACTTATATATTTACTATCAAAAATTAACGCTCTGTTTTGAAATACAATTTTGTTCCACGATAACCCTAAATTTAATTTCATCATGACACTCGTTGAACGACATAATGGTCACATTACTTCTTACAACTTTATTTTTGATTTCATATTTTGAACTCTAAAAGTTACTCACTTTTATTCTATATTTCGATTTATTTTTAATTTGTTAATTTATTTAATTTATTATTTTTGATTTATTTATTTCGATTGCTTAACATCACAATAAAATACTTACCACCTAATAAAAAGAAAAATGAACTAATCTGGTGGCAAAATCAAGTTACGTTAGAAATATTTTTTTTAGTGTACTGTTTTCTGATACCGATACATAAATGTCAAATATTTTTGCTGTATCCTGCGCATCATAGCAACGTGTTCGACGACACTTAGTTGATTCTTTATCTGACTTTGTCCGGACTTGTCTTATTGCGTAAAAAAGACATGTCTATTGATTTTCTCTCACTAATATATGGATAAACGGTCTAGAAGGTTGGATATATTATATTTCTTCAGTCTTGTGAATTAGATGCTACCATATCTTGATAACTTGGAGGTCAGAACGTTCACATATTTAATTAGCTTTGTTTGATAATCAGTACCTCGCTGCGAGATACCATGTTTAACAGTTATTAGGTTTAGATCTTGTTGAATAAACTTGTCATTGATACAATTTCGTATATTAATTATGGACTATGAGATAGTTATTATTCGGAATCTTTCCAGAATTTCGATGATACTAACTCCAGAGTTCGATTTCGTAAGTCCGAATCAGATTAAGTATAGTTTTTCGTACTGCCATTTTGTTTTCATTTGACTGCTGTGAGTTTTTACCGATCAGTCATTACATACTTCTGAGCTTTGAGTCGTGTACACTTACTAAATATGTTTTTAATTGGAGGCATTTTCCTTTTTTAAGAGTAAATGTAACTTGAACAGGTTTGCTTTGGATCACCTTTATTATCTATTGCTTTAGCCATTTTTCGGCTTCAGTCAGGCGTTTTTGTAGATACGCTGAAGTCGTCTCTACATTTGTATTTACTAATAGTATGGCTGTGTCATCTGCGTACATAGTTATGGTAGTGTTGTCGTTTGTAGAGATGTTAGTAGTAAAGATGATGTACAGTATAAGCCCCAGAATACTGTCTTGTGGCACTTCTTATTAATATATAATGTCTAATATGTTGAAAAACATGAATGATTAAAACTTGAAAACTATTTTTTAACATTTAACGTCGTTTTAAAGCATTTGTTAATTTTCTTATATTTGATTGAAATTGCATGCCGGGGTTACTATCATGTATAAAATTGAATATTTTAGACAAAAAAGCCTTCAATGGTCCTGAAATAATCGCAAGTGATCCCATATTGATAAGCAATATAATCCTATATTCGTAAGCAATAATTAACGAACAAAAACCTACATTTTTCTTAATAATGTTATCTTTTAAAAGTTTCTACTGAGGACTGTTGTGCGGTACTAATATGAAAATTTTTCGTTTTTGGATCCAAACATAATAAATCACACATTTACGGATTGTTCCGTATATCCAAATTTTGTGGATATATATGTGTTATACCCATGTTATGTATACTTAACACTTCTCCAAAATATTAAAAAATACGTTTTCGCATACAAATATTTTAATTCTATTCAACTATCGGAATTAAAATGAGAATATTTTTTTTTCATCTCTTAGTGGTAATATTATGATTATATATGGTTATATATTGATATCTCACGAACTTCACATTAGTTTTCCACTAAAATTACGATTGACCTCAACTTATATACTTCTCTAGAGAAATGTGATTAGTTTGTTTAATTAATACAAACATTCATATTAGTTATTTAAATTATGCAGAAAGCACGAAAAGTAAGAAATTGTATTAAATTATTTCACAATTGTCTCCTGAAATAGATGAATAATATATTCTGTTTCACGCCAAATACTGTAGGCCGTTGAACATGAACAATCAAACACGCAATAATTGTTGAAATATAATGATAAGAGATGATTTATACACAACAGTATCACGATGTATAATATTTTCAGTAAACGCAGTTGAACAAAACAGTAACAACTGTAACTTATTAATCGCCTTTTCTCTCACTCCTCTGTTTAGCTTAACTATTATAACTAATGTCCCATTGTTTTCACCAGTGGACGCTTCCGTTTACATCTTCATCGTGTTTAGTGTAACAGCAAATGGCATGTAAATTACACCAATAATGGAAGACATTTTGCTATCGTTTCTCTTGAGCGTTTGTTTGGAACGCTTAGTCAAAATAGCGTTCTTTAAGGTCAAAAATTCAAGGAAGGCAATTCGGTGATAAAACAGGTACTCACAATTTTCCAAAACGTCTGTCTAATTGTAACTAATCTATTGATTTTTTTTCTTTTGAAAAAAGTAAAGTGATTTCAATTGTTAAAGTGATTTAAATTTTTTTTTCGGTAAAAAGGCAGAATGTGAAAACAACAATAAAATGTAAATAAAACAGAGATCATCAAGTTGAAAATATGTATCAAATGTTATATAAAATAAACGATTATAGGATTGTTTATTATAAGGAAGGCACAAAACTGATTCGATAAGAAAAAAGCAACTAAATGCAAAATGAGAACAAATACATGTTCGTGTTTATATCGACGAAAGCCACAGAGTAAAACAGCGAATAGAGATGCCTGCTTTTTAAACTAAATGAAAGTATTTTATTAGGTCCTACGACAAAATATATTTGCTCAGAAACATAAAAATGACGACGGACATGATTACAGTAATTTATGAAATACTCGTATATAGTTAATATAAATAACGAACCTCTCCATAAATTTCATTACTTCACGTTAAAAACTAAAACCTTCTGAAAAAAATATAAAAACTCGCTCACTTGACATCATGGTGTTAAGAGATCATCGCTTCCAATGCGAGCGGCGCGGCGTCATCAATCAGCCGCACGCGATTCCACTCGGCGGAATGCGTCTAGAATGCATTATGTGAACATCGCGCTGTGTGGCGACAAGCGTTCTACAATGCGCGTTGCATTTTATAATGCGCAATGTATTATGTTGAACTGGCAAAGGCTCGATTATGAAAAACTATGGAGCAAACGTGAGAATTATTCGTTGCAGTAACTTTCTTTCTTTGATCTATTGAGATTCGTTAACCACTTTTTGTATCGCGGCATTGAAATTTGTGTATTTTGTGTAAGAGGAAGGAAAATGTTCAGCTTCGGTTAATGTAAATATTTAACCAAATGCATCTAAGCAGATAGAACTTTTGTTAAGATATTGGACAAATAAATTTTAATTTAAAATAATAAATATTGAAAAAAAAAGAAAAAGTATATATATATATATATATATATATATATATATAATATTAGAATAAAAATTAAGGATACGTTTATTTTATTTAGTTTATTTTTTTCTGATTTAAAAAGGTATTTTGCTGTTACAATTAGAAAATCAGTTACAATGTTCTTGATTATATGATGCAAACATATTAAAGGCTTAATAGATTTCAGTGACGCTATATTTAAAAATTCAAAATGTAAAATTAAATAATATATTGAAATGATTTCATTATAAGTAACTGCCTATATAGAACAAATATTTAAAATATTATTTTAGTACATTTTATGCCTCTGCAAATAATGAATGTTGGAATTTAATATAAAAACGACGACGCACACAATAAAATATTTGGAATCTATAAGATAAATATTAACATTTATTTTTGAGCTTTTTTATTGATACATGTTACCTAAATTATCTTCGGGTACGATCAACTCCGATATACGCTAGTGACAATGCTTTGAGATATCTATGATTATGTAAACATGGATTCGAGAAATCAAAAACTTAGCTTAGCGAACACTGGTGGTAGATGGCAGTAAACTTGTCACACATAAAATATGGTTCCACAATTGTCTATATTTACGGTTAGAAATTTAAATTCATTACACATTAATTTCAAACTTAATATTTCACATAGGTAAATAAATAAAAGAATATATATATCTCACTTTTAGTTTAGAAAAACTAAAAGTGGGTATATATACGCACTTTACGAAATATATATATATATATATATATATATATATATATATATATATATATATACATATGTAAAGTTGTTGATATCGACAAAAATAAACAAGTAACATTTCGATAAAAAGAGTATCTAACATAATTATAAAATAACCCGTAAATGGAGATACCGTCATAAACAGTCATCATACAGATGAATAAAAACAATCCAGCGACTAATTCACATAATTCCTTTATTGTATTGTAATCCCAAGTAGATGTCATCAGAATAATAACATCTGTCCAAACTGATTATCAAAAAGAATCTCGAGTAAGACAAATTTAATATTCATTCGCCCGTGAGCCGCTCGCCATTCTTTGCCTTTGTCGCTTTAATCAGATTGTGAAATCGTTATCTTCTTTCATCTCTACTTATTCCGCTACGTAGGTACGGACATAGTCATTCCTTTCTACGACTCGCTACAACCATTCGTAATGAAATGTGGCCCGCAGATGTTAGATTTAATGAAAAGATAATTGAACTAATGTCAATAGATTTGTATTTAAGGGGCCTTTGTTAACTTGAAGTAAATTGGTAGGAAATCGCAGAGAAATTGACCTTAACTGCATCTTGCTAAGGCAAGACTTATATTTGTTTATGTAGAACATAATTCAATGATATTCTACTAAGAATAACCTGTCTATGTATAAAGTAGTATATTTTAAAAATCGATTGAAACACAAATACACCATTTTGGAAAAAAGTTTATATTCAAAATAAAAGTTACCCGAATAAAATTATTAAAAAAACAACTTTAATGGAGGGCTTTTTAGTTGATAAGAAATAAACATTTTAATTTCAAATATACTACAAACATTTCGATTGTACTCGAATACGAATTCTTATCTATTACTGCCGTCGACAAATTCAACAAGTTTCAAGCTATCGGTTTGAAATTTTGTAGTTAGATATTTTAAAAGATTATCTAAATTAATACGTAGCGGAATTAATAAAAAATGTGTCATATGCGCATTGGAATAAAAGTGCGTATCGGAAGACGAATCAAATCAGGCCTTACAGTTGTCTATACTTTTTCAGGAATTGTTGGTTGGTAAAAATAACAGATATAATTTTAATTTAAAGTTCCAATTAAATGCTAGTGTCTAGAGATACTTTGAGAGTTTTTAATCAATGGTCGAAAAGTTAGAAAGAAAAATATTAAATAGAATCTCATTTTCATTTCAAAAGACTAATATTATTATACTACTTTTAGTGAAATTTGCGAAGAAATAAATTCTTACTTTCACTTTACACGTACGGAAAGCAAAGTTAAAAAAATTTAATTACTTTGCTGTTTTCACTATAATTTTTTTAAACTATGCGTCTACGACGGATGGACCAACAGAGCGTTGAACATAATGAAATTATAAGGCTTCATTGTTTTATTATGGAACCATAAAAATGCTGTTAGCGTACATCCACATACGTTTAAAGTGCAGACGACTATTTCTTCTTCCTTTTCATGCTATCCCGTAGAATGACGGGAAAGCAATAGACGGGGCATTGGATAATACAATCAAATTTCCTTAGACGTCTTGCTTGCTTCAAAGTTGTTTGTAATACGTGTACCCCTTCTGTAATCTCAAACTATTTGCTGTATTAATAAGTTTAATTTGTAAAATTACTATGGAATTAAAACGTGCAAATAGCTTAGTAAAGATTAAGAACATATAATTTGTAGAGAATATGAAAGTTTAATTTTTTTATATTTATACACAAAAACTCTTTTCTTCATAAAATAAAATTCCCTTTCATAAATAAAGTAGAAGTAAATATAAAATTATAATAAATAAATATTTTACTCGTTTTAAGCTGACTCTTTATTTTATGGTTTTCTTTAAAATTATATTGTTATATTTAACAATTATTATTTAATATTTTATCTTAAAACTTACTCCCTATATATATATATATATATATATATATATATATATATATATATTTATATATATACACATATACAAATAAATTGTATATAATTGTTTCTATTTGTTTCCTTACGCGAACTATCTATGCCTTAAACATGCCATTAAAATGAAACGGATTTGGCGAAGTAAATTATGTTAACTTACTTCCCCTTTTCAAAGAGCTTAAATTATAAACTGAAAATGAAATAATAAGATCAAGCGAATATCTAGACGATGCTCGCAATATTAAATTAAATTTAATAACCTACTAATTGACACATATATATACACCATCATCACCGTATATGTGTCAATTAGTCTATATTACTTATTAAAATCTAATACATCGCGGAAAATAATTGAATTAACCATAATTTACCTTTAATTTTATTCTACAGATCAAACCAAAATATCAAATATAAATGTTTTTGTTTGTTCTTTGTTACTTAATAACTCTACAGTCACGTAATAAATCACCAAAATCGGTAGTGATTGGCATGCATGTGGTTCATATGATGGAATAATATACAAGCTATACCTGATTCTTCTCTCGCGTGGAATAACAATGCGTGTGTATTTGATTTTTTGTCAAAATCGCATCTTAACGGTTAGACATATTTTCATGAAAATTATGTGCATATGCTGTAGCGTATGCACATAATTTTCATGCTGTAGCGTATGCGTGTAGTATATGGCATAGCTGTGGTACATTATTAGACAAATAATATAACTCTTAAACGAAAAATAGCATAATTTCTATGTTTTGGAACTTGATATTTTTATTTTGATGCGAGATCCTAAAACCTGCGTGTAAATTCATTATCATAAGTAATAAACAGCCTGTCTCCATCCACTGCTGGACTTAGGCCTTTCCAATGAGTGTACATTGCAGGTAATGTCCATAATTACCACGCTGGACAGATGTATTGACGATCGCAGTGCGCAGCTTCTCAAACCATTAGCGTTACTGCCCGCCACTGAACTGTGACTTTTAGCTACGCGATAACAAACACCACTTCAAACACGGTCAAAGAGCAATGGGGGATCTTATCTGGGACCCGCGATAAGTCGTATTGTCAAAGACCGTAAGCTTACGGTAACACAAAACGACACAACATTAAGAAAGTATGCCACCCTAATGGAAAATCCCCCCGTAAAACTATAGACAATACTCAGTATATCATAATATTGACCAAAAAACCAACCACAATGATTGTAGATATCAAAGTAATCTACTAGATACTGGACCTTTACGTAGTTTTCATATAATAATACCAACAACAATTCTAATCCGAACGCACCAGCAATAAAACTGCCTGCGTCAATCTTAACTTTAACATATTGGAATATGTTTATTCATCGTCCTCCTTTCGACGTTAACCGCAGAGAGTATAGATACGCTCGATCTAGCTATTCATTACAATATACTCGATTCGTCAAATCAATTCTATAACGAGTGAAAGCTGCGTTGTGGCTTTAGGAGTCGTATGGATTCGGCGTTAGTTGTACAGTTGTGCGTGGACGCACTAATCAACTACCGACTAATCAAACACCGATGTTCACGGTGTGAAACATACAATCAAGATATTTACCAGGGATTGCAGAATAATATGTAGGTATCAACATAAACATCAATAGTACTTGTTCGGTGAAACTGGTATGGACTCGTGTATTTGAATTTTATTTCATGGCGTATTGTAGTCAAAGGAGACGTCTACGGAACTCTTTGAGCCAGCGAGTTGAAACAAAGTGCATATTGTGCTTCGAAATCCTCTATTCGCAATGTAATTCATAAACTCGTAAGCCCAACAGAACGGTCGAAAAAGGTACATGAAACTCGAAAAGATCAAAAAAGCCATTCATTTTGACAACAATGGAACGGATGTCAATTTCATTTAATAGTTTATTTTTAATTAATGAAGGCAATGGCTATCGATAATGATTAACCCTTTGTAATTATTTCTGAAAAAATATTACGTACTTCGTAATATTTTTATTGTTATTTCTGTTTCTTATTTACAATGCTCGTTTCCAAAAATTTTTGTTTTGTATTAAGGTTCAAAGGTTTGCTTTTTTCTAAACAAGCATTACAAATTATAATGGTTCCTTGTTTCACTACGGACACAAAAATAGTTCGCTCGTTAGTTCGAGCAAACCTATAAAACTAATTGAAATAAAAATAGTCACGTTAATATAATATAAATATTCTAATTATATATATATATATACATAATGTTTTTATGTCAAATTTGCTTGTCAATCTAATTATTCGAAAAAAGTTAAAACAATAATATAATAATGACTTTTACATCCTATATGAATTTTGGCATCATTATAACAAAGAATTCTAGAAAAAGTCTGAAATATATTTTATCTCAATACATTAATCTTTGAATTATAAATTGTATTACCCTCCTTGCTACTTTCAACAGCATCTTGCTTGCTACCGAACCTGGCGCAAAGCCGAGCAAGATCAATATGTAGGGTCATATGGCATTCCTGTGGTACATAATTATTATTTATTTGTTTTGTATCGATTAATTTAAAACAAAAAACCGGTGAAAACTAAGGGCGTTAAGTCATTTAAAAATAAATATAAGCCGATTTCAGAGTCCTTGTATTGACTTTTACTGAAGTCGCAAACAAAGCCGTGTTTACAAAGGAATCGAAATCTTCAAATAGAATTAAATAGATATTTATTTTCTTTTTGGAATGTCACTTTCAAATAGGCTACATGTTACAACAGCCATAAGATGCGTATAAAATTATTACGCCTACTTTAATAACCAAATCCATTTAACCGAGGCAACAACTCTGAACCAATACAAATTATAAAATTCCAAAAAATAATAGAAAAATTCTGGAAAATTGAAAAATTAGATTAAATTGGAACTTCTTACCGGAGCATAAGGTATTAAACCAAAGAAGGTCATAATAATATGCGACGGAAATAACGTAAATTACATTATAATTTTATGCGTTTAGTGGCCTTTTTAATGACATACAAATGTAAATCGAATTTACAATTGTTTTTGCCCAGTCAAAACCTAGCTAGGTTAAATAAAAAATGAAAGTGTATACATCTCGAAATTGAAATAAATAAATTATTCATTATTTCATACTAAATAAAGAACTTACTTCATATATTGAAATAATTAATTTAAATTGAAATAATCAATTTTAATTTAAATCTTAATTAAAATAGAAGAAAAGAAACATTATTTGACAACCCTAACGGCAAAATACGTCGTCATTTTTGCACTACTAAATGAACTCTGCAACCTGAACGGTATGGGCCATTAAATATCGCTTTGCGGACGAAGGTCTAACTGGGTCACCGTCGTTACGTGGAAATTTACCTTTTCAATGTCATTTAATTTTCATACGCGTTTGTTTATACTTACACAAACTGTGCTACAGGTCGAGCAAGTTTTCGGTGAAAGTAACCTTCTGTAGTTTGACAAGTCGGTGTTGAGAATAAGTGGTTCCACGAAAATAACTAGGCATTACATAAATTAGTTTAACTCTTTAAACGTTTGATATTTTCCTAAAATATTTAAATTCGATAGGACTACAATCTATATTGAATTAAATAATGTTTGTACAATATTTAATTTAATTTAATTCAATATAGATGAATTAAATTAAAATGCTTAGCATCGAGTATATTAATCCCTGAAATCATGTAGAAACCCTGCCTTGCCCTATGTTTAAAAAAAGTTACAATATAAATTCAATAATAGATGAATTATTAATTATATGTTCATCTCGTTAACGACAAATAAACTTAAATTTTTAGTTATCCAGTTTTATCGTTTGTAGATTTATCAATATAGATAATAATTAGATCGCCCACGTTTATATACATATTTATATATGTATATATATATATATATATATATATATATATATGTGTGTGTGTGTGTGTGTGTGTAATTTATTATTATGATTACATAATATTTATCCTTCCATTCGAAAAAAAGAACTTGTACTTAAGTCAAATAATTAAACTGTTTAATTATGTAAAAAAAATTAAACCTAAAAATGTTGTTAAACTTAGTGTACTTAGATATAGCAAAAAATGCAATACTTCAATCAAAATGAGATCGATTCTCGGAACACCTCAAATAACGACCTCAACTGCTAAGCTACCTGCAGATAAGAAGATATTTTATTAATATTTATATGCAATCATAATACCATAACAGTTCAAATTGTTTTTCTAAATTACATCAATTTATTTAAATTACTTTTTATTTGTCTATGTAACAGTAAGCTTAATTTTCTCAGGAACTAAGTAAAATTTAGGATATGGACGTACCGTATATTTAAATTTCACAATTACTTATTTAAGAAGAACGATAGTAATTTTCTATGAACACGTAGGTAATGAACTATTTTAACAAATTATTTATGTTTTCTGGAGCAACTAATTGCAGGAAGTTAGGAAGTAGGGGAGAAGGAGATAAACAATTTATTTGGAAGTATAAGTGTTATAAGCAAATGACTTGGATAAAAATTTAAAATGAAAATATTGGCTAGTAAGTTTTTAACCCTGAGTGTCTGTCAAACATTTTTATTAAAAAATTTATATGTTACACTAAATTTAAGTAATCACCATTATTGTCTACCGGGCGGAGGTAGTTTTTGAGATCTTCTTTAACGTAGAATATTTTTACATGTAAATGGTTACATAGGGCCCTGAATAAATGGTAATCAGAGAGCGCAATGTCCGGTGAATATGATGAATAAGTGAGTAGAACCCAGCCGAGCTTCTCTAATTTATCACGAGTACGTTTTGCAACATGTGGTCTGGCATTGTCATGTAGAAAATAAACTGGATCTTGTTGACTACTCAATTTGTTAGCTAATCGATCCAATTGTTCATAATAAATATCTGCACTAATTGTAGATCCCTTTGGAACCCACTTCCAATAAATGAATAATGCTCTTGGCATTCCACCAGCAGCTAAGCATCACCTTTTTGGCACTTATTTCAGGTTTGGATACTGAAACTCCTATTTCTCCAACACCCAGCCATTGACGTTTGTGTGTATGGTTAACAAATGTAACCCACTTCTTATCGCCAGTTACTAACTAATTCAGGCAGTCGAAGTTACGTTTCAATGTCAATAAGTGTTGACAAGTATCAACTCTGCACTGAAGGCGATACTATGATAACTCGTAGGGTTTCTACATACCGAATTTTGAAACTTTTCCCAATTCGTGCAAATGTTTTTCTGTTGTGCCATAACTGCAGTGTAGCTCATTTGCGAATTGATGAGTCGTCAGTTGAGTATCCTTATCACTTATACGTCGTAATCTTTGAACGTCCAATTCAACAGGACGTCCGGTACGGGATTCGTCCTCATGATCGCAGTCCTCATTCCTGAACTTTTTGAACCAAATCTTTGCCGTCGCGTAAAGCACCGTGGACTCAGCTATCGCACGACATATATTATTTGTGGCAGTCTTTGCATCGTGACCCAGACGAAATTCGTAAAGTAATAGAATGAGTATTTTATATCGATTTAAATCCATTATATTTTATGTAATTCACTTAAAGCTTTGGCGCTGACCGTTGTCAACTGACTGCACTTTGGCCTATTTATACTCTACAGTAAAACCTTCTAGAAGCTTTGAGAATTTTTCTAGAAAAATCCCGAAGCTGTGGTTAAAAACTTACTAGTTAATCTAAAATTTTATAGGAACTTTTCCAAAATATTCATATTAAAGAAAAAAAAGTACCTCGGAATGCATTAATTATTTTTACCTACAACAAAAAATTAACGACGATCATTTAGAGAAACTATAAAACTCCTACATACATTAAAATCCTAATTATATTTGTGCGTCTTTCTTTATTTAATCTAATGACGTTTTTCTTCTTTTCCAGGTCAGTAATCTAGTTTATCAATATCAACTTGCTAGCGAAAAATGGATTATAGGTAAGTAATTAATTTTCAACAAAAAAAAATACGCCAAGTGCTAACGGAATCTATTTTCCTTGATTGAGCCGGTAAAAAATTTATCCATTTAAATTATAATTAACTTTTTAGTTAAGTTTAATACTTTTTTTTGTAACCAACAAGTAATACTGAAACGAGTTCCAAGACCCCTGCCGCTCCGACGTCTGGAACAACGCCCTGCTAATGCATTGACCTTGTTTTTGTTCGGTTTAAGGCGTGTTAGTATTAACAAGCTTGTTAAGAAATTTGATGATATTACAAACATACATGATAATAAATGTAACGTTAAAATAAATATTATATAATAACATAATTTATGGATAAACCCAACAGTTTTGTGGCTACCATTTACGAAAATATGGTCTATTTTATAAGTAATGTGTAACTTTTTTTGAAAAAAAAGGGCGATTACAGATTGAAGGTATACTTCATAGTGAATTATAAGAGATAATATTTCTACATTTAAATTACCAATAGCCAATTAATGTACTAATTACTACTAGAGTAAATTGTACCATAACCAACTTTTTCAAAATAAAATATATTGAAGTAATTTTAACATTCAAGAAGGAACTTTTACATAAGGAAAAATAATATAATTATCACTTTTATTGAAGTTATAAGGTTGATTTTTTATCAAATTTAATATTGCTGACACAGTATTTTTGTATTAAGTTTTACCAGGTTTTAATTGAATATTTCCATAGAAATATTCAAAGATAATATAGATTACATATTTTTTCTTGTTGATTTATTTTATTTAGTGTTACGATAGACAAGAAAAATCAAGAATCCCCTAAATAAATTCATCGCTTCTAACATTCTGATAAATCAAATGTACTTATGATGTTTTGTATTAATATTTATGCCGCTTTCTTGAAACAGGACATGAAAGCAACTAGCATCAATGCTACTTTCGGCACGCGCGTAACTTGAATGTCCCACTTATTAGGGTTCCTTAGTAAAATATGAGTATCCTCCATCTGTCTCAGCCTTATCATTTTGTACAATTTTAGATGTAAATGCATAACATTTTGCGAATACATACCTCATGTTAAAGTCTTAATATGTATTTAAAAAAAACAATTTGTTTGCGAAATATTAAGATTCAAAATAACTAATGTAAATTTAGCTCTAATTTTTCAACCGTGATTTGGAAAATTTGAAAAAATTCTTGACACTGACATTTGACTACAACTTTCAACTGAAATTATTTCGGTTCGCATCAGTTTTAAGAGACAAACAACTACGGAAACCTACTTTGTGCATATCCCGAAACGAACTTGACTAAGTTTTTTTAATAGCACATATTCTTTTTGATAGAATTGAAATACATCGAAAAAAGGAGACAACCAAGATTTGTTCGCACTTCTATTATAGTGTACCTATATAATAAACTACAGCTGCTACAACGATGTACAATTATATTATCTGTAATCTGCATAGTAAAGCACATTATTTGCAAAATTTGTTGTTTATAAGTCATCAATATCAATAGAGCACAGACTAAAAAAATGTGCCTGCCAAACATATTCGCTAAAATGTAAAGTTGAAAAACCCAATGTCAACTATCAAATCGAACGAACTTAACGTCATACGTCATACAATTTTATTTCGCGGTATTTGATCGTACCGTATTCGAAGAAGTTTCTCGTCTAAAGGGTTGTCAGAAATTTTAAAATAAACCACCGTAGAAGACTGCACAAATCGAAATAATGTCGATCAGCGTTTCTTAGTACTTCTCATTCAAAAGTAATTGTTTTCAACGATTTACCCCGACACGGGCGCTCCCACGACATTACGGTAGTCGGCTACGTTACCGGGCCGTAGTACGGTTCAAACGCTTAATCGCGAGGTCAGAACGAACGTTATTTACAGACTCCTTTTTTCTATCACCTAATACCTATTTCCGGTCACACTTAGGTTCAACGTTTCATCTGATCTCAACGAAATTAATATTCTTTCAATATTTAGTTACGTCTTTCTTATATCATAATGATTTGAATGAATTATTGAACTCTGAGTGAGTATTAGATTCAAAGGCGGCAAGGTTACGGAGAAACAATTAACAATCATGTCATGTTCTTTAATTTTATCTTGTATATGTCTTCTTAATTATTGTGATATTCTGTTGATGAGTGAATTATCGTAGAACTTTAATAAAGTACTGTTAAACGCTTCGTTTCGGGTAAAAATATATCACTATCTAATATATACAGGTGTCCAGTGGCAGATTTCAATGTTTGAAAAATTGTAAAAAAAAACTACACCTCTAATACAAAGTAGGTTTATTTTAACTTTACAACAACAAATGCGTATTTCATTTTTTAAAAACTACGTTTTCCAAATGGCGGCCATCGAGTCTGACACACTCTTCGAGCCTAGCACGCATGTTTTCAAAAACGCGTTTGCAGAGCGACTGGGGTATCCTACTGACTTCGGCTCGAATATTTTCTTTAAGTTGTGTCACAGTGCTCGGATTTGTTTTGTAAACAACGGATTTTAAGTATCCCCATAAGAAAAAGTCACATGGGCTTAAATCGGGTGACCTAGGTGGCCACGGTACGGTACCGTTTCGGGATATGTTTTTTTCTGGAAATAACTGCCGCACTGCATTCATGGACAGATTAGCAGTGTGAACTGTGGCCCCGTCCTGCTGGAACCATGTGTTTTGGTTGAAGGATGGACTATTCTGTAGTTCTACTCTGAAAAAGTCATTTAACATCTGGGCATATCTCTCCGAATTCACAGTTACAGTTTGGCCACGTTGATTTTCAAAGAAATAAGGCCCTATGATTGCAGATGCAGACATGGCACACCAGACTGTTACTTTAGGCTTATGTAAAGGCTCTTGATGAATTTGTCTTGGGTTGTGGACATCCCAGTAACGAAAGTTCTGCTTATTCACATATCCTCCAATGTGAAAGTGAGCTTCGTCACTAAAGAATATGTTGCCCATCCGGGTAGCAGTATGAAATCTCAACAACATCACCTCCGCGTAAGTTTTTCTTAATTCAAAGTCAGAATCGTGTAAATCTTGAACAATTTGAATTTTATATGGATGGAACTTGAGCTTTTTTTGCATTATTACTTGTAAAGTTGATTTCGGAATTTCCAATATCGATGAAGGTGTACGCAGTGATAAACGGGGATTTTCAACTACAGAAACCATAACACTCTCGACATTTTCATCCGTGGCTACCAATGGTGTAGGTCCTGGCCTGGGCCTATTTAATGTTGATCCTGTAGCTCTGAACCTTGCTACCCATGACTGAATGAGGTTGATCGATGGTCCATCACGTAATCGACGAATACTGTAACGATTATTAAATCGACGGCATGCTACAGACAGCGAAAATCCACTAAAAATGTACGCCTCGACGGAAAAAGCGCAGTGCTTTCCACTCCACTGTTCTATGGCTACTAAAACATCCGCACCGCTGGCGCTTCTAACGACGCCCCCCCCCCCCCGCCCCTCTTATGTGTTGCGTTCAGAAACTATGTTTGTTCAAACTTTGAAATCTGCCACTGGACACCTGTATATATATATATATATATATATATATATATATATATATATATAGTGGTCATTATGCTAAATAACGGATACAAGTACCCTATATTTAGGTAGAAAAACCAGTAGTGATAATAACAAGCAACGGTGGTTTGAACATTAAATGTTCTAAAACTAACTGACCGTATATGAACCTAACTCCGTTACTACTTTCGCTAACGGTTCTAATCCAGAAAAAATATCACATTAATGCATTATGCTCTCCGGAGACATGTCCATTAAATTATCATCACTTGAATGTTAATTCTTGAATAATTATATAGGCTTGAGTTTCCGCTAATTACTCGTTCTTACAGAACATACTATTACATTATCCTGACGATATGTTAAATTAATTGTAATCAACACGAGGCGTACATTAATCACAGACTCTTTCATTGAATGAAAAAATGCCTCAAGACCACCATCATCTCGAAATATTACTCGTTTTTTTTTCATACAGCGCCACGAGCATATCTGTTTTCCTTTTCACAACGCATTCCGCGTGTATTTGCTCAGTTTCTCCATAACTGCAAATGATAGAAAAACCTTGTCTTGGATAATAAATACCATTATTAATGTGGTATTAAATAGGTTTGACTGGGAAATTGTATTCATTCTGCCCAACAATTCTACCATGTGTAAGGCTGTGATAGTACAGAGCTATTGAAAATACAATGCATTGTAACATTTTGAAATAACGAAGCAATTAGCTTATTAAAGTTCCTTCGAATCTTTTGTTTGTTATGTGGCCTTTTGTTTACAACCGACCCTCAAGTAAGTACGTACTACGTAGATTAAAAGATTCGTCATCCGTTTATTTATGTGTACATATTTATCATCTTCAGATTGTTTATTTCGCAGATGCGAAATAAATAATCTGAAGATGATATTTTGAAAATCATCCATTTCATCCAGTTTTATATTTTTCACCTAGAGTAATATTATAAATTTGGGTATTTTTGTTTGTTTTTTACCTAATAACTCTGCAACTAAGTAGTAAATTATTACAAAATTTGGCTGCACATAGCAGATATGATCATGACTTTGCTCGCGTGGACTGTTTTGAAGCTACATTAATCAATCATGTAAAATCAGCTGGATATATTTTCATAACACTTCATAAGGAAATATTTCATCATACGAATTATCATCTTACTACACATAAGATATCGTTTTAACCCGAGAAATAACATGATTAATTTAGAATGAAACTCGGTGTTTTATCAATAATGAAAATATAGTTTCGTTTTACGACATTACGTTTCACATTAGACAAATTTTGGATTCTATTCCTCATATTTAACTGCATGGATTCGTTTTATGTCTTCATTATCATCTTACAAGCAAAAATCGCTAGATGATTATTACTAACCACACAACTTATAAAAAGTGTTTGAAAGAAGGCCGGCTATCGATTTTTCGGTGAAACTTCAATTTAGGTATTTCTACAAACGAGATCACTGAAATATCGTGAACCTAACAAACTCGTATTAGTACATGTTTAAGAATTAGGAAAGAAGTATCTATCTAGACGAAAAAAGACGTCGAGTTATTCCAGCATTAAAACTAAAGAGTTGACTTCAAACAAGTAAATGGAAGTTTAACCATATTCGGGTTTCAATGAAAATATTGTACTTGAATTAAATGATTCCAACTTTTAATATAATTTTTAACTGTAACATTACTCTCGTTTACAGGATATTTCATGAAAAAAGAAAGAAGCAAAAAAACTACATTTTGTGAACTTATTTCTAAACAAAATTGATTGTCACAAATGTTTATATTAATGTATCACAGTGTGCATTATTTTTTTTTGATATGATGAGACAAATATTCTTAAATAAAACTGCTTAAGTTTTTAAAAATGCGTGTGTAAATTTAGCCACCTCGATCGAAAATCCTCGTGCTGAAGCGGGGAAGAAAACTTATTTAATTCTTAAATTTAAATAAAGAAACTTTATAACATACAAATAAGTGCAAAATTTCTTCTTTCAATTGTAAAATGGACGACCTATAAATGAATTATTTAAGGCTGTGAAAAGCAGACCAGAAATGTTTAATTTTCACCTTTGAGCCATGCATTTTAATAGTTATGGGATAATTTTCAACAATACTAAAAAGAATATAGTTTCCCAGCCTCCACTAAATCCTAATCTTCTCACTACCTGGCTACGCCAACGTGTCAAGTTCGCGCCAGACAGACCTACCCGCGCCGCCGCGCCGCCTTATCCGTAATCGGCACGGCGATCTCCACAAGTTGTTATGTGAGAAAAACGCGCGCAAAGTTCCTTCAACTTCCGGTTGCGCCATTTTAATAAGCTTCATATTACCATGGCCGCCATTTTTTGTATGGATTGTCGAGATACCATAAAGTTAGATTCCACCAAAGGTCAACATACGGGGAAGAACAGTTAGGAACTTCGCGTCTGAATTATCGTTTGATTAGATTGAACACGTGGGAATATGTCATGAAGTAATTCTTATCTTAATCGTAGGAATTCTTTAGGGAAACGCTGTAGAAATTTTACGAACGTGCACGCGTGAGATAAGAAATATGTCAATTGACGTATCCTTTTATAAATCTTCATTGTTTGTAATTTGTTCATTACTATTACTGTATTTTGTTCACGGGTACGTGCATGCTGTACATTTTGGGAATATATAATGTATCTATCTGCATATACATACATACATGCACGCACGCACGCACGCACGCACGCTCTCACGCACGCACGCACGCACACACACACGCACGCACACACACACACACACATATATATATATATATATATATATATATATATATAAATGTATGTATGTATACTTCTATTTACAAGTTATAACATGTAATAGAAGACATGTACTAGCACCACTACTGAGGTTTATAGCTTTTCCTTGTATAAAGAATATAATTAATTATTTATTTTTCATACCGGTAAAGAGTCCTCCGATCTGTACACACAACCCTCCACTGATATTTAGTGTATTTATAAAAGTACAGATTTGTACGCATATTACATTACATTTACAGAACACACCAGTATTAGCTTTATAAAACACATAATAAAAAGACATACTATACTTTTATACAACGAACAAAAAGAGGCTACATACAGCGCTTACAAGCAGACTAGGTAGAAATATATAGAGTAAAAAAAACACATATATAAAACAGATAGTTGAAGACGAGGCAATTGCCTGGTCTATTGGCGGCTACGTTTAGAGAACTGACTATAGATATATGCATAGATCTACCATCTTATATGTTTATTAAATAATTATTGTAAGGTGGCGATAAAAATAATGAATCACAATAAACCTTAATTTCGCATCTTTACACAATACGTTACAGCCATAAGGTAGAGAAAGATAATGTATTAATTTATCTAAAATGTCGATTTTAATATAAAATAATTAATATTTTTACCAATAAACTAACATTTCTCTGACAAACTACGCTAGATGTAAATTAATAATAATACCCGAAAACATTATTGCCTTATTTTCTTCAACACTCAAGAAAATGAAAAGCTATTCGCAAAAAAGACGTTTATCACGTGCTATCGCAACAACTAGAAGTAATTCATTTGTAAACAATTTAATTATTCGTTGATGTCACAGTCGACGAATACTCTGAACATAATTCACACAAAAACCTAATCATAATAACAATATTCACCGCCGCACAGCAACCGTTACACGGACGTCGCGCACGGGGGAACCGCGCTCTAACCTCTTTGTAATTAATTATGGGGCTTGCGCAAAGCTTTTTAATTAAAACATATCCCAGGCACGTGTTGAGTGAGACGTTGACCGTTTGTGGATGTTGTTTGTGCCGAATATTTGTTTTGGAAACAAAATACGGCTTATTATTATACGACTTATTATTTATCGGTTTAAGTTTCAATTAAGCTAATGTTTAGCATTATTGTTTCCAAAGTTTAGTGTAGATGCTTAGGTGTGAGGCATGTCCTTGAAAGCGGATATGCCCGAAACGCTATGGATGGTGTGACAACAGCAGCGACACTGGGTAGCGGGAGAAATCATTTTGTCAGAGAATGTAGAGGTCGTCCATCGTGGAAGTTGTGAGCATCATGACTTCTACGCAGGTGGAGCTGCGGGAAAAGCTGGTTATATAACAGCCATAACCTATTATATATTTTTTTATGTACAAAATATTATTAGAGTTGCAAGGAATATTCGGCAATCATTCAGTATTTGGCTTATTCGGTCATGTTGCTTTTTAGCATTCAGCTGAATATCGAATGTAAGCAATTTATTTAAAAAATGAGTTATTTAATATAAAATGTAATACATAGTTGTCTTAATAATACATTTAATATGTATATAATTTAATATACTTACTGTTATTCCTAAAGGTTTTTTTTAAATAATAATCACAGTATACAGCGGGGCGTCATCTTTTATATCTATTTCAGGTGCTATCTCTTACAGCACTGCCCGTAATATGTGCGGGTTTTCTGGGTTCGTATTCTTTTTGATCCAAACAAGTAGTTTTGGACCCAATCTGAATAATAGTATAACAAGTCTATGAGTAAAATTCCCTTACAATTTTTTTTCTTTACAAAAAGAGTTTATCCTCATCAAGTCAAAATATTGCTTTAACCCTTAATGCACGGTTAGTACCACATGCTATAATTTGTCTCTAAAATGTAATGCATTGATCATGTCAGAGTGCCGCTTTATAGTAACAATATGTACAATACTTTCATATATATATATATATATATATATATATATATATATATATATATATATAAGCCCCAATTTCATCCAAATAATTTTGTCGAATATTCGGCACTTTACTTTTAAAACTTGGGTAAAAAATAATATATACTTAGTAAAAGGACTAGACAATTACTTATATTAATAAATTAAAATTTTATCTGCACTGACATATACGAGAATTGAAAAAAGTGTTGGTTATTATACCTTAATGAATTATCAATTCATTATATTACGCAATGTTTGTATTTTATATAGCAAAGTATATATTATTGCCATTTAAATATCTTTCTTTCCCAAAAACGAAGAAGTATATAAATTACTATTATGGCAATCTTCATCAATTAAACTAAAACACGTGTTGTCAATTAAAAGAATAAATTCGCACAGCAAAACGAAAGATGAAAATGTCTAGAAATGGCACGGGAAATTATTTTAACAATACAAAACAATTTCATATCATTATCCGAACCGCTTTCCATATTCGAAATACTAAACATATTGTTAATTTTTAATTTACATTTTCAATAATCTAGTTTTAGCAAGCTATGAAACAAAAAACAAAAAAATTAAAAATAATTTAAAAAATCTACGACGACAAATTAATTCCCTACCTCGACTAATAATTCGAAACCGGAAGTTGGTTTCGAATATAATTTCTAATTTGTATACTTGTAAAAGATATGAAAAAACTATTTTGCATTTGAGTCATTTAAATTATACAAATTACACCATGAACAGTTCAGCAAAAATATCTCATTACGTAAGTTCCCTTTACTTGCAATGTGCATACTATAAACAAATTAGTGCCATCAATTAACAAGAGGGAAAGAAAACATGGTTTTAGCTGCATGGAAATGTTTGTCGGTAATCCTATGTGCAAGTTTATCGCATTTATACTTGTTAAATAAATATAGAGGCAAATTATAATAACTTAATGAGATTAAGTTATTGTATATCTCTTCACAATTAAATGAAAGTACGTGATGTAGTATTATTACTCCATTATTTAACGACCTAGCTTTCGTTGTTATACATCTTCATGTGGGCTATTAGCAAAGAATAAAATTTTGCTGATTGCCAACCTGAAGATGTAATACAACGAAACCTAGATCGTGGCAAAGCATTTAAATAAAGTAGAAATAATACTACATCACGGAGTTTCGTTTAATTGTGAATAATGGATTTCTACAAAATTAACGCCAAATATATTCAATAATTGTAAATCTTTTCTCCTCGATTTACGAAGCTCTGAAAAAGTGTGCTTATTATCTTTAATTCCAGTTCACTTGTTTAAATCCCCCATTTAAGTTAATAAGCCATGAACAATGATAATATTCAGAGCGAAACTAATTGCAAAAAAGAAAGTATGTAATAATAAAAAAATACAGATTGTAAAATTAATGCAATGCTCCTGAATTGTTTAAGATTATTTTGGCAAAACATAATTTTTCCTTTTATGCAAATATACTTATATTACTTAAACATACTTATATTACTTTAACGCGTTTATGATTCCCTTCGAAATGAAAGATGAATGTGAGATTTAGACATTAGAAACGACGAAAATACTTGCTAGGAACAGACTTGGGTAAAATTTCGTTGAATACGTCATAATTTTCAGAAACGCAGATAAATATCAACAACACTATAAATATGCAATAAATGTTTATTGTATAGCTTAAGTATTCCCACTGATTCATTTACGTAATTTATAGAAAAATATTATATATATGTTTCTTTTATACTTTACATCAATTAAACATTTTAAAAATTTAGAACATTATATTAATAATATTTTAATTTTTAAATTGCGGTACTAACTATGCAAAAAATATAAAAGAATAAAATGTAAAATGGTCCTAACGGAACTGTAATGACAGACTACTGTCCGTGATGGACATGATTTGCTGCAAAACATAACGGAAAATTAGTTCGTCATATTTATCAATGAGAAAAATTTTATATAAAAACTCGTAATAAGATATAATTATATCAGATTCTGAGTTTAAAATTAGAATCTTTAAAAATAATCATAATTAAACAAACATTAAGTTAAGTTGAGCACGTTAGAAAAATGTGTTGGGCACCTGATCGATGTAAGTACGAGTATAAAGTTTGACTTTGGTCATAAAGATTGACAAAAAAACTACAAAAACTTCCTATGGAAATTGAGGTTTGAGAAACATTTTTAATCTCCTCAAGCAAGGGTATGGATTCCACAGAGTCGTCTAGTAAATTGGTTTTTATAATTTAGCATCTGTCAAATTTACAGAAAATGACCACTGAGTTAATTAAAAGCGCTGGCTTATAAGTACAAAATTTATGACCACATTTACGATTCCACAATACTAAATGCAATAACATAAGTTTAATTAATTTCAAACACATTTAACGAGGGAAGTATTGGTAATGAAATCGTCCGAGTCGTTTATGAATATAAATTTAATATTATTTTTTGCAGGCTCCAGTAGCAAACAGGATGTAACTTGCTTAACTAGTTGGCATAGTGACATATTCAACATTAAATGCGTGGTACCACTCAATAACTTATAAATCATATGCACTTTACAGATTTAATAATTTTTGTAGTGTACGTTATTCATCGCAGCATCTTGTTTTACACTTTAATGTCATAAACACTTTAAAGTACACTTAAAAGACAAAATGCTTTATCGCTGTTATAAAATCTTAACCAAATGTAGTATGCACTCGTTTTATTCACTGATTCCAACAAGGTCAACCCACATACATATACGAATACGATATTTTTATCGTCACAAACTGGCTAACATTCTTCGTGACAATTGTTACTTTTCCCGTGCGAAACGAACCGCGCATAACGTAAATGTTTTGACGTAGAAACCGAGATGATATCTTTGTTTTCAAAACGCGTTCTACCCGTAGTCGGATCCAAAATGTGGGTTAGACGACATAATATTCGGGTTGTGAAATTTTTAATTGTCTCATTCGGTGCGGCGTGGCGCTGCGGGTACGGTTAGAGTTCGTAGTCGAGGTGCTGCATGCATTAAAAGAGAAGCTTTTTACCGGCCTCGATCCATTCGATCGAAAATAAGCATGATTAACAGAGAAAAACTTATCAAGTGCGAGTAAAACTCCCACTACGAGGCTTCCGTGCACATTTAGACACAAATATTTAAGGATACATAGTATTTGTAGTAAACTATTTAGAAATATTAATTTTTTCCAAAGTAAATATATTGCTTACAATGATACAACTTTTAAATTATAGTCGATTTTATTCGAGTTTTTCTTAAATATTCAAATAATCCTAATAAAGCTTAATTTAAAAACCTACAAGAATGAATCTTACGTATAACTACACTCTATTATTCTTGGTTATTATTTAATTGAAATATTAGTTGTTAATTTTCTTTAAGGAAAATTGTTTTTTTTATTATTAAATGATAAATTATATCACATTAATAAAGATAAATATGCGTTTATGAAAGTAAAAAAAACATAAAACAATTTCTGTCGGATATACAATGATTCAAACATCATGGGCACTGTAAACATGGTATATGCACTGAATTCAAAACTGAAAATGGAAATCCTGTCCCCAAACATCTTATCGAAATCCAACGATTTGTATGAAAATGCATAATAGTACGATAGGCGCCTATATATACAATCAATGACACGATATATCCATTTCACCGAGGTTATATTATCTTCAAATTTAAGTCATTTGTTGGTCATTTATATACTTTATGTAATTTTTCACCATTTATACAATGAAATTTTGCTCCGTATTTACGGTATTATCATGTTTGATCATTTTGCACTATTCGACTAGTATGGCGATACGAGCGAAACCTCAATGGTCATCATGAATTACGATATAATGAACGTTACCCCGTCCGTCAAAATAATCTACTATACAAAAAACTCTTTGTAAACCGTGCTACAGAGCAGTAATATGTAAATGTAATTTTTTTTTGTTCTACTTTTTAAATTGTAATGAGCCAAGATATATATATATATATATATATATATATATATATATATATATATATATATATATATATATTTATATATATATGTGTGTATATATATATATATTTATATATATATATATATATATATATATATATATATATATATATATATATAGGTATGTACATATATGTCGATCACTTTTATCTTAGTGTCATTTTGCTTAGACACTAACGAAAGTTTAATTTATCATTTACTGCAAAGGTCTAGCGAGCCTTATCTGTAGTTTCACATTTGCTTGTGTGGTAAGTTAATGTTAACAGCCGACGCGCTTAGCGGTATTATTTACGATTCAACTCGTATGGCAATAATGTGACGAGTTTAATTTTAAAAGAAAGCATAAGAAATTGGCTATGTTTAGTGGGATACAAGAATTGATGAATTGTGTTTGGAATTGATAATTAGTGTTCGGCGAGTATTGGACGATTAGTTTGAAATTATCTTCATTAACCCACTTTTTTAATTTGACATTGCTATATTTACTGATAGTTAGATACGTCTAGCGAGATAGTTAAGAATCTTCAGTGATACAATAAATAGCGTCCGACCAAGGTTTGGTTTCTGTTTCGGTTTCGGCATATTTCGGCCTAAACCGTGAGTTTCTGCCAAAATAGCATCTTTGGTAGCGATTCGTTTCTCGCTCACAAAAGTATGGAACTGCCAAAAAATCCAACTTCCGCTTTACAATTAGTGTTCAATCGAAATAAGAAGGTTGAAGTTTGGATTTGGATGAACTTTCCAAAATGACATGCGAGAGGGAGAATCAGCCACATAAAAATATAATTTCCAACCAACCCAAAAAAAGCGTATGTATATGTAACCTACACAGATCTACTTATCACAGAACAATCTCGAGGTTAGTTAGTGTTGCCCGCAAAATGTAGTTTGATAACGGTTTTTGGTTTAAAATATCAGATTATTTAATTAAAATTCCTAGTCCTAAACCTGAGTGAAAATTATATATATATATATATGTACGTAGTTTATAGATTACCACAATAAGGTATATGTTTGTAACTAACATAAAAACTGATTGAGAATGTACTTATATTAATATCGTAGTAGTTCTATTTTATTATAATTCTGTGATTTCATTATCGTCTGTAATTAAATAAAAAAAACTTCAATTAAACTGTAAAAAATTGACGTCACTCATTTTTTATAAAATTTGCAAAAATCATGACAAAAACTAAGATGATTGATCACAAATTTTAATAAACAAGTTTCGGTTTCGGCCGAAAACAGAGAAGAAATCGAAATTTTATATCGGTTTCGGTTTCGACCGTAAAATCTTCTTTCGGTCGAACACTAATATAAAATCTATAGTAAATAATAAAACTACAAAGCTAATTTGGCATGCGTATAGTTTGTCTAGCGGAGTTACGCATAGGCTCATCTGTGGTTTTGCTCGCGTGGGGTACCAATACCACAAAAATTATGTTTGTACGTTTGTTATTCGATCACGCCTGAACAATTATAGAATGTTTTATGAAATTCAGTATAAACATACATTCGATATATAATATATATGCTAATATGTGCTATAATATAAAATATATATGCTACTCGTTACTCAGAGAAGTATTATAATTGGGTATTTGACAATTTTTTTTTATTTCATTAAACATTATTTCAAGGTACAAGCTGATGAAGAGTTTAAATTTTTTTAAATAAACTTAAAAATTGACCGAGTTATAAAACTTTAAATTTAACCTTTAGACAAGGATGACAATACTGTGTTGCGAGGTCATTTTTAATATTGCACATTATATGAGTAAAAGAGACAAGGATATACCCAACTCTATCCGTATCTTCAAATTTAGAAGACTGGCTTATTTTTCAATCAGTATCGCGAAACTTAGAGAGTCGACTGAAATATTCGAAGTGAACAATAAAGATATAATATGAATGAAAAGAATAAGAAATACAATGTTTGCAGTGAGGCGCCCACATCACACTGCAATTCACATACTAAATTTGCAAAATCGCTTACAAAATAGTCCAATGTAAGGTAACAATAATTTAATTTAATTCATACATAATCATAACTTTAACAATTTAAAAATATTTTCAAACTAACAATATTTTTCGCCAAGCGGTTTCCCGATATTATACTGTCATTTATTTTTTTAATATCACGAGGCGTTAATTTTAATAACTTCGAAGTCTTCTCACTAAAAATTAAATAAAATATTTTTAGTGAATACGCTTGAGTGTGACTTCGAGTAATTTTGCTTTCATCTTTCTCCAGCGAGATTTTTGTGATTCCGCAGTAAAAATTAATTTCCCATATTTCTACCTCTTAATTATATAAAATCTAAATTCACAAATTTTCCCTCAATTTTGATCATAATTTAGGAATACAACCTTTAGTATATTTATTTTGTGTATATTACTGCTTTCGCATTCCGCCGGTTTCCTAGACTTGCGGAATAAATAGTATCAATTATATAATTTAAAACCATTCATTCAGAAGCATTCCTCTCTTCAAATGTATTTAACACTCTGGAATTCCCATTAATCAACCTGCATCCACCGCCAACGCAAGGCTCAAACTCGTTTGCGGGTCGTACGCACGGCGCCAGTGAATGCAACGCCGCCATCTCTGAGCCATACCAATTTCCGCTGTAGCTTCTCGTTATTTATCGTTAACAAATTCCTCGTATGTAAATCTCACTGCATATAATATTATAAATAATACACAATATTTTAATGATAATCCGCGCAAGTCCATTAATACTTTTATCCGGTTACTTATCTTTTCTATATATTACATGAAAATGACATTGTGTTTTGAAGAATTTAGTGAAAATAACAAAATATTGACCTACTTTAAAGAAAATATTAATTTACTTTCTTCAAGCTTAGACTAAATAAAGCAGGTATGTGTCACAAGCGCATCCTTTGTACTTTTACACAAACACAATAAATAAGCAAGCTTAGATGGATGTTCGTTATCTATTTTTTTTAAATAGGTCATTGTATTATAATACATTCAAGAATGCTTTTGTTGCAACCTGTACATTTGAAGTGAAACTTTTAAATTTTGAATGAGTTACTTAAAGCTAATTGAATTACACGTATGTATCAAACATAAACTGTAAAATAACGAATATTACCAATATTAAGTTATGTAAATTTTACTCACGTAGTCTTGTAGTTAAACATGAAGATGATTTATGTGAAATATTATATTATTTCAAGATATTAAGTCAAAAATCAAGTTTATTAGTTAAAAAACAAGGACTAACCCTGAAAATAATTTAAACCGAGATCAATAAAATACATGAATAGTATTATAGAAATACCTGTGTAAATTGACCAGTAGATAGCAGAAAGAGGCATCTAATGTCGGGTAAACGCTATGAAATTCATCTTAAGCCTCTTAACCTGTCAACAAAAAATATATTTCACTTTAAAAGCGAGCCTTTAACTCAATCGCTATGTAGTGAGAAAAAAAGATATATGTGACGATTCGCTGTAAGAGTATTAAAATTATTTTTCCAGGAAGTATCTAAATAAAATAATGGCATAATTAAAATCATATGCCTCCTTCATAGACTCCCACAAAGATAGATCCCATGCCATTTGCATCAAATATTTTACCCCGACCTTGACCAGGTTTTGCATCTTCCGATACACAGTCAGGGTTCAAGAATGTTTCTTCTTCAATGGTCGTCGGTTCTGCGTGCTACATGGCGAAACTTAACAGATATGTCGATGTCAGTTTTCTCAAAAATATCCTCATTACGGATCATGTCTCGTAGAGAAACTTCGAGCATAGCCTTTTCTGTACCTCATTGAGTGACTTGGAGACAATACGAGGTCAATAGTAGGGCCGCACTTCTCTACTTCAGCATCATTGGCATCACACGCTGGTTGAAGACTGTCGTCTTCAATACACTGGGGTATTTTGAACCAGAAGATATGGCGAAGTTTTTCCAAATAGCGTATTTATTAGATCATTATTTACAGTGCTACGATTTAATATAAGTCGGCTAAAAACGTTATTTAACTTCCGTCCTTGATAACATGTCGTGGGAAAAATAAATTTTGTTTATTCATCAAGGTTTTACAATCCATTTTAATAGCCGAATTGATCTTTTTTTGAAAATCTTCGTTACAACGTTTTTAATTACTCTGATACATGCTTGTAATAATGTACCAGGTTAATGCATTACTGAAAAAAAAAACAATCTAAATGTTTGAATTATTTGAGGTAGATAAACTATATAACAACCAATTTTTTTCACAACAATAACAAAAATTATGACAGATGAAAGATACCTGTCATATTAATAATTATTTATTTGTCAAAACATTAAAATTGGTGTGAAAAACGTGTTTATTTGGTTAAGTGTTGTTCTCTCTCTAGGAGCAGTAGAATTGTATTCAGTTAGACGCCACTAACAGTGGAATCGTATTTACTGCGTCCGTTTGCTTGAAGGTAAATAATAAACATCCATATCACTCTTCATACATTTCCTCGACACTTCACAAGAAACATCGCGGGCGGCGTGGGAACGGCACACAATGGAACTTATGGGAAATAATCTGCCCCCGTTGAAGCACACAGCGTGTATCTAGTTATTAATGTGTAGATCCATAATGAGTTATATGAGGAATTATGTTGTATCGTCTTATTGTTTCATTGAGTCCCTACGCCCATTGTTTTGAAGAATCGGAGTGATTGGGAGTGGACTAGAATGAGTCGTATTTCCGTAATTCATATTACTTTGGAAAACCTGTGTCTAACCACATATTTATTTAAATACAGCAACGTCTAACTCATGTATACATAAGTGTACGTATTTCTTTATAAAACTAATTAAAATATATTTAAGATTCCTAGCAAAAATAAACTGGTTTTATGTACTGTTCCTAGATACGAACAATGTGAAGTATTTAAAACAGGGGTTCCCAACCTTTTCTTGGCCAGGGACCACTTTTATATCATTTTTGTTAGCAGGGACCATAACGTAGGTATAATAAAAATAGACTGTAAGTAATGTAATAAATTTTAATTAAAGACTCAATAGGAACTTACATAAAAAGAAATAATTTAAAATCATTCGCGGACCATATTTTGGCTTCTGCGGACCACTGGTGGTCCACGGACCACTGGTTGGGAACCATTGATTTAAAACAATATAATAGTAATCAATCGAAAGGCTACGCTAAAAATTCGATATTAAAAAAAATTGAAAGTATTGCAAGATAAGAAGCGGCTTACCTAATACAATATTAAAGCTGATCGACGTTATTAAATTTAATTGAGGAATCAAGAAAGAAAGTCGAATCTCAAAACCTTAATTTTTATTTGAAGTTTAGCATCAGTGATACTTTAGAGACTCTGATGAAACTCTTTTGTCGATTTTCTCCCATAACATTGCAATGTGTAATGTAATTTATGTTTACCTTTAAACGTTTAGACGACTGCGTAAAAAGGAGTATTTTGTGTTCAGGGTTGCTTTACTGTATGTATGTTTGTATGTTTGTGTATGAGTTTCTTTAATCCCTCGTATAAAACGAATGGTAGAAAGGATTTTAATGGCATGTTGATGTAGACCGTGATAAGGTATGTGAAATGACTTATTACGAAGAAAGAATGCCGATAGATTTGATTTTAAGACACCACTCAAAAAAGGTTTCTCAAAAGTCAACTCTTCTCAAAAGCGGTTTCAAAAGTCAACGTAATCTGTCACGATTTTTTAGCTGTAATTTAATATAAATTGAGAATTCTAGTGTATGGTTTTCTGTTATCCCTGCCTTATTTTATTAAACTAAGTTATATCAAGATGTCTCCGTGCATCAACACAAAGTCTTTTAATTACACGACCATTTACAGCAAAAACTTAGGATTAACATTTGATTCTTAAATAATATTTTATTTCAATCTTTTACGATATTAAATTTAAAAAATAGGGCACTGCATTTCTAATACTGAGAAATGCGTTTCATTTTGGGAAAATTTAAATTTCATAATTTTTCTGCTTAAACAGAGAAGGAATAGACATAAATGGAAAAAAAATGTCCAAATTTTTAGAAATTAAGTAATAAAACAATGGAGCTTTGAAAAAGTTAATTTATTTATTGCTTTAACAATGCGGAAGGCCACATACGGCGCATTTCTAGTGCTGGGATACAATAACTTTAATAAATTGCAATATATTTACATGATTAAATAAATTTTATGACTTGAATAAGTAAACAGGAAGCAATGTTCATAAAAGGATAAACAATTTTCAGAAATGACGAGCGTGCATAAATTTTGAATCTAAATAATAATATGACTGACGTTTGAAACATTTTATGTATTTATCATGATAACAATGAGAAACGCTATCGTGCGATAGACCCTTGCATTATTTAAAAGATTAGAGTGAATTTTCCATATTTAAATAATAATCTACTTCTAAACTTCTAAATGCTGTTTAAGTAAACAAGGAGAAAACAAGTTTTATTGAAATATTTTAATATGGTATGGCGTTTAATTCTTTATTTTCACTTAAATTCATCTCCGAGTCCATTAACCACTGTGTGTGATTAAATTAACTATGATTAACTTAACGACCACGAAAGAGGCAGATGGCACGTTTGGCTTTTTTGCTATTTTTGATAGATACTTATCTAAAAGAAAAAAAAATATCGAACCTTGCCAGAATAAAATAAAATTTATGCGAAATATGCGTCATGAGAATAATAAGTTTTATGATATAAAGGAAATTTGATTAAAATAACTCGATAAATATTTTCTTACAACAAAACTAAAAAATGTTAAATATTATTTAATTACAAAAACAGAAAATATTTATGACAAAAACCGTGCAAATATAATTATCTTCCATTAAGCATTGACTGTTTTTTTTACTTTCTGTCCATACACATTTTTTTACTTTACGTTTCATAATTTAAAAAACGGTTATTATAGATAGTTCAGCAAAGTTTACTGTCGATTATGACATATCTGATTATGATTTCTATAATTTATAAATAATACTTTCGCTTGTTATCAGAATTAGCGATGGAAATTTCACACTAACATAATAACTATTACAATGTTTTGCTACTCCGTTGATTCAATTTTGTATCCTTTATTATTCCTTTCATGACAAGGGCTACTAATAATAGAGAGATGCTAATCATTAAATTGAGACTTAAAATTAAGAAATACTTTTACAATCAAACCACCATTATGTATAAAAAATACTTAATCACACACATTAAAAATTCAAAACTTGTTTAGTACAAATACATTATTTATATTTGGTTAGTAATATAATACACAGAAATTCCAACTCAAGAATAACTTTTCTAGTTAATTACGTTTTTATATCATACATTCGTACAAAATAAATGATAACTGCTTGGTTAATAATGATATAATAAAAGTGCAGGGTGTCCAGTGGCAGATTTCAAAGTTTGAACAAACGTAGTTTCTGAACGCAACACGTAAGAGGGGCGCGGGGGGCGTCGTTAGAAGATAAAATGAAATCACAAAACTAAGCAAAAAAAACTGAACAAGTGTATTTATGCCTTGGCCATTATTTATGTGAAATGGATTTGAATAAAATACTTTCATAAACTGATTATAAAGGTTTAATCGCTATAACTGTCAATTATTATCGGTATAGAATCAATAACATACTATTATTTAAAAGATTATATGTGTATAATATACTACCCAAAAATTAAATTATGTGGAAAGTGAATTTCAGTTTTATCAATAAATAACTTAATTTGTTATGAGACGTAACAATCCGACACAAGCGGAAAATCGTTTTCACGCCGTTATAGAAATCTACGTTCGGAAAATGGATATATATTTATAAGACATGACATTAACCGGCTCGTATCTTTATAAGATATGAGCCGGTTAACCCACGTGGATTTTCTGGGTGAATCGTCGAGTCTTTTTCTAAACGAAAATTTATTATATAATCAGGAAGGCGTAATTATGATAAAGTCACATAGTAACATAATTATAATCAGGTGTTAATTAATACCGACCGATTGCTACTTTTATTATCTTTACATATTACTTAAACCTAACTGTGAGTTCAATGGCAATTCATGAATATTTTAAAGATTCTGTAGCCAAACTAGGGACACTTTTCGTTTCGCCATGTCCGTCCGTCTGTCTGGTCATCGATAAATCATAGTCGTTTTACTCGTAGACTATTATTGCTAGTACTTTTGTTTGGTTATATTATTGTTACCATTACTATTATAGATTATATATTACCGCTATACAAGTGAAATTTGGCATTGTAATACATATTATATTACCTATAAAGTTACAAAATAAAATCTTTACAAAAAATGTTTGGCTACATGTAAAGTTCGCATAACCCATTCTATATGATTTCGTTGCGTAGACGTTTCAAAAATATTGGGCGGTATGTCGTGAACATATATTTCCGATACAGGGACCCGTTTACGAAATATTAAGCTTTTAAAGTGGTAATTCCGTTAGAGTTACGTGTCTCCACCCCCTACCGGCTAAACCGCTATTTCTGGAAATGTTGTAACTATATTTTTGCGCCTGTAAAATATACAGAAGGCAATGTATTTTCGTTGTGGAAACTAAAATACATTGCCTGCTGTATCTTTCATAGGCGTAAAAGCATAGTGTATATTCAATATAAATATCATATTTCACCATGTAAATATATAAATATATAATACATGTAAATAGTTTAATAGAAATAGTACGTACCCTTAAATGTTAGTAAGTGCCTTAAGGTGTACGGAACCATCGTAGTGAGAGTTTATGCTTGATAGGTTTTTTTATAGATATAAAACAGTAAAATTTTCTAAAACAATTGTTTTTTCTATTGTAGCTATAACCGTTTTGTCTGGCCTACATTCTCCATTAATTTCTTTCTTTATAGAAACTCACTCCCACCATCCCATATTTATAACCTACTACGAAAAGTACGTGAACATAAAAATTTCTTTCTTGTCGAGTAAAACTCTGTGGCTTATTTTCTATTTACGATCTAATGGAAAAAAGAAACAAGAAAAGTGTGTGAAAAACTCGATGAAAATTGTCATATCGCTTTAAAGTGAATTCTGCAGACGTTTCTTAATCAACCTTTTCAATTATCTTTTAGAAAGTTTAACTTTCCATTTTATTCGCAAAAAGAAATAACAAGCAACATGTTATTGTTGTAAATTATATTTCGAAATATTTCTGTAACTTATTACCCTAACTTCTTATGTACGCCTGTGTACAAACAAAATACTTCCGTAGGTTATGATGCTGATATCTAGTTATTTTTGATAAAAAGTTATAATTTATGCAAGTAGAGTGACCTGCTTTCAGTTTTCACTATACCTCTTAATTCGTTAGCTCAGTTCCCAATTGCAATCGTCATACCTTCTTTATTCAATCGATTTATCTATTTAAGTCATCTCATAGTTCTTCTCACGAATCCTATTGGGATATTTGTTACTACGGCCAATTGCTCATACACTTAGTTTCTTGATTTGCAACTGGCTCGTTGACTTGTGCAAATCATAACGAAGATAATTTGTTACGGTCCGTGAATTCTTTCTTCTATTGCACACGCCAATATTCACGTGCCAATATACGTCTAATATTCATGTAGTTACGTGGTATTATTGTTGAAATAGTGCCAAAAATTCAAGACGCGTTTAAAATTTGCATTCACTATGCGTACCTTTTTTTTGTTTCCCTTGACATTTTTGAATATGCAAGAGATTATTCCTTTTCAAATAATTCAACTGTTTTAATTTATGCAAGGAGATTTCACTGATATGTTTAAATAACAACCTTGTTGAATTTTAACTGATATTTAGTATTTGTTTTTATTACTTTTGGTTTAATATTAATGTTATACGATAATTCTCGGATAGACCTCGGATAATACAAGTATTATTAATGTAATTTTTATGCAATAATTCTGTAATTGACAATATATATTTCGATCGATAATTTCAATTTCTAAATAAGGTTGTCAATATAAGAATATTGTCATTTGTCAACAGCAATATTTCAGTATATGTGTAGATAAATACATACTAAAGCCTGCTACATTTATTATCGTAGATTTTCAAATTACATTACAAAAATAACCATTATCTATTACGTTTAGCCAAGATCAATTCAATATTGGACGTGGACCTTTTCCAATTTTCGGCATTTTTCTCTTCTGATAATTACGTATATTCACCGCATCCCGACAACCCAGGTTACATTTTGTCTGTCAGGTCTTCAGCCGCTAATTTGTGAACACCGTAATTTAACTGCTCCATAACATTATGTAATTTAACTGCTCCAGTATACTCTGAGGTCTCATTAAGTGATTTAGCCGTCGCTGCTTCAAAGTGTATTTCGCTCCGCCTTATATCCATGACAGATATCTTACGAATGTTCTCATATCTTATACGTTACGTAGCATTGCCTTCTCTACTACATTTCTTAGCGATGATGTTCATATAATAATCTTAAGTGATGATGTCTCTTCTGAGCGATGTTTCGGATCCGTGCGACAATTTAAAATAAAAATGCATTGGTTGAATGTTCACGTTTTACATTTTGTAATAGAACATATTTTACTTGTATCAAAACTCATCCATCTGAGTTATGACGAAATAATAACGATTTTATTTTTGGTATTCGTCTACGGAACTCTAAAAATTAGAATAACAACAACATATTTCAAAGTAGTCCATTAAATATACATATTGTAGATAAATAAATAAATAGAAATTAAAACATCGATTAAATAAAGACGATCGAGTCAGAGATAAACGATTATTATCAATAGTAAAAGACGCCCGAAATCTACGTTACTTTTTTCGTACATATTCTCAAGGCGCCTTCTTTATTGTCAAATAATTTTTTTTATATTACACTTTGTTCATTGCCGATTTCATTTCATCGATAAGATAAATTATTTGAAATGATTTTACGACAGTCAAAATACATATTTCGAAATAGACCATCGACTAAAAGTCTACATCCGGTACGCATCGCAGTTTAATATAATTGACCGGTCCAGTAATTAAAAATTGTTTAAAGCGAATTATTCAGCTCTCGCGGTGGCGGGTCGCTGAACCCAATTATACCAAAGATGTTCCCCTCCGTGGAGCGGAGAGTTATGGATATGTGGATCGCAGTTCGCGGCATATTGTTCAAAAACTTGCTGTTACGTAATATTAAATTTGTTTTGATATTTGGACGTATAAAAATGTATCAAAGAGTCGGATAAATTATATCGATCGACTATTATATTTTAGTCACGACGAATCGTAATTACAGCACTTTTGATGGATCCCTATTAATGGAATTTGGTTTACAAAGAATAGTGACGATATTTTTTATCTTCAAAATTTATATCGTTCACGTGTTAATAAAATTTAAGATATTTCAAGATTATCTCAGACAAGACAGTGGTACTGTCAAAGAGTATAGAAAACGTATTTGTCCGTTGAATATTAATTCTTATTATCATACTTAATTGCAAACAAGTACGTAATGACATAATATTAATTCTTATTAATTAACATTAATTGAGTATTAATTCTTGTGCAAGTTTCAAAATTTAAATTTAATAAATATATTAAACATTCTGAAGTTGTACATCTTCCCAGATTCCGACTTGTATTGCTTAGATCGCTTAAAAAGACACATTTTTCTACCTTATTTAGAAGGCAATATTAATTAATTTTCAATCTAAAAACTACACCATAGTTAACACGAGGCCAAAAATGATTTTGTATTTTGAATATTTTTGTGATCTACAATATTTTTTAACTTATGATAACCACATAAACATGTTATTTGACGTTACGGTTATTTAATTGTGTTGATGTTCTGTCGAGGAAAAGTTTAAACACATATTTTTTAAGTAGACCAATGTAAATGATACCTCATCATTTTTTTTAATTTTCAATAATTATCACCAAAATTGAACCATTTGCCATTAGTTTAAACCGTCATGCTGCTTTTCGCAGCTTACAAATTGTTATCTGATGCATAAAAGTATTCGAAATCTTTATATCTACATACATAATTACATACATTAAAGAATAGATGAAAAAAGTCTGTACGAAAAAATGTTTACGATAAAATTATTTCGGGGAATAAAACAGGTTTTTGACAACTCTCGATAGCTTTCTGTTTTTCGATTCGTTGGAAATAATAGTTTCAAGAAATTTGAATTCAATAACATTCCCTAAAAGATACCCTCTATTAACATTCGTAATAAGAAAATATTAACACCTTTGTTAATTAGTTATTTCTAGTAAAGTACAGATCAGCTGTGAAATTTTATTATCATCGAATATAAATATTTTCTAAATTACACGCATCATAACGTAATATATGATTTTTGATCTGTAGAAAAGTTTTTTTAAAAATTTGGAACTTCAAACCTCGACTTCTTCACTGCCGCTACCCAAACTCAATAGACAATATTTAAAATGGAAACTCATCTCAAGTAACAGAATTTAACACTCCTCCTGTTGAGCACCCCGCTTCGACATCATCATCAGTGTAATTACTTCGCGGTCCATTAAGCGCGAGTGCAGCCGACGCACGCCAGTGTAGTGACCTTCGCTTCATTAAAATGCAAATTATAGACTTCCTGTGGCTCCGGAGCGACCTTTTCTTTACACCTCGATGGCTCCGTAACACGCAGAAGGCGCCGATCAATTACCACTTGTTGATGGTACTCCTGATGGATTTGATGATATGGAAGACCTTACATTACGAAGATGTGTTTTGCCAGCTTCATCAGGGCCAAGGGTGTTTAGAATTGATGTGTGGGAATGTATATGTTGAAATTGTATTATGTCTGCATCAAAATGGGAGTTGATGTTGACGCTACTATGATGCAGATGTGATGAGAATATTTATTTATGTCCAGCCAACGAATGTAATTATTTACTAGCCAGTAAATAATTCATTTCGCTAATGGAACTTTCAAATTTTCTTTTATCACAGTATCGATTACTTTGCAGTTTAATATTCATCGTCTGCCTTGTAATTCACAACAAAAATGATTTAATTCAATAATAAAAATTTTCTTAGTCAAAACTCTATGAATAAGATTTATTTTATAATAAAAACAATTTTATACAATTCATTTAGTTCAGAAGAGTACATATTTAAAAAATAAAATTTTTGGAAAATTTTGAAACGTGGCTAATGTTGCTATTTTTAGTTAGCATTAGGTATAATATCGACCAAAATACTAATAGTTAGAAGCGAACTATTAGATATAGCGATTTATCCCCCAATATTCTAACATAAATATTATATTGCGCCCCATATACTTTTGTAATAAATGTTGTATCGAAAAACTGATAATTTTATTCCAGCCCATATAGTTTTCCCTTTTGCTGATAATGCAGTCAAAGTTTAAAAATAAAAAAGTGCTAAAATCAATCTAGTAAGTGTCAAAGTATATAACTTTTAATTATTCCTATTAGTATCTGACCCAGTATTTGCCGGAATAAAATTTAACTTATACTACATTCACATTTGCACCATTTTACTTTTACTGTTGCTTTGACAGCTGTATTGTCATATCATTTCAAATAATAACTTGTATCAGCTCGATAATTAACTTCGAGAAGTGAAGAGGTCGCTCAAAGATCTAATGGACAATAGGAAACACAAAGTGGCTTTCTCCATATTCAATATGTGATGCATCATTCCTACGCATTTTGAAGAAAGTTCGTTCGTATTAACCGAATACGGGCTCAAGTGTTAATCGCTGATTTCCAACTAATGGTCGATTGGGTATTAGGTTGTAAACAAAATACGGGCGTAGGTCAGGAATTTCTAAGTGATAAGAGTGGTACTCGAATTTGGAAGATTTGCCATAATAAAAACTTTCTTATGGTATTCTTATGCGGTATATTTGTTATTTTTCACTTAACTTTTCATCGAAAGAAAGTTTAGTTACTTGGGAATTTAAGAACCGTAATGAAAATATTCTTTCTCCTATTATGTACAATCAGTTTTAATATCAAATCAACATTACTGTAACTTTCATAGACACTCGACGTATTTAACAGTTTGGTGTAATGTACATTCTTAATTCATTATGTCTTACTTTCACTTTCAAATATTTGTATTGTTAGATAATATATCGCATTCATTATGCACCTAATTGCCAAATCGTTTAATCAATAAGTATTTTGTTTACTCATTTCACGTAAATTCAAATGATATTTACTAAACAAATAAAGAACCAAATTTATAATTGTTTACTGGTAATACGGCCGATAACGCAACACACCGCTTGATTATAACCTTTTTCAAAACGTCACACATTAAAATTATTTCAAACGTTTAAGCTATTAAATACTGAGCATACGGATAAAAATATGAGAACACCTTGCAAAATACTTAAGGTAATCAGATATTTGCTATAGCTGACTTCGTAAATATAATATTGCTGTATTTCTGTAATAATAAACTATCTGTATAAGCTCGCCCACATATTGCAAGTATCATTTACTGTCAAGACAGCATTCTTGGTAATTATGAGGGAACCAAATTTTCCGACTTGTATAATGAGTGCTTCTGTCACCAAGAAAAGGCTGCAATGTATACACTAAAATTGGAAAAACTGCATCCTATAAGCACCGGCAAGAACGGAAACATATGTTGAGTCACAAAGATAGACGCCTATTATATTGAGTCACACAGATAGACGGTTACGTATGTAGAGTTACAAAGATAGACGGTTACGGAAACGTATGTTGAGTCACAAAGATAGACGGTTGGATGCAAAAATGAAAATACTGCACCTGCAAAAGTGACTGCTGAGCCAAATATCGTGCTTACAAATTTTTTCAGCATCAAAAGACCACGAAAGGGAACTCAACAAACAAGATTTATATTGACATACTATCCGAGGTATATAAAGGAATAAATTTTGGTCAGTGACCGAATTTTAAGGAACACTTTTCCGTACAATCCCGGGTTTTTTTTAAGCGGAAGTATATGGAAAAATCAAAAGAAAATTATTTTTTTTTCCTTTTTTGTTTTATGATTTAGTTGCCGATCTTTATCGTTCCTTAAAATTCAGTCACTGATCAAAATTTGATACTGTATATTTCTCATTGTATGTTTCCATATCTCCTTTACAATCATTATATTAATTCTACATGAAGCCAGGATATAAAGTATATATAATTAAATTAGTACTCAGTCGATTAACTTGAAATAATTCAAAACATTAGCGGTATATTACCGGTTCCTAGAACGCCGACTTCCTTTGCTGACATGTATAGTAGTCTATTGAACTTTTTACTATACGAGATTCGTTCAATATATTTTTATAATAAATTGAATATCCCTTTCCTTGCTCATTATATTGAGTTCTTATTAATATTCGTAATAAATTTTATTGTCAATAAGACAACATTACCAATATAATTATTATATATCACGCTTCCGTATTTAGTTTCAGAAGATATACAAAATTGATATGAAATAATTTGTACGATAAATATTAAAATTATTATTATTTTCATTACTTTATGATTGGTATTTAAATATTATATTTTCCGTAGATAGCATTTCTTCTTAATAATATCTATATAATAAAAATAATGTAAATTTTATACATAATATCGAGAAGAAAAGAAATTGACAACTGAAAACTGTACTGGCAGTGCGATATGTGCTTCGTTTTATTTCGCCAGTATAAAAACGATTTTTCCCAACTGAAAACATCATTTTCAATACGCATTAGTACAGACACAATAACACCAGGCTGTATCTGTTTACAATAATTATTTGTTAAGCAATATGTTTGGAACTTCTTCCTCATAAATTGTGATTCAGAAGTGACAAGGGCCCTGACCGGTACGAGTAGCTTTAAAATTTGATTGCCAGATACATACGTGTATATACTTTAAGCGTTTACACGTACACGTGTAGACATATTTATTATCAGATCCATACCTGCATACAAAGATAGTCTGCACTCAAAAAGGAGACTGAAGTAGAGAAATACTTAGGTATTTATGTATTTGGAGATTTCATAAAAAGTTAGTATCCTTAAATTCTAATTCCCTTAAAACACTTTTGGTTTTCTTAACGAGCTATTTATTGTTCACACAGTAGCAATTAATAGTCGTTCTGGTAACCATATTATTCCTTTCAGAAAATGTAACTAATAATAGCAGTGTTCATTATTTTTGATCAAAATTCTAATAGCATTCGTTTCCTTGTACATCAAAAATAATGTTTTCGAAAATAATGGTTTTTAACCTGTCAAACAATTTATTTCGTCTTTTCATGCCAAATAATATAAATGACGAAAGTGACAGACAAAAAAATTGTTTAAGCAATTCAGTAATTCATCCAAAATATATCTGACTATCTAATTAATGATTTCAAAACAATTATTCATAGCATAATTTGATATTGATGAAGTATCCATCATTTACACTCATAATTTGTGTATAACCAGCAGTTTTATTCGTCCGTTATTCCTCCACAATCATATTGTTTCTTTAGTCTTCGCCGACTCCCATTCCCAGATACAATAGTTTACTAAAGGACTTCCAATACATTCTAGTGAAAGCGTTGAATAATATTCCCAGTTAAATACCACTAGACTCCCTGTCGTCCCTACATAGCTGCATATCCCGATACCAGCATTTCTCCCCGCATGGACGTCCACATTTGAATACAAATAACAGATAATTTACACACAAACATTCCTTTCGTGGGCAATAAATTATAATTCTGTCACGGGCTCACGATGACATTCCCAGGAAGCCCAGCGCTGTCCACGAGCAGCGTAAACGCTTATATGGAATGTGTGGATTCTAGCGGTACCTTCAATTGTAACCTCTGTTGGCAAAGCGCTTGTGATTAGGTTATGATTATGCTCACTGAATTTATAATTGACATTCATTTCGATGGTATCTTCGTTCATTTGAATGTTTAAATCGTTAGTTAGTGCTCATTGCATATTTTTAGCGACAGACGCATCTTGCAAAATCGGAGAAAGATGGTAATATCACGAGATATGATAAAAAAATGCATTGTTAATTGTGCGAACTAATCCATATAACATATTATCCTTGCAACGTATGTATCCTTTCTATACAAATTATGTACCTTCTTCCCTAGAGTGTATTCGCAAATTTAAGAGTTTATAATTTTAGACTCTACTGAAAATATATGTCCTAAAATAAACGGAAAAATTATATATTCTATCTGAATACTATATATTTTCTGATATGAGTTGCGTTTCAAAATCACTTTCTGGATTATTGGTACGAATATGGTAATATTCATATAAATATATTTCTATCAGGACCAATTTCGTATTTTTTTTTTCAATTTCAGGACATATATGCCTACTCTATAATAAGAGATTGTACAAGACAGTATCGTTATCTGTATCAAATACTATGCCATACGATGAAGTCAGATTAGTGTCATGAGAAAATTATCGAACAAATGCCGATACATCAAGTTAAAGATACGTGAAAGGTATGGAAGAAATTCCCGCAACACTACGTAATAACAAAAATATCGTATATTTCTTACTTAACTTAAACCTCAACTTCGCTGAAGTGCAATAATAGCAGTATAATATAAAAATAATATTCTTATCAAAATATTGAATTTAAAACAGGTGATTAATTTGAGATGCATAGTATCGAAGAAATGGCATAAGAAATAGAAGCCTGTGCCTTGGAGAAGGTAGACGTAGGCTGCCATATTGCCGTGATGTGTTCACATTATGGCTTATGGTCATGGTCTTATCAGTAAGGGAATGATATTTTTTAATTGTTACAAAAAATTACATTCCGCGATAATATGTTTGGTTAAAAAAAATTACGGAGATCGAATAAGCAATTGAGACATAACAGCAAAACAAATTACCAAAAACAAACTAACTTTCTTATTTACATACTATTATTTAGGATATCTTGACAATTTCGTGAAAATGGGGAAAGGATTAAAACTATTAAGATGCTCATGTTTTACAAGGACGTTTTACGATCTCAAGAATTTTTCAGCGACCTACCGGCGCCAGTTAATCACGCAGATAAATATATTTATAGACAGTTCGTAAAAAAATGCAAAAAATACACCACTTTAAATTCTTTCATTCGCCCTTTACAGAATTATCTTGTATCTTATAAAAAATTTAATACAATTGTTATTCAAAAATGCACGAAGTATGCTATCTTTGTCATATATTATTTCATTTCTTAATTTTAAGCTAATTTTTTATGACATATATTAATTTTTTGTTCACGATTTATGCACAAAGAAAAGGTATCCATATTAATGAAAACGTCATCGTTCTGTAAATGTTCCCATTTCCTTTATTTTCCTATATAAGTAAATATAAGAAGTAATATTTCTTCAAGCAAGTCTAAGGTTATGTGAAGTGTTTATTACTATCTCTTATGTGTACTACAAATCGTTAATGAAGTCTTTCTACAAACGATTTTTATAAGTGACATAAGCAAATTATAATTAGCAAAATTGATCGATTTTTATTATGACCTACCTATACACACAAGCAGAAGGTATATTAAAATAGGAATAACAAAAAAACCTTTCTTGTCGCTGTACTTGATCGCACTGCTGCTGTTTTCCTTTAACAATTCTTCACCAGTTACTTACAATTGTTGATAACTTTTATCCGCAACTTCGTCCGTATGTAAATTTATTTTTCACCGAATTATGAAATATTCGTTTAATATTATGTAATAAATAAATGTTCGCAAATTATGTTTTTAATATCTTTTTTATCTTTCCCAACTCAAGTAATTTCTAAGAGATACAATTTCTAATCACAATCATAGTGACATTCTCCATAAAATATAAAAAATATGAAACAGTAATAAAAAGATTTCATTGATCAATATGCAAATAGGCAGACCAAGTTTTTTTATACGCGTTCCGTGTTCCGTGGCAATTTAATAGGGACACCTAAAAATGGAAAATAAATCAGTTCCCATAAATTATATATAATTACTCGATACCCCTATTACTGAATCGGTTGCAGCGCAAGTCCACGGCACCGTTTGCCCTACACTGCAACGCGCCAGCATGTGCAGTGAGCGGCGCCAGTGGCTCTTCTTTATGCAAGTGGGTGCATTTGTCTTGAGCACTGGCGGGTGCCCGGCTCACTCTAATTACGAGAGATCTTCCGATAGTCGAGTCTCTGCCACCGATGTTGGATGACCCTGATTGCGATCTTTACATTGATACTCGAGTTTATTGTTATCGGAGATGTATTTTATTTATCAATTATCTGGTAGTTTTAACCCCTTTATGTTCTGCCTCGCTATTCTTGAATTTAATTCAATTTACAGTTTTCTCCTTCTAAAATATTTTTTATGGATAAAATATAAACAATTTTATACGTGGCTCAAATGACATTCGTGTTTTATAACCGTATTCGCTTGCTCGCGTGTTTTTAAATATCGCTTGTTTATAAAATCTTATATATATTTAGGAATATGTACATTATACGTTGGAGAAAACTTAGCAAAATTTGATTTAGTAGTTTTTAGTATATATTAGCTATATAATGAAGATCATTTTACAAACTTATAATTATTTTTCCTGAAGTATAACATAAAATTGCCAATTGATCATATAATAGTAAACATTCCAACAGAACCTTAATAATTGAAAACAGATGAAACATGCAACCAAACAGACAGACAAAATAGATTTTATTCCTTATATATGAAATTTATTGTAAAATAATGACCAAAACCATCTACTTCGGTATATTTGTAAGAAACTATTACGATAATTAAATTAAGATTTCAGATTCAGTAATCGAAAAATGGAAGGCACGTGAAGACAATACCTTAAATCTTTGAAAAGGAAGTTACAAAGTTTAAGAAAAGTTTAAGAGCGCGGCATCTTTTTCATTATTTTTCCTTATTACGTTATTTTCAATAAAGCAGACTGTAAGCATTATTTATTAAACGGCTATTATAAAGGGATATAAAAGCACACGTTTTTCCTTTTGACTACTTCAGGTCTTCACAAATGTCTTATCGGCACTGGGTTGCACAATAATAGTCCAAAAAGAAAAAAGTAAATAAGAAAAAAGTATTACAAAACCACACGTAAAATCAACTTTCATACAAATTTCATTATGCGGTGAAGGAAAAGCGTACTTCGCTAGATGATGATTACATGTTTTTGTTTCGAGTGCTTTCTATTAAGCATTTCTATACAATTTCTTTATTAAATTATACGAGAAATTCGTTTCACTATTGCGCATAGTTCCGACGGTTACGTGGAGCAGCTTCCTTAATAGCTGTATTACTTTCATTATAATTGTCCGACATATCCGGAGTGATCTACACGTGATCTACCACACCCTTATCAATTGTGTTTCTTTCGATCTGCGAACTAATTGAAACATATGTGTAAATTACATTTTGTTTCGATATGGTTTTGATTAGTAAATACTTAATTAGATTTTCTATGAACAAAGAGACATTTGAATGAATTTGTATACAAATTATAAATAATTCTACTGCTAAAGTTTATCTTACAAATTTAAAGGGTACTTTCTGAATTAGTATATTTATTGTACTAATTAAGTACAAGTGACGAGAATAGTTATATGATAGAGGAAATGGGATTATAATAAAAGTTACTTAATAAGATTTCCTCGCAAAGAGGTAACAAATCTACTGATATCGAGACTGATAGCGAAACCCATAATATACGACCAAAATTATAATCACAATAGAATATAATCAGTTTTTAGTGTTCAATAGTAAAAAAGCGGAACTCTTATCATTTAATGTCCGTATCTTCTTCAGTTACAGCATTGGAGGTTTTACAGTTTTATACTTATGTCTATGAAACAAGTTTAACAAGTAGATGCTTTTTTCGCATATTCCATTGACTAGGTTATCGTTGAAAAACTTTTTCTTTTAAATAAAAGATGAATTTAATTTACCATTTGTTTTAAATTTTTAAGGGCCCTTTGTAAAATGTTAAGTTACAAAGTTACATACCATGTGAACTTCCCCTCTAATTTTTCCACTGTTGGCTTAGTAACTCTAAATACTTCTTATTTGGTTAGAATTTTCGGCTAACTTGCATCGACATTTTCAAAAGATCTAGACACCTACGAAACGCGCATAGACGCGTTCGCACTTTACCCTTGTTTGTGGTGAAAGCTTTTTTAGGCGCACCACATGTACTTTTTCAGAACTTTTTCAGCTAACGAAACTGAAACCGTCATGCTCGGGCCGGGGAGGCTGAATCGGGTAAACGCGGCTCTCTTCGGCATCGGCCAAACAAATTCACCGTTCGGGTAAACTCTGCTCAGCCTAGTGAATTCACTGTCTAACACGGAGTACATCGTTTCAAGAATTACGTTTTATTTTTTATGAATATTTTATTTGAGTAAAATTTAATATAATACGCCTATGTTATGGTCGGTGGTTAATATTTTATTTGGGAATAGTATAACATAATACGAGTTTGTTACTGTATTTTTTATTTTATTTTTCACTTCTATCGTGTGGCCATAAGAACACACACAAGTGTTTTTTTTATTTATTTTAGTTTAACCGCATATTTGGTACACGGTCAACTATCGGCCTTATAAATCAACTCTCCCCATGTACATTTATATCTAAGCATTTATTTTTGCATATAAAGCGTTCAAATATTCCAGGAAATGTTACATCAAGCCAGTACTTGTCTATTCTTTCATAACACGTGACATTACAATCATAATACTAAATTATAAATATTGAAAATATGTACTACACTTCACTATGAAACCATTAATAGAACTTGAAATGTACATCCATGTATAGACGCTATTAGGTGGTGGAGCTAACATTTGTGTCTGAGCTTCACATCATCGAAAAAAATGCATCATTACAATCAATCAGTATAAAAATATATTAAAACAAAATTGGAATAAAACGACGCAGTTAACCATGTTCGAAAAGATGTTAGTGATATTTTAAAGTACACGATTTGAAAGTGATATCAATTTTGTTTTTCTTCAAACAAATGTAACAATTTTAAAGAATTCTTAATTTTTTTCTTTTAATTCTTTTTATAATATTCTTTTCTTTCATTTATCTCCATTTATAAGACCTACCGACAATTTTTTTTATAAACTTTTTGACAGTGGACGTTCGTAACAAATTATCAAAAAAGGACATAGATTATATATATATATAAATCTTTTTAAAAAAATTGTTATACTGTTCATGAAAATACGTTTGCTATATTTTCGAAAAAGTTTATTAATTTCGAAATAAGGAAAGAGCATCGTACAAAAATTCCTTTTACCCGCAGTATCAGAACATGAATACAGAACCCACACGAGTCACAGTAGTAAGGCAATTAATAACACACTGTCACTATGTGCAATCTCTGAGCCCCAGCAAACGGAAAGAAAATCTTAATGGCCCAGCCCAGGAGCAATAGCTTATATCACCGTAAGAGCATTAACGACCATAATAGCAATAAACGTGCGCCGAGAACCTGCTATCGGATGTCGGCATAGCTGGGGGACATGCCGTGGTACTTTGTAGCGAATGTAGGCACCGTATCGCTACTGGATGTATCGCCCTGTCTAAAGCTTCGTGATGTTCGCTCGAGTTAACACTGTCTTACTTGATGTAATTTTAACAGTTTAACATTTCTATGTTCTTTGCTGTAAGTACAACATACTCTCTATGTTTTGTTTCGTACCGTTTTCTACCAACCTATTGTCATGGTCTGCGATCGGTTGATGTTATAGTTGGCGTTCTTTTGTTGGTATCAAATGATTGTCTTTGAAAATATTATGGAGATTTAATTCGATTTTTACGTTACATTTCGCTGATATTTTATTTTTTTCCAAATTAATTATGCTAAAATCCTCATTCATAGGTTGGTTAAGCGCACTAATGCATTCGTTATTTATTTACTATTATCTTAATGGTCTTATTTACTTCATAATATAAGTAGATTACCACTCGATTTCAATAATAGTATCAAGTTCTCCGAACTTGCGGAATATTAATATACGGATAATCATAAAAAACTTGATTTTGTTTAATTATCGCTCGTTGTACAAAGACACGAAATACATTATTTAATAATAATAATTAAATAGACCTAGACTTTTGTAAATTCATAAATTAGACATAGCTCTGGTAAACAGTTAAATATTAATATTAAAATGCAATCAAAAATAAACAAAATGTAAGTTGGACTCACGTTATGGGGATTTTAAACGTTATTTATACTTATATATACTATTTATAGTTACGCAGGCTTTTATAAATGAGATACATATATTTAAAAACCACGTCAGGTGTTTTATCCATTAATATCTTTACCATTAATATCTTACAAACTATTATATTGATATTTAAATGTAATTAAGTTAAACAAGGACGTTTTCAATATAAACCAGAATTCCAGGCATTCTTTGACAAATATTATTGACATAAAATCATAACCTCGATTGACAAGCATTTAGCGAAAAATCGGCGTATATGTTAATCACATATGCAAATGCCAACGGTTTAATGCAGGATAATTAGAAATATTAAAACCCAAACCTTAACTAAATATTAGAATGATAATGCTGAGCTACTATTTTCAGAAATGCTTTTAAATACTATATGAAAAAATTTAATTACTAACACAAAAGCCAGAAACGAAATTGTTAAATAATGAATAAAATCAAAATAATTACAACAACCTATATAAGAAATTTATTCTGGTTAATGACATTTGAAATAAAACTACTAACTAATAACTGGCAGCAACTAAATAAAATCGGAGTGAAATTAATTCGTATAAAAGAATGTACCGATAAATATCCAGTACATAAATACCAGCAAATATTTTGTGCATAGCGACAAAATATTCGCTGGTACACGGTAGGAATATTTTAATTTAATCATCAAATGCTTGGTTTTGTACATGAGGTCACCGACCAGCGTTGAAACGTTAATAAGTTCCCGAAGTACATTTGCATCACAACTTGGTATGCGCTGAACTCAAAGCCAAGGTTCGATTGCAAAAACGACAATCTTAAAGCGGTATGATAACGCAATGATAATGTGTAGCACTTTGAACCCCGAGCGTGCTTTAAAAGCAAATAACGTATTAATACATGTTTTTAGCAATGAGTATATAATATTTATTGTTTATTTATTGTATATTTAAAAAATTCCATAAAACATGTGAAGAATTTTAGCGAAATAAGTATGGCAATTTATCACCAGTCTGGCATAATGTTCTGAAAATTGTTGCACCCATTGAATTTAAATTTCGAACAGTTATAAAAGATGAGCGTCCTAAAATTAAAAAAATATTCCTATATATTATTATTAATTAAAAAATGTATTATATATCTTAAATATATTATAAAAAAATCCCAAAATTAAAATGCGATTAAAATATTTGTGTGATATTTTGGAATGAATATCATAAATTTTAAAATACAAGAAGGTAATTCGTTGCTTTTATGCAAAACTTTCGAAAAGCATCAGAAAATTGGATACCTCGTAATGGACCGATTTTTATTTATTGTCTCTGATTATTGTCGAATATAAATCTCAAGTTTAACACGCTCAACGGGAACGAGGAGTTAGGCCGATGTCGTGATGATATTTTAAGATGTTTTAACGTATAGGTATACGTTAAAACCTTTTAAAATATATTATTATACGTGTGATTCGGCATATTATTCTGTAAATTGTCTATATGAAATAGTAATTTTTATGGAAGTGGGTGGCAGTATCGATTAGAATAGGGTCAGAGTGTAAGCAAGAATGTAAAATACACATCTATTACGACGTGAACAGGATAACGATCGTTTTACAACGCTTGTTTGTTTTGTAGCAATATATATTAATTGCCAAAAGTAAGTAGGTATAGTATATGCCAGGCCACATACATCGCTATATTGCGTATGTGGCCTGGCAATATAGCGCCAGGCCACGTACGTAACTTACTTTTGACAATTAATGATAGACAATTTACGCTCAGTGCTCCTATTTGATCGAAACACTTCCCGCTTTGATTGACTCGAATTCTTGGCGGTTTGTTTAAATTGAAATCTTTGATTGGTGAGGTGGGAGTCTGGAAGATGATATAACCGTGTGGCGGTGAAAAGGTTAAATGCTTGAACTTTTTTATCTACCTAAGTGTGTACATAACCGCCTAATTCTAGTACTTCTGGTTCTTAACAGGTTTTTTAGATTAATTCTTTAACAAGGTGTATTAACGCGGCCACATATATAATTACAAAACTATGTAACTGTGACTTGCTGGTCATAATATATACATATGACTTTAAATCTAAGGGTTGGTCTGACGAAAAAGTTTTTTCTCTGTTTTATATAAGAACCTTTTTTATGTTCTTTCGTTTAGTTGGCATAAAATTGAAACTTAATTACGTAATTTATATTTACAGGCAATGGATAATTTCTAAAATTAGCGTGTTAAAAAATTAATTAGTACATATCTTATGTCCTTTTTCTAGATTATTGACTGAATGCTTATTACCAGGAATCGAGCAGAATACTTAAAACTTTAAACGTTAATTACTCACTATAATACCAGTGAAATGGTGATTTGCACAGCTTAATTTCCGGTATAATCTATGCGTAATTAATGACAACCAAATTAGAATATTGTAAAAAATGCCGCGTAGTTAATCTAGGCAACACGAATACAGTAGTTATTTATTTCTAGTTTGGACTATTATTTTTACCTCAGCAGGTGTCATCAACTATTATATTTTTAGGAACTAAAATTATATAATTACTTACTTTGCGAGTTATCGGACCTTATATTCGTTCGCAAAAGTGTAGAAAAAATTAAGTAAAAAAGTGCTTGTGAAAAAGCGACAATAGAATTAAATTATTAAAGAAATTTCAAATTAAGTAAGCGAGAAGTTGTATGTCCTAAATATTAGGGCGGATTGAAAAGCTCGCAGCGTGAATACAAAACTAAATAGAGTTGTTTGTCAAATTACTTTCATTTCTCAACATAATCACCACCTTACTCGGTCTTATTAAAATTTCAATTTCTAAAACCATTACACCACTTTTAGAAAAGAGTCCCTTGAGCCCTCAAAACACACGTCGACTACAGACTCGGCCTCTACAAATAATGTAAAATTCTATCCACTTAAAAGTTTTCTGAAATTATGAAAGAGTTGAAGTTAACCGGTGCCAGATCAGATGAAAAAGGAGGATGCGGCAGTAATTCAAACCCAAAATTATTGATTTCAATCATAGTTTCTGTTGATATGTGAGCGCGCGCTTTATTCTGACGAAAGAAAACACATTTAAAGACAGCTGACCACTTTTTAAAATTTGTATAAGACGAAGTAAATCCTTATATCGCCACCATGTCTTCATCGCTCTGCTTTGGTTTTCTTTCTGGCTCAATTCTAATCACATTCAAGAAACCTGCCACTTGTCATCAATTAAATCGACATAAACTCGGAAGGAAAAGGACCACATCAACGAAACTTTGCACAATTACAACTAAAGTATTGTTGAATATAGTGAGACTAGTACTTAATAACAATATTATACTACTTCAATAACAATATTGTAATTATTTCTGTGTGCGGCCACGAACTTTTCAACCCATCTTCTTATAAATGGTGTATGATCAAGATGACATCATCTCCCATTAAACTAATTAACCAAATATAGTATAAATCCGCACATAATATCTCGGTGTGCACTTTGATACTGCTTGTTGAAGATATTTTTCAAAAAAATTCAAAAACATCATTTTATTAAATAGAGTTTTTCCTTTGTTAAAAATATTTCCAATAAATAATTAATTGTATTTAATTCAATTATTTATTTATTAGAAGAAAATTTCATACAATTCAAACATGTTATTAAGATTTTTACATAAATCAGAAACGTATATTGTAAGAAAAAAATTAATATCGTTTAATTAAGATCAATAAGAAATACATACGGAAAACTTCGAGAAAGAATAAGAAGAAATGACTCTTGTACGTTGCACAGGTATTATCAACTCGGATTTAGAATTTACCACAGTAATGGAATTCAAAAAGCCGCATGCAGACACCTACTTACAGAGGTCCATACATTGATAGAGAAAGCAAGTAAAGTGCGAAGACGTAGAGTTATGTCATTCCCTCATCGTTTCTATTATTAGCCCGAAAACGTGATATGGAATAAAAGCAGAATAGGATGCTTTAAAAAAAATTAAAAAATCGCTCAAGTACTATTTACGATATCCTCATAATAATTCGTCCATCGCAACTCCACGGAGATCGCAAATAGCCTCTAAGATTACGGTGAAACATTGAGACTAACAAAGAGACTAATAAAAGCCCAATGAAGTAGGCAACGATGGCGTGATGCCGGAGTGGTCGAACTTTAATTCATTACGTCAAATGCATAATGTCTTCATTTATTCGCACCGGGTGTACAAACAGATTTTGCTATTTAATTAAATAATTTTTAAAAAAATAGCATTCATGCATCGAACAGGTAGTTTTGTGCTAATTGTGATTAAACAATGGCCAGTTGAATAGTGGTTAGGTTAGGTTAGGTTATTAGTTCCCGTTTTGGATTTAAAAATACTTACGTGTAGAAGGGTTTATGTGACGTTATATTTAATAATTAAACAAAATTTAGTAAGAAAATGGCAACTGATTTAATTCCATAAAAAAATATTTCTTTCTAAATATATTTCGTAGTGCATCTTAATAAATTATAGTTATAATGGTTACTCCATTACATTTTTATGGTGTATATGTGGGACAAATATAGTATGTGGGAATATGTGGGTCAAATATAATCCTAATGTAAAATGGAAATTGTTTGGACGTAAAATAAATATACTAATAGGTGTTTAACATTTATTTTAGAGATGTTTAAGAATTTATTTTAAAACAAAAACGTGTGCCCTTTTTATTAAAACAAAACTTAATTTAAGTTTAAGATGACATCAATGCAAATTATATTATTGCGGTATCAAAATATACAAGTAAGTAAGTAGATAAACGAATAATAAAGAAACACATATGCAATGCGAACGTTTTCTGAAATACTAAAGTAAATTGAGAGCAAAAAGGCTATTTCCATATAAAAAGAAAAAGCAAACTCATTGCTTGAGAGCTCAAATAATTTTAGTGTGTATTGAACCATTGAACATATCAATAAAAACTTTTCCTATTATATTCACTAACCGGCGATGGCAACATCACAGAGACACCCGCACCGAATATCCCGGATTACGTCCAATTTGAGTGACCACAGGCGTAAAGTCCGTGTCGGCGTAAAGTCGCTACACGACAGTAAAATCGATGTATCTCTAGCATTAGTATAAAAAATAGTCAGTCGAAAAAGGTACTAATCGTCATGCTGACTTCGAAAAAAAAGAACCATTTCGAATTACTCCTCTTAATAGTTTTCGACTGGAAAGTTGCAGCAATATTAAAGATGTATTGTGAGTTAAGTCCTTTTACATCAATACGTTCGCTGTTGAATTTGGAAATAAAATCACAGACGATTTTTTGACGAGAAATCACAATAGGTATATCGGACTGTAATTAGAGATACTGCTTTATCACGGCTGAATTGTAATGAACGAACATTATTTTTTTGTTAAATTAATTTGTATTTGGCGCGCAAAGTGACAGCTTCTCTTTGTGTTTTTATTTGAACGTTGTGGTTTTTGTTGGAGTTACGAGTATAAGACTATACGTAAATCTTAGAAGGAAACGAGAGAAGTTTTTGTGTAGTTTAATTATAAATTATAATGCGCTTAAAACTGGTAAGTTGGCTAAAATTACAACATAACCTCAAAATATGTCTCACTTTATACTTTCGTGATCTAAAATCTAAAATTTTCAATAATTTCTTTTAGATTACAACTGCTATACTTAGTTCTAAGGAGCCGAATGAAAGTGATGATACACATGATATTTTAACAGGTAAATTTTACAAATTGCAACTTATTTATAGGAGAAGTACTGACTTTACTCGTATTTTTAGTTATGGTAACTTCACACCTTACAAAGTTTTTCTTAGGTAAGTGTAAGTATAAGTGTGCGTGTTTGTATGTGGATTGTGTGTTTACTTTTAACGAAGTGGTGCGAAACCGAAATATTTATAACGAGGCCACACCTGCAATTTTATTCGCAGTACATCGAGTTGATACTATCCTATGTTACTTTTGGATAATCTTGCTTTCTAGTGGATAATTAACTAAAGAGGAATAATTAAAGAGGCTAACATGAAAACGTCCACTTTCGGTGATAATACCTGATCAGTTCAGTAACACAACTTCTGACTCATTCTCTCCTATATACGAATCCTTAATACGTATTACCAAAGGAAACCCTAAAGCAAAAATCACAGTGTGATGAGAATGAATCTAATGATTCATTGACGTTTTTGCTTCGGAGCTATCATAATGGGACAGCAATCGGAAGCAACTCGCGTAATCCAACAAAATACTGCATTTGTCTCTAATAACCATGGCCCACTGAATGATACATATGGACGTCCATCTAAAGACAGTAAAGTGAAGAAACGAAATATGCCAAAGAAAACAAATCCAGGTCGAAAAAGATCTAGATATTCTAAAAATTGGAAAGAAAATATAATTAAAGCTAAAAAGAATCGTAGAGAAGAGTTTGTTAACAAGAGAAGAATCATGATTGAAGGTAAAACTATAAAGCCACCTTGCAAGGAAAGCTGTACTAAAGTGTGTCAAGAAAAAATACGTAAAGACAAACGGATTCATATTTTTAAAAATTTCTGGAGCATAGGAAACCATAACAATCAAGTGCAGTACTTACCTAGATGATTTGAACGCTTTCCAAAAAACTGTCTTGGTAAATAAAATAAAAACATCAAGGCGCGACTTATCGTTACCATTTTAATATTGACGGAGAGAAAACATATGTTTGTAAGATGATGTTTTCAAATACGTTTGGTATTTCTGAGAAATGGCTCACCATTGTATTCAAAAAGATCGACGAAAAAAGAGACGATTGTGTGCGAATGTGATCGGTAGAAGACCAAAGTGGACGAAATCATGAAAACCACCGAAATAAAATTCCGGACGAATTAAAGAGTAGTGTGAGAGAACACATATCTCAAATACATTTTGGTGTCTCATTATGTTCGAGTAAATAGTACGAAAAAATATTTCGAGCAGCACTTGACATTGCCTCGTATTTATAGATTGTACCAAGAATGGTACGGAGATAAGAGTTATTCAATCGTCATTTAAAAACTATAGATACGGAGACATTTTCTACAATGTGTATAACATGGATTTTTCCGTCCAAAAAAAAATTTTCTTGGCTTGCAATATTCATAACAAGGCTTCACCAGAGGAAAATATCGCTGAAAGCAAGAAACATAGTTTACATATTTCATCAAATTTAAGTCACGTCAACTTAAAATGGACTATGAGAATATTGCAAAACAAACCCAAAATTTGTTGTTGCTACATATGATTTGCAGAAAATTTTGATAACGCCTATAGCCGTTTTATTTCAGGAGGAAGTTAGCTATATATAAGTTTACTATCTTTGATATTGGAAAAAATTAAGAGTTCTGTTGCATGTAGAATGAAACCGTTGGGAAAAGCGGCCTAATGAGGTTAGCAGCTGTGTGTTTGCTTTTATTGAAATTAAAGTTAAACAAGGACTAAAACAATTCGTTTTTTTCTGACAAATTGTGGAGGTCAAAATAAAAATCTAATTATTTTTACCATGTATGCTTTTGCTGCTAAAAATATAATATTGACATTACCCACATTATTACATTTATTTTGAAGTTGGACATACTCAGAGAGGTGATTCTATGCATAGTGTAATTGAGAAAAGGAAACAAAGTCAAATTATTTATATACCCAATGGGTTACACTTGTACTTTGGGCGAAAGTTACAGGTAAACTTTATGCTGTATTTGAAGTTAGTCAAAACGAAATATTTGATTTTAAAATTCTGATAAATAATTTACCAAACCCAGATTTTAGTATTGATAACTTCAAAATTAAATAGAATGAGGTCAGTCACGAGAACGTAAAGTATACATCCAACAAGAAGGATGAAGTAGATGATTCAGATTAATAGAGAATAAGGTTTTAGGTAGAGAATAAGGTTAAGGATTTAGGTTTATTTTTTTAGTAACATAGTTTAACAAATATTGAAACTAAGTCAGTTTGTTTATGTCTATTTAAGTTTATTAAGATTCCTTTTCAAGTATACTTATGTCATGTAAGTTTAAATTTTGTGAAACAATAAAGACATCTCTATCCTATATTGAGTCTAAAAGCTATAAGTAGAAAATCAGGTGTGTTGATTATTGTTTAAACACAAAAAATATGATAATAGATGGATATGGATAAAATAGTAATTTAGTTAGATTTGACTGATTTAGAAGACAGTTTAATTAAAAATAGTATAACAAAATTTAGTTTTTAAGCCTATTAAAATATATATAAACAATGTTATGTGTTTTACTGGCATTATATTTTACATGAAAATCATAACAATAACTTACTTTCTTTATAAGTACATACTATATTTTTATACAAATACAGTTGTAACTTGCTATATACAACCCTACTGCTATTGAAGTTGTGCAAAACCTTCGGTTGTAACTATTACTAACTCAGCTTATAACATTTTATTTTGAGATACACATGTATTAAAATAACGTATTTAACCTAATTGAATTGATGTATAGATTTATTGAACAAACCTAATACTTTTTTTGTAAAAAAAATTCAAACGCAAAAATATTACCTTTTGGTTTATTATGAAAATTTACTGAACTAATGTTGCTACCTTGTTCGATGCGGGTGTCGACATAATCCATATAAAAATAACCCAGACGTCATTACTAACGTCACAAAACATAATTAGCAAACTATTTCACGTTGTGACAATTTTTTTGGGAAACACTTTTAACGTTATAATTTAAAATTACATGAGACGTATATAGATACGAATAGTTCAGTTCTTATCAATTGATTTTGATACATAAATAAAATTTCCAGACCAATTAGTAACATATTTAACTTATTATTGTGAAAAAATTTCAACGAAAATGTAGTTAGAGTTTCTACTCATTATTAACCACCCTGTGCGGGCACATCAGTTCGTTCACGCACAAAACAAACTGATACACGACTCATAGACACTGTACAATGATCCGTATTTAGAGTTCATTCACATGGTATTCCAGTTCTGACTTACCGGCGAGTATTTTTTCTACTATAAACATACATATATTATAAAGACATGTGCTCTGGGCTGATTCGTGACCGGAAACTCTCATATCGATATGAATTATTCAACCGTATAAGTTTTTGTGAGCGGTATAATTTTTTTGTAATAAAATATTACGGTACGTGATATTATTGAAATCAGTACGGGCTATTATGGAGTCATAGATCTTATGGTACTGTACGTTACAATTCGAATCGTGAGATTCGATTTAGACACAAAAAAGTTTATAAAAATTTTCGTGCTGTATTTAACATGCACGAACCGTATTAAGACGATTTGTCATTGATGTTTCTTATCCTCTCTTCTTTTATTTTAATGTACAAATATAGAAATCATATAATTTTCGACATTTGAAATAGTTCGGTTTTTATTTTTATATGCGGGATTTGTACTTACGTTTACCTGCTACGTGGCAAAGGGCCTGCTTTCAACCCTCATCCTCTTAAATACTTCTACTGATGTAATTCGCTTTCGGTCTTTTTTTTTATTGACAAATGTTATATATCTTAACAGCTTCAAGAATGAATCCGTGATGCGTTTTAAAAGTTTGTTATTAAATTTAATGCTTCGCAATCTTTTAAATCAACTGTAGTTTCTATAAGTATTAAATAGTGCACGACACTTCAATTTTAGTATTTCTTTTGTTTCGAATTAAAACACACTATCATACTAATCAAAATCATATGTTTAAATAGATCAAAATACTTTCTCGGTTTTAAATATGTATTTAATATTAACTATAATCATTGTACGTACGTATTATAATATACCAAAATATACACAACAAAAACTTAATTCTGAAAGAAGTCTAATTTTTGTAACTATTTATAATAACTATGCGATATGAATATAGCTTTACAGTACAGTATAGCTTACAGTAATCATTAATTAATTAATTGAGTTGCTCTACTGCGTCGCTCTAACCTTGTGTCGCAAATTGTTTTAACTCATAAAGGCAATATGAAAAATCACATACATTACGTAAATTACAGTTTCGTTAATTTTTTAAGCCAAAAATCATTTGTATTATTTTACCATTTGTATGATTTTACCATTTTTCTTTCATATAGCTAATGTCTGAAAATTCGGTTAAAAAAAAAAGTTTGAAAATATGAAATCTCCCAAATATAAAATTTTATCGAAATCGATTCAGCGGTTTAACTTACGTGTAACGAATATTATTTATATCATAGGACAATTAGTTGTTTTACTAGTTATAATAATTATATCGTCTAATGATATATTTTATAACTACACGAGGTTGGAAATATTATCAGTATTATTATTGTTAACATAGTCAGCAATTAATTCGTTTTGTTGTCCCGCTATTGTTATCCTAGCCGTGTATTACAAATCTTTTAACAATGACAGTTAGTAAAGTGACGTATTTTATGTAAATTTTATTATTGTTCTTTTTTGCAATGCCATTTCCATAAACAAATTCAAGAATACTTATTTCTTTTATAATTCCAAACGGCACCGCGGGTCAAAAATATATATATTTATTTATTTCGCAGATCCCCAAACTTTACTTATTCTAAATTATAATGTAAAAAATGAAATATATGAATATATAAAAAAGAAATTATAATATGCATCATTCTTTTTTTTAAATGTATTAACTCTACTGAAACAGTATTTCTTGTGCTGTAATACTTTTACTTCTTTTACTTTTACTACTTTTACTCTAATATGTATTCTTCAAAATTTTGTCCACCATTTTGCAACTAACTTATAACTTCGTTTCTGTATATGGGTATAATTTTAGTCATACTTAATTTAGTATTTCTAAAAATATATATGCAAAATAAACTTGATTAAATACTAATAAAATATATATGCAAAATATATCTTTCTATTTTGATGTTAATATGAGATGTAGTTTTTTATAAGGCAACATTGAATTTAACAGTATTTTCCAAAACTTGTATTATGTCAATTTTCTTTAAATTAAAAGTACCATTAACATTGCTTTTTATCTTATCCATAGTCACAATAATTGATGGAAAGTTTAACCTTACATTATTCAATCGACGGGCGACATTCCCGTCGCATTAACGCACGAGTTTCAATAAACGTGCGGTATTAATAGCATTACCACTGCAGTTGTGAGCTAGCTGGAATTAATATTATGGACCCTTACTACGTGAAGTGTTTTCTTCGAAACGGCAACGCGGGATGGGACGTGAGTACTTTTTTTACCTGCAACTGGAATTCACATTGTGCTACCGCTGCTACAACCTATTGCATTACATTATGTACCGAGCTGACGTAAAATTAAATAGACACCTTATATTTTACAAAACGAAAAAAGTAGTTCCAGGTAAGGTTCGCATGCGAGCTATAAAAAAGTGGTAGCGAGTCAATGGCACATAAATAAAAGAGATAGTCGTATTGAAGACAATGCAATTACTTATCTTCATAGGACCACTTTTTGAATGGTAATAACATGTCTACTTAAGTTCAATGGTGTTAAATTCGTTAATTTTTTTTATAACAACGTCTTTACATTGTGCGCAAGACATGGCTATATTATTATACAAGTAATTAAACGTGTAAATATCAGACGATCAATTTAACTAAGTTATCTGACAATATTAACAGAAATGTACAATACGGGAAGCTGTTCTTAGTATTTCGCAAAACGAAAGCGTGCATGAATATGGTTTTTCGTAATATCACAATAAAATTTGACAGATTTATTTGATTGAGTTTAGTAACATTTATATTTTTGGACTCGTAAAGCACTCATTACTGCAGGACTATACATTCTCCATTATGTCCTGCCCTCACTGTACAAACACGCGTACTTTACTTCAATCTTGTATGAGAGGTAGTCAATTTTTTCCCGAGAAAACGAATTATGGCATAGTATTTGTCTTATAAAATACTAATTACAGTGAAAAGTTATTGAATTTGTTTCTGGAAAAAATTTAACTTTTTTCAACAAGTACCGGGATATTCAAAATTAGATATAATGAAAAGTGCGAAGATATTTATGAAATATTGCCAAACATGAAATTTCATCGAAATCGATCCATCGATTTAGTTGCTATCTAAATGGGACAGAAACAGAAACGAATTTTTTTAAATATGTATTCGTCTTTTTGTCCGCAATTACCCCTTTAGAATGAATTCCCATTAAAATCAAATAAGACCATTATAATACTTCCTGTGCTCCTAATTTAGATCAGATGTAAATATTAAAATACGTATATACTTGCAAAAAATTAAATAAGACCATTATAATACTTCCTTTGCTCCTAATTTATATCAGATGTAAATATTAAAATACCTATATATTTGCGAACAATTAAATAAGACCATTATTATACTTCCTTTGCTCCTAATTTAGCTCAGATGTAAATATTAAACGACGAATATACCTGAGAACAATTAAATATGTAATATTTCAACTTCAAAACGGAATGAGAAAATTTAAATATGTATTCACGTTGACATCTCTGACATTGAGAGTTTCCTTAAATTCACTATTAGCCCAGATTGTCGTTTCAATGGATAAAATGTCGGTACAATCACAGTCTTTTTATGTAAGAAATGCCTTA